>OX336388.2:2004773243-2006043583 GCA_946902985.2 Meconema thalassinum
CCAGAAGCGAGAAAAGCGATACATCAAGCGCTCGTAGTCACCACAGACGAACCCTTCATCACTTTTTCTAACTTCAGCTCTTACACGAAGCTACTCCTTACGATGGGCTGGATTCTTCGGTTTTGCAATAATCTTCGCAGATCAAATCTTCAACACGGTGAACTAACAGCTTCCGAAATGGATAATAGTCGCACTATATTAATCTCTGTTGCCAAAAGGGAGAATTTTCCAGCGGAATACGAGGCTCTAATGAAAAACTTACCACTTCCAAAGAAATCCAAAATTACGAACTTTCAGCCCTTCAAACAAAATAATATCATCCGGTTAGGAGGTCGGCTTCGGTTTAAGGACGCATCCTTTAATGAACAACATCCTCTCATCCTCGATGGCAATCACAACTTCACTCATCTACTGATTAGACACACTCATGTCAAGCTGCACCATTTAGGATTAAGGATTGTTCTTTCGGAATTACGAGCACGACAAACAATAAGGAAAGTTCTCCGCACTTGCTTACCTTGCAAACTTGCAAACAACCCACACGGACAAGCACCTGAAGCTCCACTACCAGCGGACAGAGTTCGAGGCTCACTCCCATTCTTAGTCACAGGATTAGATTTCGCTGGGCCACTATATGCGAAACACAACAATACCGTCTCCAAGGTTTACGTTCTGTTGTTAACCTGCGCCACAACTAGAGCAGTTCATCTTGAGCTCACCTCCGACATGACAGTAGACAAATTTCTCCTGGCATTTCAAAGATGCGTCAGTCGTAGAGGTATTCCTCACACGGTGTACTCCGACAACGCAACTTCCTTCCACGCAGCCAACAAAGAACTGAGAGAACTATGCACCATCTTCAAGGAAGACAAAACTGCACACTACTTCGCCACAAACTGCATCCACTGGAAGTTCATCGCGCCACGGGCGGCTTGGTGGGGAGGATGGTGGGAGAGAATGGTCGGCACGGATGAGGGTTCAGATACCTTGACACCTGCCCATTTCCTGCACCTAGAACGACGCGTGACTAACATCCCTACAGGTCCAGAACCACCCTCACCTACCAGCCTAAAATAGTACATTATGCAACGAGCCTATAATGGCTATAATTAAGACACGAGTATTTTCTATAAAACGAGAGTATGCGAGTTTTATAATTTCCATACGAGTGTCTTAATTACCATTATAGGCGAGTTGCATACGACTGTTTATGTTCGACGATAATTATAACTTTATTGTATGTTTTAACATAAATATTCATAAATATCTGTTGAGAGTCAGCTACTGGAATTTTGTGATCGCAGAGCGAGCGTTGGGTGTTATATCTCTGCCTTTCAAGAGCTTTGAACGACCGACGCATGCGCTCTGTGTGTTTGCAATGCCATATGCAAACCATATGTTTACATCTGCCGTCCCTCAGTAATATTGTCACCGGTGTCAGTTGAAGACAATGCGCTGTGTAGAAATTAGTGTTGGTGATTTTAAGGTACAGTGCTATTTCTTGTCTCATATTCGCCAGTTTATTTACGCGAACATATGGACGGTGGGTATTCCATGTCGGTAATTTATTATAGTTCGATGTTGTGTTTATGTCCGACATGTTGGATTTTGAGCGCATGCGTGAAGTTATCGTTACCTAATTGGTCAATGAACGAGCTCTGATTGGCTGGAGAAACTGTATCATAATGGAAAACAGTGTTATAATGACCATCATTATGATACAGTTATCTTACACATAATAGTGAGGGTCGAACATAAAGAAAATTTTGGCTCCAACAACAAGCCACACGGGATTTGTTGGCGAGATGGACAAAGGAGTACCTCTTGCAGCTACGGAATTATCACAACGTCCGGCAAGTTACTGGAAAAGGAGCTGAATTACGGGTAGGAGACTTGGTACTCCTACAAGATGATGAACATAAACGTATCATGTGGGACAGGGCAGTCATCGAAGAACTACGACCAGGTCGAGATGGTAAAATCAGGACAGTGATCCTTCGAAGACCCAACGGACACCAAATCACACGCCCAGTACAGCTGGTCATCCCCCTGGAAGTTGACCAGGGTGGGGAGAATGTGGGAAACTAGTATTCTCTGACGGCACTAGGCCTATATGTATGTTCCATAATGGCCGTGGTGGTGTGAGTGTGATATCGTGTACCTTGGTGCTTTGACTTGCAATAAAGGAGCTAAGATGGCGTACTGTTGAAGTGAAAGTGTTGTTTATTAGTCCACTAAAGAAAACGCTATTTATATTCCCCAGAATATAACAACTGTAACCCCCCCCCCCCCCCCACAGAAGGCATACTGAGAGATTTTTAACGCTCTTAAATATCCGACGGCTTCGGCCGGGTTTGAACCCACCATCTTGGGCATAGAAGCTCAGCATGCTACCGACTACGCCACCGAAGCCGCCCTCCCATTTTGTTGAACACAGTCCTAGCTTTGCCGATGTGGGACTTCACTACATCTAAATTATCCCTGTGATCGTTAACGATGGTTCCGAGATACAGTATGGTCCCGCTCTATCGACCTTCGCTTATCCGACACTCCGTGTTATACGACATTGATCCCTTACTGAATTGCATTCCTGGTTGTGAGGTTGCTACGAATCAAGATGTGAGTAAGTGGTGAGCACAGGGTCAGCTGTTTGAACTAACTGACCCTGATATTATTGATTTCGTAAATGCCAACAAAAGTGGGGATGAAGAATGAGATATTGCAGAACAAAGGGATAAAACTATAGACCTATCTCACAGTGCAGGATCAAGGTCATTGGATATGGCATTGACGTAAGTGGAACAACAGTCGTTGTTGATGTTTCGTCGAAAGCGAGATCTCGCAGCAAGAAACCGCGAATCAGCAGGCAAGCAGACATTGTTGACAAGTTTATTTTCTTAAGGCATTCGGAACGTTTCTGTTCAGTACTGCATTTAAATGAAGTGAAAATATTACAAAAACAATAAGTGATGCAGAAGAATGGTGCTACATGCATGAGTTTGAAATAAATGTTCCAAAAACAGAAATTATGGTATTCCGGAATGGAGGAAAAGTTCCTGCAACAGCAGAAATCTACATACAAAGACAGCAACTAAAGATCACTCCAGATTTCAAGTATCGAGGAGTCACATTTCAAACAACCCCTAAGTGTTTCACAAAACATGTATTAGAGATAGCTACACATGCAATAATGGCTATGCATGGATTAAGTTATATAAGATCCCTCTGATTAGAGACAGCAATGTCTCTATTTAAAGCAAAATTACTGCCAATATTGACGTATGGCTTAGAAATTATCTGGCAGTATCTCTCAATGAAAAACCTCTCCACGTTAGAATGAGCAAACGCGGTATACATTAAGAAAGAAATTGGAGTTTCAAAGACAGCAAGATCCAGAATAGTTTATCTCCTGGCAAGAGAATCCTTCCTCACAGAAGATATTAGGACACAAATACATCTACCCAACACAAATGCATCAGAGAACCTATTGGCAACACTCATCCAAAAACGAGAAGACGTATACCCAGAGTTTTTTGCATCTGGCACCATGACTGATCGATCATAGACGAAAGCAAGCTTTGAAATGCGTCACGTCTATACAAGAATGGCAGAACACGGCTTCCATCACATCATTTGCCTTCAATTACATGCAAGTGTCAACTGTGTGGACATGCATGCGATCACTATGACCACTTGGAATTCTGTACAAAAAGAACAAGGACAATCAGTGATTATGTGAATCAATAGAAATTAAGTTTTTTATAAATAGTATTCTTGTAAACCTATGGTCACTTGGCTGCATTGAATGAATTGATAATTCAGTACCGTAAAACATGTCATTGTTCTAGTAATTCAGTATAGCCTACCTATTTGATTTAGTTCATTTTCAAAGTTATTCTGTATTATCCGACATTTTCGGTGATCCGACGTACTCCAGGTCCAGTTTAGGGCGGATAATCGAGACTACTGTATATGTATTTTTGGACTCTTTCAACGGGTGAAATGCAGTAGTCTTTAGGAAAAACCAATGGAGTGCACAAAAACAAATAATATACTGATGCTGATAATGCAATGAAGAGATCACCAGTATGCATTACATGAGCTGTTCAATGTGTATCTGCAAATAATGTCTTCATACACACGCTAAAAACCTTTTATTCGTCTCTGACAACTATGCAACATCGACATTGTATGTTCTGATCAGCCTTGTTATCGACGTGGCATCGAAGTGGTGTGTTTCTGGGCAGGACTTCCGAACGCAAATGTTGTCAACTAGGTTCTTTCTACAACCCTTAGAAGTGTGTAACAGGAATTCAGGAAAACGCTGACTAGATGTAGCTGATACAGTAATAACATTTATTCGATTGCCGGGAATTGTGTGTACCAATGGTAAGCACCAGGCAGAGTCACGCACGACGAAGCGAAAGGGAATTGGAAGGTTTGAATCCTGGCGCTGACTGTGGTTTTTTACAGTTCAATTTCCACATGATCTCCGAGAATATACCGCAATAGTACAGGGTCATTATCTATGTGCGGCTCGATAAACACGGCAAACTAAGCCGGCTGTGATATGCGCAGATCACGGGCGCGCGTACGCGGTTCAGCCAGTGGTGGCGCTCTCCGCTGACTCACATCGTAGTCACACGTGTTTCCTCTTTCATATGGACGTGTATCTGCAAAGCGTAGACGTTAGTGTTGTACGTTTAGTGAGTATTGTGATTACTGTGATTGTTGGTCATGCCTAGACACCAATTCACATTGCGCCAACGTGTGCATATCCATAATTCGTATATGAAACGCAGAAAATCTTGTTCTGAAACGAGACGAAAATTTCAAATCTAGTTTCCAGGAAGACCTGTGCCTAATGGCAGTACAATTAGGAGGCTCGTTAAACGATTCAAGGAAACAGGCTCCGTAAATAATAAAAGAGTTGACAGTCATTCTTTCGTCAGAAGACGTCAGGTGAGTGTTACAAGAGAGGGAGGACATTTTCAGCATCGCCTATGAGCACTGTAATTAGGCTAAACATTATTGAACATGTTTAGTAAATGTGTAAAAATGCGCGCCGCCACTGGCTGAAGCGGTTACACGCGCCCGCGATCTGCGCCAGTCACAGCCAGCTTGGCTTGCCTTGTTTATCGGGGCGGACATAGATAATGACCCTGTACTTCATTTGAAATCCGGGGGCACATATCTCAATCTTACACGCTAATAAATACAGGTGCAACACTGCTATAGTCACCACAGTATCACAGGGTATTAGACAGATTATACACAATTTAGTTCACAGGGCTGATGAACAAGGTGTTCCAAGCCCATGAATTAATTATTTATAAGCTTGCCACGGTGGGTGATTGGATAGCGTGTTGGTCTACTAACCCCAAGATTGTAGGTTCGCTCCTGGCCGTGGTAAGTGATTTTTTGAAAGGCGGCAAAAATACGATACGCATGTCATACGATGTTGGCATGTCAAAGAACCCATTTTAATTCAGTAGGCCGTGTTCATAATGGCAAAATTAATCTCGGGAGTTTCCGCCAACACAAAGTTCCTCATTTCTTTACTAGAAAGCGCTATAGTGTTCAACGAGCTTAGATATATAACCTCCTTGACTTTCATAGTGATTCAAGGAACAACGAAATTCGACATGCAAGCTACCCTCTGGGTGTCAAATTACAAAGCTTGCTACCGGCACCCGAGGCCATACGATATTATTATTATTATTAATTATTAAATAAAACAGTAACAATAGTAACGATAATTTTACTTAAGTTAAAAGAGAGTGGAAGACAAAGAAGTTAAGATTTTGTGTGTAGCAACAATCCAACCAATATAGGCCAACACATTAATCTACTCAAAGTCAACAAATAAGAACTGACTATTGTAACAGTCCAAATATATAGTTAACAGAACAGTTTTAAGTTAAGTGGTAATTAACTAATTTCCATGTTTAAATGTTTCTTAATGAATACATAGCCTATTTTCTTTAAATTCTGCATTGCTGTAAAATTATGCTCAATAAGGGTGGTCAAATAGGCGGTTCGAATTTCGGCGCTGTCAGCGGCCAACTCGTACATTGTTTATCCCTGTGGTTTCCACACTCCCTCCAAGCAAATGACTGGATGGTGCCTTATTTCAAGTAACGGGGAAATAATATCCGACCAAAATAATTACAGTTACACTCCTATAATCTTAACAAAATCGAGAGAAACGAAATACGCATCCAAATACTCGGAGCTAATAACCACGATGCCCCTAGCATCAAAAATGAATTAACAACATCAAAAAATTGGAATGCAGATATCTTTAACAGTTACGAAGATATTTCATGTGAATGTTCCTATAGACTAATTTTGTATGTACTGTACGTGATCGACAAGACAGAAGCATTGCAAGAAACATTGCATCATAAACCTGTATATTTTACATCTGCCATGGAAAGTAATAAGATCTCTTTTTATTCTCAGGTGATAAACTTTGTTCAGGAGAATGCCAAGAGTTCGTGCTTATCTTCATCCTGTCTAGACAGAAAAAGTTTCTTTCGAAGCCCGTTCCAAGTGAAGTGTGGGATTGTTAAATCTTACACAATTGAACCTCATTTCTCTCATACTATCAAAAGTGTATATTCATTATATCCTCAGGTAACTCCATGGTGTGGAGTGAAGTGTAGTACAATCATATTATCAACTCAGTTATATTTTAGTGTTTCATCACGTGATTATTATTAATTATTATTATTATTATTATGATTATTATTATTATTATTGTTATCACATTCATTTCACCATATAATTGGGACATATCAACATATCGTCGGCTTGTTTGCAAGACGGTATGGCTAATTCTCTTAAGGTGGCACGTCGAGAAACGATCGAACAATGGAACAGGTATCCAAGATGACGGCCTTCTGCATGGTGATATGTAGACCAGGATATATTCCCAATATTTCCAGATTGCGAGCCAACGATTTAGGGACGATGCCGGTAGAAGAAATGACTATGGGCAGAACCATTACACTTTCCTGTCTTCACATTTGCCGTATTTCCTCAGCCAAGGGCAGATATTTGGTGATCTTTTCACAGCAAGTTTGTTGCAGATTATGGGAATTGGGCACTGCAATATCAATGAGGAAGGTTCTCGTCTGCACCTTGTCCACAAGAACGATATCTGGTCGGTTTGCTGGTATGGTTTTATCAGTAATAACTGATCGGTCCCATAACAACTTGTGACTACTATTTTCCAAAACGGCGTCAGGAACATACTGATAGGAAGGCAAAGTATTTCAGATAATAAGTGCTTTTGTGCAAGGTGTAAGTGCATAATTTTGGCCACTTGGTTGTGCCTTTTCAAGTAATCAGTACAGTAGATTGCTTGTCAGCCTCCTGTGATATGCTGAATTGTTTCCGGTTCTAGTTGGCATCTTCGGCATTTATCATCCTGAATATTTGCCTTAACCATATATTTAAGATAGTTTTTGGTAGCCACAACTTGATCCTGGATTGCAACCATGAATCCTTCAGTCTCAGTGAATAGGTCCGCATGAGTCAACCAGCTGTTCGACGCATCAATGTCAACATGTTTCTGGTTGAGATCATACGAATGACGACCGTGCAGAGCTTTCTGCGTCCACTGCTGAAGCTTGATATCTGAACATTCCTCATCAGTGGCTAACTGTATATCTCTTACGTGAAGAAGATCCAGCGGTGTGCACTTGTCATCTGCCTTCACAGCGGCTTGATGTATGGGAGAGTCATGTCTGTCCAGAAAATATCTCTGAAGGTTCCTCACTCGCCTTGCATGCAATTGGATAATGTCCGTAAGCCCTCGTCCACCTCTTTGGCGCGGGATTGTCAATCGCTCAACAGCTGATTTAGGGTGGAGACATCTGTGTTTTGTTAAGATGGTACGTGTCCTAATTAGGATGTTCTCCAAGTCAGTCTGCGTCCATTTGATAATACCGAAAGTGTATGTCAGAGCAGGAATAGCATAGGTATTAATAGCCTTAAGGTGTTCTTTCCATTCAACTTTGATTTTAAGATCTTGTTAAGGCGTTGATTGTAGATAGCTACGGTTCTATCTTTATTATTATTATTATTATTATTATTATTATTATTATTATTATTATTATTATTATTATTATTATTATTTATTTATTTATTTACATTGTTTAGACCCAAAGGATCGCATTAAGCAAATTATGTTCTGGTGCTGTTCTTCTTGTTCTTCCAGAACTCCTTCATCATCTCACTGTGTCGGACTCGACGTTCCTCCGTCCATCCTTTCCCTGGTCTCCTTGGTCGATCTTCATGTTTGACTTCCCAACTGTGGATCTTATGTCGGAATGTCATTCGATCGTCTATGTCTATTGGTATAATGTTGGCACTTTCGAGATCAATTTGGACTTGGGTAACCCAGACTGTTGTCACTTTAAGTTTTCCTAAGTAAGTCAATATTCTCTTTGTTAGCCGGTCGTCATTCAGTCTCATAATGTGGCCGTAGAATCTCAGTCGTCGCTTGCGGAAATCTGACTCGATGTTAGAGTATCTCTCTGTGATTGTGTGTGATTGCAGACGATATCCGTCATCTGTGAGTTTAGGGCCCAATATTTTACGGATGATTTTTCTCTCAGCCTTCTTGATGTTCTCAAGATCCCCTTTGTAGTTGAGGTTTAGTGTCTCGCTGGCGTAAAGTGTCTCAGGTTTGATGATAGTCGTGTAGTGTTGAATTTTGGTGTTGATGCTCATGCATTTCTTGTTGTAAATATGTGCAATTTTTCCGTATGGTTTCCGCAATTTAAGTTCACGAGATTTTTGCGCCACTCTTTCCATACATGTGGGTTCAATAATTTCACCCAAATACTTGAATTGATTAACCCTGTTTATCATACCGTACTCTGTGAGTAAATTTTGTGCTTGAATGTGTTTTGTCGATATAAACTCGGTCTTTGTGAAGGAAATTTGTAGTCCGACCTTTTCAGCACACTCTTTTAAGACCTCAATCTGAAGAATTGCCGTTCGTTCATCTGCGGAGAGGATTGCAAGATCATCCGCGAAAGCGAAGCATGTCACGTCGATATTATCCGTTTGCCTTCCTAGCATGACGGGCTTCCAGGTATTCCGACTCCTCAGTTCATTTCTCCATTCTTTCATGACCTTCTCTAGGACGATATTAAAGAGTAGAGGGGAGAGCCCATCACCCTGCCGTACACCTGTCCCGATGAGGAAAGGTTCAGATACTTCACCAAGGAACTTGACTTTAGAAGTTGTTTCATATAGGGTCTGTTGGATGAGGCGACGTGTTTTCGGGTCGAGCGTGTATTCATCGAGTATATTAAAGAGGGATAGGCGGTCGACAGAGTCATAAGCTTTCTGAAAATCGACGAATACGCAGATGGTTGGGAGATTTCGTAAAGCTCGAAGTTTCAGTTCAGTACTTGATCTGTTTGGTCTGAACCCTGCCTGGTATTCACCAATGAGAGGCTCGAGCTGTTCTTGTGTGCGTTGTAGGAGGCAAGCAGAGAAGACTTTGTAAGGTACAGAAAGGAGGGATAGCCCTCTATAGTAAGTTATTCACATCCAATCTGTCTCCTTTTTTGTAGAGTGGGTGAATGAGTGCGCATTTCCAATCATCAGGGAGTTTTTCACTTCACCAGACTTCTTGGATGATCTGTGAAATTTCCTGCAGTGATCGTGGTCCAAGATTTTTCAGCAGTTCTGCGACAATTCCGTCTTCTCCTGCTGTCTTTCCATTCTTGAGTTTTTTGATATGGCGAGTGATTTCTTCTTGTGTTGGGGGATCAGCGTCTGGCTTGACGTGTTCTGAGGTCGTATGCAAGAAACGTTCAGGTGGTTCGGGACAGTTAAGGAGCCCAGAAAGGTAGCGTGCAAGTTCATCGCAATTTTCACGATTAGTAAGTGCCAGTTTTCCATCCTGTTTCCTGAAGGTTAAATTTGGCGGTGCATAACCCTTAATATTATTCGCGAAGGCCCTGTAGAAATTCCGACTATCTGAGTTTCTGAAATCATTCTCCATGGACTTAAGTTGCTCAGTGATATAATCACGCTTGACTTTCCTGATAGTCTTGTTTGTCTGTTTGCGGATGTCGAGGAAGTGTCCCAGGGTTCCTGGTGATCTACTGCTGTTGTATTTTTGGAATGCGATTCGGCGATTGGCAATGGCTTGATCACACTCAGAATTCCACCATGGATGTTTTGTCTTTCTTTTTAGTGCTTTAGCTTGTCCGATAATTTTGCTACGAAAGTCGTTCCAGTTATTCGCCGGTTCCTTTTCCCATTCCTCTACAATATTTGTTTCTTGAATCATAGCTAAATCGAATTTCGGGATATGTGGTTTGCGACGGTGAACTCTCTTTGGAGTGAACTTTACTTTGATTCTTGTAAGGTAGTGATCCGAGTCGATATTCGCGTCTCGTCGGACTTGAATGTCGTGAATGGTTCTGTAGTGGGCGTAGGAAATGGCGACGTGATCAATCTGATACTCACCGAGATGTTGGATCGGAGATCGCCATGTTTTCTGTTTATGCGGTGATTTTCTAAAGTGCGTGGACATAATTTTAAGGTTGAATTGGTGACAGATGTCAAACAGACGCGTGCCGTTAGTGTTCGTGTTTTGGTGTGCGGAATATTTACCGACAATTTTTCGATAGATTTTCTCTTTGCCTAGTTGAGCATTGAAATCTCCCATGAGGATTTTAACGTCGTCACGGGAAATCTTGCTCATGATGTTCTCAAGTTTGTTCCAGAATTTTTCAACCGTTTCAGGGTTCTTCTTATTGTCAACATCGGTGGGGGCATGCGCATTGATGAGGGTGAAATTTTTGTTGGCGCATTTGATGCGCATGGTCATGAGCCGACTATTGACGGGTGTAATTTCCCTGACGGAGGTGATAATAGATCTGTGTACAAGAAACGCCATACCGAAAATTGGTGCACCCCTTGCGACTCTTTGTTGTGTTTTGCTTTTAAAGATGCGGTAGTTTCTGTAGTCCATAGTATCGTTGTCTGTCGTTCGTGTTTCTTGAAGAGCAAGGATGAGAATTTTTTGTCGATCAATTTCCTGCGTGAGGTCGTGTAATTTACCTGTTTGGATCAATGTATTAATGCTAAACGTTCCAAGGAATTATTTCTGGTTGTAGGGAAGTTTACCAGAGATCTCCGATACTCTCTGTTGCGCACGTCTGAACTCCCCAGAATCCGAAATTTCAGTGGCCGTCTGTTGACGAGTGGATTGTGTACCACCTGGGGTAAGATTGTATTTACTTGCAAATTCTATATTTGCTTGTACTCAGTACTTGGCCTAGCAGATACCAGGACCATATAGGACCAGAGGTTGTTGAGGCCTTTGGAACTTAGATTTTCAGCCGAGCTCACTGAGCTAACAGACGCTGACCACTCGCCGCTGGATACCAGTACAGACGCTCATGGATTTAAGTAAAGCTGACATCAAACCAAATACTAGTATAGATGCCTTTTATCCTATTAATCCCGGATACAAGGCCGCCTCGTCCGCCATTAACACTGTTCTATAGATCATCTATACCACCATCAATGCCGTTGAGGACTTCACCGTAACCCTGGCAAGGGACCCTTACAAGGTACTACCAGCCGGGTCAGCTGGACCTCGGTTTTTTAAAGAGGTGTTACTCCTCTATCACTCACCGCTTTGTCCTGGCTTGTGACAGGCAGAGCCTGGCTTCCCAAACATTGGGCCCAGGTTGGCGGGGTTATTATTATTATTATTATTATTAGTAGTAGTAGTACTATTATTATCATCATTATTAGTATTCTTGTTTCGTTTAGGCCAACTATAGACCATGTCATTTCAACTGTTTCCTTTTAGCTTTAAAATTAGTCCAGGATTCCTTCATTCGTAGACTGTGTTCTTCTTTTCTCTCTTTTGTACACGGTTTTCCAGTTTTCAACTTCAACTTAGGTCGAAACTCTGATGTTTTAAGAGTTTTCTCTTAGGCTGGTCACGTTCCTGGATATCTTCACATGAGATCCCAATCACGCACAGATCTTTTTGTATCTCACTGAACCAGGCACCCTCTGTCTTTTTATCTTGGAGAAAAGTGAAAATGCGATAAGTCGAACGTGTTGACGTCATTCGGGCCACGTGGCCATAAAAAGTTACCCGTCTTTTCCGCATCCCATCAGACAGTTTCTCCACGTGTATATAGGCTATATCCTGGTTATGCCGTCGTCTAAACTCATTATTATCTTTAACCAGACCTGAAATTTCCGTCAAAATCTTGCTTTCCTTGGATTCCAAGTTCTGCATCATAACTTCATTGTTCTTGGCGAGACATAAATTATAAAATATAACTTAAAGCTTCTGGCCGGATGACATTGCAGTAATGTTTGATTTTTGCATTCAAGGATATACATGCAAGTAGTGTTAACTTAGGAGTTCTCCTTCCCAGCCTACTTTCCTTTCTGACGTCACATACTAACCTGCCATACATTTAGGGACAAAGCCGATATCTCTCGAACGCATGGTCAGATTTTAACGAATGGAGTGTCGTTGGACTCGAACTGACGGGGGGGGGGGGCTTTGCTATGGACCACTCATTTCAACCGTAAAATAAAACCTACCCCTACTAGGGGGATGAAATTGTAATTTGTTACTAAAAGTTGCCTTCCGTGTGATAGGCCTACATGTATGCATGTCAATGCTAATATGAAATTAAACGTCTTTGCACATGAACAACACACAAACGGGTCAACGCCATATGAATTAAATTTTTGTTTTTGTTTTTTATGCATGCGCACTTGGGGATTTTGAAGAGGGTATTTTTAAATAATTATAACCAATAATAGGATTTAAACATATGGGGTGTCGTAGGACACGTGGCGAACTCCCCTTTTCTATGAACCGAGGTATGTCCACTCCAAAATAAAAACTACCCTTACCCGGGGATGAATTTTTTTTTATGCATACGAACTTGGCGGCTTTTGTAAGAGAGAGGGCTTTTTAAATGATTATTTATAGTTTACCGGTAGTTATTAAAAAAATAATTAAAGAACCAATAATCGGCTTTAATCATATGGGGTGTCGTAGAAGTCGTGGTGAACTCCCCTTTTCTATGGACGGGGTATATCCACCCCAAAATAAAAACTACCCATACCCGGGGGTGAAATTGTAATTTTTTGTATGCATGCGCACTTGAGGGCTTTTGTAAGAGAGCTGGCTTTTTATATGATTATTCCATTCATTTAGTATAGGCCATCTATGAACCGCGTGATTCCAACTGTCTTCTACTGGCTTTGATATTTGCCCAGTACGCCCGCATTCGTTCTCGGTGGACTTCCTTCCGTTCCTGGGTCCAAATCTTTCCTGTTTTCAGCTTCGGTTTTTGTTGGAAACCTTTGCAAGCTTGAAGTTTCCCTTTGAGTGGGGCGCGCTCCTGAATGTCTGTTGGTGATAACCCCACTTCTTTCAGATCTTTATCCAGTTCAATGAACCAGGCCCATTTTGTTTTCCCCTCCTGAAAGTAAGTTATGGTGCGGTTGGTCAGTCTCGCTGGGCTCATTCGTTTCACATGTCAAAAAAAATTTATCCTTCTCTTCCGGATGACGTCACTTATCTTCTCCACATGAGTATATAGTTCATGGTTATGCCGTCTCCTGTATTCCCCGGTGTCTTTGATGGGACCCAATATCTTTCTCAAAATTTTCCTTTCTTTGGCCTCGAGTTTTTCGACCAAGCCTTTTTTGTTCATTCAGAAGCATACAAGACCTCCGGACGGATGACACTGCAGTAATGTTTTAGTTTTGCGTTGAAGGATATTGATATTTTCTTATAGATGTCCTTAGTTAAATGGTAGGCCATTTCCATTTTGCTCATGCGTGATGTGAATGCTTCTTTCTCTGATACATTAGGTGTTATAATTTCTCCCAAGTACTTAAATTTTACAACTCGCTTAATTTTTCCTTGTTCCACAGCAAGGTGTTTGGGCGCGGGTACGATATTAGTTATGAACACATTCTTCTGAAAGGAGATCTGGAGACCTGCCTTCTCTGCTTGTGCACTAAGCTGATTAATCTGTTCGGTGGCTGTCTCTAATGAATCAGAAATGATTGCAAGATCATCGGCAAAGGCTAGACAGTCAATTGTGATGTTCCGGCTTATGTAACCCAGTCTGACTCCGTTTTCAACTCCTTGTTTATTGAGTTCTTTACGCCACTCACGGATAACCTTCTCGAGGACACAGTTGAAGAGTATTGGTGAGAGACCATCTCCTTGCCTTACGCCTGTCTTGATTACAAAGGTGTGTGATATCTCGCCCCTAAACTTCACCTTCGAGGTGGTGTTGGTCAGCGATTGTTGGATGATCGCTCTGGTTTTGTTGTCCAGACCAAATTCTTTTAGGATTCGGATCAGGGTGTTGCGATCAATAGATTCATAGGCCTTCTTAAAGTCTACGAAGGTCACCACAAATTTCTTATTCCTGATCTTCAAATAGGAGAGGGTAGATTTGAGGTTTATAATCTGTTCGACGCATGATCGCCCTTTCCGGAAACCGGCTTGATATTCTCCCAGTTGTTGATCTAGTTGTTTCTCTGCTCTGCTGAGAAGAGATTTCGAGAGAATCTTATAGGTTATCAGAAGGAGAGAAATGCCACGGTAGTTATTTACGTCTGTTTTATCTCCTTTCTTATGAAGGGGGTGAATCAAGGCAGAGTTCAGCCGTTGGGGAGTCTCTCTGTTTGCCAAATTTCGCAGATAATTTCCACTAGTTTATCTAGCGTCTTGTCACCAGCATATTTCCAAAGTTCGGAGATTATAGAGTCTTCGCCTGGTGCCTTGTAGTCCTTCAGCGATTGAATAATTTATTTGATTTCTTCCTTCGTAGGTGGTAATGAATCTGGATGAACTTTGACGATATCTTTAAAAGTAAAAGTGGACTTTGGAGCTTCACAGTTGAGAAGTGCCCCAAAATAATTCGCTAGAATTTGACAGTTGTCTTTATCATCATGAGCAACTTTACCATTGGTGGTTATGAAATGTAGGCTTGGCGGGTTATATTTGCTAAGATTGCGTTTAAAGGTTCTATAGAAGATCCGGATTTTGTTCCTCTCAAAATCTTGATCAATTTGCAGCATCTGTGTTTTGTCGAATGTACGTTTTACCCCCCGGATGATCTTCGCAGCTTGTTTTCTTTTATCAAGAAAGTTTGCCCTGTTAACCTCGTTCTTCTGAGAGTTCCATTTCTGCCATGCGAGCTGTCTTTGATCTACTGCCGAATCACACTCACTGTTCCACCATACATGTTTCCTTCCTTTTAAAAGTGGAATTGTCTCCCTTGCTGAATCGACCAGGGCCTCTTGTAGTTGTTCCCAGTTTACGGGAGCCAAGGAATCAAGTTTCTGGGTGAACCGTTGGTTGGACTTCAGCTTTTCGGTGTCAAATCTATCTATCCTTTTCACATGAGTCTTTCTGGAATTTCTAGGAATTAGTTTAACTTTAATCTTTGAGAGATAGTGATCTGAATCAAGTCGAGCACTCATCAGAACTTTTACATTCTGGATCTCTCGTATTGCTTTCCGGGTGATGGCAACGTGGTCAATTTGAAATTCTCCAAGGTTCGGATTTGGAGATGTCCAAGTCTTCTGTTTTCTAGGCAAATGCTTGAAAGCAGTTGATTTCAGTACGAGGTTGAACGCCCTACACAGTTCAACGAGTCTCTCTCCATTGCGGTTTGTTCTTTTATGAACCGGGTAGTTTCCTACAATGCTCTGGAATTTCCTTTCTTTACCAAGGTGGGCATTAAAATCTCCAACTAGAATAATGGTGTGTTTGTCTGGAACTTTAGAGATGATATCTTCTAGTTCTTCCCAGAATTGATCTGTGTTTTCTGGATCTGTCTTATTTGCCTGGTTGATTGGTGCATGGACGTTCACTATGGTGTATACCTTATTTGTGCTTCGGAATGAAGGAATAGAGACACGACTGTTCGGGGAGTTGAAGTCTGTGTTTGAATCCAGAATCTTTTGTTGACAACAAATCCTGTCCCTAGATGAGGGATAGTTTTTACCACTCGCTTGCCAGTTTTACCTTTAAAAATCCTGAATCCCTCTGATTCGAAGGCATGCTCATCTGTAAATCTCGTTTCCTGAATCGCCGCAATTAGTATTTTATGTTGGTGTAAGGTTTTTGTGAGTTGTTTTAATTTACCAACCATCAGGAGGGAATTTACATTAAAAGTGGCAAAGTAGTTTGGGCGTTTGTGTTTAATCTTTCGTGGAGTCTCCGATACCTCCAAGCATATTGGTGCAGGCTCCCCAGAGTCCGAAGGCCTGCATGCGTCGTCCAAGGCGACGGTGGATTGGTTACCACCTGGGGTAGTAGCTTCTGCTGACCTTTCCGCCATGCTTTTGACAGTTAGAAAACTGTAGATTGGGGCCGATTATATCCCGCACCGGCCAAAGTACTACCAAGGTTGTGAGCCTTGGAGTCCCCAGCACTGATCTGCTCGCCGACCCAGCTGGCGGTGAACTGCCCTTTTCTATGGACGGGGTATATCAACCCCAAAATAAAAACTACCCTTACCCGGGAGTGAAATAGCAATGTTTTGTATGCATGCGCACTTGAGGGCTTTTGTAAGAGAGCTGGCATTTTAAATGATTATTTATAGATGTTTTTTTAAATATTTATTATGAACCAAAAAACTAATAGGTCATCCGATTTTTTAGTATCTCGCTAACCAATAATCGGATTTAAACATATGGGGTGTCGTAGGACTCGTGGTGAACTGCCCTTTTCTATGGACGGGGTGTATCCACTCCAAAATATAACCTACCCTTACCCGGGGATGATATAGTAATTTTTTGTATGCATGCGCACATGAGGGCTCTTGTAAGAGAGCGGGCTTTATAAATGATTATTTATAGATTTGTTTTTTTCATATTTATTAAGAACCAAAAAAACTAATAGGTCATCCGCTTTTTTAGTATCTGGCTAACCAATAATCGGATTTAATCATATGGGGTGTCGTAGGACACGTGGTGAACTCCCCTTTTCTATGGACGCGGTATGTCCACCCCAAAATAAAATCTACCCTTACCCGGGGGTGAAATAGTAATGTTTTTTTTTGTATGTGTGCGCACTGACGGCTTTTGTCAAAAGGGCCTAACTACACTTTTGTTAGTATTTTCTGAACCCCTGATGGTATTTTGCCATAGGCAGTATCCTAGCACTTGGGGTGACGTCCCGATTTTAGCCTATTTTCAATTTTGAAAAAATAGGCTTATGAGATCACCTTTTGTCCGTGTGTGTGTGCGTGTGTGTGTGAGGAGTGTGTGTGTGTGTGTGTCCCCTAATAATTTCTAAACGGCTGGTGCGATTTCAATGAAACTCGGTACGTTCATAGCACTATTCCGGCCGACCCCGACCGTGCCCTTCAAATTTGGTTACGTCTCACCAATCTAACAAGGCGGCTGTGCGAAATATTTCACCAGCATTAAATATCTCCGAAACTGTTACCGATATCACCCTGGAATTTTATACGGTGATAAAGGAAACTATTAGAAGTACACCTATGTAACTTTTGAAAAACTGGTAACTACAAAACCAACATGGCGGCCACGCGAATTTGCGACTTTTAAATAGACGTTTCTCGCCATTTAACCAACCAAACGCAATAAAACTTGGTACAGTATATGTTTATACATATTGTAATGCACCGACATCTAACTTCGTTCAATTGTTTACATAACCACAAGATGACGGATGTGCGAAATATTTCACCTGCATTCTATATCTCTGAAACTATTTGAGGTATCATTCTGACATTTTGTACGGAGATAAAGGGCACTAGAGGAAGTTTATCTATAAGACTTTCAAAAACCGGTTAACTACAAAACGAACATGGCGGCCAAGCGAATTTGAAAATTTTAAATACACCTTTCTCGCAATTTAATGTTCCAAACGCAATGAAATCTGGTACAGGAAATGTTTATACACATTGTAATGCACTGGTATGTAATTTAGTTCAATTGTTTACATAACCTCAAGATGGTGGCTGTGCGAATTTTAAAATTAAGTTTTTATTTCTTGTGTCGTAATCATGCCATCGAAGTGAAAGTTTGAATAATGAACCTACGCAATAATTTTCCTTTAATGGTACATGACTCTATGGCCTATACATTTAGCAATCCAGCATGGCGACCATCCGAAATATTTAAACGGCTCTGAATTCTACGAATCTGTTATAGCAATCAAACTGTTTTTTTTAATGTTCATAGGGGCTATGAACTTAAATTCACCTATAGGAACCAGGTGATCACAAATCCAACACTGCGGCGACGCGAAATATAAATATTCACATGGACGTTTCTCGCAATTTAACCATTCGAGTGCAGTGAAACTTGGTATAGTAAATCCTTATACGAATGTTAATCCAATTTATTTCAATTGTTTCCATAACCTCAAGATGGCAGCAGTGCGAAATTTTAAAATCTCCTTGTTACTTCTTGTGTCTTAATCATGCGATTGAAGTTTGAATGCTACACGTACACAATAATCTTCATGTAATTGTACATAACTCTAGGACCTACAAATATAAAATCCAACATGGCGACCATCCGAAATATGTTGTCGGTTCTCAATATCTACGAATCTATTACAGCAATCAGACTGAAATTTAGTATGTTGATTGTGGCAGTTAACATAAGTAGAATATATGAAAATAGGCTGTATAGTTCTTCACGGAACTACTTGTTGAATGTGTGATTCTTTTTTTGTCAAAAGGGCCTAACTACCCTTTTTTTAATATCTCGCAAACCAATCATGCTAGGGTCTTGTATGAGGGGACCTAGCACTTGGGGCGACGTCGCCCTTTGGGGGGTGTAAATACCCCCCCCCCCCCTCAATTGAAAAATCAATATCTTGTAAACTAAGAACTCTAATATTAGGCGTGATAGCTTTAAAAATAGGGGATGATAAAGGTTTTTACCTCGATTGGTCATTTCACCCCTAAAAGTGTAAATAGTCATGTTATGAAAAAAACGTGTTAAACACTTAAAAAAATGATAAATGAACCTAAGATCTTTTTTTTATGAAAATAGCGGGGGGAGTGAAAACTACCCCCAAATTGAAAAATCGATACCTTGGAAACTAATAACCGTAAAATTAGGTGTGAAGGCTTAAAAATTGGTCTTGACATAGGCTTTTACTTGGAGAGATAATTTCAACCCTAAAACAGTAAATAGTGATTTTACTGGGGAAAATGTGTTAAACGTGTAAAAATGATAACTGAACCTAAGATCTTTTGTTTTTATGAAAAATAGTAGGGGGTGAAAACTACCCCCAAATTGAAAATAATCTATATCTTTCAAATGAAGAACCCTAAAATTAGGTGTGATAGTTCAAAAATAGATGATGACATTCGCTTTTACCTCGATAGGTTATTTGACGAATAAAACAGGGAATAGTCATGTTACAGGGGAAAAAGGTATTTAACACCTAAAAAAGCATGTGTGTTTTGTGAAACCATGCTCTAATGGACATGTGTATTGTGGTTGACTGGCTTGCTAATTATTATTATTATTATTATTATTATTATTATTATTATTATTATGAAATTATGGCTTTATGTGTGGGCTATGTAGCTAATGAATAAGGCTACAGAGTTGTATGAGGTGTTGTACAAGTCAGGATGGCCAACCTGTTGCCATGTCCCATGAATTTACCCAAAAGAGCCAAAACGTTAAGGTTATCGAACTGAGATTTTAAAAACTAATTATCGGAGAGGGTGAAGTAAGATGTGCTAGGACTCACAATGGCTAACACTTTCCCATCATTTATGAATTGACCAAAAGTTTTGCCTGACAAGACTGAGTGTACCCTGTTGCAGCCTTTAGAAAATCGAACCCGGACCTCTGTGGTGACAGCAGAGTGATAAAGTAGCATTTTAAACAAAACACATGTTTGAATGCATTTGTTCTAGTTGCTGCCTGTGCTCGGACTAGGTGGACAGAACTTGTGACACTTGGTGATAAGAATATTGCACTGTTGTCAGAAAGTATTAGGTTTCTTGTCTGACTGAGAGAACATGTGGAGTTGAAGCAGTCTGCACTTCACAAAGCCTGTCTGTATTAAAAATACATTAGGCTTATTTTTTATTTACACTTAGACAAACACTTACTTAATTACTTAATTACTTACTTACTTACTTATTGCTCGGCGCTACAGTCCCTGAAGAACCTTGGCCTCCTTTATCACCTGCCTCGACGCTCGGATAGTTGTAATTCAAAAAGCCACGGACGCCCTCTTTCCAATTCTACACTGTACACCGCAGTTAAAATCAAAAAAATAATGATCCGGTCAGGAATTGAAGCTGGTGTTGTTTCGAAGAAAAGACAAGCGTTTTGTAAACTTAACCACTTAACCCCTAATGGTTTGGGTGATCGTAAAGATAAAAATTAAATCTAAACTATAACTAGAACTAACTACACACTTATATACTACAAGAAGAAATGAAAAAACAAAAGGACAATAGGAAAAATGGCCCTCAACCCTCAAGAATGTGGATTGAGGGAGTTGGAAGGAAGGAGAGCCCTGAAAGGCAGACATAAAAGTAAAAGAGGAGAGGCCCTGCCCCAGAGGTAATGGATAAAGTGGAGGAAAACTGTACTCAGCTGAGAAATCCGTTGGGGTCGCCAACTTCCAAACTGATCAGCCATAAGCCCCTTGAGGGTGTAGCCATATGCAGAGTGCACCACAAGTGGTGGGGCTATATACACCCTACCTTTTTGAGTGGCTTGAGCAAAATACAGTAAATAACATGAAAATAAAAAGAAGGCTGCCTCCTCACACAAGTAGGATATCAGAAAATATAAATAAATAAGGGCCAATTATGTTGCAAAAAGAAGAGACGCCCTAGGCCTCGGATACCCTAATAATGTCGGGGTTGGTAGAGAACAAGAGTTGAGCAAGTGTGGTCGACAGGAAAGAAGACAGAGAGGAGCCTAGCACAAGTCAGTGGAAGCAATGACGGACTCAGCTGGGACTCCGTGATCGTCAACCTACATGACACTAGATATGACTCCCAGGGGTGGAATTAAAGACCTCTTTTGTTTTATATAACTGGCTTTAAGGACGGTAACACATGCCATGCCTTTATAATGCGATACTGGTCCTAGGGTATGCAAAATTGTATTAGATACTCAGCTAATAATAGTGTGCATGACCATTATTATTTTCCCTTAGTACAGAACATGGGAATGATAACCATGATTTCCAAGCCCCTTAGTAAGACAAAAACAAATTATTTTCATTTTCTAATAAGTTGGGGTGAGGTGAGGTGAGTTTTCTACACACCAAACTTGTGTGGTTTCCCACTTCTACTCCAGGCAAATGCACATTTGATGTTAAGAATAGTGAAATGGTTTGCAACTGTCCAACGCTAGGACCTGATTAGTGGCTTTTAAAAATCGAATGGAATGGAGTACACTTCCCCCAAAACTGACAAGAGGAGTGTTCGATCCCCCACAACAGCCATTCTTAAAGTCAATATAAATGGCTATGCACTTCAGGTCATGACGGTCTCCTCTACAATCCTATCCCTTGGTGGTGAAAGGCACACTCTAATACAACCATAATAGTGACAGGTTATGTGTTAAATACCTAAATATCCCCAGATTTACCTTGAATTTTTCTAAAATCCACTACATTTTCCGCAAATTGACCAAATGACACAAAATTCCAGCAAAATTCACAAATGACTACCAGATTTATTAAAATTTCATTGATTTACCAAAGAATGGTTTAAACTACCTGAAATTGACATAAAATTACCCGAATATATGTGAACATTCACGAAAATTTACCAAACTTACCCAAAGTGGGGCTACAATCCATGAAATTTATCCATTTTTTTTTTGAAATTCACTATATGTACTCGAAAATTCCATAATATTCCCTTTACTTGTATGCTTTTTGTTGTTGTTGTTGTTGTCTCGCTTACCACCCTCCCTGCAAACTAATACCTGAACATGACATTATTTTAGGCTAGGACCTCCACATTGAGTTTCATCTTCCATAAACTCGTCTCTGAGGTGGGTGTCAGAAAAGGCATCCAGCTGTAAAAAGCACACCCTGACATAGACTTTAATAACCTCTTACGTTGAGGTTCTTACCACTAACGACATTGAATGAGTGAATGGTTTCCTTTTCACAATTCCTGTCTATACTTTCCTGTTTAAGGTTGCAAGGTTCCTAAAATGCAATTAAATTTAATAAATACCTTAAGATGGTTTGATTTGTTTAATGATATGATATGGTGATGATTGATATAGACATTCTTTGTGTAGAATGTAAAGACATGGCGAGACTGACAATCCTTACATTATTTGTAAAGCTGAAAGCATTTAAGTAATTAAATAATTACGGCAAAATATTTACAAGTAATCTGGTCGTTATAATAAACGATATCTAACGATGTCAACACGTTATCTCCGAGAATCGTAGTTCTCTCTCACTATACAACTTGAAATTAATTATTTAGAATGTTTCAAAACATAAAGATTTGCTAACAATCATTAGCGTTCGTATACTGCACACACATTGTCTTTGATAGGTTTCTTTACATTACCGGTATCGATCAAATACAATCAACCGGCAAAGGTCAACTATACGTTTCTATACAACTCCGTGTTTAATAAGGTTCAATAATAGTATCAATGACATGAGTAGACAATCGTTCTCTAATTGCCTTCCGCTCAAACCCTCCTGTCATCACAGCTAAAACGTTACTTCACATGAACTGAATTCTTATATACAACGATTCCTTTCATGATCTATGCCTCGTTTTATCAAAAGAACTATACTTCGTTGACTTCCCTTAATATGCGGAAACACCTTCGCACGAGCTCAACACAGCTCTACATCACCTCATATAATACTATATATGGCAGAAACAAATATCATCTACCATGTTAAACAATAACCAAAAAACGGATTAATTGTTATTAACATTTCTTCTGTAGAAACCTCCTTTAATTAACGGCATAACCATCAGTGTCGTCACACTCGGCTACTGATCTACAATAATACATCCTTTAGTTCTTTAAAGAAAACTTTCAACAATAACGAACGACTTTAGACTGTCGTGATTGACCTCCTTGAGTTTACTACACAATAAGATAATTAATTGTTAATTCATCTATCACAAATACATGTAATAAAATAATAATTTTGTTTCATCTTACTTGTCAAGCTTTAAGTTGCACGTCGTTGCAATATCAGGTCTACATTATGACGTGATATTACACAAATAGTGTATAAATAACCACATATGTTATTTATAGGGTCAAATAGAATTCAATCTTGACGGGGATAAACTAGCTTTGATTTCCTATCCAAAGATATAAATTATCTTCTCTCAATAGATATTTCCTCTAACAATTAATTGACTAAAGCTTTCAGCTTTACAAATAATGTAAGGCTTGTCAGTCTCGCCATGTCTTTCCATTCTACACGAAGAATGTCTATATCAATCATCAACACCATATCATTAAATTTCTTAGGATTAATTAGTAGGATGTTTTTGAAAGAGAGTATATTTTTGTGAGCGAATGTTTTTAGAATGGATGATTGCCACTTGTTATGTATGACTGAACAACCTGATCGGTTCTGGAACGATTTAGGAGTGTGAAAGGAAGGTTGTATTAAAATTTCAGTAAAATTGGTAAAGAATTGCAGGAGTTATAAGCAGTTTTATAAAGTCAGAATCTCTTTTCAAACGAGGCTACTAAACGCACGACAGATCTGTGTTTATGCAAGCAAGCAAATATTGGGAATTGTATTTCCATTAGTCCGCTCAAGGCCAGTCTATTATATAACAAGCGTGGTTTCCAGACACAGCCTTGACAGTGAAAACAGTTTCACGGCGCGACACTGGGGTGTCTCTGAATCAATAAAAGCGTGTAGCTAGGTGTCATACAAATAAGCGTGCCAGCTATTATACAATTTTTCCAAGAATGTGTGGCGCGCGTGGTATTTGTGTTAAACGTTTTTAAATACTCACAGTAGGCCTAGACAGTTCAACATTTTTGTGCTTTTAACTTACAGTCCATTAAATGTAGTAGAATATGTGTAGTGGAGGAGGAGCATGTATGAGTGTATGGATATTTTAATTAGGATAGTTTTTTGTTGTGAATATCTATGACTTTAGTCATTTCTCAAGTTTTTCCGTATTGATTTTGATAAGTTATGCACTTTTAGTTTTTTGTTATTTATTGTTTATGTTAGATTTAGTTTACATATGTTAAATAACTTTACACAGTTCTTTGTTCTTGGTCGTTAACGTGAGATTCATTTTAAATATAAGGAACAAGGTATTGTGGATCCATTTTCAGGCGAAGCTGAGTTCCCATATCCCCGAGACAGGTAAGAAATGGTAAGTGAGCCCCGTATATTTTGTTGTTATCCACAATATTCTTGCAGCTACTGTATGTAAATTCCCTAAGACCTTGTTGGAGCGATTTCTAATGAAGTAATTTTGCCGGTGCTGTTAGAAATAGGCAATCCAGCTGGGCTATGCAAATTCCGACAGGCTACTTTCCGGATTTACGGGTACAGTACTACGTACGGGGCGATAAAAGCTGCAACCAACAACGAGCAGTTGACGCCTGAATATCAGGATATGCAACTGATACACGTTTCGTTCATTTCAGGCATAAACGTCACGTTACAATTTCTCTGGATTTAATCGACCTATTGCAATGCATAAACGCTATTCTTAACATGAGTTTACCTGCCATCAATAATGCTATGAACAATACCCGGTGTCCAATTAAAACACATTCAGTGAGTTTACGTTGAACATTATAATATTTGCTTACGTTTTGGAATGACCCATACTATTTACTTTAATTAGCCCCTTTCCTGTCTTCATGCCCGTGGAAGACCTTATGCAATATCTATTGTTGTATCATATATATTTTGCCTCTCACCAAGGCGGTCCGGGTTCGATTCCCGGTCAATGCATGTGAGATTTTCGAAGTGAAATGCCATGTCCTGTGGTTCGGAAACCACGTAAAAAGGAGGTCCCGTGGCTCATGATCTCGCGATTAACGGTCACGTTAAACTACAAGCTTCCTTTTTTATCATATATATTTGTGTTAAAAGATTTAAGTATATAGCTTACAGCATTGACACATATACCAATTAAAAGAGAAACTCATCAAGATTTTGAGTCAGCTTGCTACAAATTCTCGATGTGCCCCACACGCACCACACGGAAAATATCGATACAGTAGTCCAAATCCGATCACACACGCTGGAGCATATCCTGTTCAATTTTAGCTACAGCCGCATGGATCCGATTACTCAGTTCAACAGGATTAACTAGTATGGGTGGTATATAAACTTAATCTTTGATAAACCCCCATTAAAAGAAATCACACGGGATCAGATCAGTTGACCGGGGCGGCCAGCGCGTAAGACACCGAACTGCACCTGTCACAAGATTACAATAATCGACAATATCAGTTTTTCACTTGTTGAACTGAGGAATCGGATCCACGTGGCTATAGCAGAAATTGACCAAGACATGCTTCAGCGTGTGTGGTCGGAAAGGGACTACCGTATCGATATTTGCCGTGTGGTGCGAGGAGGGTATATCGAGAATGTGTAGCAATTGTTCATCTATGCATACTAGGTCAGTAGCGTTGTCCTGTCTATAGGAGTTCAAGCTATTAGTTACGTGTCTTAATTATATATTGTTTGTTACGTTAAAAAGTCTCATATAATGTTAAATGCTGAAAAATGTAGAAATGATTCTGAACGGAAATGTGCGGAGAAGGAATTGGATGACTTTCAAACATTTATTCTCGCCAACAACTGATGCAGAAAAGTAAAAATCCCTTCAAAGATTTAAAGAGGCTCTGAAGTAGGAACATGTCCAAGAGTTTATTTTACTGTATGTTTTTCCTTGTGGCGGACAAAATGTACGTTTTATTTTACATTTGGAGTCATACTGGAAGTATATCCGATAAAATACCTAGTCCCAGATTAGGAATCTGACTGGAAGTACATCCGATAAAATACCTAGACCTAGTCCCAGATTTGTTGTCAGACTGAAATTTTCATACTAATATATAAAAACTAGCAGACGTACCCGCTCTTCGAACGGTCTTCGGTATTAATAACCAGACGTTATCAATTCAGATATTGTTGCAATGGTTAGGGGCTTGTCATTCCTTCATACGTTTATCAGAACGAAGTTAGTTTTCTGGGAATATCACACACACTGTTAATTTAAGGGCCTTAAAATGTGGTTTTCGGAGACCCCTTATTGACTCGCGAATTTTGTGTCTCACAATGAGAAGCGCAACATATGCTTTGATCGTCCTTCTAGGATAATTTTTATATTTCGCCTACTTTAGCATGTATTTTGAGAAGTTTTTCCCTATATCCACCCTTCTACTGTATGAAAAGTACGGTGAGGAGTTTTATAAATGATTGGTGTATTGACTCATGTTTACCATACCTAATTTTACGATGCACCAAGCATCCGAAGACGATTTATAGGCGTAAATAAAGATACACAGAAAGACAGACAATTCTATTGTCTACAACATATCACCCAGATATCCAAATATGGGTATATCTAATATATAAAAGTGAAAGTCTGTATGTATGTATGTATGTATGTATGTATGTATGTATGTATGTATGTATGTATGTATATATGTTGGTTCCGTATACAAATCTACACCGTTCCACCAATCTCAACCATATTTTGCATACACATAGTTTAGGACCCAGAAGGAACCGCTGGCTACATGAATTTTCGATAGTCTTTCTCATTCTTCTGATTTCGGCACTTTTTCACTCAAAAACAGGCTAATCAAATCATAAAATATACTCATGAAGGAATGGCAAGGCAGATAGTTTCCATGGCAACATAGCTCAAGTCGAGACACGGCCGTCTGGATGCCAATTGCGCTCTGCACTACCGGTATAGAAAATGAGGATCTTTACTTGAAATCCCGTTGGTTACTCAACTGCTCACACAGCACTGTCAACCGAGTATGGCATAACAAAGACTTGACACTATCTACTAGATATTTGTCAAATACCACTCACTCACTCACTCACTCACTCACACATTCATCACGAAATCTCAGAACCCACCCAACGGATTGGAATGAAATTTGGTATGCAGCTTACTCAAGGGCCGCAAACGCCCACTAAGAAAGGATTTTTGGATATTCAGGTTCTAAAGGGGTGTTAAGGGGGTAGACCTGCATTTCATCGAATAGCAATATCTCCCGATTGGTTTCACTGGGGGATGTGATACTCGGCATATAAACTCATCATTAAAAATAAGAAGACATGTGTCTGAGGGTTTCTCGATGTGGTGTATATTATGAGGTGAAAGGGGTGAAAAGTGGGGGTTGAAAGATTCCTAACGGAGCCTGTATCTCATAAACGACATAGGCGAGGAGTTTGAAACTCAGCGGGAAAAAATCAGCATAAAAAATAAGTAAATAGGTGTTTGACCGTTTTTTTTTCATAAATCCAATTTAAGGGGCCTATGGCGAGGGGTGAAATTCTGTGTAAAAGAAAAACAGGAAAGAAAGTGTCCTAACCGATTGACTCACTCGCTCTTCAAACTCAGGGGGAAAAACTGCTTAAAAATAAGTATAACTTATATGTGTTCGACAGTTTTTTTGATAAACCAAATTAAGGGGTTCATCGGGA
This sequence comes from Meconema thalassinum, assembly GCA_946902985.2. Classification (NCBI taxonomy): domain Eukaryota; kingdom Metazoa; phylum Arthropoda; class Insecta; order Orthoptera; family Tettigoniidae; genus Meconema; species Meconema thalassinum. The sequence goes on from OX336388.2 coordinate 2,004,800,974, forward strand.
GGGGTGAAATTCTGAAGAAAGAAATTGAAAGAAAATGTCCTGACTCACTCACCCACTCATCATCGCCCAGCCAAAAATATTGAAGTTGGAAACATGTCATTTTCGGGATATGTTCGTTGTATGTCAAAACCATACACTAAGGGAGGATTTTTGAATATTCAGGCTCTAAAGGGGTCTTAAGGGGGTTAAACCTGCATTTCATTGAATAACAATGTCTCTCGAGTGGTTTCATTTGTGGATGTGATACTTGGCATATAAACTAATCATTAAAAATAAGCAGACATGTGTCTAAGGGTTTTTCGATGTGGTGTATTATTATGAGGTGAAAGGGGTGAAAATTGGGGGTTGAAGGATTCCTAACGAAGCGTGTAGGCTTATCTCCTAAACGACATAGGCGAGAAATTTGAAACTCGGCGAAAAAAAATCAGCTTAAAAAATAAGTAAGTCGGTGTTCCACCTTTTTTTCATAAATTAATTTAAGGAGCCAATGGGGTGGGGTGAAATTCTAGGGAGAAAAAGGAGAGAAAGTGTCCTAACTGACTGACTAACTCACTCAATCATCAAACTCAGGGGAAAAAGACAGCTTAAAAATAAGTTAATAGGTGTTCATGCGTTTTTTCATCAATCCAATTTAAGGGGCCCATGGGGAGGGGTGATATTCTGGTAAAAATAATTGAAAGAAAATGTCCTGTCTGACTCACTCACTCGTCACGCCCAGCGAAAACTATTAAAGTTAGAAACAAGAAATTTTGGGAATATGTTCGCTGTATATCGAAAACGTCAACTAATGAATGATTTTTGTTATTCGGGTTTTAAAGAGGTGTTAAGGGGGTAAACGTGCATTTCATTGAATAACGATATCTCATGAGTTGTTTCTTTGGGGATGTGATATTCGGTATATAAGCTAATCATTAAAAGAATCAGACATATGTCTAAGGGTTTATCGATGAGGTGTATATTACTAGGTGAAAGGGGTGAAAATTGGGGGTTGAGGGATTCTTAACGGAGCGTGTATCTCTTAAACGACATAGGCGAGAAGTTTGAAATTCGGCGGGAAGAAACAGCTTAAAATATAAGTAAATAGGTATTCGACCGTTTTTTCATAAATCCAATTTAAGGGGCCCTTGGAGAGAGGTGAAATTCTGGGGGGAAAAACAGGAAAGAAAGTGTCCTAACTCCCTCACTCATTAAACTCAGGGGGGAAGAACAGCTCAAAAATAAGTAAATAAGTGTTCGACCGTTTTTTTTTTCATAAATCCAATTTAAGGGGTTCATGAGAGGGGTGAAATTCTGAAAAATAATTGAAAGAAAATGTCCTGACTTACTCACTCATCATCCCCCAGCCAAAATTATTGAAGTTAGAAACATGACATTAAGGGGCTATGTTCGTTGTATGTTGAAAACGTCCACTAAGGAAGGAATTTTGGATATTCAGGTTCTAAAGGGGTGATAAGGGGGTAGACTTGCATTTAATTGAATAACAATATCTCCCAAATGATTTCCTTTGGGATGGGATACTAGGCATATAAACTCATCATTAAGAATAAGAAGACACATGTCTGAGGGTTTTTCGATGTGTTGTATATTATGAGGTGTATGTGTGAAAAGTGAGTGTTGAAGGATTCTTAACGGAGCAAGTATCTCTTAAAAGACAGAGGCAAAAAGTAAGAACCTCAGGGAGAAAAATCAGATTGAAAAAGTAGTAGATAGGTGTTCGATCGTTTTTTCATAATCCAATTTAAGGGGCTCATGGAGAGGGATGAAATTCTGGGGGAAAGAAGTCCACTAAGGAAGGATTTTTGGATATTCACTCATCATCCCCCAGCAAACCTATTGCAGTTAGAAACTTGAAATTTTGGGGATATGTTCGTTGTTTGTCGAAAAAGTCCACTAAGGATGGATTTTTGGATATTCATGTTCTGAAGGGGTGTTAAGGGGGTTAAACTTGCATTTCATTGAATAACAATATCTCACGAGTTGTTTCATTTGGGGATGTGATATTCGGCATACAAACTAATCATTTAAAATAAGCAGACATATGTCTAAGGGTTTATCGATATTGTGTTTATTATGAGGTGAAAGGAGAGAAAATTGGGGGTTGAAGGATTCTTAACGGAGCGTGTACTGTATCTCTTATTCAACATAGGCGATAAGTTTGAAATTCAGCGGAAAAAGCAGCTTAAAAATAAGTAAATAGGTGTTCGACCATTTCTTCATAAATCCAATTTAAGGGGCCCATGGGGAGGAGTGAAATTCGGGGGGGGGGGGGGGGGAACAGGAAAGAAGGTGTCCTAACTGATTGACTTACTTTCTCACTTATCAAACTCAGGGGGAAAACAGATTTAAATAAGTAAATAGGTGTTCGACCGTTTTTTTTTTCATAAATCCATTTTAAGGGGTTCTTGGGGAGGGGTGAAATTCTCAAATATTAATGAAAGAAAATGTCCTGACTGACTCACTCACTCATCATCGCCCAGCAAAAATTATTGAAGTTAGAAACATGAAATTTTGGGGATAAGTTCGTGGTATGTCGAAAACGTCCACTAAGGAAAGAGTTTTGGATATTCAGGTTCTAATGAGCTGTTAAGGGGTAAACGTGCATTTAATTGAATAACAATATCTCATGAGTGGTTTCATTTGGGGATGTGATACTTGGCATATATACTAATCATTTAAAATAAGCTGACACATGTCTAATGGTTTTTCGATGTGGTGTATATTATGAGGTGAAAGGGATGAAAAGTGGGGGTTGAAATATTCCGAACGGAGCGTGTATCTCTTAAACGACATAGACGAGGAGTTTGATTTTCTCAGAGTTCCAATCACCTTAAAAATTAATAAATGAATAAATAATTAAAATAAGTAGATGTTCGACCGTTTTTTTTTTTTCATAAATCCAATTTAAGGGGCATATGGGGAGGGGTGAAATTCTGGAATAAAAACGTCCACTAAGGAAGGATTTTTGGATGTTCACTCTCATCGACCAATCAAAACTATTGAAGTTAGAAGAAGGGGATATGTTTGTTGTGTGTCGAAAATGTCTACTAAGGAGGGATTTTTGGATATTCAGGTTCTAAAGGGGTGTTAACGGGGTTAAACCTGCATGTCATTGAATAACAATATGACACGACTATGACGCGAGCGAAGCGAGGCTAAAAATGAGATGGTGTGTGTCTGTGTATTACTCAATCACGCAAGAACCACTGGTCCGACTTACATGAATTTTACATGAAAGTAGCTGATTTAACTGGTTAACATATAGGCTACTTTTGATTTCAATACTTTGCACTATGGCGACCATTTTAGTGACGTCACTACACCCTTTGGTTTCAAACTTTCATATTTCCATTTCAAATAAAAAGTGAACGCTAAGAAATAGCAAACTTTTGATGGCATATACGAGGTTTAAAATTACATTTTCTATCCGAAAGGTATCTCCAACGGTTAGCGAGTAAAACCTAAATTTGTGCTATAAAACACGGTCAACGCCGAACGGTGTATTTGGACAAAATGTTCCATCCTTAATCTCCCTCTGCGCAGCACCTCGCCTATCCCCTGTTTTAACTGTCACTTTCACATTTTAATTTATTTATGACGCGTAGCGAAGCACGGGTACTTCAGCTAGTCTACCATACGTATCAAACAAAATCATCCTTACGATGAACCCGTAGGTCGACAAAAAAAAAAGATTAGTTAAAATCTGCTCTCAAACTAAATTCACCTAACGTGTACTTCCTGACGTGAAATAGATTTGAAAGCCCTGTAGACGAAACGCAATACACCTCACATAAAAAATGTACCTCTACGTTGTGTTAGGTCCCCATACACAGGAAGACCTCTTTCATAAATTATAAAGGCTTGAGGTGCATGAAAATTCAGATTCTTTAGCCTCAAATGGCCCAAATTCCTAAAAGCCGCAAAAAATGCTGATTCAATTCAGGAATTTTTGAAAATAATATTACTGTTTGTAGATATAATAGACTTTCTTTACTATGTGTCGCACGCGAAATTGCATGAAAACATTCTAGGTTACCCCTTGACCCCCTTAATTGCATTGACGAATTATACAGTCTACATTGGTTCCGTGATAACCTTATAGCAATTTGCAAACTTTCACAGAAATGTTATAAATGGAGTAGCCGAATAATAATATCGTATGGCCTCGGGTGCCGGGTGACAGCTTCGTAATTTGACACCCAAGGGGTAGCTTGCATGTCGAAATTTCGTTGTTCCTTGAATCACTATGAAAGTCAAGGAGGGTAGATATCTAAGCTCCTTGAACACTATAGCGCTTTCTAGTAGAGAAATGAGGAACTTCGTGTTGGCGGAAACTCCTGAGGTTAATTTTGCCATTATGAACACGGCCTACTGAATTCAAATGGGTTCTTTGACATGCCAACATCGTTATGACATGCGAGTCGAATTTTTGCCGCCTTTCAAAAATCACGTACAGGCCGGACGTTTGTTTCAGACGATTGCCTGCGGGTGAGCCTGTACACAGTCACTCTCTCAACTTATCACTTCACATTTGTCACCACCGATCTGATGTAATGGAATTCCAGACTTGAGCAGACAATACAGTCCACGCCGAAGTATTGTGTGACACGGAAGTACACGTTACGTAGTTACGAACAGAACGTCATTATATTTGCCAGTGACTATATTTCAGCAATAGTGTGAAACAGCTTTATCAATCATCGGAGCGCTTGGGGCAGCTGATAACAACACAGGTACTATAGCAACTCGCCTCCAGGCATCCATTAAGATTTTTCACTCGTCTAAAACAAATGTCTGGCCTGTACCACGGCCAGGAGTGAACCTGCAATCTTGGGGTTAGTAGACCGACACGCTATCCCCTCACCCACCGTGGCAAGGTATAAATGGAGTGATATTGCTTCTTACAGAAATAGATGGAAAGTTGGATGTCACCCCTTGAGATAATGTTGTCATGGTTACCGATTTCCATTCCTTCATTAGTTTGTTAAATTAAATTAAATTAGTTTTCTGGGAATGTTTCAGATATTGTTGGTTTTAGAGCCTTATAATGTAGTTTTCGAGGCCCCCATGTTTTGTTTCTGGCACCGAGGGGCTTTGTCTCCTCGTTGTACGCCATAATAATATACTAATAATAAGAATATAATATAGGGATAGGAATATAATAGACCTGCCGTACCACACCCGCAGGTGTAAATCTATTGCTGTAAGACGCAATGCAATTCCATTAATTACATTAGTGTGAAAGTTGGCAAACGGCTAGAATGTTATCACGGAACCAAATTAAGCCGTGAAATTCATCAATACGTTTAACGCGCTTAAGGGGATCAAAGGGTGCTCTAGAAATTTTTCACGCGATTTACACCTGCGGGTGTGGTACGGTGGGTCTCTTCCTGAGTGACTTCCACATCCTCAGATATTCTCGGGTCGTAGAAAGACAAGAAACGAAGTTGGTGATAGGCACGTCCAAGAAAATTCTATATACTGTCATTATTTTGTTTCAGATGCCGCAAAACGAATTTGAGTGGAAAACGGAAGCAAAGGTGTTCAATGATAAATGGAATTTCCCAAAGTGCGTTGTCGCGTTTGACGGGAAGCATATCAGTTTGCAAGCACCAATTAACAGTGGGACAGAATATTTCAATTATAAAGGCTTCCTTAGTATCGTCCTCTTTGCTGTTGTAGATGTGAACTATAATTTAAATTATGTGAATGTTAGTTGCCAAGGAAGAATATCGGATGGGGGTGTATTTAGTGAAACGAATTTCCAAAAGCCTCTTCAGGAAAATACAATGCATCTCCCTCCCCCTTGTGAACTACCCGGAAGAGACATTTCCACACTGTTTGTTTTCAATACAGATGATGTATTTCCTCTTTCCAGAAATATTATGAAACCCTCTCCAGGAGCACAAAAAAAGGGTTCAAGAGAACGAATTTTTAATTATCGCTTAAGCAGAGCACGTAGAGAACACATTCGGGATAATATCTAGTGTTGTAACAGTACTGTTAGCTGTGTATGTAAATTTGGAACAATATATAAGACCAAAACCTGCCAGATTATTAATTTCTGTATCCAATTTTTACCTGACTTACCATTTGATATGACCCATCAGCTGTCACCGGATCTGAAGTAATATGTAAGAGTGTTGGGTGCCAAGGGTTTGATCTGAGACCGATAACCCAATAAATCATAAATAACTTTACGTCCTAGCTCAGGTAGAACATTCACCAGACTCCATCGACTCATGTCGTGGTATGACTTAGTCATTAACCTGAATAACATTTGCTTCGGGGAAAAGAGGATGGCTTATATCTATTTGTATCATCTAGAAAGGAGACAGACTGCATTTACTTTAAATAAAAATTTAATGGCATCAAAAACAAACAAATTAGCAAAATGCATAAATTAATGACTTAACGTAGAAATAAAACAAAATAATTTAAGATAGGCTCAATGTTGCAAGAAAACGGAGGCGTTATGAATTAAATTTAATCTAGATCTGAATTTAATAATTTAGGTTGATTTATTCAAGAGTGAAGAAAGAGAGCTTGTGCATAAAGTCAATGAGCTTACCAAACGATGATTTGGCTTTATTGAAGAGTCTCTCCCCAAGAGAAAGCTGCTGTTGTAGGCGGTAGAAGTCCATCTTCATGCGAGGAATTTATCTTAAATAACAGGCTACTATTAATTCTGAGGTATTTAGGCTACTCAGAATGAATAATGGTGGTGGATTGTAAGTCCCTTAACCACTCTTATGATGTTAGCGCATGACACTGCCAACACCATAATGTATCGGACTGGCATACGTCCTGAATAAAACTCCTGCAATACTGTTCTCCTGCGACTGTCTTGAAGCAAGTCTCGTTGAGTTCTCCTTTGGTTCACATAAAGGAGTCTCGTACCAAGTCGCTCCGCGACCGTCTCTATTGTTCAGGCCACCTCTTTCCACTCCCTTACTCTCGTCATTCGCCGCACCCTTACTCATTACCGTGGACTCGCCACCCGGCTTTTGTTTTTGAGTACACAGGTAAGTTATTTCATCACCTCGTGCTGTTCTGGTAGAAGACGCAAGCTCTTGAAATGACCCAATTTGCTCAAGCGCTAGCTAATTACAAAAACAGCCTCTGACTTCTGTCAACTTAATACCGTACCAATACCTAATCAATTAATTGGAATTAAATGTTTAAAATTAAAATTAAATACATGATAATACATTTTACGGACTACACCTACACTTAATAACTTGTGGCTAATTAATTGCCGAAATAACACATGATATGAGTAACGAATGTCAAATTTTGACATAACGTCAGTGGCGTAATCATACCCTTCAAAATAAGGTTACATTCGTCCCGGAAAATCACGCAGACTATTGTTTACTATATGCCGCGTGATCTTCCTAAGACACGTGTAAATTAACATAGAACCCTAATAATAACATAATACACATAATACATTACCCTTATAGACATTTATATATACAATCAACATTTCTTCTTTTAGTTCAGCACCAATGTTTTTGCTTAGGCTATTATGTCTCAATCACATATAGCTTATTGTTTTCTTTTTATTGTCTTGCGGTCATTATCGCTCATTGTTTATTTTACCTATATGTGTAAGAAAAAAAGACATATATGTGTTCTCTTATTTGCCCTTTGTCATATTTTCTTAATCAAATCACACGAGTTCACTTTGTGATCAGCAGTTTGATTTCCCAAACCACCTTGTATTGCAAGTTCGTTGATTTTGGAATTCGCATTTTGAGTGCTTTCTGTAAGGTCAATCGCACACACGATCACTAGTAATTTGGTTGTGCTACCCAAACTCTCTCTCATATGTCATTACGTGTATATCACTGAAAAAAGAACAACACTAGAAATACATACAATTCATCATATTTCTGTCCTGTTTGTCCCTTTAGATATAACTCCCTTTAAGTGCCATGCTCCATACCAGTTCTCCCTTCATCTCGATTCCCTCTCCTCTTTAACAGTTAATCTCACACAGATCAATGATACTGACCACATCTGATACCTCATAAATACCTAGGTATTTACCATTTTGATTTACCTGCTCAACAGCTACAATATCTGCAATATTGCCTGTTTCTGGGTCTCATCCCATCTCCATCTGCTTCCTTGCTTTAAGAGGTCCCTGAATGGTTCTACTAACTTAGAATATTTTAACACAAAGCGTCTAAAAAAAATTACAGATTCCTAAATACGTCTTCAGCTGTTTAACATTTTGTGGCGCACTTGCATCGAGGATTTTGTTGATCCGACTTACTTCTGGACTTACCCCTGAACGTGACACACTATGACCCAGGAAAGTTACTTGTGACTTACAAAACGTAGATTTTGACAATTTCAGGGTGAACCCTGCTTTATCTAGTCTCTTAAAAACCGTGTCCAAGTGAACCAAATGCTCTTGAAAGGTACGCGAACTAATTACAAGATCATCAATATATATAGTTACATAATCACCCGTGTTATCTTCTAAAGCTATGTTCAGCGCTCTTATCAGCGCTGCTGAACTGCTCTTTAACCCATAGGGTACCCTGCAAAATTGGTACAGATTGTACTGATGACTAAATGCGGTAAAGGCTCTATCTTCAACTTTAAGAGGAACTTGCCAGAAACTGGAACTTAAATCAACACACGTAAAAAATTGTTTTCCCTCAAAAGTTTGCATTAACTCCTCTATAGACATTGATTTTAATTGGTCTGATGAAATGTGTGCATTAACCAAACGCGCGTCTAAACATTTCCTGACTTTTCCATCTGCCTTTGGTACTGTAATAAGTGAATTTACATAGGGACTGTTAGAATACTCAATTATACCGTCCTGAAGCATCTGATTGATCTGACTTTCTACGGCTTTCCTATAGACAAAAGGCACAGGATAGCGGTGACCGGTAAATACCGAATTGTCAACAACGTTCAATGAGTGGACATAACAATTGGCTCCACCAATTCGATCTTCAAATACCCTACTATTATTTGACAAAACATCGTAGAGAAGCATACACTTATCTTCCTCTACATCTCCAAGAAACGCAGCTTCACGTAACGAGTCATCTAGACTGTCGTTCGTAACCACACTGCCTATAAAAGTTACTGACTCTTGCTCTATAGCTTGAGACATCTCATTTAACGTACACATCACTCCTACTACACTACTCGTATATTGTTCATTGAACGGTATCACCACTTCAGCACCACCAAATTTAAATGTAATACAGCACTCTTCATAACATATGTTTCCTGACACCCTAGTCAGCCAATCAGAACCCATAATTACGTCGCACACTAGATTTGCAATTACAAGGCACACTTGCTTCTCTACGTGACTGTTTATATTTATCTCTATTAACACCTGTTTTAATATAATTTTAGACTTCCTACCCACGGCTGTGATTACAAAAGTACTCTTAATTGGCAATTCTTCAAAGTTTACCCCAGTTCCCTTTAATTTATCATAATAAGCATTGCTTATGCATCTCCTTACACAGCCACTGTCTATTAACACATTGGTACACGTCCCGGACACGTGTAGCTTAATGATCGGACTTATATTACCCTCCACTGGTAATATTGCTTCGTCACATAGTTCTCTTAACAATTCATTCCTTACGTTTAGGTCATAGTGTTCCTGTATCAGGGTTAAAACAGGGCACGTTACAGACTGAGATCCTGACCTTATGATGCAGTCTGGCTCGCGTTTAAATTACTATTATTGTCTCTACCTTCACTAGTGGTCGCAACGCTGGTCTGGCTATTATTATTCACATTCTGTTGGATACTATTTTCATTATTACCTACGGGATTACCTCTCCCATATCCTCGGTTCTGATTAACATTATGGTTATTACCGTAGTTATCCTGTCCGTGTCCGTTGCGTCCATCATTACCCCTACCTTGATTTCCTCGCGAATCATAATTCCTGCCTTGCGAGTAGTTATTCCTATTTTGATAGGGCGTCACAAAATTATGACCCCGGTTTTGGTAATTGTTTCCACTCTGACCCCTATTTTGATAATTGCCTCCTTCGCCACTGTTTCCCTGCGTTCCTTGATTTCTTGCATCCTGAGCCTGATTGTTATAATTACCCTGGTTTCTAGTGACTGTTTCCTCACTTGAACCTTTCCCTAGCGCATCAAAGGTACCTAGTAGTTTCTCTATTTGCGTGACAGTTTTTGCATTTTGTATGCATGCCGCCTCTTTGATCCAGTAAGGGAAATGCCTTAACAGGAGCCTTACCACATCTTTTTCCTCTCTCAGTCCATCCAAGTGTTTACAAACCAACACTTGCCCCAGGAAATACTCCGTCATATTGAGATTACCCCTTGCGTTGTATTTTCCGCACACGATTCCCTCACGATACCGTGATTGTATGCTCTCACTCCAAAACTTTTCACAAAATTTATGTCTGAAGTCTGTGATATCTTCAAAACCGTCCATATAAACTGCAAACCAGTTTTTGGTTTCCCCTACGAAGGCCTGTTCTAATATTTCAACAACATTACACCATTCGATGTTTCCGTCCTCCAATCTTTCTTTAAACCTCACTTCAATAGTATTTAGAAACTCCATGGGGCATCCTTGCCGATTGCTATATTTCCCTAACTCTATTTCTTTATGCGTACTATTCATATATGTCGTTCGACTCTGACCTGCTTCTTGTCGTATTCTAGACTTTAATTTATTTTCAAGCTCGGCAATGTTCTCCTCTGCTCGTTTCTCTATACTAATAACTTTTGCGTTTATGCTCCCATCTGTCGCTTTAACTTTATCATTCAGCCTATCCTGTGTTTCTTGAATTTTACTTATACTTTCCTTACTCTGTTACTTCAAATTTTCAACTACTTTACTAATTTCTGCTTGAAACTTATCGATTTTCCCCCCAGCTGTTCTTTAATTTCCTTTGTTACTCCCTGAATCTTTTAAATTTCTCCCCCCAGCTGTTCCTTAACCTCCATAGCTGTACTCTGAACTTTTTCAATTTCTCCTCCCAATTGCTTCTTAATTTGCTTCGTCTCTAACTGTATTAACTCTTTAGATTCCTCTGCTTGCTTACTTATTTAACTCTCAAGTTCATCTTGCACCCTCCTCAATCTACTCTCCATGTCAGCTAGGATTTCTTTCGTCTTCTCTTCCATCACACCCCTGATTTCACCCTTAATTTGCTCAAATCTCTTATACATCTCCTTACTGTTTTCCTCCAATTTATCATTTAGTTTACTACTAATTTCTTTACTGTTTTGATCAAATTTCGTATATAATACCTGTATAAGACTCGCAAACATTCTCTTCATATCTCCCGGACTTTCTTTCTCACCAACATTACTGGGATTTACCTCCGACATCATCCTGTGCTACTTTCCACTTCCTCTACTAACTTACTACGCGCTTCTTCATCTTTCTCCTTCATCAACTTACTCCCTAGCTGTTTTTGATTACGTAGTAACATATTGTCTTCTGAATTACTCATTCTGACTCAAGTTGATATATAAAATCCCCCAAAATGCAGGTACAGAAATATGTCACTTTTCCCTCCACAAATGTTATCAGGTTTTCGTCCCACGTTTATGGCGACAATGTAACGATACAGTTAGCTGTGTATGTAAATTTGGAACAATATATAAGACCAAAACCTGCCGGATTATTAATTTCTGTATCCAATTTTTACCTGACTTACAATTTGATATGACCCATCAGTTGTCACCGGATCTGAAGTAATATTATGTAATAGTGTTGGGCGCCAAGGGTTTGATCTGAGACCGATAACCCAATAAATCATAAATAACTTTACGTCCTAGCTCAGGTAGAACATTCACCAGACTCCATCGACTTAAGTCGTGGTATGACTTAGTCATTAACCTGAATAACATTTGCTTCCGGGAAAAGAGGATGGCTTATATCTATTTGTATCATCTAGAAAGGAGACAGACTGCATTTACTTTAAATAAAAATTTAATGGCATCAAAAACAAACAAATTAGCAAAATGCTTAAATTAATGACTTTACGTAGAAATAAAACAAATGAATTTAAGATAGGCTCAAAGTTGCAAGAAAACGAAGGCGTTACGAATTAAATTTAATCTAGATCTGAATTTAATAATTTAGGTTGATTTATTCAAGAGTGAAGAAAGAGAGCTTGTGCATAAAGTCAATGAGCTTACCAAACGATGATTTGGCTTTATTGAAGAGTTTCTCCCCAAGAGAAAGCTGCTGTTGTAGGCGGTAGAAGTCCATCTTCATGTGAGGAATTTATTTTAAATAACAGGCTACTATTAATTCTGAGGTATTTAGGCTACTCAGAATGAATAATGGTGGTGGATTGTAAGTCCCTTAACCACTCTTATGATGTTTGCGCATGACACTGCCAACACCATAATGTATCGGACTGGCATACGTCCTGAATAAAACTCCTGCAATACTGTTCTCCTGCGACTGTCCTGAAGCAAGTCTCGTTGAGTTCTCCTTTGGTTCACATAAAGGAGCCTCGTACCAAGTCGCTCCGCGACCGTCTCTATTGTTCAGGCCACCTCTTTCCACTCCCCTACCCTCGTCATTCGCCGCACCCTTACTCATTACCGTGGACTCGCCACCCAGCTTTTGTTGTTGAGTACACAGGTAAGTTATTTCATCACCTCGTGCTGTTCTGGTAGAAGACGCAAGCTCTTGAAATGACCCAATTTGCTCAAGCGCTAGCTAACTACAATAACAGCCTCTGACTTCTGTCAATTTAATACCGTAACAAAACCTAATCAATTAATTGGAATTAAATGTTTAAAATTAAAATTAAATACATGATAATACATTTTTCGGACTACACCTACACTTAATAACTTGTGGCTAATTAATTGCCGAAATAACACATGATATGAGTAACGAATGTCAAATTTTGACATAACGTCAGTGGCGTAATCGTACCCTTCAAAATAAGGTTACAGTGTGTTTCGCATATTACGGAAGCCATTGTTGTTAGAACCACAACGAGATAGGAAAGTAGTTCTAGCAATACTTCATCTACATAATTTCTTGAGGAAAAGCAATTCTAGGGCCATATGCAATCCGCCCGGGACATTTGATTGTGACTCGTCGGCCACAGGTGAAATTAACCCAGGACTTTGAAGACAAAAGCCTTCAAATCAAGCATTGGTTAACATATCCAGAACTTCAAAAAGGAGTACTAATGATTCACAGGCAGTTAGAAATGAATTCGCCGAGTATTTTACTTCTCCAGTTGGAATGGTACATTTCAATACGACAAGTAAAAAAACTAACTTTCTATTTCAGCGTGAATTGAAAATCATGAATCATTCACTGTAAGTACGTAGTTTTGTAGAAATTTTTAAAGCATTTACAATGTTCACAACGTTGTACATCATGAAGCTATATTCATGATTAATTACGGCATCTAAAATAAAATATTTCAAATATTTCTGTATCTTACCTGCATGTGCGTGTCCGTCATTCCCCTTGGTCGATTCCTGTCTTTGAAAAAACAGCATACTGTTATAAGACTACCATTTAATCTTGTAGACATCATCAACGGCCATGCCGGTCTTGGTACTATCTCTTTCTTTTTTTTAATTCGCGCGATAAATGGCACACCAAGTTCTTAATTTTCCTTTCAATTTCCTCTTTTTCTACTCCAAAACTAAACGTGATTTCCAATAGCGCGTCAAGTCTTTTATTCCTGTCTTTATATTCTTTTAAACGGTAATCCCACAAAACAGGACGATCCCGGGATAAATCAATTAAATTGATAACTTTTTCGTCAATCCACTCCATCGTCAAACAACAGTGAAACAAGCAAACAACTCATAGACAGTCTGAATCACAACTGAAGCTGCATGGCGAGGCCAGTTGGCGCGTCCCCACTCTCTTTGCCAGTTGGCTTCCTTTGAAGAAGACCGACACTCAAGCGATTCCTGTTCGCATGCCACTTGGCACGATTCTGCCAGCTGGCCCCGGCCAACGTTCACGTCTACATCAGTTTCAGCTTTGCCAACTGGCCTTGCCAAACGGCATACAGCGGCATAGTGTGGACCGGCCTTTACAGATATAGATGGACTTCTGCCTTTGTGTTGCCATGGTTACCGGCTTGCATTCTTTCTATAGCTTAATATATCAAATTAGATTTCTGGGTATATCTCAAAAACTGTTAGTTTTAGGACCTTAAAATGTGGTTTTCGGGGCCCGTAAGGCTCCCGAGTTTTGTTTCTCACAATGAGACGCTGCAAATGAACTTTGTCTCGTCTTTCTACGCCCATTTCAGCATGCATTTTAACGGGGTAGGCCCTCTATTATGAGAGGTATGGAGAAGAGTTACATCAATGATTACTTTAGTGCCTCTGATGGACATCTGTACCAAATCTTACGTTGATCCACTCAGCCGTTCTCGAGTGATGCGCGTGCAAAGTTGTACACAGACAGACAAACAGACAGACAGACACAAATTTTGTTTTTGCGCGCAACCGTCATAAACCAGTCTTAAACGCGTTAATAACTCAAACTTCCGTGGAAATTCAGAAAAAACAGACAAACTTTCATTCTTATATATTGAGAGATGAGATTGTGTGTGTCTGTTTGTTGTCCTGTCTGTTACCCAATCACGCAAGAACCACTGGTCCGATTGAATTGAAATTTTGCATGGATGTAGTTGATTTACCAGGTGTACATATAGTTTACTTTTGATTTCAATATTTTGCAATATATAAAAATGGTGACCATTTTATGACATCACTACACCCTTTGGTTTTAAAAATTTCATACTTCCATTTCAAGTAAAAAGAGAACGCTAAGAAATAGCCAACTTTACATGGCACAGTCGAGCTTTAAAATTTAATTTTCTATCCGGAAGGTCCTTATCACATTTCGTGTATCTCCAACGGTTAGCGAGTAAATCCTATAAAACACGGTCAACGCCGAGCGGTACATCCCTCCATTGTAATAAAAATGAAAGTTTGTCTGTTTCTTCTGAATTTCTACGGAAATTTGAGTTATTTATGCGTTTTAGACTGTTTTATGATGGATGCACGCGAAAATATTTTTTTGTGCCTGTCTGTTTGTTTGTTTGTCTGTTGACAAATTTGTTCCCTTATAACTCGAGAACGGCCGGGTGTATCAACGTAAAATTTGTAACACATATCCATCAGAAACACGACACTAATCATTTATGTAATTCTTCTCCGTACCTCTCATAAGAGGGGGCCTACCCCCTTAAAATACATGCTGAAATAGGCGTTGAAGGACGAGACAGAGCTCATTTTCATCCCCTCAATGTGAGAGACAAAACTAGGGTGGCCTGCATAAACGGTCCCCGAAAAACACATTTGAGGCCCTAAAACCAACCATTTTGGAGATATTCCCAGAAAACTAATTTCATTTAATGAACTAATGAAATATTGCAAGCCAGTAACCATGGCAACAGAATTTCAGAGGTCCATCTATTGATGTAAGACGCAATACAATTTCATTAATTACATTAGTGCGGAAGTTTGCAAACGGCTAGAAGGTTATCACGGAACCAAATTAAGCTGTAAAATTCATCAATACGTATTATACGCTAAGGGGGTCAATGGTTACTCTAGAATTTTTTCACGCGATTTTCTCCTGCGGGTGTGGTACGACAGGTCCATTATATTCCTATCCCTATATTATATTATATTATATTATATTATTATTATATTATTATTATTATTATTATTATTATTATTATTATTATTATTATTATTATTATTATTATTATTATTATTGCATTATGGCGTACAACGACGAGACAAAGCCCCTAGGTGCCAGAAACAAAACTTCAGGGGCCCTAAAGGGTCCTCGAAAACTACATTATAAAGCTCTAAAACCAACAGTTTCTAAGACATTCCCAAAAAACTAATTTAATTTAATTTAACAAACTAATGAAGGAATGCAAGTCGGTAACCATGACAACATTATCTCAAGGGGTGACATCCAACTTTCCATCTATTTATGTAAGAAGCAATGTCACTCCATTGATTACATTTCTGTGAAAGTTTGCAAATGGCTATGAGGTTTTCACGGAACCAACTTAGACTGTATAATTCATCAATGCAATTAAGGGGGTCAAGGGGTAACCTAGAAATTTTTCACGCAATTTTCACGTGCGACGTATAGTACAAAGGGTCTATTATATCTCCAAACAGCAACATTATTTTCAAAAATTGCTGAATTGAATCAGTATTTTTGCGGCTATTAGGAATTTGGGCCATTTGAGGCTTAAGAACCTGAGTTTTCATGCACCACAAGCCTTTATAATTTATGAAAGGGGTCTTCTTGTGTATGGGGACCTAACACAACGTAGAGGGTCAGTTTTTATGTGACGTGTATTGCGTCTCGTCTACAAGGCTTTCAATTCTATTTCACGTCAGGTAGTACACGTTAGGTGAATTTTGTTTGAGAGCACATTTTAACTAATCTTTTTTTTTTTTTTTGAGGACATACGGGTTCATCGTAAGGATGATTTTGTTTGATACTGTGTGTTAGATATACCCATATTTAGATATCCGGGTGATATGTTGTAGAAATTAGAATTGTCTGTCTGTCTGTCTTTCTGTGTATCTTTATGTACGCCTATATCTCGTGTTCGGATGCGTGGTGCATCGTATAATTAGGTATGGTATCCATGAGAGTCAATACACCAATCATTTATAAAATTCTTCACCGTACTTTTCATACAGTAGAAAGGTGGATATAGGGAAGAACTTATCAAAATACATGCTAAAATAGGCGAAATATGAAAATTATCCGAGAAGAACGAACAAAGCATATGTTGCGCTTCTCAATGTGAGACACAAAATTCGGGAGTCTATAAAGTGTCTCCGAAAACCACATTTTAAGGACCTTAAATTAACAGTGTGTGTGATATTCCCAGAAAACTAACTTCGTTCTGATAAACATATCAAGGAATGATAAACCGCTAACCATTGCAACAGTAGCTCAATTGATAATGTCTGGTGTTAACACCGAACACCGTTCAAAGAACGGATACTTCTGCTAGTATCCGATAAAATACGTAGTCCCAGATTTGGAGTTAGACTGCAAGTATAGGGCCTATCCGATAAAATACCTAGTCCCAGATTTGGAGTTAGACTGCAAGTATAGAGCCTATCCGATAAAATACCTAGTCCCAGATTTGGAGTTTGACTGCAAGTATAGGGCCTATCCGATAAAATACCTAGTCCCAGATTTGGAGTTAGACTGCAAGTATAGTGCCTATCCGATAAAATACCTAGTCCCAGATTTGGAGTTAGACTGCAAGTATAGGGCCTATCCGATAAAATACCTAGTCCCAGATTTGGAGTTAGACTGCAAGTATAGGGCCTATCCGTTACAATACCTAGACCCAGATTTGGAGTTAGACTGCAAGTATAGGGCCTATCCGATAAAATACCTAGTCCCTGATTTGGAGTTAGACTGCAAGTATAGGGCCTATCCGATAAAATGCCTAGACCCAGATTTGGAGTTAGACTGGAAGTATAGGGCCTAGCCGATAAAATACCTAGTCCCAGATTTGGACTTAGAGTGCAAGTATAGGGCCTATCCGATAAAATACCTAGTCTCAGATTTGGAGTTAGACTACAAGTATAGGGCCTATCCGATAAAATACCTAGATCCAGATTTGGAGTTAGACTGCAAGTATAGGGGCTATCCGATAAAATACCTAGTCCCAGATTTGGAATTAGACTGCAAGTCCCTGGTGCAAAATACCTAGTCCCAGATTTGGAGTTAGACTGCAAGTATAGGGGCTATCCGATAAAATACCTAGTCCCAGATTTGGAGTTAGACTGCAAGTCCCTGGTGCAAAATACCTAGTCCCAGATTTGGAGTTAGACTGCAAGTATAGGGCCTATCCGATAAAATACCTAGACCCAGATTTGGAGTTAGACTGCAAGTATAGGGCCTATCCGATAAAATGCCTAGACCCAGATTTGGAGTCAAACTGGAAGTATAGTGCCTATCCGATAAAATACCTAGTCCCAGATTTGGAGTTAGACTGCAAGTATAGGGCCTATCCGATAAAATACCTAGACCCAGATTTGGAGTTAGACTGCAAGTATAGGGCCTATCCGATAAAATACCTAGACCCAGATTTGGAGTTAGACTGGATGTATAGGGCCTATCCGATAAAATACCTAGTCCCAGATTTGGAGTCAAACTGGAAGTATAGGGCATATCCGATAAAATACCTAGAGCCAGATTTGGAGTCAGACTGGAAGTATATCCGATAAAATACCTAGTCCTAGATTTCGAGTCAGATTGGAAGTATAACCGTTAAAATACTAGTAAGTCAAACTGGAAGTATATACGATAAAATACTAGTAAGTCAAACTGGAAGTATATACGATAAAATACCTAGTCTCAGATTTGCATCAGTGATTGAAAACAGAAAAACACTTGTGTTACCTTCCGTGGAAATATGTTGCGTGTTTAACGCTTTGAAGATAATATGGCCTTCATTTCTGAATTGTACAGGTGGAATGATTAGGTACGCCCTGTCGAACAAAACGTCATAAAAGCATAAAATATAAACAAGGAAAGAGCTTTACGCTCCAACTGAAGCACAGAGCAGTGGATATAGTACCATTCATAAAAGAAATTCCATTGCATTCAATCAACTGGAACAAATTAAAGTAGATCCTTTGAGTTTTTTATTGACTACATTTAAACCATGATACGATCAGTGATGCCCATATCTATCAACAAGTGAACTATCAGAGCTTAGAATATAGTGTAAAACGATGCTCAGTAACACTTATGACCACAAATAATAAAAACCTCTCACCATGTAGATTTCAATTCTTCACATTCCGGGAAACAAAGGGGCAAAGATTCCACTCAGTGACGTAGCACACTTCCTTTCTCTCTTCCCCCCATTAAATGTTTAGACTTTAGAGGGTCCCTGGTGCAAAATTTAAGTTCAAATAACTATCGAAATTAATGTTTCTCAGTCGGTCAACACGCTTGCACCTTATTATATTGGACCTTTCCCTAATCCTGAGAATAATAAATATACATGGATGACCAGTTTCGATCGTCAAACGATCATTATCAGCTCCATTATACATAGGCTACTAAATCCATGTCTACAAGACTTAGTATGGGTGATAGCATTAACAATATGTACACTTATCCAGTTGCAGTGGTAGTCAGTATTTGCCAGATATATATGGCTCCCTGTTCAGACACTGAAAGAGGCAATTGCCCCTCAAATCCAGCCGCTCAGCCCGACCATGTGACTGCCTTCAAACGGCCAGGCTAGAGCGTGGTTTGTGGTCCGGTTGGGAGTAGCTACTCTCGTTACTGCCGGCACTGTTTTTCCTGAGAAAATGTTTCATGTGCATCTTCAGGTTTGCATTATTCCCTTTAAATTCTTTTCAATTAATTGGGAGAATGATATATAAAATTTTGGCGAGAAACGCAGAAAGTTACGTTTTGATATACTTAACTTAGAAGATTGGAAGAAAGGATTAATTGTGCCAATATTTAAGAAAGGAAGCAGAAAGGAGTGCGGAAATTACAGGGGAGTCACACTCATACCTCACTGTGCCAAGATATATGAAAAGATATTAGAAAGTACAATACAATCCAAAGTTGAGAGAAAATTGAGAGAGGAGCAGTATGGATTCAGACCTGGGAGATCAACAGTGGATCTCATATTTTCAGTGAGACAGCTCCAGGAACACCACTACGAATTTGGAGAGGATCTGTTGATGGCCTTCCTGGACATCGAAAAGGCCTATGATAGTGTGTGTAGGGAGAAGGTTTGGAAAGCAATGGAAAACATGGGAGTGGAAAAAGGGACTGTAGGCAGAGTGAAGGAGATGTATTGTGGAAGTGTGAGTTGTGTGAAAGTTGGAGGGGAAAGAACAGACTGGTTCAGACAAATGAATGGCCTGAAACAGGGTAGTGCGCTGTCACCCCTTCTCTTTATTGTGGTTATTGACGAGGTAATGACACGGATAGCAGGAAAGATAGGAGAAGATAAGATGAACGCAATGGTGTTTGCAGATGATCTCATGGTCTGGGGAAACAAGGAGGAGGAAATTCAGGAGCAACTGAAGACTTGGGAAGAAACAGTGGGAGAGTACGGATGGAAGTTCAACATCAGTAAATGTGAGATCCTGTTAACAACCAGGAAAAAGGACAGACCAATGAGTGGGATAACACTTGGAGGTGGACAGCTGAAGAAGGTGGAAAGTCTCAAGTACTTGGGAAGTATAGTGGAGGAAAATGGGAGAAATGACAAAGAGATTACGGAACGTGGCAGACAGGCAGAAGCATTTCTGAGAAGCATTAGGAGCTTAGTGTGGAATAAAGATGTCCACAAAAAAGCAAGGAAGTGTTATACAGAAGCTACTATATCCCTATACTGACCTATGCTTCAGAAACGTGGACAATGAAGAAAAGAGACATAAGCAGAATACAGGCAGGTGAAATGAAGTTCCTGCGAAGTAGGATCGGAGTAACAAGAAGAGACAGGGTGAGGAATGAAAAGGTCAGGGAAATGGTGAAAGAGGAGCCCTTTCAAGGTAGGATTGAGACATCAAGACTGAGGTGGTATGGACACTGAAAGAGAATGGATGAGAAGAAGATTCCCAAGAGGATACATGAGATGCAGATGCAGAAGAAACGACCATGGGGAAGACCAAGAGATAGATGGCTGAAAGGAGTGGAGGAATGTGTCAAGAAGAGAGGCGAGGACTGGACCAGAGTGACAGCGGAGAGGTGGTGGGAAGAAAGGACTAAGTGGCGAGGCTTATGTTCCAAACAGACCCAGCCTGGGGCTGGAAACTGTACAAGATGATGATGAACTTAGGTTGATATAAAATAGAGCGATACGCTAAAATACTTCGGGTTTCATATCTGAGATATACAACCTGAATTCTATTTCTACCTTTAAAAATAAATTTAAGTATTTCAAAAGCATACAATTGTGTAATATTGAAGGCCCTTACATTGACATACAGTCTCATTTATTAAGCACATAGATGAAAGACGCTTAGCCGCGGCTAAAGCTACGATCAATATACTGTAAAAAGCTTGAGAGGATCTTCCTAGTCACAGCTATAGGCCTCTTTCACAACAGATTGCCTAAACCACAAGCTCAGAACACAACAAGATATGGCCCCATCTAGCCGCTGCGAACTTGACGAGACTAGAAGCAGTGAAAGCGTCATACCTAAAGAAAGCACTCCAGGTATCAATAACAACACAGACGAGGATTGTATACCTACTGGCGAACACAGACTTCTTCTTAAAAGAGTTAATGGTTTGCAATGATCGTCAGAGCACACCTATTTGCGAGGACCACATCAAAGGTAGAGAGGAAAATGCATCAGACCTAGACCCGGAAGTGTATATAACACTTGCCATGGAAACAGAAGAGTGGAAGAAGGTAAACTTCAAGCTGCGACCCGTTTTTACGAGGACCTCGGTAACAGAAGAGCGTTAGTCAAATATAACATATAATTTAGCTTCACATAAGTGTAATTAGTGGAAGGTTCTTTATCATGCCATAAATCTATGACATGGGACCGCCTGCTTTACTTCCCCTCCGAAGGAAGGCATACAGAGGGATTTTAACGCGGATGGAACCCTATATAACAGGGATAATTCTATAAGTGTACAGTTGTTGGTTGACAGTAAGTTGGTTGGAAGGGCCTTCGGATTCGTTTGGTGAAGTTCTTGATTAATCGGCCAGCCATGTTAAAGCACTAGTAAGCATTTGTGCAAGAGCTGTGTTTTAGCTCTGCTGGCTTGTGTGGTAATTTGGCGTAGGAGTAATAGATAATTGTAGATAGATGTCTGGAGTGTAGTAGGGGAATATGGATATCTCTCTTAAGGGCGCTAGGTGCCCTTAGGGCCCAAACAATATATTGAACGTTCTATGCTAAGAATGAAAATTTCTGACAATCATCGTATAGTAAAAACCTGTACACATTGTTTTAAAATAATATTATTATAGTCGAACATAATCTATCTTTCTTCATCATTATTCGCAGTACGAGATTCCGTACTATTTGAACTCTTTTTTATACGTTTTATAGGCACCTCACCAGGTAAGAATACCAAAACTGACTGAACCAGAGCATGATAGATGTCTCTTATTAATGTATAATTGACAACTTGGTTAAGGACGTGAAATATGTAGGTTGTTCTTCTTATTTTAAATGACAGAAGTTTACATATTAGTTATACGTCATCGCTTTTCAATTCTTCACCTTATATCTACACGACATGCACAACATGATCTAATATACAAGAGTAATTTGTAATTTATTTCAGGATTAGGGCATAACCCATCTATTTTGGGTACATTCGTGTTGACCGACTGAAAAGCACTAAACTCTTGTTTACTAAGGCAACACTGAAAATATGGCTTCAAACACCACAATGATCTAATATCTGAAAGCCTCATTACTCATCGATGGACTCTTAAATAATACCACAATCCATGATGTTATAAACCGACTCTATATCGAAGCCTGTGAGCATTAGTTATAAAAGCAATCAATTGTAGACAGAGAATTCCTTGAGAATAGGGCGCACGTTTACGGCTAATAGAATGGCTTTCCAATCCAATTACCCCGCGTGCGTGCTCTAATTTCCATTTTCTGTGCACACTGCTCCGTTGGATTCAAGACTGCTTCCTACTTGTTCCATCACAAGTATAACCATAGCTTAACGCTAAGGCTAATACTGCAAAACGCATGGAATATTTTTCTGTGTTACACCGTTAATCTATATTATTTTCGATTCTTTAGCTTCGTTCCTTCATTAAGAATTAGGGACTCCCCATCAACAATGACAAAACGAGGTTCAGGTATAAATGAGCATGTGGTATCCTAAGCTTCATTGACATTTCTGGACAAGGGAAGATCCTTTATTGGTTAAAATATTTAGATCTTACCTCATTGATATCTAATGCACGTTAGTGTTGGTAACTGGAGAATGTATATGTTAGTACACAAAGACCTGTCTTTAGCGGTACCTTTAAAAAAACAAACTCCTTTTACAACGTATAAAATCATTGGCCCCGTGAATTATGGCTTATTATGCCTATTAATTAACCTGTCTAACGCAGATACAGATACAAATTACAGTTCATTTAACGGAAAATGATGTGATTAACAGTAATTAATTTACGGAACAGGAATGTTTTACGAACTCATTCGACTACCCTTTATGTTCACTTTGCTCGGTTTGGCGAGATTACACAAGTAAACACAGAGTTCGTATATTCCTTTTCTTCCAGCATTGACCCTATGGGCTTGTTCAATGTCCCTCTCAAAATGGGCAGTTGGGTCCATAACAATGTCTTTATACGACTGGGTATGCATTGAAACAACTCTACTCATCTGACAGATGTAATGAAAATTCTTAAAAAATAGTTAATTTGGAAGACATTGTGTATAAGGCCACTGTTGAGAGGCATACCAAGTTAAATATGTTTGAAGAAATGGGAAGAACAATACACAAAATTATGATAACGATTCTTCAGGTAAATTTTACCTTTTTACGTATTTAGCAGTGACTTAATCGTTTGTTGTTTAAAAGTTTGACTTCTATCCTGAGAAATTATATCTGCGAACAGTGTCAGTTGTAGGGTAAGGGTAGCATTTCTATATACTGCTGAATCGTTTCCCATTTTCACAAGAATTTGTTTCTGATGAATTTCTATTTGATTTGTACACACTATTTTGGTTTGAAGTTATAAGTTATAAATAAATTAACAAAAATAATAAATAAATAAATAAATAAATAAATTGCACGACTACCCCTTTTCAACGGGGTCGGGGATGAGATGCTATGAAATTCTATGTGGCGGGTGGCTTTTGCGGCCAGATGACCTTTCTGCCGCCAACATCATGGTAGGAGTTAATGACAGATGAAATGAATGCAGACGAATGAAAATAGGCAAGGTGTGGAAGGAAGCGGCCGGGACCTATCAGAAGGTACCGTCCCAGCATTTGCCTGGAGTTGAAAATGGGAAAACACGGGAAACCATTTCAAGGACAGCTGACGATGGGGCTCAAACCCATGTCTACCGAGTCCACAGAGAGCTTGGCTCCATGGCCTAGCACTGCGCGTTAGTGAGCGTAGCAACCGCTGTCGGTAAACACATAAATAAATAAATAAATACATACATAAATAAATGAGAATCCACAGCCTGCTTCCAGTCGACCGTCCGGGTCGGGGAATGGAATGAATGAAACCCCCATCCAGTTGCAAGGATATGAACTGGGGCGGCTGCCGAAGCCTGTCACACTCTCCTGGGGAAATTATTAAATGAATGACAGATGAAATGAAATGATAGTGGAGAGTGTTGCTGGAATGAATTAGTGACAGGGAAAACCGGAGTACCCGGAGAAGAATCTATCTGCCTCCGCTTTGCCCAGCACAAATCTCGCATAGAGACTGGAATTTGAACCACGGACCCAGCGGTGAGAGGCCGGCGAGCTGGCGTATAAAAAAATTAATTAATTAATTGATTAATTAATAATTGCCCACACTGTATTCTTTAAGAGAGTGCATTGATACGATCTTGTTTTAGTTGAGCATTCTGATTTCAAGTGTTAGGCGAATGAAAATCCCCTTTGTTTTAAAGCAATTCCTGAGTTAACTGCTTTTTACTGCACATGACCTCGTTTTGACTTTAACGCTGTTGTCACATGTGCACACGCTGGCGTCTCGTTCTCTGTGCGAACAGCAACTGTCGTGCAATTATTAGCATCCCCTAGGAGTGACGATAGCACCTCTGCTACCCCTTGCTTGGATTAGGTCACAGCGGTGACCGGAGGACACTCAATTATTGAGTGCGACAAAATCTCCAGTGTACACAGCCCTCATTCTTATTATAGACAATATAACGAACACTTACCCTGCGTGCAATTCAGCAATGGGTTTGGGCACGTGGTTGACCCCTATCACCTATTTTAAAACTCAAGTTATATGAGTAACTTACGAACTAGAGAAGGTTTAATACTTATTTAGTAACTACAGTAATTGTTCTGACTCAGCGAGGAAAGCAATGGCAAACTACCTCACTCCTCTTCTTGCCTAGAACGCCTCAATATAGCACTGCCTTGGGGTTTTGTGGGTATCTACTCACATAACGTAACGGCGGTGCTTTTGAGGATCCAACCAGCCATCGGGCTGACTACCTAGCAGACAGACTGTAATTGTACCTAATACCAGAGAGTGTTTATTTTGATACAACGAACTTGATAGTTTAAAAAATGTAATATTAAGAGCAAGGCACAAAATACAAGAAAATATTTTTTCCTGATCATCACTGACATTTTATTGCTAAATATGTATCATTTTCAAATATCGTAAAAAAATAGTAAATTCTGATGTTCAACTTTTCCTAAAGCATAAGCATACTCACTGTGTGGACGGGTGTTAACATGATTCAGAAGAACTCTTTCATCGATACATTTCCGTTGCACTAAACACTTCTGCATGAAGAAACTGAAAACAATTGCCCCACAGTCCATCAGATGGTCAGGGCAGGTCCAAGTTTGGCACTTTGTGCACCACCTTCTTGTTGTTCTGTTCCAACTTCGCCCACATTGATGACAGCGGCCTCTATTGCATCGTCAATACTCATCCGGGTGATTATGTAAGAGATCCCCAGAGAGGTATACAAAGCTGCGCATGCATCATTGTTTAGAGTTTTAAATAACCGGTGTCGAAGGTTGTCTGTCAGACACTCGCCTAACGCAGGGTTAACATTATCAATAACTTATGTAGAGGATTTCAGAATTTCTCTTCACATGCCCAAACCATCTGAGTTTGCTCATAGAATAGCTTCATCTAGCATGTTCATTTCTAATTTAAAAGTCCATTAACCAATATCAATAATGATACGTGCAGTATCGTAGATGATAAAATGAATACTTACATCGTGATACCTAACAAAGTAACTGAACTAGTAACTTGTTACAACGGTAATAAGTAAAAATCCCTAAGCTAAAGCCTAAGCTTACTCACTGTGAGGACAGGCGTTGTCATGAATCACAAGAACTCATTCATCGATAAATTTCCGTTGCTCTAAACACTTCTGCTTGAAGAAAATGAATTACACTGCGCAACTCTCTTACATGGCAGGTGAATACATCTCAGTAGCCATGTTCACGGGCCTGCAACACCGATCAAATTGGGGTAATGGCGTTGGAAGTGGCAGTTATAGTGAGGGAGATGCGAAGTCACCATTCAAGCATACTCTCCTATGGGTGTTTACCGGGACGAACGAAAGTTTAAAAAAAGAGCCCTCGTACAAGCAAACGCTGGCAACAACACTTTGAAGAGATTTCCAACATGGAGTTCCCATATCCTACTTTTCCAGAAGGTAATCCAACTTCAGGTTCTATTTTACACATAACGTCAGAGGAAGTCACCAGCGCCATCAAGAGTATACTTACTTACTGGTCGGCGCTACAGTCCCTGAAGAACCTTGGCCTCCTTTATCACCTGCCTCCATTCATCTCTATCTTCCGCCTTCCTTCTCCAGTTCCTGATCAAGAGTATGAAGAACCAGAAAGCGCCAGGACCGGATGACCTTCCGGCAGACTTCTGGAAGTTACAGGAATTAAAAGAACCTGCGATCAACTGGCTGACCAAATTTTTCAATGCCATAGTTGACTCTGGTTCTGTTCCCAGTGATAGGACTATAAGCATCACTTTGCCTATATTTAAGCGAAAAGGTGACCCATCAAATTACCGTCCAATTCGCCTCCTGTCGCACACGTTGAAGATCTTTGAGAGAATCCTTGATCGACTGCGTGAAATCGTCAGCATTACTACCAACCAGTGTGGCTACTTCAAGGATGCGTGAACAACCGATGCAATCTTCGCTACCCGAATGCTCATTGAAAAGCACTGAGATAAACAACAGCCACTGCGTATTGCCTTCCATGATCTTGAAAAGGCTTTCGATCGTGTTCCACACCGCGTGATCCGGTGTGCTCTTCGTGACCATGGGGATCCTGAAATACCTATCAATTTGATCAAGATGCTATACACGAACACTACAAGTCGTGTACGTTGCACTGTCGGCATCTCGGAGAGCTTCGCAGTGAAAGTCGGTGTACACTGTCGCCATTGCTTTTTGTCCTCGTCACGGACACAATCACACGGGACCTGCAAAGGAGTGTCCCTTCGACTCTGTTATATGCATAAGATGTTGCACTTACTGATACCACTAGAAGAGGATTGCAGTGTCAAGTTCAAGATTGGAACATCCGTCTCTCACAATTCGGTCTTAGACTTAACGAAAAGAAGACGGAATACCTGGAAACCATCCCAAGCCATCCTGGAAACCATCCCAAACAATGGCTCCATCCAAGTTGACGGAGATACCTTAACGAAGACCATAAGCTTCAGGTATTCAGGATCTTGCCTGCAAACTGATGGTGGGATAGCTGATGAAGTGCGGAGAAGGATAGAGGCAACATGGATGTGATGCAGGGAAGTCACAAGCGTACTCTGCGACAGAAGGATGCCACTACATCTGAAGTCCACAATATAACTTACCCCACAATAATACTGCACGTCCTGTTTCTTTATACGGTGTTCAATGTCGACCGGCCATTAAAGCTACGGAGCTACAGTTACACAAGATGGAAATGCGTATGCTCCGTTGGTCTATGGGCATCACACTCCTGCATCATGTCAAAAATGACACCGTTCGCCAGGAAATGGGCATCACACCCATCACTGAGAAGACGCGGGAAAAGCGTCTCCAATGATATTATCATGTCCTGCGTGCTGCACCTGGAACAGTTGCCAATTTCACCCACTCGTTTGAAATTAATGGCCAACGTCCATGTGGACGTCAAAGCAGCGCTGTCATTACACAGTAAATGCTGACATGAAGACCCTGAACATAAGATCACAAGATGCCCAAGATCGTACAAAATGGCGAGGCAAGATAAACAAGTAGTTCCGTAAAGAACTATACAGCCTATTTTCATATATCCTGCTCATGTTAATTTCTTCTAACAACATACAAAATTTCAGTTTAATTGCTGTAACAGATTCGTAGATATTGAGAACCGTCTAAATATTTCAGATTGTCGCCAGGTTGGATTTTTATTTTTGTACTATTACATTAAGATTATTGTGAACGTGTGGTATTCAAACTTCAATCGCATGATTAGAACGCAAGAAGTAAAAACGAGATTTTAAAATTACGCACAGCAGCTATCTTGAGATTATGCAAACAATTGAAATAAATTAGATGCCAGTGGATCAACATTTTTTATAAGCATTTAACGTGCAACGTTTCACAGCACTCGGATAGTTAATTCGCGAGAATCGTCCATTTAAATATTTATACTTCGCGTCGCCGCCATGTTGGATTTGTGCTCACCAGGTTAATGCAAGTCCTATAGGTGAACATATGTTCATAGTCTCTATGAACATAAAAAAAATCAGTTTGGTTGCTGTAAAAGATTCATAGATATTGAGAACCGTCTAAATATTTCGGAAGCTCGCCATTTAGGATTGTTATATGTATAGGCCATAGAATTATGTACCATTCAAAGACAATTATTGCCTAGGTTCATTATTCAAACTTTCACTTCGATCGCATGATTACGACACAAGAAATAAAAACTTAATTTAAAAATTTGGCACAGCCGCCATATTGAGGTTATGTAAACAATTGATTTAAATTAGATGGCAGTGCATTACAATCTGCAAAATCATTTACTGTACCACATTTCACTGCGCTCAGAGAGTTAAATCACGAGAAAAGTCTATTAAAATATTTCAAATTCGCTTGGTCGCCATGTTCGTTTTTTACTTTACAAGTTTATGAAGTATACATAGATAAACTTGTATCAGTACCCTTTATCTCCGTACTAAATTGCAGGGTAATATCTGTAATAGTTTCGGATATATAGAATGTCAGTGAAATATTTCGGACAGCCGCCATTTTGAGGTTATGTTAACAATTAAACTAAATTAGTCTCCAGTGCATTACTATGTGTATAAACACTTGCTGTACCTAGTTTCATTAAGTTTGGATGGTTAAATCGTGAGAAAAGTCTATTTAAAAGTCTCAACTTCGCTTGGTCGCCATGTTCGTTCTCTACTTTACAAGTTTATGAAATATACATAGGTAAACTTGTATCAGTACTCTTTATCACCGTACTAAATTGCAGGGTGATATCTGTAATAGTTTCGGAGATATAGAATGTCAGTGAAATATTTCGCACAGCCGCCATTTTGAAGTTATGTAAACAATTTAACTAAATTAGACTCCAGTACATTACAATGTGTATAAACATTTGCTGTACCAAGTTTCATTACGTGTGGATAGTTAAATCGCGAGAAAAGTCTATTTAAAAGTCTCAACTTCGCTTGACCGCCATGTTGGTTTTGTAGTCACCGGGTTTTTGAAAGTCTCATAGGTGAACTTCTAGTAGTACCCTTTATCACCGTGCACAATTTCAGGGCGATATCGGTAATAGTTTCGGAGATATTGAATGCTAGTGAAATATTTCGCACAGCCGCCATTTTGCATTGGTGAGACGTAACAAAATTTGAAGGGCACGGTCGAGGTCGCCGGGAATAGTGCTATGAACATACCGAGTTTCATTGAAATCGCTCCTGCCGTTTAGATTTTATTAGGGGGACACACACACACGAATCACACACACACACACACGCACACGCACACGGACAAAAGGTGATCTCATAAGCCTATTTTTTTTTTCAAAATTGAAAATAGGCTAAAAATAGCAGACCCTGCAACAGCAGAAAAACGCTAGGAAGGAGAAGAAGAAGAAGGGGAGGCAGAGGAGAAGAAGTAGAAGAAGAAGAAGACGAAGAAGTACAACCAATTACTGAAAAATCGTGAAAGAAACCCTAAATAACAGGGATAATTCTAAAAGTGTACAGTTGTTGGTAGACAATAAGTTGGTTGTAAGGGCCTCCGGATTCGTCTGGTGAGGTTCTTGATTAATCGGCTGGACAGGATAGAGGACCAGCAAACCCGAGACATGATGGTCTTTAGAACGGGGGCAGGGGGTCACCTCCATGGCGCGTATGCAGTTTAGCTTCTGTCCCACCACTTGATACCATCCCCATTACAAATATCTTATTTGCCTACTTTTCACATACTGCAAAATGGATTAAAAAGTAGAATTATGAGATCACCCGGGCATACGTGTGTGTGTCTGTCTGCCCGTCTTTCTGAAAGTGGCAGTGTTGCTAACAAAATACTACACGTGCTGATAGGTTCAATGTTTAACTGCATGTAACTTCCATAACATTTCATGGAAAACTAGCAAATTTTACATCTATTGTGTATTTTGTAAAGGGTAGATTTATGCGCAATTTCAGAGGCAACAGATCTACCAAGTACCTAGTAACTCTCATTGGGCATTTGAGCCGTAAACTCTCAGTCTCTTATAATCCATTGAAGAATCTACTGTTTTTCAAACCAACTGTAGGTGCTCTTGAGCCTCCGTGGCTTAGGCGGCAGCGCCCCGGCCTCTCACCGCTGGGTCCGTGGTTCAAATCCCGGTCACTCCATGTGAGATCTGTGCTGGACGAAACGGAGGCAGACAGGTTTTTCTCCGGGTACTCCGGTTTTCCCTGTCACAATTTCATTCCAGCAACACTCTCCACTATCATTTCATTTCATCTGTCATTCATTTAATCATTGCCCCAGAGGAGTGCGACAGGCTTCGGCAGCCGGCACACTTCATATCCTCGCCGCTAGATGGGGGCTTCATTCATTCCATTCCTGACCCGGTCGGAGACTGGAAGCAGGCTGTGGATTTTCATTTTCATTTGTAGGTGCTCTATTAGGCTACACTATTTCAGATATATATCGAACAAATCATCAATTACCATTTTAATTTCACCATTATTTTATATAGGTCTACATATATCAATCATTGGTATGAATCGTAAATTCTTATAAAGAGTAGACTCTGAAGTTCGTCTTTATAAGACTTTATAAGATGTCATCTAATAGCACGTCAATTTCTGAAAATATCCCAACTGATTCCATATTTTTCTTAAGTCCTACCAATTACATAGAAGAAAAGCATTTTAGAAACAGCAGTGATGATTCTTTTTGTTAATATTAATTCCAATAACAACGTATCTGCCCATTTCAGACCATACATTACAACATTAATTACTTAATATTCATATGAATTGAATCTATTGCGTGATACTCGAAGAGTTTATAGGCTCCTCCATGTTAGTGACCATCCTGATCTGTTCCTATGCTATCATGTGAGGCACCGTATCATCACTCAAGACCGCAATCAGACCACGTGATTGCAAGCGGGATGCCTTGTGGTTTGTGACTGATATCAGATCCTTAGGCTTAGTGGGGTTAGCAAGTGATTGTGGGAGCAAGATGGCCATTAACACTGGATTACTCCAATTACAATCGCATGCCAGGCACAGATGACCGATCAACTCCCACCGTGGCAATCAAGTACAGTGTTATGATCTGTGTCGTTCACATTCAAATCCGTTATAAATATGGCTGTAAAGGAAAATAATATTCAGGAAAGGTTCATAACCTGAGATCTCCTCCCCTCCTTGCACAGATCTTGAAACAGCATATACAATATTTTTTAGCCTACTTTCGATTTTTGCAAAATTTCAGATCTACACGGGCCAAAAGTTGTCGGTCTGTCTGTGCGAGAGTGTGTATGTGTGTCTCCTCTATCAATTCAAATACGACGAATCCGAATTGAACGAAATTTGGTACAGAAATAGCACTAGCACCTTAGTGTCATATTTTATATTGCCGCCATCTTTACCAAAACTTAATGGCGGCCACTCAATTGGTCAAAACTTAAAATTAAATTACATCCAAACTAATCATCGGATATTTACAAAATTTGGTAAAACATACCCTTATATGGGCACGTCTCGCGACCAAACTACAAGGCCATCAGCCGTTCTATTTCAGGATGGTGGCAGTGTGAATTATACAGACTTTATAATCCATAACTTGGGACCCACCAGTTCCGTTTATCGAACCGAGAATGGTTTAAACTGTTCTAAAGGATGTGGCAAGTTCGAAATTAAAAGTTTATATTGTAATATTATAGTTCAGAAGTGACTTTAAAAAGCTGAGTAGTCTCGGTTACAACACAAGATGGCAGCTGATCTATCGTTCTGACCTATATTTCACTAATTTAAGTATGTTGCATGCAATATAGCCTACTGATAAAAATAATATGAACTTTGTATGAAATGGGATATAATGAATACATACTCCAGTGAAGAAATCGTTAGTCCAAGTCATTATTCGCTAAGACGTTGTATGTAAATGAATTGATAACGGTTGACTTGGGAGGACATGTTTGGCTCTGTGCTTAGAGCTTAGGTCTTTCACCCGACCGGTCGGGGTTTAAAATCCATCGGAGTTGTATTTTTTGCTTGATTTTTTCTATATTTATAGTTTTATAAGTACTGATACGTTATAAAATTGAGCGTTAAGTTGTGCATTATACAATGGAAAATATATATTTAAGTTAAAGTTTACCACCATATCTGCACGAGTGACATCTACTAGCAACCAGTTGAACTATGCATGAGCGCACCACGGCCTACTAGATGCGAGTTGCGCTTTATACCGGCCTTGACAATCCCAGTTAGTGAACCCATGCATACGGTGTAATTGAAGAAAATCCTCTTGTTGCCGATAGAGCGCACTCGCACTCAAGGATAGGCGCGATTACAAATTAGCTATTCAGTAGGTTTATTAAATGTGTTTCTCCCAGTAATACGTTTAGACCAACGAATTTTTGTTCCAGTTTAATTTATTGTAAGTAGTCGGTGTTAATATACTGAAATCGAACGTTGTATGGAGTGCTTTCTGGTGAAATTGTATAACTTAATGCTGGGGCAAATTATAAACTATGGTTTGAACGCCGGTGCTCAAATCCAATAAGTCATACTGTTGTGTGCCATTTTGCACTTCGAATAGGAAGAAAATAGCAGGTGGTATGGACAAAGAGTCAAAAATACACCCATACATAAACAAGATGTACAGTAAAGAACATATAGCCTTCTTTCTCCTAATTACATGGGTATTGTTATAACTCTTTGTCCTTTTCAAGGAGTATATTTGAATGTTGGTTGTAGTAGCTTGTTGAAATACAACGTGCTATAGGGATATTAAACATGATTATGAGGTGCCCTTTGCTAGTGCTACCTCTGTGAGAAAATTCATTCAATTCGGTTTCACCGTGTTTGAATTGATCTGGGGAAAGGATTTGCACACATACATGGCCGCTATTTGCAAACTATTGGGCTGATGACCTTGTAGTCAGTCATAAGATGCTTTCCACAAAAAGGCATGTTGTTGCAAAATCCGGTAGAGATCAAATTATTAGGATGGTCGAAATTTGATTTAAGCTTTTAATATTTGGGTGGCCGTCATTCCGTTTCCGTCAAGATGGCGGCGATATAAAACATGACAATGAGGTGCCTTTTGCTAGTACTACCCCTGTACCAAATTTCGTTCAATTCGGTTTCACCGTGTTTGAATTGATAGGGGGAATCGATTTGCACACATACTTGGCCACCATATGCAAACTATTGGGCTGATGATCTAGCAGTATGGTCAGAATATGCTTCCCACATAAGATTTCTTGTTGCAAAATTTGGTAGAGACTAGATTATTTGGTAGGTCGGAATTACATTTTAGCCTTTAACATTTGGGTGGCCGCGATTACGTTTCCGTCAAGATGGCGGTGATATAAAACGTGACACTGAGGTGGCCTTTTCTAGTGCTACCTCTGTACCAAATTTCGTTCCATTCGGTTTCACCGTGTTCGAATTAATAGGGGGAATCGATTTTCACACAAAGATGGCCGCCATCCGCAAAATATTAGGCTAATGACCTATTAGTTTGGTCAAAGGATGCTCCCTCCATAATGGAATGTTGATGCAAAATTTGGTAGAGATAGGATGATTAGGTTAATCGTAATTTGATTTAAGCTTTGAATATTTGTGTGGCCGCCATTACGTTTCCGTCAAGATCGCGGCGATATAAAACATGAAACTGAGGTGCCCTTTGCCAGTGCTACCTCTGTACCAAATTTCATTCCATTCGGTTTCACCGTATTCGAATTAATAGGGGTAATCGATTTTGATACAAAGATGGCCGCCATCCGCAAACTATTAGGCTAATGACCTATTAGATTTGTCAAAGGATGCTTCCTCCATAAAGGTATGTTGTTGCAAAATTTGGTAGAGATCGGATGATTAGGTTAGTCGTAATTTGATTTAAGCTTTGAACATTTGTGTGGCCGCCATTACGTTTCCGTCAAGATGGCGGCGATATAAAACATGAAACTGAGGTGTCCTTTGCTAGTGCTACCTCTGTACCAAATTTCATTCCATTCGGTTTCACCGTGTTCGAATTAATAGGGGTAATAGATTTTGACACAAATATGGCCGCCATCCGCAAACTATTAGGCTAATGACCTATTAGATTTGTCAAAGGATGCTTCCTCCATAAAGGTATGTTGTTGCAAAATTTGGTAGAGATCGGATGATTAGGTTAGTCGTAATTTGATTTAAGCTTTGAACATTTGTGTGGCCGCCATTACGTTTCCGTCAAGATGGCGGTGATATAAAACATGACACTGAGGTGCCCTTTGCTAGTGCTACCTCTGTACCAAATTTCATTCCATTCGGTTTCACCGTGTTCGAATTAATAGGGGTAATAGATTTTGACACAAATATGGTCGCCATCCGCAAACTATTAGGGTAATGACCTATTAGATTTGTCAAAGGATGCTTCCTTCATAAAGGTATGTTGTTGCAAAATTTGGTAGAGATCGGATGATTAGGTTAGTCGTAATTTGATTTAAGCTTTGAACATTTGTGTGGCCGCCATTACGTTTCCGTAAAGATGGCGGCGATATAAAACATGACACTGGGGTGCCCTTTGCTAGTACTACCTCTGTACCAAATTTCGTTCCATTCGGTTTCACCGTGTTCGAATTAATAGGGGCAATCCATTGTCACACAAAGATGGCCGCCATCCGCAAACTATTAAGCTGATGACCTATTAATTTGGTCAAAGGATGCTGCCCCCATATAGGTATGTTTTTGCAAAATTTGGTAGAGATCGGATGATTAGGTTAGTCTTAATTTGATTTAAGCTTTGAACATTTGTGTGGCCGCCATTACGTTTCCGTCAAGATGGCGGCGATATAAAACATGACACTGAGGTGTCCTTTGCTAGTGCTACCTTTGTACCAAATTTTGTTCAATTTGCGCTCACCGTGTTCGAATTGATAGGGCGGGGGGACAGACGTTCAGAGTACACACACTCACACACACACACACACACACACACACACACAGACTCACACACTCACACAGACAGACACACATTTTTAGCCTATTTTCAATTTTGAAAAAATAGGCTTATGAGATCACCTTTTGTCCGTGTGTGTGTGCGTGTGTGTGTGTGTGTGTGTGAGGTGTGTGTGTGTGTCCCCCTAATAAATTCTAAACGGCTGGAACGATATCAATGAAACTCGGTAAGTTCATAGCACTATTCCGGGCGACCCCAACCGTGCTCTTCAAATTATGCTACGTCTCACCAATCCAATATGGCGGCTGTACGAAATATTTTACCAGCATTCAATATCTACGAAACTATTCCCGATATCACCCTGGAATTTATTACGGTGATAAAGGGAACTACTACAAGTTCACTTATGTGACTTTTGAAAACCTGGTTACTACAAAACCAACATGGCAGCCACGCGAATTTGCGACTTTTAAATAGACGTTTCTCGCGATTTATCCATCCAAACGCAATAAAACTTGGTACAGTATATGTTTATACACATTGTAATGCTCCGACATCTAACTTCGTTCAATTGTTTACATAACGACAAGATGGCGGATGTGCGAAATATTTCCCCGGCATTCTATATCTCTGACACTATTAGCGGTATCACCCTGAAATTTTGTACGAAGATAAAGGGCACTACTGGAAGTTCATCTATAAGACTTTCAAAAACCGGTTAACTACAAAATGAACATGTCGACAAGCGAATTTGAAAATTTTAAATAGACTTTACTCGCGATTTAATGTTCCGAACTCAATGAAATCTGGTACAGGAAATGTTTATACACATTATAATGCTCTGGTATCTAACTTAGTTCAATTGTTTACATAACCTCAAGATGGCGGCTGTGCGAATTTTAAAATTAAGTTTTTATTTCTTGTGTCGTAATCATGCGATCGAAGTGAAAGTTTGAATAATGAACTTACGCAATAATTTTCCTTTAATGGTACATGCATCTATGCCCTATATATTTAACAATTCAACGTGGCGACCATCCGAAATATTTAGAAGGCTCTGAATGTCTACGAATCTATTATAGGAATCAAACTGATTTTTTTTTTATGTTCATAGGGGCTATGAACTTAAGTTCACCTATAGGACTTTAAATAACCTGGTGATCATAAATCCAACATGGCGGCGATGCGAAGTATAAATATTCTCATGGACGTTTCTCGCAAATTAACCATCCGAGTGCAGTGAAACTTGGTACAATAAATCCTTATACGAATGTTAATCCACTGGCATCTAATTTATTTCAATTGTTTCCATAACCACAAGATGGCAGCTGTCCGAAATTTTAAAATCTACTTGTTACTTCTTGTGTCCTAATCATGCGATTGCAATTTGAATGCTACACGTACACAATAATCTTCAAGTAACAGTACATAACTCTAGGACCTACATATATAAAATCCACCATGGCAACCATCCGAAATATTTAGTCGGTTCTCAATATCTACGAATCTATTGCAGCAATCAAACTGAAATTTCGTATGTTGATAGTGGCAGTTAACATAAGTAGGATATATGAAAATAGGCCGTATAGTTCTTCACGGAACTACTTGTTTCGCCCTGTAGTGATCTCATAAGTCTACTTTCATTTTTTGCAAAAATCGAAAGTAGGCTAAAAATGCGTATTGGTCACTTCATCGAAGATAGTTTAAACCACCCTATGTACGATGAACAGATTTGGTGAGGCCAGGCATTGTTGACTCGTAGGCTATAATACTTGCATGATTCATGCATCCACCATCTTGAAACCATTTGGATGATGACCTTGTAGTTTGGGTATATTGTTGCAAATTATGGTAGAGATCGGATGATTGGTTAGTCGTAATTTGATTTAAGCTCAGAACATTTGGGTGGGCGCCATTCCTTTCTTGTTATGATGGCGGCAATATATGACATGACAATGAGTTGGCCCTTGCTAGTGCTACCTGTGTGCCAAAGGTGGTTCGATTCGGTTTCATTGAGTTTGAATTGATAGCAGGGACCTTTTTTCACACATACACGACCGCCATCTTCAAACTAGTTGGCTTATGAGCTTGTAGTTGATTCAAAAGATGCTTCCTACATGAAGGTATATTGTTGCAAAATTTGGTATAGATCATATGGTTAGGTTAGTCGTAATTTGATTAAAGCTTTGAACATTTGGGTGGCCGCCATTACGTTTCTGTCAAGATAGTGGCGATTTAAAACATGACACTGAGGTGTCCTTTGTTAGTGCTACCTCTGTGCCAAATTTCGTTCAATTTGGTTTCGGCGTGTTTGAATTGATAGGGTGGGGGACAGAAATACACTCACAGACACACACACACACTCACACACAGACTAACTGACTTTTGCCCCATGTAGATCTCATAAGTCTACTTTCACTTTTATTTGCAAAAAATTGAAAGTAGGCTAGAAATAGATAGGCAGTTATACTAAACCTGCTGTTAACGTTGCTAGGCGTAGTGGCCATGTGTAGCAGCGTGGTAGCGTATTAGACTCCTAATCTGAAGGTTAGAGGTTGAAATCCCAGCGGCTTCAATTTTCTATACTTGATGTTCAGCCTACTTTTCACATTTTGCAAAAATGAGGAAAAAGTAGACTTATGAGATCGATCCGGGCAAATGTTTATCTGTCTGTCTGTCTGTCCTGTCTGTCTGGATGTGTGTGTGTGTGTGTGTGTGTGTGTGTGTGTGTCCTATCAACTCCTAAACGGCTGCAGCCTATACCTGAGTAACTCAATGTCGTATTTGAAAATGATGTCAGAGATACCAACTGCTGAAAAATCGCAATTGAAATTTGAGCTCAATATCGGATATCTTGGAAGGTATGAATGGGAGCTATTTCAAAATTGGCACACGTATAGATAATAATAGTCCAGTTTAATTTACAGGAGGCCATACATGGCACTGTTGCCAAAATGATTATAAGCCTGCTGATAGGTGCAATGTTTAAATACATTTAACATCTACACTATCAATTGGAATTCAACCAAATTTTGTATGAGCTATGTGTACATAAACAGATATGACTGAGCGTATTCTTAAGATCCACCAGGGCTGGCAACGGTTAATAAATGCTCTCAATTT
This sequence comes from Meconema thalassinum, assembly GCA_946902985.2. Lineage (NCBI taxonomy): Eukaryota > Metazoa > Arthropoda > Insecta > Orthoptera > Tettigoniidae > Meconema > Meconema thalassinum. Next base: position 2,004,839,456 of record OX336388.2, read on the forward strand.
CTTTTATCCAAATACCAATATATCAGAAAGTATGCAAGCCAATAGCTCTAAACTTTGCACACGCATAGTACCTGGCATTCTAGATTAATTTGGAGTAACTAATATACGTCAGTGCTACCAACATGTTTATGAGCCTGCTGATAGGTCCAATTTTAAAATGCATGTAACTTCTATACTAACTAATGGATTTCATTCAAAATTGGCACAACAATTGATCATATTACTTCAGACTATTTCTGACCAATACATGCATGACATTGTTGCCAACATGATTTTACGTGCGATGTTAGATCCAATGTTCAACTGCATGTATCGTCCATGATATCCATTGGGCTTCAACCAAATTTTGTATTCTGTACTTTAAGAGATGGAACTAAGAATATATTCAGTCACCAGGGCTGCCAACTATAGTGCTCTATTAGGCTACATTATGCCAGGTATATTGTATTTCAAACTAATTAAAAATGTCGATATTACCAACTTAATATCGTCATTATTCTAGGTAGTTCCATATAGATTAATCATTGGCATGAATCTTAAATTTTAAAAAAGTTCGTCACGGAACTTCTTATTTTTAAATTTATTGATTTACTACTACTCACGCGTTATAATCTTAAGCATATGTAGTGTGTATTTGCGATCGAAATTATTATATAAGTGCATATTCTTATAACACCACATATTTCGACACTGGACTACAGCGAACAAAATTCGTTGTCCTTGATCCGCGGTAGAGTCTCTTGTGGTTGATTCTTTAGGGGCTTTGCGGCATCATGGTCATGAAGCGCCGTGAACTTGGGTTTGTGTAGAAGTTGTCTGATAACCTGTGTCACTGTGACGTCTGTACTAGTGTGTGTACTTTTACAGGAAATGAGGAAGGATTTGTGTAGGAAGCTTTCGTTGGTCTGCGGTAGAGTGTGCTGTTTGCTGTTGTTGTTGTTGCTGTTGATGATTCTTTAGGGGCTTTACGCCATGATGGTCATGTAGCCCCGTGTACTTAGGTGTGTGTAGAAGTTGTCTGACAACCTGTGTCACTGTTATGTCTGCGTGTGTACTTTTAAACGAGGAAGGATTTGTGTAGGAAGCTTTTGTTGTTTGTCTCATTTGAGAGGCTTGGACATCATGTTAATTTAGCCCCGTGTACTTTGGTATGTGTTGAATTTTGCTAACCTGCGTCATTGTGATGGCTGTATTAGTGTGTGTATTTATGATTGAAGTTAGGATTCATTCAATCAATCAATGTATAATATAGCACGTTGTTATTCAACGAGCTACTACAACCAACATTCTATTATCCTCCTTGAAAAGGACAATGCGTTATAACTATACCCATGCAGTTAGGAGAAAGTAGGCTAAATGTTGTTTACTGAACATCTTGTTCTTGCATAATAATAATAATAAGAATAAGAATAAGAATAAGAATAAGAATAAGAATAAGAATAAGAATAAGAATAAGAATAAGAATAAGAATAAGAATAAGAATAAGAATAAGAATAAGAATAATGTATATCTACCCCTATTAGTCCCGTTTCCAATGAGGTCAAGTATGAGATGCGATGGAATTCTACGTGGCTGATGGTTTTAACGGCTGGATGCCCTTCCTGACATCAACCTCATGAGAGACGTTAATGAGAGAAGAATTGAATGAAGATGAATGAAACGGGTTGGGTTTGGAAGGAAGCGGCCCTGGCCTATTAGATGGTAGCGTCCCAGCATTTGCCTGGAGCCGAAAATGGGGAACCTGCGGATAACCATTTCAAGGACGGCCGACCGTAGGGCTCGAACCTACGTCTACCGAGTCGGCTGAGAACTTGGTCCCATGGCATAGGCCACAGCGTTAGCGAGCGTAGCTACCACTATCGGTTTATGGTAGTAATTGACAACAACAACTACTACTACTACCAATAATAATAATAATAATAATAATAATAATAATAATAAAAGATGGTATATTGGCTCTCACGGCCATGGAATTAAAACTCAGAAATGTTTCTAGGTTTATGCCATGTCTTGTGTGGGGTTTCACCTAGGACACCAAGATAGGCTATCAGCGGGCTCTTGGTGCCGTGCCCGGACTGTGGACTACTTTCCTTCACAGATCGCTACACCAAGATCCCGCTGATAAGCCTATCTTGGTGATCCTAGGCGATACCCCGTACAAGACGCGGCATAATCCTAGAGAATTGCTGAGTTTTAATAATAATAATTAATTCATTTTTATTTGAAACGGTTTTGCCTTTCAGTGGCCAGTCTAGTCTGCAAGCCTCTAATTGCGAACAAGTTGCTCCATGATCCCCTAGGTCTACCTCTGCTTCTTTTACACTCTACAGACAACTCATTAAACCTATTAGGTAATTTCCCATCCCCCATTCTCTTCACATGAACTCCACTATTTGTGTCGGCTCATACGAATAGCTTCATCTAGCGTGTTTATTTCTATCTTGCTTGCCACGGTGGGTAAGTGGTCAACGTGTCGCTCTACTAACCCCAAGCTTGCAGGTTCGCTCCTGGCCGTGGTAAGTGATTTTTGAAAGACGGAAAAAATTACGACACCATGTCATACGATGTTGGCATGTCAAAGAACTCATTTGAATTCAGTAGGCCATGTTCATAATGGCAAAATTAATCTCGAGAGTTTCCGCCAACACAAAGTTCTTCATTTCTCTACTAGAAAGCGCTATAGTGTTCAGGGAGCTTAGATATCTAATCTCCTAGGAACAACGAAATTCGACATGCAAGCTACCCTTTGGGTGTCAAATAACAAAGCTTGCACCCGGCCCCCGAGGCCATACGATATTAGTATTAGTATTATTTCTAACTTAGCCTTTATATCTTCACTAGCAGGTACCCGCGGCAGCAATCGCGGCTACAGGTGGGTCGATTCTAATTCTGAAAACTCTGATACATACAGTATATTGATATGAGCAGCAAAAGTGGGAATTTTATAGAGTTGTGAAAGTCTTCAGGGTACGATGTTACATTATGTGAACACATTTGAAAATTTTGGTTTGGTTTTGCCATCTTCTGCTGAGACATAACGATTTTGTTGTCCAGATAATCGCGAGCACGCCACATACAGTTGCGCGTGGGAAAAATGGTTTTGTCTAAACGTACACTACACCTGGAATGGCAAATCTATCGGAATATGGGGAATTAAAAGTATTTTTCCTTAAACTATTCTGGGTATAATTTTGCCACACTTATTGATGATTTGAACGTCAACATGTCGCTATTAATAGACCTATAGTAAAATATCTCTCACCTTGGCCGCTGATGTACATTATGCAGTCTCTTCCCGTGTTACATCCCAGGGATTGAAATTCTCCAACAACCCTTTTGCCTCACATGCCTGTCTAAGTAATTAAAATGCTCGATTGTTGTTGTTGTTGTTGTTGTTTGAGTCTTCAGTTTTTGGACTGGTTTGATGCAGACCTCCATGCCTCACTCTCCTGAGCTAATCGTTTCATCTCTACATAGCTACCGCACCCTACATCTGAGGCAATCTGTATAACCCTGGTCTACCCCTACAGTTCTTGTCCTTGACCCTCCCATCCATAACTAAGCTTGCTATTCCTGAGTGTCTTAATATGTGTCGTACCAACCTATGTCTTCTCTTCATTAGCAGTCGCCAGAAACATCTCGCCTCTCCCACTCGTCTTAATTGCTCTTCATTTGTTACCCTATCTACCCATCTGATCTTCATCATTCTCCCGTAACACCACATTTCAAACGCTTCAATTCTCCTCTTTTCTGCAGCACCATTAGTCCAAGTTTCACTTCCTTATAGTGTCACGCTCCAGACAAAAACTTTCAAAAATGGCATCGTAATACCTAAATGTATATTCGATGTCAACAGATTCCTTTTCTGTAGAAATGCTTTCCTTGCCTGAGCCAACCTGCTTTTTATATCCTCTTTGCTTCGTCCATTACTGGTTATTTTGCTTCCTAAGTACAGGTAACAGAAGTCTCCTACTTCCCGTAGCGTTTCACCTGCCAATTTGATGTCCATAGAGGTTTCCGATTTATTTCGGCTGCATTCCAATAATTTTGTTTTACATTTATTGATTTTCATCATGAATTCATTCGTCAAGACGGAGTCCATACCATTCAAAAACTCGTTCAAATCATCTGGCGTATTGGCCGAGATGACGATGTCATCATCAAATCTCAGAGATGAAATTATTTCTCCTTGAATATTCACTCCGACTTTAAATTGTTCTCCAATTTCCTGATAATTGCGTTTATAGAGATCTTTGAAGTGTGTTGCCCTCGCACATTGTGCAGATGCATTGTCAAAGGAAAACATTCCATGTTACGAACATGGGCCGCATAACCTGTACCGAAAGCCTATTCTGGACAGCAGTTCCTTGAACTCAGATTTGCCAACATTTTATTGTATCTTTCCATGTGGTATGTCTCTGTACCTCAACATACAGAAGAGTGCTTTAAAAATCATGTCTTGTGTACATTTTGGAAAAGGTAGTGAGTGTGGTTTTTGCCGGAGTGGATACTCGCTAGTAGAAATTATTTTCAGTAAAATAGACTGGTTCACAATTTGGTAATTGCACATTGAGGTATATGACGGCGGGATGCCTTAAGTGTTAAGGAAACGACAATAGCCGCCTCAGAGCTTCGTTGCAACTGAAATACTGACCAGGCTGATATTTTTACTTACCTATACGGGATTTGTGAGCCCAGTGTTTATGAAATTGAACGTAGCTATATCGCTACTTTTATTTAATAGCCGCTACTGTAGTGTTTAAAAATTAAAGGTGGTATTAGAAGGCGCTTCCCCTATTTTTTTTACCCCTGGCACTACAGCCCATGAAGGGCCTAGGCCTATCATGCGACCGCTTCCCAGCCATTTGGCCTGCAGATATTGTGGTGACGCGTGGTCAGTGCATAGTGTCCCCTCAGCCGTTAATCTTGTTCTCGTGACCGGGGCGCTGCCTCACAGCTGCTCAATTGTCCTCACGAATCTGAGTGCAGCCCGTTGCAGCCCTCACGTCAGTGTCTAAAATCTCTGATGGAGCCGGGAATCGAATCCCGGGGCCTCCGGACGAGAGGCAGGCGCGCTACACGGTTCTTATTGTGTTTATATATATATTTAAAAAGATAATAAATGGATTGTCATTGCCTCCTACAGGGATATATAGAAAATCGGATGTCATACCTTGAGGTAGTGTTGCCATGGAAACCGACTAGCGATTAGTTCATCAATTAGAGCGAAGATAGTTTTCTGCGAATATCTTTGAAACTGTTGCTTTTAGGGCCTTAAAATATATTTTGCGGTGTCCCGTAGGGACGTACCGAGTATTGTTTCTTGCATCGAGGGGAGTAAAATGAGCTTTGTCCGGTCTTTATGCGACAACTTAGATATTTTGTCCTGGTTGAGTATTTTTGGTGACTTTTCAGTTATGTTGCCCGTTCCACGGGAACAATGATTTATTTCCGGACGAAAGGCAGCCTATATGTTATCCCATGGTATAAGCTGTCTCCATTTCAAATTTCATCCAAATCCGTCCAGCCGTTCTAAGGTCAAGAGGTAACAAACTAACACACACACACACACGGACACACAGATTTTCACAATTATAATATACAAGCTGACCCGTCAGATGTTGTCCTGCCAATCAAAGAAAGTGTTGTAACTTTGTTTCTTGAAGTGCTTTTGGATACACAATATTTTTTCAATTACTGTTAACTGACTCTAAACTATCGTGAATTGAATTAACTAATTTAGAAACATTCGTTGGAGCGTGCACAACAACTCTCCAAAGTTTCATCGCAAACGGATAAATAGCATTTAACGCATACGGGATTTGGTTTAAATGATTCGTGCACTGTCACTCATTTGTTGAATCTACTCGTGCTCTACCGACTGTGAAATGGGTTTAATAAGTTAGAAAGCTTCACGTAAGTGTACACAACAACTCATCAAAGTTTCATCGCAACCGATGAATAGTATATGAACGCATACAGGATTTTGTTGGAACGCTTCGCGCGTCGTCACTCATTTGTTACATCTACCCGTGCGCTACCAATATTGTAAAATGGATTTACCAAGTTGAACACCTTCCCTGGCGTGTACACAACAACTCATCAAAGTTTCATTGGAATCGGATGAATGACATATGAACGGATAAGTGATTTTCTTTAAACGATTCGCGAGCCATCACTCATTTGTTGAATCTACTCATGCGCTACCTATAATAAAATAGATTTACTAAGCCTGAAACCTTCTCTGTCGTGTACTCAATGATTCGCCAAGGTTTGATCGCAATCGGATGAATGATATATGACCGCATACGGGACATTTTGGAAACGATTCGCGCGCCGTCGTTCATTTGTTGAATCTACTCGTGCGCTACTTATTAAAAACTGGATTTATTAAGACAGAAACATTTCCTGGAGTGTACACAACAATTCACCAAAGTTTCATCGCAATCGGATAAATGGTATATGGACGCACACGGTACTTTGTTGAAATGATTCACGTGCCATCACACATTTGTTGAATCTACACGTGCGCTACCTATTGTAAAATGGATTTATTAAGCCAGAAACCTTCCGTAGGGTGTACACAACATCTCACCCGAGTTTCATCGTAATCGGACGAATGGTTTTGAACGCATACGGGACCTTATTGAAACGCTTGGCGCGTCGTCGCTCATTTGTTGAATCTACTCGTGCGAAATCTCCTGTGAAATGGATTTACTAAGTTAGAAACCCTCACGTAAGTGTACACAACATCTAACCCAAGTTTATTGCAATCGGATGAATGGTATATGAACGCATACGGGACTTTGGTTAAAAGTTCGCGCGTCGTTGCTCATTTGTTGAATCTACTCGTGAGCTACATATTGTAAAATGGATTTATTAAGTTAGAAACCCACACGTAAGTGTATACAACATCTCACCCAAGTTTCATCGCTATCGGACGAATTATATTTGAACGCATACGGGACTTTGTTGAAACGCTTCGCACGTCGCCGCTCATTTGTTGAATCTACTCGTGCGCAACCTCCTGTGAAATGGATTACTAAGTTAGAAGCCTTCACTTAAGTATACACAACAACTCATCAAAGTTTCATCAATCTATGAATGGAATATAAACGTATACGGGATTTTGTTGAAACGCTTCGCGCGTCGTCACTCATTTGTTGAATCTAGTCGTGCGCTACCAAATGTGAAATTGATTTACTAAGCCAGAAGCCTTCCCTGGAGTGTACACAACATCTAACCCAAGTTTCATCGCTATCGGACGAATGGTATTTGAACGCATACGGGACCTTTTTGAAACGCTTCGCACGTCGTCGCTCATTTTTTGAATCTATTCGTGCGCTATCTATTGTAAAATGGATTTACTAAGCCAAACACCTTCCCTGGAGCTCACTCAACATATCACCCAAGTTTCATGGCAATCGGATGAATGGTATATGAACGCATACGGGACTTTGAAACGCTCTAACGTGCAGAGACAAACAGTAGAATTCGACATCACTGCCACCTTTGGTATAACACACAACTTTTCGCCACGGGCGGAGTGTATGTAATGGCGGTAGTTGCACAGGTTGCGACCAGGTGGCTCTAACGTGCAGAGACAAACCGTCCAAAGACATCAGCTTTCACGAAAGCCAAGGCTAGTGGTTTCCATGACGACTGTTTTTGACTGTATATTGTGGATCTAAAATTGTGTGTAAATTGTGGTTCTAAAATTGTGTTCATTCCACCTAACGGGTCAGATTGCGAATCTAAACCATACATGGACCCACCCTAATATACATACCAAATTCCATCAACATCGGTTCAGTCGTTTAGGAGTAGTTCAGTCACATACACACGTGTCGAAGAATTATATACTGTATATAAAGACTAGCAGAAGTACCCGTTCTTCGAACGGTGTTCGGTGTTAACACCAGACATTATAATAATAATAATAATAATGTTATTGGTATTACGTCCCTTTTAAGTACTGTTGCTTTTAGAGACGCACCAGACATTATCGATTGAGCTACTGTTGCAATGGTTAGCGGCTTGTAATTCCTTCATAAGTTTATCAAAACGAAGTTAGTTTTCTGGGAATATCACACACACTGTTAATTTAAGGGCCTTATAATGTGGTTTTCGGAGACCCTTTATAGACTCGCGAATTTTGTGTCTCACATTGAGAAGTGCAACATATGCTTTGGTCGTCCTTCTAGGATAATTATTTATATTTCGCCTATTTTAGCATGTATTTTGAGAAGTTTTTCCCTATATCCACCCTTCTACTGTATGAAACGAACGGTGAAGAGTTTTATAAATGATTGGTGTATTGACTGATGTTTACCATACCTAATTTTACGATGCACCAGGAATCCGAACATGAGTTATAGGCGTACATAAGGATACACAGAAAGACAGACAGACAGACAATACTATTGTCTACAACATATCACCCAGAAATCCAAATATGGGTATATCTACCACACAGTATCAAAGACAATCATCCTTACGATGAACCCGTATGTCGACATAAAAAAAAGATTAGTTGAAATGTGCTCGCAAACTAAATTCACCTGACGTGTAATTCCTGACATGAAATAGAATTGAAAGCCTTGTATATGAAACGCAATACACGTCACATAAAAACTGACCCTCTACGTTGTGTTGGGTCCCCATACACAGGAAGACCTCTTTCATAAATTATAAAAGCTTGTGGTGCATGAAAATTCAGGTTCTTTAGTCTCAAATGGCCCAAATTCCTAAAAGCCGCAAAAAATGCTGATTCAATTCAGGAATTTTGAAAATAATGTTGTTGTTTGGAGATATAATAGACCTTCTGCACTATATGTCGCACGTGAAAATTGCATGAAAAAATCCTAGGTTACCCCTTGACCCCCTTAATTGCATTGATGAATTATACAGTCTACGTTGGTTCCGTGATAACCTTATATTTGCAAACTTTCACAGAAATGTAATAAATGTAATAAATTGCTTCTTACTGAAATAGATGGAAAGTTGGATGCCACCCCTTGAGATAATGTTGTCATGGTTACCGATTTGCATTCCTTCATTAGTTTGTTAAATTAAACTTAATTAGTTTTCTGGGAATGTTTCAGAAACTGTTGGTTTTAGAGCCTTATAATGTAGTTTTCGAGGACCCTCGAGTTTTATTTCTGGCACCGAGGGGCTTTGTCTCGTCGTTGTACGCCATAATATAATACTAATAATAATAATATAACATAGGGATAGGAACAGGGGCGCACCCAGACTTTTGGTTTGGAGGGGGCTTTCCTCAATAACATGATTTCAGCTATGGAAAGAGAAATTGTCCATTAAGAGTCTTGTATGTAAATATGATATTTAAGATCATATGCATAAAAAGATACGGTATTCTATAAGGTCAAACATACTGTAGAATGCTCTGTTAAAACCAATACAAAAGATGCTATTGGACTGGAGATTATTTAAACAAAATGTGCATTGGTTTTATACAAATTTTAGTTACAGTTCCATTGATCTAAGGTTATACAAGTAATAAAAAGGAACTGCATGATTTTTATCTAGAATTAACTTTTGATCACGATCAGAGTGATAACGACTCGATTGCTCTGCTCACTATTATCATAACTATATATCCAGCTACCTGGATCGTCAGATTGATGTGTAACATCAATTATCTGCAATCATTTACTAAGTTTTGAGTTGTTTACTGTATACCAAGAACTAGTATAGGTTTTAGGAAATTAATAATAACATTTTGATTTTGAATATGTAAATTTAATTGGAACTAAAAATTACATTTTAAAAATTACGAGATGAAATTGTATACCATAGTGTTATGGATTGTAACAAATATTTTATGTACTGTACGTGAAAATATATGTTATTTTAATTTTCCTTAATAACTAACATTATAATAAAAAATCTTAAACATTTCTAGAATTTCAAGTTGAACTTAATTACACAGGCTGAATGCAAGTTTAAACAAATAGTTGAATACAAATCATGTGTTAATGAATTAACATTAACGTTGTTTGAATAAAGTGGAAACTCAAATTTCACAGAACAAAATCCAGCCGCCTAGCAGATTTTTTCAAAACGGAAACTACCTCTGTACTGGTGACTTCAATTTCCGGGTCAATATTCAGTGCTGCTAGTCCAGTCAGCCTGTCTGCAACCATGGTATTCCTAAGATATGTTTTCAGCCGACGTAGTGTAGAAAATGACCTCTCAGCAGTGCTTGTAGTCACAGGGATGGTACATAAAATTCTCAACAATGTGTGGATATTAGGAAACAAGTCCTTGTCACATAGATTCAACACATCGATTGCGTTTTAGGGATATTAGCGTGGGTCTTCAAGCTCTTGTACCACAGTTCAAACTCAGCCATAAGCAGGCCTTTGTTGTTTCCTCCACTTTCAATTATGTCATTCTTATAAAAATTACACAGCTGTAAGAAATCAGGTTGCATTTTTTCTTGGAAGGTTTCTTTATGTGTATGTGATGCATTGCCTGATGGCAGTAAGCACTCAAAACTCTTTAAGTCTTTATGCTTTATGAATCGAGATTCCAATGTAATAATGAAAGAGTCAATCCAAGGGATGAAAACAGATCTTTTATAGTATAATTCTGGAGTTTCTGCTGGTATTTTGCTTCTGTTCTGTCTTCCAACTGTTCGTGGCATCGAAATTATTGAACCGCAGTTATTAGCAATTTTGGTAGCTTCTTCAAACAACGAGTGAAATTCTTGATCTGCATTTTTTCTTAGAGATTTTAAGCTTTCAATCACGGTTTCAGCGTGTGTAATTGCAGACGATAAATCTAAATCAGTTTCCTGAAGCTTTTTGATTAGGTTTACTGTGTAACCAAGCAGTTTTTATGATGCCATGAGAGAAATTATAAATTCACCTTAACTTAAGGAGTTTAGTAGTATTAGAGCTCCTGAAGAAGATTCCCTATCATTCCAGTTTTTAATCTCCTCAAACGCTACTTCAAGAGGTTGCAGCAGTTTTTTTAAAACAAAAATAGCATCGTGCCTTTGTACCCATCTCGTTGGACAAAGCTGCAGGATTTTTTTCTTGTTGGTTTCAAGATTTACCTCAGATTCAATGCACTGTTTTAAAACTGCTTGTCTTTTAGGAGTGTTAAATAAATCCCACAACTTCTCCACTATTCCAAAGCAGTTCCTGATTGATACAACCTCAGACGCTGTTGACAATGCCAGGTTAAGGCTATGAGAAGCGCAATGCACGTAAATTGCTGTGGGGTGAGCTTCTTGGATGCACGCTTGAGCCCCTTTAAACTTTGCACTCATGGCAGCCACCCATTGTACCCCTGGCCACGGAGGTTATTTATGTCGATATTACTGTCTTCAAGACCTGTAATCAATGTTTTAGCCAATACTCTACCCGTTGTAGAGGTTCGAGGCATGAACTTCAAAAATTGCACACATATTTCATAACTATTTAAAGTATTTGGCGTTACATAACGTAAACACAAAGAAAACTGTTCAACAGTTGAAATATCAGATGTTTCATCTGCGAGAACACTAAAAAACTAAGCTTCTTTTACTTTACTTGCTATTTTTTCAGTTATTATTTGGTTACAAGCATCGACGACATGATTTTGAAAATTCCAACTTATATAGGTTGCATTTTTGCCACATGACCCAAAGTGATCTTTCAAATTGTTGTCACCTGCTTAAATTCTAGCTCTGAGCAAAGCTCTTAAGTTCCCCCCATTTTCAAATGGTTTGTTGTAGATTTGAAACTGACCATAATCTCTATGGTTCCTAAGGGCGATATTTTGGCTGCCACACAAAATAATAGTTTCTGTTATTGGAATTATTCTTTTCACATTATTTTGGGCTTGGACATCTTTTCCCTTTATCAAGAGATTTGTCAATCGGTTTCATTCGGCAGTCCACAACTCTTTTAAAGTTAGCTTCGCTTACACATGAGTCTTTATGATACTGTGAGTTTGCATGTTTTTCAAACTTCTCTAGGGCTTTTTTCCAGTTACTAAAACCTTCTTTAAAAGGTTGTCCAGTATGTTGAGTGTTACTCTTACCTATTTCTTTTTTTGAAAAAAGCATACAATGGACACAGTATGCAGAATGTTCAATTCCAGAATACGAAAGCCAGGTATATTTCTTTAGCCATGAAAAGGAAAATTTTCGTTGTTGGTTCCCATGCGATCTAAAAGGAAAGTTAAAGTTGCTCTGAGGAACCCATTAATTTGTCATTCAAAACTTTGAACTTTTCATTGTCCGTCAACACTTTGTTTTTAAATAAACCAATGTTCAATTCCATGTTATGTTTACTTACAACGGCCTTAGGCCTGCTCACATTTGCCTCTGAGCCCTTCTCTGACGAACAACTTGGCTGTTTTTCTATGCTTGCAGTCCTTGTTAACAGTTCCTTACTCGTTGAAGGATTGCCACATTCACTAATACTAACCACATCATATTTATTGATTTTTAACGGTTTAAAGTAGTTTTGCATGTTTGACTTTCTTTTGTCTCCCATTACTACTAGTCTAATTGGACACACTACGAACACAAATAGCCAATAGAAAATACAAACACAACAACAATCAACGAATCAACTTTTACAAACACCACTACTGACTTGACGCCTGACACAGAGCACAGCACAATACCTTGGGGAGAGAAATTTTCACCGCAGTCCCACGCGCATCTAGCTCCGAGCATAGTTACGACAACGGCCGGAAATATATATTATCACTCAAGTGTTGCATAAATATAGGCCTAACATAATTCTATTTTAAATCAGTAGAAAATCGCAAAAATGTTCCAACGTTCCAAGACTAAACATTCTGGAGCCCGTTATGCAATCAATTTTCTTGAAAGATATCATCAATATTTTTAAAGTGTTCCCAGGTCTTTGGAGGGGGCTTAAGCCCCCAAAGCCCCCCCTGGGTGCGCCCCTGGATAGGAATATAATAGACCTGCCATACCACACCCGCAGATGTAAATCGCGTGAAAAAAATCTAGACTACCCCTTGACCTCCTTAAGCGCATTTTACGTATTGATGAAATTTACAGCTTAATTTGGTTCCATAATAACCATCTAACCGTTTGCAAACTTTCACACTAATGTAATTAATGGAATTGTATTGCGTCTTACAGCAATAGATGGATCTCTGAGAATCTGTTGCCATGGTTATCGGCTTGCATTCGTTCATAGTTTATTAAATTAAATTAAATTAGTTTTCTGGGAATATCTCAAAAACGATTGGACGTTGGACCTTAAAATGTGCTTTTAAGGCCCCCGAGTTTTGTCTCTCACATTGAGGGGCTGATATTGAGCTTTGTCTCGTCCTTCTACTCCTATTTCAGCATGTATTTTAAGGGGGTATGCCCCCTTTTATGAGGAGTACAGAGAAGAGTTACATCAATGATTAGTGTCGTGCCTCTGATGGATATCTGTACGAAATTTTACGTTGATACACCCAGTCGTTCTCGAGTTATAAGGGAACAAATTTGTCCACAGACAATCAAGCAAACAGACAGACAGACCAAAACATTATTTTCGTGCGCATCTATCATAAAACAGTCTGAAACGTGTAAATAACTCAAATTTCCGTAGAAATTCAGAAAAAACAGACAAATTTTCTTTTTTATATATGTCGAGATATACTGCACCGCTCGATGTGACCGTGTTTTATTGCACAAATTTAGGTTTTACTCGCTAACCGTCGGAGATACACGAAAAGTGATAAGAACCTTTTGGATAGAAAATTAAATGCTAAAGCTCGTGTATACCATCAAAAGTTTGCTATTCCCTACCGTTCTCTTTTTATTTGATATGGAAATATGAAATTTTGAAACCAAAGGGTGTAGTGACGTCACTTAAATGGTCGCCATTTCTTAAAAGTATCCTATATGTAAACCTGGTATTTCAGCTACATCCATGCAAAATTTCATTTAAATCGGACCAGTGGTTCTTGCGTTATTAGGTAACAGACAGACAGACAGACAGAAAGACAGACACACACCATCTCATTTTTAGCCTATTTTCAATTTTGAAAAAAAATAGGCTTATGAGATCACCTTTTGTCCGTGTGTGTGTGCGTGTGTGTGTGTGTGTGTGTGAGAGGTGTGTGTGTGTGTGTGTGTCCCTAATAAAATCTAAACGGCTGGAGCGATTTCAGTGAAACTCGGTAAGTTCATAGCACTATTCCCGGCGACCTCGACCGTGCCCTTCAAATCTTGTTACGTCTCACCAATCCAACATGGCGACTGTGCGAAATATCTCACTAGCATTCAATATCTCCGAAACTATTACTGATATCGCCCTGAAATTGTGTACGGTGATAAAGGGCACTACTAGAAGTTCACCTATGAGACTTTCAAAAACCTGGTGACTACAAAACCAACATGGCGGCAAAGCGAATTTGAGACTTTAAATAGACTCTTCTCGCGATTTAAATATCCAAACGTAATGAAACTTGGTACAACAACTATTTATACACATTGCAATGCATTGGAGTCTAATTTAGTTCAATTGTTTACATAACCTCAAAATGGCGGCTGTGCGAAATATTTCACTGACATTCTATATCTCCGAAACTATTACAGATATCACCCTGCAATTTTGTACGGTGATAAAGGGTACTGATACAAGTTTACCTATGTATATTTCATAAACCTGTCAAGTACAAACCGAACATGGCGGCCAAGCGAATTTGAAATATTTAAATAGACTTTTCTCGTGAGTTAACTCTCTCTGCGCAGTGAAATGTGGTACAGTAAATGATTTTGCAGATTGTAATGCACTGCCATCTAATTTAATTCAATTATTTACATAACCTCAAGATGGCGGCTGTGCGAAATTTTAAAATTAAGTTTTTATTTCTTGTGTCATAATCATGCGATCGAAGTGAAAGTTTGAATAATGAACCTAGGCAATAATTGTCCTGGAATGGTACATAACTCTATGGCCTATACATATAACAATCCAAAATGGCGAGCATCCGAAATATTTAGACGGTTTTCAATATCTATGAATGTTTTACAGCAACCAAACTGATTTTTTTTATGTTCATAGAGACTATGAACATATGTTCACCTATAGGACTTTCAGTAACCTGGTGAGCACAAATCCAACATGGCGGCGACGCGAAGTTAAATATTTAAATGGACGTTTCTCGTGAATTAACTATCCGAGTTTCGTGAAACGTTGCACGTTAAATGCTTATAAAAAATGTTGATCCACTGGCATCTAATTTATTTCGATTGTTTGCATAATCACAAGATGACTGCTGTGCGTTATTTTAAAAACTCGTTTTGACTTCTTGTGATCTAATCATGCGATTGAAGTTTGAATACCACACGTACACAATAATCTTAATGTAATAGTACAAAAATAAAAATCCAACCTGGCGACCATCTGAAATATTTAGACGGTTCTCAATATCTACGAATCTGTAAGAGCAATTAAACTGAAATTTTGTATGTTGATAGAGGCAATTTACATGAGCAGGATATATGAAAATAGGCTGTATAGTTCGTCACGGAACTACTTGTTATATATTAGTATGATATAGGGATATAGGGATTATGAGTACCTTTCTTCCAATGCTCCCCTCTGTTTGCCCCAGTAATCATTCGAGCTACCCTCATATCAGTTATCTCTAGCATATGCGTCAGATATCCTGAATCTAGCCAACTCTCACTTCCATGCAGCAAGGTCGGTCTAAATACTGAGCGATGTTGGGAGAGTTTTGTCGCTACACTAACTTCTTTCTTACATAATATTGCAGATCGCAACTCAGAACTCACTGCATTGGCTTTTCCATACCTCGACATTCTTTCTTTCCTCATACCACCAACCTGAGAGAATACCCATCCCAAATACTTAAAATATTCCACCTGTTTCCAATTTAGTTCCTCCTACCTCTTGTCTTTCTTCCCTACCAACATAACCCGCTACTTTGAAACGCTGATCTTCATAGCACTCTCCCAGCGGCTTCCGTGGGGTAGTTGCAAGCATGCTGAACTGCTGTGCCTAAGATAGCGGGTTCAAACCCGGCTGAAGTCGTCGGATTATTTAAGAGCGTTAAATTCCTTCAGTATGCCTACCTTCGGAGGGGAACTAAAGCCGGCGGTCGCATGTCATAAATTTATGGAATATAAAAGATCCTTCCTCAAACTAAACTTGTTTTATTTTTATTTTATTTAGTTAGTTTACCCTCTAGGTTAGTGGTTCCCACGGACACAGCGAGGGAACTCACCACTACCGCCTCTATGGGCAGTGTCCTGGAGCTTGGAACATCTGGTCGGGGTGGATACAACTGGGGAGGTGTGATCAGCACTTCGCCCAGGCGGCCTCACCTGCAAAGCGAACAGGGGCCTCATGAGGGAGGGGAAGGGATGGAAGATAGGGATGGATAGGCGAGGAAGAGGGAAGGAGGCGGCCGTGGCCTTACAGTAGGTACCATCACGGCATTTGCCCGAAGATGAAGTGGGAAACCACGGGAAACCACTTCGAGGATGGCTGTGGTGGGAATCGAACCCCCTCTACTCATTTGGACCACCCGAGGCTGAGTAGACCCCGTTCCAGTCCTCATACCAATTTTCAAATTTCGTGGCAGAGCCGGGAATCGAACCCAGGACCTCCGGGGCGGCAGCTAACCATGCTGACCACTATGCTACGGAAGCGACACAACTAAACTTGTGTGAAGTTAAATTCTAGTTTAGATTTCGTTAGAACGCTCTATCAAAGTTTCAACGTTCATAACTTGGTATCATTGACATCTGGTAGCGAAAATTGGAACTACTTGAAACTGAACGCAACTGTTAGCTTACCCTAGGGGTGTCCGCTTGAAGCAGTTACAGCCTCTGGCGAGCTGAACATGTCCTCGGACAATCCCGGCACTAAAAGACATACGATAAATAAATAAAATAGCATACTCCCTATATTGCTGTTCAAGTTCAAACATGTTCACTTGAAAGCTTTCGACGGAGTCCGCCATTACTCCCAGGTCGTCAGCAGAGGCCAGACTACTACCTGTTTTCCACCTAATTGAATCCCATCCAGTCATGTTATGCCCTAAGGCAAGTGATCCATATACAAAATAAACAGTAGTGGTGAGAGATTACAATGTTGCCTCACTCCTGTAACAACCTTGAACAAAAAACTCATCCACCATCAACTCTCACTGCAGTCTGATTATCAGAATAAATACTTTTGATTGCTCTTCTCGCTGACTATTCTACCTTACACCTTCACTAGACACACAAAGCACGAACACTACTGTCGATTCCTCGCGTAGCATTCCTCAGTAACTTGGTGCATACTAAACATTTGATCCTGACATCCTCGTTGTGGTCTAAAGCCGCATGGTTTTCATCCATCTTACTCTCGGCCAATGATCGAACTCTCCTTCATACAATGCCAGAGTACACTTTACCCTGAAGACTTATCTAATAGTAATAGTAATAGAGGTCGAAAGAGACCTTCATAAATATACATCTCAATCGATATGGTATTGGACAGATCTAAATTCAGAAAAGTTGTTGACAATCATCAATTTTCAGTCCACCCAAACATTGCATCCAACAGAACCTGGAAGCAAGAGCGCAGTAAGAGCCATAGCGAGAAGACAAAGAGATTTTCGGAAGGCAAGAAAGCAAAAACAACTAGATAGGTTCAATCGCCCTGCTTAGACGGGCATAACAATGTAAGGAAAATAGAGGTATCCTCTGTATCGATACCCGCAAACATCCACCTGCTTGAATCAACATAGATCTTCCTCAATATAGTAGAAGCACCAGTGAAGGCTTCTCAGTAAGTTCGAACAGGCAAACGGCGCGCAATATGCAAGAGTTCCAATGAATACTTGACTCCAAGTGAAGCTGTTTCTTCTGACCATGAAGCCAACTGTAAATAAATGGTCAACATGGGAACTAATTGAATAGTCTCTACATGGGTGTTACGAGATCAAAAACAATCTGAAAAGATGGGGTTTCGATGTGGATTCAGTAATATATTGATGAGAATCTATACCAACAACATCTTAACTTCTGCACTGAGAACTGCTCAACAACATTCATTTTGGCTGTAACACCCGACGCACTGAAGATTGTTAACTTTTCGGGAAAATAGTTAAAATAGACTGTCAAATATTGTTTTGTCTTTGGATCTGCAAAATTTCTTCTGACACGAATTATTTAATGGTAATGATAATAAAAATAACCTCCCTTTTAATTTCTAGGAATTGCAATTTTGCAATGAAATGGATTTAAACGTGCCAGTTAAGCTACTGATACAGCGCCTCACATATTTACTCACTCTCATATTATATCCGATGATGTTGATCCCGCTACAAAATCTCTTAATCTACATAAAGTGTGTATTTTATGCCATGTATACTACAGCACCCATTTGCTGAAAGCCTCATTTGGTGTCAAAAGTTTATTCAGGGACGCCGAATTTAGAGAAATATCTTAATTTGCTAAAGATTTTGCTACTGTACTGTTCCTGGGGTTAGATTAAGTTATAGATTCTCACATATAGAAAGTACTGTATTATAAATCGTATTGAACTTCAAAAGAAACTGGCTGCTCAAGAAATGTGTAAGAACTAGCTATAAACAAGCAGTAAATTGTGGCACCAACATTATAGAGTCTTGAAAATGTAGGCAGCCCGTTGAGACTTCTCATTACCTCCAAGAGGCTATGTTCTCGGTTAACATCTGCACACGAGATGTCTTCATCGTCGGTAAAGCAAAGCTCACATTGGCTGGCAGCTGCACGCTATTCTTCATCTCGCGTGATCCTTTTATGGTCTAGTTTCAATTTTCAGGGTGAGTGGAGTTTAACTTCGCGTCTCTCGTGACTTTCGAGATATCTTGCAATATTTTCTACTTGAAGCGGAGATTACGCTCCAATTCCAGTTCGTTACTCTTGGAATTCTATTATTATAACTTTCAAACTGATACATTTGAATGTAATAAGTAAAGTATTTTGATATAAATAATAATACATGAAGGGAGTATAGGTAAGCTACCAGTTGTGATCTGCTACAAAATTCTCACATTTCACCCACTTCTTCTTCTTCTTCTTCTTCTTCTTAGCGTCATCCCGTAGGAACTGGGTCCGCTTTTTGGATCAATGCACGCCATTTCTTGCGATCTAATGCTTCACGCGATTTCAAGTTTCTTGGTCGTAAATCTGCGTTAATAGTGTCCAGCCACCGCAATTTTGGTCTCGAACGCTGTCTCTGGCCGTCGACCGTTAAATGGTAGGCCGAGCCGATGACTGAACTTTGTGGTGCACGGACAACGCGCCCATACCAACGGAGTCTCCATTCCTGCATTTTCTCATTGATTGGAGCCACGCCAGCTGTATGTCGGATCGTTGTGTTGGGGATATGGTCAAGCAGAGAAATGTCTAAAGATCTTCGCAGCATCCACATTTCCATGACATGAAGTGAGTGCTCAGCACTTCACCCACTAACACCCTAATATAAATTATATCCCATTAATTTTTTCCTGCTGCACAAGAGATGTCTTCATCGTCGGTAAAGTGATGGACGAAGCAAAGAGGATATAAAAAGTAGGTTAGCACAGGCAATGAAAGCATTTCTACCGAAAAGGAATCTGTCGATATCGAATAAAAATCTTGGTAGAGTATTAGGAAGTCATTTTTCAAGGCCTTTGTCTGGAGCGTGGCGCTCTATGGAAGTGAAACTTTGATTGTTGGAGCAGCAGAAAAGAGGAGAATTAAAGGGTTTGAATTGTGGTGTTACAGAAGAATGTTGAAGACCAGATGGGTAGATAGGGTTACGAATGAAGAGGTATTAAGACGAGTGGGAGAAGAGATATGTTTCTGGTGGCTGCTAATGAAGAGAAGAGATATGTTGGCAGGACACATACAGTACTAAGGCACCCAGGAATAGCAAACGCAGTTATAGAAAGAAGGGTCGAGGATAAGAACTGTAGGGGTAGACCGAAGTTACAATTTGTTAAACAGATTGTCTCGGATGTAGGGTGTGGTAGCTATGTAGTGATGAAACGATTAGCTCAGGACATAGAAGCATGGGGATCTGCATCAAATCAGTCGAAATACTGAAGACTCAAACAACAATATTGCTATCAAGAATATACCAGATGCGGATAGGATAATTCAAGAGTTTGGCTGAGTTGTGCAGTCGGTTAAGCGTGTTTGATCCCATCTCAGTCTGGTGGAATTTAAAGATGTTTAACTGCGCCAATCTAGTCACGAAAATAAATATCCTGGGTGAAATCGCGAAGCCCTAGCTTCTTTAAAACAAGAGTGGGTAAAAGGGACGTTACACACACTAAACTGGAATTTTATATACACCGACAAACAGTAGGGAGGGTTTCCTGACATATCAATAAATGTACGAAAATGTATGGTGCGTCTGTTCCCGATGTGCAGACTCTTCAACAGCGTGTCCGTGAAGCCTGTCACGCTATTCCATTACAGGCATGAACATTCAAAGATGTGAGGCAAACCATGATGCGGAGAGTGAACGCTTGCATTGAACCCCATGGAGGACACTTTGAACACCTGCCGTAGCATTGTGCCAGAATTTATTATATTCCGTCATTGCCCACTCACCGTCCATTTCTTGACATATGTGGATATGATCTGCTCCATTTCCTAACAAGAAGCCATCCATGCAGTTTTTCGGTGGCCAAGTCATTTCACACGTATCCGGAAACGAGAGTAATCTAAAGAATATAATTCCAAAGGAATTAAACAATTTCTAATAGGTTTCAAATTATCCACGTTTTCAACCATTAACCACACAATGGTAGCGTTCGTCTCAGCGACGAAAACGGGATGCACTTCTCCTTCCACAGTTCTCCTATTTTTCAATCCCCTCCAGTGTTCGAAGTACTAAAATACGAAGCAAATTACTGAAAATTACTAAAAAAATAGTCAAAATCTATAAAACCCCGAAACACAATAAAAAATTGTCAAAAATTTGTCCAAAAAAAGCTCAAAAAGTAAAGAAACTAAAAATTAGTCTACTAAAAATCTCAAAAAAAAACAAATTTAGTCAAAATACAAAAATTAAATCAAATAGTCAACAAATATCAAAAAGTCCACAAAATACACAAAATATCAAAACTCAGCAATTTTTCTAGGTTTGTGCCGTGTTTTGTGTGGGGTTTCGCCTAGGGAAAAAAAGCTGGCTCATTAGCGGGCTCTAGGTGTCCCCGCCCGGACCCCCATAGGAGTAGCGAACTACATACTACCTCCCTTTTTGTGAAACGCAGCTGCGCCTCTTTATTGCGAGAACTGAAAGTTCATACAGCCATAATCTCCATATACTATCTTTTTGGAAACCCTCATAGGGAGGTTATGGCTGCTTGAGCTTGTAGTTCTCGCAGTAAAGAGGCTAAGGAGAGCTTCATAAAAAGGGAGGTAGCGCATAGTTTGTTACTCCTGTGGGGGTCCGGGCTAGGACACTAAGAGCCCGCTGATGAGCCAGTCTGGTTTCTTAGGCGAAACCCCAAACAAGACACGGCACAAACCTATAAAATTGCTGAGTTTTTATTCACTGGCCGTGAAAGCCAATATATCACAAAATATCAAAATTATATAAAATCAAAACGAAAACAGTCACAATTAGTGAAAATTAGTGAAAACCAGCTCAAAAATTTCGAAAAAATATTTTAAAAAATTAGTTCAAGTCCAAAATAAATTTAAAAAAATCAAACAAAATTGTTCAAAACCAGTCTCCATTCTGCTAGCCTAGAGACTGAAATAGCCTAAAGGTTGGCAAAAGTGGTATTTATTATAAGTTTCTAGAATCGTAGTTGTCGTCGATGCAAAAAGCTTCAATAACAATTAGCGCTACCGTTAAAGAACAGAGAAGAGCTCCGGCACTCTTCGGTATGACAATACGAATACTAACCGGAATTGCGGCTGTGAGGTTTACTCACGACGTGCAAGGACACACCTCTCGGACTTGATGATATCGATAACCAAATGCTTACACGAGAGCATCCAATTTCTGGTCTCCCTCTTCAATTGGTTGTGGATTGTGGGAGAAGTTCCATCACAATGGCGAGAAGGGCAGATATTGAAAGGATGGAAATACATCATGTCAATGGAGAGCTGTAGAATGATTTGCTCCACTCGAGGTTTACGTGATCGAGAAGAGACATTGTGCCCGATCATTAGGTAATCATCGATTAATATACTTAATTTTCAGAAACTGTTGTTGTTTGAGTCTTTAGTCTTTTGACTGGTTTGATGCAGCTCTCCATGGCTCCCTGTCCTGAGCTAATCGTTCCATAGCTACCACATCCTGCATCCGAGGCAATCTGTTTAACTAATTCTAACCTTGGTCTACCCCTACAGTTCTTGTCGTCGACCCTTCCTTCCATAACTAAGCTTGCTATTCCTGGGTGTCTTAGTATGTGTCCTACCAACCTATCTCTTCTCGTCATTAGCAGTCACCAGAAACATCTCTCCTCTCCAACTCGTCTTAATACCTCTTCGTTTGTAACCCTATCTACCCATCTGATCTTCAACATTCTCCTGTAACACCACATTTCAAATGCTTCAATTCTCCTCTTTTCTGCTGCACCAATAGTCCAGGTTTAACTTCCATAGAATGCCACGCTCCAGACAAAGGCTTTCAAAAATGATTTCCTAATACCTAAATCTATATTTGATGTCAACAGATTTTCTTTTTGTAGAAATGCTTTCGTTGCCTGAGCCAACCTACTTTTTATATCCTCTGCTTCGTCCATCACTGGTTACTTTGCTTCCCAAGTAACAGACGTCTCCTACTTCCTTCAGCTTTTTACCTGTCAATTTGATGTGCATAGAGGTTTCTGATTTTTTTCGGCTGCATTCCAATATTTTTAGCCTACTTTTCACATTTTGCAAAAATGAGGAAAAAGTAGACTTATGAGATCGGGCAAATGTGTGTCTGTCTGTCTGTCTGTCTGTCTGTCCTTCTGTCTGTCTGTCTGGCTGTGTGTGTGTCCCCCCCCCCCCCTATCAACTCCTAAACGGCTGCAGCAATCGAAACAAAATTTGGTAGGAGTAAAGATCTATACCTGAATATCTCACGGCCATATTTGAAAATGATGTCAGTGCTACCAACTGCTAAAAAATCGCAATTGAAATTTGAGCTCCATGTTGGATATCTTGGAAAGTATGAATGGGAGCTATTTCAAAATTGGCACACGTACAGATCATAATATTTCAGTTTAATTTCCAGGAGGCTAAACATGGCAGTGTTGCCAAAATGATTATAAGCCTCCTGATAGGTCCAATTTTTAAATGCATATAACTTCTATACTATCAATTGGAATTCAACCAAATTTCGTATGTTGTATGTGTACATAACCAGATATGACTGAGCGTATTCTTCAGACCTACCAGGGCTGCCAACTGTTAATAAATGCTCCTAATTTATTTTATCCAAATACCAATATATCAGAAAGTATGCAAGCCGACAGCTTTAAACTATGCACACGTATAGTCCCTGACATTCTATATTAATTTGGAGTAACTTATATACGTCAGTGCTACCAACATGATTCTAAGCCTGCTGTCAGGTCCAACTTTAAATACATGTAACTTCCATACTATCATTTGGATGTCAACCAAATTTCGTATGTGCTATGTGTACCATAACAGATATGACTATGCGTATTCTAAGGAGCAACCAGTGCTGCCAACTGTTAATATGTGCTGCCCTATTTTTGTTACCCTAATATCAATATATCAGAAAGTATGCAAGCCAATAGCTCTAAACTTTGCACACGTATAGTACCTGGCATTCTAGACGAATTTGGAGTAACGAATATACGTCAGTGTTGCCAACATGATTCCTGCTGATAGGTCCAATTTTAAAATGCATGTAACTTCTATACTAACTAATGGATTTCATTAAAAATTGGAACAACAATAGATCATATTATTTCAGATTATTTCTGACCAATACAAGCATGACATTGTTGCCAACATGATTTTACGCGCGCTGTTAGATCCAATGTTTAACTGCATGTAACGTCCATGCTATTCATTGGACTTCAACCAAATTTTGTATTTTGTACCTTAAGAGACGGAACTAAGAATATATTCAGTCATCAGGGCTGCCAACTGTAGTGCTCTATTAGGATACATTATGCCAGGTATACATTATTTCGAACTAATTGGAAATTTCGATATTAGCAACTTAATTTCGTCATTATTCTAGATAGGTTCATATTCTGTAGAATAATCATTGGCATGAAAAGTAGGCTGTATAGTTCTTCACGGAACTTCTTGTTGTTTTACATTTATTCATTTTCATCATGAATTCTTTCCTCAAGACGGGTCCATGCCATTCAAAACTCATTCAAATCCTCAGGCGTGTCGTCCGAGATGAAACTAATAATTACATTTTCGACTTTCAGGCCAAGGTTAACCATAGTTCGTCAAAATGTTCACAAATCATTAAAGGCCTTAAACGGACGATTACCGAAATATCATGGTTCACTAAAGTATAACAATCCATTGGTATCCCTAACGAGCCATTAAAGCTAATTGCTGGGTCTAGATACAATTAACGGCTGACGGTTGATTTACGTGTCATTCCAATCCAAAATGGAGCGTGCATTGAACTTTATTCTTAACGATGACTATGTTCTTGAAGACATGCTAGATATTCGTCGACGTCCATTTTATAAAGAACGAAGGAATTACTTTGATAAATGCGACGACAGAGATTTTATTATGAGATTTTGGTTGTAAAAACCTTCTGTGTTGAATGTTCTACAGGTGATAAGAACCTAAGATGGAAATCCTATCTGACAAGTAAGATATGTGTAACACCTTTGATATTACTTGACAGGCATTTACCCTCAAGTGATCCCTTCTTCCCATGTCACTCATCCTTTGTTAGGGGAGGGTTTTGTTTTAAGCGGATTGTTTGGTTACGATCGGCATTTATTTTGAGCAACAAACAGAAATCTTCCGGATCTTGTACGGGAATGGCGTGTTATTCTTGCGGTCCTCGTTCTGTAACTAATTACCGTAACAACTTCAACTCTATTGTATTAATCTTTCCTGACGTCTCGCCTGTGTTTGTTTTTAATTTTAACTTCCTCAGTAGGGTTTGCCGGTAACCATTTATCGGACCCTAATTGGATCTCGTCTGCAGAGTGATGGCAACTTCAATGATGAAGTAAGAACCAGGGCAAACACAACCTGGTTGCGGTGGAAGGCGGTCATGGGTGTGCTTTGCGACAAAAAAAAATACCACTTCGTCTCAAATCCGAGATATATCGGATAGTGGTACGGCCAGTTGCGCTGTATGGAGTTGAATGTCGACCATCCGACAAAATTTCAGAACGTCATCTGCACGCCATGGAAATGAGAATGGGCATCTCCCTTATTGACCATGTCAGAAACGACACAGTTTGGGAGGAAATGGGTGTTGCCCCAATTATGGACAAACTGAAAGAGAAACGGCTCCGTTGGAATGGGCATGCCCTGTGTGCAGCGCCTGATACGGTTACTAAATCTGTCCTTCATTTTGAGGTTCAAGGCCTACGTCCCAGAGGACGACCGAAGCAGTGTTCGCAAGGCACAATAAATAGTGACTTAAAAATTACCGGCCTAAATCCACCTGACGCATGAAACCGGACAAAATGGAGGTCAATGACCAAAAAAGCGGACCCTGCACCAGCGGGACAACGCTAGAAAGAAGAAGGAGAAGAAGAATTGAGTCGTGTTTTCTGTATCTTCACCAGTTATTTTAATTTCGTATTTTTGTTTTTATTTGAAAATATATTTATTCCTTCCTACTCCGTAGTACCTCATTTTGCAGCGTTAAATGACCCTCATTTAACAGTCTTCCTCCCACCACCTCACGTGGTTTTTGACCCCCTTGCCCTCGACTTCTTGGCAATAACCCTCCAGTCTAACTTAAGACGGGGATACCTTCAGGAGTCTGCCGTATCGAGAGGGAAGTTGGGACAATATGTATCATTTCTTGTTTATGTGTAATATCGTGTGATTCATAATGGTATAGCACATGTACTTAATTTAATTAAAGACTACCTAGACGTCACAGTATCAGTCCTCTTATTTTCAACGATTTCACGATACTTGGGTGGATAGGCCTAAGGACATTTCTATCATCTAAAGAAAAATTCAGTCCCCGGCTCTTTTTCCTCTTTTCCTCATCAGCCATATTTATTTTTAACCAAGGAATATATAACTTTTAAGATTTTTGCAGTTCACGGCCAACTTGCTTGAACCAAAGAATATACAGTACAAATACCATCCCAATCATCATCTTTCAAAGAGTTTTATACATCCCTTACACATAACGATTCGTTTGCTAATGCCTATTGGCGAATGTAGTGATGAATCGCCAACGAGTTTAATTCCGATGTTAAAATTAACGAGGCGTCTACCGACGGCCTGTTAACGCTCCGTTGGTGCAGCCGGCCATAAGAGTATTGTTGATTCTTTTTTTTTTTTAGTTTTTAGTTTCTTTTTTAGTCGGTTTACCCTCCAGGTTGGATTTTCCCTCGGACTCAGCGAGGGATCCCACCATTACCGTCGCCAGGGCATTGTCCTGGAGCTTGAACCACCTTGTCGGGTGATACAACTGGGGAGGTGGGACCAGCACATCGCCCAGGCTGTCTCATCTGCAAAGCGAAGAGGGGCCTCATGAGGGATGGGAAGGGAGGATTGGGAGGGATAGGCAAGGAAGAGGGAAGGAGGCGGCCGTGACCTTATGGTAGGAACCATCCAGGCATTTGCCCGGAGTCGAAGTGGGAAACTACAGAAAACCACTTCGAGGATGGCTGAGGTGGGAATCGAACCCCCGCTACTCATTTGGACCACCCGAGGCTGAGTGGACCCCGTTACAATACTCTTACCACTTTTCAAATTTCGTGGCAGAGCCGGGAATTGAACCTCGGATCTCCGGAATGGCAGCTCAGCACGCTGACCAGTACACCACGGAGGCGACTAAGAGTACTGAACAAACCATCATTTCAAGAATTAAAAGTAGAGAGTTGAAATGTTGTGGCACGTGCTGGAATCACACCTACAACGTTTATCATTTTCCTCTAATGCTCTTCGTTTGAGTTAACACAGCAAGAAATTCAACTTTCTAGACAAAATTATTTGAAGAAGTTCGCACGTACTAAACAAACAACAGGTAATCTAGCCCGATGTTTGGCTGAAATCCAAGATAGTTTTTCATGATTGCATTGGTGTAGATGTAAGATTTATGTATGCCCCTTCATATTCTTAATGTCGACCTTACATTTTATTTTAACCAAAACGAATATTTGTCGGATTTTTTAAAAGCATTAAAAATTCCTCAGTATAGCCTACCTTCATTCGGAGGGGAAGTAAAGCCGGCGGTCCCTTGTCATAGATTTGTGGCATGAAAAAGATCCTTCCACTAGCTTTACTTGTGCGAAGCCAAAATTTGTAGGTTAGGTTTGATTAAAGCTCTTAAGTTCCAACGTTCGTCACCGGGCGATGGTTGCGATGGCTTCTAGTGGTAGTGGAGTTTACAGCTAGGTGTCGTGGATGGTAGCATTTGGTGGCGAAGGTAGGAACTACTTGAAATTACCGTCTGCAATTCTTACTTGAATTAAAAACCGATAACACGCACTAATACAGTCATCACAATTAACACAGATTATCAGACAGATTCTAAACACACCCAAAGTAAACGAGGCTACATGACCGCCTTCTCGCAGCCCCTAAACTGTAGACTTTGAATTTTTCAAATAGTTCCTACTTTTGCCACCAAACGCCAGCGTTAACGACTACTAGTTCAGAACTTAGCTACTAGACGCCACCGCAGTCGGCTTCTGGCAACGAACGTAGGAACCTAAGAGCGTTGTTTACATTCTTAATCTATATAATTGAGATTCACACAGGTGTAATTCGTGGATGGTTCTTTAACAAGCCATAAATCTATGACATGGGACCGCCAGCTTTACTTCCCCTCCGAAGGAAGGCATACTGAGGGATTTTTAACGCTCTTAATTAATCCGACGACTTCGGCTGGGTTTGAACCCGCGACCTTGGTCATAGAAGCTCAGCATGCTACCAACTACGCCACCAAAGCCGATATTTTTACAATCTCAGGTCTAATATGTTGTTGATCCACTGTGGTGTCACCAACAGGTATTCGGGCTAATCTCCTTGGCATGTCCGCTTGTCACATACACACAATAGCCGATTTTCTCAAATGTGGACAAGAGCTCCACAGTTCCATTGACGAGACTGTTGTTGTTTCACTTGAGGGGCTTGTATATCGTAGTTATTTATCCCCACGTACTTGGGTGTGTGAGTGTGGAAACCTGTGTTATATTAAGTTCTGAATATTAAAAACCTGAAGACAATATTAATTTGTACATTTTAATGTACCGGTTTCGGCCACAGCGCAAATAATAATATGAAGAGAAAAGCAAGACTTACAGTACATGAAAACATTTTACCATAAAAGAAGGTTGTTCTCAGAACTATTTCTATAAAATTACTCGTCTAAAAGCTAAAAATCATATACACTGAAATTTAAATAAACCAGATAAGTTACAAAAATATGTTAAAGTGAAAGGAATCAATCTTGATATAAAACCAGCTGGAAGAATGAACAGTCATGTTAGGTTAAGATTGACAAATTCTGACAAATTCAACCTTAACCAAAATGTGTTGTCTACATAACATCCACATCACAGTTCATTCTTCAAGCTGGTTTTATATCAAGATTTATTTATTTCGCATTTAACATATTTTTGTAACAGATCTGTTATTTTTTACATGTATGTGGGTTTTACCTTCTCGTCTGTGAGCTGCCAAGTACTCGCCGCCTTCCGTGAGTAAACCTGCAACATGCAATACAGCTCTGCTGTGGGGGGTTGCCGCCACTGTGCGGTGAATACATCAAGATTGGCAGGAAGCGCGTGGACTTGTACTATGACCTTCGCCCAGTGATGTACTGGCTATCACCCCCAGTCCCTCCCCAACCGTGCTCCGAGCATCATTGCATACTCACACTCGTGGATTTGGAACAGCCTGTATCTAGAGTATCTAGACCAGGACTGACCAACCTACGGTCCGCGGGCCAACTGGACAAAGCAGTGCGCGCGCACCGCTACCCAAGATCATTGACTCACTGATGAGCACTTAAAATACTAATTAATGATTGGTACAACTAAGTTCGATCCTAAGTGGAGAGAAATTTTAAGTACCGGTACAAAGCTTTTCCAATCGTCGCACTAAACTAAATTATCACGAACATTATTTCATAATTTGATTAATAATTGTGTCAAACGAACATAAATACTCACTCTTTGTCATTCATGTTGTATGAGTGTATGGAATATCATAGTACTTCTAATTTAAAGCGATTTATTACAAATATTTACAGTTTTTTGTGTTTCATTTTTTATCCTGTATAAATAAATATAGAAAACGGCAACAATACTAAGAAAATTAAGCTCCGACAGCCACAAAACTCATCATATTGCCCCTATAGTTTAAAAAAATCCTTACCCCCCAAACCCCGCGAAGTGTTATTGGCCCGAATGTTCCTCAACTATTTACAATGCGGCCCTTAGTATAAAAAGGTTGGGCACCCCTGATCTAGACGATTATTTTTTTAGAAATAGTTTTGAGAACAATCTTCTTTTATGTTAAAATTTTTAATGTAACTCTTGCTTATCTATTCACATTATTTGCGCTGAGGATGGCCGCAATGTGACCGAAACCGGTACAATAAAAAGTGAAAATTAATATTGACTTAAGGTTTTTAACCTTCAGGACTTATTATACTTCGTCAATAAGTAACAGTGCTAACATGGTCATTTTCATGTAACATTACAAAACCTGTGTTATAATGATGGCTGTATTAGTGTGTTCAATTCAGGTAAGGGTTGGAAAGAAGACGACCATGGCCTTAAGTAAGGGACCATCCCAGCATTTGTTTGGTATCTTCTTCTTCATTTCCCGTTTCCAGTTCCCTGGGTCGGGTTGCGAATGAAGGACCTCCACAGTTGTGTATCCCTTCACCATTCATTTCCTTCTTTCAATACTTCTTTTTCTTTTACTCCTATTTTCTCTATGCTTTCCTTCACCGTATCTATCCACCTCTTTCTGGGCCATCTTCGTGGTAATTTTCCTGGTATTTTCCCCATAAATATTCTTTTTGGTACTCTATATTCTTCCATTCTCATCATATGTCCGTACCACCTCAGCTAACTTTTCTCTATCTTGTCTTGTAGTTTTGGGAACCCGGTTCTCTTCCTAATGTCCACATTTCTGATTTTATCCCTCCGTGTCTTCCCAATTATTCATCTAAGGAACTTCATCTCGGCTGCTTGGATTCGGCTTTCATCGCGTTTTTTTGTAGTCCAAGTACCTGCTGCATATGTCAAAATTGGTGTGAAATATATTGAGAATAGAACTTTCTTGCATTCCTCTGAGACTTCCTGGTTCCATACTAAACTTCTCACACACTGGTAAAACCCATTAGCTTGTTGGATTCTCTTTCCAATTTCTTCATTTTTTGTACCATCTTCTGTGAGTATGCTCCCCAAATACTTAAAACATTTTACCATTTCCAATGGATTTCCATTGACTTCAATATTCTGTCTTCCTTCTCTCTTGTTTCTTGTCATCACTACAGTCTTACACTTCTCCACACTTATTTTCATTCCATATTTCTCTATCTCTTGATTCCATACAGTAACTTGTTCTTGCACTTCTATTTCATTTTCTTCCAATATTACTATGTCATCTGCAAAGAGTAAGGCCTTACTCTCCTTGCTTCCCATTCTTCGTTTCACACTCTTGTGGAAAATCTTGTTTGGGATAGAATTTGGAAAACCACTTCCAGGATGGCTCAGGTGGGAATCAAACCCCCCTCTTCTCAGTAATGCTTCACGAGGATGAGCATTGGCAGGATGGAATTTTACCCAATTTGAATAGCGATCCTGTGCAGATATGGTTTGACGGAATTCTAATGAGTATAGTCCAGGCCTTCCACTGTACATCAGTTGCTTGTTTCTGGTAATTTATTTAGGAACTTTGCGACATCATGGTCGTGTAGCACCAAGCATTTGGAAGTGTTTGGAAACTGTCTGCTAACCTGTGTAATTATAAAAGCTGTATTGGTTTGTGTATTTGTTGTTATTGCTTTGAGGGACTTGTACATCAAGGGTGTACTTGGGTGCGTGTAGAATTTGTATGATATCCAGTGTTATTGTCGTGTCTGTTGTAGTGTGTGTATTTGTAATTGAGGTGAGGATATTGATATTAGGAGGTGATGGTCTTAAGTTAGGAACCATCCTGGAGTTTGCCTTCAGTTGAAATTGAAAGTCAGTGAAAAGAACATCTAAGAAAGCCGAGGTGAGAATCTAACCCATCTTTCTTCAATTTTGCCTCACGAGACTAAATGAACCCCTCTTCAGCCCTCAGAAGGGAATTACATTTCTTGGCCGAGTCGGAAATCAAACCCGAGCTTCTGCGGTGACAGCCAAGAATGTTAGTCACTACACCAGGAGGTGGGCCCCTGCAGATTATAACGAAGAACAGCATTCCTTTCCGCTGTGCTCCGAAATGACCAAGCGTTAGGGCTGATGTAAAATAATAATAATATCGTATAGCCTCGGGTGACGGGTGTGAGCTTTGTTATTTGACGCCCAGAGGGCAACTTGCATGTCGAATTTTGTTGTTCCTTGGAGCGCTGTGAAATTCATGGAGTTAGATATCTAAGCGTCCCTTGACACTATGGCGCTTTCTGGAAGAGAATGGAGGAACCTTGTGTTGGCGTAAAATCCCGAGATTAAATTTGCCATTATGAACACGGCCTACTGAATTCAAATAAGTTCTTTAACATGCTAACAACGTATGACATGCGTGTCGTGATATTTGTCGCCTTCCGAAAATCACTTACCATGTTCAGGAGTGAATGTGAATGATCGTGTGGACTCCGGAAAGGCCGAGTGCAGGTCATACTAGTTGACCTGCTAGTGGGCGACCTGCGCGTCGTAATGAGGATGAAGTGATGATGAAGACGTCGCATACACCCAGTCCCCGTGCCACGGGAATTATCTCCGGGAGATTAAAATCCCTGATGGCTCGGCCGGGAATCGAATCCGGGGAACTTTGGGCCAAAGCCTAGCGCGCTAACTATTTAGCCACAGAGCCGGACATGGCCAGGAGTGAACCTGCAAGCTTGGCGTTGGCAGTCTGACACGATAACCACTCATCCCCAAGGGCAAGCTGGTGTTAAATGGGCCACTACAATACAATAGGTTATCTGAGAAACCCCCATACACACCCAAATACACCAGGTCAATGACCACGGTGTCCAACAACACTAACTGAAACAACAACAGCAACCTATTTTCCAGATTCCTCTTGGAACCCCCTACATAGAAGTGCCAATTCTGGGTTATTTAGTGATTAAGTATAGATCCCTTGCGCCATCCGTGCGCGATTACGGGCTTGGGGCATGTTAAAGACCATGAATAGAAATGGAAATTGAGGTAATCAAATATAAATCTATCATTGTTCGATTGGAAAATGCTTTCAGACCACTCGTCTACTTTGACTGAATTCCTACGCAGATGTCTGTTTCTGTATTTTCAATTCAGTCGGGTTAAATGAAACATGTAGCTCTCTAAAACTGTGTTCGCATTCCGATTGGGTCGATAAACGGATAAGCTTTGCAGCTGATTTCATGTCACAGCCACTCTGTCTGGTTTTATCAAACCTTCAGGACTAGTTCATGAATTCCACAGCAGAAACTCATTTAAAACGCTACAACACAAAACAAAAAGACGTTAGCTAGCAACTCAAATATCCAATAAATAAATCAATTTTGATATTGCGAGTGTATTCGGGCACTATTTGTGTCAGTGGTGTGAGCAATTCAATGTTATTAGGTTAAATAAGTCGATTATTTGTGGCACCCTTTTATATTGGGGTTCGATGATGTTTCATTTATTTAGCAAATATATAGAGACGTGCAGGCCATTCCCACAGCGATGCCTTTCAAGATTCTAAAGAAAAATATTCTTCAGTTTCTCAACCCGCGTCGGGAAATCTTATTATCTTAGTTAGTTATTGTTGTTTTAAGGGGCGGAACTGCGAGGTCATCTGCCCCTCTTATTATCTTGGGTGTTTATGGGAAATATATTTCCTTACAAATACCTGAAATACCCTCCAGGTTGGTGGAACCCACGGACTCAGCGAGGGAACTCACCACTACCGCCTCTACGGGCAGTGTCCTAGAGCGGGGAACATCGAATCGGAAGGGATACAACTGGTGAGTTGGGATTGGCACCTCGCCCAGGCGGCCTCACCTGCAAAGCGAACAGGGGCCTCATGAGGGAAGGTAAGGGATGGTTAGGATGGAGAGGCAAGGTAGAGGGAAGGAGGCGGCCGTGGCCTTGAAGAAGGTACCATCCCGGCATTTGCCCGAAGACGAAGTGGGAAACCACGGAAAACCACTTCGAGGATGGCTGAGGGGGAATCGAACCCCCTCTACTCATTTGGGCCACCCGAGGCTGAGTAGACCCCGTTCCAGTCCAGTACTGTTTTCTTTTATTTGGTCTGATTTACGGTACATTTTCCTTTGCGAACCGCTGCCGCAAATGACAGGTTTTGACCTAGTTGGAGAGCGCGAATAGCCATGTGATCATTCGGCTCAGCTGGTGTCTCATCGACAACCTTCGGAAGAGTGTTTCTCTTTTAGGCCGCGAGGATGCGCGGGAGTCCTTGAGCCTTGCAGTAGTGGGGAGATTGACATTTACATTCGAACATTATTTGGAAATAAGGCACAGTTATGATGTCAAATGTATATTGAAGTTCGATATTACAGCAGAGAGAGACAGTGCTGTCTTGCTTTTATGGAAATAGCATTTGTAACGTCAAGAATATAGATTTAATATATCGACCTATCACAGAGAGATCGCCACGTCATGCGTAGGAGTGACAGCGTGCCAGCTGTGACCTGCAGGCAAACGCATGCGTGCGACAGACAGATCATTTTTAAACTCAGACAAATGTACATCTAAGCAAGGATTCGTATCGCAATGTTGTTTCGGGCAGAAGAAGTGCCAAGTTATCATAAGTTCACGGCGGTGACAGTTCATGGTTATACTTTGTGTTGTGACGTATTAAAGCCAATATACTTAAAGTTCAGTGTCGAATGAGAACTTCAATCGTCAGAGCACCTGGCATTGTATGCGGGCAATATTCAGTTAGAGGAATCCGTCTCTTTTCATGTTATTTAAATGCATGTGTAGATGAGGAGCGAAGTGCAGTGATACATTATGGGGCTTGATTCTGAAGTCTATGCTCACTGAGAAGGTGTGCTGTCTTTTCTCACGCCAAGACTATTGCAATTCAACGTCATGTACATTCCGAGTGAAGTTATTTAACCATGTATAGTGCTTGGAAACCCGAGGTGTTGGGAGAGATGTCTAGGATGTATATAAACATATTAACCATGTGCGGCTAGGGATTTTAGTGTGGACATCGCTCTCCAAGCAAATGCAGTGGACGTTACGAGTGACTACAATGCTGTTTGCGAAGTGGAACATAGCCTACTCGCGATGCGGGCTATTGGCTTGTGCAACATGAACTTTTGGTAACATGCAGCCGAAAATAACTCAGGCTACCGTGATGTGCCCACCTGCTTATCGCGATGTTGCATTCGCGCGCGTGATGTATTTTCGGGCCGGGCTGGAACTATTCGAAATTCGGGCTAGGACAATTTCCGGGATGAGGAAGCAGTTCGTTTACTATCAGTGGACTTGGGACATTGGAGTAAGAAATTCCCAGTGCGTTCATTGGAATTTGGAATGGAACCGTGTAGTCCTGCTATACCATGTTGGAATCAGATGGTGGGCATCTTCACGCTTCATATCGCCTTCGAGAGTCTTCAGCCAGGTAGAGGAACAATTTTTC
This sequence comes from Meconema thalassinum, assembly GCA_946902985.2. NCBI lineage: Eukaryota > Metazoa > Arthropoda > Insecta > Orthoptera > Tettigoniidae > Meconema > Meconema thalassinum. The sequence goes on from OX336388.2 coordinate 2,004,874,407, forward strand.
ACGTAGCGTTGCAAAGTAGATAGTCCAGTGAAAACACTTTGCCATCTGTTATTCATTTTGAGTAGTATGATTGTGGAGTGAAGTTTATGCATGGCCGTCCCATGGTCTGTATGACTTCATTTGCAGTCGAGTTTAGGCCTGGTTCTCCAGGTGCACTCATTTCGTAATATTTTATTATGAATTAATTGTTTATTTTTCAGCTTAATAAATTGTATTAATTACATTTATTAAATTTATTCCGAACTTCTTGATTGTGGTGAACAGATCTACATAGGGGAAGAAATATACGTTATTCTCAAAGGGATTTTTTTTTATCAAGCGTTGGCTTGAGGGGTTGTCGTTCCATTATCTTCGTGTTCGACTATTGCGAGATTCGAATTTGCCTATGCGCTCTTGCATTATAACTATTAAAATATAGTATAGAATGTGAAGTTTGATCATTCTTTTAGAATGTTTTTTTTCTCTCTTGAGAGTGAACGCTTTCATACTGAATTCTAATGTGTCAACAGGAGTTAACTAGAGTCGTTACCTGGATACATGCTGTAGACCCAGTCTGATTTTCGTGAATTCTCTTGAGAGGACATTTCTATTTTCGTCTGATCAACTTTAACGTTTGATTTTGTAGTCACGTGTACTTGGATACACCTCGTTGATCTTTATATTAATTAATATTGCTATAACTGAATTTTGATTCAGTCTTTCGAGTTTTTCTTGTTTAGAACGTTGCTTAAGAGTACTATTTGAAGAACAAGAATCTCTTTTGAGACAAATCCCAGGGATTAACTTTAAGGGGAAGTGAATTCTTATGTGACTGTAAATACAACTCTGTAAGGCAAGCTTTTTGTGATCCAGTGGACTTGATTAAGTAGCCACTCATGTTAAATTTATGATGCATTGGAATGAGAGAACATAATAGTTAAGAAACACAGCTGAATATATCTGATTACTGGTTATCGAATAAAATAATCACCATGTGGGTGATAATGTGTGAAGAAACGTCAATGGGCGTGTAATATATTTACGGTGGTACTCGTTGAAGTACGTTAATGTTAAGATGCTAGTGAAAGCATAATGTGTAATGCGATTATAAAAATATAAACTTTGTGATGTTGGTGGTAATGCCCACCTGTATTCAGAAATCGAGGTCATGAGTGACCATTATAATGACAGTATTTCAGTGCAAGGTTATACTAATTTCCGAATGTTTTTGAAAAAACATAGTTTTTGTTCTCTTTTGCATTTCTTGTTACGATTTATTGATAAATTGGCAATTCCAATTATGGATCTAGTTTTTGTCAAGCCTCAGAGTTTGTTTTTGTGTGGCATCCCCATTTAATTAATTCTTCGGTTGTGCTCAATTTATAAGATTTAAGCAATGTTAGATATGATTCATGATCGATATACTATAAATTCTGGATGAATTTAAATAAGTACATTTATACTGAGACGTTATTGAATCTTTAGAGATTTTGAATTACGAATTTCACGTCTTTTTAGCTTGAGTGCTTGATTGATAAAATAAATTTTGACTACATTGCTAAGGCAATATAATTTATACAATATCAGTTTTGACAAAGCACTAATGAGGAGTGCAGAATTACCAGTTTGGGAAGGCATTTACATCTGAGGGTGTAATGATATTAATAATGATTTCGCTGTAAATAAGTAAATATATTTATATATCTGAATTAATTCGCGTGTTTGAAAATGTTGGAATCGGTGGAAGAACCGTTAAGGCGATTTATTTATTTATTTTTGCTTCTTATTGGATCACCTGTTGTTCATATAATTAATAATTTCAATTGAGGGTCAAATGCATTCTTGGTCCATGGGGACTGCTAATGCATTTATTGGCATGATACTAGTGTCTACTTTCTTTGTTTTTGTGTCCAGTCAAGGACAATTTGCTCTGACCCTCTGTCAGATTTTCTTTTGGAAATAAATACTTTGTCATTTCTTTTAATCGCGTGATGTGATGATTTACAGAAGTATAAAGAGGTCGCATTAAGGGGAGCCACAGCTAGATATTTCTAGAGTTTCCCACACTCCTGAGAGGGTGATTTCCCACGATTCTCGTGTTCATAGAGCAGTTCGCTGCTATGCTTTGGTCTTGCTTAATGCCACCTCGGCTAGGATTTACTGCACCCTAATACTCCCTTCCCCTGTTGGTAGGATCTGGGGATTTTTCTGAGCCGGGGGGTTTTCAGGTCCTACGATCCAGTTACCATCGAGGGATATCAACAGGTAAAGGGTAGGTATTTTCGGGCACAGTACCACTTGTCAAATTTCGTGGCAGAGCCGTGAATCGAACCCAGGACCTCCGGGGAGGCAGATAACCATGCCGACCGCTACGCTACGGAGGTGACATAAATAATAATAATATATAATAATATCGTGTGGCCTCGGTTGCCGGGTGCAAGCTTTGTTATTGTTGTTTTAAGGGGCGGAACTACGAGGTCATCTGCTCCTCTTATTGCCGTGGGTGATTATTGGAAATATATTTCCTTACAAATACCTGAAATAATAATAATATAATAATATCGTATGGCCTCGGTTGCCAGGTGCAAGCTTTGTTATTGTTGTTTTAAGGGGCGGAACTACGAGGTCATCTGCTCCTCTTATTATCTTGGGTGGTTATTGGAAATATGTTTCCTTACAAATACCTGAAATAATAATATAGTATGGCCTCGGTTGCCGGGTGCAAGCTTTGTTATTTTACGCCCAAAGGGCAGCTTGTATGTCGAATTTTGATGTTCCTTGGAGCGTTATGAAAGTCAAGGAAGTAAGATATCTAAGCTCCTTGACACTATAGCGTTTTCTACTAGAGAATGGAGGAACTTCTTGTGTTGGCGAAAAATCCCGAGATTAATTTTGCCATAATGAACACGGCCGACTGAATTCAAATGTGTTCCTTAACATGCCAACAACGTATGACATGCGTGCCGTGATTCTGTCACCTTAAAAAAACACTTATCACGGCCAGGAGCGAACCTGCAAGCTTGGGGCTGTCAGCCCGACACGGTAACCACTCACCCACCGTGGCAAGTATACCTGAAATAAAATAAATCCTCACACATTGCGCAGTTCAGTACTTGACTTACTTGACTTAATTCCTTTCATTCCTAGGTGAACAAAGGGCCTCGACGAAATTACTCCAGCGTTCTCTATCTCCCGCCACCACCTTCACCTCTCTCCATGTCTTGTTAACTCCAGCTATCTCCTTTTCCATCGTTCTCTTCCATGTGATCTTTGGTCTGTCTTGTCTGCGACCACCTTGCGGATTCCAATTCAGCGCCTGCCTTGTTGTGCTGTCTTAAGGTCTTCTCAGGGTGTGCCCGATCCACCTTAATTTTCTTCTTAGTACAGTATTTGTTGCTGTACAGGCATCTGGCTTGTGGCCTCCCACAGGTCTTTATTTCAGAGGATCAGTGGCCGCCATATTCTCATTGTGTACCTGAAGCAACGGTTGATATAAGTCTACATATTGTAAATACTTTAGCCTATACTTACAGACATAGATTTCATAGCATATGTGTAATGGATCTGATTATGATCGCTTGACGATCAAAACTGGTCATCCATTTGTAATTATTAATCTCATGTAATTCACTTTTCAGGATTAGGGAATAACCCACCTATTGGGTACAATCGTATTGACCGGATGAAAAACATCAAACTACATTGTGTTCTAAAGTGTACAATTTGCATGTGTGTATTTTATTCCGAGTATTTGTGTAGAAGATTTTAGCTTTAACCACTGTACTTGGTGACTAACTGAAAAGCATTTTAGGTGAATTTGGCAAATACAACTTTGCTCCAAACGTTGCTGTTGCGTAATTGCAGGGTCTTGGGGGAGGGATAGGTTCAGCTCCATCTTTATATATGTGCACTGTGTTAGTTGAATTTGTCTGATCATAATATTTACACGCAGTGGGGAAATTCACATTAGACGATGGCGACTGTCATTGACGGGATTCAGACGTGGTTTGTTACTTGATGCACACTGCTGCGCTGAGTGATTTGCTCTGAAGGCGATACAGAGGGAACCTCACGAGCGTGAACTCCTCGATCTTGTTGAAACTTGGCTCACATTTCCACAAGAAAGTTCTAGGGTGACAGGAAAACGTCGAATAAATACAACATATTTTTCAGCTTATACAAGTAGAAAGGGCACTTCTGCTATCCATAACAAAAACAAGAAAGTGATTGGTAAAAACACAATTTGACAGTTTACGCACAGCATTTAGTTTAGAAGTTGACAGTAAAACACAACCAGTGGTAGTTTCAGGTCACAACAAATTCACAAATAAATAGATAAATAAATAAATAAATAAATAAATACAAGAGCAGGTGGGGAAAATAAGACTTCAGATTTCCTTCGAAAAAAAGTCAAATAGATTGGATGTGCCCAAAAGAGTTACAAAAGGAGTTAAAAAAATCAAGGTGGTTTTCAAGTGCCAAGGAGAATGGCTTGACTGGACCAAACATGTAGGGAAATCAATGGAGGCGAGAAGAACCAAAATGGAAGAAGAATTCCACAAAACCAAAACCACACAAAATAAGATAACTCTCTCTTGGAACACCAGAGGCAGGCTTTGCAGCTAAGACACTAGTCCAGAGGAGAAAAGGGCACATGAAAAAAATGGAAATCAAAGAGAGGGAAATTTCGAGGAAGATCATAGGTCCTAGAATCCAAAATAACCAAACAAGTTTTCTATAGGAACGAACCCTGTATGTAAAGTCGGAGAGACTTTCATACACCATAAGGAAAATATCCAAAATTGGCACAATAAAATATAGTATTATTTTAGATTAATTATGAGCACACGTGCATGACCTTGTTGCCAATATGATTTTACACGCACTGATAGATCCATAATTTCACAACATGCAACGTCCATACTATCCATTGGACTTCAACCAAATGTTGTAGACTATGTACCTTAAGAGATTGAACTAAGGATATATTCAGAGTCACCTAGGCTACTAATTGTAGTGCTATATTACAATACTTCAGGTATATTCCAATCTAATTAGAAATGTTAGTATTACCAACTTGAGTTCGCCATCATTCTAGATAGGCCTATCGTATTGTGTCCGCTGGCCGAAGGTTTCGTGGAGCCACCGGTTTCAAATGACACTTCCGAGACCCTCTTCCAGTTAACACACACGTATAGGGGACGATACATTCATAGGCTGGTGTAGCACAAAGTCTGCACTCGGGGGTGTCGGGAATTAATGAGGTTCGATCTTTAACCAGCTCAGAGGAATGCATCGATAACAAAACTAAACAAGAAAAGAGAGGTCAGTCTTATGTTAAAATAACAAATAAATTTTATTCAGAATAGATCCCTAGCCTAGCATGAGAGTTGCAAAACGGCTAGTCCGATACTATTCTGCCCTGAAAGAAAATAAAAAAGTCATAAACAAGATCTAAATTACTCTCATGATACTAATACAAAATTCGACTAAGATGAACAAGCTAAGAGAATGGCACGTAAGATCGGCCCTAAGCAATTACATCGAAATGACTTACGGGAGGATCAAACATCAAAGGAAATTACAGCAAAGCAAGACCTTTACTTGTTTACAAATACTAGAACATTTACATTTAGTAGCAAGGGGAATATTTGTCCTATGCTATGATGATGCCATCTCTAACATTTATCTTTAGAGTTAAGAGTTTAGCTAGTCCTAAAAAACATTAATTAATAAACGAGATATGTTTATTACTAAGAAAATCAAGCTATGTGCACAATGTTGCTGAATAAAGAAAAGCTATACTAATACAACACAAATGCATACATTAATTCAGCACTCCAATGGTTGTGCAATTGGCACTGCCTGCGTACTCGATTTGTTACTGTTTGTAACAAACGGTCATAGTGTCAAAGTGTTAAGAAAGTAGAAAATATAGGAAAGCCTGCAAATGCGATAGAAATTAAACAATTACATCGACTCATGTTGCTACTAATCTGATGTGTGTGCTTCTGTTATCACATCACCAATTAGTTGTCGACTATTCATGTGAAAATGTATCAAAATGTATCTATAATAGCTCAACAATATCTAAGTGTTGAGATTTGATCCAGAAAAATAGATTATTTCTAATGTTTATAAATTTTATTTAGATTCAGGGGGAATTATAAGATTTGTTAGTTTTCAAAACCCTATTTTTAGCCTACTTTCGATTTTTGCAAAAAATGAAAGTAGACTTATGAGATCAACACAGGTCGAAAAAAGTGTGTCTGTCTGTGTGTGTGTATGTGTGTGTGTGAGTCTGTGTGTGTGTGTGTGTGTGTATGTGTGTGTGTGAGTCTGTGTGTGTGTGTCTGTGTGTGTGTGAGTGTGTGTACTCTGAATGTCTGTCCCCCCCCCCCTATCAATTCGAACACGGTGAATGCGAATTGAACGAAATTTGGTACAAAGGTAGCTCTAGCAAAGGAAACCTCAGTGTCATGTTTTATATCGCCGCCATCTTTACTAAAACTGAATGGCGGCCACTCAAACGTTCAAAACGTAAAATCAAATAACGACTAACCAATTCATCCGATCTCTACCAAATTTGGTAACAACACACCTTCGTATAGGATACATCTTGTGACCAAACTACAAGGTCGTCCGCCATACCATTTCAGGAAGGCGGCCGTGCGAATTATGCAAACTTTATAATCCATATCATGGGACCCACCAGTTCCGATTATCGAGCCGAGAATCGTTTTAACTGTTCTAAAGGAAGAGGCACGTTCGAAATTAAAAGTTTATTTTGTAATACTATAGTGCAGACGTGATTTTAAAAAGCTGAGCTGATTCAGTAATAAGACAAGATGGCAGCGGATATCTTGTGCCTGACTTATATTTCACTAATTTGAGTATTGCATGCAATATAGCGTACTGATATAAAATAAATAAACTTTGTATGAAATGCTTTATATATAAATAATATACTCCAGTGATGAAATCGTTTAGTATAAATCATTATTTGCTAACAAGTTCTATGTAAGTCATTTTATATAGAACGATATTCGTTGACACAATTAGCTCAGTGGTAGAGCGTTAGCCTATCGCTCAAATGCCTAAGGTTCAAACCCGATCGGAGCTAGGTTTTTTGCTTGAAATGTTATATGTTTATTGTTTTGTAATGACTCAGATGTTTTAAAATTAAGCGTTATATTGTGCATATTATCGTGTAAAATATATATTTAATTAAAACATAATTCGCCAGCAGATTTACTCGAGACATCTAGCTGCCAAAAAGGTACTTATTAACTTCCAGATTTTATTGAAAAGTTTCTTCTTCTGGCCGCTAGAATGCACTCGCTCTGTTAGGATTATATTGTTCGATATTTCATCACTAGATGTCACGTCTAGTCTACGTGGGGCTCCATTGATTACCATTGGCATTCTATGCGCATCGAATTTGAAGAATGACAAGATGATACTACGATACATTTTTACTTTTTATTTTAAAGGGTTTGTAACAGCCTATTTTGCGTTACTTGAAAATGTTATTTGAAGTAAAGAACAAAACGATTTCACATAGTAACTGAATTGAAGCCGTTGGTGTTAGTTTTATTTCAGGCAAATAGCAATCGAAAATATCCACATAGTTTGTATACACACGTCTCTGTAGGGTCATGGAAAGATTTGTTAATTCAATTAGGGTTGTGAAAGCCATGCACAACCAGACGTGTAAAGACATGCCTCAACTCAAATTTGGATGTTGCCCACGGCAGGTCGTATATGTAATAATAATAATAATAATAATAATAATAATAATAATAATAATAATAATAATAATAATAATAATAATGTTATTGGTTTTACATCCCTTTTAACTACTGCTGCTTTTAGAAACACCGGGGTGCCGGAATTTTGGCCCGAAGGGGATCTTTAACGTGCCAGTAAATGTACTGACACGGCTCCCTCGCATTTGTGCACCCTCAAATGCCAGCTGACTGCGCCGGAATTTTGGCCCGAAGGGGATCTTTAACGTGCCAGTAAATGTACTGACACGGCTCCCTCGCATTTGTGCACCCTCAAATGCCAGCTGACTGCGCCAGGATATGAACCTGCAACCTAGGGCCCAGCAAGCGAGAACGTTACCGCTGAGCCACGCAGCCAGTCCGGTCGATTATGTCTCCAGATCCATAACATTCTTGATATACTTCTTATCTTTCTTTCTTCAATGATGGTAGCAGTTTTTATCTAGGTTGTGGCGTTTGGTAGAGGTAAATCGTTTCTAAGGTCTTCAACAAAGAATAGTTCTATTATACTCTTTGATAATAACAACGAGTTATAACTATACTCATACATTTAGGAGAAAGTAGGCTATATGTTCTTTACTGAACATCTTGTTGATTATTAAAGTTTCACTCAATTATTTATCCCTGGCAGTATTGTTGTTCAGTTTATGGACCTTTAAAAGCGTTCAGTGTATTTAGGCAACGTGTGTATCCAACTTAAGCAAATAACTCAATAGTTTAATAGTTTACGAGACACCCTGTGTCTTCACCAATATTTCATCATACGTATTAGACATCCTATGTCTTCACCAATATTTTACTCTTATTTCGGATTCATTGATCCAGGCGCCCTCGGTTTTGGTACGACTTTAAACAGTTCATTACCACCGATATAACCACAATAACAATGTCGGAGGTATTTATCCACCGTCACGACTCATATAATACTCTTATAACGTTAATTTTCAAAAGTGTGGATTCCTAATTGATACACGTTTGAAATGCTGGTAATAAAGATTATGTGTACAGAAAACACATCCTGACAACGCTTTACATAAACATGAAGGCTGCTGATACAAGCTAAAAGTGTGTGTGAGCATTTATAAAACAGCCTCTTCCCTGAATAAGGTCGAACCTGCGTTCATTTGGTTACAAAATACAGTTGCATTCATTGCCTGTGTGGTTTCTCTTAAAGAAATAAACCTGTTTTCAAGTATTGATCTGGCCAACAAATGTGAATAACGGAACTCTGCATTCCAGTTGTATAATGTCAAGAATCTCACAGCCTTCTGAACAAAATATTGATCCACTGCCTAGAATCGAGTGTGCTGTGTAGTGAACTTGGCTCGTAATCTTGGCCTCGATTTAACATTTGTCAAACTGGTTTATTTGTCATCAGCCTGACAAAATAAAAGTTGATAATAATTGTTTTGAAATGATACGAAATGAGCATTGAAAATCCAGCCTTCCTGGCGTCTATAAATGTTTAATAAAATTATTATTTTCCACACGCGTCTTATAATTATCTACCTGCATTGTGCACTAAATAAATGTAACCAAATTAAACTTAATCTACTGTATTCCAACTCTTACAATACGCTATAAATATTTGATCTGACTTACAGATGCAGCGTCACTTGGTTCGAGTCCCGCCATGAGATGTTATATGCAGTCTCGTGTATGGCTTTAGATTACCATCTCATTGTGTCTGGACATGTTCCGTCGCCAATTCCCCACGCATGATTTAGAAATCACATGCCATCGCGTGGTTGGGGTTGTATTTGAAGATCTGCTGGTTTAGCATGATTGTAATGTTACCGTTGATAATACCGTAGCACATAATTAAAGAAAACTTTCGCGCACTGCAGCTAATATGCGGTAAAAAAATTGCCCATTTTCACTACGCCACTGGCTCCAGCCTTTGTCGCTTGTGCGACACTCACTCGTGACTTGCACTGATATTTACACAAAAATATTAACACAAAATTAAATCAAAAATACTGCCCATCCGGCAAATAAAGGTTGTTCTCGTAGATTTAGTACAGTTATACAGTTAATTAAGTACACAGTTTATATAACACTGAAGTGTGTGTGTGCGAGGGATACCATGTGGTCTTAAAGTTTACTTCACACAAGTCCATCATTTCACCTCGGATAATGAAAATATTTCACAGTTTATGTAGTGATGAATGTCTTCAATATTTAAACTATTAAACAAAGCCATGATGGCTATCCATAAGAAAAATATCCACAGATTTTTCATGCCACATGGTTTCCTTCACGGACGTTCTTTCACTTGTGCTCCAACATGCTCATCGATGTTGTCTCATCCAAAGACAAATAGGAACTGGTGTTACCAAATATGGCGTGCTCTCAGTATATGAGCTGGCCGCGTAAATTGATACTTTTTTTGATTTACGAAATATGCTGTACTTCAAATATGCAGAATTACTTCGTTATAATTATAGTTGATTTTTGAACTATCCAAAATATATAAAAAATATGATTATAAGCGATATTACTTAAGCTTCTTCCCGCCGCTCGCAGGGTATGTTCAGTTACATTTCAGCATAAGTTTTAGTCTCTGTTATATGAGCAAACATGCGTCAACGGGCGCAGTATATAGATTAGTTGTTGGCTAGAATCTTAAATTTTACGAAAAAGTAGGCTTTTAGTTGGTCATAGAATTACTTGTTTGTCACCTCGCAGCACTACAAATCAGAATTCAATGATAGCTATCTTTATATTCGTACAATAGTAGGAGGAGGATACCGTTATTTTATTTTGGACCCTAGTACGAGGCTTATAACGTTATTCAATCCGGGACCCATACAACAAGACGTAATCTTCTGGGATTCAGAAGCCGTGCACTCCGAGCGGTGTATCTCTCCACGATACGGCCCATTCTTCTGTACGGACTTCCTGCCTGGCATCCCACTACCGAGGAAAACATGAGGAAGTTAAGTGCAGTCCAACGTCGAGCAGAGCGACTCATTTACAATCAGGGTAACAAAGTTTTGACAAAACCATTAACATCCATCAATGACATATGTAGCCAAATAGATCTCACCTTTCTCCGAAAATCTCTAGCTGGCACCATTATACTGTACCCATTTCACCGCCTTCAGCTGTCATATCGTTCAGTCCGTAGAGCACAGGGTGTCACACTTGTTCCTCCATTCGCTAGGACAACAGATTATCAATCTGGATTCTACAATCGATCTGCTCGACTTTGGAATGACCTGCCTCGTGAAATAAAAGACCTTCCTCCACGACAATTTTGCCGCAAAGTGAAGGCTCTAAAGGGACTAAAACCCCATGTAAATTGAATTATATACTGTATAATGTAACTTTGTGAGTGATTGGGAGTGGGCGCGTGCGTGTATATATGTATGTATGTATGTATGTATGTATGTATGTATGCGTGTGTGTGTGAGAGTGTATATGTGTGTGTGCATGCCTGTGTCTTCCCTTTTATTTATGAATTGTATGATATAGACGTCATGTACAGCAGATTATGTGTATATAGCAAATGTAAAGGTGTAAATTGTACAATGTAACATTTGAGATTTGTTTAGATTTAATGAACGGAGATGGAGATACTGATGTGTATGTGGGGCTTGCCCTTTCTCTATCTGCCGTCCATAAATTGTAGGCACAATTTTTGGTAAATAAATAATAATAATAATAACAGAACACGAAGTTAATAACGTTATTCGACCTGCGAGGCATGGAGAATAACACATTGCTATCCGTTCTTGTCAGTAACGTTATTTAAAGTTCAGATTGAGTGGTTGGTGTTCGTCACGTGTTACAGCACGAATAACGTTATTCGACCTGCGAGGAATGCAGCGTAACACAATGCTATCCGGTCTTGTCAGTAACGTTATTTAAAACTTCGGAGTGAATGGGGTACATATGATTGTGTTACAACGCCTATAAGGTTATTCGACTTGTGTCTCTTGGGATAACTAAAATGGTATCCGGTATGATAATAAAATATTTAAAATAACGGTATATATACAGTATCCGTTTATTCGTTCTTCGTATGAATAACGTTACAACAAACATTCTGTTATACGGTATTCAATGTATACCGTAGCGCGAAACAATTCGTTATTCATGGCCATTATGTTAAGTTATCCAGCCCTGAAAAGAAGGATTGATTGCTATGGACACATACAACAAATTAATCCTGCCCGAATAACCAAGAAAATTTATGACTTCTTTTCCAAAAGAAGATTAAACCTAATTGGTTTATGGAAGTGGAAAACTCCAGATTACTGAACTCATGTTAATGAATGGTACAGCCAAAACCGTGAGCAAAACACTAAGAAGTTCCAAGTCAGAGTTGACACCATAAAACCGATGCAGATATCAGAACAGAAGAGGAAAGTGAGAGGAGATCAGACAGAATGAAGAAGTATTGGGAGAAAAGGAGAGCACAATCATCTAAGAAGTGATTCATCGGACGTACACCAAAGTAGGTGATTCGAAAAGATAACGGAGAAGAAGAAGAAGAAATAAATACATACATAAATAAATAACAATATATAAAAATAAATAAATAAGACAGTGGTGATAGTTACGATTGCTGTCTTAAGGGACGATTTTTTTGTTATTTATCTGTAAATATATAAATAAATAAATAAATTAATTAATTAATTAATCAATAAAAATACATATAAAAAGAAAGAAAGAAAGAAAGAAAGAAAGAAAGAAAGAAAGAAGTGAATAAAAAATAATAATAAAAGTAATAACTGGAAGTTCTGTTTAGAAACGTTGACCTATTATTCTTACGATGTGGTCATTAAAGTAACAGATATACAGTATATCTCAGCTTTAGCTCAGCTGTGTGTTTCACAACGTAGACATTTAAAAAACTCACAGCTCTTTGTGTCTGCAATATTGGCACTTGATATTAACACAAGTGCCACCTGCAGAGCGCGCTGCGTGTTGTTTTGCGTGAAATATCGCTCCTGGAGCATATGCTACACGCGCTGTGACTCGTTGAAGCACTTATATCCCTGCCAACATGGTCCTGAGAGCGAGGTCGCAAGCGAACAATAACTCAGCAAGGCACTGCCCTCACATGCATCGTCATCATAATCATCCCATTACCTGTACAGGCCATTCATCACGTGCTGGAGATGACACAGCGGAATAAGGCACTAAAATCTTATCGATCATTAACGTCCGCTATTTACCCATGGGTAAGAGATTCACCCGAATGGGGAACTCAGGGTTATAGAGGAATGTATAGTACATCAATACTGTAGTTCAATAATAATAAACTTCGTCATTACAACACGGTTATTAAACCAGAGGTGCTTTACACCAGTGAGACATTGACGTTACACACTAAGGGCGACTTGGAAAAAAATCCTCACAGAGGAAAGAAAAATATTAAAGAAAATTATTGGACCAAAGCACACACATGAAGGATACATCAGGGCTGGCATGCGAAACGAAATGCATTATCAATTTAATTTAGCGTCGCGAAATGAAATTGTTCAATGGAATAACATTTCGCTCCTGGCGCGAAATGATATTTGTTACAGACTTTTAATTTCGCTCCTGGCGCGTAATTATATTCATTACGGACTTTTAATTTAGCTCCCGGCGCGAAATGAAATTCGTTACAGACTATTAATTTCGCTCCTGGCACGGAATTAAATTCATTACGGACTTCTAATTTAGCTCCTGGCGCTAAATGAAATTTGTTACAGACTTTTAATTTCGCTCCTGACGCGGAGTTAAATTCATTACGGACTTTTAATTTAGCTCCCGGCGCTAAATGAAATTCGTTACAGACTTTTAATTTCGCTCCTGGCGCGAAATTAAATTCATTACAGACTTTTAATTTCGCTCCTGGCGCGAAATAAAATTTGTTAACGACCATCAATTTCGTTCCCAGCATTTAGTCCCCCCCACCGGCCTGAAATTAAAATGCATGGAACATTTCATTTTGTTTTTGAAATGAAATCTGTTTCTTTTCTTCCCCGAAAACCTTATTTGTTCCCGCGTCCTACACCTAGCCACCATCTACATTCGTCCCTACCACCCCATCCCCAAAGACTGCATTACCCACGTGTCTGAAGTCCTCCCCCATTTAATTCTAATGGCCGACCTCATCCTTCATTCCCGTTCGGCCCTAGAACTTCATAGCCTAGACATCTACCTACGTCACATCGACGCCACCCTCGTCCCTTTCCCAGAATCTACCCGTCCTTCCTCCAATACCACCCTGACGCAGTCATTGCTCATAACTCCCTCCTCCATCTGTTTGACGTGTCTGTCCTGCCACTCAAAGGAGGTGATCATGACCCCGTTTTACTCAACTTCCCTCTTCCCCCCACTACCACCTCCCAGGATGGTCCAGAATTTCTGCACAGCAAACTGGCAGGAGTACCGCGCCTACGTCAACAATCACCTCCGTGCGGACCATCTCCCACTGGATAACCAGACGACGGTCGATGCATATACTGCACACATAGATACTATACTACGACAAGCCTCCCAGGTAGCCATCTGCCTCATCCCAACGACCCCGTGCAGTACATTGGAGTCGTCCAGTTGCAAAAATCGTTTAATCCACTTGTGAATAAGGATCATGTCGTAAAATTATTTATTTTATTATTTTATTTATTTTACCTCATTTTATTTTGTTTATTTTTGGTTTTACTTTATTTCGTTTTATTTTGTTTTAAATTGTCTTGTTTTATTTGTTTTTTGTTTTTATTTTGTTTTTTTGATTTTGTTTTATTTTGATTTCCCAGAAAACAAATGCAAAACCAGAAACACAAAACACGAAGTAAAATGCAAAATTCAAACACAAAAGCAAAAGCAGAATAAAAAGAAACACAAACCAAAAAGCAAAATTCAAAAACAGCAAAAGCAGAAAACAATCACAAAACCAAAACAAAAAAGACGAAGCAGAAAGCAAAAGCTGAACACAAAAAACAAAAGCAAAATCAGAAAACAAGAAACATAAAGCAAGAAGCAAAATTCATAAAAGCAAAAGCAGAAAACAAACACAAAACAAAAATAAAAAAGACGAAGCAAAAAGCAAAATTCAAAAACAAAAGAAAAAGCAGAAAACAAAAAACAAATAACATAAAGCAAAATTCAAAAAAGCAAAAGCAGAACACAAACACAAAACCAAGAAAGAAAAGCAATAAGTCAAATTCAAAAGCAAAAGCACAAAGCAAACACAAAAACACCAACCAAAAGTAGAAAACAGCAAACACAAAGGATACGTGAGGCAGAGTCCAGAGAAACGTTTCTCATGAAAATGATCCTTATTCACAAGTTGATTAAACGAGTTTTGTAACTTGCCGACTCTTTTGCATTTGACTGTTGGCACAGGCTAGAGTAAAATGTGGCTTTTCACCGCTGTCTCAATCTTACACATGTCTGTGATTATATGGAAGCTACTGAGGTATGGGTGGTGCTTAGTAATGAAATAGGGGGCAGTCAGTGCCTGTGGATGCTGTGAAGGATTCTACTAATAGGGTTAGTACTGCTGTTCCGACTCAGTGAGGAAAGCAATGACAAACTACCTCACCCCTCATCTTGTCTAGTACGCCTCACTATAGTGCTGCCTTGAGTTTTTGTGGGTATCTACCCACATAACCTACCGGCGGTACTTTTTGAGGATCCAACCAGCCTTCGGGCTGACTACCTAACAGACGGACGTCAGGACTTTGAACATCGTACAGAACATTATTTAACTCTCGAAACGAATATACTGTATTTTAATTTCAATTTTAATTTTAAATACACGTCGGAGAGCGAAACTTAATGCCGTTTGGGAATTTTATTTCGCCTCGGGAGCGAAATTAAAAATCTGTAACGATTTTTATTTCGCGCCGGGAGCCAAATTATTAGTCTGGAACTAAATAAATTTCGCGCCGGGAGCGAAATTATAAGTCTGGAACGAAAGTAATATCGCGCCTGGAGCGAAATTAAAAGTGTGGAACGAAATTAATTTCGCGCCGGGAGCGAAATTAAAAGTAAGGAACGAAATTAATTTCGCGCCGGGAGCGAAATTATAAGTCTGGAACTAAATTAATTTCGCGCCGGGAGCGAAATTAAAAGTCTGGAACGAAATTAATTTCGCTTCGAATTAAGTTTCGCTTTGATTTAATTACGCGCCGACAATCATTATCATTTCGCTCCCGAATATCGCGCTTACGGCGAAATTAAATTATTTTCTCCTCCACAGCCATGAATTTAATTTCGCATGCCAGCCCTGGGATACAGGCTTCACTCCAGAGACACCACAGAGAAATTGCCCAACCTCACAAAAGACATCAGAAAGAGGCGACTAAAATTTTACGGCCACATCAGCAGACTCCCACAAACCAGACTCACCAACAAAGTTCTTAGATACATACAGCGGCTCAAGATTACTACATCCTGGATGATGCAAGTCAAAATTGATCTGGAAAAAGCACTGGTCGACCCAGAAGACGTCGTAGACAAAAGCGTCTTTCGACACAAGGTATACAAGTGGGAAGTGTTGTCAGAGAAAGTAGCACTTATAGCCCAAAGACCAAACATGAAACCGAAGAAAGGAAGAGGGCCTTTAGTGCACGAATAAAAGAGTTGCCTACTGGAAAAGCAGGAAGAAAAAGTAGTCATTGCTCCGCGTGGTCTAATAGGCCTGTAACGTGTGAAATAAATAAATAATAATATCAATATACATACAATTTCATTTGAGATTGCTTTACCTTTCAGCATCCAGTCTTGTCTGCAAGCCTATGTTTGCGAACAAGTCACCTCCATGATCCCCTATTAGCATTTACCACTGCGTCCTCCTCTGATTCTGCACCTCTCACTTTGAAATCATTCAACACTGAATCTAACAATCGCCTCTTAGGTCTACCTGTGATTATCTTACCCTCGAAAGCAGAACTCATTAGACTTTTAGGTATTCTCTCCTACCCCCATTCTCTTCACAGCTTCATCTGGCGTGTTCATTTCTAGCTAAGACCATAAATGAGTCGTCCAGTTGCAAAACTCGTTTAATCCACTTGTGAATAAGGGTCATGTTGTAATTTTTTTTAAATTTTATTTTATTTTATTTTATTTTGTTTTGTTTTATTTTATTTTTTATTTTGTTTTACTTTATTTCTTTTTATTTTGTTTTAAATGGTTTTGTTTATGTTTTGTTTATTTTGTTTTTAATTTGTTTCGTTTATTTTGTTTTATTTTGATTTTGTTTTGTTTATTTTGTTTTATTTTATTTTGATTTTGTATTGTTTATTTTGTTTTGTTTTATTATGATTTACCAGAAAACAAACACAAAACTAAGTTTACGAAGCAAAAAGCAAAATTCAAACACAAAAGCAAAAGGAGAAAACAAAAAAAAAGAAACAAAAAGCAGAAAGTAAAATTCAAAAACAGCAAAAGCAGGAAACAAACACTAAACCAAAACAAAACAAAACAGACGAAGCAAAAAGCAAACTCAAAAACAAAAGCAAAAGCAGGAAACAAAATCAAGAAACATAAAGCAAAAAGCAAAATTCAAAAAAGAAAAAAAAACAGAAAAACAAACACAAAACTAAGAAAGAAAAGCAAAAAGTAAAATTCAAAAGAAAATCACAAAGCAAACACAAAAACAAAAAGCAGAAACACAAAGCAAAATGTAGCAAACAACAAACACAAAAGATACGTGAGGCAAAGTCCAGAGAAACATTTTTCATGAAAATGATTCTTATTCACAAGTGGATTAAACGAGTTCTGTAACTAATACTAATAATAATAGTCGCCTCCGTAGCGTAGTGGTCAGCATGGTTAGCTGCCGCCCCGGAGGTCCTGGGTTCAATTCCCGGCTCTGCCACGAAATTTGAAAAGTAGTACGAGGACTGGAACGGGGTCTACTCAGCCTCGGGTGGCCCAAATGAGTAGAGGGGGGTTCGATCCCCCCTCGGCCATCCTCGAAGTGGTTTTCCGTGGTTTCCCACTTCGTCTTCGGGCAAATGCCGGGATGGTACCTTCTTCAAGGCCACGGCCGCCTCCTTCCCTCTTCCTTGTCTATCCATCCTAACCATCCCTTACCTTCCGTAAGCCTGTTCGCTTTGCAGGCGAGGCCACCTGGGCGAGGTGCCAATCCCACCTCACCAGTTGTATCCCTTCCGATTCGATGTTCCCAGCTCTAGGACACTGCCCTTAGAGGCGGTAGTGGTGAGTTCCCTCTCTGAGTCCGTGGGTTCCACCAACCTGGAGGGTAAACGACTAAAAAAATAAAAATAATAATAATAATAATAATAATAATAATAATATCGTATGGCCTCGGTGCCGGGTGCAAGCTTTGTAATTTTACACCCAGAGGGTAGCTTGCATGTCGAATTTCGTTGTTCCTTGAATCACTATGAAAGTCAAGGAGGTTAGATATCTCAGCTTCGCCCCTGGCCATGGTAAGTGATTTTTGAAGGCGACAAAAATCACGATACTCATGTCATACCTTGTTGGCATGATAACGAACCCATTTGAATTCAGTAGGCCGTGTTCAATGGCAAAATTAATCTCGGGATTTTCCGCCAACACAAAGTTCCTCCATTCTCTACTTGAAAGCGCTGTAGTGTCAAGGAGTTTAGATATCTAACCTCCTTGACATTCATAGCGTTCAAAGGAACGACGAAATTCGACATGCAATCTACCCTCTGGGTGTCAATTAACGAAGCTTGCACCAGGCACCCGATGCCATACGATATTATTATTATAGTCCCAGCAATCGTTCGTGCTACCCTCATCTAGCTTGCGTTTCAGATATCCTGAATCTATCCAGACCTCACTTCCATGCAGCAAGGCCGGTCTAAATACTGAGCGATTTAGGGAGAGTTTCGTCGCTACACCAACTTATGTCTTGCAGAATACTGTAGATCGCAATTGAGAACTCACTGCATTGGCTTTTCTTCACTTCGACTCTATTTCCTTCCCCATAGGCCTACTACCATCCTGAGAGAATGCACAGCCCAAGTACTCAAAATGTTCCACTTGCTCGAATTTAATTTATTCTACCTGGGATTCTGCTTTCATGTGTTTCTTCTCAAATAATATTAATAATAATAATAATAATAAAATAACAATAATAGTTATTGAAGATTTATGGGGCGGAAGAGCGATGCCATCTGCCTCTATAATAACAATAATAACTAATGATGTAGGTTTTATGTCCCTCTTAACCACAGTAGCCTTTAGGCTGTTTTCACAGCGAAGTAGCAAGTCGCAGGTTGCATGCGTCCCGGTGGCAGGAGGCATGTGACTTAAACCCCGGCCGTTGGAAGCAAGTTACCGGTATAGCTTTCACACCGAGGATGCACGTGCAACTTGCATCCTGGAAGCAACTGGCGCGTGTGGCTCGATGAACAGCAGGCTGTATTCCTTATCAGCGTGCATCTTTCTTGTTCGGGTCCATTATCAGGAATTTGGCAATAGATTTATTCTAGGTCACAGGCATGTGTGCACTTCTAACATAAAAACAATTACTTCTCTCAGAGCCATGACTCTGTTAATTATGGTAAAATGAGCAAGTCAACATAAATGAAGCACAAATAAATACTTCGGCGGCCGGTGCCCCGCGACTATTAATAAACAAACAACATTAATGAATGCACTCAAAAATAATGACAATACAAGACTTCGCTTCCTAAAGCGGCACACAAGAAGAAACCCTGGGAAGCCGGACTACCTTCCCTCATAGAATACAATAACATCCTCGACCTTGTGACAGACACTCTCACCACGCTAACCATCTGGGCAGGCAATAACCTTCATTGCTAAATTTAGAATTCAGACGGCTGGCTGCCCTCCTATACCTGCTTCCTAAGACCTTCTTTTGACTACCTGGGGTTCGAGCTGTACAATTACTTTTCCGACGGAGCTAAAGTGCACTCTCACCAGACAATGAACTCAATCATTTCACATACCATTTATATCATCGTAGAACACGGGAATACCACCTCCGTTATTAATTTCACTTACCATTTATATCATCGTAGAACACGGGAATACCACCTCCGTTATTAGTTTCACTTACCATTTATATCATCGTAGAACACGGGAATACCATCTCCGTTATTAATTTCACTTACCATTTATATCATCGTAGAACACGGGAATACCACCTCCGTTATTAATTTCTGCTCAACCCAGGATCAACCTTCAACCTTTTCTGAATATTACATTATCATCCAGCCATTTTGTCTTACCTTCCTTTACCTTAGTGTGATCATCAATTACCATACTTATTATTCACATAATTTCAGTGTCATTACTAGTCTTGTCACAATATCGAGCTGTCTTCCCCATATTAGCTTTTACGTTCATATCGTGCATAAGCACTATCAAACCAATTATTCCCTTAACTGTGCATTCAGCAAGATTACTGACATTCTCAAACAAAACATATTTAAATAGAACTTTGATGCTCATATACTAATTACGCTATAAAACACACAAAAATAATCATTACTGATAAATACACAAATCTACACAAAACATGCCTGCTATACCTAAAATACCTTTTTTTATCATAATTGCTTATGATCGAGATAAACTTATCCGATCCCCATGATGGGATACGCTATGGCAAACATGCCCCATACAATAATTACTTATCTCTCATACATCCTGATGCTGCTCTGGTCCTTGATATCAGTCTTCTTGATCAGTTGGTTCATCTTGCTAGGAGGATAATTTTCACACGGTTTCCAAAATTCACCAAAGCAAAGGTCCACTGTGAATAATTATTATTATCACAATGCACGGTTCTCGCATATGAAGCTCCTATCTCCTATAGCTATCATCAACCTACTTAGTTCAGCTGATAGTTCCATAGCTTCCTAGACCACTGATTTAGCTACTAATAGCTCGTACGGCTATCCCTATCATTATAACTGCGTACTGTCATGATATGCACTGTTCTAATTCGCACTAATTCTTGTGTCTCCCTCTCCACATTCAAATTCCAAAGGTATAACTGCTTCAACTTATAAAACTTGTAAAATTTATTAATATTCTCGTTGCCTCAAGCGCGGGCTTCCGCCTCCACAGCGCCCGGATAAGAAAACTTATAGAAACTTGTAAAATTTTCCCCACCGCGACGATCGTGAGCTTGCGCCTAAGCAGCGCCCCAAATAGAAAACTTGTAAAATTATTACTTTTCTGACGGCTATGGGCGTGGGTTTCCGCCTCTGCAGCGCCCCGATATGAAACTGTTTTCGCTGCGTCTCCAACCATTATTTATATGATTTCTCTTAGGGGGACATGGAGTGGCGAGTTTTTAGAATTAATTTCCATAATAACACTCACATGAATATGCAAACTAGCTCCCTTGAACGTCCTCATTTCTAATGACTCAATGACTTCTTTTTATCCAAAATCCGATCGTTGGATCTTTATATAATGAGCTCCGTAATTTCGTTCATTGTTCCTTAATTTCGTCGGGATTTGGTCGCGTCTCGCGTCCCTCGCTGCTATTGGTAGTTTTAAATCCACCCCCTGATTTCATTTTAATTCTGGCAAAAATCACAGAATGATCCAATTTAAATTTTGACGATACTTCTGAGAGGCTGGGATTGTCCCCTATACGATGGTATAATTCCTGTTTCTGTATTTTAATTACTGCTCCAATTCCTTTCAAATGGACGGGGTTTATTTGATGAGTGATCGTTGAAATTTTCGCATTTACCCGCTTAGTTGAACGACCTTCGCTCGTAGCCTGAGCGCATTTGGTATCCAGATGTTTAGCTTTCTCTCCCTACCGTCATTGTTTGCGCTGGGTGAAAGTTACCTTAAGGCACGTACGAACCTCCCTTTGTCATGCCTGTTCCACAAGCAACATCTATTCTCACGCCGGCTTTGAAACATGAATAAAATCTTGTTGGAATAAATATGTAAAATTTATGCAATCACAGATGCATAAAGGTTACATTACCCTTCTGCAAAGGAAAAAAATCGATATGGAACATATGATTTTTTTCTCAATCCCGATCCGTCTCACGGATGCTGTAAGGTTCCGCCGTCACTCCTTATTTTGTTTACTTGGTTCGCCACTGCTGGTCGCGCGCAGGGATTCCCTTGCTACTATTCTTGTGTCTCCCTCTCCACATTCTTGGTAGGATTAGTGTCTCGGCTGTCTGGTGCAGGTAGCAATTGTCCGCCTGTCTCGCCAAGTCCTCTCACTTCACGGCCGTCCACTGTAAACACCGGGTCTGTTTATGACTGACTACTTCCTCGTTCCACGTGCATTTGGCTCATCTTTATTCGACTACCATAATGTTGACACCCGCGGTATTCCGTGGTTGATCAAACGGTTCCCTTTCATGATATAATTTGAGGTTTGAGCAATTTACTACTGATGTGCTTCTGCCGTTTATGTCCCGTATCTTATATGCATTATTCCCCAAATTTCTTATGATTCGGTAAGGTCCTATGTATGGGAAACACCATTTATGAAACACTTTGTTTGCAGGATCAGAGATAGGTGGCCTCTTCAAAAAAACTAACTCATCGACGTTCAATTCTCTGTGAAAGCGTTTTCCTTTTAGTCTTCTTAATCTCCTGTCTGCCTGTTCTCTCATGTACGTGACCGTTCGTTCGATTCTCAGCTGTGGTGCTGGCTGCGGATCTCTTGGGCAATCTAGTACTGTTGTCCAAGATCTCGGTGGTTGCTGGTTCAAATGTAACGTGTATGGAATTTGTCCAGTTGACTTATGACGTGTCATGTTAATGCAAATCTCAATGTTTTTCAATGTATCAGCCCAACGATGATGCTCTGTAGGTATGAACATGCGGATGTGCTTCGAGACCTCACGTAAAACTCTTTCGCTAGGGTTGCTCTGTGGATTGCGTATGCTAGATAGTACATGTTTGATGTCTAGCTCATTGAGTCCGCGCTTAAATTCTGCTGATGTGAAGTAACTTCCATGGTCGGAAAGTATAAGTTCAGGCTTTCCCATTATAGGTATAACTCGATTCTTGATCCGGCTTAGGACCTGTTTCGATGTTGTCTTCTGGACAGCACATAAAACAACAAACTTAGAGAAGACGTCCACGCACACAAGGACATGTCGCACTCCTCTACGTCCTTTCGGCAATGGGCCCAGGCAATCCATAGCAATGAGCTCTAATTGTTTCTGTGGTAATAGTGGCTTTGGGTATTGTCTCATGAGGAAGTTATTGGATTTTGCACGCTGGCAAATATCGCATGTCTTCAGGACATCGCGTATAGTGATCCTCATCCGTGGCCAAGTAAAAGCTTCACCTATTGTTGCTTGTGTCTTGTCTAATCCTATGTGACCAAGCGTATAATGAGTATGCCACACTAATTTCCTCTGTAACGAAGCTGGTAACAATATCCGTAACTTGACGTGATCCTCATCTATAAATTTATGGAGCATATTATTGAAGTAAGAATAACTTCTCGCTTGAGCTTCAATCTCTCGGTATGCTGGGATATCAGGTGTTATCTCTCTCTTGAGGAACTTAATCATCTGCATCATCCATGGCTCCTTTTCCTGTTCCTGCGGTAACCTCTTCAGTTCTTGTAAGAAGTCTTGGTCTTCGTTTGTCAGCTCAATGTGTTGCACTAACATTTCCTCCTTCTGTGCCTCCTGTTCTGGATTTCGGCTCAAAATATCCGGGATTACATTCAATTTTCCTGATATATGCTCAATTTGTAGATCAAACTGCTGCGCATAGATGGCCCATCTGTTGATGCGTTCACTTACCATGGTGGTCTTAAATAATAAAGTCAGCTCCTTGTGATCAGTGCGGCTTGTTATGGGGAAACCATAGATAATACGACGCCATTGTTGTAACGTGTATATGATAGCCAGAAGCTCCAGCTCTGAGATGGTATAACTTTTCTCAAGTTTTCTTAACTTCCTGCTGATAAATGCTAGGTATGAACGGCCTGCTGTTCTCTCTGCGTCTTCTTGGAAAAGCATTGCTCCGATGCCCACTAAAGATGCATCTGCTTGAATTATGAATCTCTTCGAAAAATCTGGGTAACCCACTTTGATGCTATTTGACAGCAATTCTTTTGTAGCTACAAATGACCTCTCACACTCTTCGTTCCAAAACCAACGGTTATTCTTTTTTAGCATCTCCTGTAATGGTGCTACTACTTCGGTGTATCCTGGACCGTTTTCACGAAAGAAATTTGTTGCCGCCAAGAACATCCTTATGTGCTTGACTCTGGTTGGTCGAGGACAATTTTCAATGGCTCCAATCTTCACTGGGTTGGGTCTGATCCCCTCTCCATCAACAATATGTCCTAAATATAAAATTTCGTGCTGAAAGAAGTGCGATTTTTTTGATCGATCTTGAAATTTGCCCTTTCTAGGTTCTATAACAACTTGTTAAAATTTTTCATGTGTTCCTCATTGCTTTCTGATGCTAGTAAGATATCATCGATATATCTGACAGTCATGACTTTCACCTCTTCTGTCAAATTTCGATCCAACGCTCGGATTAGCGCAGATCCGGCTGTCTTAACTCCAAATGGTAAGCGACACCAGGTGAAACTCTGATTATCGAATAGAAATCCAGTTAACAGCTGTGATTTCTCTTCTAACTCGATGTGCCAGTAGCTATTTGCAAGGTCGACAGACGAATATATTTTCTTCTTGTGGAACTTCTTTAGTACATCCTTAATTAGTGGTGCACGGTCGGTTTCATCAATTAATCTGGAATTGAGGGTGCGAGCATCGAGACATAATCTCACAGAACCATTGGGTTTCGCCACCGCTAATATGGCGTTCAAATATGGGGTTGGAGCTTTCTTAATTATGCCCCCTCTAAGCATTTCGTCTATAATTTTTCTAACTGCTGCACGCTGCTTTTCTGGAATTGGGTAGAGTCGGCTCTTGAATGGGGTCCAGTCGTCTACCTGCATAGCGTACTTGAAATTTAATATTTTTCCCGGTAGTGTATTGAATGCTGCTGAATGTTTACATAGCATTTGTGCCAAGCAACTTCTTTCTTCATCATTTACCTTTGCCTCTCTTAATTTCTGAATTTAATTACATTGTTGCGTAGATCAATCACTGCTTGGTGCTCGTATAGGAAATCCGCGCCCAGGATCAAGTTTACGCTCATCTTGTTCATCACCATGAATACTTGTGAGAAAGTGTGTCCTAATATTTCTAGATCCAATTGCACTTGAAATTTACATACAGCTGATTTTTCAGGAATTACTCCTCTAATTTTGACCTGTGGTACTGGAATCGTAGGTATTCTCTGTTTTTCGCTTAGAGCTTTAATTAATGCCTCTGATACTAGACATAGCTGAGCCCCAGTGTCCACTAATCCTTTTACTCTTAATCCTTCTATTCTCGTAATGATGACTGGTAATTTCCTCAAACAATGTTGTTCCGGTTGAATAATTTCACGTGTAAAATCATCAGGAGTTGCGACCCATTCCTCAATGTTCGCTATCAACCACTGTGTTTCAACTGGCGTGAAAATTAAACTATCTCCTTCATCCTCTAGTACATTTTTTTAATGGCCCCCGTCTGCCTCTTCTCATTCTGACTCTCGCGATGCTGTTGTGCTAACTCACTCTCTGCTCCGGTGACCTCCACATCTGGATTCTCGCGATTTTCCATCGTCCTTCGCCAGCGATCCTTTTCCGTCTCTTGGCTGCGATGCAACTCATCTAGATACCGTTGTGATGCCTCGTGTCTGTTCTGCCATTCCCGTCGACTGTCCTCCGTGTATCCTCGGTTCTCATCTCGTCCTCGGTTCCACGTTCTATTTTCTCTTCTATCATATCGGCGATGATGATATGGACCTTCGCGACCACGCCCATTTCCATTCATCTCTCCTGTACTGTTGCGGCTGCCAGTTCCTTTCGTTCCTTGGTTCATATCTCCTTTGGTCCTCTTTTGGCAAGTCTGACCTTCCATTGTTGTTTCCGCTCTTATGGCTAACATTCGTATTGGTGCTCTGCTGTCTAGTTTTGACTAGCTCGGCTTGGTGTACCAGCGCTGCGCTGTCACTCGCTGTGACGTGCCTATTCTGAGTATTTAATGACGTTTCATCCAATTGACGTAAAACCTCCTCTGCTTGTAGTGCGCTCGAGACGTTTGCCGCAATTAAGAACTGTTGTACTGGTAATGGAAGCTGTTTACCAATTGTCATCACCAGTTCTGACTCCGGTGGTAAAATATCCATGTTTTTCAATCTGAGTAGCTGAGCCGAGAAATATTCTGAATAACGCGTGGGCTGTGAAGCGTGATACTTCCTGCTATACAATTCCATTCTCAGACTATGCTGTATGGACATGCTCCAATAACGGCGTAGAAATGCATGTTTGAAAGTGTCCATGTCTTCAAAAGTGTAGCGAAAACTTCTGAACCAAGTCAAACGCTATCCGCAAGTAATTTCTCTGTTACTCTGAGTTTCTTATTCTCAGGAATGTTGCTGTCTGTAAGGTAGTGTTCTAAATCTTTTAAAAAAGCTTTCGACGTTTGTGAACCATCATTATTGAATTTGCGTGGGCGGTCCTCCTGCATTCTAATTATTTGGACATACTGTGTAGTTGGGTTATTATTATTATTATTATTATTATTATTATTATTGCCAGTCGGCTGTTGAGGCGTCGAGGCGTGTCCTCTAAATGTTGGGAAACCGTCATTATTCTCGCTACCTGTGGTTGCACGGCCCGGACTAAGTTCATTCATTCCTTCTACCTGAGTCTGGCTTGTGTTGAAATTATTAACCATACCGCTTCTCCCTTTACTGCTATTATGAGCTTTTAGTTCGAGAAGCATGTCTTGCTGTTGTAAAGACTGTATTTCTGTCTTAGGAATCTTCCGTTCTTGCCCCTCTATCTTTCCTAGCAACTGCAGTTCGACCTCCTTTATCCTTTTCTGGTTCTCTTCCATTTGTTCTATGAGTTTCTTTCTATCCTCTTTCCCGTCAATTCCAATTTGTTGGCATGTCTTGTTTATTTCTGCTCTTATTGCCTCATATCTATCTTCCTCCTTTCCCTTTCCATCCTTCTTATCGCTTTCCAGTTGATCGAGCCTGCCTCCTATCAGTTCATTACTTTCACGAATGCTCTCTTTAAGTGCGTCATTCTCATTCTCTTGAATACTCCATCGTTCTGCTGAAGTCAAAGCTGCCTTGTCTATTTCCGTTCTGATCTCTGTCATCTCCCCTTCTAAGCTGTGTAATTGCTTTGCCACAGACTTCACCTCACTGTCTACTCCTTTTATTGTAGCCTGGATTGCTAACTGTTCCAACTTTATCCCTTCTGTATTGGCATTACATATTTCTTCCAGTTGTATGAGTTTCGCTGCCGTCTTTTCTTCACTGAACGCTATTGATTGCCTTAAGTTCATCTCCTTCTGTCCTAACTGTGCGGTAGTCTCAAGTGTGACCTTAGCTATCTGCTCTGCTAGTTTATCCGTTAATTCCTCTTTTAATGCGTCATTATTCAGCCTACCCTGTTCTGCAATTCGTTCCGTTAACTGTGTATTAGTAATTGTACTTTGTTCCGCGAGTAGTGCATTATTTATCCTACTGTGTTCCGCTATCTGTTCCGCTATACGTGCATTGTTTCTATCGCTCTGTTCCGCTATCTGCTCTGAGATACGTGCATTGTTTATTTCACTCTGTTCTCTACATTCCCTCTTAAAGTGTTCGAACTGCTCCATTGTTCTAGCTACCGAACTCTCAATTATAGCTCGAATTTCCTCCACTGAAGCCATAGCACAAAAT
Organism: Meconema thalassinum; assembly: GCA_946902985.2. Taxonomy (NCBI): domain Eukaryota; kingdom Metazoa; phylum Arthropoda; class Insecta; order Orthoptera; family Tettigoniidae; genus Meconema; species Meconema thalassinum. Next base: position 2,004,901,892 of record OX336388.2, read on the forward strand.
ATAACACTTATTTGAGAAGACTGGGGCATGAAGCCTCACGTACCCACCTTCTGCAATCATAAAATGAGTCGCTTAATCCCGATGTACGTTATTCCCATTAATTACTTTTATTTGCTTGAAGAGCTGCCTATTTGATGTCTGCTTTTATGAATAAATTTTCAGTTTACCCTTCTGCGTTAATTTTAACTTCCCAGCCTGTCAATAAAGTACTGACATGACTTTTCACGGTTCACGCCGTCCTACAACATACATTTGGAGTTTGCTACTTATTATCCAATTATAGGGCGCCACGAAAACACTGCTTCTACCTCAATATGCAAAATAAACTCAGCATTTTCGACTATTTATTTTAAACAAACTCCTGGCTTTACTTTCCCCTGAATTACTGTTAATTTGGCCACACTACAGGGCGACATGATATGGTAAACGACCACCCCGTAAGACATCGCAGCAACCATCTAAGGTCTCGGTTGTACTGTCGTATGCCCACTTGGGTCTCACCATAATAAGGGGACACTCTACATCAGTTTACATGTCCTCAAGGTTTGATAATGCAAGCTCAACGCTCACCCTCTTGGCTAAATACCGACATGGGTCACCATGTTATATCACAACCTCGACGTGGCATGTACACTTCAGTAGGCTCCGGCTAGCCACTCTCTGACAATCTCCATCACTGTGATCCACTAATTAATAAAAGAAAAACTAATATGGACATGAATAACTATTATGTTATCACCCAATCCATATGTACCCTTCAGTGTTCTTCTAGGATGCCGACTCTAGCTCGGGGAGTGGTCTGTTCGGTGTGGCTCTAACTTATTCTAAACATCCTAGGAATATCGTCGAGGATCACAGGAGGCTTAACTTAAAATCAGTATGTCAGAGAACTCCTAATATAAAAATAATGTTATTCACAAAAACATCATCTCCCATTTCTCCCATCCATAGATAATAGACAACAAAATAAACTCCCTGAATTACTCTAATCATCAACATCAAAAATGCAAAAAATAATTTATCACACTGGCTGAAACCAGGAAAAGAAATATAATCTATTTTACTGCAGTCCACTGCTTCAAGTTCAAAAATTAACGTCAACAGACTTAGTTCATCAAAACTATGGCCTAAATAACCCAGCTATTCTATCACAACAAATCTGCGCACTCATGTTTATAACTTGCAAAATTGGTTTTTGGGAGCTCGGACATGTTTTCTCGTACAATCATCATCTTTCCTCACAAGAGTCAGACAATGAAGCCAATAGATTTATTCTAGGTCACAGGCATGTGTGCACTTCTAACATAAAAACAATTACTTCTCTCAGAGCCATGACTCTGTTAATTATGATAAAATGAACAAGTCAACGTACATGAAGCATCAAATAAATACTTCGGCGGCCGGTGCCCCGCGACTATTAATAAACAAACAACATTAATGAATGCACTCAAAAATAATGACAATTCAAGACGTCGCTTCCTAAAGCGGCACACAAGAAGAAACCCTGGGAAGCCGGACTACCTTCCCTCATAGAATACAATAACATCCTCGACCTTGTGACAGACACTCTCACCACGCTAACCAGCTGGGCAGGCAATAACCTTCATTGCTATTATTAGAATTCAGACGGCTGGCTGCCCTCCTATACCTGCTTCCTAAGACCTTCTTTTGACTACCTGGGGTTCGAGCTGTACAATTACTTTTCCGACGGAGCTAAAGTGCACTCTCATCAGACAATGAACTCAATCATTTCACTTACCATTTATATCATCGTAGAACACGGGAATACCATCTCCGTTATTAATTTCACTTACCATTTATATCATCGTAGAACACGGGAATACCACCTCCGTTATTAATTTCTGCTCAACCCAGGATCAACCTTCAACCTTTTCTGAATATTACATTATCATCCAGCCATTTTGTCTTACCTTCCTTTACCTTAGTGTGATCATCAATTACCATACTTATTATTCACATAATTTCAGTGTCATTACTAGTCTTGTCACAATATCGAGCTGTCTTCCCCATATTAGCTTTTACGTTCATATCGTGCATAAGCACTATCAAACCAATTATTCCCTTAACTGTGCATTCAGCAAGATTACTGACATTCTCAAACAAAACATATTTAAATAGAACTTTGATGCTCATATACTAATTACGTTATAAAACACACAAAAATAATCATTACTGATAAATACACAAATCTACACAAAACATGCCTGCTATGCCTAAAATATCTATTTTATCATAATTGCTTATGATCGAGATAAACTTATCCGATCCCCATGATGGGATACGATATGGCAAACATGCCCCATACAATAATTACTTATCTCTCATACATCCTGATGCTGCTCTGGTCCTTGATATCAGTCTTCTTGATCAGTTGGTTCATCTTGCTAGGATGATAATTTACACACGGTTTCCAAAATTCACCAAAGCAAATGTCCACTGTGAATAATTATTATTATCACAATGCACGGTTCTCGCATATGAAGCTCCTATCTCCTATAGCTATCATCAACCTACTTAGTTCAGCTGATAGTTCCATAGCTTCCTAGACCACTGATTTAGCTACTAATAGATCGTACGGCTATCCCTATCATTATAACTGCGTACTGACATGATATGCACTGTTCTAATTCGCACTCGCGAATACATAGCGACATTCAAATTCCAAAGGTATAACTGCTTCTACTTATAAAACTTGTAAAATTTATTAATATTCTCGTTGCCTCAAGCGCGGGCTTCCGCCTCCACAGCGCCCGGATAAGAAAACTTATAGAAACTTGTAAAATTGTTTCCACCGCGACGATCGTGGGCTTGCGCCTAAGCAGCGCCCCAAATAGAAAACTTGTAAAATTATTACTTTTCTGACGGCTATGGGCGTGGGTTTCCGCCTCTGCAGCGCCCCGGTATGAAACTGTTTTCGCTGCGTCTCCAACCATTATTTATATGATTTCTCTTAGGGGGACATGGAGTGGCGAGTTTTTAGAATTAATTTCCATAATAACACTCACATGAATATGCAAACTAGCTGCCTTGAACGTCCTCATTTCTAATGTCTCAATGACTTCTTTTTATCCAAAATCCGATCGTTGGATCTTCATATAATGAGCTCCGTAATTTCGTTCATTGTTCCTTAATTTCGGCGGGATTTGGTCGCGTCTCGCGTCCCTCGCTGCTATTGGTAGTTTTAAATCCACCCCCTGATTTATTTTAATTCTGGCAAAAATCACAGAATGATCCAATTTAAATTTTGACGATACTTCTGAGAGGCTGGGATTGTCCCCTATACGATGGTATAATTCCTGTTTCTGTATTTTAATTACTGCTCCAATTCCTTTCAAATGGGCGGGGTTTATTTGGTGAGGGATCGTTGAAATTTTCGCATTTACCCGCTTAGTTGAACGACCTTCGCCCGTAGCCTGAGCGCATTTGATATCCAGATGTTTAGCTTTCTCTCCCTACCGTCATTATTTGCGCTGGGTGAAAGTTACCTGAAGGCACGTACGAACCTCCCTTTGTCATGCCTGTTCCACAAGCAACATCTATTCTCACGCCGGCTTTGAAACATGAATAAAATCTTGTTGGAATAAATATGTAAAATTTATGCAATCACAGATGCATAAAGGTTACAAATTGTAGGTCCTAGCGTTATGTACTGTTACATGAAAATTAATGTGTACGTGTAGCATTCAAACTTCAATCGCATGATTAGGACACAAGAAGTATTAAGGAGATTTTAAAATTTCGCACAGCTGCCATCTTGTGGTTATGGACACAATTGAATTAAATTAGATGCCAGTGGATTAACATTCGTATAATGATTTACTGTACCAAGTTTCACTGCACTCGGATGGTTAAATTGCGAGAAACGTCCATGTGAATATTTATAATTCGCGTCGCCGCCATTTTGGATTTGTGATCACCAGGTTATTTAAAGTCATATAGGTGAACTTAAGTTCATTGCCCCTATGAACATAAAAAATCAGTTTGATTGCTATAAAAGATTAGTAGATATTCAGAGCCGTCAAAATATTTCAGATGGTTGCCATGTTGGATTGTTATATGTAGAGGACATAGAGTCATGTACCATTAAAGGAAAATTATTGCGTAGGTTCATTATTCAAACTTTCACTTCGATCGCATGATTACGGCACAAATTTCGCACAGCCACCATCTTTAGGTTATGTAAACAATTGAACTAAATTAGATACCAGTGCATTAGAATGTGTATAAACATTTCCTGTACCTCATTTCATTGCGTTTGGAACATTAAATCATGAGAAAGGTCTACTTAAAATTTTCAAATTCGCTTGGCCGCCATATTCGTTTTGAAGTTAACCGGTTTTTGAAAGTCTTATAGATGTAATTCCAGTAGTGCCCTTTATCTCCGTACAAAATTTCAGGGTGATACCGCTAATAGTTTCGGAGATATAGAATGCCGGTGAAATATTTCGCACATCCGCCATCTTGTGGTTATGTAAACAATTGAACGAAGTTAGATGTCGGTGCATTACAATATGTATAAACATATACTGTACCAAGTTTAATCGCGAGAAACGTCTATTTAAAAGTCTCAAATACGCGTGGCCGCCATGTTGGTTTTGTAGTTACCAGGTTTTCAAACGTCACATAGGTGAACTTTTAGTAGTTCCCTTTAACACCGTAAAAAATTCCATGGTGATATCGGGAATAGTTTTGGAGATATTGAATGCTGGTTGAATATTTCGCACAGCCGCCATGTTGGATTGGTGAGACGTAACAAAATTTGAAGGGCACGGTCTGGGTCGTCCGGAATAGTGCTATGAACTTACCGAGTTTCATTGAAATCGCTCCAGCCGTTTAGAAGTTTTTAGGGACACACCCACATCTCACACACACACACTCACACGCCCACACACTCGGACAAAAGGTGATCTCATAAGCCATTTCTTAGCCTATTTTCAATTTTGAAAAAATAGGCTTATGAAATCACCTTTTGTCCGTGTGTGTGTGTGTGTGTGTGTATGTGTGAGGTGTGTGTGTGTGAGGTGTGTGTGTGTGTCCCTAATAAAATCTAAACGGCTGGAGCGATTTCAATGAAACTCGGTAAGTTCATAGCGCTATTCCCGGCGACCTCGACCGTGCCCTTCAAATTTTGTTAAGTCTCACCAATCCAACATGGCGGCTGTGCGAAATATTTCACTAGCATTCAATATCTCCGAAACTATTACCGATATCGCCCAGAAATTGTGAACGGTGATAAAGGGCACTACTAGAAGTTCACCTATGAGACTTTCAAAAACCTGGTGACTTCAAAACCAACATGGCGGCCAAGCGAAGTTGAGACTTTAAAATAGACTTTTCTCGCGATTTAACTACCCAAACTTAATGAAACTGGGTACAGTAATTGCTTATACACATTGTAAAGCACTGGAGTCTAATTTAGTTCAATTGTTTACGTAACCTCAAAATGGCGGCTGTGCGAAATATTTCACTGACATTCTATATTTCCGAAACTATTACAGATATCACCCTGCAATTTTGTACGGTGATAAAGGGTACTGATACAAGTTTACCTATGTATATTTCATAAACCTGTAAAGTACAAAACGAACATGGCGACCAAGCGAATTTGAAATATTTTAATATACTTTTCTCGTGATTTAACTATCTGATCGCAGTGAAATGTGGTACAGTAAATGATTTTGCAGATTGTAATGTACTGCCATCTAATTTCATTCAATTGTTTACGTAACCTCAAGATGGCGGCTGTGCGAAATTTTAAAATTAAGTTTTTATTTCTTGTGTCGTAATCATGCGATCGAAGTGAAAGTTTGAATAATGAACCTAGGCAATAATTTCCCTTGAATGGTACATACCTCTATGGCCTATACATATAACAATCCTAAATGACGAGCTTCCGAAATATTTAGACGGTTCTCAATATCTATGAATCTTTTACAGCAACCAAACTGATTATTTTTGTTCATAGAGACTATGAACATATGTTCACCTATAAGACTTTCAGTAACCTGGTGTGCAAAAATCCAACATGGCGGTGACGCGAAGTATAAATATTTAAATGGACGTTTCTCGCGAATTAACTATCCGAGTGCCGTGAAACGTTGCACGTTAAATGCTTATACAAATGTTGATCACTGGCATCTAATTTATTTCAATTGTTCGCATAATCACAAGATGGCTACTGTGCGTAATTTTAAAATCTCGTTTTTACTTCTTGTGTTCTAATCATGCGATTGAAGTTTGAATACCACACGTACACAATAATCTTAATGTAATAGTACAAAATTAAAAATCCAACCTGGGGACCATCTGAAATATTTAGATGGTTCTCAATATCTACGAATCCGTTACAGCAATTCAACTGAAATTTTGTATGTTGATAGAGGCAATTAACATTAGCAGGATATATGAAAATAGGCTGTATAATTCTTCACGGAACTACTTGTTTTTAAAGTAGATTTCATTAGAAAACTAACTATTGCAATGGGTACCATGTTTCGACTTCCGGAAAATTTCGACATATCTTCGCGTTTCACATCCCCGAGACCCCAAAACCATCGTCAGTTCAAAAGTTTATATATAATTTATGTATCTCTTATATATAATCCAAAATTGACTCATCACCGCAAGGCTCAAACCAGTAGACCTAGAAAGCTGAAATTTTGTATGTTGGTTGATCCGAGTATGTAGAGGCTCACTAAGAAACGGTTTTTGAAAATTCAATTTGTAAGTGACTTTTTTCGGCCCTTTGGCACTGAGCAAGATCAGTCGGTACAAAGATTTAATTTAGCTCATTTTAAGCCGCCAGATATGAGAAACAATACTCGGAGGTCCTGTAGGGACCCCAAAACACACCTTTTAATTTCCTAAAATGAACGGTTTCGGAGATATTCCCAAATAACTGTGATCCCTCTGAGAAACAGATCGACGTTACTATGGCAACCGCTGAAATTTCGCAGACTGGGGATAGTTTTCTGGCAATATCTCGAAAACCGTTCGTTTTAGGGCCTTAAAACGCGGGGTTCGGTTCCCACTTCTTAGAAGTGGAAACCACGAACATTGCTCCTCCCATTGATACGCTCAAAATGAGCTATAATCCATATTTCTACGAGCAAATCGACTAGGAATGTCTCATCTCTTATATATAATCCAAAATTGACTCATCACCGCAGGGCTCTAACCACTAGACCTAGAAAGCTGAAATTTTGCATGTTGGTTGATCCGAGTATGTAGAGGCTCACTAAGAAACGGTTCTTGAACATTCAATTTGTAAGTGACTTTTTTCAGCCTTTTGGCACTGAGGAAGGACAGTCGGTACAATGATCTGATTTAGCTCATTTTAAGCCACCAGATACGAGACACAATTCTCGGAGGTCCTGAAGGGACCCCGAAACACACCTTTTAAGTTACTAAAATGAACGGTTTCGGAGATATTCCCAAATAACTGTGTTCCTTCTGAGAAACCGATCAGCGTTACTATGGCAACCGCTGAAATTTCGAAGACTGGGGATAGTTTTCTGGCAATAACTCGAAAACCGTTCGTTTTAGGTCTTTAAAAAGCGGGGTTCGGTTCCCACTTCTTAGAAGTGGAAACCACGAACATTTCTCCTCGCATTGATATGCTCAAAATGAGCTATAATCCATATTTCTACGAGCAAATCGACTTGGAAAGTCTCATCTCTTATATATAACCCAAAATTGACTTATCACCGCAGGGCTCAAACCACTAGACCTAGAAAGCTGAAATTTTGTATGTTGGTTGATCCGAGTATGTAGAGGCTCACTAAGAAACGGTTCTTGAAAATTCTATTTGTAGGTGACTTTTTTCGGCCCTTTGGCATTGAGCATCCAAAATTGACTCATCGAAGCAGGGCTCAAACCACTAGACCTAGAAAGATGAAATTTTGCATGTTGGTTGATCCGAGTATGTAGAGGCTCACTAGGAAACGGTTCTTGAACATTCAATTTGTAAGTTACTTTTTTCGGCCCTTTGGCCCTGAGCAAGGACAGTCGGTACAAAGATCTGATTTAGCTCATTTTAAGCCGCCAGATACGAGAAACAATACTCGGAGGTCCTGTAGGGACCCCGAAACAAACCTTTTAAGTTCCTAAAATGAACGGTTTCGGAGATATTCCCAAATAACTGTGTTCCCTCTGAGAAACAGATCAACGTTACTATGGCAACCGCTGAAATTTCGAAGACCGGGGATAGTTTTCTGGCAATAACTCGAAAACCGTTCGTTTTAGGTCCTTAAAAAGCGGGGTTCGGTTCCCACTTCATGGAAGTGGAAATCACGAACATTGCTCCTCGCATTGATATGCCCAAAATGAGCTATAATCCATATTTCTACGAGCAAATCGACTAGGAAAGTCTCATCTCTTATATATAATCCAAAACTGACTCATCACCGCAGGGCTCAAACCACTAGACCTAGAAAGCTGAAATTTTGTATGTTGGTTGATCCGAGTATGTAGAGGCTCACTAAGAAACGGTTTTTGAAAGTTCTATTTGTAGGTGACTTTTTTCGGCCCTTTGGCATTGACAATCCAAAATTGACTCATCGACGCAGGGCTCAAACCCCTAGACCTAGAAAGCTGAAATTTTGCATGTTGGTTGACCCGAGTATGTAGAGGCTCACTAAGAAACGGTTCTTGAACATTCAATTTGTAAGTGACTTTTTTCGGCCCTTTGGCACTGAGCAAGGACAGTCGGTACAAAGATCTGATTTAGCTCATTTTAAGCCGCCAAATACGAGAAACAATACTCGGAGGTCCTGTAGGGACCCCGAAACAAACCTTTAAGTTCCTAAAATGAACGGTTTCGGAGATATTCCCAAATAACTGTGTTCCCTCTGAGAAACAGATCAACGTTACTATGGCAACCGCTGAAATTTCGCAGACTGGGGATAGTTTTCTGGCAATATCTCGAAAACCGTTCGATTTAGGGTTTAAAACGCGGGTATCGGTTCTCAACCACGAACATTGCTCCTAGCATTGATACGCGCAAAATTATATATATATATATATATATATATATATATATATATTTTTAGAGGTGATTTCTGGGGTCGGATACGATCGTGATTTTGAGTCTAATTTTATACTCTTTAAGCTGGTTATTGTAAGCGAGCTTTTAAATCTTTACTCTAATTTACAGTGTTAAGATGCATTATATTTTGCACGGTATGCTTTCATTTTCTTTATCTATTTGTTTTTGTTAACTGAATATTTCTGTTTGCCAATATTGATCTGCTCTTTTTCGTTTTTTACAATGATCAGCAACCCATATTCACAGACGAATGTGCCGTAATCTACCGTCAGTCACGTTAAATTATTATTTTTTCTTAATTACTCTTACTGAGGAATTGGGCAAACTTATTTCAATAAAACTTATTTCACAAGCTAACGGTATGGGACCCCAGGACAGGAAGAAAGAACGTGGGTAGACAGAGGACCCGCTGGGATGACTCAATCGTAAGGAAGACAGGCAAGCACTGGACGACGATAGCAAGGGAGAGAAAAGAATGGAGACGTATGGAACTATAAGAAGGGAGGAGAAGGAGAGCTTCAACAACGAAATATGCTGGTAGACAGCACACCTATGACATGAAAGATACACTTCTGCAACCTGTTACAAGCCAAACAACGCACTTAAAGCGAAGTGAAATGTAGTGTTAGTGAATTGAACTACAGTGAAGTGTAGCAAGTGGAGTAAAAACTTGTACACAACTCCTTAGGACTTGCTCACCTAACGAGTTTAAACCAGAGCACGTCCCTGTTCGCAGGAGGCCTTTGCCCTTATGGGATTATCTAGGCTATATTTATTATTATACTAGCAGAAGTACCCGTTCTTCGAACGGTGTTCGGTGTTAACACCAGACATTATAATAATAATAATAACAATGTTATTGGTGTTACATCCCTTTAAAGAACTGTTGCTTTTAGAGACGCACCAGACATTATCAATTGAGCTACTGTTGCAATGGTTAGCGGCTTGTAATTCCTCCATAAGTTTATCAGAACGAAGTTAATTTTCGGGGAATATCACACACACTGTTAATTTAAGGGCCTTATAATGTGGTTTTCGGAGATCCTTTATTGACTCGCGAATTTGTTGTCTCACATTGAGAAGTTCAACATATGCTTTGGTCGTCCTTCTAGGATAACTTTTATATTTCGCCTATTTTAGCATGTATTTTGAGAAGTTTTTCCCTCTATCCACTGTATGAAAAGTACGGTGAAGAGTTTTATAAATGATTGGTGTATTGACTCATGTTTACCATACCTAATTTTACGATGCACCAAGCATCCGAACATGAGTTATAGGCGTACATAAGGATACACAGAAAGACAGACAGACAATTCTATTGTCTACAACATATCACCCAGAAATCCAAATTTGGGTATATCTACCACACAGTATCAAACAAAATCATCCTTACGATGAACCCGTATGTCGACAAAAAAAAGAAAAGAAAAAAGATTAGTTGAAATGTGCTCTCAAACTAAATTCACCTAACGTGTACTTCCTGACATGAAATAGAATTGAAAGTCTTGTAGATGAAACGCAATACACGTCACATAAAAACTGACCCTCTACGTTGTGTTGGGTCCCCATACACAGGAAGACCTCTATCATAAAATTTAAAAGCTTGTGGTGCATGAAAATTCAGGTTCTTTAGTCTCAAATGGCCCAAATTCCTAAAAGCCGCAAAAAATGCTGATTCAATTCAGGAATTTTTGAAAATAATGTTGTTGTTTGGAGATATAATAGACCTTCTGTACTGTATGTCGCACGTGAAAATTGCACGAAAAAATCCTAGATTACCCCTTGATCCCCTTAATTGCATTGGTGAATTATACAGTCTACGTTGGTTCCGTGATAACCTTATATTTGCAAACTTTCACAGAATTGTAATAAATGTAATAAATTGCTTCTTACTGAAATAGATGGAAAGTTGGATGCCACCCCTTGAGATAATGTTGTCATGGTTACAGATTTGCATTCCTTCATTAGTTTGTTAAATTAAATTTAACTAGTTTTCTGGGAATGTTTCAGAAACTGTTGGTTTAAGAGCCTTATAATGTAGTTTTCGAGGACCCTAGAGTTTTATTTCTGGCACCGAGGAGCTTTGTCTCGTCGTTCTACGCCATAATATAATACTACTACTAATAATATAATATAGGGATAGGAATATAACAGACCTGCCATACCACACCCACAGGTGTAAATCGCGTGAAAAAATTCTAGACTACCCCTTGACCCCCTTAAGCGCATTTTACATATTGATGAAATTTACAGCTTAATTTGGTTCCATAATAACCATCTAGCCGTTTGCAAACTTTCACACTAATGTAATTAATGGAATTGCATTGCGTCTTACAGCAATAGATGGACCTCTGAGAATCTGTTGCCATGGTTATCGGCTTGCATTCGTTCAGTAGTTTATTAAATTAAATTAGTTTTCTGGGAATATCTCAAAAACGGTTGGACGTAGGACCTTAAAATGTGTTTTTAGGGCCCCCGAATGTTATCTCTCACATTGAGGGGCTGAAAATGGGCTTTGTCTCGTCCTTCTACTCCTATTTCATCATGTATTTTAAGGGGGTATGCCCCATTTTATGATAGGTACAGAGAAGAGATACATCAATGATTAGTGTCGTGCCTCTGATGGATATCTGTACCAAATTTTGCGTTGATACACCCAGCCGTTCTCGATTTATAAGGGAACAAATTTGTCCACAATCAAACAAACAGACAGACCAAAACATTATTTTCGCGCGCATCTATCATAAAACAGTCTGAAACGTGTAAATAACTCAAATTTCCGTAGAAATTCAGAAAAAAAACAGACAAATTTTCTATTTATATATGTGGAGATATACTGCACGGCTCGGTGTTGACCGTGTTTTATTGCACAAATTTAGGATTTACTCGCTAACCGTTGGAGATACACGAAATGTGTTAAGGACCTTTTGGATTGAAAATTGAATGTTAAAGCTCATGTATGCCATCAAAAGGTTGCTATTCCTTAGCGTTCTCTTTTTATTTGAAATGGAAATATCAAATTTTGAAACCAGAGGGTGTAGTGACGTCATAAATGTGGGTTTTACTCGCTAACCGTTGGAGATAAACGAAAAGTGAAGCTCGTATGTACCGTCAAAAGTTTGCTATTTCTTAGCGTTCTCTTTTTATTTGATAAGGAAATATGAAGTTTTGATTAAAGTGTGTAGTGACGTCACTAAAATGGTCGCCATTTTTAATAGTGAAAATTATCGAAATAAAATGTATCCTATATGTAAACCTGGTAAATCAGCTACATCCATGCAAAATTTCATTTAAATCGGACCAGTGGTTCTTTTGTTATTGAGTAGCACACAGACAGACACACACCATCTCATTTTTATATATTAGTATAGCAGAAGTACCCATCCTTCGAACGGTGTTATATATTAACACCAGACATTATCAATTGAGCTACTGTTGCAATGGTTAGCGGTTTTTCATTCCTTCATAAGTTTATCAGAACGAAGTTAGTTTTCAGGGAATACCACACACACTGTTAATTTAAGGGCCTTAAAATGTGGTTTTCGGAGACCTCTTATAGACTCGCGAATTTTGTGTCTCACATTGAGAAGCGCAACATATGCTTTGATCGTCCTTCTAGGATAATTATTTATATTTCGCCTATTTTAGCATGTATTTTGAGAAGTTTTCCCTATTGAACCCTTCAGAATAGCAGTGTTTTATGCAAGAATCTTTGATCAAGGGGTCGCGTTCAGTTCATAGTGTGGTGTTTACGTCCGCCAAACTACGTGCTTTTCTGAGGCAAGGGTTATAGGATGAAAACTATAACTAAGAAAGAAAGGAGACAAAACGTAAGATAATAACTAGATTTAATAACTAATTTGTGCATAAAAGAATAAAACAAACAATAATAAACAAAATACTCCCTGAATTTCCCCTGACAGGAATATTTATCACTTTGAGGAGTCAGATGGATCTCCCCTTTTCTAATAAAATGTGGATCCAAGTTCCACTATCTTGCATGTGAATTTATGTTCGCGTGATGACTACCTACGAGAAATGAGTACTTGGATAATCATTCGTTCACAACGGGTTAACAGCCACGTTGCTCACGAACAATCATCTCGTAAAATCAACTTTTATGGATATGGGCATAACATTAATAAAAATCCTTAAATCTAACTCTGACACACATATTACAACTCTACTATTTACAGGCATCTCTCTGAGACCCTTATTAGTGTGGAGACACACTTAACCAACTGAGCCGCCACTATGGCCAGATACTCAACAACAAGGAAAAACAGCGCCGCACGTGACTCACGGGCCACTGACATGTACAATAAACAAAGAATAAACCAACAACAACAAACAACCTGAGTGGTTAAGATTACTTTATATTAACAAAACTGCATGTTAATGAAACGCTTCGAAGGTAATCGTGTTTCGTAGGCAACTCCCATTTATTTAAACAATTTTACCATTGATCAGTTTCTCACATTTATATTTATTTTCAAGTAATTTGGAGCCAGACTTGCACTCCACTTTAATGAGCTCTGCTTGCGAAACTCAGTCAGCCCTTGTGACAACAACTCACCCCTTTCCACAATGCCAGTCATGTCCCCCATCCAGTGTATATAAATAGCCGACCAGCGGAACTGTTATCTCAAGGAATCAACAGCCGCTAACATCTCCTCCCACTCAACATATGGTCAGACAATAATCACATATCCATAATTGTCCTCGCAAGGATATAATATGAATCTGATACCAAGCTGACAGAAATCAGTCTCTGCTGAAGTTCCCGCTTGTAATACCACAACAATATACTCACAGTACACACATCTGGGACTGACATAACGCCTTTCACATGGGTCTGCTGAATTAAAGCTCGCAAACATTTAACACAATATTTAAAACCTACGATAGAGCTGAGTACTCTTCGTCACAAATTACATTGCTCCAAAGGCAATAATCACACTGAATCTGATCAATAATAATTTTTAATAACATTTAATTACCCTCCAATCTACTATATAATTATATTAATTCAGTCCTACTTCTGAAACACGACATATCTCCGAGAGACGTTTTTAACCGCACTTCGTAACCTAGGCGAACACGGCCGTTCACATAGATACGTTAGTTAACACAACCCAAAGAAAAGAACCTTCCATTAACTACCATTGTGCGCGCTGCTTCCAAACAAAAGTGTGCCAGATCAAACAAAATATACTACATAAAATCACACAAGCAAAGTATTTACAAAAATATGTCCCATAAACCATAAGTTAATTTAATAAATAATAAAATATTATTTGTACTCATCTCGTGTCGTAGTCACCCGTCAAAGAACATCAGATGCCATTCCCCAACTGGATGATCTTTTATCTCATAGCAGCCATATGGACGGACTGTTGAGACTTCCACACTTCCTCTGCATTCATCGATGTCATCCTTGCGCTGATACAAAAATTAGGTTATTATACACTTTATGCCTGACTACTAAATTCGCTTGTTCAGGTACTAAATTCCCTGTCACTGTTCGTTGGCGAATTATCGACGCTACTGTCCCTATAACTATAGTACTATGACTATCTATCACTGATTTTACCACTTTACAATGAATATCTTGTGTCCTCGACACAAATACAAGTCTATCTCTTCAGACGAACAGAATCAAAGTCCTGTGTTCTCGACACACGGAATAAAAGTCATGTCTCCTAGACACACGGAATGAAAGTCAATCTCTTGTGTCCTCAACACACAGAATAAAAGTCAATGTCTTGGCTCTTCGACACACTTATAAATGAACTGGCCCTTGGGTCTAGATGAAGGGGGATTTTATGTAAAAATTTCTCGAAATAATTGTGATACAGGAATGAAATAAATATCACTGAACTCGTAATATTGCACAGGTCAAGAATATGCCCATTAATCCTAGAATCGATCGTAGAGATTTTGTCTAGGCGATTTCCCGCGTGAATACTATCCACCGCGTACCCCAGCCAGAGTTGGCGCGCAAGTAGGCATTCTCTTCTCATTGGTTCTCCATTTTCTGTAATTTGGCGGTTTCTAGTAGATCTTGGCGTCTTGGGAGTGTCTATTTTCTTCATCAGCCATTCACGTTACTGCATCATATTTCTTCTAGGCGCGAATATCACAATGAACATACCAGAACCATGTCTCACCGCGCGTCGCTTCTAAAATTGAGGTAGCCACACCTGTCCCTGTGATACATCGCTCTGCTATTTCTTTTCATAGCTCAAGTACTTAGCCTTTTGTTAAACTGATGCAGGTATGTCCCTACTGTCTCCAACAAATGCTTGAGATTTCCTCATCACTGTCTGGCTACTTTCATGATGCTGGTTGAAATATTTATTAATTGAAGAAATAAAATAGTAGAATCATTTAACCAACATAGGGTAAAGGGTTCACAACTCTCCCACTCACAAAATTTCGAACTTAGGAATAAAGTCGACAATTTTACAATACTTCCGTAGGCCAATTTGTTTTATTTCCAGAATCACCCCTTTTTCTTACTTGGTCTAGGCGCTCCTGTCTTCAATGGCATTTACTCGTTTTCATTTCCTGCTTGTCTCTCCCCTTCTAATCTTGCGTGACGCTCTGCTGCCTGCGGCAACACCTTACTCGCCTCGTTAATGTTTGTCAACAACAAGTCTACTTCCTCCTTCATCACGTGCCGTCCTCAACTGCTCCCCGTTGACTTTGTTGATAGTAGGACGTCCGTATATTCAAACAGCGTCATTATTTCGGCGCTACCATGGCTCACTTCGACGATATTTTTTTAGGTTGGCAGCGTTGTAAACTGACATTGTTCCTGTGCTCAATTCTTTCACTCTGTAAGCATTATTTCCAAGGTTTCTTACGATAGAATAGGGTCCTATGAATTTTTCGCAGAACTTACTAAAGATTTTCTTTTCTGGGTCCGATATAGCAGGTCGTTTTACCAAAACGAGCTGGTTGACTTCAAGATCTCCGTGGAACCTCTTATTTCTTACTCGCCGTAATCTGCGGTCTGCTTGTTTCCTCATGTATTCTCTCGTTCTTTCAATTCTCAGGTCTGGTGCTATCATGGGATCTTGTGGACAGTTAATGATGCTTTTCCACGTTCTTACTGGATACTCGTTCTTGTGTAGGACCATAGGGATTTGTCCTGTTGACTCGTGCCTGGTAGAATTCATGCATGTCTCTACGTCCTTAATTTTATCGACCCATTTGTTGTGTTCGTTCGGAATGAAGATTCTCAAGTATGCAGTTACAGATTTAATTACTCTCTCGCTTGGATTTGCTTGGGCATGTCGGATACTGCTTAAAACATGTTTTATACCCATGTCTTCCATTCCTTTCTTGAATTCGGCGCTTGTGAAATAACTGCCGTGATCTGATAATATAAACTCTGGTTTTCCAAGGGTTGGAATAACTCTATGACGAATGCGACTGAGTACCTGCTTCGATGTTGTTTTCTGAATAGGGCATAGTACTACAAACTTAGAAAATACATCAATGCACACCAGCAAATGACGGCAACCTCTCCTTCCCTTCGGAATTGGACCAAGACAGTCCATCGCCAGTAGCTCACATGGTTTCTGAGGTAGCAATGGTCTAGGATATTGCCTCAGTAAATAATTATTTGGCTTTGTTCTCTGACACGGGTCACAAGTTGTAATGACGTCACATATAGTTGTTCTCATACGTGGCCATGTAAATGTCTCTCCTATTGTCGCTTCGCACTTGTCTAAGCCCACGTGACCGTAACTTTCGTGCGTATGCCATGTCAATCCTCGTTGTAACGATGCAGGTACTAATATGCGTAACTTGGTGTGGTCATTATCTACCCATTTGTGCAGCAAATTGTTGACATAAACATATCTTCCTTCTTTGGCTTTCGCTTCTCGAAATGCAGGTGTTCCTGTAGGTAGTTGCTTTTTGAAGTATTTAATTAATAGCATCATCCATGGTTCCGCTTCCTGTTCTCGCTGTATCTCACGTAACTCCTCCAAGAATTCCCGGTCCTTCGGTGTTAACTCCAAGTGTTGTACCATCGCTGTTTCTTCGTTATCAGGCTCTGGGTTCCTGCTGAGTGCATCCGGTATCACGTTCATCTTCCCTGGACAATGTTCAATTTCAATGCTGAACTGCTGAATGTATATAGACCAACGTGTCACACGTTCGCTTGCCATTGACGTCTTAAACAAGAATGTTAGTGCCTTGTGGTCAGTTCTGACAACAATCGGGTAACCATAGATTATTCGTTTCCATTGTTGGAGCGCATGAAGGATGGCCAACAATTCTAGCTCGGTTACAGTATAATTGCGCTCGTGCTTACGCAATTTCCGGCTGACAAATGCCAAATATGTTTTGTGCTGCAGGTTCGCTGGATCCTCTTGGTAGAGCATAGCACCTATCCCAATTAGTGAAGCATCCGCTTGGATTATAAATTTGAGCTTGAAATCGGGGTAGCCTAATTTAATGCAGTTTTCCAATAGCTGTTTTGTTGCTTGGAATGCCTTCTCACATTCCGCGTTCCATGACCATTTGTTATTTTTCTTTAACATTTCTTGCATTGGAGCTACAGTCTCCGTATAACCTGGACAGTTTTCTTTAAAGAATCCCGTTACGCCTAAGAAAGCCCGAATGTGCTTGACTCTCGTTGGTGTAGGGAAATTCTTTATCGCTTCGATCTTGGCTGGATTTGGCATCACTCCCTCCTTGTCAATGACGTGACCCAAATATAAGATCTCGCTCTTGAAGAAATGCGATTTCTTCAGGTTTACTTTGAAATTCGATGCGTTCAAGTTATCCAATACTTTATCTAAATTTTCCATGTGAGTTTCAATGTTGTCAGATGCCAACAGAATGTCGTCAATGTATCGCACCGTCATCTCCTTTACTTCCTCGGTTAGGTTCCGGTCCAGTGCTCGGATTAAAGCACAGCCCGCTGTTTTGACTCCAAAAGGCATTCTGACGAAACAATATGTCTGGTTATCGAATAAGAAGCCAGTTAGAAGCTGTGACTTCTCATCCAATTCAAGATGATGGAACGAGCTCGTCAGATCGACTGATGAATAAATGCTCTTGTTTTTAAAGCCTTTTAATACGTCTCTGATAATTGGCGCTCTGTCATACTCAGGAAAAATGAGTCTCATGTTAAGATTTCTGGCATCTAAACAAAGTATAATAGATCCATTTGGTTTTGTGACTGCCTAAATCGCATTTAGATAAGGTGTAGGTGTCTTCCTTATCACTCCAGCTTCTAACATCTCATCTATAATAATTTTAACTTGACCACGATATTTTTCAGGAATTGGGTACAATCTGCTTTTGAAAGGTGACCAGTCCTCGACTTGCATAGAGTACTTGAAATTTAAAATTTTCCCAGGTACTGTATCAAATACTGTTTTGTGCTTCCTTAGAATCTCTTCCAACTGTTTTCTGTGTTCACCCCCAAGTTGAATGTCATTGAGCCGCTCCTGTAATAACTCTTCAAATTGTGCATCGCTGTTATTTCCTTCTGTTAATAAAGACCATATATCCTGGGATTCTATCTCCTCATCTAGTTCCACAACAGCCCCTTCTATGATGTTATCTTCCGCCTTTCGTACCTCCTCTTCCGTCTCTTCTGATATTGCTTCCAATGCCCAAGAATTTACATCTCTTCCGGTAGTGATTTCATCCATATGCAATCCCACGTTTTTCAGCTGGTCATATTCTCTAAAACTGACTGTATTCTTGTGTAAATCTATCACTGCTTGATAGTCACAAATGAAATTTGCACCAAGAATTATATTGAAATTCATCTTTGCCATGATAATGAATGTTTGCCCAAAAGTATGTTCCAATATGTTCAGCTCTAAGTATGCCTGACGTTTACAAGTAACGGTGCGTTCAGGAATAACACCCCTCACTTTGAGCTGTGGTACCGGAATTACAGGAATATTCTGAGTCCGTCCCAACTCTCGAACCAAGGCCTCCGATACTAGACTGATCTGTGACCCTGTATCCAATAAACATCTTATATTAATTCCACCAATCCTTGCGTAAATAATGGGTAATTGCCTAATTTCATCGTTCCGTGGTTTCACCGTCTCCTCCAGGCAATCTTCTGGTAAAGCAATCCATTCTTGTATGTTCGCTACTATCCATCCATCTTCAACTTCCGACTGTTGTGTTTTGAGACTGTCTCCTTGATCCAAAATTAACATTTTTTTTTAGCTCCATTTCGACTCCCATCATCCTTCTGTCGCTCATGTCCTTGATATTCCTCTTGTCTCAGTAGACTTCCAGCTTCCTCAGTATGTGTATCTGGGTTCTTTCAGTTCCCAATGGCCTTTTCCCATCTTCCTAGTTCTCCACCTTGATTAGCGTGTAACTCCTCTAAATAATTTTGTGATTGAGCGTGCCTATCATCCCAGTCATCTCGATAGTTACGTTGATCTCCTTGATTTTGATCTCTCCTTCCTTTCCATCGTTGATTGGCATTATAATCACCGTATCTTCCATAAGGCCTGTCATTCCTTCGATTATCACGCCATTGTTGATATCCTCTCTGTTGGTATCTATTGTTGCCCTGGTATCTATTGTTGTAGTAATTTTCGTTACGCTGATATGGTCTGTTTTCCCCTTCTTCCTGGTTTCGCCTAGGTATGGAGGTGCTCGTATTAGTACCCTGCGTTTTAGTATTTCCCTGTTTCGTCTTTACGACCTCTGTAGTGTTGACTAATTCCAGTTGTCTTCCTCCTCTAAAATGACTATGAGATGTGGTCTCATCTATTTGCCGTAATATCTGCTCTGCATGTAGGGCCGTACTGACGTTTGCTGCTACTAGCACTTGCTGTACATTAACTGGCATTTGCCTTGCTATTGTCATCACCAAATCTGATTCGTTTAATGGGTAATCCAGATCGCGAAATTTTAGCATTTGCATGTTAAAGAAATCTGAGTATTTTGTCTGCTGGGTAGTTTGGTATTTTCTAGAGTAAAGCTCCATTCTTAAACTCTGTTGTATGGCGGGAGACCAGTATTTGCGCAGAAACGCTAAGTTAAAGTCTGACATGGTTCCAAATGTGTATTTGAAACTTAAAAACCAGGTGAGAACATTCCCTGATAAAAATCTCTCCATCATTCTCAATCTCCGTGCTTCAGGTACTCCAGTGTCATTAAAATGGTCTTCAATCTCTTTGATAAAGGCCTTAGGTGTTACCCCTGAATTTTCGGTGTATTTCTGCGGCTTGTAGTCATTTGAGCGAATTACTTGAATAAGTTGTGTGGGCTGATGACCGTCCTGTGGTGTTGAGCTCCTATCTACGTTCTTACGAAATCCTTCCGTGTTTGTTGTTAATGGGCTCTCTGCTTGATTCTGACTTCCTGCTATGCTGGGTTGGGGACTATGTGAGTCATCCTGCTTGTCTTTCAATGCTCCCGTTTTTAATATAGACGATTGTTCTAATGAGCGAAGTTCGGCTTTAATGATCCTGTCTGTCTGTTCTTTAAGTCTATTTTTTACCTCTTGCTCCAAAGCTTGAATACGCGTGTGGTTTTCGCCTACTGTTTTAAGAATTGTGGATCTTTCCTCTCTAGAATCAATATTCATTTTCTTCCAATCTTTCCTGATCTGTTCTTTAATCGTGCTTATTTTTTCTTCAATTTGGCTCTTATTTTCATCCTGATTATTTTCTATCTGGCTCAGCCTTTCGTCTAATGTACTCTTAAATTGTTCTTGTTCCGTTTCTAGGCTTTTCCACTGTTCCGCTGATTTTATCTCTAGACGGTCCATATCTTTAATTATGCCTGAAATGTTCTCATCTACTGCTGATATTTGTTGCTGAATGACCCTGCCACTTTTCTCCATCTCCTTAAATCGACCTTCCAACTTATCCTGGGCTATTTTGACCTCGCTTGTATTCATTGTGCATGCTATTTCAATCTGCTCTAATTTAGCTAACACCGTTTCATCGAGAATGCTGAGTTTTTTTAATCAAAAATACTCTCCATTTTTTCAATCTGCTCTAATTGTTTCTCATTATTTTTGCTTACATCCCGGGCCAGTAATATCATCTGTTGGTTTGTGTGCTCTTTCATCTCTGCGGTTAACGAAGCTAATTGGTTCGTGTTTTTATTATTTTGCGCCTCTAACTGTGAATTTATAGTGTCATTAATTTCACTCTTTAATAACCTAGCTTGTTCCGCCTGATATTCATTTTGCTCAATTCTACTGTTATTTAACTGTGTCCGCAATGATTCACTTTGTTCTAACAGTTTAGTATTTAGCGATTTACTTTGTTCTGACATTTTCGTATTTATTTGTTCAGATAATTTTGTATTCAACGCTTCACTTTGCTCTACCATACTAGTGTTTATTTGTTCAGATAATTTTGTATTCAGCGCTTCACTTTGCTCTAACATATTAGTGTTTATATATTGACTCTGTTCTGATAATTTAGTGTTCAACGCTTCACTTTGCTCTGCTAATTTAGTATCCAACAATTCCTGCGTTCTCCTCGCTGCACTTTCAATGATCTCCTGGATCTGCGCCACCGTTGCCATGTTTTACAATATATATGAGACATATGGGAAATGGCCTACGCCAATGCCCTTTGACACGCACATAAATCCAATGCACATTTAATTTCTTTATCCTACTCAGTTCATTTATTTTTACCTTTAATCCCATTAGTTGATTGCATCTCTGAGTAGTTCTAGTTTTACTCAATTTAATTTTAACCCCAAGCACATATTTAGTCATTAAACAGTTATCCTGATCTGATATTAACACTGACTGATTAACAAAGTATTAATTGTCATTTTAGGCTACAGCCTCCTAATATTTCCATGAGTTTGACTTTCTACACAAATCTAGTTTTAACTTTATCATTGGGCGCCCGGTATCACATCTTAATTTTACTTTAATTTAAAATACAACAACGTGAACCGTATTTTACTTTGCAAACTCCTGATTTTAATTTATCCTTCACACATTTGGCGGTATCCACTTCGCCTCAACTACTTTTAATAAAATATCACTTCCCGGTGATTAAATACTGTCATATCTGCCTGCACATGCGGCATGCCAGTTTTACTCAAATGCGCCACTATTGACATGTGTAATCTCCCCGTTACACCACAGTGAATAGCCCCACCGTTGGCCGCCAGTTTTCCCCTATGAACCCTTCAGAATAGCAGTGTTTTATGCAAGAATCTTTGATCAAGGGGTCGCGTTCAGTTCATAGTGTGGTGTTTACGTCCGCCAAACTACGTGCTTTTCTGAGGCAAGGGTTATAGGATGAAAACTATAACTAAGAAAGAAAGGAGACAAAACGTAAGATAATAACTAGATTTAATAACTAATTTGTGCATAAAAGAATAAAACAAACAATAATAAACAAAATCCTCCCTGAATTTCCCCTGACAGGAATATTTATCACTTTGAGGAGTCAGATGGATCTCCCCTTTTCTAATAAAATGTGGATCCAAGTTCCACTATCTTGCATGTGAATTTATGTTCGCGTGATGACTACCTACGAGAAATGAGTACTTGGATGATCATTCGTTCACAACGGGTTAACAGCCACGTTGCTCACGAACAATCATCTCGTAAAATCAACTTTTATGGATATGGGCATAACATTAATAAAAATCCTTAAATCTAACTCTGACACACATATTACAACTCTATTATTTACAGGCATCTCTCTGAGACCCTTATTAGTGTGGAGACACACTTAACCAACTGAGCCGCCACTATGGCCAGATACTCAACAACAAGGAAAAACAGCGCCGCACGTGACTCACGGGCCACTGACATGTACAATAAACAAAGAATAAACCAACAACAACAAACAACCTGAGTGGTTAAGATTACTTTATATTAACAAAACTGCATGTTAATGAAACGCTTCGAAGGTAATCGTGTTTCGTAGGCAACTCCCATTTATTTAAACAATTTTACCATTGATCAGTTTCTCACATTTATATTTATTTTCAAGTAATTTGGAGCCAGACTTGCACTCCACTTTAATGAGCTCTGCTTGCGAAACTCAGTCAGCCCTTGTGACAACAACTCACCCCTTTCCACAATACCAGTCATGTCCCCCATCCAGTGTATATAAATAGCCGACCAGCGGAACTGTTATCTCAAGGAATCAACAGCCGCTAACATCTCCTCCCACTCAACATATGGTCAGACAATAATCACATATCCATAATTGTCCTCGCAAGGATATAATATGAATCTGATACCAAGCTGACAGAAATCAGTCTCTGCTGAAGTTCCCGCTTGTAATACCACAACAATATACTCACAGTACACACATCTGGGACTGACATAACGCCTTTCACATGGGTCTGCTGAATTAAAGCTCGCAAACATTTAACACAATATTTAAACCCTACGATAGAGCTGAGTACCCTTCGTCACAAATTGCATTGCTCCAAAGGCAATAATCACACTGAATCTGATCAATAATAATTTTTAATAACATTTAATTACCCTCCAATCTACTATATAATTATATTAATTCAGTCCTACTTCTGAAACACGACATATCTCCGAGAGACGTTTTTAACCGCACTTCGTAACCTAGGCGAACACGGCCGTTCACATAGATACGTTAGTTAACACAACCCAAAGAAAAGAACCTTCCATTAACTACCATTGTGCGCGCTGCTTCCAAACAAAAGTGTGCCAGATCAAACAAAATATACTACATTAAATCACACAAGCAAAGTATTTACAAAAATATGTCCCATAAACCATAAGTTAATTTAATAAATAATAAAATATTATTTGTACTCATCTCGTGTCGTAGTCACCCGTCAAAGAACATCAGATGCCATTCCCCAACTGGATGATCTTTTATCTCATAGCAGCCATCTGGACGGACTGTTGAGACTTCCACACTTCCTCTGCATTCATCGATGTCATCCTTGCGCTGATACAAAAATTAGGTTATTATACACTTTATGCCTGACTACTAAATTCGCTTGTTCAGGTACTAAATTCCCTGTCACTGTTCGTTGGCGAATTATCGACGCTACTGTCCCTATAACTATAGTACTATGACTATCTATCACTGATTTTACCACTTTACAATGAATATCTTGTGTCCTCGACACAAATACAAGTCTATCTCTTCAGACGAACAGAATCAAAGTCCTGTGTTCTCGACACACGGAATAAAAGTCATGTCTCCTAGACACACGGAATGAAAGTCAATCTCTTGTGTCCTCAACACACAGAATAAAAGTCAATGTCTTGGCTCTTCGACACACTTATAAATGAACTGGCCCTTGGGTCTAGATGAAGGGGGATTTTATGTAAAAATTTCTCGAAATAATTGTGATACAGGAATGAAATAAATATCACTGAACTCGTAATATTGCACAGGTCAAGAATATGCCCATTAATCCTAGAATCGATCGTAGAGATTTTGTCTAGGCGATTTCCCGCGTGAATACTATCCACCGCGTACCCCAGCCAGAGTTGGCGCGCAAGTAGGCATTCTCTTCTCATTGGTTCTCCATTTTCTGTAATTTGGCGGTTTCTAGTAGATCTTGGCGTCTTGGGAGTGTCTATTTTCTTCATCAGCCATTCACGTTACTGCATCATATTTCTTCTAGGCGCGAATATCACAATGAACATACCAGAACCATGTCTCACCGCGCGTCGCTTCTAAAATTGAGGTAGCCACACCTGTCCCTGTGATACATCGCTCTGCTATTTCTTTTCATAGCTCAAGTACTTAGCCTTTTGTTAAACTGATGCAGGTATGTCCCTACTGTCTCCAACAAATGCTTGAGATTTCCTCATCACTGTCTGCCTACTTTCATGATGCTGGTTGAAATATTTATTAATTGAAGAAATAAAATAGTAGAATCATATAACCAACATAGGGTAAAGGGTTCACTATATCCACCCTTCTACTGTTTGAAAAGTACGGTGAGGAGTTTTATAAATGATTGGTGTATTGACTCATGTTTACCATACCTAATTTTACGATGCACCACGCCTACGAACACGATTTATAGGCGTACATAAAGATACACAGAAAGACAGACAGACAATTCTATTGTCTACAACATATCACCCAATATACAAATATGGGTATATCTGCCATACAGTATCAAACAAAATCATCCTTACGATGAACCGGTATGTCGACAAAAGAAAGATTAGTTAAAATTTGCTCTCAAACTAAATTCACCTAACTTGTACTTCTTGACGTGAAATAGAATTGAAAGACTTGTAGACGAAACGCAATGCACCTCACATAAAAAATGACCCTCTACGTTGTGTTAGGTCCACATACACAGGAAGACCTCTTTCATAAATTATAAAGGCTTGTGGTGCATGAAAATTCAGGTTCTTTAGTCTCAAATGGCCCAAATTCCTAAAAGCCGCAAAAAATGCTGATTCAATTCAGGAATTTTTGAAAATAATGTTGTTGTTTGGAGATATAATAGACCTTCTGTACTGTATGTCGCACGTGAAAATTGCATGAAAAAATCCTAGATTACCCCTTGATCCCCTTAAATGCATTGGTGAATTATACAGTCTACGTTGGTTCCGTGATAACCTTATATTTGCAAACTTTCACAGAATTGTAATAAATGTAATAAATTGCTTCTTACTGAAATAGATGGAAAGTTGGATGCCACCCCTTGAGATAATGTTGTCATGGTTACAGATTTGCATTCCTTCATTAGTTTGTTAAATTAAATTTAATTAGTTTTCTGGGAATGTTTCAGAAACTGTTGGTTTAAGAGCCTTATAATATAGTTTTCGAGGACCCTAGAGTTTTATTTCTGGCACAGAGGAGCTTTGTCTCGTCGTTCTACGCCATAATATAATACTACTAATAATAACATAATATAGGGATAGGAATATAACAGACCTGCCATACCACACCCACAGGTGTAAATCGCGTGAAAAAATTCTAGACTACCCCTTGACCCCCTTAAGCGCATTTTACATATTGATGAAATTTACAGCTTAATTTGGTTCCATAATAACCATCTAGCCGTTTGCAAACTTTCACACTAATGTAATTAATGGAATTTCATTGCGTCTTACAGCAATAGATGGACCTCTGAGAATCTGTTGCCATGGTTATCGGCTTGCATTCGTTCAGTAGTTTATTAAATGAAATTAGTTTTCTGGGAATATCTCAAAACCGGTTGGACGTAGGACCTTAAAATGAGTTTTTAGGGCCCCCGAATGTTATCTCTCACATTGAGGGGCTGAAAATGGGCTTTGTCTCGTCCTTCTACTCCTATTTCAGCATGTATTTTAAGGGGGTATGCCCCATTTTATGATAGGTACAGAGAAGAGATACATCAATGATTAGTGTCGTGCCTCTGATGGATATCTGTACCAAATTTTGCGTTGATACACCCAGCCGTTCTCGATTTATAAGGGAACAAATTTGTCCACAATCAAACAAACAGACAGACCAAAACATTATTTTCGCGCGCATCTATCATAAAACAGTCTGAAACGTGTAAATAACTCAAATTTCCGTAGAAATTCAGAAAAAAAACAGACAAATTTTCTATTTATATATGTAGAGATATACTGCACGGCTCGGTGTTGACCGTGTTTTAATGCACAAATTTAGGATTTACTCGCTAACCGTTGGAGATACACGAAATGTGTTAAGGACCTTTTGGATTGAAAATTGAATGTTAAAGCTCATGTATGCCATCAAAAGGTTGCTATTTCTTAGCGTTCTCTTTTTATTTGAAATGGAAATATCAAATTTTGAAACCAGAGGGTGTAGTGACATCATAAATGTGGGTTTTACTCGCTAACCGTTGGAGATAAACGAAAAGTGAAGCTCGTATGTACCGTCAAAAGTTTGCTATTTCTTAGCGTTCTCTTTTTATTTGATAAGGAAATATGAAGTTTTGATTAAAGTGTGTAGTGACGTCACTAAAATGGTCGCCATTTTTAATAGTGCAAATTATCGAAATAAAATGTATCCTATATGTAAACCTGGTAAATCAGCTACATCCATGCAAAATTTCATTTAAATCGGACCAGTGGTTCTTTTGTTATTGAGTAGCACACAGACAGACACACACCATCTCATTTTTATATATTAGTATAGCAGAAGTACCCATCCTTCGAACGGTGTTATATATTAACACCAGACATTATCAATTGAGCTACTGTTGCAATGGTTAGCGGTTTTTCATTCCTTCATAAGTTTATCAGAACGAAGTTAGTTTTCAGGGAATACCACACACACTGTTAATTTAAGGGCCTTAAAATGTGGTTTTCGGAGACCTCTTATAGACTCGCGAATTTTGTGTCTCACATTGAGAAGCGCAACATATGCTTTGATCGTCCTTCTAGGATAATTATTTATATTTCGCCCATTTTAGCATGTATTTTGAGAAGTTTTTCCCTATATCCACCCTTCTACTGTTTGAAAAGTACGGTGAGGAGTTTTATAAATGATTGGTGTATTGACTCATGTTTACCATACCTAATTTTACGATGCACCACGCCTACGAACACGATTTATAGGCGTACATAAAGATACACAGAAAGACAGACAGACAATTCTATTGTCTACAACATATCACCCAGATATCCAAATATGGGTATATCTGCCATACAGTATCAAACAAAATCATCCTTACGATGAACCCGTATGTCGACAAAAGAAAGATTAGTTAAAATTTGCTCTCAAACTAAATTCACCTAACTTGTACTTCTTGACGTGAAATAGAATTGAAAGACTTGTAGACGAAACGCAATGCACCTCACATAAAAAATGACCCTCTACGTTGTGTTAGGTCCACATACACAGGAAGACCTCTTTCATAAATTATAAAGGCTTGTGGTGCATGAAAATTCAGGTTCTTTAGTCTCAAATGGCCCAAATTCCTAAAAGCCGCAAAAAATGCTGATTCAATTCTGGATTTTTTGAAAATAATGTTGCTGTTTGGAGATATAAAGGATGATTGTAGTTTTACGTGACCATTAATCGCTAGATCATAAGCCACGGGACCTCCATTTTACGTGGAATCTGAACCACAGGGCATGGCATTTCACTTTGCAAATGTTTGGAGATACAATAGTCCTTCTGTACTATATGTCGGACGTGAAAATTGCATGAAATAAATCTAGGTTACCCCTTGACCCCCTTAATTGCATTGATGAATTATACAGTCTACGTTGGTTCCGTGATAACCGTATAGCCATTTGCAAACTTTCACAGAAATGTAATAAATAGAGTGACATTACTTCTTACAGAAATAGATGGAAAGTTGGATGCCACCCTTTGAGATAATGTTGTCATGGTTAGCGATTTCCATTCCTTCATTAGTTTGTTAAATTAAATTAGTTTTTTGGAAATATTTCAGATACTTTTGGTTTTAGGGCCTTATAATGTAGTTTTCGAGGACCATTTAGGGCCCCCAAGTTTTGTTTCTGGCACCGAGGGGGCTTTATCTCCTCGTTGCACGCCATAATATAATAATAATAATAATATAATATAGGGATAGGAATATAATAGACATGCCGTACCACACCTGGAGGTGTAAATCGCCTGAAAAAATTCTACTGTACCCCTTGACCCCCTTAAGCGCATTATACGTATTGATGAATTCTACAGCTTAATTTGGTTCAGTGATAACCTTCTAGCCGTTTGCAAACTTTCACACCAATGTAATTAATGGAATTGCATTGCGTCTTACAGCAATAGATGGACCTCTGAGAATCTGTTGCCATGGTTACCGGCTTGTATTCGTTCATTAGTTTATTAAATGAAATTAGTTGTCTGGGAATATCTCAAAAACGGTTGGTTTTAGGGCCTTAAAATGTGGATTTCGGGGACCCTTCAGGGCCCCCGAATTTTGTCTCTCAGATCGAGGGACTGAAAATGATTTTTGTCTCGTCCTTCTACTCCTATTTCAGCATGCATTTTAAGGGGGTAGGCCCCCTTTTATGAGAGGTACGGTGAAGGGTTACATCAATGATTAGTGTCGTGCCTCTGATGGATATCTGTACCAAATTTTACGTTGATACACCCAGCCGTTCTCGAGTTATAAGGGAACAAATTTGTCCACAGACAATCAAACAAACAGACAGACCAAAACATTATTTTCCCGCGCATCTATCATAAAACAGTCTGAAACGTGTAAATAACTCAAATTTCCGTAGAAATTCAGAAAAAAAACTGACAAATTTACTATTTATATATAGAGAGATATACTGCACCGCTCGGTGTTGACCGTGTTTTATTGCACAAATTTAGGTTATACTCGCTAACCGTCGGAGATAAACGAAAAGTGATAAGAACCTTTTGGATAGAAAATTAAATGCTTAAGCTCGTGTATACCATCAAAAGTTTGCTATTTCTTAGCGTTCTCTTTATATTTGAAATGGAAATATGAAATTTTGAAACCAAAGGGTGTAGTGACGTCACAAAAGTAGGTTTTACTCGCTAACCGTTGGAGATACACGAAAAGTGATAAGGACCGTTCGGATAGGAAATTACATTTCAAAGCTCGTGTGTGCCATCAAAAGTTTGATATTTCCTTTCGTTCTCTTTTTATTTGATATGGAAATATGAAATTTTGAAACCAAAGGGTGTTGTGACGTCACTAAAATGGTCGCCATTTCTTAATAGTGCAAAATATCGAAATTAAAAGTATACTATATGTAAACCTGGTATTTCAGCTACATCCATGCAAAATTTCATTTAAATCGGACTAGTGGTTCTTGCGTTATTATGTAACAGACAGACAGACAGACAGACAGACAGACACACACCGTCTCATTTTATATATTAGTATGATTATTTATTATTATTTCAATAAAGTTGGCATTTTGTCTTTCACGGCCATAGAATCCCCGAACAAGGCACGACATAAACCTAGAAAAGTTGCTGAGTTGGGCTAATGGACTAATGGCGCAGCAGAAAAGCGGAGAATTGAAGATTTTGAAATATGGTGATACAGGAGAATGATGATCAGATGGGTAGATAGGGTAACAAATGAAGAGGTATTAAGACGAGTCGGAGAGGAGAGATGTTTCTGGCGACTGCTAATGAAGATAAGAGATAGGAGGGTAGGACACATATTAAGACACCCAGGAATAGCAAGCATAGTTATGGATGGGATGGTCGAGGACCAGAACTGTAGGGGTAAACCAGGGTAAAACAGATTGCCTCGGATGTAGGGTGTGGTAGCAATGTAGAGATGAAACGATTAGCTCAGGAGAGGGAGACTTGGAGGGCTGCATCAAACCAGTTAAAAAACTGAAGACTCAAACAACAACAATCAGGAATTTTAATTACTTAGAGAGGTATGTGAGACAAAAGGGTTGTTGGAGAATTTCAATCCCTGGAATGTAAAACTGGAAGAGACTACATAATGTACATCAGCGGCCAAGGTGGGAGATATTTAACTATAGGTCTATTAATAGCGATATATTGTCGTTGAAATCATCAATAAGTATGGCCAAATTACATCCAGAATAGCTTAAGTAAGAATACTTTTAATTCTCCATATTCCGATAGATTTACCATTCCAGTGTGCAAGAGTGCAGTTCCCTCTTCAAACAATATTCGCAATTTCTTTAACAAAGCGCAATGACACACACTTAACAGTAGCACATGTACATTTAGACAAAACCATTTTTTCCCATGGGCAACTGCATGTGACGTGCTCGCGAGCATCCGGACAACAAAATCGTTATGTCTCAGCAGAAGATGGCAAAACCAAAAACGTAATTTTAAAATGTGTTAACATAATGTAACATCAAACCCTGCAGACATTCACAACTCTATAAAATTCCCACTTTGCTGCTCATATTAATATACTGTATGTATCAGAATATTCAGAATTCGAATGGACCCACATGTAGCCGCGATTGCTGTAAGAAAATAAACCAATTATCAGCAATAATGCATCTTCCCCATTGTCTTGATCGCGGGCGAAGCTGCGGGTACCTGCTAGTATATATATATATATATATGTATATCACTTTCTTTTGGACACGATAACTACCGCAATTTTGCACCAATCACTTTCATTTTTATACATACTATGTATTGAACCCGAGGGGGTCATGCTGACTGGTATCGAACGTAGACCTCGGAGATAAGTTGAGCTCTGAATGAAGGTTCCACCAGGGAGCGAACCCGAGATCTGTTGAGGGAGTTTCGTTGTAAAAACCCCTAGAGGAAAGTACATATTTAATCACTGGTGTGATATCAGTTGATACTGACATTATTTATTGAAATAATGCAGGGAAAATGAGTGGAATACAGCATTATTGGACTACATGAAGTAGGCTATGCTGGACTTGAAACACAGAAGTGGAGAGTTTGACAGTTTACTAATGGCCCCAGAATTGTAGGAGGAGACTCATGGATCCATGTCAATCTCGTTGACCTACTTAAGTCATCTGCACCGCGTTGTCGCAGCCCCTAAACTAAGGAACCAACCAACCTAAGTCGTCTGCAAGAGGTCGGGGGGTTGAATAATGACCCTGTTCTTCCCCGTTTGAGAATAAAAACGAGAATGGAAGGGGAAGATCCCAAGGAAAATCATTGATTACTCGTGATTGGAGCAATGCAATGACATGGGAGTTGCACACAGGTGAATCTTTAGCCAGGAGGCTAATTTTAGAGCCATCAAACTGTGAAATCAAGGCATATTTAATGGAGTGCGCAGGAACACAGGACTATTGGTGTTCGCGGCGTGACCTGACTATGTCGCCGGGGATTTCCACATGACGCCGCGTCCCCACGCCATGGATAAGGCAATTAATATTAATTAATTGGCCGATCGACCCTCGAGCATGCATGCATTTTTGTGACCAGCGAAGAAAAAGGAACAATATGAGTATTATTCCAAGACCAGAATTATCCTGGAACAGAAGATGACACTGCGAAGGAATCTGAGACCTACTTTTTCGTGTGAAACGGATATAAGGGAGTAGACCCTTGGCAGAGGTCAGTCGTTGGCAGCAGTTATCGGTTGGCAGTTGTGTTTGGAAGTTGTACCAGAATCTAGCGCGGAGCGCCCAGGCGCGCACACAAAGACTTAAACATTTTACTGGTAATCAGTATATTAGCCGTGCAGTGTAAAGCACCAGTGATAATATAATCATGCATGGTCATGAAATAATAATGAGTACGGTAATCAATAAACTTGATTATGCGAAATGCATATTACCGAAGTTAAGGTAGGAGGCTCGGACGTCAGTTTGGGAAGCCGTGCAGTAAGACTGTTATATACTGTTTATTAAGGACAGTCGTGCCGTATGTGTGTAGTCGGCAGTACGAGCAATTGGTAGTGTTCACATAGGAAGTACCGTGTGATATACTAGGCAGAACTGTTGAAAGTAATAATTTGTTAAATACAATGTACAATGTTGAGCGTAGTGTAAAATAGTGATTGGTTATACATATCTTAAGTATGCCAATAAATAGCGTTCATGACGATATGTAAGCATATTAATGCCAGATCAGGAAGGTTATCAAGGGATAATCGATAGACTGTTGGTGAATCCGTAGGCAGATGATCGAGATGTTCAATCAGGAGGTAGTAGGACCGAAGAGGAGGCCGTCCGCACCTGCAATTCTGATATCTTGCCAGGAAATTTCAACCAGTCAGGAATATAAATTGTGACGTGTGTTTGTGCAGTGATCTTATGTAAAATATATTTTAAATTAATAATATGACAAGTGTTATAAAGTATCATGTGTTTTGGAAGCATTAGCTTCATCATAGAAATGGAAAAGTGTCGTGTGTTTATGAATCAAATGCCATATAAGATGTGTATTAGCAGTATGGAAATGTCTCGCTAATTATCCAAATGGCAGGCGACACTGGAAGATATGGGTGGTTGGAGTCACCTGGATAAGCCTATGTAAGTACCCCACAAATCATGTTGTTATAGAAGTTATAGCCACTGCAGGTAATGTGATTTCAGAATTATAAAATATGCCAGTAAGAATCAATATTAGGAGGTATACCCTCAAGTGTTTATGGTTGTTTGATTTCAGTAAAGTTAAGATGTTGTTATACATCAGAGAGTGGATTAATCGTTACCACTATTAATAAAATGGCAATTCAGTTATGCAAAACTTAACGTAACGAACACGGATGTTCGATTATTGAAACGGTTACGTTGTGTCGGGTTGAGGTAATTTATGTCAGTAATAATAATAATAATTATAATAATGATAAAAGGTATAATTGAATGCATCAGGATAAAAGGTTGTAAGCAAGAAATATTTACGCTAATTGGAATATTTATCTAGCCAAGCAGTAGATTATATATTAAGGGTTGAGAAAAGAGTTAATATTAGAATATATTGTGTTAATGGGAATATAATTATGCAAGGAAATGGAAGAGCTTAACAGTGAATTGAATTTGTTGCTTGTGTATAAGCTTGTAGAGTAACGGATAGAGCTCTCTTAATATTAAAGGACGAGATCATAGTAACAGGTTACGGAGTCAGGTAATCTATTCGACGTGTGAAGTCTTGTACAGTCTTGGGCGTACAGAGATATTAATTTATGCCAGAGTGTATTTAATGTGATACCCTAACTCCGATGATGGATATGGAATGTTCCGGGTTCGAATCCTGTGGTAGGTGAGGGGAGAACATTGGAAACCACTGCACCATACCTGATCGACCGAGAACTTGATATTGAATGATTCGGCTCTTGTGAAGCGAATCTTATTGACGGCAGCTGTTGACTGACCGTAGCATTTATTAAGATACCGGCTACCCACTAGACCTGTGTTTGATGAATCTCGTGCCTTCATATAATGATATGGACCTGTTGAGGCCGTTATTAATATCCTAAGGTTAGGAATAAATATTTAAGCTCATCCAGAACCTATTGCATAATATTCAGTTTAAATTCATATGGGATCACGTGGATCATTGTGACCACAATATTGTATTCAGAATCGTGATACTGATTGGGGAGATGAAAGCCAGGCATCAGGAAGGCGAGGGACGGTTTACAGATGTAACCACCCCACTCCATTCCATTGTATACAGGCAGCTCCAAGGGGCTGAGTTGTCAAACGAACCGTGAAGGCTAGCGTTTTGAAAGGACAGATTTGAGACCTTGCTTGTAATGAAAGGAAGCATTGTTATATTGTGTAATGAATGTGTGTGGTTTAAAAACACATTGGTAATCATAGATCACCCTGATGATATAAAAGTTTAGCAATCTTACGAATGATCGGAAGTTGCATTTTGTACTGACACTGACACGAGTTTATGAAGTTGGGCACTTGACGCCACAGGCTACGCTCGTAAGGGTAGCTTAATAATACCATCCGACACAGCGATAACAGAAGTTATTTATTGAAATCACAATGGCATGCAGTGGAACTATAAAAAGAGGGGAGCGGAGGGGTAGACTTACGTAAGTGTGTTGTTGCAAGTAGATTGTAGTGCAACCCATGAGTTGGCTAATGCATGAAAGCATTTGGTGGGAGAGAGAGATATAACACAAACAGTACACATGATGTAAATTAAGATGTGTTGTAAGAATCAAGTAATTTTGTGAATTTAAAGAAGTCACACTAGGTGACATGAGTGTAAAAGTACAGTTTTTTTTTTGTGAAACGTTACATGTGCATCAGCGCACTTGAGTGAAGTTTAAAATCCACCTAATGGTAATGGATTGAATAATGATACGGATTTAATTTGTTAAACTATGTGAATAATTAGTGGATTGTGGAAGTAATTTCGTTTGATTTTGTTTTATGTTTGTTGGGATTGTTCTTTTATGTTTGCAGTCATGATTTTTATACTGAATTAAAGTCTTTAGAGTAGAGTTGTGCCTTATCATTGTAGAGTTGATACCTTTTAGTCTCAAATCAAAAATATGCAACTGCTCAGTGGGGGAACGGTACACGCCGAGAACTGAAGCTAGCTGGAGGCAGAAGCATGTTTTCCATGGAAATTACTTACATGGTGACAGTATGCCTATAAAATCTCGATCAAGTTCGTTAATGGGCACAATCGGTCGAAGGGGGTGAAAATGGGGGGCTTTTTTTTCGAAAAAGTGAAATATCGCTATAACTCTCTTATTATTTGAAATATCGAATCCATTCAAAGTTCATAGTATGTGTCGGATAAGGCCCAAAAAATTATATTTGATGAGTTTTTTGATAGCACCATTGACCAAAGGGGTGGGAAAAAAATATTAATCACATCTCTCTTAATAGGCACAATATCAAAACCGTACAGAATGGACAATATTCCCCTAATGATTAACTAAAACTTTTGTCTGAAAGATTTTTTGATATAACCCACCATTACGCCAAGGGATGAGAAAAATGATTTCGGAATTAGAAGAAAATGCCAAGTGTCATCAGAGGTTACCATGACAACGCTTCTAAATTTATGAGTGATGTGCTAAGAGCAGTCAAGTACTGGCAAACGAAAATGTTCAATTGACGAAAAATAAAAGCCGTCGTCAGAATTAAAGCACACCGCGGAAAATATTATATATTATAGCTTCTTAAAAAGGCCTACAAAGACACTAACTCAGATTATACAGACGTCACAAAGAGTAAATAATTAGACTCAAAATCACGTATTGTTTCCGACACCACAAAACCCCTCTATAAGTATTACAATACATAATCAGATCATATTGGAAAGAAACCAATGAACAAAGGTATATAGATAAGCATGGGTCCTAGTGGAAAATAATTCTATCACCTAAAACCAAAAATGCATGTGACGAAAAAATCCTTCAAAATATCATGTTGGTTTCCGGCCCTACAAGACGTACAAAATATACTAAAAGTATTAAAAAAATCATTTTTTTGAAATTTCATTCGAATCAACTTTTAAGTTTTTTCTGGAACTTAGAAAATTTCGGCCAAAAAGTACAAAATCATTAACAACTCTCTTATTGTTGATCGTATGATGAAATAGCAAGAGACAAAAAAGATGTAATATGTTATTGTTTACAACATAGGCCATGTAGAATATTACACTCAGACCCATTACCGGAGATTCGTTGCTTTTTTCCCTATTTTAGGTAGATTTCATTAGAAAGCTAACTATTGCAATGGGTACCATGTTTCGACTTCCGGAAAATTTTGACATATCTTCGCGTTCCACATCCCCGAGACCCCAAAACCATCGTCAGTTCAAAAGTTTATATATAATTTATGTATATATATATCACTTTCTTGTGGACACGATAACTACCGCAATTTTGCACCAATCACTTGCATTGTTTTACATACTATGTATGCCTATAAAATCTCATTCAAGCTCGTTAATGGACATAATCGGACGAAGGGGGTGAATATGGGGGGGGGGGGGTCGAAAAAGTGAAATATCTCTGTAACTCTCTTATTATTTGAAATATCGAATCCATTCAAAGTTCATAGTATGTGTCGGATAAGGCCCAAAAAATTATATTTGATGAGCTTTTGATAGCACCAACCATTGACCAAAGGGGTGGGAAAATGTGGGTTTTTCGGGAAACATTAATCACATCTCTCTTAATAGGTACAATATCAAAACCGTACAGAATGGACAATATTCCCCTAATGATTAACTAAAACTTTTGTCTGAAAGAATTTTTGATATAACCCACCATTACGCCAAGGGATGAGAAAAATGATTTTGGAATTAGAAGAAAATGCCATGTGTCATCAGAGGTTACCATGACAACGCTTCTAAATTTATGAGTGATGTGCTAAGAGCAGTCAAGTACTGTCAAACGGAAATGTTCAATTGACGAAAAATAAAAGCCGTCGTCAGAATTAAAGCACACCGCGGAAAATATTATATATTATACCTTCATAATAAGGCCTACAAAGACACTAACTCACATTATACAGACGTCACAAAGAGTAAATAATTAGACTCAAAATCACGTATTGTTTCCGACACCACAAAACCCCTCTATAAGTATTACAATACATAATCAGATCATATTGGAAAGAAACCAATGAACAAAGGTATATAGATAAGCATGGGTCCTAGTGGAAAATAATTCTATTACCTAAAACCAAAAATGCATGTGACGAAAAAATCCTTCAAAATATCATGTTGGTTTCCGGCCCTACAAGACGTACAAAATATACTAAAAGTATTAAAAAAATCATTTTTTTGAAATTTCATTCGAATCAACTTTTAAGTTTTTTCTGGAACTTAGAAAATTTCGGCCAAAAAGTACAAAATCATTAACAACTCTCTTATTGTTGGTCGTATGATGAAATAGCAAGAGACAAAAAAGATGTAATATGTTATTGTTTACAACATAGGCCATGTAGAATATTACACTCAGACCTATTACCGGAGATTCGTTGCTTTTTTCTCTATTTTAGGTAGATTTCATTAGAAAGCTAACTATTGCAATGGGTACCATGTTTCGACTTCCGGAAAATTTTGACATATCTTCGCGTTTCACATCCCCGAGACCCCAAAACCATCGTCAGTTCAAAAGTTTATATATAATTTATGTATATATATATATATATATATATATATCACTTTCTTGTGGACACGATAACTACCGCAATTTTGCACCAATCACTTGCATTTTTTTACATACTATGTATGCCTATAAAAGCTCATTCAAGTTCGTTAATGGACATAATCGGTCGAAGGGGGTGAATATGGGGGCCTTTTTTTTTTCGAAAAAGTGAAATATCTCTGTAACTCTCTTATTATTTGAAATATCGAATCCATTCAAAGTTCATAGTATGTGTCGGATAAGGCCCAAAAAATTATATTTGATGAGCTTTTGATAACACCAACCATTGACCAAAGGGGTGGGAAAATGTGGGTTTTTCGGGAAACATTAATCACATCTCTCTTAATAGGTACAATATCAAAACCGTACAGAATGGACAATATTCCCCTAATGATTAACTAAAACTTTTGTCTGAAAGAATTTTTGATATAACCCACCATTACGCCAAGGGATGAGAAAAATGATTTTGGAATTAGAAGAAAATGCCATGTGTCATCAGAGGTTACCATGACAACGCTTCTAAATTTATGAGTGATGTGCTAAGAGCAGTCAAGTACTGTCAAACGGAAATGTTCAATTGACGAAAAATAAAAGCCGTCGTCAGAATTAAAGCACACCGCGGAAAATATTATATATTATACCTTCATAAAAAGGCCTACAAAGACACTAACTCACATTATACAGACGTCACAAAGAGTAAATAATTAGATTCAAAATCACGTATTGTTTCCGACACCACAAAACCCCTCTATAAGTATTACAATACATAATCAGATCATATTGGAAAGAAACCAATGAACAAAGGTATATAGATAAGCATGGGTCCTAGTGGAAAATAATTCTATCACCTAAAACCAAAAATGCATGTGACGAAAAAATCCTTCAAAATATCATGTTGGTTTCCGGCCCTACAAGACGTACAAAATATAATAAAAGTATTAAAAAAATCATTTTTTTGAAATTTTATTCGAATCAACTTGTAAGTTTTTTCTGGAACTTAGAAAATTTCGGCCAAAAAGTACAAAATCATTAACAACTCTCTTATTGTTGGTCGTATGATGAAATAGCAAGAGACAAAAAAGATGTAATATGTTATTGTTTACAACATAGGCCATGTAGAATATTACACTCAGACCTATTACCGGAGATTCGTTGCTTTTTTCCCTATTTTAGGTAGATTTCATTAGAAAGCTAACTATTGCAATGGGTACCATGTTTCGACTTCCGGAAAATTTTGACATATCTTCGCGTTTCACATCCCCGAGACCCCAAAACCATCGTCAGTTCAAAAGTTTATATATAATT
The DNA here is from genome assembly GCA_946902985.2 of Meconema thalassinum. Lineage (NCBI taxonomy): Eukaryota > Metazoa > Arthropoda > Insecta > Orthoptera > Tettigoniidae > Meconema > Meconema thalassinum. The sequence goes on from OX336388.2 coordinate 2,004,940,758, forward strand.
TATGTATATATATATATATATCACTTTTTGTGGACACGATAACTACCGCAATATTGCACCAATCACTTGCATTTTTTTACATACTATGTATGCCTATAAAATCTCATTCAAGTTCGTTAATGGACATAATCGGTCTAAGGGGGTGAATATGGGGGGCTTTTTTTTCGAAAAAGTGAAATATCTCTGTAACTCTCTTATTATTTGAAATATCGAATCCATTCAAAGTTCATAGTATGTGTCGGATAAGGCCCAAAAAATTATATTTGATGAGCTTTTGATAGCACCAACCATTGACCAAAGGGGTGGGAAAATGTGGGTTTTTCGGGAAACATTAATCACATCTCTCTTAATAGGTACAATATCAAAACCGTACAGAATGGACAATATTCCCCTAATGATTAACTAAAACTTTTGTCTGAAAGAATTTTTGATATAACCCACCATTACGCCAAGGGATGAGAAAAATGATTTTGGAATTAGAAGAAAATGCCATGTGTCATCAGAGGTTACCATGACAACGCTTCTAAATTTATGAGTGATGTGCTAAGAGCAGTCAAGTACTGTCAAACGGAAATGTTCAATTGACGAAAAATAAAAGCCGTCGTCAGAATTAAAGCACACCGCGGAAAATATTATATATTATACCTTCATAATAAGGCCTACAAAGACACTAACTCACATTATACAGACGTCACAAAGAGTAAATAATTAGACTCAAAATCACGTATTGTTTCCGACACCACAAAACCCCTCTATAAGTATTACAATACATAATCAGATCATATTGGAAAGAAACCAATGAACAAAGGTATATAGATAAGCATGGGTCCTAGTGGAAAATAATTCTATTACCTAAAACCAAAAATGCATGTGACGAAAAAATCCTTCAAAATATCATGTTGGTTTCCGGCCCTACAAGACGTACAAAATATACTAAAAGTATTAAAAAAATCATTTTTTTGAAATTTCATTCGAATCAACTTTTAAGTTTTTTCTGGAACTTAGAAAATTTCGGCCAAAAAGTACAAAATCATTAACAACTCTCTTATTGTTGGTCGTATGATGAAATAGCAAGAGACAAAAAAGATGTAATATGTTATTGTTTACAACATAGGCCATGTAGAATATTACACTCAGACCTATTACCGGAGATTCGTTGCTTTTTTCTCTATTTTAGGTAGATTTCATTAGAAAGCTAACTATTGCAATGGGTACCATGTTTCGACTTCCGGAAAATTTTGACATATCTTCGCGTTTCACATCCCCGAGACCCCAAAACCATCGTCAGTTCAAAAGTTTATATATAATTTATGTATATATATATATATATATATATATATCACTTTCTTGTGGACACGATAACTACCGCAATTTTGCACCAATCACTTGCATTTTTTTACATACTATGTATGCCTATAAAATCTCATTCAAGTTCGTTAATGGACATAATCGGTCAAAGGGGGTGAATATGGGGGGCTTTTTTTTTTCGAAAAAGTGAAATATCTCTGTAACTCTCTTATTATTTGAAATATCGAATCCATTCAAAGTTCATAGTATGTGTCGGATAAGGCCCAAAAAATTATATTTGATGAGCTTTTGATAGCACCAACCATTGACCAAAGGGGTGGGAAAATGTGGGTTTTTCGGGAAACATTAATCACATCTCTCTTATTAGGTACAATATCAAAACCGTACAGAATGGACAATATTCCCCTAATGATTAACTAAAACTTTTGTCTGAAAGAATTTTTGATATAACCCACCATTACGCCAAGGGATGAGAAAAATGATTTTGGAATTAGAAGAAAATGCCATGTGTCATCACAGGTTACCATGACAACGCTTCTAAATTTATGAGTGATGTGCTAAGAGCAGTCAAGTACTGTCAAACGGAAATGTTCAATTGACGAAAAATAAAAGCCGTCGTCAGAATTAAAGCACACCGCGGAAAATATTATATATTATACCTTCATAAAAAGGCCTACAAAGACACTAACTCACATTATACAGACGTCACAAAGAGTAAATAATTAGACTCAAAATCACGTATTGTTTCCGACACCACAAAACCCCTCTATAAGTATTACAATACATAATCAGATCATATTGGAAAGAAACCAATGAACAAAGGTATATAGATAAGCATGGGTCCTAGTGGAAAATAATTCTATTACCCAAAACCAAAAATGCATGTGACGAAAAAATCCTTCTAAATATCATGTTGGTTTCCGGCCCTACAAGACGTACAAAATATACTAAAAGTATTAAAAAAATCATTTTTTTGAAATTTCATTCGAATCAACTTTTAAGTTTTTTCTGGAACTTAGAAAATTTCGGCCAAAAAGTACAAAATCATTAACAACTCTCTTATTGTTGGTCGTATGAGGAAATAGCAAGAGACAAAAAAGATGTAATATGTTATTGTTTACAACATAGGCCATGTAGAATATTACACTCAGACCTATTACCGGAGATTCGTTGCTTTTTTCCCTATTTTAGGTAGATTTCATTAGAAAGCTAACTATTGCAATGGGTACCATGTTTCGACTTCCGGAAAATCTTGACATATCTTCGCGTTTCACATCCCCGAGACCCCAAAACCATCGTCAGTTCAAAAGTTTATATATAATTTATGTATATATATATATATATCACTTTCTTGTGGACACGATAACTACCGCAATATTGCACCAATCACTTGCATTTTTTTACATACTATGTATGCCTGTAAAATCTCATTCAAGTTCGTTAATGGACATAATCGGTCTAAGGGGGTGAATATGGGGGGCTTTTTTTTCGAAAAAGTGAAATATCTCTGTAACTCTCTTATTATTTGAAATATCGAATCCATTCAAAGTTCATAGTATGTGTCGGATAAGGCCCAAAAAATTATATTTGATGAGCTTTTTATAGCACCAACCATTGACCAAAGGGGTGGGAAAATGTGGGTTTTTCGGGAAACATTAATCACATCTCTCTTAATAGGTACAATATCAAAACCGTACAGAATGGACAATATTCCCCTAATGATTAACTAAAACTTTTGTCTGAAAGAATTTTTGATATAACCCACCATTACGCCAAGGGATGAGAAAAATGATTTTGGAATTAGAAGAAAATGCCATGTGTCATCAGAGGTTACCATGACAACGCTTCTAAATTTATGAGTGATGTGCTAAGAGCAGTCAAGTACTGTCAAACGGAAATGTTCAATTGACGAAAAATAAAAGCCGTCGTCAGAATTAAAGCACACCGCGGAAAATATTATATATTATACCTTCATAAAAAGGCCTACAAAGACACTAACTCACATTATACAGACGTCACAAAGAGTAAATAATTAGACTCAAAATCACGTATTGTTTCCGACACCACAAAACCCCTCTATAAGTATTACAATACATAATCAGATCATATTGGAAAGAAACCAATGAACAAAGGTATATAGATAAGCATGGGTCCTAGTGGAAAATAATTCTATCACCTAAAACCAAAAATGCATGTGACGAAAAAATCCTTCAAAATATCATGTTGGTTTCCGGCCCTACAAGACGTACAAAATATACTAAAAGTATTAAAAAATCATTTTTTTGAAATTTCATTCGAATCAACTTTTAAGTTTTTTCTGGAACTTAGAAAATTTCGGCCAAAAAGTACAAAATCATTAACAACTCTCTTATTGTTGGTCGTATGATGAATTAGCAAGAGACAAAAAAGATGTAATATGTTATTGTTTACAACATAGGCCATGTAGAATATTACACTCAGACCTATTACCGGAGATTCGTTGCTTTTTTCCCTATTTTAGGTAGATTTCATTAGAAAGCTAACTATTGCAATGGGTACCATGTTTCGACTTCCGGAAAATTTTGACATATCTTCGCGTTTCACATCCCCGAGACCCCAAAACCATCGTCAGTTCAAAAGTTTATATATAATTTATGTATATATATATATATATATATATATATATATATATATATATATATCACTTTCTTGTGGACACGATAACTACCGCAATTTTGCACCAATCACTTGCATTTTTTTACATACTATGTATGCCTATAAAAGCTCATTCAAGTTCGTTAATGGACATAATCGGTCGAAGGGGGTGAATATGGGGGCCTTTTTTTTCTCGAAAAAGTGAAATATCTCTGTAACTCTCTTATTATTTGAAATATCGAATCCATTCAAAGTTCATAGTATGTGTCGGATAAGGCCCAAAAAATTATATTTGATGAGCTTTTGATAACACCAACCATTGACCAAAGGGGTGGGAAAATGTGGGTTTTTCGGGAAACATTAATCACATCTCTCTTAATAGGTACAATATCAAAACCGTACAGAATGGACAATATTCCCCTAATGATTAACTAAAACTTTTGTCTGAAAGAATTTTTGATATAACCCACCATTACGCCAAGGGATGAGAAAAATGATTTTGGAATTAGAAGAAAATGCCATGTGTCATCAGAGGTTACCATGACAACGCTTCTAAATTTATGAGTGATGTGCTAAGAGCAGTCAAGTACTGTCAAACGGAAATGTTCAATTGACGAAAAATAAAAGCCGTCGTCAGAATTAAAGCACACCGCGGAAAATATTATATATTATACCTTCATAAAAAGGCCTACAAAGACACTAACTCACATTATACAGACGTCACAAAGAGTAAATAATTAGATTCAAAATCACGTATTGTTTCCGACACCACAAAACCCCTCTATAAGTATTACAATACATAATCAGATCATATTGGAAAGAAACCAATGAACAAAGGTATATAGATAAGCATGGGTCCTAGTGGAAAATAATTCTATCACCTAAAACCAAAAATGCATGTGACGAAAAAATCCTTCAAAATATCATGTTGGTTTCCGGCCCTACAAGACGTACAAAATATACTAAAAGTATTAAAAAAATCATTTTTTTGAAATTTTATTCGAATCAACTTGTAAGTTTTTTCTGGAACTTAGAAAATTTCGGCCAAAAAGTACAAAATCATTAACAACTCTCTTATTGTTGGTCGTATGATGAAATAGCAAGAGACAAAAAAGATGTAATATGTTATTGTTTACAACATAGGCCATGTAGAATATTACACTCAGACCTATTACCGGAGATTCGTTGCTTTTTTCCCTATTTTAGGTAGATTTCATTAGAAAGCTAACTATTGCAATGGGTACCATGTTTCGACTTCCGGAAAATTTTGACATATCTTCGCGTTTCACATCCCCGAGACCCCAAAACCATCGTCAGTTCAAAAGTTTATATATAATTTATGTATATATATATATCACTTTCTTGTGGACACGATAACTACCGCAATTTTGCACCAATCACTTGCATTTTTTTACATACTATGTATGCCTATAAAATCTCATTCAAGTTCGTTAATGGACATAATCGGTCGAAGGGGGTGAATATGGGGGGCTTTTTTTTTTTCGAAAAAGTGAAATATCTCTGTAACTCTCTTATTATTTGAAATATCGAATCCATTCAAAGTTCATAGTATGTGTCGGATAAGGCCCAAAAAATTATATTTGATGAGCTTTTGATAGCACCAACCATTGACCAAAGGGGTGGGAAAATGTGGGTTTTTCGGGAAACATTAATCACATCTCTCTTAATAGGTACAATATCAAAACCGTACAGAATGGACAATATTCCCCTAATGATTAACTAAAACTTTTGTCTGAAAGAATTTTTGATATAACCCACCATTACGCCAAGGGATGAGAAAAATGATTTTGGAATTAGAAGAAAATGCCATGTGTCATCAGAGGTTACCATGACAACGCTTCTAAATTTATGAGTGATGTGCTAAGAGCAGTCAAGTACTGTCAAACGGAAATGTTCAATTGACGAAAAATAAAAGCCGCCGTCAGAATTAAAGCACACCGCGGAAAATATTATATATTATACCTTCATAAAAAGGCCTACAAAGACACTAACTCACATTATACAGACGTCACAAAGAGTAAATAATTAGACTCAAAATCACGTATTGTTTCCGACACCACAAAACCCCTCTATAAGTATTACAATACATAATCAGATCATATTGGAAAGAAACCAATGAACAAAGGTATATAGATAAGCATGGGTCCTAGTGGAAAATAATTCTATCACCTAAAACCAAAAATGCATGTGACGAAAAAATCCTTCAAAATATCATGTTGGTTTCCGGCCCTACAAGACGTACAAAATATACTAAAAGTATTAAAAAAATCATTTTTTTGAAATTTCATTCGAATCAACTTTTAAGTTTTTTCTGGAACTTAGAAAATTTCGGCCAAAAAGTACAAAATCATTAACAACTCTCTTATTGTTGGTCGTATGATGAAATAGCAAGAGACAAAAAAGATGTAATATGTTATTGTTTACAACATAGGCCATGTAGAATATTACACTCAGACCTATTACCGGAGATTCGTTGCTTTTTCCCTATTTTAGGTAGATTTCATTAGAAAGCTAACTATTGCAATGGGTACCATGTTTCGACTTCCGGAAAATTTTGACATATCTTCGCGTTTCACATCCCCGAGACCCCAAAACCATCGTCAGTTCAAAAGTTTATATATAATTTATGTATATATATATATATATCACTTTTTGTGGACACGATAACTACCGCAATATTGCACCAATCACTTGCATTTTTTTACATACTATGTATGCCTATAAAATCTCATTCAAGTTCGTTAATGGACATAATCGGTCTAAGGGGGTGAATATGGGGGGCTTTTTTTTCGAAAAAGTGAAATATCTCTGTAACTCTCTTATTATTTGAAATATCGAATCCATTCAAAGTTCATAGTATGTGTCGGATAAGGCCCAAAAAATTATATTTGATGAGCTTTTGATAGCACCAACCATTGACCAAAGGGGTGGGAAAATGTGGGTTTTTCGGGAAACATTAATCACATCTCTCTTAATAGGTACAATATCAAAACCGTACAGAATGGACAATATTCCCCTAATGATTAACTAAAACTTTTGTCTGAAAGAATTTTTGATATAACCCACCATTACGCCAAGGGATGAGAAAAATGATTTTGGAATTAGAAGAAAATGCCATGTGTCATCAGAGGTTACCATGACAACGCTTCTAAATTTATGAGTGATGTGCTAAGAGCAGTCAAGTACTGTCAAACGGAAATGTTCAATTGACGAAAAATAAAAGCCGTCGTCAGAATTAAAGCACACCGCGGAAAATATTATATATTATACCTTCATAATAAGGCCTACAAAGACACTAACTCACATTATACAGACGTCACAAAGAGTAAATAATTAGACTCAAAATCACGTATTGTTTCCGACACCACAAAACCCCTCTATAAGTATTACAATACATAATCAGATCATATTGGAAAGAAACCAATGAACAAAGGTATATAGATAAGCATGGGTCCTAGTGGAAAATAATTCTATTACCTAAAACCAAAAATGCATGTGACGAAAAAATCCTTCAAAATATCATGTTGGTTTCCGGCCCTACAAGACGTACAAAATATACTAAAAGTATTAAAAAAATCATTTTTTTGAAATTTCATTCGAATCAACTTTTAAGTTTTTTCTGGAACTTAGAAAATTTCGGCCAAAAAGTACAAAATCATTAACAACTCTCTTATTGTTGGTCGTATGATGAAATAGCAAGAGACAAAAAAGATGTAATATGTTATTGTTTACAACATAGGCCATGTAGAATATTACACTCAGACCTATTACCGGAGATTCGTTGCTTTTTTCTCTATTTTAGGTAGATTTCATTAGAAAGCTAACTATTGCAATGGGTACCATGTTTCGACTTCCGGAAAATTTTGACATATCTTCGCGTTTCACATCCCCGAGACCCCAAAACCATCGTCAGTTCAAAAGTTTATATATAATTTATGTATATATATATATATATATATATATATATATATATATATATATATCACTTTCTTGTGGACACGATAACTACCGCAATTTTGCACCAATCACTTGCATTTTTTTACATACTATGTATGCCTATAAAATCTCATTCAAGTTCGTTAATGGACATAATCGGTCAAAGGGGGTGAATATGGGGGGCTTTTTTTTTTCGAAAAAGTGAAATATCTCTGTAACTCTCTTATTATTTGAAATATCGAATCCATTCAAAGTTCATAGTATGTGTCGGATAAGGCCCAAAAAATTATATTTGATGAGCTTTTGATAGCACCAACCATTGACCAAAGGGGTGGGAAAATGTGGGTTTTTCGGGAAACATTAATCACATCTCTCTTATTAGGTACAATATCAAAACCGTACAGAATGGACAATATTCCCCTAATGATTAACTAAAACTTTTGTCTGAAAGAATTTTTGATATAACCCACCATTACGCCAAGGGATGAGAAAAATGATTTTGGAATTAGAAGAAAATGCCATGTGTCATCAGAGGTTACCATGACAACGCTTCTAAATTTATGAGTGATGTGCTAAGAGCAGTCAAGTACTGTCAAACGGAAATGTTCAAATGACGAAAAATAAAAGCCGTCGTCAGAATTAAAGCACACCGCGGAAAATATTATATATTATACCTTCATAAAAAGGCCTACAAAGACACTAACTCACATTATACAGACGTCACAAAGAGTAAATAATTAGACTCAAAATCACGTATTGTTTCCGACACCACAAAACCCCTCTATAAGTATTACAATACATAATCAGATCATATTGGAAAGAAACCAATGAACAAAGGTATATAGATAAGCATGGGTCCTAGTGGAAAATAATTCTATTACCCAAAACCAAAAATGCATGTGACGAAAAAATCCTTCTAAATATCATGTTGGTTTCCGGCCCTACAAGACGTACAAAATATACTAAAAGTATTAAAAAAATCATTTTTTTGAAATTTCATTCGAATCAACTTTTAAGTTTTTTCTGGAACTTAGAAAATTTCGGCCAAAAAGTACAAAATCATTAACAACTCTCTTATTGTTGGTCGTATGATGAAATAGCAAGAGACAAAAAAGATGTAATATGTTATTGTTTACAACATAGGCCATGTAGAATATTACACTCAGACCTATTACCGGAGATTCGTTGCTTTTTTCCCTATTTTAGGTAGATTTCATTAGAAAGCTAACTATTGCAATGGGTACCATGTTTCGACTTCCGGAAAATCTTGACATATCTTCGCGTTTCACATCCCCGAGACCCAAAAACCATCGTCAGTTCAAAAGTTTATATATAATTTATGTATATATATATATATATCACTTTCTTGTGGACACGATAACTACCGCAATATTGCACCAATCACTTGCATTTTTTTACATACTATGTATGCCTGTAAAATCTCATTCAAGTTCGTTAATGGACATAATCGGTCTAAGGGGGTGAATATGGGGGGCTTTTTTTTCGAAAAAGTGAAATATCTCTGTAACTCTCTTATTATTTGAAATATCGAATCCATTCAAAGTTCATAGTATGTGTCGGATAAGGCCCAAAAAATTATATTTGATGAGCTTTTTATAGCACCAACCATTGACCAAAGGGGTGGGAAAATGTGGGTTTTTGGGGAAACATTAATCACATCTCTCTTAATAGGTACAATATCAAAACCGTACAGAATGGACAATATTCCCCTAATGATTAACTAAAACTTTTGTCTGAAAGAATTTTTGATATAACCCACCATTACGCCAAGGGATGAGAAAAATGATTTTGGAATTAGAAGAAAATGCCATGTGTCATCAGAGGTTACCATGACAACGCTTCTAAATTTATGAGTGATGTGCTAAGAGCAGTCAAGTACTGTCAAACGGAAATGTTCAATTGACGAAAAATAAAAGCCGTCGTCAGAATTAAAGCACACCGCGGAAAATATTATATATTATACCTTCATAAAAAGGCCTACAAAGACACTAACTCACATTATACAGACGTCACAAAGAGTAAATAATTAGACTCAAAATCACGTATTGTTTCCGACACCACAAAACCCCTCTATAAGTATTACAATACATAATCAGATCATATTGGAAAGAAACCAATGAACAAAGGTATATAGATAAGCATGGGTCCTAGTGGAAAATAATTCTATCACCTAAAACCAAAAATGCATGTGACGAAAAAATCCTTCAAAATATCATGTTGGTTTCCGGCCCTACAAGACGTACAAAATATACTAAAAGTATTAAAAAAATCATTTTTTTGAAATTTCATTCGAATCAACTTTTAAGTTTTTTCTGGAACTTAGAAAATTTCGGCCAAAAAGTACAAAATCATTAACAACTCTCTTATTGTTGGTCGTATGATGAAATAGCAAGAGACAAAAAAGATGTAATATGTTATTGTTTACAACATAGGCCATGTAGAATATTACACTCAGACCTATTACCGGAGATTCGTTGCTTTTTTCCCTATTTTAGGTAGATTTCATTAGAAAGCTAACTATTGCAATGGGTACCATGTTTCGACTTCCGGAAAATTTTGACATATCTTCGCGTTTCACATCCCCGAGACCCCAAAACCATCGTCAGTTCAAAAGTTTATATATAATTTATGTATATATATATATATCACTTTCTTGTGGACACGATAACTACCGCAATATTGCACCAATCACTTGCATTTTTTTACATACTATGTATGCCTATAAAATCTCATTCAAGTTCGTTAATGGACATAATCGGTCTAAGGGGGTGAATATGGGGGGCTTTTTTTTCGAAAAAGTGAAATATCTCTGTAACTCTCTTATTATTTGAAATATCGAATCCATTCAAAGTTCATAGTATGTGTCGGATAAGGCCCAAAAAATTATATTTGATGAGCTTTTGATAGCACCAACCATTGACCAAAGGGGTGGGAAAATGTGGGTTTTTCGGGAAACATTAATCACATCTCTCTTAATAGGTACAATATCAAAACCGTACAGAATGGACAATATTCCCCTAATGATTAACTAAAACTTTTGTCTGAAAGAATTTTTGATATAACCCACCATTACGCCAAGGGATGAGAAAAATGATTTTGGAATTAGAAGAAAATGCCATGTGTCATCAGAGGTTACCATGACAACGCTTCTAAATTTATGAGTGATGTGCTAAGAGCAGTCAAGTACTGTCAAACGGAAATGTTCAATTGACGAAAAATAAAAGCCGTCGTCAGAATTAAAGCACACCGCGGAAAATATTATATATTATACCTTCATAATAAGGCCTACAAAGACACTAACTCACATTATACAGACGTCACAAAGAGTAAATAATTAGACTCAAAATCACGTATTGTTTCCGACACCACAAAACCCCTCTATAAGTATTACAATACATAATCAGATCATATTGGAAAGAAACCAATGAACAAAGGTATATAGATAAGCATGGGTCCTAGTGGAAAATAATTCTATTACCCAAAACCAAAAATGCATGTGACGAAAAAATCCTTCTAAATATCATGTTGGTTTCCGGCCCTACAAGACGTACAAAATATACTAAAAGTATTAAAAAAATCATTTTTTTGAAATTTCATTCGAATCAACTTTTAAGTTTTTTCTGGAACTTAGAAAATTTCGGCCAAAAAGTACAAAATCATTAACAACTCTCTTATTGTTGGTCGTATGAGGAAATAGCAAGAGACAAAAAAGATGTAATATGTTATTGTTTACAACATAGGCCATGTAGAATATTACACTCAGATCTATTACCAGAGATTCGTTGCTTTTTTTCCCTATTTTAGGTAGATTTCATTAGAAAGCTAACTATTGCAATGGGTACCATGTTTCGACTTCCGAAAAATTTTGACATATCTTCGCGTTTCACATCCCCGAGACCCCAAAACCATCGTCAGTTCAAAAGTTTATATATACATATATATATATATATATATATATATATATATATATATATATATCACTTTCTTGTGGACACGATAACTACCGCAATTTTGCACCAATCACTTGCATTGTTTTACATACTATGTATGCCTATAAAATCTCATTCAAGCTCGTTAATGGACATAATCGGACGAAGGGGGTGAATATGGGGGGGGGGGGGGGGTTTCGAAAAAGTGAAATATCTCTGTAACTCTCTTATTATTTGAAATATCGAATCCATTCAAAGTTCATAGTATGTGTCGGATAAGGCCCAAAAAATTATATTTGATGAGCTTTTTATAGCACCAACCATTGACCAAAGGGGTGGGAAAATGTGGGTTTTTCGGGAAACATTAATCACATCTCTCTTAATAGGTACAATATCAAAACCGTACAGAATGGACAATATTCCCCTAATGATTAACTAAAACTTTTGTCTGAAAGAATTTTTGATATAACCCACCATTACGCCAAGGGATGAGAAAAATGATTTTGGAATTAGAAGAAAATGCCATGTGTCATCAGAGGTTACCATGACAACGCTTCTAAATTTATGAGTGATGTGCTAAGAGCAGTCAAGTACTGTCAAACGGAAATGTTCAATTGACGAAAAATAAAAGCCGTCGTCAGAATTAAAGCACACCGCGGAAAATATTATATATTATACCTTCATAAAAAGGCCTACAAAGACACTAACTCACATTATACAGACGTCACAAAGAGTAAATAATTAGACTCAAAATCACGTATTGTTTCCGACACCACAAAACCCCTCTATAAGTATTACAATACATAATCAGATCATATTGGAAAGAAACCAATGAACAAAGGTATATAGATAAGCATGGGTCCTAGTGGAAAATAATTCTATCACCTAAAACCAAAAATGCATGTGACGAAAAAATCCTTCAAAATATCATGTTGGTTTCCGGCCCTACAAGACGTACAAAATATACTAAAAGTATTAAAAAAATCATTTTTTTGAAATTTCATTCGAATCAACTTTTAAGTTTTTTCTGGAACGTAGAAAATTACGGCCAAAAAGTACAAAATCATTAACAACTCTCTTATTGTTGGTCGTATGATGAAATAGCAAGAGACAAAAAAGATGTAATATGTTATTGTTTACAACATAGGCCATGTAGAATATTACACTCAGACCTATTACCGGAGATTCGTTGCTTTTTTCCCTATTTTAGGTAGATTTCATTAGAAAGCTAACTATTGCAATGGGTACCATGTTTCGACTTCCAGAAAATTTTGACATATCTTCGCGTTTCACATCCCCGAGACCCCAAAACCATCGTCAGTTCAAAAGTTTATATATAATTTATGTATATATATATATCACTTTCTTGTGGACACGATAACTACCGCAATTTTGCACCAATCACTTGCATTTTTTTACATACTATGTATGCCTATAAAATCTCATTCAAGTTCGTTAATGGACATAATCGGTCGAAGGGGGTGAATATGGGGGGGCTTTTTTTTTTTCGAGAAAGTGAAATATCTCTGTAACTCTCTTATTATTTGAAATATCGAATCCATTCAAAGTTCATAGTATGTGTCGGATAAGGCCCAAAAAATTATATTTGATGAGCTTTTTATAGCACCAACCATTGACCAAAGGGGTGGGAAAATGTGGTTTTTTCGGGAAACATTAATCACATCTCTCTTAATAGGTACAATATCAAAACCGTACAGAATGGACAATATTCCCCTAATGATTAACTAAAACTTTTGTCTGAAAGAATTTTTGATATAACCCACCATTACGCCAAGGGATGAGAAAAATGATTTTGGAATTAGAAGAAAATGCCATGTGTCATCAGAGGTTACCATGACAACGCTTCTAAATTTATGAGTGATGTGCTAAGAGCAGTCAAGTACTGTCAAACGGAAATGTTCAATTGACGAAAAATAAAAGCCGTCGTCAGAATTAAAGCACACCGCGGAAAATATTATATATTATACCTTCATAAAAAGGCCTACAAAGACACTAACTCACTTTATACAGACGTCACAAAGAGTAAATAATTAGACTCAAAATCACGTATTGTTTCCGATAACACAAAACCCCTCTATAAGTATTACAATACATAATCAGATCATATTGGAAAGAAACCAATGAACAAAGGTATATAGATAAGCATGGGTCCTAGTGGAAAATAATTCTATCACCTAAAACCAAAAATGCATGTGACGAAAAAATCCTTCAAAATATCATGTTGGTTTCCGGCCCTACAAGACGTACAAAATATACTAAAAGTATTAAAAAAATCATTTTTTTGAAATTTCATTCGAATCAACTTTTAAGTTTTTTCTGGAACTTAGAAAATTTCGGCCAAAAAGTACAATATCATTAACAACTCTCTTATTGTTGGTCGTATGAGGAAATAGCAAGAGACAAAAAAGATGTAATATGTTATTGTTTACAACATAGGCCATGTAGAATATTACACTCAGACCTATTACCGGAGATTCGTTGCTTTTTTCCCTATTTTAGGTAGATTTCATTAGAAAGCTAACTATTGCAATGGGTACCATGTTTCGACTTCCGGAAAATTTTGACATATCTTCGCGTTTCACATCCCCGAGACCCCAAAACCATCGTCAGTTCAAAAGTTTATATATAATTTATGTATATATATTGAACCCTTATTGATCTTCGATAAATAAGTATTCATATTTATTATTATTATTACTACGGCCCAGGCAGCACATAAGGAAGTCGACTTGGATATTAGGGAGGCCAGCATTTCGTAATGATTGCAACAGAAGCTGAGTTGGTAGCTATTCCTGGGGGACGGCCAGAATTAGTCGAGTTCAAGGCCAAATTGTGCAACTACTGTACCAAAATTGGAGACATAAAGGAAGAATCACGAGGTCCTCTCAACGAACATACGATTGAATCAGCCAATCGCAAGAGACCAAGCTGTGACCACGAGGTGGAAGGCGTCAGTAGTAAAAAGCGCGCGGAAGTGTGTATCTAAGGAACCGCCGAACGGATTAATCTCCGCTCGAGTAATTTGTGACGTTGGATTTATTTGGAGAAGAATGACACTAGCCCCATCTTTGTGAGACAAAAACTCTGGAAGTTTTTATCCGACTCCGCCCCACTCCGCCGCCCTTGTCAGTTTCTCATAAATAGTCTGGCCTGACGCCAATCTAAGTCTTATTGTGTGGAGCCTTCAGAGGCATACTCCACGCCAGTTTGAAGTGTGATTTTGACGCTCGAATTTATCGAAGTACTATTCTTGTGGAGCCTTCAGAGGTATACTCCACGCCAGTTCGAAATGTGATTTTTACGCTCTAAAATCAGTGAAGCTAATTTTATTTTCTGAGCTCTGGGAAGCTAAAGTCGCAGCGTTTGCAGTATCGAATTTTAAAAGCTATAATACATTTTGTTCTAAAATCAACTAAGTTGTGTGATCTAAATATTTCACGCCAGCGCGTGATAAACTGTAACATTCTTTTAAAGACGACGAGTTCAACTTTAAGGGGGAAGTATCGTATCACCCTCATTAGCGCTTACCAGAACCGAAGTCCATAAGACGGGACGGAAATACCGGACGAGATAGCGACTGCTGGTGCAGCCAGGATTTTGAACTTGTTAACGAGCCAGTGGCGCGGACTCGAGATGTATATTTTATGTATAAATTGTGTGTATTGTATGTGTGTTTTTTATAGTGCGTATGTGCGATATAATTAGGGCCAGTCTTCGCTATTAATCGCAGTAGGACAATTGTGGGTGAACTGAGTAGCCTGCAAGCGATTATAGATAGGCAAATATTTAACATTGAACTTTTCTGCCAAGGAGTCGAGACCAAGATGATCAGCACGTGGTTTGAAGTTGGGATGAGCTTCAAGAAATCAACGCAGACGACTACTATGGAGTGCTAAATTGTCCATAGGGCAATGGGTTGAGGAGGATGTCCTTAGTCCTACATGCAGAAGCGGTGATGTACTAAAATTGGATTATTTCAATTATGTAGTTAGATTTGGCCGGGGAACTTTGTAAATAGTCATGTTTTTCTTTCTTGTTTTTAGCTGTTTTTCTTGTACCGACACTTTATGTTTAAATGTCCGTTGGCGCGTGGCCAAAGTGTTTGTTGATATTTTGATTTTTTTCTTGAGTCATGTGTAATGTACGCAGCGTGCGTGCGTGATTTTTATCCTTGCAATTGCGGAACCCGTTACATTCGATAAATGGTGCTTTATTAACGTTAATATTTGAAATAGGAATGGGAGGAAATGATTGTAAAACATTTTGCTGAACAGGTTATTATTCATGTTAGGGTAGCCGAGTGCACCAACTTAAAAGTAATTATAGAACACCTTCGTTCTAATTTTGATAGATTTTTCTTGAGTCCTTTTCAGGTGACTAGTCACGGCATAGAACGATGGCGCCAGCATGTGGATATTATTTGTGTCTTTTATTTCAGGGTCTGTCACAACCCATACGTGTGATTCAGTGTGTGTTGATGTGTCTTGTGTGTGTTGATTCTACGTGAGGAGGGGGTAGTTGTCCTACCGCCCTTATATATTTTTGCTGCTGTTGTATTTTTAGATGGAAAGACAGAGTGCTCTTGGGAGACTGCTGATTCTTGTCCATATGGTTTTTCTGACACACACGTATTATTGTGCTTTAGGGGCACATTTCTTCGAGGTTCGACCCCATGTTCTGGGAGGTCGAGGTTATTGACACGTGGGTTGACAGACATGCAGAGTTCCACAAACCGCCCGTTTTGCCTGTGACTTATTTTGATAGGCAGTCCTTTTTGTCCGACTGAACCCTGTAAGCTTTCATGTAGCAAACCTGTTCATTGTGATGGCTAATTTTTTTTAAGCCATAATTAATTGGGGAGTTCGCCATGTGTGTAACGGATTGTTGTACCTTGTATGGATAAGAATATTGTGATTAACGTAAATGTTGGCTGTTTGCCTATTGCTTTGTTGATGACTCGATTTCATGTAATTTTGTTTGTCACACCCGTGTGGTGTGGTGGTAGAGTATTTGTAAATTTGACAGCGGTCATTTGAGTATTTTTCTATTGGTCACGTGTTAATGTACTTGTGTTGATTTGTTTGAGAAGTCCTAAGTTTTTAGGCAGTAAATGTTGCTACGGCAATTTAAGTCCAATTTCACACGGAAATTTTGTGTTTGTTTATAGTAGATTTAGGAAGTGTCGATTTAACTTAAGTATTGTAGTTGTGTTCCCTTGTGTCGGTCTAGCTCTAGGAAATGCGGATTCGTTGTTTGAAGGGTCATTCTGGATGATAACGAATCATGCATTCAAAGTACACATCGTGGTGCATGTAGAACGGCGTACGCACTTATATGGTCATTTTTTTGTATATTTTATTTAAGGACACTTGGTCCAGGTAATTAATCTTTCCAGAGATATCGCCTAAGTTTTTTTGGCATTTTTATTAAGCGGGAGTCAATTGGGAGTTTTTGTTGTTAATTGTTTATGTAAATATGGTGATTTGTTATTAAATTCAGTTGTTTTAACCCTGGCTTCACTCTTTCCTGCATGTTATTTTGTTATATGTTAACCTGCAAGTTAATGAAGCGCCCTGACAGCAACTTACGAATATGACCTGTTACGCCCCGAATCTGAGTCTCATATGCTTCTTTGCAAGGGTTCATAAAACAAAAATGGCTGACCAAGTGGGGATTGTTGTTGTTGTTGCTTCGCTGATCTCATATTTATTTCGTTGAGAAATGATGCCAGGTCAAGCGGACATGTAAATTCAGTAAATGGAGGCGATGTTGTACCGCCATGTGCATTAGTAAAATCACTGAGTTCCTAAAGTTAGAAATATTGAACAAGGTTAGAATTTGATTTGGTATTTGTTATAAACTTGTTCTGGCGCCCACATTAAAATTAGAAATTTGCATTATTAATGAACTCAGTAAAAGCAGGAAGATGTTGCCTTATATTTGACATTTAATTGACTTCGGTTAATTGGTGTTTCGTAAATTCTGTTGGTTAGGAATTTAAAAGCAGATCACTAGGGGTTATTTTGTTGTTTGGGAATAAATGTCATTGTATTCAGTAAATTTTGTTACTGAAATTTTCATTAAATTAGAGCCAGTAATATTTAAATGTGTGACATGTATGTGCGTATAGGGCTGAAACCTTAGCCCATAACCCTGTTTTTCTCTGAATATATTTTGTGTGTGATATGGCGATTGTTGACGAAATTAAGGCATTGTTAGAACAGATGTCGATCCAAATGTCCGCGAAAACGGAGGAACAATTAGAACAGATGTCCGCGAAAACGGAAGAACAATTAGTGCAGATGTCCGTAAAGACGGAAGAACAATTAAAAGAACAATTAGAAGCTCAGCGTGAGCATAGTGAAAAACAATTACTTGATATGAGCGGTAACATTCCGGTCCAGTTAGAAGTCCAGAAATTAGACACTGACAAACAATTCAATGAACTAAACCACAAATTGTCACAACAGGCGGTAACACAAACCGAACAGTTAGGAAAAATCACAAATGATATTAATCAGAGCGTTCAAAAAGTAGAGAAACTGGCAGGCGAGGTTGCGGAAAACAACATCAGACAGTTAGGCGAAATGAAGAAATTGGAGGCGAAATTTGATAACAAATTAGTACAATTTGACGAGATGGTGGCGGATAAACTCAAGCAGATAGAGGCAGCATGTGTCAGTAACACCGCGGGAGTGAAGAAAACCCAAGAGAAACTACAGCAGCAAATTAATTCGGTAGATAACAATGTGCTGGAACTAATAAAGGAAATAGATAAAGTCGAAGTTAAGGCTGAAACCGAGCGGATACACTTGCGGGAAAATTTAGAGGAGCAATTAGGCAGAACACAAGAGATCATAAGAAAAGAGATGGAAGGCCAGCTAATAAACACACAAGAGGTCATAAGACAAGAAGTAGGGGAGCAGCTCGTCAAAACTCAGGATAATTTGGAAGGTCAGCTAATAAAAACGCAAGAGGCTATAAGAGAAGAGGTGGGGGAACAACCAGTGAAAACGCAGGAACGGATAAGTGAAGAGCTAGAGAAAAATCAGGAGAGGAACGAGGAGAAAATAAATAGCTTAAAAAGTAGGATCCGGCGAGATTGGGACCAGCAGACTCATGCGAATAAGGAAGACAGGCTGGCAGTTTTAAAGCGAATGCAGGCACTGGAGGAAAATATGAAGTCGAAATTACAGGAACATTCAGAATTAATCATAAAAAACGAGATTAGATCGTTAGAGAATGCGACATTATTTTCAAACCAAAATATTCCGGAAAAGCAAACAAGTATTGGAAGTCCGGCAGGTTCGAAGTTGGCTGAGGACACGAGTCGGGGTCAAAGTCCCAGACTAACGACTAATGCATTCCAGCAGTACAGGGGGGAGACTTCAACTCCGCAACCGAACTTGGCACCAGCCCAAGTCATCCAAGTCATTCGGGGTAATGATTTTAAGCCCGATAAGTTTAAAGAACATTCAGGAACTACTCCCAAAGCATTTCTACGGCAATTAACTGACTACTTTAATGACCAACACATCGGCCCGGAGAAACAATTAAGACTGGTGGAAAAATTTTTAGAAGGACCTAGCCTGACCTGGTTTTTAAGTTTCAAGTACACGTTTACAGACAATTCCGCGAGGCGTTTTTGAAGAAGTTTTGGAGTCCTTCGTTACAGCAAGGGTTAAGAATGGACCTGTACACGCGCAAATACCACAGTACACATCCAACCCGTTTTTCAGAATTCTTCAGTCAGCAATTGGTAAAATTCAGGGATTTTGATGACCCGCCTAGCGAGCCGAATATGGTTCTAACCATCGGAAAACAACTCCCAATGCATATCCAACAATTATTAGTCGCAGGAAATATTCAGACCGCAGTCCAAGCCGAAGAATTACTCAGACACTTAGATGAGACGAGTATGGTAAGCCCACAGACAGGAAGAAGGAATTTGGAATGTGTCAACACGGCAGAGGTAGTTCAGGGACTCCAAAATAACCACGGCCAGGGGGACCAAAGTAAGACACAGTCCACAGGGACACAGTTCACGCCAAGAAGACAAGATTTTGACGGCCGAAACCAGTTCCATAACAACAATCAGAATTATCAGAATAACCGCGGGAGATATCATCAGAATAACCAAAATCAAAATAATCAGTGGACGTACCAGCGGGAATACACGAATTGGAGGGGAAACCAGAGACAAGGTAGACCTTACCAAAGAAATGGAGATGGTAGATGGAGTTACGGCAGGGACTATCGCCAAGAAAACAGAGGAGATTATAGGAATAACTGGGACGAACGATATATTGAATCCCGTAAATACTTGGATCAATTAAGTAATGAAGAGGCGGAGAAGGAGAAGTGGGGGCGTGCCATGGCGAACAGACAGAGCCCAGACAACCATCAAGGAGAGGGGGCAGAGAGTTTACTAAGGCAACAGGAGCGACAGAATGATAACCGGCGAAACACATCTAATGGGGCCCGGGATAAAAAAAAAACAACCCCAAATGAACTGAAAGGAGACAGGCTAGAAACGGAGATCGCCAGGGAGCAAGAAGAGATGATAGTGGCAAATATAGAAGAGTGGGTAGCATTCCCAGACGACTGCCTGGAGGAAGTGGTGAAGAACCGTGAAAATGTTATCAGACAGCTACCAATTATTTACGCGCATATTGGAGGTATGAGGGTGAGATGTTTGATTGATACAGGTAGTCAGGTGAGCTTAGTCACTGAAATTTTGATAAAGGAAATAGCAAGAAAACAGACTGTTCCTATTATGCCGGTACCGCTAATGAAAGTCAGAGGTGTCATTCCTGACAAAACTATGAATTGTAAACAGCAAGCATTTCTAGATCTGGAAATATTGAACCATACTTTTTCACAAACATTCATTGTTATTCCAAAGATGAACTACAATATAATTTTAGGAGCCAACTTCATCTGCGATTTTCATGCTGTAATTGATTTACATAACAATACTGTAAGCTTCAAACAAGTAGAAGGATTGGATCATGTGGGTTTAAATATGGAAGAGAATCCGCTGGAGAGAGAGGCAAATACTTGGGTTGTTGAGGAATGCACTAATGAGGCCGGAGATAAGATCTTGAGGGGAGAGCAAGTTAACCAGACAGCAGTGCTAGAAATGGACAGCCGAGATATTTCGCAGGAACTTTGGGTGCATTTGGCGGAAGAAGAAATGGGCGGAACCAAATTCGAAATTCTACTTCAGGAGCGACTTAAGGAAGCCATCGTAGGGGAATCTGATAGAAGAAGATTGGAAGAAATTTTAAGATTACATAAAGGAGCGTTTGACACCGTACCTGGGAAAGTTTTAAATTTTCAATATGCGATGCAGGTAACAGATTGGACCCCATTCAAAAGTAAATTGTACCCGATCCCAGAGAAGCATTTTTCTCAGGTGAGGGATATCATTACTAACTTATTAGATTCTGGCATGATAAGGAAAGCTGCAACTCCTTATCTGAACGCAATATTGGCTGTGACCAAGCCAAACGGATCAATTAGGCTATGCCTAGGCGCGCGAGTTTTAAATAGCAAACTGCTAGTTGAGCACGACCAAGCACCGAGGATCAAAGATGTTTTGAAAGGCTTCCGTGGGAAGAAGATATACTCAAGTGTTGATTTGACGAATAGTTTCCACCATCTTGAACTTGAAGAAAAATCCCAACTGTTGACGGGATTTTTATTCGATAATCAAAGTTATATCTGGTGTCGAATGCCCTTTGGCGTGAAAACTGCGGGATGTGCACTCATTAGAGCACTCGATAGAAATCTGACTGAGGAGGTCAAGAACTTCACCACGAGATATGTTGATGACATATTAATCGCTTCTGAGACAATGGAAGAACACTTGATAAATTTAAATAAACTGCTGGACAACCTGAGAACCATGAACTTCAAGATCAACTTAAAAAAGTCACATTTTTGCCAGAGCGAAATTTTATATTTGGGACATATAATTGATGTCGAGGGCGTGCGGCCTAATCCAGCCAAGATTGATGCTATTAAGAAATTTCCCACACCTACCAAAGTCAAACATGTTAGAGCATTTTTGGGAGTGACAGGTTTCTTCAAAGAAAATTGCCCTGGTTACACAGAAACAGTAGCGCCTATGCAGGAGATGTTGAAGAAAGCGAATCGATGGTCGTGGAACGAGGAGTGCGACAGGTCTTTTAAAGCAACGAAGGATTTATTGGAAAACTGTGTGAAACTTGGATATCCGGATTTTGAGAAACAATTTATCATTCAAGCAGATGCTTCGTTAATTGGGATTGGTGCTATGCTGTACCAAGAGGACGCTGAAGAACCCAAGAAGAAATCCTATTTGGCATTCACGAGTCGTAAATTGCGGAAACATGAGAGGAACTACACAGTTACGGAACTTGAGCTACTAGCAATTCTATATTCTCTCCAACAGTGGCGCAAGATGATCTACGGTTATTCCATCATTGTTAGAACCGACCACCATGCACTGACATTTTTATTTAAGACAACAATAGCAAGTGAGAGAGTTACGCGCTGGTCCATCTACATACAGCAGTTTGACATTACAATAGAGCATTGTCCTGGGAAATTGAACGTCATACCAGATGCCTTGAGTAGAAACCCTGAGGACGGAAACGAAGTAACAGCGGAAGTTCACAATATTACCTTGACACCTAAGGCTCGTGAGTTTTTGGCAAGATTGAAGGATATTCGGAAGGAGCAAGAAGCTGACCCATGGATGATGATGATGATAAAATTCAATAGGAAGGAGTTACAACCAAATTCACCGGAGTACCGGGAAGCCAGTGCTAAACAAGCGAGATTTCACTACTTGAATAACTTGTTACATAAGTACGTGGATGAGCATCATACTAAACTGCGGATCTTAGTTCCAGCATCACTACAGAGGGGATTAACTTGGCATGTTCACGAGAGCCTAGCACATATCGGCACGGATAAGACTGAAGCTACGATAGGGGAGACCTTTACTTGGCCCAAGATGAGATTCACCATTGTTGAAGTAATTAGAACGTGTGACGCTTGTCAGCGCACAAAGCCGAACAACTTTATTCTGAAACAACCTCCAAGACCACTATTACCGCAGAAACCATGCGAGATGCTCGCGATTGATTGCTTTGGTCCTTTAGTAAAAGGAAAGCGTGGATGCCGACACCTCTTGGTATGTGTCAATGTATTTTCGAAGATGGTCGTGCTATGTCCTATTCAGAAGACGACATCAAGACAAGTCCTTAGTCGAATTAAGAACAAAGTCATTCCGATGCTTGGGAAGCCGGAATCCATTCTATCAGATCACGGTACCTATTTCACAAGCAATGTTTTTAGGCAAGGTTTGGAGAGCCTAGGAATAAAACACATATTTTCAAGTATTCGTCATCCTTGTGGAAATCCGAGCGAAAGAACAATTCGCTGTGTCGCTAAATACTACAGAGTAATGATTCCTAACGAACACAATAAATGGGTAGACAAAGTAGGGGAAATTGAGATGTGCATGAACACTACTAAGCACGAGTCGACGGGTCAAGTCCCACTGATTGTACACCACAACAGGTTGCCGGAAAGAACTTGGGACAAGATCATTCCTTGCCCAAGGGATCCATTATTAGCGCATGATTTGCGAATCCAGCGAACGAGGGAGCACATGAGGAACCAAGCGGACCGAAGGCTGAGACGGTACCGAGGAAAGAAGTTTCACCGAGAGTTACAAGAACAAGAATTAGTGCTGGTTCGTAGACCACCGATCTCCGACCCTAAGAACAAAGTCTTCGCCAAATTCTGTCCGAAATTCATTGGCCCGTTCCGGGTAATTAAGAATCTGGGTAACAATGCCTACAGATTAGAAGAAGTGAGCACTGGTGCAAAATCTGTTTTTAATAGCGCCAATTTGAAACCGTACTACAGAAGGGAACCATTTGATGATTAGGAAAGATGATTATGCAGAATCTGTATTGCCAGAAATTTTTTTTTTTTGAAAGCAAACACTCAAATCCACGGGGAGCGCGTGAGTACGCACTTTGTTTGTAAACAACGAGCAGCTGAGACGACGGGAGTGGCAACTACGTGAGGAGGAGGGGGAGACCTAATGAAAATATGAATGACATTCCAGCGAGAAGGGAGCACACTAATTGAGTCAGAGGGGCATACACTCGAGCAGCTGAGTGAGATTTAAAGAGATGTGTTGTTACTACAGTGGATTTTGTTTTTGAAATCCAAACCAATAAATTGTTCCGAATTTCAAAACCTTGCTGAGGATAAATGAACCCTTATTGATCTTCGATAAATAAGTATTCATATTTATTATTATTATTACTACGGCCCAGGCAGCACATAAGGAAGTCGACTTGGATATTAGGGAGGCCAGCATTTCGTAATGATTGCAACAGAAGCTGAGTTGGTAGCTATTCCTGGGGGACGGCCAGAATTAGTCGAGTTCAAGGCCAAATTGTGCAACTACTGTACCAAAATTGGAGACATAAAGGAAGAATCACGAGGTCCTCTCAACGAACATACGATTGAATCAGCCAATCGCAAGAGACCAAGCTGTGACCACGAGGTGGAAGGCGTCAGTAGTAAAAAGCGCGCGGAAGTGTGTAACTAAGGAACCGCCGAACGGATTAATCTCCGCTCGAGTAATTTGTGACGTTGGATTTATTTGGAGAAGAATGACACTAGCCCCATCTTTGTGAGACAAAAACTCTGGAAGTTTTTATCCGACTCCGCCCCACTCCGCCGCCCTTGTCAGTTTCTCATAAATAGTCTGGCCTGACGCCAATCTAAGTCTTATTGTGTGGAGCCTTCAGAGGCATACTCCACGCCAGTTTGAAGTGTGATTTTGACGCTCGAATTTATCGAAGTACTATTCTTGTGGAGCCTTCAGAGGTATACTCCACGCCAGTTCGAAATGTGATTTTTACGCTCTAAAATCAGTGAAGCTAATTTTATTTTCTGAGCTCTGGGAAGCTAAAGTCGCAGCGTTTGCAGTATCGAATTTTAAAAGCTATAATACATTTTGTTCTAAAATCAACTAAGTTGTGTGATCTAAATATTTCACGCCAGCGCGTGATAAACTGTAACATTCTTTTAAAGACGACGAGTTCAACTTTAAGGGGGAAGTATCGTATCACCCTCATTAGCGCTTACCAGAACCGAAGTCCATAAGACGGGACGGAAATACCGGACGAGATAGCGACTGCTGGTGCAGCCAGGATTTTGAACTTGTTAACGAGCCAGTGGCGCGGACTCGAGATGTATATTTTATGTATAAATTGTGTGTATTGTATGTGTGTTTTTTATAGTGCGTATGTGCGATATAATTAGGGCCAGTCTTCGCTATTAATCGCAGTAGGACAATTGTGGGTGAACTGAGTAGCCTGCAAGCGATTATAGATAGGCAAATATTTAACATTGAACTTTTCTGCCAAGGAGTCGAGACCAAGATGATCAGCACGTGGTTTGAAGTTGGGATGAGCTTCAAGAAATCAACGCAGACGACTACTATGGAGTGCTAAATTGTCCATAGGGCAATGGGTTGAGGAGGATGTCCTTAGTCCTACATGCAGAAGCGGTGATGTACTAAAATTGGATTATTTCAATTATGTAGTTAGATTTGGCCGGGGAACTTTGTAAATAGTCATGTTTTTCTTTCTTGTTTTTAGCTGTTTTTCTTGTACCGACACTATATGTTTAAATGTCCGTTGGCGCGTGGCCAAAGTGTTTGTTGATATTTTGATTTTTTTCTTGAGTCATGTGTAATGTACGCAGCGTGCGTGCGTGATTTTTATCCTTGCAATTGCGGAACCCGTTACATTCGATAAATGGTGCTTTATTAACGTTAATATTTGAAATAGGAATGGGAGGAAATGATTGTAAAACATTTTGCTGAACAGGTTATTATTCATGTTAGGGTAGCCGAGTGCACCAACTTAAAAGTAATTATAGAACACCTTCGTTCTAATTTTGATAGATTTTTCTTGAGTCCTTTTCAGGTGACTAGTCACGGCATAGAACGATGGCGCCAGCATGTGGATATTATTTGTGTCTTTTATTTCAGGGTCTGTCACAACCCATACGTGTGATTCAGTGTGTGTTGATGTGTCTTGTGTGTGTTGATTCTACGTGAGGAGGGGGTAGTTGTCCTACCGCCCTTATATATTTTTGCTGCTGTTGTATTTTTAGATGGAAAGACAGAGTGCTCTTGGGAGACTGCTGATTCTTGTCCATATGGTTTTTCTGACACACACGTATTATTGTGCTTTAGGGGCACATTTCTTCGAGGTTCGACCCCATGTTCTGGGAGGTCGAGGTTATTGACACGTGGGTTGACAGACATGCAGAGTTCCACAAACCGCCCGTTTTGCCTGTGACTTATTTTGATAGGCAGTCCTTTTTGTCCGACTGAACCCTGTAAGCTTTCATGTAGCAAACCTGTTCATTGTGATGGCTAATTTTTTTTAAGCCATAATTAATTGGGGAGTTCGCCATGTGTGTAACGGATTGTTGTACCTTGTATGGATAAGAATATTGTGATTAACGTAAATGTTGGCTGTTTGCCTATTGCTTTGTTGATGACTCGATTTCATGTAATTTTGTTTGTCACACCCGTGTGGTGTGGTGGTAGAGTATTTGTAAATTTGGCAGCGGTCATTTGAGTATTTTTCTATTGGTCACGTGTTAATGTACTTGTGTTGATTTGTGTGAGAAGTCCTAAGTTTTTAGGCAGTAAATGTTGCTACGGCAATTTAAGTCCAATTTCACACGGAAATTTTGTGTTTGTTTATAGTAGATTTAGGAAGTGTCGATTTAACTTAAGTATTGTAGTTGTGTTCCCTTGTGTCGGTCTAGCTCTAGGAAATGCGGATTCGTTGTTTGAAGGGTCATTCTGGATGATAACGAATCATGCATTCAAAGTACACATCGTGGTGCATGTAGAACGGCGTACGCACTTATATGGTCATTTTTTTGTATATTTTATTTAAGGACACTTGGTCCAGGTAATTAATCTCTCCAGAGATATCGCCTAAGTTTTTTTGGCATTTTTATTAAGCGGGAGTCAATTGGGAGTTTTTGTTGTTAATTGTTTATGTAAATATGGTGATTTGTTATTAAATTCAGTTGTTTTAACCCTGGCTTCACTCTTTCCTGCATGTTATTTTGTTATATGTTACCCTGCAAGTTAATGAAGCGCCCTGACAGCAACTTACGAATATGACCTGTTACGCCCCGAATCTGAGTCTCATATGCTTCTTTGCAAGGGTTCAATATATATCACTTTCTTGTGGACACGATAACTACCGCAATTTTGCACCAATCACTTGCATTTTTTTACATACTATGTATGCCTATAAAATCTCATTCAAGTTCGTTAATGGACATAATCGGTCGAAGGGGGTGAATATGGGGGGCTTTTTTTTTCGAAAAAGTGAAATATCTCTGTAACTCTCTTATTATTTGAAATATCGAATCCATTCAAAGTTCATAGTATGTGTCGGATAAGGCCCAAAAAATTATATTTGATGAGCTTTTGATAGCACCAACCATTGACCAAAGGGGTGGGAAAATGTGGGTTTTTCGGGAAACATTAATCACATCTCTCTTAATAGGTACAATATCAAAACCGTACAGAATGGACAATATTCCCCTAATGATTAACTAAAACTTTTGTCTGAAAGAATTTTTGATATAACCCACCATTACGCCAAGGGATGAGAAAAATGATTTTGGAATTAGAAGAAAATGCCATGTGTCATCAGAGGTTACCATGACAACGCTTCTAAATTTATGAGTGATGTGCTAAGAGCAGTCAAGTACTGTCAAACGGAAATGTTCAATTGACGAAAAATAAAAGCCGTCGTCAGAATTAAAGCACACCGCGGAAAATATTATATATTATACCTTCATAATAAGGCCTACAAAGACACTAACTCACATTATACAGACGTCACAAAGAGTAAATAATTAGACTCAAAATCACGTATTGTTTCCGACACCACAAAACCCCTCTATAAGTATTACAATACATAATCAGATCATATTGGAAAGAAACCAATGAACAAAGGTATATAGATAAGCATGGGTCCTAGTGGAAAATAATTCTATTACCTAAAACCAAAAATGCATGTGACGAAAAAATCCTTCAAAATATCATGTTGGTTTCCGGCCCTACAAGACGTACAAAATATACTAAAAGTATTAAAAAAATCATTTTTTTGAAATTTCATTCGAATCAACTTTTAAGTTTTTTCTGGAACTTAGAAAATTTCGGCCAAAAAGTACAAAATCATTAACAACTCTCTTATTGTTGGTCGTATGATGAAATAGCAAGAGACAAAAAAGATGTAATATGTTATTGTTTACAACATAGGCCATGTAGAATATTACACTCAGACCTATTACCGGAGATTAGTTGCTTTTTTCCCTATTTTAGGTAGATTTCATTAGAAAGCTAACTATTGCAATGGGTACCATGTTTCAACTTCCGGAAAATTTTGACATATCTTCGCGTTTCACATCCCCGAGACCCCAAAACCATCGTCAGTTCAAAAGTTTATATATAATTTATGTATATATATATATATATCACTTTCTTGTGGACACGATAACTACCGCAATTTTGCACCAATCACTTGCATTTTTTTTACATACTATGTATGCCTATAAAATCTCATTCAAGTTCGTTAATGGACATAATCGGTCGAAGGGGGTGAATATGGGGGGCTTTTTTTTTCGAAAAAGTGAAATATCTCTGTAACTCTCTTATTATTTGAAATATCGAATCCATTCAAAGTTCATAGTATGTGTCGGGTAAGGCCCAAAAAATTATATTTGATGAGCTTTTGATAGCACCAACCATTGACCAGAGGGTGGGAAAATGTGGGTTTTTCGGGAAACATTAATCACATCTCTCTTAATAGGTACAATATCAAAACCGTACAGAATGGACAATATTCCCCTAATGATTAACTAAAACTTTTGTCTGAAAGAATTTTTGATATAACCCACCATTACGCCAAGGGATGAGAAAAATGATTTTGGAATTAGAAGAAATTGCCATGTGTCATCAGAGGTTACCATGACAACGCTTCTAAATTTATGAGTGATGTGCTAAGAGCAGTCAAGTACTGTCAAACGGAAATGTTCAATTGACGAAAAATAAAAGCCGTCGTCAGAATTAAAGCACACCGCGGAAAATATTATATATTATACCTTCATAAAAAGGCCTACAAAGACACTAACTCACTTTATACAGACGTCACAAAGAGTAAATAATTAGACTCAAAATCACGTATTGTTTCCGACAACACAAAACCCCTCTATAAGTATTACAATACATAATCAGATCATATTGGAAAGAAACCAATGAACAAAGGTATATAGATAAGCATGGGTCCTAGTGGAAAATAATTCTATCACCTAAAACCAAAAATGCATGTGACGAAAAAATCCTTCAAAATATCATGTTGGTTTCCGGCCCTACAAGACGTACAAAATATACTAAAAGTATTAAAAAAATCATTTTTTTGAAATTTCATTCGAATCAACTTTTAAGTTTTTTCTGGAACTTAGAAAATTTCGGCCAAAAAGTACAATATCATTAACAACTCTCTTATTGTTGGTCGTATGAGGAAATAGCAAGAGACAAAAAAGATGTAATATGTTATTGTTTACAACATAGGCCATGTAGAATATTACACTCAGACCTATTACCGGAGATTCGTTGCTTTTTTTCCCTATTTTAGGTAGATTTCATTAGAAAGCTAACTATTGCAATGGGTACCATGTTTCGACTTCCGGAAAATTTTGACATATCTTCGCGTTTCACATCCCCGAGACCCCAAAACCATCGTCAGTTCAAAAGTTTATATATAATTTATGTATATATATATATCACTTTCTTGTGGACACGATAACTACCGCAATTTTGCACCAATCACTTGCATTTTTTTACATACTATGTATGCCTATAAAATCTCATTCAAGTTCGTTAATGGACATAATCGGTCGAAGAGGGTGAATATGGAGGGGCTTTTTTTTTTCTCGAAAAAGTGAAATATCTCTGTAACTCTCTTATTATTTGAAATATCGAATCCATTCAAAGTTCATAGTATGTGTCGGATAAGGCCCAAAAAATTATATTTGATGAGCTTTTGATAGCACCAACCATTGACCAAAGGGGTGGGAAAATGTGGGTTTTTCGGGAAACATTAATCACATCTCTCTTAATAGGTACAATATCAAAACCGTACAGAATGGACAATATTCCCCTAATGATTAACTAAAACTTTTGTCCGAAAGAATTTTTGATATAACCCACCATTACGCCAAGGGATGAGAAGAATGATTTTGGAATTAGAAGAAAATGCCATGTGTCATCAGAGGTTACCATGACAACGCTTCTAAATTTATGAGTGATGTGCTAAGAGCAGTCAAGTACTGTCAAACGGAAATGTTCAATTGACGAAAAATAAAAGCCGTCGTCAGAATTAAAGCACACCGCGGAAAATATTATATATTATACCTTCATAAAAAGGCCTACAAAGACACTAACTCACATTATACAGACGTCACAAAGAGTAAATAATTAGACTCAAAATCACGTATTGTTTCCGACACCACAAAACCCCTCTATAAGTATTACAATACATAATCAGATCATATTGGAAAGAAACCAATGAACAAAGGTATATAGATAAGCATGGGTCCTAGTGGAAAATAATTCTATCACCTAAAACCAAAAATGCATGTGACGAAAAAATCCTTCAAAATATCATGTTGGTTTCCGGCCCTACAAGACGTACAAAATATACTAAAAGTATTAAAAAAATCATTTTTTTGAAATTTCATTCGAATCAACTTTTAAGTTTTTTCTGGAACTTAGAAAATTTCGGCCAAAAAGTACAATATCATTAACAACTCTCTTATTGTTGGTCGTATGAGGAAATAGCAAGAGACAAAAAAGATGTAATATGTTATTGTTTACAACATAGGCCATGTAGAATATTACACTCAGACCTATTACCGGAGATTCGTTGCTTTTTTCCCTATTTTAGGTAGATTTCATTAGAAAGCTAACTATTGCAATGGGTACCATGTTTCGACTTCCGGAAAATTTTGACATATCTTCGCGTTTCACATCCCCGAGACCTCAAAACCATCGTCAGTTCAAAAGTTTATATATAATTTATGTATATATATATATATATATCACTTTCTTGTGGACACGATAACTACCGCAATTTTGCACCAATCACTTGCATTTTTTTACATACTATGTATGCCTATAGAATCTCATTCAAGTTCGTTAATGGACATAAGTAGATATAATAGGCCGAAGCTGGCGCAGGGGCTAATGTGCAAGATGGCTGCCACGCGCAACTCCCCTATGTTATTCTTATGGAGGGAGAGTCATAGCTGGCGCTGGGGCTAATGTGCAAGATGGCCGCCACGCCCTGAGACCGTGGATGACGTCACTGGGAGACGTTGACAGTGTTACGTTGCTAACTGGAATATTTATTATTATTATTATTATACCGGGTGAGTTAGCCGTGGTCGTTACGGCATAACTGATGGCAGTCACTCACATCCGGGAGGCGAGGAGGTTCGAATCCCCCCGCCGGCAACCTTGAAGATGGTCTTCTGTGGTTTCCCATCTTCCTTCCAGGCAAATGCCGGGGTTGGTCCCTAACTATAGGCCACAGCCGCCACCTTCCAACTCCTCGTCCTTACATTCCAACTTCCCTCCTTCCCTCCCCAACGGTACTTGTAGCTCACCCATTGGGTGTCCGTCTCGAAGCAGCTACAGAACTGGCGAGCCGAACATGTCCTCGGACACTCCCGGCACAAATAGCCATGCGCTAAAAAAAAGAATATATATATATATAATTATTATTATTATTATTATCATTATTATTAGGTAATTATTGATTGATTATGTACAATCAAGACCAGCCTTATATTGTCCCCCTCGTGGTGTAGCGGCTAGCATTCTTGGCTGTTATTGCAGAGGCCCGGGTTCGATTCCTGGCTCTACCAAGAAAATTAATTTCAGGTTTCAGGACTGGAACGGGGTACACTCAGCCTTGTCAGACAAAACTGACAGGTGCTGGGTTTGATTCCTACCTCAGCCATTTTGAAGTGGTTTTTTATGGTTTCACACTTTCCTCCAGGCAAATGCTGAGATATATCTTAATTTAAGGCCTTGACTGCCTCCTTCCCAGGCCTTATCTGAATTACAAATACACACACTAATACAGCCATCACAATAACACAGGTTATCAGACAGTTTTGCATACACCACAAGTTCACTGGGCTACATGACGACGATGTCACTAACCCCCCATCAAATGAAATAACAACAACTACTTGTCCACCTTGTGGTGTAGTGGTTGGTATTCTTGGCTGTCACCGCTTAGGCCACGATTTCATTCCTGGCTCTGCTAAGAAATTAAATTTCTGATTTGAGGGCTGGAATGGGGTACACTCAGTCTTGTGAGGCAAAAGTGTGAAAAAGTGGGTTTGATTCCTACCTTAACCATTCTGGAAGTGTTTTTTTTTTGTGATTTCCCACTTTTGCTCTAGGAAAATGCTGTGATTGTTCTTAACTTAAGGCCACGGCCACTTCCTTTCCAATCCTCACTTGAATTATAAATACACACACTAATACAGTCATTACAACGACGCAGGTTAGCAGACAATATTCAGCACTCACCAAAGTACACGGGGCTAAATGACCATGATGTCCAATTCTCTCAAATGAAACAAAAGAAAAACAAACAGCTTCCTACCCAAATCCTTCCTCGTTTAAAAGTACACACACAAACATCACAGTGACACAGGTTGTCAGACAACTTGTACACACATCTAAGGACACAGGGGTGATAATAATACTGTAAACTATAACTTAACAACAATAAGGTGTGTGGTGGTGCAGCGGTTAAGCTGATAGCTTTTTACTAAGGATTCAATTTTTGGTTAATACAGATGTCATAAACAAAAACAAAAAAAATGTTCAAGACCGACCACACTTGTCGCTTTTTCAAATTATTACTTGGATTACAAATACAAAGACAGACTAGGTTCGATTCCTGGTTAAAGCATGTGAGATTTTTCAAGTGAAATGCCATGTCCTGTGGTTTGGATTCCACATAGAAAGGAGGTTCCATGGCTCATAAACACAAGATGACGGTTACTTTAAACTATAATCTTTTTTTCTTTATTGTTTTCTACCCAGTGGACTTACAACTTGTTCCATAAGGAATAGCAAATAGAAATGTTTACATTTGAGAATTCTAAGGGATACCTGAGCTGGGTCCAATTTGTTTATTTTCGTAGACTTTGAAATGTATACTTTAAATCAGGTAATTTCAATGCATTGCATACGAATTTTTGAATAGTTCAAGTGTGTACAATCAATAATAAAAAGATTTACAGTTTTTCTGACTGTTTTCAGAAACTTAGTAACACAGTACAGGTAAGACTCATACAAATAAAGCCTATCTACCACTGCTTTCAAAAATTATTTAAGACTATTGAATAAACATTTGAAATAATTTTAGTGTGTTGCAAAACATTTCTACTGTATTAAGTCTCAAAACGTATAAAGTAAATATTAGAAAACTGTCATCAATTCTAATAATTTACGCACCTCTTTAAACTTAGTATAGTGTGTTCAGAAACCATACAATATTTGAGGTTGACAGTAGGGTTATAATCCTGCCACAGCATTCAGTAGGTGTCCATTAAATATAATGAGGCTGGAGACATCGTACCAGACCATACCATTGCTTTTATTGCTTGACAGAGTAATGACCATTGGCATGTGTAGCTATACCATCAGAATCAATTACTCTTTTATCATCACGAGTACACAAATAATAGATGCTAGTACGTTCTCTCTATATATGGAACCAAGAGAAGAGATAGGTTGGTAGGACACATAGTAAGACATCTAGGAATAGCAAACTTAGTTATGGAAGGAAGGGTCGAAGACAAGAACTGACGGGGTGGACCAAGGTTAGAATATGTTAAACAAATTGCCTTGAATGTAATTTGTGGTAGCTATGTAGAGATGATACTATTAGCTCAGGACAGTGAGGCCAAGTGCACACACTCTTACAACCATCACAATAGCACAGGTTATTAAGTTGTTTTAGCATATTCTAACAGAACACAAGAGATAGGTTGGTAGAACACATACTAAGACACCCATGAATAGCAAGCTTAGTTATGGAAGGAAGTGTTGAGCACAAGAACTGTAGGGGTGGACCAAGGTTAGAATATGTTAAACAGCTTGCCTCGGATGTAGGTGTGGTAGCTATGTAGAGGTGAAACGATTAGCTCAGGACAGGGGAGGCTTGGAGGCTACATTAACCCAGTCAAAGACTGAATTGGTATTACTTACCTGTACAGATTTTCTGTTATGTGTCGATCTCTCTTGGTCAACTCTTGTTCTTCTTAACCCGATGGTATTAGGGTATCTGAGGCCTAGGATATCAACTCTATGACAGCATTTTAGCCTTTTAACCCAATATGATATAACGGTAGATGTTAGTTAACCAGCGCTGGCAACTTACACACCCAAATATACAGGGCAAATAGCGAAGTACTATACACACGACTGATGCACACGATACTATACTGGGCTAATGACTGAGATGGTTTTTCAAAACCTCAACACACATACATGCAATAACGCGTGATTGATGATTGAATTTTGTTACAAGTTCAAACAATTCACTTGCGAGCGAACACTATATGAGTTGAAAGGAGACTGCCCTTTCAAGCGTGCTGTGAGAGCTACAGTGGAAAGATGCAAGTTCGCAGATATTTGATAGCCTACACTACATTGTGTTTTATCACTGAGGCTGAAGGCTTGGTTCTTGGCTGCTGGAGGTACTTTTATATGCATTTTGATGTCAGAATTCAACCATGGTTGTCTTAAAAAATTGTTTTTGTGGTTTCCCACGTTTACTCCAGGCAAAGGTCAGAATGGTTCCTAAATTAAGGCCATGGCCACCTCCTTCCCAATCCTTACATGAATAACTAATACACACACTCTTACAGACACCACAATAACACAGATTATCGCATACATCTTACATACACCCAAGTAAAAGGGTATAAAAGACCACGATGTCTAAGCCCTTCAAAATAACAACAGCAACAACAACGTAAAATGAGACTGTAGAAGATAGACTCTCAGAAGAGTCAACCTCGTTGTGTAGTGGCTAGTATTCTTGGTTGTCACCGTGGAGGCCTGGATTTTGATTTTCGTCTTTGCCAAGAAATTTAATTCTGGTCTGAGAGCTGGAACGGGGTACACTCAGCTTTGTGAGGCAAAACTGAGAAGAAGTGGGTTTGATTCCTACCTCAGACATCCTGGAAGGGGTTTTCCATGGTTTCCCCGCTTGTACTTCCGGTGAATACAGGGATGAATCCAAATTTAAGTGTACACCTGCATCCTTCCCAGTACGCATCTAATTACAAATACACACACTACTGCAGTTATCACAATAACACAGGCTATCACACAAATCCTATACACCACGATGTCTCAACCCCTCAAATGAAATGCATATGTACTTCGAATTGGCAGGTGAAAACCTGAAAGAAGTAGGAGACTTTTTGCTTGTTAGGAAACAAAATAACTAGTGATGGACGAAGCAAAGGGGATATATTATGAATTGCAGCCAATGGCCATAGCTGGGCATTTTGGTTTTAACAACCTAGGGCTCCCAACAAGTTCAATTTCAAGTAGGTCCAACTATGGTTACCAAATGTCACTAACTCTTAGTGGCAAACGTTGGAACTTGATAGAGCGTTCCGACAAAAATATAACTTACAAATTTTGCTACACCCTACCGATTGCAGTGGTAGGTTCTTTTACGTGGAAACAAATAACGCTCTTAAAAATCCGACGACTTGACTTGGTTTGAACCTGCGATCTTGTGCATAGCAGTTCAGCATGCTACTGACTAAGCCACTGAAGCTGAAGAGGATATAAAACGTAGATTGGTTCAGGCAAGGAAAGCATTTCTACAGAAAAGAAATCTGTTGACATTCAATATACGTAGATTTAGGAATTAGGAAATCAGTATTTAAAGCCTTTGTCTGGAGTGTGGCTCTCTATGGAAGTGAAACTTAGACTATTGTTGTAGCAGAAAAGAGGAGAATCGGAGCATTTGAAATGTGGTGTTGCAGGGGAAATGATGAAAATCAGATAGTAAGATAGAGTAACAAGTGAAGTGGTATTAAGCAGAGTGGGAGAGGAGAGATGTTTCTGGCGACTGCTAATGAAGAGAAGGGATAGATAGCTTGGTAGGACACATACTAAGACACCCAGGATTAGCAAGCTTAGTTATGAAATAAAGGGTTAAAGACAAGAACTGTAGGGGTAGACCAAGGTAAGAACATTTTAAACAGATTGCCTTGAATGTACTGTAGGTTGTGGTAGCTATGTAGATATAGAACGATTAGCTCAGGCCAGCGATAGATAAACAATTGTTTTAAACCAGACAAAAAAGAAAAATAAGAACACAACAAAAATAGCAAAGTCAGTAAAAATACATCATTAGTTTACCTTTTATTATCTCCAACAGTCACTCACTGGTCAAATCGCTTGGAATATCACTCTTTCACATATTCCTTGTAATTTAGCAAAACATATAATTAATTTATCAAAATCCTCGTAAAACGTATAAAATTTACAACTCACACACTCAAGCACACGGGGCTGATGACCGAAAATGCGATAAAAATACACTCTGGTTAATAATATTGTAATGTTCGCTAGCACTGACCAGCCAGACTGAGAGAGCTGTGTCAGTTGAAATGTTACGCGGTATGATAAGGCACACACTGCTCTTGTAGGAGCCAACTGCATTATGCAAATATTTCAATTACTTTGAATGTAATAACTTACTCATTTTCTTGTCGTTTGCTGTATTGTTGCAAAAAGTCTGGTTTTGATTCCCAACTGTGAGGACTAAAACAGAGCACTGTAAGAAATAGGGAGCATGACGGCGTAGTGGTTAAGCAGTTTTACCTTTACTGTGAAGACCAGGGTTCGATCCCCGACTCTGCTAAGAAATGTAATTCTGGCATGAGGACAGAAAAAGGATACATTTAGTTTAAAGGCGAAACCGGGAAGATGTTGATTTGATCCTTAACACAACCATTTCAAAAGAGGTATTGTATAATTTCTACTTTTTACGCCAAGACAATGCTGGGATGGTATCTAACTTAAGACAATACTTGTTTTCTTTTTACATTTTTGCCTAGATTTATTTATTTTTTCATCCAAACGTAAGATAGCCCCACAGGCATTTACTAGAAAGACCTGCACTCAGCCTCTTAGGAGGTTACATGACAACACTGTTTGTTTTGTTTTTGCTTTAAGGAAGAGCATTCAGTCATAGAAACCATACACCATATTACATACTAGCAATCCGCCTCAGCGTTTGTCTGGGAACAGTTATTTTAGTAATTGAATGGTGATTGTTGGAAGAAATGAAAATGTAAAATCGCTTAACTTATAGTGGGCGATGTATAAAAGATAGAGATATGCTCTAGCGGACTTTTATTGTAGAACTTTTCATGCTGAACAGTTCTTACACTTATAATATGTATATATTTTTAACTGTTTGCTCAGCGTGAGCTTAAAAAGCTAATGGACGCCAGACTTTTTTGACTTTATTTTTACTGAAATCGTTACTGCTTGGCTTTCTTTGATGACAAATAAATAATTTTCAACAGAAACCTTGCTTGAGATATCCTTTCCAGAATGGTGAAAATATAATCAAAATCCTTTCAGTGGTTTTCCAGATTACTTGTAGCATTCAAGAATCGGGGGACTTTGTTTTATACTAAGTAGAGATTACACCCCAAACCCGGTTGACAACCACCTTACAGTGGTGCACTAAACATGATGATGTAACACACTTAAGTACATGAGGGTAAAAGCTATGATATCTAAATAGCATGGCGGTTATAACGACTTTGATATTGCAAAACCCTATAATATGATTTATACACACTCAAATACACGGGGCTAATAATTTAGATGTCTCTAAACCTTGACACAATAGTTTACCATGAAGCTATTGGGCCTCATGTTATACATTTATTACATGTAAAAGAACCTACCACTACAATTGGTAGTGTGTAATCAAATTTGTCAGTTATATTTGATTGGTTACAAATACTTTTTGCCATTGATACTTTCATATTAACTGTGAAGCATAAACTAATTTTTAGTAAAGTTAACACGGTAATAAGAATAATAGTTTAAAGTGGAATGAAATATGGGAGGAAAAAAAAGAATCAAACCCAAGCGGTATACAGCCTTTTCTTTCTATAAAATGCTCTGTTTTAGCTGTTAGAGCTGGTAATCCAGTTAAGAACTCAAGTGCAGCAACCTATCAACGTTTGCAACGTGTTGTTGTACCTATAAATCTTTTGGATCATGCTTGCAAAGAACAAGACATTTCTTATTACCATAGTGAACCTTAATTAAGGCGTGTTGCTAATAAAGTATTAATTTAAGAGCTAAACAACGTTTGACAGCCTGTGATGCGTTGGTGGGGAAATGTTGGCTTCTCTGATTTTGATTAGTGGTATAAAAGGAAAGTTAATGATGAATATACATGGACATTAAAAAAAAAAGATACACATAAAATATTTTTATTACCGGTAATTACATTTTTACAATAGGTACACACACAGAATACAGTTTTTTTGTTTATGATTGTTTATTATAGTTTTTAAACATATCACTTGACGTTGACCCATTACACAATAATACCAGCATTACGAAGTTCATTTTCTATTTCTAATAGTTCTTTCTCATAACCAATATGGCCAGCCTGTTTACGGTCATGAAGGAGCTGTAGGCGTTCGACTAATATATTAGGATCGTTCCAATAGGTATTATTGATGAATGGCTTCCCACGGCGAGCAATGACTGATTTTTTCAAAAACTGGGGAAGCCCCAATGGTTTTATAGACGAAAAACCCTCATAAACTTCCTTTTCATTATCATCATCATCATCATCATCATCTTCATCATCATCATCATTATCATCATAAGCAACTTCACTATCATTATAATCACCATCTTCATCCTCAACATTACTAGAACTATCTAATTCCTCTTGTTTTTCTTTCTCTGGGTCCTCGTATAGAGTCTGCGTTGCTTTTGATAATGTTATGGGTTTTTTAAACGTTGCACTATTTTGAACAGCAATATTGTGTTCTCGAACTTGCTTTTTAGCATTTTCATGATTGTTTGTAAACAGCAACTGTGGTTCGTTTGGAGCACTACATTGATGAACACTCTCACTTAAAACCTTTCCATTTATACTTTTTAGGTCACCGCGACACCCTTTTGACCTCTCTTTTGAGCATCGCCAGAATATTATTCCATGCACATTCTGGCGATTATAGTTATAAGAGTAGCCTTTATAGAGTGCACGTTGGCTACCCTTGTGGGTTGTAGTAAGTTCCATAGTAGTAACTCTCTTGTCAGTATGATGTTCACACTATAAAGGTTACAACTGTTCTGGTAATGGAGTGACGATATTCTTGCTAAGGGTTCTCTAATATACGCTAGTCAAGAGTTACAGCTGTTTACTGCTTATGACAAAGTGCTACACTGGTCTGTGAGACGGTCTTTTGCGATGTGAACACTATAAGAGGTAGTAGTCAACTGATTGTATTCTTGCTAAGGGTCCTCTTATATAGCCTAGTCAAGGCTGTGGGCTTTTTATGTTGGCTTTTTTTGTATTGGTTTTTATATTGGCTTTCTTTTTGGCTTTTTATTTTGATTTTTTATGTTGGCTTTTGTATCGGGTTTTATGATGGCTTTTGTTGGCTTTTTGTGTGGGCTTTTTATGTTGGATTTTTATGTTAGCTTTTTATGTTGGCTGTTTATGTCGGCTTTTTATTTTGGCATTTTGTATTGGC
Source organism: Meconema thalassinum (assembly GCA_946902985.2). Taxonomy (NCBI): domain Eukaryota; kingdom Metazoa; phylum Arthropoda; class Insecta; order Orthoptera; family Tettigoniidae; genus Meconema; species Meconema thalassinum. Next base: position 2,004,980,609 of record OX336388.2, read on the forward strand.
TTTTTATGTTGGTTTTTGTTGGCTTTTTGTCGGCTTTTTGTTGTTTTTTTGTTGGCTTTTGTTGGCTTTTCGTTGGCTCTTTGTCGGCTCTTTGTTGGCTTTTGTTGGCTTTTTGTTGGCTTTTGTTGGCTTTTTGTTGGCTTTTTGTTGGCTTTGATGGCTTTTTGTTGGCTTTTCGTTGGCTTTTTGTTAGCTTTTGTGGGCTTTTTGTTAGCTTTTGTTTGCTTTTGTATTATCTCTCTCATATTTGGTCTTGCGTGTTTTGCTTATTTGGTCTTGGAAAGTATTTCAGCCTTTTTAATAGCAGAATAATGTTTACTGCCATGTTTGTGAGCAACAAAAACAACACACGCAAATTCCAAAAGAATCCAAAGAACTCTTAGGTTAATGATTGACTAATACACCTACTTCTATACCACCCTCAGTTCAAAAATAGTGTATTTTTTCATTTTTCATTTTTTTTTTCAAAAAATATTTGGAAAATACACTATAGTGTATATTTTTTGAAAAAATACACTATTTTTGAACTGAGGGTGGTATAGAAGTAGGTGTATGAGTCAATCATTAACCTAAGAGTTCTTTGGATTCTTTTGGAATTTGCGTGTGTTGTTTTTGTTGCTCACAAACATGGCAGTAAACATTATTCTGCTATTAAAAAGGCTGAAATACTTTCCAAGACCAAATAAGCAAAACACGCAAGACCAAATATGAGAGAGATAATGCAAAAGCAAACAAAAGCTAACAAAAAGCCCACAAAAGCTAACAAAAAGCCAACAAAAGCCAACAAAAAGCCAACAAAAGCCAACAAAGAGCCGACAAAGAGCCAACGAAAAGCCAACAAAAGCCAACAAAAAACAACAAAAAGCCGACAAAAAGCCAACAAAAACCAACATAAAAAGCCAATACAAAATGCCAAAATAAAAACCCGACATAAACAGCCAACATAAAAAGCTAACATAAAAATCCAACATAAAAAGCCCACACAAAAAGCCAACAAAAGCCATCATAAAACCCGATACAAAAGCCAACATAAAAAATCAAAATAAAAAGCCAAAAAGAAAGCCAATATAAAAACCAATACAAAAAAAAGCCAACATAAAAAGCCCACACATAAGCACTTGTTAGCCTTGACTAGGCTATATAAGAGGACCCTTAGCAAGAATACAATCAGTTGACTACTACCTCTTATAGTGTTCACATCGCAAAAGACCGTCTCACAGACCAGTGTAGCACTTTGTCATAAGCAGTAAACAGCTGTAACTCTTGACTAGAGTATATTAGAGAACCCTTAGCAAGAATATCGTCACTCCATTACCAGAACAGTTGTAACCTTTATAGTGTGAACATCATACTGACAAGAGAGTTACTACTATGGAACTTACTACAACCCACAAGGGTAGCCAACGTGCACTCTATAAAGGCTACTCTTATAACTATAATCGCCAGAATGTGCATGGAATAATATTCTGGCGATGCTCAAAAGAGAGGTCAAAAGGGTGTCGCGGTGACCTAAAAAGTATAAATGGAAAGGTTTTAAGTGAGAGTGTTCATCAATGTAGTGCTCCAAACGAACCACAGTTGCTGTTTACAAACAATCATGAAAATGCTAAAATGTAAGTTCGAGAACACAATATTGCTGTTCAAAATAGTGCAACGTTTAAAAAACCCATAACATTATCAAAAGCAACGCAGACTCTATACGAGGACCCAGAGAAAGAAAAACAAGAGGAATTAGATAGTTCTAGTAATGTTGAGGATGAAGATGGTGATTATAATGATAGTGAAGTTGCTTATGATGATAATGATGATGATGATGAAGATGATGATGATGATGATGATGATAATGAAAAGGAAGTTTATGAGGGTTTTTCGTCTATAATACCATTGGGGCTTCCCCAGTTTTTGAAAAAATCAGTCATTGCTCGCCGTGGGAAGCCATTCATCAATAATACCTATTGGAACGATCCTAATATATTAGTCGAACGCCTACAGCTCCTTCATGACCGTAAACAGGCTGGCCATATTGGTTATGAGAAAGAACTATTAGAAATAGAAAATGAACTTCGTAATGCTGGTATTATTGTGTAATGGGTCAACGTCAAGTGATATGTTTAAAAACTATAATAAACAATCATAAACAAAAAAACTGTATTCTGTGTGTGTACCTATTGTAAAAATGTAATTACCGGTAATAAAAATATTTTATGTGTATCTTTTTTTTTTAATGTCCATGTATATTCATCATTAACTTTCCTTTTATACCACTAATCAAAATCAGAGAAGCCAACATTTCCCCACCAACGCATCACAGGCTGTCAAACGTTGTTTAGCTCTTAAATTAATACTTTATTAGCAACACGCCTTAATTAAGGTTCACTATGGTAATAAGAAATGTCTTGTTCTTTGCAAGCATGATCCAAAAGATTTATAGGTACAACAACACGTTGCAAACGTTGATAGGTTGCTGCACTTGAGTTCTTAACTGGATTACCAGCTCTAACAGCTAAAACAGAGCATTTTATAGAAAGAAAAGGCTGTATACCGCTTGGGTTTGATTCTTTTTTTTCCTCCCATATTTCATTCCACTTTAAACTATTATTCTTATTACCGTGTTAACTTTACTAAAAATTAGTTTATGCTTCACAGTTAATATGAAAGTATCAATGGCAAAAAGTATTTGTAACCAATCAAATATAACTGACAAATTTGATTACACACTACCAATTGTAGTGGTAGGTTCTTTTACATGTAATAAATGTATAACATGAGGCCCAATAGCTTCATGGTAAACTATTGTGTCAAGGTTTAGATACATCTAAATTATTAGCCCCGTGTATTTGAGTGTGTATAAATCATATTATAGGGTTTTGCAATATCAAAGTCGTTATAACCGTCATGCTATTTAGATATCATAGCTTTTACCCTCATGTACTTAAGTGTGTTACATCATCATGTTTAGTGCACCACTGTAAGGTGGTTGTCAACCGGGTTTGGGGTGTAATCTCTACTTAGTATAAAACAAAGTCCCCCGATTCTTGAATGCTACAAGTAATCTGGAAAACCACTGAAAGGATTTTGATTATATTTTCACCATTCTGGAAAGGATATCTCAAGCAAGGTTTCTGTTGAAAATTATTTATTTGTCATCAAAGAAAGCCAAGCAGTAACGATTTCAGTAAAAATAAAGTCAAAAAAGTCTGGCGTCCATTAGCTTTTTAAGCTCACGCTGAGCAAACAGTTAAAAATATATACATATTATAAGTGTAAGAACTGTTCAGCATGAAAAGTTCTACAATAAAAGTCCGCTAGAGCATATCTCTATCTTTTATACATCGCCCACTATAAGTTAAGCGATTTTACATTTTCATTTCTTCCAACAATCACCATTCAATTACTAAAATAACTGTTCCCAGACAAACGCTGAGGCGGATTGCTAGTATGTAATATGGTGTATGGTTTCTATGACTGAATGCTCTTCCTTAAAGCAAAAACAAAACAAACAGTGTTGTCATGTAACCTCCTAAGAGGCTGAGTGCAGGTCTTTCTAGTAAATGCCTGTGGGGCTATCTTACGTTTGGATGAAAAAATAAATAAATCTAGGCAAAAATGTAAAAAGAAAACAAGTATTGTCTTAAGTTAGATACCATCCCAGCATTGTCTTGGCGTAAAAAGTAGAAATTATACAATACCTCTTTTGAAATGGTTGTGTTAAGGATCAAATCAACATCTTCCCGGTTTCGCCTTTAAACTAAATGTATCCTTTTTCTGTCCTCATGCCAGAATTACATTTCTTAGCAGAGTCGGGGATCGAACCCTGGTCTTCACAGTAAAGGTAAAACTGCTTAACCACTACGCCGTCATGCTCCCTATTTCTTACAGTGCTCTGTTTTAGTCCTCACAGTTGGGAATCAAAACCAGACTTTTTGCAACAATACAGCAAACGACAAGAAAATGAGTAAGTTATTACATTCAAAGTAATTGAAATATTTGCATAATGCAGTTGGCTCCTACAAGAGCAGTGTGTGCCTTATCATACCGCGTAACATTTCAACTGACACAGCTCTCTCAGTCTGGCTGGTCAGTGCTAGCGAACATTACAATATTATTAACCAGAGTGTATTTTTATCGCATTTTCGGTCATCAGCCCCGTGTGCTTGAGTGTGTGAGTTGTAAATTTTATACGTTTTACGAGGATTTTGATAAATTAATTATATGTTTTGCTAAATTACAAGGAATATGTGAAAGAGTGATATTCCAAGCGATTTGACCAGTGAGTGACTGTTGGAGATAATAAAAGGTAAACTAATGATGTATTTTTACTGACTTTGCTATTTTTGTTGTGTTCTTATTTTTCTTTTTGTCTGGTTTAAAACAATTGTTTATCTATCGCTGGCCTGAGCTAATCGTTCTATATCTACATAGCTACCACAACCTACAGTACATTCAAGGCAATCTGTTTAAAATGTTCTTACCTTGGTCTACCCCTACAGTTCTTGTCTTTAACCCTTTATTTCATAACTAAGCTTGCTAATCCTGGGTGTCTTAGTATGTGTCCTACCAAGCTATCTATCCCTTATCTTCATTAGCAGTCGCCAGAAACATCTCTCCTCTCCCACTCTGCTTAATACCACTTCACTTGTTACTCTATCTTACTATCTGATTTTCATCATTTCCCCTGCAACACCACATTTCAAATGCTCCGATTCTCCTCTTTTCTGCTACAACAATAGTCTAAGTTACACTTCCATAGAGAGCCACACTCCAGACAAAGGCTTTAAATACTGATTTCCTAATTCCTAAATCTATATTGAATGTCAACAGATTTCTTTTCTGTAGAAATGCTTTCCTTGCCTGAACCAATCTACGTTTTATATCCTCTTCAGCTTCAGTGACTTAGTCAGTAGCATGCTGAACTGCTATGCACAAGATCGCAGGTTCAAACCAAGTCAAGTCGTCGGATTTTTAAGAGCGTTATTTGTTTCCACGTAAAAGAACCTACCACTGCAATCGGTAGGGTGTAGCAAAATTTGTAAGTTATATTTTTGTCGGAACGCTCTATCAAGTTCCAACGTTTGGCACTAAGAGTTAGTGACATTTGGTAACCATAGTTGGAACTACTTGAAATTGAACTTGTTGGGAGCCCTAGGTTGTTAAAACCAAAATGCCCAGCTATGGCCATTGGCTGCAATTCATAATATATCCCCTTTGCTTCGTCCATCACTAGTTATTTTGTTTCCTAACAAGCAAAAAGTCTCCTACTTCCTTCAGGTTTTCACCTGCCAATTCGAAGTACATATGCATTTCATTTGAGGGGTTGAGACATCGTGGTGTATAGGATTTGTGTGATAGCCTGTGTTATTGTGATAACTGCAGTAGTGTGTGTATTTGTAATTAGATGCGTACTGGGAAGGATGCAGGTGTACACTTAAATTTGGATTCATCCCTGTATTCACCGGAAGTACAAGCGGGGAAACCATGGAAAACCCCTTCCAGGATGTCTGAGGTAGGAATCAAACCCACTTCTTCTCAGTTTTGCCTCACAAAGCTGAGTGTACCCCGTTCCAGCTCTCAGACCAGAATTAAATTTCTTGGCAAAGACGAAAATCAAAATCCAGGCCTCCACGGTGACAACCAAGAATACTAGCCACTACACAACGAGGTTGACTCTTCTGAGAGTCTATCTTCTACAGTCTCATTTTACGTTGTTGTTGCTGTTGTTATTTTGAAGGGCTTAGACATCGTGGTCTTTTATACCCTTTTACTTGGGTGTATGTAAGATGTATGCGATAATCTGTGTTATTGTGGTGTCTGTAAGAGTGTGTGTATTAGTTATTCATGTAAGGATTGGGAAGGAGGTGGCCATGGCCTTAATTTAGGAACCATTCTGACCTTTGCCTGGAGTAAACGTGGGAAACCACAAAAACAATTTTTTAAGACAACCATGGTTGAATTCTGACATCAAAATGCATATAAAAGTACCTCCAGCAGCCAAGAACCAAGCCTTCAGCCTCAGTGATAAAACACAATGTAGTGTAGGCTATCAAATATCTGCGAACTTGCATCTTTCCACTGTAGCTCTCACAGCACGCTTGAAAGGGCAGTCTCCTTTCAACTCATATAGTGTTCGCTCGCAAGTGAATTGTTTGAACTTGTAACAAAATTCAATCATCAATCACGCGTTATTGCATGTATGTGTGTTGAGGTTTTGAAAAACCATCTCAGTCATTAGCCCAGTATAGTATCGTGTGCATCAGTCGTGTGTATAGTACTTCGCTATTTGCCCTGTATATTTGGGTGTGTAAGTTGCCAGCGCTGGTTAACTAACATCTACCGTTATATCATATTGGGTTAAAAGGCTAAAATGCTGTCATAGAGTTGATATCCTAGGCCTCAGATACCCTAATACCATCGGGTTAAGAAGAACAAGAGTTGACCAAGAGAGATCGACACATAACAGAAAATCTGTACAGGTAAGTAATACCAATTCAGTCTTTGACTGGGTTAATGTAGCCTCCAAGCCTCCCCTGTCCTGAGCTAATCGTTTCACCTCTACATAGCTACCACACCTACATCCGAGGCAAGCTGTTTAACATATTCTAACCTTGGTCCACCCCTACAGTTCTTGTGCTCAACACTTCCTTCCATAACTAAGCTTGCTATTCATGGGTGTCTTAGTATGTGTTCTACCAACCTATCTCTTGTGTTCTGTTAGAATATGCTAAAACAACTTAATAACCTGTGCTATTGTGATGGTTGTAAGAGTGTGTGCACTTGGCCTCACTGTCCTGAGCTAATAGTATCATCTCTACATAGCTACCACAAATTACATTCAAGGCAATTTGTTTAACATATTCTAACCTTGGTCCACCCCGTCAGTTCTTGTCTTCGACCCTTCCTTCCATAACTAAGTTTGCTATTCCTAGATGTCTTACTATGTGTCCTACCAACCTATCTCTTCTCTTGGTTCCATATATAGAGAGAACGTACTAGCATCTATTATTTGTGTACTCGTGATGATAAAAGAGTAATTGATTCTGATGGTATAGCTACACATGCCAATGGTCATTACTCTGTCAAGCAATAAAAGCAATGGTATGGTCTGGTACGATGTCTCCAGCCTCATTATATTTAATGGACACCTACTGAATGCTGTGGCAGGATTATAACCCTACTGTCAACCTCAAATATTGTATGGTTACTGAACACACTATACTAAGTTTAAAGAGGTGCGTAAATTATTAGAATTGATGACAGTTTTCTAATATTTACTTTATACGTTTTGAGACTTAATACAGTAGAAATGTTTTGCAACACACTAAAATTATTTCAAATGTTTATTCAATAGTCTTAAATAATTTTTGAAAGCAGTGGTAGATAGGCTTTATTTGTATGAGTCTTACCTGTACTGTGTTACTAAGTTTCTGAAAACAGTCAGAAAAACTGTAAATCTTTTTATTATTGATTGTACACACTTGAACTATTCAAAAATTCGTATGCAATGCATTGAAATTACCTGATTTAAAGTATACATTTCAAAGTCTACGAAAATAAACAAATTGGACCCAGCTCAGGTATCCCTTAGAATTCTCAAATGTAAACATTTCTATTTGCTATTCCTTATGGAACAAGTTGTAAGTCCACTGGGTAGAAAACAATAAAGAAAAAAAGATTATAGTTTAAAGTAACCGTCATCTTGTGTTTATGAGCCATGGAACCTCCTTTCTATGTGGAATCCAAACCACAGGACATGGCATTTCACTTGAAAAATCTCACATGCTTTAACCAGGAATCGAACCTAGTCTGTCTTTGTATTTGTAATCCAAGTAATAATTTGAAAAAGCGACAAGTGTGGTCGGTCTTGAACATTTTTTTTGTTTTTGTTTATGACATCTGTATTAACCAAAAATTGAATCCTTAGTAAAAAGCTATCAGCTTAACCGCTGCACCACCACACACCTTATTGTTGTTAAGTTATAGTTTACAGTATTATTATCACCCCTGTGTCCTTAGATGTGTGTACAAGTTGTCTGACAACCTGTGTCACTGTGATGTTTGTGTGTGTACTTTTAAACGAGGAAGGATTTGGGTAGGAAGCTGTTTGTTTTTCTTTTGTTTCATTTGAGAGAATTGGACATCATGGTCATTTAGCCCCGTGTACTTTGGTGAGTGCTGAATATTGTCTGCTAACCTGCGTCGTTGTAATGACTGTATTAGTGTGTGTATTTATAATTCAAGTGAGGATTGGAAAGGAAGTGGCCGTGGCCTTAAGTTAAGAACAATCACAGCATTTTCCTAGAGCAAAAGTGGGAAATCACAAAAAAAAACCACTTCCAGAATGGTTAAGGTAGGAATCAAACCCACTTTTTCACACTTTTGCCTCACAAGGCTGAGTGTACCCCATTCCAGCCCTCAAATCAGAAATTTAATTTCTTAGCAGAGCCAGGAATGAAATCGTGGCCTAAGCGGTGACAGCCAAGAATGCCAACCACTACACCACAAGGTGGACAAGTAGTTGTTGTTATTTCATTTGATGGGGGGTTAGTGACATCGTCGTCATGTAGCCCAGTGAACTTGTGGTGTATGCAAAACTGTCTGATAACCTGTGTTATTGTGATGGCTGTATTAGTGTGTGTATTTGTAATTCAGATAAGGCCTGGGAAGGAGGCAGTCAAGGCCTTAAATTAAGATATATCTCAGCATTTGCCTGGAGGAAAGTGTGAAACCATAAAAAAACCACTTCAAAATGGCTGAGGTAGGAATCAAACCCAGCACCTGTCAGTTTTGTCTGACAAGGCTGAGTGTACCCCGTTCCAGTCCTGAAACCTGAAATTAATTTTCTTGGTAGAGCCAGGAATCGAACCCGGGCCTCTGCAATAACAGCCAAGAATGCTAGCCGCTACACCACGAGGGGGACAATATAAGGCTGGTCTTGATTGTACATAATCAATCAATAATTACCTAATAATAATGATAATAATAATAATAATAATTATATATATATATATTCTTTTTTTTAGCGCATGGCTATTTGTGCCGGGAGTGTCCGAGGACATGTTCGGCTCGCCAGTTCTGTAGCTGCTTCGAGACGGACACCCAATGGGTGAGCTACAAGTACCGTTGGGGAGGGAAGGAGGGAAGTTGGAATGTAAGGACGAGGAGTTGGAAGGTGGCGGCTGTGGCCTATAGTTAGGGACCAACCCCGGCATTTGCCTGGAAGGAAGATGGGAAACCACAGAAGACCATCTTCAAGGTTGCCGGCGGGGGGATTCGAACCTCCTCGCCTCCCGGATGTGAGTGACTGCCATCAGTTATGCCGTAACGACCACGGCTAACTCACCCGGTATAATAATAATAATAATAAATATTCCAGTTAGCAACGTAACACTGTCAACGTCTCCCAGTGACGTCATCCACGGTCTCAGGGCGTGGCGGCCATCTTGCACATTAGCCCCAGCGCCAGCTATGACTCTCCCTCCATAAGAATAACATAGGGGAGTTGCGCGTGGCAGCCATCTTGCACATTAGCCCCTGCGCCAGCTTCGGCCTATTATATCTACTGACATAATCGGTCGAAGGGGGTGAATATGGGGGGCTTTTTTTTTCGAAAAAGTGAAATATCTCTGTAACTCTCTTATTATTTGAAATATCGAATCCATTCAAAGTTCATAGTATGTGTCGGATAAGGCCCAAAAAATTATATTTGATGAGCTTTTGGTAGCACCAACCATTGACCAAAGGGGTGGGAAAATGTGGGTTTTTCGGGAAACATTAATCACATCTCTCTTAATAGGTACAATATCAAAACCGTACAGAATGGACAATATTCCCCTAATGATTAACTAAAACTTTTGTCTGAAAGAATTTTTGATATAACCCACCATTACGCCAAGGGATGAGAAAAATGATTTTGGAATTAGAAGAAAATGCCATGTGTCATCAGAGGTTACCATGACAACGCTTCTAAATTTATGAGTGATGTGCTAAGAGCAGTCAAGTACTGTCAAACGGAAATGTTCAATTGACGAAAAATAAAAGCCGTCGTCAGAATTAAAGCACACCGCGGAAAATATTATATATTATACCTTCATAATAAGGCCTACAAAGACACTAACTCACATTATACAGACGTCACAAAGAGTAAATAATTAGACTCAAAATCACGTATTGTTTCCGACACCACAAAACCCCTCTATAAGTATTACAATACATAATCAGATCATATTGGAAAGAAACCAATGAACAAAGGTATATAGATAAGCATGGGTCCTAGTGGAAAATAATTCTATTACCTAAAACCAAAAATGCATGTGACGAAAAAATCCTTCAAAATATCATGTTGGTTTCCGGCCCTACAAGACGTACAAAATATACTAAAAGTATTAAAAAAATCATTTTTTTGAAATTTCATTCGAATCAACTTTTAAGTTTTTTCTGGAACTTAGAAAATTTCGGCCAAAAAGTACAAAATCATTAACAACTCTCTTATTGTTGGTCGTATGATGAAATAGCAAGAGACAAAAAAGATGTAATATGTTATTGTTTCAACATAGGCCATGTAGAATATTACACTCAGACCTATTACCGGAGATTCGTTGCTTTTTTCCCTATTTTAGGTAGATTTCTTTAGAAAGCTAACTATTGCAATGGGTACCATGTTTCGACTTCCGGAAAATTTTGACATATCTTCGCGTTTCACATCCCCGAGACCCCAAAACCATCGACAGTTCAAAAGTTTATATATAATTTATGTATATATATATATATATCACTTTCTTGTGGACACGATAACTACCGCAATTTTGCACCAATCACTTGCATTTTTTTACATACTATGTATGCCTATAAAATCTCATTCAAGTTCGTTAATGGACATAATCGGTCGAAGAGGGTGAATATGGAGGGGCTTTTTTTTTTCTCGAAAAAGTGAAATATCTCTGTAACTCTCTTATTATTTGAAATTTCGAATCCATTCCAAGTTCATAGTATGTGTCGGATAAGGCCCAAAAAATTATATTTGATGAGCTTTTGATAGCACCAACCATTGACCAAAGGGGTGGGAAAATGTGGGTTTTTCGGGAAACATTAATCACATCTCTCTTAATAGGTACAATATCAAAACCGTACAGAATGGACAATATTCCCCTAATGATTAACTAAAACTTTTGTCTGAAAGAATTTTTGATATAACCCACCATTACGCCAAGGGATGAGAAGAATGATTTTGGAATTAGAAGAAAATGCCATGTGTCATCAGAGGTTACCATGACAACGCTTCTAAATTTATGAGTGATGTGCTAAGAGCAGTCAAGTACTGTCAAACGGAAATGTTCAATTGACGAAAAATAAAAGCCGTCGTCAGAATTAAAGCACACCGCGGAAAATATTATATATTATACCTTCATAAAAAGGCCTACAAAGACACTAACTCACATTATACAGACGTCACAAAGAGTAAATAATTAGACTCAAAATCACGTATTGTTTCCGACACCACAAAACCCCTCTATAAGTATTACAATACATATTCAGATCATATTGGAAAGAAACCAATGAACAAAGGTATATAGATAAGCATGGGTCCTAGTGGAAAATAATTCTATCACCTAAAACCAAAAATGCATGTGACGAAAAAATCCTTCAAAATATCATGTTGGTTTCCGGCCCTACAAGACGTACAAAATATACTAAAAGTATTAAAAAAATCATTTTTTTGAAATTTCATTCGAATCAACTTTTAAGTTTTTTCTGGAACTTAGAAAATTTCGGCCAAAAAGTACAATATCATTAACAACTCTCTTATTGTTGGTCGTATGAGGAAATAGCAAGAGACAAAAAAGATGTAATATGTTATTGTTTACAACATAGGCCATGTAGAATATTACACTCAGACCTATTACCGGAGATTCGTTGCTTTTTTCCCTATTTTAGGTAGATTTCATTAGAAAGCTAACTATTGCAATGGGTACCATGTTTCGACTTCCGGAAAATTTTGACATATCTTCGCGTTTCACATCCCCGAGACCCCAAAACCATCGTCAGTTCAAAAGTTTATATATAATTTATGTATATATATATATATATCACTTTCTTGTGGACACGATAACTACCGCAATTTTGCACCAATCACTTGCATTTTTTTACATACTATGTATGCCTATAAAATCTCATTCAAGTTCGTTAATGGACATAATCGGTCGAAGGGGGTGAATATGGGGGGCTTTTTTTTTCGAAAAAGTGAAATATCTCTGTAACTCTCTTATTATTTGAAATATCGAATCCATTCAAAGTTCATAGTATGTGTCGGGTAAGGCCCAAAAAATTATATTTGATGAGCTTTTGATAGCACCAACCATTGACCAGAGGGTGGGAAAATGTGGGTTTTTCGGGAAACATTAATCACATCTCTCTTAATAGGTACAATATCAAAACCGTACAGAATGGACAATATTCCCCTAATGATTAACTAAAACTTTTGTCTGAAAGAATTTTTGATATAACCCACCATTACGCCAAGGGATGAGAAAAATGATTTTGGAATTAGAAGAAAATGCCATGTGTCATCAGAGGTTACCATGACAACGCTTCTAAATTTATGAGTGATGTGCTAAGAGCAGTCAAGTACTGTCAAACGGAAATGTTCAATTGACGAAAAATAAAAGCCGTCGTCAGAATTAAAGCACACCGCGGAAAATATTATATATTATACCTTCATAATAAGGCCTACAAAGACACTAACTCACATTATACAGACGTCACAAAGAGTAAATAATTAGACTCAAAATCACGTATTGTTTCCGACACCACAAAACCCCTCTATAAGTATTACAATACATAATCAGATCATATTGGAAAGAAACCAATGAACAAAGGTATATAGATAAGCATGGGTCCTAGTGGAAAATAATTCTATTACCTAAAACCAAAAATGCATGTGACGAAAAAATCCTTCAAAATATCATGTTGGTTTCCGGCCCTACAAGACGTACAAAATATACTAAAAGTATTAAAAAAATCATTTTTTTGAAATTTCATTCGAATCAACTTTTAAGTTTTTTCTGGAACTTAGAAAATTTCGGCCAAAAAGTACAAAATCATTAACAACTCTCTTATTGTTGGTCGTATGATGAAATAGCAAGAGACAAAAAAGATGTAATATGTTATTGTTTCAACATAGGCCATGTAGAATATTACACTCAGACCTATTACCGGAGATTCGTTGCTTTTTTCCCTATTTTAGGTAGATTTCTTTAGAAAGCTAACTATTGCAATGGGTACCATGTTTCGACTTCCGGAAAATTTTGACATATCTTCGCGTTTCACATCCCCGAGACCCCAAAACCATCGTCAGTTCAAAAGTTTATATATAATTTATGTATATATATATATATATCACTTTCTTGTGGACACGATAACTACCGCAATTTTGCACCAATCACTTGCATTTTTTTACATACTATGTATGCCTATAAAATCTCATTCAAGTTCGTTAATGGACATAATCGGTCGAAGGGGGTGAATATGGGGGGCTTTTTTTTTCGAAAAAGTGAAATATCTCTGTAACTCTCTTATTATTTGAAATATCGAATCCATTCAAAGTTCATAGTATGTGTCGGATAAGGCCCAAAAAATTATATTTGATGAGCTTTTGATAGCACCAACCATTGACCAAAGGGGTGGGAAAATGTGGGTTTTTCGGGAAACATTAATCACATCTCTCTTAATAGGTACAATATCAAAACCGTACAGAATGGACAATATTCCCCTAATGATTAACTAAAACTTTTGTCTGAAAGAATTTTTGATATAACCCACCATTACGCCAAGGGATGAGAAAAATGATTTTGGAATTAGAAGAAAATGCCATGTGTCATCAGAGGTTACCATGACAACGCTTCTAAATTTATGAGTGATGTGCTAAGAGCAGTCAAGTACTGTCAAACGGAAATGTTCAATTGACGAAAAATAAAAGCCGTCGTCAGAATTAAAGCACACCGCGGAAAATATTATATATTATACCTTCATAATAAGGCCTACAAAGACACTAACTCACATTATACAGACGTCACAAAGAGTAAATAATTAGACTCAAAATCACGTATTGTTTCCGACACCACAAAACCCCTCTATAAGTATTACAATACATAATCAGATCATATTGGAAAGAAACCAATGAACAAAGGTATATAGATAAGCATGGGTCCTAGTGGAAAATAATTCTATCACCTAAAACCAAAAATGCATGTGACGAAAAAATCCTTCAAAATATCATGTTGGTTTCCGGCCCTACAAGACGTACAAAATATACTAAAAGTATTAAAAAAATCATTTTTTTGAAATTTCATTCGAATCAACTTTTAAGTTTTTTCTGGAACTTAGAAAATTTCGGCCAAAAAGTACAAAATCATTAACAACTCTCTTATTGTTGGTCGTATGATGAAATAGCAAGAGACAAAAAAGATGTAATATGTTATTGTTTACAACATAGGCCATGTAGAATATTACACTCAGACCTATTACCGGAGATTCGTTGCTTTTTTCCCTATTTTAGGTAGATTTCATTAGAAAGCTAACTATTGCAATGGGTACCATGTTTCAACTTCCGGAAAATTTTGACATATCTTCGCGTTTCACATCCCCGAGACCCCAAAACCATCGTCAGTTCAAAAGTTTATATATAATTTATGTATATATATATATATATATATATATATATATAAAACTTTCTTGTGGACACGATAACTACCGCAATTTTGCACCAATCACTTGCATTTTTTTACATACTATGTATGCCTATAAAATCTCATTCAAGTTCGTTAATGGACATAATCGGTCGAAGAGGGTGAATATGGAGGGGCTTTTTTTTTTTCTCGAAAAAGTGAAATATCTCTGTAACTCTCTTATTATTTGAAATTTCGAATCCATTCCAAGTTCATAGTATGTGTCGGATAAGGCCCAAAAAATTATATTTGATGAGCTTTTGATAGCACCAACCATTGACCAAAGGGGTGGGAAAATGTGGGTTTTTCGGGAAACATTAATCACATCTCTCTTAATAGGTACAATATCAAAACCGTACAGAATGGACAATATTCCCCTAATGATTAACTAAAACTTTTGTCTGAAAGAATTTTTGATATAACCCACCATTACGCCAAGGGATGAGAAGAATGATTTTGGAATTATAAGAAAATGCCATGTGTCATCAGAGGTTACCATGACAACGCTTCTAAATTTATGAGTGATGTGCTAAGAGCAGTCAAGTACTGTCAAACGGAAATGTTCAATTGACGAAAAATAAAAGCCGTCGTCAGAATTAAAGCACACCGCGGAAAATATTATATATTATACCTTCATAAAAAGGCCTACAAAGACACTAACTCACATTATACAGACGTCACAAAGAGTAAATAATTAGACTCAAAATCACGTATTGTTTCCGACACCACAAAACCCCTCTATAAGTATTACAATACATATTCAGATCATATTGGAAAGAAACCAATGAACAAAGGTATATAGATAAGCATGGGTCCTAGTGGAAAATAATTCTATCACCTAAAACCAAAAATGCATGTGACGAAAAAATCCTTCAAAATATCATGTTGGTTTCCGGCCCTACAAGACGTACAAAATATACTAAAAGTATTAAAAAAATCATTTTTTTGAAATTTCATTCGAATCAACTTTTAAGTTTTTTCTGGAACTTAGAAAATTTCGGCCAAAAAGTACAATATCATTAACAACTCTCTTATTGTTGGTCGTATGAGGAAATAGCAAGAGACAAAAAAGATGTAATATGTTATTGTTTACAACATAGGCCATGTAGAATATTACACTCAGACCTATTACCGGAGATTCGTTGCTTTTTTCCCTATTTTAGGTAGATTTCATTAGAAAGCTAACTATTGCAATGGGTACCATGTTTCGACTTCCGGAAAATTTTGACATATCTTCGCGTTTCACATCCCCGAGACCCCAAAACCATCGTCAGTTCAAAAGTTTATATATAATTTATGTATATATATATATATATCACTTTCTTGTGGACACGATAACTACCGCAATTTTGCACCAATCACTTGCATTTTTTTACATACTATGTATGCCTATAAAATCTCATTCAAGTTCGTTAATGGACATAATCGGTCGAAGGGGGTGAATATGGGGGGCTTTTTTTTTCGAAAAAGTGAAATATCTCTGTAACTCTCTTATTATTTGAAATATCGAATCCATTCAAAGTTCATAGTATGTGTCGGATAAGGCCCAAAAAATTATATTTGATGAGCTTTTGATAGCACCAACCATTGACCAAAGGGGTGGGAAAATGTGGGTTTTTCGGGAAACATTAATCACATCTCTCTTAATAGGTACAATATCAAAACCGTACAGAATGGACAATATTCCCCTAATGATTAACTAAAACTTTTGTCTGAAAGAATTTTTGATATAACCCACCATTACGCCAAGGGATGAGAAAAATGATTTTGGAATTAGAAGAAAATGCCATGTGTCATCAGAGGTTACCATGACAACGCTTGTAAATTTATGAGTGATGTGCTAAGAGCAGTCAAGTACTGTCAAACGGAAATGTTCAATTGACGAAAAATAAAAGCCGTCGTCAGAATTAAAGCACACCGCGGAAAATATTATATATTATACCTTCATAATAAGGCCTACAAAGACACTAACTCACATTATACAGACGTCACAAAGAGTAAATAATTAGACTCAAAATCACGTATTGTTTCCGACACCACAAAACCCCTCTATAAGTATTACAATACATAATCAGATCATATTGGAAAGAAACCAATGAACAAAGGTATATAGATAAGCATGGGTCCTAGTGGAAAATAATTCTATCACCTAAAACCAAAAATGAATGTGACGAAAAAATCCTTCAAAATATCATGTTGGTTTCCGGCCCTACAAGACGTACAAAATATACTAAAAGTATTAAAAAAATCATTTTTTTGAAATTTCATTCGAATCAACTTTTAAGTTTTTTCTGGAACTTAGAAAATTTCGGCCAAAAAGTACAAAATCATTAACAACTCTCTTATTGTTGGTCGTATGATGAAATAGCAAGAGACAAAAAAGATGTAATATGTTATTGTTTACAACATAGGCCATGTAGAATATTACACTCAGACCTATTACCGGAGATTCGTTGCTTTTTTCCCTATTTTAGGTAGATTTCATTAGAAAGCTAACTATTGCAATGGGTACCATGTTTCAACTTCCGGAAAATTTTGACATATCTTCGCGTTTCACATCCCCGAGACCCCAAAACCATCGTCAGTTCAAAAGTTTATATATAATTTATGTATATATATATATATATATATCACTTTCTTGTGGACACGATAACTACCGCAATTTTGCACCAATCACTTGCATTTTTTTACATACTATGTATGCCTATAAAATCTCATTCAAGTTCGTTAATGGACATAATCGGTCAAAGGGGGTGAATATGGGGGGCTTTTTTTTTTTCGAAAAAGTGAAATATCTCTGTAACTCTCTTATTATTTGAAATATCGAATCCATTCAAAGTTCATAGTATGTGTCGGATAAGGCCCAAAAAATTATATTTGATGAGCTTTTGATAGCACCAACCATTGACCAAAGGGGTGGGAAAATGTGGGTTTTTCGGGAAACATTAATCACATCTCTCTTATTAGGTACAATATCAAAACCGTACAGAATGGACAATATTCCCCTAATGATTAACTAAAACTTTTGTCTGAAAGTATTTTTGATATAACCCACCATTACGCCAAGGGATGAGAAAAATGATTTTGGAATTAGAAGAAAATGCCATGTGTCATCAGAGGTTACCATGACAACGCTTCTAAATTTATGAGTGATGTGCTAAGAGCAGTCAAGTACTGTCAAACGGAAATGTTCAATTGACGAAAAATAAAAGCCGTCGTCAGAAATAAAGCACACCGCGGAAAATATTATATATTATACCTTCATAAAAAGGCCTACAAAGACACTAACTCACATTATACAGACGTCACAAAGAGTAAATAATTAGACTCAAAATCACGTATTGTTTCCGACACCACAAAACCCCTCTATAAGTATTACAATACATAATCAGATCATATTGGAAAGAAACCAATGAACAAAGGTATATAGATAAGCATGGGTCCTTGTGGAAAACAATTCTATTACCCAAAACCAAAAATGCATGTGACGAAAAAATCCTTCTAAATATCATGTTGGTTTCCGGCCCTACAAGACGTACAAAATATACTAAAAGTATTAAAAAAATCATTTTTTTGAAATTTCATTCGAATCAACTTTTAAGTTTTTTCTGGAACTTAGAAAATTTCGGCCAAAAAGTACAAAATCATTAACAACTCTCTTATTGTTGGTCGTATGATGAAATAGCAAGAGACAAAAAAGATGTAATATGTTATTGTTTACAACATAGGCCATGTAGAATATTACACTCAGACCTATTACCGGAGATTCGTTGCTTTTTTCCCTATTTTAGGTAGATTTCATTAGAAAGCTAACTATTGCAATGGGTACCATGTTTCGACTTCCGGATAATTTTGACATATCTTCGCGTTTCACATCCCCGAGACCCCAAAACCATCGTCAGTTCAAAAGTTTATATATAATTTATGTATATATATATATATATATATCACTTTCTTGTGGACACGATAACTACCGCAATTTTGCACCAATCACTTGCATTTTTTTACATACTATGTATGCCTATAAAATCTCATTCAAGTTCGTTAATGGACATAATCGGTCGAAGGGGGTGAATATGGGGGGCCTTTTTTTTTTCGAAAAAGTGAAATATCTCTGTAACTCTCTTATTATTTGAAATATCGAATCCATTCAAAGTTCATAGTATGTGTCGGATAAGGCCCAAAAAATTGTATTTGATGAGCTTTTGATAGCACCAACCATTGACCAAAGGGGTGGGAAAATGTGGGTTTTTCGGGAAACATTAATCACATCTCTCTTAATAGGTACAATATCAAAACCGTACAGAATGGACAATATTCCCCTAATGATTAACTAAAACTTTTGTCTGAAAGAATTTTTGATATAACCCACCATTACGCCAAGGGATGAGAAAAATGATTTTGGAATTAGAAGAAAATGCCATGTGTCATCAGAGGTTACCATGACAACGCTTCTAAATTTATGAGTGATGTGCTAAGAGCAGTCAAGTACTGTCAAACGGAAATGTTCAATTGACGAAAAATAAAAGCCGTCGTCAGAATTAAAGCACACCGCGGAAAATATTATATATTATACCTTCATAATAAGGCCTACAAACACACTAACTCACATTATACAGACGTCACAAAGAGTAAATAATTAGACTCAAAATCACGTATTGTTTCCGACACCACAAAACCCCTCTATAAGTATTACAATACATAATCAGATCATATTGGAAAGAAACCAATGAACAAAGGTATATAGATAAGCATGGGTCCTAGTGGAAAATAATTCCATCACCTAAAACCAAAAATGCATGTGACGAAAAAATCCTTCAAAATATCATGTTGGTTTCCGGCCCTACAAGACGTACAAAATATACTAAAAGTATTAAAAAATCATTTTTTTGAAATTTCATTCGAATCAACTTTTAAGTTTTTTCTGGAACTTAGAAAATTTCGGCCAAAAAGTACAAAATCATTAACAACTCTCTTATTGTTGGTCGTATGATGAAATAGCAAGAGACAAAAAAGATGTAATATGTTATTGTTTACAACATAGGCCATGTAGAATATTACACTCAGACCTATTACCGGAGATTCGTTGCTTTTTTCCCTATTTTAGGTAGATTTCATTAGAAAGCTAACTATTGCAATGGGTACCATGTTTCGACTTCCGGAAAATTTTGACATATCTTCGCGTTTCACATCCCCGAGACCCCAAAACCATCGTCAGTTCAAAAGTTTATATATAATTTATGTATATATATATATATATATATATCACTTTCTTGTGGACACGATAACTACCGCAATTTTGCACCAATCACTTGCATTTTTTTACATACTATGTATGCCTATAAAATCTCATTCAAGTTCGTTAATGGACATAATCGGTCAAAGGGGGTGAATATGGGGGGCTTTTTTTTTTCGAAAAAGTGAAATATCTCTGTAACTCTCTTATTATTTGAAATATCGAATCCATTCAAAGTTCATAGTATGTGTCGGATAAGGCCCAAAAAATTATATTTGATGAGCTTTTGATAGCACCAACCATTGACCAAAGGGGTGGGAAAATGTGGGTTTTTCGGGAAACATTAATCACATCTCTCTTATTAGGTACAATATCAAAACCGTACAGAATGGACAATATTCCCCTAATGATTAACTAAAACTTTTGTCTGAAAGTATTTTTAATATAACCCACCATTACGCCAAGGGATGAGAAAAATGATTTTGGAATTAGAAGAAAATGCCATGTGTCATCAGAGGTTACCATGACAACGCTTCTAAATTTATGAGTGATGTGCTAAGAGCAGTCAAGTACTGTCAAACGGAAATGTTCAATTGACGAAAAATAAAAGCCGTCGTCAGAAATAAAGCACACCGCGGAAAATATTATATATTATACCTTCATAAAAAGGCCTACAAAGACACTAACTCACATTATACAGACGTCACAAAGAGTAAATAATTAGACTCAAAATCACGTATTGTTTCCGACACCACAAAACCCCTCTATAAGTATTACAATACATAATCAGATCATATTGG
Source organism: Meconema thalassinum (assembly GCA_946902985.2). Lineage (NCBI taxonomy): Eukaryota > Metazoa > Arthropoda > Insecta > Orthoptera > Tettigoniidae > Meconema > Meconema thalassinum. The sequence continues at coordinate 2,005,001,362 of OX336388.2, forward strand.
AAAGAAACCAATGAACAAAGGTATATAGATAAGCATGGGTCCTAGTGGAAAATAATTCTATTACCCAAAACCAAAAATGCATGTGACGAAAAAATCCGTCTAAATATCATGTTGGTTTCCGGCCCTACAAGACGTACAAAATATACTAAAAGTATTAAAAAAATCATTTTTTTGAAATTTCATTCGAATCAACTTTTAAGTTTTTTCTGGAACTTAGAAAATTTCGGCCAAAAAGTACAAAATCATTAACAACTCTCTTATTGTTGGTCGTATGATGAAATAGCAAGAGACAAAAAAGATGTAATATGTTATTGTTTACAACATAGGCCATGTAGAATATTACACTCAGACCTATTACCGGAGATTCGTTGCTTTTTTCCCTATTTTAGGTAGATTTCATTAGAAAGCTAACTATTGCAATGGGTACCATGTTTCGACTTCCGGAAAATTTTGACATATCTTCGCGTTTCACATCCCCGAGACCCCAAAACCATCGTCAGTTCAAAAGTTTATATATAATTTATGTATATATATATATATATATATCACTTTCTTGTGGACACGATAACTACCGCAATTTTGCACCAATCACTTGCATTTTTTTACATACTATGTATGCCTATAAAATCTCATTCAAGTTCGTTAATGGACATAATCGGTCGAAGGGGGTGAATATGGGGGGCTTTTTTTTCGAAAAAGTGAAATATCTCTGTAACTCTCTTATTATTTGAAATATCGAATCCATTCAAAGTTCATAGTATGTGTCGGATAAGGCCCAAAAAATTATATTTGATGAGCTTTTGATAGCACCAACCATTGACCAAAGGGGTGGGAAAATGTGGGTTTTTCGGGAAACATTAATCACATCTCTCTTAATAGGTACAATATCAAAACCGTACAGAATGGACAATATTCCCCTAATGATTAACTAAAACTTTTGTCTGAAAGAATTTTTGATATAACCCACCATTACGCCAAGGGATGAGAAAAATGATTTTGGAATTAGAAGAAAATGCCATGTGTCATCAGAGGTTACCATGACAACGCTTCTAAATTTATGAGTGATGTGCTAAGAGCAGTCAAGTACTGTCAAACGGAAATGTTCAATTGACGAAAAATAAAAGCCGTCGTCAGAATTAAAGCACACCGCGGAAAATATTATATATTATACCTTCATAAAAAGGCCTACAAAGACACTAACTCACATTATACAGACGTCACAAAGAGTAAATAATTAGACTCAAAATCACGTATTGTTTCCGACACCACAAAACCCCTCTATAAGTATTACAATACATAATCAGATCATATTGGAAAGAAACCAATGAACAAAGGTATATAGATAAGCATGGGTCCTTGTGGAAAATAATTCTATCACCTAAAACCAAAAATGCATGTGACGAAAAAATCCTTCAAAATATCATGTTGATTTCCGGCCCTACAAGACGTACAAAATATACTAAAAGTATTAAAAAAATCATTTTTTTGAAATTTCATTCGAATCAACTTTTAAGTTTTTTCTGGAACTTAGAAAATTTCGGCCAAAAAGTACAATATCATTAACAACTCTCTTATTGTTGGTCGTATGATGAAATAGCAAGAGACAAAAAAGATGTAATATGTTATTGATTACAACATAGGCCATGTAGAATATTACACTCAGACCTATTACCGGAGATTCGTTGCTTTTTTCCCTATTTTAGGTAGATTTCATTAGAAAGCTAACTATTGCAATGGGTACCATGTTTCGACTTCCGGAAAATTTTGACATATCTTCGCGTTTCACATCCCCGAGACCCCAAAACCATCGTCAGTTCAAAAGTTTATATATAATTTATGTATATATATATATATATATCACTTTCTTGTGGACACGATAACTACCGCAATTTTGCACCAATCACTTGCATTTTTTTACATACTATGTATGCCTATAAAATCTCATTCAAGTTCGTTAATGGACATAATCGGTCAAAGGGGGTGAATATGGGGGGCTTTTTTTTTTCGAAAAAGTGAAATATCTCTGTAACTCTCTTATTATTTGAAATATCGAATCCATTCAAAGTTCATAGTATGTGTCGGATAAGGCCCAAAAAATTATATTTGATGAGCTTTTGATAGCACCAACCATTGACCAAAGGGGTGGGAAAATGTGGGTTTTTCGGGAAACATTAATCACATCTCTCTTAATAGGTACAATATCAAAACCGTACAGAATGGACAATATTCCCCTAATGATTAACTAAAACTTTTGTCTGAAAGAATTTTTGATATAACCCACCATTACGCCAAGGGATGAGAAAAATGATTTTGGAATTAGAAGAAAATGCCATGTGTCATCAGAGGTTACCATGACAACGCTTCTAAATTTATGAGTGATGTGCTAAGAGCAGTCAAGTACTGTCAAACGGAAATGTTCAATTGACGAAAAATAAAAGCCGTCGTCAGAATTAAAGCACACCGCGGAAAATATTATATATTATACCTTCATAATAAGGCCTACAAAGACACTAACTCACATTATACAGACGTCACAAAGAGTAAATAATTAGACTCAAAATCACGTATTGTTTCCGACACCACAAAACCCCTCTATAAGTATTACAATACATAATCAGATCATATTGGAAAGAAACCAATGAACAAAGGTATATAGATAAGCATGGGTCCTAGTGGAAAATAATTCTATTACCTAAAACCAAAAATGCATGTGACGAAAAAATCCTTCAAAATATCATGTTGGTTTCCGGCCCTACAAGACGTACAAAATATACTAAAAGTATTAAAAAATTTTTTTTTTTGAAATTTCATTCGAATCAACTTTTAAGTTTTTTCTGGAACTTAGAAAATTTCGGCCAAAAAGTACAAAATCATTAACAACTCTCTTATTGTTGGTCGTATGATGAAATAGCAAGAGACAAAAAAGATGTAATATGTTATTGTTTACAACATTGGCCATGTAGAATATTACACTCAGACCTATTACCGGAGATTCGTTGCTTTTTTCCCTATTTTAGGTAGATTTCTTTAGAAAGCTAACTATTGCAATGGGTACCATGTTTCGACTTCCGGAAAATTTTGACATATCTTCGCGTTTCACATCCCCGAGACCCCAAAACCATCGTCAGTTCAAAAGTTTATATATAATTTATGTATATATATATATCACTTTCTTGTGGACACGATGACTACCGCAATTTTGCACCAATCACTTGCATTTTTTTACATACTATGTATGCCTATAAAATCTCATTCAAGTTCGTTAATGGACATAATCGGTCGAAGAGGGTGAATATGGAGGGGCTTTTTTTTTCTCGAAAAAGTGAAATATCTCTGTAACTCTCTTATTATTTGAAATATCGAATCCATTCAAAGTTCATAGTATGTGTCGGATAAGGCCCAAAAAATTATATTTGATGAGCTTTTGATAGCACCAACCATTGACCAAAGGGGTGGGAAAATGTGGGTTTTTCGGGAAACATTAATCACATCTCTCTTAATAGGTACAATATCAAAACCGTACAGAATGGACAATATTCCCCTAATGATTAACTAAAACTTTTGTCTGAAAGAATTTTTGATATAACCCACCATTACGCCAAGGGATGAGAAGAATGATTTTGGAATTAGAAGAAAATGCCATGTGTCATCAGAGGTTACCATGACAACGCTTCTAAATTTATGAGTGATGTGCTAAGAGCAGTCAAGTACTGTCAAACGGAAATGTTCAATTGACGAAAAATAAAAGCCGTCGTCAGAATTAAAGCACACCGCGGAAAATATTATATATTATACCTTCATAAAAAGGCCTACAAAGACACTAACTCACATTATACAGACGTCACAAAGAGTAAATAATTAGACTCAAAATCACGTATTGTTTCCGACACCACAAAACCCCTCTATAAGTATTACAATACATATTCAGATCATATTGGAAAGAAACCAATGAACAAAGGTATATAGATAAGCATGGGTCCTAGTGGAAAATAATTCTATCACCTAAAACCAAAAATGCATGTGACGAAAAAATCCTTCAAAATATCATGTTGGTTTCCGGCCCTACAAGACGTACAAAATATACTAAAAGTATTAAAAAAATCATTTTTTTGAAATTTCATTCGAATCAACTTTTAAGTTTTTTCTGGAACTTAGAAAATTTCGGCCAAAAAGTACAATATCATTAACAACTCTCTTATTGTTGGTCGTATGAGGAAATAGCATGAGACAAAAAAGATGTAATATGTTATTGTTTACAACATAGGCCATGTAGAATATTACACTCAGACCTATTACCGGAGATTCGTTGCTTTTTTCCTATTTTAGGTAGATTTCATTAGAAAGCTAACTATTGCAATGGGTACCATGTTTCGACTTCCGGAAAATTTTGACATATCTTCGCGTTTCACATCCCCGAGACCCCAAAACCATCGTCAGTTCAAAAGTTTATATATAATTTATGTATATATATATATATATCACTTTCTTGTGGACACGATAACTACCGCAATTTTGCACCAATCACTTGCATTTTTTTACATACTATGTATGCCTATAAAATCTCATTCAAGTTCGTTAATGGACATAATCGGTCGAAGGGGGTGAATATGGGGGGCTTTTTTTTTCGAAAAAGTGAAATATCTCTGTAACTCTCTTATTATTTGAAATATCGAATCCATTCAAAGTTCATAGTATGTGTCGGATAAGGCCCAAAAAATTATATTTGATGAGCTTTTGATAGCACCAACCATTGACCAAAGGGGTGGGAAAATGTGGGTTTTTCGGGAAACATTAATCACATCTCTCTTAATAGGTACAATATCAAAACCGTACAGAATGGACAATATTCCCCTAATGATTAACTAAAACTTTTGTCTGAAAGAATTTTTGATATAACCCACCATTACGCCAAGGGATGAGAAAAATGATTTTGGAATTAGAAGAAAATGCCATGTGTCATCAGAGGTTACCATGACAACGCTTCTAAATTTATGAGTGATGTGCTAAGAGCAGTCAAGTACTGTCAAACGGAAATGTTCAATAGACGAAAAATAAAAGCCGTCGTCAGAATTAAAGCACACCGCGGAAAATATTATATATTATACCTTCATAATAAGGCCTACAAAGACACTAACTCACATTATACAGACGTCACAAAGAGTAAATAATTAGACTCAAAATCACGTATTGTTTCCGACACCACAAAACCCCTCTATAAGTATTACAATACATAATCAGATCATATTGGAAAGAAACCAATGAACAAAGGTATATAGATAAGCATGGGTCCTAGTGGAAAATAATTCTATCACCTAAAACCAAAAATGCATGTGACGAAAAAATCCTTCAAAATATCATGTTGGTTTCCGGCCCTACAAGACGTACAAAATATACTAAAAGTATTAAAAAAATCATTTTTTTGAAATTTCATTCGAATCAACTTTTAAGTTTTTTCTGGAACTTAGAAAATTTCGGCCAAAAAGTACAAAATCATTAACAACTCTCTTATTGTTGGTCGTATGATGAAATAGCAAGAGACAAAAAAGATGTAATATGTTATTGTTTACAACATAGGCCATGTAGAATATTACACTCAGACCTATTACCGGAGATTCGTTGCTTTTTTCCCTATTTTAGGTAGATTTCATTAGAAAGCTAACTATTGCAATGGGTACCATGTTTCAACTTCCGGAAAATTTTGACATATCTTCGCGTTTCACATCCCCGAGACCCCAAAACCATCGTCAGTTCAAAAGTTTATATATAATTTATGTATATATTGAACCCTTGCAAAGAAGCATATGAGACTCAGATTCGGGGCGTAACAGGTCATATTCGTAAGTTGCTGTCAGGGCGCTTCATTAACTTGCAGGGTAACATATAACAAAATAACATGCAGGAAAGAGTGAAGCCAGGGTTAAAACAACTGAATTTAATAACAAATCACCATATTTACACATAAACAATTAACAACAAAAACTCCCAATTGACTCCCGCTTAAATAAAAATGCCACACTTAGGCGATATCTCTGGAGAGATTAATTACCTGGACCAAGTGTCCTTAAATAAAACAATACCAAAAGTGACCATATAAGTGCGTACGCCGTTCTACATGCACCACGATGTGTACTTTGAATGCGTGATTCGTTATCATCCAGAATGACCCTTCCAACAACGAATCCGCATTTCCTAGAGCTAGACCGACACAAGGGAACACAACTACAATACATAAATTAAACCGACACTTCCTAAATCTACTATAAACAAACACAAAATTTCCGTGTGAAATTGGACTTAAATTGCCGTAGCAACATTTACTGCCTAAAATCTTAGGACTTCTCACACAAATCAACACAAGTACATTAACACGTGACCAATAGAAAAATACTCAAATGACCGCTGTCAAAATTTACAAATACTCTACCACTACGCCACACAGGTGTGACAAACAAAATTACATGAAATCGAGTCGTCAACAAAGCAATAGGCAAACAGCCAACATTTACGTTAATCACAACATTCTTATCCATACAAGGTACAACAATCCGTTACACACATGGCGAACTCCCCAATTAATTATGGCTTAAAAATTAGCCATCACAATGAACAGGTTTGCTGCATGAAAGCTTACAGGGTTCAGTCGGTCAAATAGGACTGCCTATCAAAAATAAGTCACAGGCAAAACTGGCGGTTTGTGGAACTCTGCATGTCTGTCAACCCACGTGTCAATAACCTCGACCTCCCAGAACATGGGGTCGAACCTCGAAGAAATGTGCCCCAAAGCACAATAATACGTGTGTGTCAGAAAAACATATGGACAAGAATCAGCAGTCTCCCAAGAGCACTCTGTCTTTCCATCTAAAAATACAACAGCAGCAAAAATATATAAGGGCGGTAGGACAACTACCCCCTCCTCACGTAGAATCAACACACACTAGACACATCAACACACACCGAATCACACGTATGGGTTGTGACAGACCCTGAAATAAAAGACACAAATAATATCCACATGCTGGCGCCATCGTTCTATGCCGTGACTAGTCACCTGAAAAGGACTCAAGAAAAATCTATCAAAATTAGAACGAAGGTGTTCTATAATTACTTTTAAGTTGGTGCACTCGGCTACCCTAACATGAATAATAACCTGTTCAGCAAAATGTTTTACAATCATTTCCTCCCATTCCTATTTCAAAATATTAACGTTAATAAAGCACCATTTATCGAATGTAACGGGTTCCGCAATTGCAAGGATAAAATCACGCACGCACGCCGCGTACATTACACATGACTCAAGAAAAATAACAAAATATCAACAAACACTTTGGCCTCGCGCCAACGGACATTTAAACATATAGTGTCGGTACAAGAAAAACAGCTATAAAACAAGAAAGAAAAACAAGACTATTTACAAAGTTCCCCGGCCAAATCTAACTACATAATTGAAATAATCCAATTTTTGTACATCACCGTTTCTGCATGTAGGACTAAGGACATCCTTCTCAACCCATTGCCCTATGGACAATTTAGCACTTCATAGTAGTCGTCTGCGTTGATTTCTTGAAGCTCATCCCAACTTCAAACCACGTGCTGATCATCTTGGTCTCGACTCCTTGGCAGAAAAGTTCAATGTTAAATATTTGCCTATCTATAATCGCTTGCAGGCTACTCAGTTCACCCACAATTGTCCTACTGCGATTAATAGCGAAGACTGGCCCTAATTATATCGCACATACGCGCTATAAAAACACACATACAATACACAATTTATACATAAAATATACATCTCGAGTCCGCGCCACTGGCTCGTTAACAAGTTCAAAATCCTGGCTGCACCAGCAGTCGCTATCTCGTCCGGTATTTCCGTTCCGTCTTGTGGACTTCGGTTCTGGTAAGCGCTAATGAGGGTGATACGATACTTCCCCCTTAAAGTTGAACTCGTCGTCTTTAAAAGAATGTTACAGTTTATCACGCGCTGGCGTGAAATATTTAGATCACACAACTTAGTTGATTTTAGAACAAAATGTATTATAGCTTTTAAAATTCGATACTGCAAACGCTGCGACTTTAGCTTCCCAGAGCTCATAAAATAAATTAGCTTCACTGATTTTAGAGCGTAAAAATCATATTTCGAACTGGCGTGGAGTATGCCTCTGAAGGCTCCACACAATAAGTACTTAGATAGGCGTCAGGCCAGACTATTTATGAGAAACTGACAAGGGCGGTGGAGTGGGGCGGAGTCGGATAAAAACTTCCAGAGTTTATGTCTCACAAAGATGGGGCTAGTGTCATTCTTCTCCAAATAAATCCAACGTCTCAAATTACTCGAGCGGAGATTAATCCGTTCGGCGGTTCCTTAGATACACACTTCCGCGCGCTTTTTACTACTGACGCCGTCCACCTCGTGGTCACGGCTTGGTCTCTTGCGATTGGCTGATTCAATCGTATGTTCGTTGAGAGGACCTCGTGATTCTCCCTTTATGTCTCCAATTTTGGTACAGTAGTTGCACAATTTGGCCTTGAACTCGACTAATTCTGGCCGTCCCCCAGGAATAGCTACCAACTCAGCTTCTGTTGCAACCATTACGAAATGCTGGCCTCCCTAATATCCAAGTCGACTTCCTTATGTGCTGCCTGGCCCGTAGTAATAATAATAATAAATATGAATACTTATTTATCGAAGATCAATAAGGGTTCATTTATCCTCAGCAAGGTTTTGAAATTCGAAACAATTTATTGGTTTGGATTTCAAAAACAAAATCCACTGTAGTAGCAACACATCTCTTTAAATCTCACTCAGCTGCTCGAGTGTATGCCCCTCTGACTCAATTAGTGTGCTCCCTTCTCGCTGGAATGTCATTCATATTTCATTAGGTCTCCCCCTTCTCCTCACGTAGTTGCCACTCCCGTCGTCTCAGCTGCTCGTTGTTTACAAACAAAGTGCGTACTCACGCGCTCCCCGTGGATTTGAGTGTTTGCTTTCAAAAACAATAAATTTCTGGCAATACAGATTCTGCATAATCATCTTTCCTAATCATCAAATGGTTCCCTTCTGTAGTACGGTTTCAAATTGGCGCTATTAAAAACAGATTTTGCACCAGTGCTCACTTCTTCTAATCTGTAGGCATTGTTACCCAGATTCTTAATTACCCGGAACGGGCCAATGAATTTCGGACAGAACTTGGCGAAGACTTTGTTCTTAGGGTCGGAGATTGGTGGTCTACGAACCAGCACTAATTCTTGTTCTTGTAACTCTCGGTGAAACTTCTTTCCTCGGTACCGTCTCAGCCTTCGGTCCGCTTGGTTCCTCATGTGCTCCCTCGTTCGCTGGATTCGCAAATCATGCGCTAATAATGGATCCCTTGGGCAAGGAATGATCTTGTCCCAAGTTCTTTCCGGCAATCTGTTGTGGTGTACAATCAGTGGGACTTGACCCGTCGACTCGTGCTTAGTAGTGTTCACGCACATCTCAATTTCCCCTACTTTGTCTACCCATTTATTGTGTTCGTTAGGAATCATTACTCTGTAGTATTTAGCGATACAGCGAATTGTTCTTTCGCTCGGATTTCCACAAGGATGACGAATACTCGAAAATATGTGTTTGATTCCTAGGCTCTCCAAACCTTGCCTAAAAACATTGCTTGTGAAATAGGTACCGTGATCTGATAGAATGGATTCCGGCTTCCCAAGCATCGGAATGACTTTGTTCTTAATTCGACTAAGGACCTGTCTTGATGTCGTCTTCTGAATAGGACATAGCACGACCATCTTCGAAAATACATCGACACATACCAAGAGGTGTCGGCATCCACGCTTTCCTTTTACTAAAGGACCAAAGCAATCAATCGCGAGCATCTCGCATGGTTTCTGCGGTAATAGTGGTCTTGGAGGTTGTTTCAGAATAAAGTTGTTCGGCTTTGTGCGCTGACAAGCGTCACACGTTCTAATTACTTCAACAATGGTGAATCTCATCTTGGGCCAAGTAAAGGTCTCCCCTATCGTAGCTTCAGTCTTATCCGTGCCGATATGTGCTAGGCTCTCGTGAACATGCCAAGTTAATCCCCTCTGTAGTGATGCTGGAACTAAGATCCGCAGTTTAGTATGATGCTCATCCACGTACTTATGTAACAAGTTATTCAAATAGTGAAATCTCGCTTGTTTAGCACTGGCTTCCCGGTACTCCGGTGAATTTGGTTGTAACTCCTTCCTATAGAATTTTATCATCATCATCATCCATGGGTCAGCTTCTTGCTCCTTCCGAATATCCTTCAATCTTGCCAAAAACTCACGAGCCTTAGGTGTCAAGGTAATATTGTGAACTTCCGCTGTTACTTCGTTTCCGTCCTCAGGGTTTCTACTCAAGGCATCTGGTATGACGTTCAATTTCCCAGGACAATGATCTATTGTGATGTCAAACTGCTGTATGTAGATGGACCAGCGCGTAACTCTCTCACTTGCTATTGTTGTCTTAAATAAAAATGTCAGTGCATGGTGGTCGGTTCTAACAATGATGGAATAACCGTAGATCATCTTGCGCCACTGTTGGAGAGAATATAGAATTGCTAGTAGCTCAAGTTCCGTAACTGTGTAGTTCCTCTCATGTTTCCTTAATTTACGACTCGTAAATGCCAAATAGGATTTCTTCTTGGGTTCTTCAGCGTCCTCTTGGTACAGCATAGCACCAATCCCAATTAACGAAGCATCTGCTTGAATGATAAATTGTTTCTCAAAATCCGGATATCCAAGTTTCACACAGTTTTCCAATAAATCCTTCGTTGCTTTAAAAGACCTGTCGCACTCCTCGTTCCACGACCATCGATTCGCTTTCTTCAACATCTCCTGCATAGGCGCTACTGTTTCTGTGTAACCAGGGCAATTTTTTTGAAGAAACCTGTCACTCCCAAAAATGCTCTAACATGTTTGACTTTGGTAGGTGTGGGAAATTTCTTAATAGCATCAATCTTGGCTGGATTAGGCCGCACGCCCTCGACATCAATTATATGTCCCAAATATAAAATTTCGCTCTGGCAAAAATGTGACTTTTTTAAGTTGATCTTGAAGTTCATGGTTCTCAGGTTGTCCAGCAGTTTATTTAAATTTACCAAGTGTTCTTCCATTGTCTCAGAAGCGATTAATATGTCATCAACATATCTCGTGGTGAAGTTCTTGACCTCCTCAGTCAGATTTCTATCGAGTGCTCTAATGAGTGCACATCCCGCAGTTTTCACGCCAAAGGGCATTCGACACCAGATATAACTTTGATTATCGAATAAAAATCCCGTCAACAGTTGGGATTTTTCTTCAAGTTCAAGATGGTGGAAACTATTCGTCAAATCAACACTTGAGTATATCTTCTTCCCACGGAAGCCTTTCAAAACATCTTTGATCCTCGGTGCTTGGTCGTGCTCAACTAGCAGTTTGCTATTTAAAACTCGCGCGTCTAGGCATAGCCTAATTGATCCGTTTGGCTTGGTCACGGCCAATATTGCGTTCAGATAAGGAGTTGCAGCTTTCCTTATCATGCCAGAATCTAATAAGTTAGTAATAATATCCTTCACCTGAGAAAAATGCTTCTCTGGGATCGGGTACAATTTACTTTTAAATGGGGTCCAATCTGTTACCTGCATCGCATATTGAAAATTTAAAACTTTCCCAGGTACGGTGTCAAACGCTCCTTTATGTACTCTTAAAATTTCTTCCAATCTTCTTCTATCAGATTCCCCTACGATGGCTTCCTTAAGTCGCTCCTGAAGTAGAATTTCGAATTTGGTTCCGCCCATTTCTTCTTCCGCCAAATGCACCCAAAGTTCCTGCGAAATATCTCGGCTATCCATCTCTAGCACTGCTGTCTGGTTAACTTGCTCTCCCCTCAAGATCTTATCTCCGGCCTCATTAGTGCATTCCTCAACAACCCAAGTATTTGCCTCTCTCTCCAGCGGATTCTCTTCCATATTTAAACCCACATGATCCAATCCTTCTACTTGTTTGAAGCTTACAGTGTTGTTATGTAAATCAATTACAGCATGAAAATCGCAGATGAAGTTGGCTCCTAAAATTATATTGTAGTTCATCTTTGGAATAACAATGAATGTTTGTGAAAAAGTATGGTTCAATATTTCCAGATCTAGAAATGCTTGCTGTTTACAATTCATAGTTTTGTCAGGAATGACACCTCTGACTTTCATTAGCGGTACCGGCATAATAGGAACAGTCTGTTTTCTTGCTATTTCTTTAATCAAAATTTCAGTGACTAAGCTCACCTGGCTACCTGTATCAATCAAACATCTCACCCTCATACCTCCAATATGCGCGTAAATAATTGGTAGCTGTCTGATAACATTTTCACGGTTCTTCACCACTTCCTCCAGGCAGTCGTCTGGGAATGCTACCCACTCTTCTATATTGGCCACTATCATCTCTTCTTGCTCCCTGGCGATCTCCGTTTTTAGCCTGTCTCCTTTCAGTTCATTTGGTTTTTTTTTAATCCCGGGCCCCATTAGATGTGTTTCGCCGGTTATCATTCTGTCGCTCCTGTTGCCTCAGTAAACTCTCTGCTCCTTCTCCTTGGTGGTTGTCTGGGCTCTGTCTGTTCGCCATGGCACGCCCCCACTTCTCCTTCTCCGCTTCTTCATTACTTAATTGATCCAAGTATTTACGGGATTCAATATATCGTTCGTCCCAGTTATTCCTATAATCTCCTCTGTTTTCTTGGCGATAGTCCCTGCCGTTACTCCATCTACCATCTCCATTTCTTTGGTAAGGTCTACCTTGTCTCTGGTTTCCCCTCCAATTCGTGTATTCCCGCTGGTACGTCCACTGATTATTTTGATTTTGGTTATTCTGATGATATCTCCCGCGGTTATTCTGATAATTCTGATTGTTGTTATGGAACTGGTTTCGGCCGTCAAAATCTTGTCTTCTTGGCGTGAACTGTGTCCCTGTGGACTGTGTCTTACTTTGGTTCCCCTGGCCGTGGTTATTTTGGAGTCCCTGAACTACCTCTGCCGTGTTGACACATTCCAAATTCCTTCTTCCCGTCTGTGGGCTTACCATACTCGTCTCATCTAAGTGTCTGAGTAATTCTTCGGCTTGGACTGCGGTCTGAATATTTCCTGCGACTAATAATTGTTGGATATGCATTGGGAGTTGTTTTCCGATGGTTAGAACCATATTCGGCTCGCTAGGCGGGTCATCAAAATCCCTGAATTTTACCAATTGCTGACTGAAGAATTCTGAAAAACGGGTTGGATGTGTACTGTGGTATTTGCGCGTGTACAGGTCCATTCTTAACCCTTGCTGTAACGAAGGACTCCAAAACTTCTTCAAAAACGCCTCGCGGAATTGAGTCATGTCTGTAAACGTGTACTTGAAACTTAAAAACCAGGTCAGGCTAGGTCCTTCTAAAAATTTCTCCACCAGTCTTAATTGTTTCTCCGGGCCGATGTGTTGGTCATTAAAGTAGTCAGTTAATTGCCGTAGAAATGCTTTGGGAGTAGTTCCTGAATGTTCTTTAAACTTATCGGGCTTAAAATCATTACCCCGAATGACTTGGATGACTTGGGCTGGTGCCAAGTTCGGTTGCGGAGTTGAAGTCTCCCCCCTGTACTGCTGGAATGCATTAGTCGCTAGTCTGGGACTTTGACCCCGACTCGTGTCCTCAGCCAACTTCGAACCTGCCGGACTTCCAATACTTGTTTGCTTTTCCGGAATATTTTCGTTTGAAAATAATGTCGCATTCTCTAACGATCTAATCTCGTTCTTTATGATTAATTCTGAGTGTTCCTGTAATTTCGACTTCATATTTTCCTCCAGTGCCTGCATTCGCTTTAAAACTGCCAGCCTGTCTTCCTTATTCGCATGAGCCTGCTGGTCCCAATCTCGCCGGATCCTACTTTTTAAGCTATTTATTTTCTCCTCGTTCCTCTCCTGATTTTTCTCTAGCTCTTCACTTATCCGTTCCTGCGTTTTCACTAGTTGTTCCCCCACCTCTTCTCTTATAGCCTCTTGCGTTTTTATTAGCTGACCTTCCAAATTATCCTGAGTTTTGACGAGCTGCTCCCCTACTTCTTGTCTTATGACCTCTTGTGTGTTTATTAGCTGGCCTTCCATCTCTTTTCTTATGATCTCTTGTGTTCTGCCTAATTGCTCCTCTAAATTTTCCCGCAAGTGTATCCGCTCGGTTTCAGCCTTAACTTCGACTTTATCTATTTCCTTTATTAATTCCAGCACGTTGTTATTTACCGAATTAATTTGCTGCTGTAGTTTCTCTTGGGTCTTCTTCACTCCCGCGGTGTTACTGACACATGCTGCCTCTATCTGCTTGAGTTTATCTGCCACCATCTCGTCAAATTGTACTAATTTGTTATCAAATTTCGCCTCCAATTTCTTCATTTCGCCTAACTGTTTGATGTTATTTTCCGCGACCTCGCCTGCCAGTTTCTCTACTTTCTGAACGCTCTGATTAATATCATTTGTGATTTTTCCTAACTGTTCGGTTTGTGTTACCGCCAGTTGTGACAATTTGTGGTTTAGTTCATTGAATTGTTTGTCAGTGTCTAATTTCTGGACTTCTAACTGGACCGAAATGTTACCGCTCATATCAAGTAATTGTTTTTCGCAGTTCTTTAATTGTTTATCTAATTGTTCTTCCGTTTTCGCGGACATTTGTTCTAATTGTTTTTCACTATGCTCACGCTGAGCTTCTAATTGTTCTTTTAATTGTTCTTCCGTCTTTACGGACATCTGCACTAATTGTTCTTCCGTTTTCGCGGACATTTGTTCTAATTGTTTTTCACTTTTCGCGGACATTTGGATCGACATCTGTTCTAACAATGCCTTTATCTCATCAACACTCGCCATATCACACACAAAATATATTCAGAGAAAAAACAGGGTTATGGGCTAAGGTTTCAGCCCTTTACGCACATACATGTCACACATTTAAATATTACTGGCTCTAATTTAATGAAAATTTCAGTAACAAAATTTACTGAATACAATGACATTTATTCCCAAACAACAAAATAACCCCTAGTGATCTGCTTTTAAATTCCTAACCAACAGAATTTACGAAACACCAATTAACCGAAGTCAATTAAATGTCAGATATAAGGCAACATCTTCCTGCTTTGACTGAGTTCATCAATAATGCAAAATTTCTAAGTTTAATGTGGGCGCCAGAACAAGTTTATAACAAATACCAAATCAAATTCTAACCTTGTTCAATATTTCTAACTTTAGGAACTCAGTGATTTTACTAATGCACATGGCGGTACAACATCGCCTCCATTTACTGAATTTACATGTCCGCTTGACCTGGCATCATTTCTCAACGAAATAAATCTGAGATCAGCGAAGCAACAACAACAACAATCCCCACTTGGGCAGCCATTTTTGTTTTATGAACCCTTGCAAAGAAGCATATGAGACTCAGATTCGGGGCGTAACAGGTCATATTCGTAAGTTGCTGTCAGGGCGCTTCATTAACTTGCAGGGTAACATATAACAAAATAACATGCAGGAAAGAGTGAAGCCAGGGTTAAAACAACTGAATTTAATAACAAATCACCATATTTACACATAAACAATTAACAACAAAAACTCCCAATTGACTCCCGCTTAAATAAAAATGCCACACTTAGGCGATATCTCTGGAGAGATTAATTACCTGGACCAAGTGTCCTTAAATAAAACAATACCAAAAGTGACCATATAAGTGCGTACGCCGTTCTACATGCACCACGATGTGTACTTTGAATGCGTGATTCGTTATCATCCAGAATGACCCTTCCAACAACGAATCCGCATTTCCTAGAGCTAGACCGACACAAGGGAACACAACTACAATACATAAATTAAACCGACACTTCCTAAATCTACTATAAACAAACACAAAATTTCCGTGTGAAATTGGACTTAAATTGCCGTAGCAACATTTACTGCCTAAAATCTTAGGACTTCTCACACAAATCAACACAAGTACATTAACACGTGACCAATAGAAAAATACTCAAATGACCGCTGTCAAAATTTACAAATACTCTACCACTACGCCACACAGGTGTGACAAACAAAATTACATGAAATCGAGTCGTCAACAAAGCAATAGGCAAACAGCCAACATTTACGTTAATCACAACATTCTTATCCATACAAGGTACAACAATCCGTTACACACATGGCGAACTCCCCAATTAATTATGGCTTAAAAATTAGCCATCACAATGAACAGGTTTGCTGCATGAAAGCTTACAGGGTTCAGTCGGTCAAATAGGACTGCCTATCAAAAATAAGTCACAGGCAAAACTGGCGGTTTGTGGAACTCTGCATGTCTGTCAACCCACGTGTCAATAACCTCGACCTCCCAGAACATGGGGTCGAACCTCGAAGAAATGTGCCCCAAAGCACAATAATACGTGTGTGTCAGAAAAACATATGGACAAGAATCAGCAGTCTCCCAAGAGCACTCTGTCTTTCCATCTAAAAATACAACAGCAGCAAAAATATATAAGGGCGGTAGGACAACTACCCCCTCCTCACGTAGAATCAACACACACTAGACACATCAACACACACCGAATCACACGTATGGGTTGTGACAGACCCTGAAATAAAAGACACAAATAATATCCACATGCTGGCGCCATCGTTCTATGCCGTGACTAGTCACCTGAAAAGGACTCAAGAAAAATCTATCAAAATTAGAACGAAGGTGTTCTATAATTACTTTTAAGTTGGTGCACTCGGCTACCCTAACATGAATAATAACCTGTTCAGCAAAATGTTTTACAATCATTTCCTCCCATTCCTATTTCAAAATATTAACGTTAATAAAGCACCATTTATCGAATGTAACGGGTTCCGCAATTGCAAGGATAAAATCACGCACGCACGCCGCGTACATTACACATGACTCAAGAAAAATAACAAAATATCAACAAACACTTTGGCCACGCGCCAACGGACATTTAAACATATAGTGTCGGTACAAGAAAAACAGCTATAAAACAAGAAAGAAAAACAAGACTATTTACAAAGTTCCCCGGCCAAATCTAACTACATAATTGAAATAATCCAATTTTTGTACATCACCGTTTCTGCATGTAGGACTAAGGACATCCTTCTCAACCCATTGCCCTATGGACAATTTAGCACTTCATAGTAGTCGTCTGCGTTGATTTCTTGAAGCTCATCCCAACTTCAAACCACGTGCTGATCATCTTGGTCTCGACTCCTTGGCAGAAAAGTTCAATGTTAAATATTTGCCTATCTATAATCGCTTGCAGGCTACTCAGTTCACCCACAATTGTCCTACTGCAATTAATAGCGAAGACTGGCCCTAATTATATCGCACATACGCGCTATAAAAACACACATACAATACACAATTTATACATAAAATATACATCTCGAGTCCGCGCCACTGGCTCGTTAACAAGTTCAAAATCCTGGCTGCACCAGCAGTCGCTATCTCGTCCGGTATTTCCGTTCCGTCTTGTGGACGTCGGTTCTGGTAAGCGCTAATGAGGGTGATACGATACTTCCCCCTTAAAGTTGAACTCGTCGTCTTTAAAAGAATGTTACAGTTTATCACGCGCTGGCGTGAAATATTTAGATCACACAACTTAGTTGATTTTAGAACAAAATGTATTATAGCTTTTAAAATTCGATACTGCAAACGCTGCGACTTTAGCTTCCCAGAGCTCATAAAATAAATTAGCTTCACTGATTTTAGAGCGTAAAAATCATATTTCGAACTGGCGTGGAGTATGCCTCTGAAGGCTCCACACAATAAGTACTTAGATAGGCGTCAGGCCAGACTATTTATGAGAAACTGACAAGGGCGGTGGAGTGGGGCGGAGTCGGATAAAAACTTCCAGAGTTTATGTCTCACAAAGATGGGGCTAGTGTCATTCTTCTCCAAATAAATCCAACGTCTCAAATTACTCGAGCGGAGATTAATCCGTTCGGCGGTTCCTTAGATACACACTTCCGCGCGCTTTTTACTACTGACGCCGTCCACCTCGTGGTCACGGCTTGGTCTCTTGCGATTGGCTGATTCAATCGTATGTTCGTTGAGAGGACCTCGTGATTCTCCCTTTATGTCTCCAATTTTGGTACAGTAGTTGCACAATTTGGCCTTGAACTCGACTAATTCTGGCCGTCCCCCAGGAATAGCTACCAACTCAGCTTCTGTTGCAACCATTACGAAATGCTGGCCTCCCTAATATCCAAGTCGACTTCCTTATGTGCTGCCTGGCCCGTAGTAATAATAATAATAAATATGAATACTTATTTATCGAAGATCAATAAGGGTTCAATATATATATATATATATATATATATATATATATATATATCACTTTCTTGTGGACACGATAACTACCGCAATTTTGCACCAATCACTTGCATTTTTTTACATACTATGTATGCCTATAAAATCTCATTCAAGTTCGTTAATGGACATAATCGGCCGAAGGGGGTGAATATGGGGGGCTTTTTTTTTTCGAAAAAGTGAAATATCTCTGTAACTCTCTTATTATTTGAAATATCGAATCCATTCAAAGTTCATAGTATGTGTCGGGTAAGGCCCAAAAAATTATATTTGATGAGCTTTTGATAGCACAAACCATTGACCAGAGGGTGGGAAAATGTGGGTTTTTCGGGAAACATTAATCACATCTCTCTTAATAGGTACAATATCAAAACCGTACAGAATGGACAATATTCCCCTAATGATTAACTAAAACTTTTGTCTGAAAGAATTTTTGATATAACCCACCATTACGCCAAGGGATGAGAAAAATGATTTTGGAATTAGAAGAAAATGCCATGTGTCATCAGAGGTTACCATGACAACGCTTCTAAATTTATGAGTGATGTGCTAAGAGCAGTCAAGTACTGTCAAACGGAAATGTTCAATTGACGAAAAATAAAAGCCGTCGTCAGAATTAAAGCACACCGCGGAAAATATTATATATTATACCTTCATAAAAAGGCCTACAAAGACACTAACTCATATTATACAGACGTCACAAAGAGTAAATAATTAGACTCAAAATCACGTATTGTTTCCGACACCACAAAACCCCTCTATAAGTATTACAATACATAATCAGATCATATTGGAAAGAAACCAATGAACAAAGGTATATAGATAAGCATGGGTCCTAGTGGAAAATAATTCTATCACCCAAAACCAAAAATGCATGTGACGAAAGAATCCTTCAAAATATCATGTTGGTTTCCGGCCCTACAAGACGTACAAAATATACTAAAAGTATTAAAAAATCATTTTTTTGAAATTTCATTCGAATCAACTTTTAAGTTTTTTCTGGAACTTAGAAAATTTCGGCCAAAAAGTACAAAATCATTAACAACTCTCTTATTGTTGGTCGTATGATGAAATAGCAAGAGACAAAAAAGATGTAATATGTTATTGTTTACAACATAGGCCATGTAGAATATTACACTCAGACCTATTACCGGAGATTCGTTGCTTTTTTCCCTATTTTAGGTAGATGTCATTAGAAAGCTAACTATTGCAATGGGTACCATGTTTCGACTTCCGGAAAATTTTGACATATCTTCGCGTTTCACATCCCCGAGACCCCAAAACCATCGTCAGTTCAAAAGTTTATATATAATTTATGTATATATATATATATATATATCACTTTCTTGTGGACACGATAACTACCGCAATTTTGCACCAATCACTTGCATTTTTTTACATACTATGTATGCCTATAAAATCTCATTCAAGTTCGTTAATGGACATAATCGGTCAAAGGGGGTGAATTAGGGGGGCTTTTTTTTTTCGAAAAAGTGAAATATCTCTGTAACTCTCTTATTATTTGAAATATCGAATCCATTCAAAGTTCATAGTATGTGTCGGATAAGGCCCAAAAAATTATATTTGATGAGCTTTTGATAGCACCAACCATTGACCAAAGGGGTGGAAAAATGTGGGTTTTTCGGGAAACATTAATCACATCTCTCTTATTAGGTACAATATCAAAACCGTACAGAATGGACAATATTCCCCTAATGATTAACTAAAACTTTTGTCTGAAAGAATTTTTGATATAACCCACCATTACGCCAAGGGATGAGAAAAATGATTTTGGAATTAGAAGAAAATGCCATGTGTCATCAGAGGTTACCATGACAACGCTTCTAAATTTATGAGTGATGTGCTAAGAGCAGTCAAGTACTGTCAAACGGAAATGTTCAATTGACGAAAAATAAAAGCCGTCGTCAGAATTAAAGCACACCGCGGAAAATATTATATATTATACCTTCATAAAAAGGCCTACAAAGACACTAACTCACATTATACAGACGTCACAAAGAGTAAATAATTAGACTCAAAATCACGTATTGTTTCCGACACCACAAAACCCCTCTATAAGTATTACAATACATAATCAGATCATATTGGAAAGAAACCAATGAACAAAGGTATATAGATAAGCATGGGTCCTAGTGGAAAATAATTCTATTACCCAAAACCAAAAATGCATGTGACGAAAAAATCCTTCTAAATATCATGTTGGTTTCCGGCCCTACAAGACGTACAAAATATACTAAAAGTATTAAAAAAATCATTTTTTTGAAATTTCATTCGAATCAACTTTTAAGTTTTTTCTGGAACTTAGAAAATTTCGGCCAAAAAGTACAAAATCATTAACAACTCTCTTATTGTTGGTCGTATGATGAAATAGCAAGAGACAAAAAAGATGTAATATGTTATTGTTTACAACATAGGCCATGTAGAATATTACACTCAGACCTATTACCGGAGATTCGTTGATTTTTTCCCTATTTTAGGTAGATTTCATTAGAAAGCTAACTATTGCAATGGGTACCATGTTTCGACTTCCGGAAAATTTTGACATATCTTCGCGTTTCACATCCCCGAGACCCCAAAACCATCGTCAGTTCAAAAGTTTATATATAATTTATGTATATATATATATATATATCACTTTCTTGTGGACACGATAACTACCGCAATTTTGCACCAATCACTTGCATTTTTTTACATACTATGTATGCCTATAAAATCTCATTCAAGTTCGTTAATGGACATAATCGGTCGAAGGGGGTGAATATGGGGGGCTTTTTTTTTTTCGAAAAAGTGAAATATCTCTGTAACTCTCTTATTATTTGAAATATCGAATCCATTCAAAGTTCATAGTATGTGTCGGGTAAGGCCCAAAAATTATATTTGATGAGCTTTTGATAGCACCAACCATTGACCAGAGGGTGGGAAAATGTGGGTTTTTCGGGAAACATTAATCACATCTCTCTTAATAGGTACAATATCAAAACCGTACAGAATGGACAATATTCCCCTAATGATTAACTAAAACTTTTGTCTGAAAGAATTTTTGATATAACCCACCATTACGCCAAGGGATGAGAAAAATGATTTTGGAATTAGAAGAAAATGCCATGTGTCATCAGAGGTTACCATGACAACGCTTCTAAATTTATGAGTGATGTGCTAAGAGCAGTCAAGTACTGTCAAACGGAAATGTTCAATTGACGAAAAATAAAAGCCGTCGTCAGAATTAAAGCACACCGCGGAAAATATTATATATTATACCTTCATAATAAGGCCTACAAAGACACTAACTCACATTATACAGACGTCACAAAGAGTAAATAATTAGACTCAAAATCACGTTTTGTTTCCGACACCACAAAACCCCTCTATAAGTATTACAATACATAATCAGATCATATTGGAAAGAAACCAATGAACAAAGGTATATAGATAAGCATGGGTCCTAGTGGAAAATAATTCTATCACCTAAAACCAAAAATGCATGTGACGAAAAAATCCTTCAAAATATCATGTTGGTTTCCGGCCCTACAAGACGTACAAAATATACTAAAAGTATTAAAAAATCATTTTTTTGAAATTTCATTCGAATCAACTTTTAAGTTTTTTCTGGAACTTAGAAAATTTCGACCAAAAAGTACAAAATCATTAACAACTCTCTTATTGTTGGTCGTATGATGAAATAGCAAGAGACAAAAAAGATGTAATATGTTATTGTTTACAACATAGGCCATGTAGAATATTACACTCAGACCTATTACCGGAGATTCGTTGCTTTTTTCCCTATTTTAGGTAGATTTCATTAGAAAGCTAACTATTGCAATGGGTACCATGTTTCGACTTCCGGAAAACTTTGACATATCTTCGCGTTTCACATCCCCGAGACCCCAAAACCATCGTCAGTTCAAAAGTTTATATATAATTTATGTATATATATATATATATATATATATCACTTTCTTGTGGACACGATAACTACCGCAATTTTGCACCAATCAATTGCATTTTTTTTACATACTATGTATGCCTATAAAATCTCATTCAAGTTCGTTAATGGACATAATCGGTCAAAGGGGGTGAATATGGGGGGCTTTTTTTTTTCGAAAAAGTGAAATATCTCTGTAACTCTCTTATTATTTGAAATATCGAATCCATTCAAAGTTCATAGTATGTGTCGGATAAGGCCCAAAAAATTATATTTGATGAGCTTTTGATAGCACCAACCATTGACCAAAGGGGTGGGAAAATGTGGGTTTTTCGGGAAACATTAATCACATCTCTCTTATTAGGTACAATATCAAAACCGTACAGAATGGACAATATTCCCCTAATGATTAACTAAAACTTTTGTCTGAAAGAATTTTTGATATAACCCACCATTACGCCAAGGGATGAGAAAAATGATTTTGGAATTAGAAGAAAATGCCATGTGTCATCAGAGGTTACCATGACAACGCTTCTAAATTTATGAGTGATGTGCTAAGAGCAGTCAAGTACTGTCAAACGGAAATGTTCAATTGACGAAAAATAAAAGCCGTCGTCAGAATTAAAGCACACCGCGGAAAATATTATATATTATACCTTCATAAAAAGGCCTACAAAGACACTAACTCACATTATACAGACGTCACAAAGAGTAAATAATTAGACTCAAAATCACGTATTGTTTCCGACACCACAAAACCCCTCTATAAGTATTACAATACATAATCAGATCATATTGGAAAGAAACCAATGAACAAAGGTATATAGATAAGCATGGGTCCTAGTGGAAAATAATTCTATTACCCAAAACCAAAAATGCATGTGACGAAAAAATCCTTCTAAATATCATGTTGGTTTCCGGCCCTACAAGAAGTACAAAATATACTAAAAGTATTAAAAAAATCATTTTTTTGAAATTTCATTCGAATCAACTTTTAAGTTTTTTCTGGAACTTAGAAAATTTCGGCCAAAAAGTACAAAATCATTAACAACTCTCTTATTGTTGGTCGTATGATGAAATAGCAAGAGACAAAAAAGATGTAATATGTTATTGTTTACAACATAGGCCATGTAGAATATTACACTCAGACCTATTACCGGAGATTCGTTGCTTTTTTCCCTATTTTAGGTAGATTTCATTAGAAAGCTAACTATTGCAATGGGTACCATGTTTCGACTTCCGGAAAATTTTGACATATCTTCGCGTTTCACATCCCCGAGACCCCAAAACCATCGTCAGTTCAAAAGTTTATATATAATTTATGTATATATATATATATATATATCACTTTCTTGTGGACACGATAACTACCGCAATTTTGCACCAATCACTTGCATTTTTACATACTATGTATGCCTATAAAATCTCATTCAAGTTCGTTAATGGACATAATCGGTCGAAGGGGGTGAATATGGGGGGCTTTTTTTTTCGAAAAAGTGAAATATCTCTGTAACTCTCTTATTATTTGAAATATCGAATCCATTCAAAGTTCATAGTATGTGTCGGATAAGGCCCAAAAAATTATATTTGATGAGCTTTTGATAGCACCAACCATTGACCAAAGGGGTGGGAAAATGTGGGTTTTTCGGGAAACATTAATCACATCTCTCTTAATAGGTACAATATCAAAACCGTACAGAATGGACAATATTCCCCTAATGATTAACTAAAACTTTTGTCTGAAAGAATTTTTGATATAACCCACCATTACGCCAAGGGATGAGAAAAATGATTTTGGAATTAGAAGAAAATGCCATGTGTCATCAGAGGTTACCATGACAACGCTTCTAAATTTATGAGTGATGTGCTAAGAGCAGTCAAGTACTGTCAAACGGAAATGTTCAATTGACGAAAAATAAAAGCCGTCGTCAGAATTAAAGCACACCGCGGAAAATATTATATATTATACCTTCATAAAAAGGCCTACAAAGACACTAACTCACATTATACAGACGTCACAAAGAGTAAATAATTAGACTCAAAATCACGTATTGTTTCCGACACCACAAAACCCCTCTATAAGTATTACAATACATAATCAGATCATATTGGAAAGAAACCAATGAACAAAGGTATATAGATAAGCATGGGTCCTTGTGGAAAATAATTCTATCACCTAAAACCAAAAATGCATGTGACGAAAAAATCCTTCAAAATATCATGTTGATTTCCGGCCCTACAAGACGTACAAAATATACTAAAAGTATTAAAAAAATCATTTTTTTGAAATTTCATTCGAATCAACTTTTAAGTTTTTTCTGGAACTTAGAAAATTTCGGCCAAAAAGTACAATATCATTAACAACTCTCTTATTGTTGGTCGTATGATGAAATAGCAAGAGACAAAAAAGATGTAATATGTTATTGTTTACAACATAGGCCATGTAGAATATTACACTCAGACCTATTACCGGAGATTCGTTGCTTTTTTCCCTATTTTAGGTAGATTTCATTAGAAAGCTAACTATTGCAATGGGTACCATGTTTCGACTTCCGGAAAATGTTGACATATCTTCGCGTTTCACATCCCCGAGACCCCAAAACCATCGTCAGTTCAAAAGTTTATATATAATTTATGTATATATATATCACTTTCTTGTGGACACGATAACTACCGCAATTTTGCACCAATCACTTGCATTTTTTTACATACTATGTATGCCTATAAAATCTCATTCATGTTCGTTAATGGACATAATCGGTCGAAGGGGGTGAATATGGGGGGCTTTTTTTTTTTCGAAAAAGTGAAATATCTCTGTAACTCTCTTATTATTTGAAATATCGAATCCATTCAAAGTTCATAGTATGTGTCGGATAAGGCCCAAAAAATTATATTTGATGAGCTTTTGATAGCACCAACCATTGACCAAAGGGGTGGGAAAATGTGGGTTTTTCGGGAAACATTAATCACATCTCTCTTAATAGGTACAATATCAAAACCGTACAGAATGGACAATATTCCCCTAATGATTAACTAAAACTTTTGTCTGAAAGAATTTTTGATATAACCCACCATTACGCCAAGGGATGAGAAGAATGTTTTTGGAATTAGAAGAAAATGCCATGTGTCATCAGAGGTTACCATGACAACGCTTCTAAATTTATGAGTGATGTGCTAAGAGCAGTCAAGTACTGTCAAACGGAAATGTTCAATTGACGAAAAATAAAAGCCGTCGTCAGAATTAAAGCACACCGCGGAAAATATTATATATTATACCTTCATAAAAAGGCCTACAAAGACACTAACTCACATTATACAGACGTCACAAAGAGTAAATAATTAGACTCAAAATCACGTATTGTTTCCGACACCACAAAACCCCTCTATAAGTATTACAATACATAATCAGATCATATTGGAAAGAAACCAATGAACAAAGGTATATAGATAAGCATGGGTCCTAGTGGAAAATAATTCTATCACCTAAAACCAAAAATGCATGTGACGAAAAAATCCTTCAAAATATCATGTTGGTTTCCGGCCCTACAAGACGTACAAAATATACTAAAAGTATTAAAAAAATCATTTTTTAGAAATTTCATTCGAATCAACTTTTAAGTTTTTTCTGGAACTTAGAAAATTTTGGCCAAAAAGTACAAAATCATTAACAACTCTCTTATTGTTGGTCGTATGATGAAATAGCAAGAGACAAAAAAGATGTAATATGTTATTGTTTACAACATAGGCCATGTAGAATATTACACTCAGACCTATACCGGAGATTCGTTGCTTTTTTCCCTATTTTAGGTAGATTTCATTAGAAAGCTAACTATTGCAATGGGTACCATGTTTCGACTTCCGGAAAATTTTGACATATCTTCGCGTTTCACATCCCCGAGACCCCAAAACCATCGTCAGTTCAAAAGTTTATATATAATTTATGTATATATATATCACTTTCTTGTGGACACGATAACTACCGCAATTTTGCACCAATCACTTGCATTTTTTTACATACTATGTATGCCTATAAAATCTCATTCATGTTCGTTAATGGACATAATCGGTCGAAGGGGGTGAATATGGGGGGCTTTTTTTTTCGAAAAAGTGAAATATCTCTGTAACTCTCTTATTATTTGAAATATCGAATCCATTCAAAGTTCATAGTATGTGTCGGATAAGGCCCAAAAAATTATATTTGATGAGCTTTTGATAGCACCAACCATTGACCAAAGGGGTGGGAAAATGTGGGTTTTTCGGGAAACATTAATCACATCTCTCTTAATAGGTACAATATCAAAACCGTACAGAATGGACAATATTCCCCTAATGATTAACTAAAACTTTTGTCTGAAAGAATTTTTTATATAACCCACCATTACGCCAAGGGATGAGAAGAATGTTTTTGGAATTAGAAGAAAATGCCATGTGTCATCAGAGGTTACCATGACAACGCTTCTAAATTTATGAGTGATGTGCTAAGAGCAGTCAAGTACTGTCAAACGGAAATGTTCAATTGACGAAAAATAAAAGCCGTCGTCAGAATTAAAGCACACCGCGGAAAATATTATATATTATACCTTCATAAAAAGGCCTACAAAGACACTAACTCACATTATACAGACGTCACAAAGAGTAAATAATTAGACTCAAAATCACGTATTGTTTCCGACACCACAAAACCCCTCTATAAGTATTACAATACATAATCAGATCATATTGGAAAGAAACCAATGAACAAAGGTATATAGATAAGCATGGGTCCTAGTGGAAAATAATTCTATTACCCAAAACCAAAAATGCATGTGACGAAAAAATCCTTCTAAATATCATGTTGGTTTCCGGCCCTACAAGACGTACAAAATATACTAAAAGTATTAAAAAAATCATTTTTTTGAAATTTCATTCGAATCAACTTTTAAGTTTTTTCTGGAACTTAGAAAATTTCGGCCAAAAAGTACAAAATCATTAACAACTCTCTTATTGTTGGTCGTATGATGAAATAGCAAGAGACAAAAAAGATGTAATATGTTATTGTTTACAACATAGGCCATGTAGAATATTACACTCAGACCTATTACCGGAGATTCGTTGATTTTTTCCCTATTTTAGGTAGATTTCATTAGAAAGCTAACTATTGCAATGGGTACCATGTTTCGACTTCCGGAAACTTTTGACATATCTTCGCGTTTCACATCCCCGAGACCCCAAAACCATCGTCAGTTCAAAAGTTTATATATAATTTATGTATATATATATATATATATATATATATCACTTTCTTGTGGACACGATAACTACCGCAATTTTGCACCAATCACTAGCATTTTTTTACATACTATGTATGCCTATAAAATCTCATTCAAGTTCGTTAATGGACATAATCGGTCGAAGGGGATGAATATGGGGGGCTTTTTTTTTCGAAAAAGTGAAATATCTCTGTAACTCTCTTATTATTTGAAATATCGAATCCATTCAAAGTTCATAGTATGTGTCGGATAAGGCCCAAAAAATTATATTTGATGAGCTTTTGATAGCACCAACCATTGACCAAAGGGGTGGGAAAATGTGGGTTTTTCGGGAAACATTAATCACATCTCTCTTAATAGGTACAATATCAAAACCGTACAGAATGGACAATATTCCCCTAATGATTAACTAAAACTTTTGTCTGAAAGAATTTTTGATATAACCCACCATAATAATAATAATAATAATATCGTATGGCCTCGGGTGCCTGGTGCAAGCTTTGTTAATTGACACCCAGAGGGTAGCTTGCATGTCGAATTTCGTCATTCCTTTGAACGCTATGAAAGTCAAGGAGGTTAGATATCTAAACTCCTTGACACTACAGGGCTTTCAAGTAGAGAATGGAGGAACTTTGTGTTGGCGGAAAATCCCGAGATTAATTTTGCCATTGAACACGGCCTACTGAATTCAAATGGGTTCTTTAACATGCCAACAACGTATGACATGAGTATCGTGATTTCTGTCGCCTTCAAAAATCACTTACCATGGCCAGGGGCGAACCTGCAATCTTGGGGTTGGTAGTCCGACACTATAACCACTCACCCACCGTGGCAAGCATAACCCACCATTACGCCAAGGGATGAGAAAAATGATTTTGGAATTAGAAGAAAATGCCATGTGTCATCAGAGGTTACCATGACAACGCTTCTAAATTTATGAGTGATGTGCTAAGAGCAGTCAAGTACTGTCAAACGGAAATGTTCAATTGACGAAAAATAAAAGCCGTCGTCAGAATTAAAGCACACCGCGGAAAATATTATATATTATACCTTCATAATAATGCCTACAAAGACACTAACTCACATTATACAGACGTCACAAAGAGTAAATAATTAGACTCAAAATCACGTATTGTTTCCGACACCACAAAACCCCTCTATAAGTATTACAATACATAATCAGATCGTATTGGAAAGAAACCAATGAACAAAGGTATATAGATAAGCATGGGTCCTAGTGGAAAATAATTCTATCACCTAAAACCAAAAATGCATGTGACGAAAAAATCCTTCAAAATATCATGTTGGTTTCCGGCCCTACAAGACGTACAAAATATACTAAAAGTATTAAAAAAATCATTTTTTAGAAATTTCATTCGAATCAACTTTGAAGTTTTTTCTGGAACTTAGAAAATTTTGGCCAAAAAGTACAAAATCATTAACAACTCTCTTATTGTTGGTCGTATGATGAAATAGCAAGAGACAAAAAAGATGTAATATGTTATTGTTTACAACATAGGCCATGTAGAATATTACACTCAGACCTATACCGGAGATTCGTTGCTTTTTTCCCTATTTTAGGTAGATTTCATTAGAAAGCTAACTATTGCAATGGGTACCATGTTTCGACTTCCGGAAAATTTTGACATATCTTCGCGTTTCACATCCCCGAGACCCCAAAACCATCGTCAGTTCAAAAGTTTATATATAATTTATGTATATATATATCACTTTCTTGTGGACACGATAACTACCGCAATTTTGCACCAATCACTTGCATTTTTTTACATACTATGTATGCCTATAAAATCTCATTCATGTTCGTTAATGGACATAATCGGTCGAAGGGGGTGAATATGGGGGGCTTTTTTTTTTCGAAAAAGTGAAATATCTCTGTAACTCTCTTATTATTTGAAATATCGAATCCATTCAAAGTTCATAGTATGTGTCGGATAAGGCCCAAAAAATTATATTTGATGAGCTTTTGATAGCACCAACCATTGACCAAAGGGGTGGGAAAATGTGGGTTTTTCGGGAAACATTAATCACATCTCTCTTAATAGGTACAATATCAAAACCGTACAGAATGGACAATATTCCCCTAATGATTAACTAAAACTTTTGTCTGAAAGAATTTTTTATATAACCCACCATTACGCCAAGGGATGAGAAGAATGTTTTTGGAATTAGAAGAAAATGCCATGTGTCATCAGAGGTTACCATGACAACGCTTCTAAATTTATGAGTGATGTGCTAAGAGCAGTCAAGTACTGTCAAACGGAAATGTTCAATTGACGAAAAATAAAAGCCGTCGTCAGAATTAAAGCACACCGCGGAAAATATTATATATTATACCTTCATAAAAAGGCCTACAAAGACACTAACTCACATTATACAGACGTCACAAAGAGTAAATAATTAGACTCAAAATCACGTATTGTTTCCGACACCACAAAACCCCTCTATAAGTATTACAATACATAATCAGATCATATTGGAAAGAAACCAATGAACAAAGGTATATAGATAAGCATGGGTCCTAGTGGAAAATAATTCTATTACCCAAAACCAAAAATGCATGTGACGAAAAAATCCTTCTAAATATCATGTTGGTTTCCGGCCCTACAAGACGTACAAAATATACTAAAAGTATTAAAAAAATCATTTTTTTGAAATTTCATTCGAATCAACTTTTAAGTTTTTTCTGGAACTTAGAAAATTTCGGCCAAAAAGTACAAAATCATTAACAACTCTCTTATTGTTGGTCGTATGATGAAATAGCAAGAGACAAAAAAGATGTAATATGTTATTGTTTACAACATAGGCCATGTAGAATATTACACTCAGACCTATTACCGGAGATTCGTTGATTTTTTCCCTATTTTAGGTAGATTTCATTAGAAAGCTAACTATTGCAATGGGTACCATGTTTCGACTTCCGGAAAATTTTGACATATCTTCGCGTTTCACATCCCCGAGACCCCAAAACCATCGTCAGTTCAAAAGTTTATATATAATTTATGTATATATATATATATATATATATATCACTTTCTTGTGGACACGATAACTACCGCAATTTTGCACCAATCACTAGCATTTTTTTACATACTATGTATGCCTATAAAATCTCATTCAAGTTCGTTAATGGACATAATCGGTCGAAGGGGATGAATATGGGGGGCTTTTTTTTTCGAAAAAGTGAAATATCTCTGTAACTCTCTTATTATTTGAAATATCGAATCCATTCAAAGTTCATAGTATGTGTCGGATAAGGCCCAAAAAATTATATTTGATGAGCTTTTGATAGCACCAACCATTGACCAAAGGGGTGGGAAAATGTGGGTTTTTCGGGAAACATTAATCACATCTCTCTTAATAGGTACAATATCAAAACCGTACAGAATGGACAATATTCCCCTAATGATTAACTAAAACTTTTGTCTGAAAGAATTTTTGATATAACCCACCATTACGCCAAGGGATGAGAAAAATGATTTTGGAATTAGAAGAAAATGCCATGTGTCATCAGAGGTTACCATGACAACGCTTCTAAATTTATGAGTGATGTGCTAAGAGCAGTCAAGTACTGTCAAACGGAAATGTTCAATTGACGAAAAATAAAAGCCGTCGTCAGAATTAAAGCACACCGCGGAAAATATTATATATTATACCTTCATAATAAGGCCTACAAAGACACTAACTCACATTATACAGACGTCACAAAGAGTAAATAATTAGACTCAAAATCACGTATTGTTTCCGACACCACAAAACCCCTCTATAAGTATTACAATACATAATCAGATCGTATTGGAAAGAAACCAATGAACAAAGGTATATAGATAAGCATGGGTCCTAGTGGAAAATAATTCTATCACCTAAAACCAAAAATGCATGTGACGAAAAAATCCTTCAAAATATCATGTTGGTTTCCGGCCCTACAAGACGTACAAAATATACTAAAAGTATTAAAAAAATCATTTTTTTGAAATTTCATTCGAATCAACTTTTAAGTTTTTTCTGGAACTTAGAAAATTTCGGCCAAAAAGTACAAAATCATTAACAACTCTCTTATTGTTGGTCGTATGATGAAATAGCAAGAGACAAAAAAGATGTAATATGTTATTGTTTACAACATAGGCCATGTAGAATATTACACTCAGACCTATTACCGGAGATTCGTTGCTTTTTTCCCTATTTTAGGTAGATTTCATTAGAAAGCCAACTATTGCAATGGGTACCATGTTTCAACTTCCGGAAAATTTTGACATATCTTCGCGTTTCACATCCCCGAGACCCCAAAACCATCGTCAGTTCAAAAGTTTATATATAATTTATGTATATATATATATATATATATATCACTTTCTTGTGGACACGATAACTACCGCAATTTTGCACCAATCACTAGCATTTTTTTACATACTATGTATGCCTATAAAATCTCATTCAAGTTCGTTAATGGACATAATCGGTCGAAGGGGATGAATATGGCGGGCTTTTTTTTTCGAAAAAGTGAAATATCTCTGTAACTCTCTTATTATTTGAAATATCGAATCCATTCAAAGTTCATAGTATGTGTCGGATAAGGCCCAAAAAATTATATTTGATGAGCTTTTGATAGCACCAACCATTGACCAAAGGGGTGGGAAAATGTGGGTTTTTCGGGAAACATTAATCACATCTCTCTTAATAGGTACAATATCAAAACCGTACAGAATGGACAATATTCCCCTAATGATTAACTAAAACTTTTGTCTGAAAGAATTTTTTATATAACCCACCATTACGCCAAGGGATGAGAAGAATGTTTTTGGAATTAGAAGAAAATGCCATGTGTCATCAGAGGTTACCATGACAACGCTTCTAAATTTATGAGTGATGTGCTAAGAGCAGTCAAGTACTGTCAAACGGAAATGTTCAATTGACGAAAAATAAAAGCCGTCGTCAGAATTAAAGCACACCGCGGAAAATATTATATATTATACCTTCATAAAAAGGCCTACAAAGACACTAACTCACATTATACAGACGTCACAAAGAGTAAATAATTAGACTCAAAATCACGTATTGTTTCCGACACCACAAAACCCCTCTATAAGTATTACAATACATAATCAGATCATATTGGAAAGAAACCAATGAACAAAGGTATATAGATAAGCATGGGTCCTAGTGGAAAATAATTCTATTACCCAAAACCAAAAATGCATGTGACGAAAAAATCCTTCTAAATATCATGTTGGTTTCCGGCCCTACAAGACGTACAAAATATACTAAAAGTATTAAAAAAATCATTTTTTTGAAATTTCATTCGAATCAACTTTTAAGTTTTTTCTGGAACTTAGAAAATTTCGGCCAAAAAGTACAAAATCATTAACAACTCTCTTATTGTTGGTCGTATGATGAAATAGCAAGAGACAAAAAAGATGTAATATGTTATTGTTTACAACATAGGCCATGTAGAATATTACACTCAGACCTATTACCGGAGATTCGTTGATTTTTTCCCTATTTTAGGTAGATTTCATTAGAAAGCTAACTATTGCAATGGGTACCATGTTTCGACTTCCGGAAAATTTTGACATATCTTCGCGTTTCACATCCCCGAGACCCCAAAACCATCGTCAGTTCAAAAGTTTATATATAATTTATGTATATATATATATATATATATATATCACTTTCTTGTGGACACGATAACTACCGCAATTTTGCACCAATCACTAGCATTTTTTTACATACTATGTATGCCTATAAAATCTCATTCAAGTTCGTTAATGGACATAATCGGTCGAAGGGGATGAATATGGGGGGCTTTTTTTTTCGAAAAAGTGAAATATCTCTGTAACTCTCTTATTATTTGAAATATCGAATCCATTCAAAGTTCATAGTATGTGTCGGATAAGGCCCAAAAAATTATATTTGATGAGCTTTTGATAGCACCAACCATTGACCAAAGGGGTGGGAAAATGTGGGTTTTTCGGGAAACATTAATCACATCTCTCTTAATAGGTACAATATCAAAACCGTACAGAATGGACAATATTCCCCTAATGATTAACTAAAACTTTTGTCTGAAAGAATTTTTGATATAACCCACCATTACGCCAAGGGATGAGAAAAATGATTTTGGAATTAGAAGAAAATGCCATGTGTCATCAGAGGTTACCATGACAACGCTTCTAAATTTATGAGTGATGTGCTAAGAGCAGTCAAGTACTGTCAAACGGAAATGTTCAATTGACGAAAAATAAAAGCCGTCGTCAGAATTAAAGCACACCGCGGAAAATATTATATATTATACCTTCATAATAAGGCCTACAAAGACACTAACTCACATTATACAGACGTCACAAAGAGTAAATAATTAGACTCAAAATCACGTATTGTTTCCGACACCACAAAACCCCTCTATAAGTATTACAATACATAATCAGATCGTATTGGAAAGAAACCAATGAACAAAGGTATATAGATAAGCATGGGTCCTAGTGGAAAATAATTCTATCACCTAAAACCAAAAATGCATGTGACGAAAAAATCCTTCAAAATATCATGTTGGTTTCCGGCCCTACAAGACGTACAAAATATACTAAAAGTATTAAAAAAATCATTTTTTTGAAATTTCATTCGAATCAACTTTTAAGTTTTTTCTGGAACTTAGAAAATTTCGGCCAAAAAGTACAAAATCATTAACAACTCTCTTATTGTTGGTCGTATGATGAAATAGCAAGAGACAAAAAAGATGTAATATGTTATTGTTTACAACATAGGCCATGTAGAATATTACACTCAGACCTATTACCGGAGATTCGTTGCTTTTTTCCCTATTTTAGGTAGATTTCATTAGAAAGCCAACTATTGCAATGGGTACCATGTTTCAACTTCCGGAAAATTTTGACATATCTTCGCGTTTCACATCCCCGAGACCCCAAAACCATCGTCAGTTCAAAAGTTTATATATAATTTATGTATATATATATATATATATATATATCACTTTCTTGTGGACACGATAACTACCGCAATTTTGCACCAATCACTAGCATTTTTTTACATACTATGTATGCCTATAAAATCTCATTCAAGTTCGTTAATGGACATAATCGGTCGAAGGGGATGAATATGGGGGGCTTTTTTTTTTCGAAAAAGTGAAATATCTCTGTAACTCTCTTATTATTTGAAATATCGAATCCATTCAAAGTTCATAGTATGTGTCGGATAAGGCCCAAAAAATTATATTTGATGAGCTTTTGATAGCACCAACCATTGACCAAAGGGGTGGGAAAATGTGGGTTTTTCGGGAAACATTAATCACATCTCTCTTAATAGGTACAATATCAAAACCGTACAGAATGGACAATATTCCCCTAATGATTAACTAAAACTTTTGTCTGAAAGAATTTTTGATATAACCCACCATTACGCCAAGGGATGAGAAAAATGATTTTGGAATTAGAAGAAAATGCCATGTGTCATCAGAGGTTACCATGACAACGCTTCTAAATTTATGAGTGATGTGCTAAGAGCAGTCAAGTACTGTCAAACGGAAATGTTCAATTGACGAAAAATAAAAGCCGTCGTCAGAATTAAAGCACACCGCGGAAAATATTATATATTATACCTTCATAATAAGGCCTACAAAGACACTAACTCACATTATACAGACGTCACAAAGAGTAAATAATTAGACTCAAAATCACGTATTGTTTCCGACACCACAAAACCCCTCTATAAGTATTACAATACATAATCAGATCGTATTGGAAAGAAACCAATGAACAAAGGTATATAGATAAGCATGGGTCCTAGTGGAAAATAATTCTATCACCTAAAACCAAAAATGCATGTGACGAAAAAATCCTTCAAAATATCATGTTGGTTTCCGGCCCTACAAGACGTACAAAATATACTAAAAGTATTAAAAAAATCATTTTTTAGAAATTTCATTCGAATCAACTTTGAAGTTTTTTCTGGAACTTAGAAAATTTTGGCCAAAAAGTACAAAATCATTAACAACTCTCTTATTGTTGGTCGTATGATGAAATAGCAAGAGACAAAAAAGATGTAATATGTTATTGTTTACAACATAGGCCATGTAGAATATTACACTCAGACCTATACCGGAGATTCGTTGCTTTTTTCCCTATTTTAGGTAGATTTCATTAGAAAGCTAACTATTGCAATGGGTACCATGTTTCGACTTCCGGAAAATTTTGACATATCTTCGCGTTTCACATCCCCGAGACCCCAAAACCATCGTCAGTTCAAAAGTTTATATATAATTTATGTATATATATATCACTTTCTTGTGGACACGATAACTACCGCAATTTTGCACCAATCACTTGCATTTTTTTACATACTATGTATGCCTATAAAATCTCATTCATGTTCGTTAATGGACATAATCGGTCGAAGGGGGTGAATATGGGGGGCTTTTTTTTTCGAAAAAGTGAAATATCTCTGTAACTCTCTTATTATTTGAAATATCGAATCCATTCAAAGTTCATAGTATGTGTCGGATAAGGCCCAAAAAATTATATTTGATGAGCTTTTGATAGCACCAACCATTGACCAAAGGGGTGGGAAAATGTGGGTTTTTCGGGAAACATTAATCACATCTCTCTTAATAGGTACAATATCAAAACCGTACAGAATGGACAATATTCCCCTAATGATTAACTAAAACTTTTGTCTGAAAGAATTTTTTATATAACCCACCATTACGCCAAGGGATGAGAAGAATGTTTTTGGAATTAGAAGAAAATGCCATGTGTCATCAGAGGTTACCATGACAACGCTTCTAAATTTATGAGTGATGTGCTAAGAGCAGTCAAGTACTGTCAAACGGAAATGTTCAATTGACGAAAAATAAAAGCCGTCGTCAGAATTAAAGCACACCGCGGAAAATATTATATATTATACCTTCATAAAAAGGCCTACAAAGACACTAACTCACATTATACAGACGTCACAAAGAGTAAATAATTAGACTCAAAATCACGTATTGTTTCCGACACCACAAAACCCCTCTATAAGTATTACAATACATAATCAGATCATATTGGAAAGAAACCAATGAACAAAGGTATATAGATAAGCATGGGTCCTAGTGGAAAATAATTCTATTACCCAAAACCAAAAATGCATGTGACGAAAAAATCCTTCTAAATATCATGTTGGTTTCCGGCCCTACAAGACGTACAAAATATACTAAAAGTATTAAAAAAATCATTTTTTTGAAATTTCATTCGAATCAACTTTTAAGTTTTTTCTGGAACTTAGAAAATTTCGGCCAAAAAGTACAAAATCATTAACAACTCTCTTATTGTTGGTCGTATTATGAAATAGCAAGAGACAAAAAAGATGTAATATGTTATTGTTTACAACATAGGCCATGTAGAATATTACACTCAGACCTATTACCGGAGATTCGTTGATTTTTTCCCTATTTTAGGTAGATTTCATTAGAAAGCTAACTATTGCAATGGGTACCATGTTTCGACTTCCGGAAAATTTTGACATATCTTCGCGTTTCACATCCCCGAGACCCCAAAACCATCGTCAGTTCAAAAGTTTATATATAATTTATGTATATATATATATATATATATATATATCACTTTCTT
The DNA here is from genome assembly GCA_946902985.2 of Meconema thalassinum. Lineage (NCBI taxonomy): Eukaryota > Metazoa > Arthropoda > Insecta > Orthoptera > Tettigoniidae > Meconema > Meconema thalassinum. The sequence continues at coordinate 2,005,038,526 of OX336388.2, forward strand.
GTAGACACGATAACTACCGCAATTTTGCACCAATCACTAGCATTTTTTTACATACTATGTATGCCTATAAAATCTCATTCAAGTTCGTTAATGGACATAATCGGTCGAAGGGGATGAATATGGGGGGCTTTTTTTTTCGAAAAAGTGAAATATCTCTGTAACTCTCTTATTATTTGAAATATCGAATCCATTCAAAGTTCATAGTATGTGTCGGATAAGGCCCAAAAAATTATATTTGATGAGCTTTTGATAGCACCAACCATTGACCAAAGGGGTGGGAAAATGTGGGTTTTTCGGGAAACATTAATCACATCTCTCTTAATAGGTACAATATCAAAACCGTACAGAATGGACAATATTCCCCTAATGATTAACTAAAACTTTTGTCTGAAAGAATTTTTGATATAACCCACCATTACGCCAAGGGATGAGAAAAATGATTTTGGAATTAGAAGAAAATGCCATGTGTCATCAGAGGTTACCATGACAACGCTTCTAAATTTATGAGTGATGTGCTAAGAGCAGTCAAGTACTGTCAAACGGAAATGTTCAATTGACGAAAAATAAAAGCCGTCGTCAGAATTAAAGCACACCGCGGAAAATATTATATATTATACCTTCATAATAAGGCCTACAAAGACACTAACTCACATTATACAGACGTCACAAAGAGTAAATAATTAGACTCAAAATCACGTATTGTTTCCGACACCACAAAACCCCTCTATAATTATTACAATACATAATCAGATCGTATTGGAAAGAAACCAATGAACAAAGGTATATAGATAAGCATGGGTCCTAGTGGAAAATAATTCTATCACCTAAAACCAAAAATGCATGTGACGAAAAAATCCTTCAAAATATCATGTTGGTTTCCGGCCCTACAAGACGTACAAAATATACTAAAAGTATTAAAAAAATCATTTTTTTGAAATTTCATTCGAATCAACTTTTAAGTTTTTTCTGGAACTTAGAAAATTTCGGCCAAAAAGTACAAAATCATTAACAACTCTCTTATTGTTGGTCGTATGATGAAATAGCAAGAGACAAAAAAGATGTAATATGTTATTGTTTACAACATAGGCCATGTAGAATATTACACTCAGACCTATTACCGGAGATTCGTTGCTTTTTTCCCTATTTTAGGTAGATTTCATTAGAAAGCCAACTATTGCAATGGGTACCATGTTTCAACTTCCGGAAAATTTTGACATATCTTCGCGTTTCACATCCCCGAGACCCCAAAACCATCGTCAGTTCAAAAGTTTATATATAATTTATGTATATATATATATATATATATATATATATCACTTTCTTGTGGACACGATAACTACCGCAATTTTGCACCAATCACTTGCATTTTTTTACATACTATGTATGCCTATAAAATCTCATTCAAGTTCGTTAATGGACATAATCGGTCGAAGGGGGTGAATATGGGGGGCTTTTTTTTTTCGAAAAAGTGAAATATCTCTGTAACTCTCTTATTATTTGAAATATCGAATCCATTCAAAGTTCATAGTATGTGTCGGGTAAGGCCCAAAAATTATATTTGATGAGCTTTTGATAGCACCAACCATTGACCAGAGGGTGGGAAAATGTGGGTTTTTCGGGAAACATTAATCACATCTCTCTTAATAGGTACAATATCAAAACCGTACAGAATGGACAATATTCCCCTAATGATTAACTAAAACTTTTGTCTGAAAGAATTTTTGATATAACCCACCATTACGCCAAGGGATGAGAAAAATGATTTTGGAATTAGAAGAAAATGCCATGTGTCATCAGAGGTTACCATGACAACGCTTCTAAATTTATGAGTGATGTGCTAAGAGCAGTCAAGTACTGTCAAACGGAAATGTTCAATTGACGAAAAATAAAAGCCGTCGTCAGAATTAAAGCACACCGCGGAAAATATTATATATTATACCTTCATAATAAGGCCTACAAAGACACTAACTCACATTATACAGACGTCACAAAGAGTAAATAATTAGACTCAAAATCACGTTTTGTTTCCGACACCACAAAACCCCTCTATAAGTATTACAATACATAATCAGATCATATTGGAAAGAAACCAATGAACAAAGGTATATAGATAAGCATGGGTCCTAGTGGAAAATAATTCTATCACCTAAAACCAAAAATGCATGTGACGAAAAAATCCTTCAAAATATCATGTTGGTTTCCGGCCCTACAAGACGTACAAAATATACTAAAAGTATTAAAAAATCATTTTTTTGAAATTTCATTCGAATCAACTTTTAAGTTTTTTCTGGAACTTAGAAAATTTCGACCAAAAAGTACAAAATCATTAACAACTCTCTTATTGTTGGTCGTATGATGAAATAGCAAGAGACAAAAAAGATGTAATATGTTATTGTTTACAACATAGGCCATGTAGAATATTACACTCAGACCTATTACCGGAGATTCGTTGCTTTTTTCCCTATTTTAGGTAGATTTCATTAGAAAGCTAACTATTGCAATGGGTACCATGTTTCGACTTCCGGAAAACTTTGACATATCTTCGCGTTTCACATCCCCGAGACCCCAAAACCATCGTCAGTTCAAAAGTTTATATATAATTTATGTATATATATATATATATATATATATATATCACTTTCTTGTGGACACGATAACTACCGCAATTTTGCACCAATCAATTGCATTTTTTTTACATACTATGTATGCCTATAAAATCTCATTCAAGTTCGTTAATGGACATAATCGGTCAAAGGGGGTGAATATGGGGGGCTTTTTTTTTTCGAAAAAGTGAAATATCTCTGTAACTCTCTTATTATTTGAAATATCGAATCCATTCAAAGTTCATAGTATGTGTCGGATAAGGCCCAAAAAATTATATTTGATGAGCTTTTGATAGCACCAACCATTGACCAAAGGGGTGGGAAAATGTGGGTTTTTCGGGAAACATTAATCACATCTCTCTTATTAGGTACAATATCAAAACCGTACAGAATGGACAATATTCCCCTAATGATTAACTAAAACTTTTGTCTGAAAGAATTTTTGATATAACCCACCATTACGCCAAGGGATGAGAAAAATGATTTTGGAATTAGAAGAAAATGCCATGTGTCATCAGAGGTTACCATGACAACGCTTCTAAATTTATGAGTGATGTGCTAAGAGCAGTCAAGTACTGTCAAACGGAAATGTTCAATTGACGAAAAATAAAAGCCGTCGTCAGAATTAAAGCACACCGCGGAAAATATTATATATTATACCTTCATAAAAAGGCCTACAAAGACACTAACTCACATTATACAGACGTCACAAAGAGTAAATAATTAGACTCAAAATCACGTATTGTTTCCGACACCACAAAACCCCTCTATAAGTATTACAATACATAATCAGATCATATTGGAAAGAAACCAATGAACAAAGGTATATAGATAAGCATGGGTCCTAGTGGAAAATAATTCTATTACCCAAAACCAAAAATGCATGTGACGAAAAAATCCTTCTAAATATCATGTTGGTTTCCGGCCCTACAAGAAGTACAAAATATACTAAAAGTATTAAAAAAATCATTTTTTTGAAATTTCATTCGAATCAACTTTTAAGTTTTTTCTGGAACTTAGAAAATTTCGGCCAAAAAGTACAAAATCATTAACAACTCTCTTATTGTTGGTCGTATGATGAAATAGCAAGAGACAAAAAAGATGTAATATGTTATTGTTTACAACATAGGCCATGTAGAATATTACACTCAGACCTATTACCGGAGATTCGTTGCTTTTTTCCCTATTTTAGGTAGATTTCATTAGAAAGCTAACTATTGCAATGGGTACCATGTTTCGACTTCCGGAAAATTTTGACATATCTTCGCGTTTCACATCCCCGAGACCCCAAAACCATCGTCAGTTCAAAAGTTTATATATAATTTATGTATATATATATATATATATCACTTTCTTGTGGACACGATAACTACCGCAATTTTGCACCAATCACTTGCATTTTTTACATACTATGTATGCCTATAAAATCTCATTCAAGTTCGTTAATGGACATAATCGGTCGAAGGGGGTGAATATGGGGGGCTTTTTTTTTAGAAAAAGTGAAATATCTCTGTAACTCTCTTATTATTTGAAATATCGAATCCATTCAAAGTTCATAGTATGTGTCGGATAAGGCCCAAAAAATTATATTTGATGAGCTTTTGATAGCACCAACCATTGACCAAAGGGGTGGGAAAATGTGGGTTTTTCGGGAAACATTAATCACATCTCTCTTAATAGGTACAATATCAAAACCGTACAGAATGGACAATATTCCCCTAATGATTAACTAAAACTTTTGTCTGAAAGAATTTTTGATATAACCCACCATTACGCCAAGGGATGAGAAAAATGATTTTGGAATTAGAAGAAAATGCCATGTGTCATCAGAGGTTACCATGACAACGCTTCTAAATTTATGAGTGATGTGCTAAGAGCAGTCAAGTACTGTCAAACGGAAATGTTCAATTGACGAAAAATAAAAGCCGTCGTCAGAATTAAAGCACACCGCGGAAAATATTATATATTATACCTTCATAAAAAGGCCTACAAAGACACTAACTCACATTATACAGACGTCACAAAGAGTAAATAATTAGACTCAAAATCACGTATTGTTTCCGACACCACAAAACCCCTCTATAAGTATTACAATACATAATCAGATCATATTGGAAAGAAACCAATGAACAAAGGTATATAGATAAGCATGGGTCCTTGTGGAAAATAATTCTATCACCTAAAACCAAAAATGCATGTGACGAAAAAATCCTTCAAAATATCATGTTGATTTCCGGCCCTATAAGACGTACAAAATATACTAAAAGTATTAAAAAAATTATTTTTTTGAAATTTCATTCGAATCAACTTTTAAGTTTTTTCTGGAACTTAGAAAATTTCGGCCAAAAAGTACAATATCATTAACAACTCTCTTATTGTTGGTCGTATGATGAAATAGCAAGAGACAAAAAAGATGTAATATGTTATTGTTTACAACATAGGCCATATAGAATATTACACTCAGACCTATTACCGGAGATTCGTTGCTTTTTTCCCTATTTTAGGTAGATTTCATTAGAAAGCTAACTATTGCAATGGGTACCATGTTTCGACTTCCGGAAAATGTTGACATATCTTCGCGTTTCACATCCCCGAGACCCCAAAACCATCGTCAGTTCAAAAGTTTATATATAATTTATGTATATATATATCACTTTCTTGTGGACACGATAACTACCGCAATTTTGCACCAATCACTTGCATTTTTTTACATACTATGTATGCCTATAAAATCTCATTCATGTTCGTTAATGGACATAATCGGTCGAAGGGGGTGAATATGGGGGGCTTTTTTTTTCGAAAAAGTGAAATATCTCTGTAACTCTCTTATTATTTGAAATATCGAATCCATTCAAAGTTCATAGTATGTGTCGGATAAGGCCCAAAAAATTATATTTGATGAGCTTTTGATAGCACCAACCATTGACCAAAGGGGTGTGAAAATGTGGGTTTTTCGGGAAACATTAATCACATCTCTCTTAATAGGTACAATATCAAAACCGTACAGAATGGACAATATTCCCCTAATGATTAACTAAAACTTTTGTCTGAAAGAATTTTTGATATAACCCACCATTACGCCAAGGGATGAGAAGAATGTTTTTGGAATTAGAAGAAAATGCCATGTGTCATCAGAGGTTACCATGACAACGCTTCTAAATTTATGAGTGATGTGCTAAGAGCAGTCAAGTACTGTCAAACGGAAATGTTCAATTGACGAAAAATAAAAGCCGTCGTCAGAATTAAAGCACACCGCGGAAAATATTATATATTATACCTTCATAAAAAGGCCTACAAAGACACTAACTCACATTATACAGACGTCACAAAGAGTAAATAATTAGACTCAAAATCACGTATTGTTTCCGACACCACAAAACCCCTCTATAAGTATTACAATACATAATCAGATCATATTGGAAAGAAACCAATGAACAAAGGTATATAGATAAGCATGGGTCCTAGTGGAAAATAATTCTATCACCTAAAACCAAAAATGCATGTGACGAAAAAATCCTTCAAAATATCATGTTGGTTTCCGGCCCTACAAGACGTACAAAATATACTAAAAGTATTAAAAAAATCATTTTTTAGAAATTTCATTCGAATCAACTTTTAAGTTTTTTCTGGAACTTAGAAAATTTTGGCCAAAAAGTACAAAATCATTAACAACTCTCTTATTGTTGGTCGTATGATGAAATAGCAAGAGACAAAAAAGATGTAATATGTTATTGTTTACAACATAGGCCATGTAGAATATTACACTCAGACCTATACCGGAGATTCGTTGCTTTTTTCCCTATTTTAGGTAGATTTCATTAGAAAGCTAACTATTGCAATGGGTACCATGTTTCGACTTCCGGAAAATTTTGACATATCTTCGCGTTTCACATCCCCGAGACCCCAAAACCATCGTCAGTTCAAAAGTTTATATATAATTTATGTATATATATATCACTTTCTTGTGGACACGATAACTACCGCAATTTTGCACCAATCACTTGCATTTTTTTACATACTATGTATGCCTATAAAATCTCATTCATGTTCGTTAATGGACATAATCGGTCGAAGGGGGTGAATATGGGGGGCTTTTTTTTTTCGAAAAAGTGAAATATCTCTGTAACTCTCTTATTATTTGAAATATCGAATCCATTCAAAGTTCATAGTATGTGTCGGATAAGGCCCAAAAAATTATATTTGATGAGCTTTTGATAGCACCAACCATTGACCAAAGGGGTGGGAAAATGTGGGTTTTTCGGGAAACATTAATCACATCTCTCTTAATAGGTACAATATCAAAACCGTACAGAATGGACAATATTCCCCTAATGATTAACTAAAACTTTTGTCTGAAAGAATTTTTTATATAACCCACCATTACGCCAAGGGATGAGAAGAATGTTTTTGGAATTAGAAGAAAATGCCATGTGTCATCAGAGGTTACCATGACAACGCTTCTAAATTTATGAGTGATGTGCTAAGAGCAGTCAAGTACTGTCAAACGGAAATGTTCAATTGACGAAAAATAAAAGCCGTCGTCAGAATTAAAGCACACCGCGGAAAATATTATATATTATACCTTCATAAAAAGGCCTACAAAGACACTAACTCACATTATACAGACGTCACAAAGAGTAAATAATTAGACTCAAAATCACGTATTGTTTCCGACACCACAAAACCCCTCTATAAGTATTACAATACATAATCAGATCATATTGGAAAGAAACCAATGAACAAAGGTATATAGATAAGCATGGGTCCTAGTGGAAAATAATTCTATCACCTAAAACCAAAAATGCATGTGACGAAAAAATCCTTCAAAATATCATGTTGGTTTCCGGCCCTACAAGACGTACAAAATATACTAAAAGTATTAAAAAAATCATTTTTTAGAAATTTCATTCGAATCAACTTTTAAGTTTTTTCTGGAACTTAGAAAATTTTGGCCAAAAAGTACAAAATCATTAACAACTCTCTTATTGTTGGTCGTATGATGAAATAGCAAGAGACAAAAAAGATGTAATATGTTATTGTTTACAACATAGGCCATGTAGAATATTACACTCAGACCTATACCGGAGATTCGTTGCTTTTTTCCCTATTTTAGGTAGATTTCATTAGAAAGCTAACTATTGCAATGGGTACCATGTTTCGACTTCCGGAAAATTTTGACATATCTTCGCGTTTCACATCCCCGAGACACCAAAACCATCGTCAGTTCAAAAGTTTATATATAATTTATGTATATATATATCACTTTCTTGTGGACACGATAACTACCGCAATTTTGCACCAATCACTTGCATTTTTTTACATACTATGTATGCCTATAAAATCTCATTCATGTTCGTTAATGGACATAATCGGTCGAAGGGGGTGAATATGGGGGGCTTTTTTTTTTCGAAAAAGTGAAATATCTCTGTAACTCTCTTATTATTTGAAATATCGAATCCATTCAAAGTTCATAGTATGTGTCGGATAAGGCCCAAAAAATTATATTTGATGAGCTTTTGATAGCACCAACCATTGACCAAAGGGGTGGGAAAATGTGGGTTTTTCGGGAAACATTAATCACATCTCTCTTAATAGGTACAATATCAAAACCGTACAGAATGGACAATATTCCCCTAATGATTAACTAAAACTTTTGTCTGAAAGAATTTTTTATATAACCCACCATTACGCCAAGGGATGAGAAGAATGTTTTTGGAATTAGAAGAAAATGCCATGTGTCATCAGAGGTTACCATGACAACGCTTCTAAATTTATGAGTGATGTGCTAAGAGCAGTCAAGTACTGTCAAACGGAAATGTTCAATTGACGAAAAATAAAAGCCGTCGTCAGAATTAAAGCACACCGCGGAAAATATTATATATTATACCTTCATAAAAAGGCCTACAAAGACACTAACTCACATTATACAGACGTCACAAAGAGTAAATAATTAGACTCAAAATCACGTATTGTTTCCGACACCACAAAACCCCTCTATAAGTATTACAATACATAATCAGATCATATTGGAAAGAAACCAATGAACAAAGGTATATAGATAAGCATGGGTCCTAGTGGAAAATAATTCTATCACCTAAAACCAAAAATGCATGTGACGAAAAAATCCTTCAAAATATCATGTTGGTTTCCGGCCCTACAAGACGTACAAAATATACTAAAAGTATTAAAAAAATCATTTTTTAGAAATTTCATTCGAATCAACTTTTAAGTTTTTTCTGGAACTTAGAAAATTTTGGCCAAAAAGTACAAAATCATTAACAACTCTCTTATTGTTGGTCGTATGATGAAATAGCAAGAGACAAAAAAGATGTAATATGTTATTGTTTACAACATAGGCCATGTAGAATATTACACTCAGACCTATACCGGAGATTCGTTGCTTTTTTCCCTATTTTAGGTAGATTTCATTAGAAAGCTAACTATTGCAATGGGTACCATGTTTCGACTTCCGGAAAATTTTGACATATCTTCGCGTTTCACATCCCCGAGACCCCAAAACCATCGTCAGTTCAAAAGTTTATATATAATTTATGTATATATATATATATATATATATATATATATCACTTTCTTGTGGACACGATAACTACCGCAATTTTGCACCAATCACTTGCATTTTTTTACATACTTTGTATGCCTATAAAATCTCATTCAAGTTCGTTAATGGACATAATCGGTCGAAGGGGGTGAATATGGGGGGCTTTTTTTTTTCGAAAATGTGAAATATCTCGGTAACTCTCTTATTATTTGAAATATCGAATCCATTCAAAGTTCATAGTATGTGTCGGATAAGGCCCAAAAAATTATATTTGATGAGCTTTTGATAGCACCAACCATTGACCAAAGGGGTGGGAAAATGTGGTTTTTCGGGAAACATTAATCACATCTCTCTTAATAGGTACAATATCAAAACCGTACAGAATGGACAATATTCCCCTAATGATTAACTAAAACTTTTGTCTGAAAGAATTTTTGATATAACCCACCATTACGCCAAGGGATGAGAAATATGATTTTGGAATTAGAAGAAAATGCCATGTGTCATCAGAGGTTACCATGACAACGCTTCTAAATTTATGAGTGATGTGCTAAGAGCAGTCAAGTACTGTCAAACGGAAATGTTCAATTGACGAAAAATAAAAGCCGTCGTCAGAATTAAAGCACACCGCGGAAAATATTATATATTATACCTTCATAAAAAGGCCTACAAAGACACTAACTCACATTATACAGTCGGCACAAAGAGTAAATAATTAGACTCAAAATCACGTATTGTTTCCGACACCACAAAACCCCTCTATAAGTATTACAATACATAATCAGATCATATTGGAAAGAAACCAATGAACAAAGGTATATAGATAAGCATGGGTCCTAGTGGAAAATAATTCTATCACCTAAAACCAAAAATGCATGTGACGAAAAAATCCATCAAAATATCATATTGGTTTCCGACCCTACAAGGCGTAAAAAATATAATAAAAGTATTATAAAATCAATTTTTTGAAATTTCATTCGAATCAACTTTTAAGTTATTTCTGGGACTAAGAAAATTTCGGCCAAGAAGTACAAAATCATTAATTACTCCCTTATTGTTGGTCGTATGATGAAATAGCAAGAGACAAAAATGATGTAATGTGTTATGGTTTACAACATAGGCCATGCAGAATATTACACTCAGACCTATTACCAGAGATTCGTGGCTTTTTCCCTATTTTAGGTAGATTTCATTAGAAAGCTAACCATTGCAATGGGTACCATGTTTCGACTTCCGGAAAATTTCAACATATCTTCGCGTTTCACATCCCAGAGACCCCAAAACCATCGTCAGTTCAAAAGTTTATTTATAATTTATGTATATATTGAACCCTAAAATCCTATGCTAATATTTCAGTGTTCATATTATTCTTTTCTTTGGGCATAGATTTATGTTATTTGAAGGAAGTTCTGGTTAGCTTGAGGGAGGCTGTGATGCTCTGAGAGCCGAGCGATGTCACAATACTGGAGACGTGAAGTCTGCACAATCTATTTTTGGCTCGCATCTTGCGAACAATGAAACTGAACTAAGTCGTCATAAGCTTGAAGGCACAATACAGAAGTTTCCTTGTATATGACAGCCAAGGTTGAATGCGCACTGGATCTTCGCGCTGATTGACGTCACAAATAGGTGTGACCACGAACATAATGCTTCAAAGGATTTGAACTTGTGACCAATGAAAGGCGAATGCTTAGGGTGGCCCGAATCTAAAAGTACCCACGCGACAGTGAATTAATAGATCCTACGATGCAATATTCTCCGCAATAGTATGGCTGTAATGTGCGAATTTTTACAAGACTTTTGATATGTGTTCAAACGTGATAGGACAATTTTATCGATTTATTGAGGAGCGGATATCCCCCTCCTAAAGATTTGAGTGATTGAATGAATACTGGGAGCCGAGCAACACGGAAAAGACACTTGATTTTGTGAAGCGGACGGCGAAGCCAGGCCGGGCTGTATAGCGATTACTTTTAACTTGTGCTAGTGACTAAAACTTAGTAAGTTGTGTGTCGAGCAACATATTGATTTTAGTGAGTACTTAAGTGGTTCTTACACCACAAAGTCAGGGCAAGTCAGCGATACTGCGATAGGACTCTTGTGTGAATTTAGTAGCACAAATAAGCAGTTATATTTTTGATATTAACCATTACACTTTCATTCAGCGCCAAGATGACGACCGACGGCAGAAGGAACATGGTATCATCAGCAACGACTTCAAGAGTTGAAATTATGGAAGGCTAGGTCCATAATACTGGATGATGACGAGGTCAATTCCATGGCATCGGACTAGACGCAGATGTGTTGAGTAAAAATTTGAATTAATTCATTTTGATGGGTAAAAAAAATCGCGTATAACTGGAAAATTGTATATTTTGTAAATAACTTTGTTTTGTGTGCGAATATGTAGATTCTGCCGGCATGATATTTTAAATAGCGATACGTGACAATTTTGCTGATTCTTTTTGCATTTAATATTCTATTGGCATTTGCTGATGTTGATCTGTTATGATTAGAGTACAAGTTCTTCAAGTTGTTGTGTACTTGAAAAGCCTAGTACTTATGAGGTTAATTATCACGGAAACGTTAGATAAGCGGTGACAAGTGGGACTTGATAATATTAATGTCAGGTCTGGTTTGGGAATTCTGATATTTACGATCGTTATGCAAACGCAGTGATTTTGTACTTTGTAATTTAAGCAACAGTAGTTGCACGGGAGGAATTTCTACCTCACCGTATTTGATGTTTTATTGCTTCAGTTCTGATCTGTGGTACCAGTTGGGTCTTTTTGACAAGCTATATTATGTGTGTGTGCTACGGTGTGATTCTACATGAGAGCTGGCGGGGACGTGATATCCAGTGCCGTTGCTAATACTTTTCAGGGTACGTGACCTATGGGGCGTATTTGCTGAGATTGAATCTTGATATCCCAGGTAGGGATTTTGTGTTTTTAAGAACGATGAATTTATTATGTCGCGATTACAGGAGCTGCGAGACTTCTACGAGGATTCAGGCTTTGGGCTTGAATAATATTATTATGCACACACATGGCACCGATTCAGCGCTTGTTTGACCTTGGACCCAGAATTGGAATATTCATTATGCATCCAGCATTGTGCTGAGATATTAGGCCCATAAATTGTATAAATGTCTTGCTTAACGATGCGTAAATACTTTTATTGAATTAAGGGATTAGATGCCCACGCCACTTTGTCTAAAGATTTTTCGTCGTATTAATCGGAGTGTTTTTGTGCTTGTCCATTTGGCATTGCATTTCATGTCATTTATTGCTGTAAGCATTCTTGTTGTGTGACCGGCGTCGGCCGTGTGAATTTAATGTAATTATCGGGACGCATTCGGCGGTTCTTTCTGTTTTGCCTTGTCACGTAGCGCTCTGTTTTGAGTAAATGGCATAAGACCTGCACACAGGCCGCTTGTAATCTGTAAATATCAATTCGTGATATTATGTGTTTATTTTATAAAAGGGTTAGTGCATGCCGGCATAGATATTAATTTGTTTTACCTTTCTAATACTTTCCAGTAGTGACGTGATTAATTTTCCCACAGACAGGAGTTCACGGCCCAGTCGTATGTAGCGCATGGAAGTGAATTCCGGTCTAAATACTCAACTAATCAAAGTGTAGTTCAAAAAAAACGTATAGCGCGGCACATAATATTGTATTTTATTTCAGGTATTTTTATTTTGTTTGATCATTTTGTAAAATTTTGTATCGTGATGTGTTAGATCACGTGGGTTTAAGGCTGTCTAAGCCAAGTGTTTAGATAATTCTATTTAAACTGACATGCAGATCAGTTATTCATTTTTATTAGCTGTTGTGGTGAGTGGCAATTTTGTCAACACGGGCAAATGGAGCTTCCGTCTCTCAGCTGACGTTGGCAGATCGCCAGTCCTCATACTCGCTAAGTGGGTTGATGAACTCCCAGCTGTTACTCATAACAGAAGGTAGGGTTATCAGCACACGCAAGGGAGGATATATTTGTTCTATGGCTGATTCAGTATTAAATTGTATTTTGTTTTAACCTGTCATTTTAATTATTCATAACATTAGAACCTTATGGACCCTGGAAACTTTATGAGAGGCATGTTCTATAAACCAATTAGTGACCGATCATGACCCCGCAGTTTTCTCGTGTAATGTCATCTCTTCCAAAGGGCACATAAGATTTCTATGGCGCTGCCACGTGGGTCAAATTGGTTTCTTTATGTATCACAAGGTGACAGTAAGAATTCTATGACTCCGACACGTAAGCCAATTTTTTGTGTATGCGTACATTGGTGCAAAGTGTGGAAGCTGGGAAAAGCAATATGGAATGGCTAGACCAGTGAAACACGTCGTACGTATAAATAGATCACCGGATGTGATATTTTATTTACTTAGATAAGCGATGTGTTACCGCTAGAAATTTGTTATGTAAAATCTTGGAGTTTGTAATAGAATTAAATTTGGAACATAGTAGTTGAATTGAGATTTGATAAGTAAATACTAGAGCATATGTTCCAGGCGCCCAACCATTTAAAATAATACTTTTGTTAGCAATCCAAACTCCAAAAATTTGAATGACAGGAAGGTTATACCTTAAGAGCTAATTAATATGTTGGTCAATTAGTTATATTAGTCAGATATAAGGCTAGAAATTTGGTACTGAATCAAAGGGGTTTTAAAGACAGAATTAATAAAAATAATTGATATACTCAAGGATGTGTTGCTTAGGGTAAATGTAAATGAATTGAGTAATCAAAGGGTTAAATTGGGGATAATTATGTGCGTGCATATGTGCCAATTTGGTGATGGTCTTGTCATTGTCCTATATTTCTAAAGTGTGATATTATATTGTGTGAAGATATGGCGACTCTCGCAGAAATACGTGAAGTGGTTGAGGAGGCAGCGAAACGCACTCAACAAAAATTAACCGAACTTAGGGTTGAAATGACAAATGAGATAGCGCAGGCTAGCGAAAAACAGTCTAACGACATGCAAATTCAAAGTGAAAAACAATCGAATGAACTCAAGGAACAATTACACACGCAACTCGAAATTCAAAGTGAAAAACAGTCTAACGAGTTAGAGGGGCGTTTGAACACAATAACCAAACAGAATACCGACGGTCTTGTAGCACTTTCAACCGAGATAAAAGATTACACAAAACAGCAATTAATTTTATTAGCCAGTGACGTGGAGAATAATAATAAGAAACAACTAGCCGAAATCAAAAAGATTGAGGATACTTTCAGCTTAAAACTTGATAATCTAGATGAAGTCGTGATGGGTAAACTCGCACAAATTGAAAATGCATGTTCAATGAATACAGCAGAGATAAAGCGGGCGCAAAATCATTTAGAAGAGAAATTTATTAAAATCGAAGAAGGGGCACAGTTAGTCCAGACACAAATCGATACTATTGACGGAGGTATTAGCGGATTGGTCCAGGAGATGAGTAAACTAGAACTTGTATCGGGAAGTAGGTGGAAAGAAATTGAAACCGAGCAACTAGAACTAAGGGAAACGATGGAGTCGAACAATAACGGGATACTAGCGAAATTAACAACAATGGAGTCTAACAATAACACTGTAATAGCAAGGTTGACTACAATTGAAACTAACCAAGCAAATGTAGATAAGGGCCTAGATAAGGAGCTGGAAAAGGCGAAGGACAGCATTAGGAAGGACTGGAATCGGATGACGGCAGAGGCGAAGGACGAGAAGTTGATTATGATAAAACAATTAGGCGATAACTGCAATCGAATCCGCGACATTGAAGAGAACATGAAAGCTAAGTTACAAGAACACAATGATCGTCTGATAAAGAGCGAGTTGAAATCGATGGAAAGGGGGACCATACTTGCCTCATTAGTGGACAGGCAGAAAGATGAACACTTAGATAAGGAGATAACTTCAAACAATTCGGAGACAGGTCGGAGCCCAGACACCGTGAACACACAGCTATTTAGAGAATGCGAGGGACGTGCTTCTACCCCTCAGGCAAACCAATTACCAGCTCAAGTTATTCAGGTTATTAGAGCGAATGATTTCCGCCCGAATAAATTTATACCTGATACTGGAGTTACACCGAAAATGTTCCTGAAAGAATTGGAAAATTTCTTTATGGACCAAAATCTAAGTCCGGAGAGACAATTGAGGACAGTAGAACGCTATCTTGGCGGCGGAGCATTAATTTGGTTCTTAAGCTTCCGCTATACATTTGAAACAATGGAGGGTTTCCGACAGGCGTTTTTAAAAAAATTTTGGGGGCCGAGCCATCAGCAAAACTTGAGGTTGGAACTCTACGCAAGAAAATACCACGGTTCACAACAAACCAGATTTGCAGACTACTTCACACGTCAGATGTTAAATTTGCGCGATCTTGACCACCCACCGAATGAACAGGATCTCATAATGACGATTAGCAAGCAACTCCCTACACATGCTCAGCAATTTTTAGCAGCAGCAAATATAAGTACAGCAGTCGAAGCGGAAGAATTATTACGGCATTTAGATGAGTCCAACAATCAATTTCAAGGAAGGGAAAAAAGAGTAAACAGGGACGAGATGGTTAACACCACTGAAATAGTAAAACCTCAGGCCGGAAACACTAAATCGCAGTCGACTAACACGGGAAATAATCAGAACCAAAGAAACGACACGGGAAATAATCAGAACCAAAGAAACGACACGGGAAATGAAAGGAGGTTCCAAACGAGGTACGACGACCAGCAGAGGAGAAAATATTATGAGGAAGGATATCCGCAGAGGAGATACCAGAACCAGGGACGATTCTATGGGAGACAGGAGATCCCATATAGAGGCAACAATTACGACAACAATTATAATCAGAGGTGGCAACAAAGACGGTACGAGAACCATGGTAACCGCAGAAACCAACGGTATCACGAAAAATCGGGACTACAGGATGACTATCGTAATCTAGACCAACGATACGAGGAATCGCAACGTTATTTAGAGGAGCTACAAAATACTGGAGGGGGAGAGAGAAATCGCTGGGAAAACGCGATGAACAGACGTAAGGATCCAGACAACTACACGGAAGATGACGGGGCGCAAAGCTTACAGATGCAGCGTGAAAGACAGGAATCTGGACGACAAAATCAAAATGGAGGTCGCCAGGATAAAAAAAAACATAAAAAACGACCAAGAAGACAGTCTCACGAGCGACCAGTGTGCTGAAGGAGATGGATGGATTGTGGCAAATATTACGGAGTGGATCGCGAGACCAGAGGATTGCCTAGAAGAAATCATTAAACCTCACAATGACACTATTATGAAATTACCTGTTATTTATGCTAGAATCGGCGGATTAAGGGTAAAATGTTTAGTTGATACGGGTAGTCAGATAAGTCTAGTATCTGAGGCCTTAGTGCGAGAGATAGGGCGGAATTACACAGTACCTATAATTCCGGTCCCTCAAATGAAAGTACGTGGCGTTATTCCTGAGCGCACCGTGACTTGTAAAACACAAGCGTACTTGGAACTAGAAATTCTGGAGCATACATTCGCTCAGAGTTTCATAATTCTACCTAAGCTAAACTTCAACATAATACTGGGATCAAATTTCATATGTGAATATCAAGCAGTCATCGACTTGCATAAAAACACTGTGAGTTTCAAGAATATAGAAGGAATGAGGAATGTGGGGTTGAACATGAATGAAGCGACTACAGGGGGAGAGGTAAACACCTGGCTGCTCGAAGCAATTAGTGAGGAGATAAGGGAAGAATTGGAGCTTGGAACTGATGGCATAAACACTGCACTCGTGGAACTTGAAGAAGAAGAAGAAGAAGGAGCTGAGATATGGGCATTGTTGGCTGAAGCAGATGGCAACGCAGACGACTTCGAACAACAATTACAAGAACGCCTAGATGGAGTCAATTTAAGGGGTGCAGACAAAGAAAGACTCGAACAGATACTCAGAAAACACCGTAATGTCTTTGATACAATACCTGGGAAAATCTTAAATTTTAAATATTCTATGCAAGTCAGTGATTGGTCCCCATTTAAAAGCCGATTGTATCCAATACCTGAAAAATATCAGAACCAAGTAAGCGAGATTATTGGCGGGATGCTACAGGCTGGAGTTATACGCAAGACTCCCACGCCATTTCTCAATGCTATATTGGCCGTTGCCAAACCTAATGGTTCAATAAGGCTATGTTTAGACGCCAGACCCCTCAACAATAGACTTCTTCCAGAATATGACCAAGCGCCGTTAATCAGAGACGTCCTTAAGGGTTTCCGAGGAAAAAGCATTTATTCGAGTGTGGATTTGACCTCAAGTTTTCACCACATCGAATTGGATGAAAAATCCCAATTGTTGACAGGCTTCCTGTTCAACAATCAAACATTCGTATTTTCGAGGATGCCTTTTGGCGTTAAAACAGCCGGTTGTGCCCTAATAAGAGCCCTAGATCGCAATTTGACAGAGGAGGTCAAGCAGATGACAGTGAGGTACATTGACGATATATTGTTGGCGTCTGACAATATTGAAGATCACATGAATAATCTGGACAAGTTACTGGACAACCTACGCACATCGAACTTCAAAAATCAACCTTAAAAAGTCGCATTTCTTTAAAGATGAAATTTTGTATTTAGG
This sequence comes from Meconema thalassinum, assembly GCA_946902985.2. Taxonomy (NCBI): domain Eukaryota; kingdom Metazoa; phylum Arthropoda; class Insecta; order Orthoptera; family Tettigoniidae; genus Meconema; species Meconema thalassinum. The sequence goes on from OX336388.2 coordinate 2,005,056,320, forward strand.
ACATGTTATCGATAAGGATGGAGTGAGACCAAATCCAGCCAAGATTGAAGCAATTATGAACTTCCCCACACCAACTAGGGTGAAACATGTTCGTGCTTTCCTGGGAGCCGAGAAGGAATAATGTCATAGGAGCAAATTGCACGGACATAGTACCATGCACAAGTACACTTGGCTAGCATCGGTGAGTACTCGTTGTGAAGAACGTAAACATTGTGTTGTTTACATATGAGGAGGAAAGCAGGTAGTCTAATGCTAATGACGTCTAAGTGGAATGAGAGAGAAGAAATACCAGACACGCTTGAGGCGACGAGACATTGAGGAAACTCATTAGTGAAAGGTAGCTGAGTACTAGGCTGATAGCAGGGGCGTATAAGATCTACGATTTGAAGAGGGGCTTACTCTCGCAGAAAAGAGGTGCCGTATGGAAGTGAAATCTACTTCTTCTAAGTTAAATTTCACCTTTTATGGGGTGAATGAACCCTAAAATCCTATGCTAATATTTCAGTGTTCATATTATTCTTTTCTTTGGGCATAGATTTATGTTATTTGAAGGAAGTTCTGGTTAGCTTGAGGGAGGCTGTGATGCTCTGAGAGCCGAGCGATGTCACAATACTGGAGACGTGAAGTCTGCACAATCTATTTTTGGCTCGCATCTTGCGAACAATGAAACTGAACTAAGTCGTCATAAGCTTGAAGGCACAATACAGAAGTTTCCTTGTATATGACAGCCAAGGTTGAATGCGCACTGGATCTTCGCGCTGATTGACGTCACAAATAGGTGTGACCACGAACATAATGCTTCAAAGGATTTGAACTTGTGACCAATGAAAGGCGAATGCTTAGGGTGGCCCGAATCTAAAAGTACCCACGCGACAGTGAATTAATAGATCCTACGATGCAATATTCTCCGCAATAGTATGGCTGTAATGTGCGAATTTTTACAAGACTTTTGATATGTGTTCAAACGTGATAGGACAATTTTATCGATTTATTGAGGAGCGGATATCCCCCTCCTAAAGATTTGAGTGATTGAATGAATACTGGGAGCCGAGCAACACGGAAAAGACACTTGATTTTGTGAAGCGGACGGCGAAGCCAGGCCGGGCTGTATAGCGATTACTTTTAACTTGTGCTAGTGACTAAAACTTAGTAAGTTGTGTGTCGAGCAACATATTGATTTTAGTGAGTACTTAAGTGGTTCTTACACCACAAAGTCAGGGCAAGTCAGCGATACTGCGATAGGACTCTTGTGTGAATTTAGTAGCACAAATAAGCAGTTATATTTTTGATATTAACCATTACACTTTCATTCAGCGCCAAGATGACGACCGACGGCAGAAGGAACATGGTATCATCAGCAACGACTTCAAGAGTTGAAATTATGGAAGGCTAGGTCCATAATACTGGATGATGACGAGGTCAATTCCATGGCATCGGACTAGACGCAGATGTGTTGAGTAAAAATTTGAATTAATTCATTTTGATGGGTAAAAAAAATCGCGTATAACTGGAAAATTGTATATTTTGTAAATAACTTTGTTTTGTGTGCGAATATGTAGATTCTGCCGGCATGATATTTTAAATAGCGATACGTGACAATTTTGCTGATTCTTTTTGCATTTAATATTCTATTGGCATTTGCTGATGTTGATCTGTTATGATTAGAGTACAAGTTCTTCAAGTTGTTGTGTACTTGAAAAGCCTAGTACTTATGAGGTTAATTATCACGGAAACGTTAGATAAGCGGTGACAAGTGGGACTTGATAATATTAATGTCAGGTCTGGTTTGGGAATTCTGATATTTACGATCGTTATGCAAACGCAGTGATTTTGTACTTTGTAATTTAAGCAACAGTAGTTGCACGGGAGGAATTTCTACCTCACCGTATTTGATGTTTTATTGCTTCAGTTCTGATCTGTGGTACCAGTTGGGTCTTTTTGACAAGCTATATTATGTGTGTGTGCTACGGTGTGATTCTACATGAGAGCTGGCGGGGACGTGATATCCAGTGCCGTTGCTAATACTTTTCAGGGTACGTGACCTATGGGGCGTATTTGCTGAGATTGAATCTTGATATCCCAGGTAGGGATTTTGTGTTTTTAAGAACGATGAATTTATTATGTCGCGATTACAGGAGCTGCGAGACTTCTACGAGGATTCAGGCTTTGGGCTTGAATAATATTATTATGCACACACATGGCACCGATTCAGCGCTTGTTTGACCTTGGACCCAGAATTGGAATATTCATTATGCATCCAGCATTGTGCTGAGATATTAGGCCCATAAATTGTATAAATGTCTTGCTTAACGATGCGTAAATACTTTTATTGAATTAAGGGATTAGATGCCCACGCCGCTTTGTCTAAAGATTTTTCGTCGTATTAATCGGAGTGTTTTTGTGCTTGTCCATTTGGCATTGCATTTCATGTCATTTATTGCTGTAAGCATTCTTGTTGTGTGACCGGCGTCGGCCGTGTGAATTTAATGTAATTATCGGGACGCATTCGGCGGTTCTTTCTGTTTTGCCTTGTCACGTAGCGCTCTGTTTTGAGTAAATGGCATAAGACCTGCACACAGGCCGCTTGTAATCTGTAAATATCAATTCGTGATATTATGTGTTTATTTTATAAAAGGGTTAGTGCATGCCGGCATAGATATTAATTTGTTTTACCTTTCTAATACTTTCCAGTAGTGACGTGATTAATTTTCCCACAGACAGGAGTTCACGGCCCAGTCGTATGTAGCGCATGGAAGTGAATTCCGGTCTAAATACTCAACTAATCAAAGTGTAGTTCAAAAAAAACGTATAGCGCGGCACATAATATTGTATTTTATTTCAGGTATTTTTATTTTGTTTGATCATTTTGTAAAATTTTGTATCGTGATGTGTTAGATCACGTGGGTTTAAGGCTGTCTAAGCCAAGTGTTTAGATAATTCTATTTAAACTGACATGCAGATCAGTTATTCATTTTTATTAGCTGTTGTGGTGAGTGGCAATTTTGTCAACACGGGCAAATGGAGCTTCCGTCTCTCAGCTGACGTTGGCAGATCGCCAGTCCTCATACTCGCTAAGTGGGTTGATGAACTCCCAGCTGTTACTCATAACAGAAGGTAGGGTTATCAGCACACGCAAGGGAGGATATATTTGTTCTATGGCTGATTCAGTATTAAATTGTATTTTGTTTTAACCTGTCATTTTAATTATTCATAACATTAGAACCTTATGGACCCTGGAAACTTTATGAGAGGCATGTTCTATAAACCAATTAGTGACCGATCATGACCCCGCAGTTTTCTCGTGTAATGTCATCTCTTCCAAAGGGCACATAAGATTTCTATGGCGCTGCCACGTGGGTCAAATTGGTTTCTTTATGTATCACAAGGTGACAGTAAGAATTCTATGACTCCGACACGTAAGCCAATTTTTTGTGTATGCGTACATTGGTGCAAAGTGTGGAAGCTGGGAAAAGCAATATGGAATGGCTAGACCAGTGAAACACGTCGTACGTATAAATAGATCACCGGATGTGATATTTTATTTACTTAGATAAGCGATGTGTTACCGCTAGAAATTTGTTATGTAAAATCTTGGAGTTTGTAATAGAATTAAATTTGGAACATAGTAGTTGAATTGAGATTTGATAAGTAAATACTAGAGCATATGTTCCAGGCGCCCAACCATTTAAAATAATACTTTTGTTAGCAATCCAAACTCCAAAAATTTTAATGACAGGAAGGTTATACCTTAAGAGCTAATTAATATGTTGGTCAATTAGTTATATTAGTCAGATATAAGGCTAGAAATTTGGTACTGAATCAAAGGGGTTTTAAAGACAGAATTAATAAAAATAATTGATATACTCAAGGATGTGTTGCTTAGGGTAAATGTAAATGAATTGAGTAATCAAAGGGTTAAATTGGGGATAATTATGTGCGTGCATATGTGCCAATTTGGTGATGGTCTTGTCATTGTCCTATATTTCTAAAGTGTGATATTATATTGTGTGAAGATATGGCGACTCTCGCAGAAATACGTGAAGTGGTTGAGGAGGCAGCGAAACGCACTCAACAAAAATTAACCGAACTTAGGGTTGAAATGACAAATGAGATAGCGCAGGCTAGCGAAAAACAGTCTAACGACATGCAAATTCAAAGTGAAAAACAATCGAATGAACTCAAGGAACAATTACACACGCAACTCGAAATTCAAAGTGAAAAACAGTCTAACGAGTTAGAGGGGCGTTTGAACACAATAACCAAACAGAATACCGACGGTCTTGTAGCACTTTCAACCGAGATAAAAGATTACACAAAACAGCAATTAATTTTATTAGCCAGTGACGTGGAGAATAATAATAAGAAACAACTAGCCGAAATCAAAAAGATTGAGGATACTTTCAGCTTAAAACTTGATAATCTAGATGAAGTCGTGATGGGTAAACTCGCACAAATTGAAAATGCATGTTCAATGAATACAGCAGAGATAAAGCGGGCGCAAAATCATTTAGAAGAGAAATTTATTAAAATCGAAGAAGGGGCACAGTTAGTCCAGACACAAATCGATACTATTGACGGAGGTATTAGCGGATTGGTCCAGGAGATGAGTAAACTAGAACTTGTATCGGGAAGTAGGTGGAAAGAAATTGAAACCGAGCAACTAGAACTAAGGGAAACGATGGAGTCGAACAATAACGGGATACTAGCGAAATTAACAACAATGGAGTCTAACAATAACACTGTAATAGCAAGGTTGACTACAATTGAAACTAACCAAGCAAATGTAGATAAGGGCCTAGATAAGGAGCTGGAAAAGGCGAAGGACAGCATTAGGAAGGACTGGAATCGGATGACGGCAGAGGCGAAGGACGAGAAGTTGATTATGATAAAACAATTAGGCGATAACTGCAATCGAATCCGCGACATTGAAGAGAACATGAAAGCTAAGTTACAAGAACACAATGATCGTCTGATAAAGAGCGAGTTGAAATCGATGGAAAGGGGGACCATACTTGCCTCATTAGTGGACAGGCAGAAAGATGAACACTTAGATAAGGAGATAACTTCAAACAATTCGGAGACAGGTCGGAGCCCAGACACCGTGAACACACAGCTATTTAGAGAATGCGAGGGACGTGCTTCTACCCCTCAGGCAAACCAATTACCAGCTCAAGTTATTCAGGTTATTAGAGCGAATGATTTCCGCCCGAATAAATTTATACCTGATACTGGAGTTACACCGAAAATGTTCCTGAAAGAATTGGAAAATTTCTTTATGGACCAAAATCTAAGTCCGGAGAGACAATTGAGGACAGTAGAACGCTATCTTGGCGGCGGAGCATTAATTTGGTTCTTAAGCTTCCGCTATACATTTGAAACAATGGAGGGTTTCCGACAGGCGTTTTTAAAAAAATTTTGGGGGCCGAGCCATCAGCAAAACTTGAGGTTGGAACTCTACGCAAGAAAATACCACGGTTCACAACAAACCAGATTTGCAGACTACTTCACACGTCAGATGTTAAATTTGCGCGATCTTGACCACCCACCGAATGAACAGGATCTCATAATGACGATTAGCAAGCAACTCCCTACACATGCTCAGCAATTTTTAGCAGCAGCAAATATAAGTACAGCAGTCGAAGCGGAAGAATTATTACGGCATTTAGATGAGTCCAACAATCAATTTCAAGGAAGGGAAAAAAGAGTAAACAGGGACGAGATGGTTAACACCACTGAAATAGTAAAACCTCAGGCCGGAAACACTAAATCGCAGTCGACTAACACGGGAAATAATCAGAACCAAAGAAACGACACGGGAAATAATCAGAACCAAAGAAACGACACGGGAAATGAAAGGAGGTTCCAAACGAGGTACGACGACCAGCAGAGGAGAAAATATTATGAGGAAGGATATCCGCAGAGGAGATACCAGAACCAGGGACGATTCTATGGGAGACAGGAGATCCCATATAGAGGCAACAATTACGACAACAATTATAATCAGAGGTGGCAACAAAGACGGTACGAGAACCATGGTAACCGCAGAAACCAACGGTATCACGAAAAATCGGGACTACAGGATGACTATCGTAATCTAGACCAACGATACGAGGAATCGCAACGTTATTTAGAGGAGCTACAAAATACTGGAGGGGGAGAGAGAAATCGCTGGGAAAACGCGATGAACAGACGTAAGGATCCAGACAACTACACGGAAGATGACGGGGCGCAAAGCTTACAGATGCAGCGTGAAAGACAGGAATCTGGACGACAAAATCAAAATGGAGGTCGCCAGGATAAAAAAAACATAAAAAACGACCAAGAAGACAGTCTCACGAGCGACCAGTGTGCTGAAGGAGATGGATGGATTGTGGCAAATATTACGGAGTGGATCGCGAGACCAGAGGATTGCCTAGAAGAAATCATTAAACCTCACAATGACACTATTATGAAATTACCTGTTATTTATGCTAGAATCGGCGGATTAAGGGTAAAATGTTTAGTTGATACGGGTAGTCAGATAAGTCTAGTATCTGAGGCCTTAGTGCGAGAGATAGGGCGGAATTACACAGTACCTATAATTCCGGTCCCTCAAATGAAAGTACGTGGCGTTATTCCTGAGCGCACCGTGACTTGTAAAACACAAGCGTACTTGGAACTAGAAATTCTGGAGCATACATTCGCTCAGAGTTTCATAATTCTACCTAAGCTAAACTTCAACATAATACTGGGATCAAATTTCATATGTGAATATCAAGCAGTCATCGACTTGCATAAAAACACTGTGAGTTTCAAGAATATAGAAGGAATGAGGAATGTGGGGTTGAACATGAATGAAGCGACTACAGGGGGAGAGGTAAACACCTGGCTGCTCGAAGCAATTAGTGAGGAGATAAGGGAAGAATTGGAGCTTGGAACTGATGGCATAAACACTGCACTCGTGGAACTTGAAGAAGAAGAAGAAGAAGGAGCTGAGATATGGGCATTGTTGGCTGAAGCAGATGGCAACGCAGACGACTTCGAACAACAATTACAAGAACGCCTAGATGGAGTCAATTTAAGGGGTGCAGACAAAGAAAGACTCGAACAGATACTCAGAAAACACCGTAATGTCTTTGATACAATACCTGGGAAAATCTTAAATTTTAAATATTCTATGCAAGTCAGTGATTGGTCCCCATTTAAAAGCCGATTGTATCCAATACCTGAAAAATATCAGAACCAAGTAAGCGAGATTATTGGCGGGATGCTACAGGCTGGAGTTATACGCAAGACTCCCACGCCATTTCTCAATGCTATATTGGCCGTTGCCAAACCTAATGGTTCAATAAGGCTATGTTTAGACGCCAGACCCCTCAACAATAGACTTCTTCCAGAATATGACCAAGCGCCGTTAATCAGAGACGTCCTTAAGGGTTTCCGAGGAAAAAGCATTTATTCGAGTGTGGATTTGACCTCAAGTTTTCACCACATCGAATTGGATGAAAAATCCCAATTGTTGACAGGCTTCCTGTTCAACAATCAAACATTCGTATTTTCGAGGATGCCTTTTGGCGTTAAAACAGCCGGTTGTGCCCTAATAAGAGCCCTAGATCGCAATTTGACAGAGGAGGTCAAGCAGATGACAGTGAGGTACATTGACGATATATTGTTGGCGTCTGACAATATTGAAGATCACATGAATAATCTGGACAAGTTACTGGACAACCTACGCACATCGAACTTCAAAAATCAACCTTAAAAAGTCGCATTTCTTTAAAGATGAAATTTTGTATTTAGGACATGTTATCGATAAGGATGGAGTGAGACCAAATCCAGCCAAGATTGAAGCAATTATGAACTTCCCCACACCAACTAGGGTGAAACATGTTCGTGCTTTCCTGGGAGCCGAGAAGGAATAATGTCATAGGAGCAAATTGCACGGACATAGTACCATGCACAAGTACACTTGGCTAGCATCGGTGAGTACTCGTTGTGAAGAACGTAAACATTGTGTTGTTTACATATGAGGAGGAAAGCAGGTAGTCTAATGCTAATGACGTCTAAGTGGAATGAGAGAGAAGAAATACCAGACACGCTTGAGGCGACGAGACATTGAGGAAACTCATTAGTGAAAGGTAGCTGAGTACTAGGCTGATAGCAGGGGCGTATAAGATCTACGATTTGAAGAGGGGCTTACTCTCGCAGAAAAGAGGTGCCGTATGGAAGTGAAATCTACTTCTTCTAAGTTAAATTTCACCTTTTATGGGGTGAATGAACCCTAAAATCCTATGCTAATATTTCAGTGTTCATATTATTCTTTTCTTTGGGCATAGATTTATGTTATTTGAAGGAAGTTCTGGTTAGCTTGAGGGAGGCTGTGATGCTCTGAGAGCCGAGCGATGTCACAATACTGGAGACGTGAAGTCTGCACAATCTATTTTTGGCTCGCATCTTGCGAACAATGAAACTGAACTAAGTCGTCATAAGCTTGAAGGCACAATACAGAAGTTTCCTTGTATATGACAGCCAAGGTTGAATGCGCACTGGATCTTCGCGCTGATTGACGTCACAAATAGGTGTGACCACGAACATAATGCTTCAAAGGATTTGAACTTGTGACCAATGAAAGGCGAATGCTTAGGGTGGCCCGAATCTAAAAGTACCCACGCGACAGTGAATTAATAGATCCTACGATGCAATATTCTCCGCAATAGTATGGCTGTAATGTGCGAATTTTTACAAGACTTTTGATATGTGTTCAAACGTGATAGGACAATTTTATCGATTTATTGAGGAGCGGATATCCCCCTCCTAAAGATTTGAGTGATTGAATGAATACTGGGAGCCGAGCAACACGGAAAAGACACTTGATTTTGTGAAGCGGACGGCGAAGCCAGGCCGGGCTGTATAGCGATTACTTTTAACTTGTGCTAGTGACTAAAACTTAGTAAGTTGTGTGTCGAGCAACATATTGATTTTAGTGAGTACTTAAGTGGTTCTTACACCACAAAGTCAGGGCAAGTCAGCGATACTGCGATAGGACTCTTGTGTGAATTTAGTAGCACAAATAAGCAGTTATATTTTTGATATTAACCATTACACTTTCATTCAGCGCCAAGATGACGACCGACGGCAGAAGGAACATGGTATCATCAGCAACGACTTCAAGAGTTGAAATTATGGAAGGCTAGGTCCATAATACTGGATGATGACGAGGTCAATTCCATGGCATCGGACTAGACGCAGATGTGTTGAGTAAAAATTTGAATTAATTCATTTTGATGGGTAAAAAAAATCGCGTATAACTGGAAAATTGTATATTTTGTAAATAACTTTGTTTTGTGTGCGAATATGTAGATTCTGCCGGCATGATATTTTAAATAGCGATACGTGACAATTTTGCTGATTCTTTTTGCATTTAATATTCTATTGGCATTTGCTGATGTTGATCTGTTATGATTAGAGTACAAGTTCTTCAAGTTGTTGTGTACTTGAAAAGCCTAGTACTTATGAGGTTAATTATCACGGAAACGTTAGATAAGCGGTGACAAGTGGGACTTGATAATATTAATGTCAGGTCTGGTTTGGGAATTCTGATATTTACGATCGTTATGCAAACGCAGTGATTTTGTACTTTGTAATTTAAGCAACAGTAGTTGCACGGGAGGAATTTCTACCTCACCGTATTTGATGTTTTATTGCTTCAGTTCTGATCTGTGGTACCAGTTGGGTCTTTTTGACAAGCTATATTATGTGTGTGTGCTACGGTGTGATTCTACATGAGAGCTGGCGGGGACGTGATATCCAGTGCCGTTGCTAATACTTTTCAGGGTACGTGACCTATGGGGCGTATTTGCTGAGATTGAATCTTGATATCCCAGGTAGGGATTTTGTGTTTTTAAGAACGATGAATTTATTATGTCGCGATTACAGGAGCTGCGAGACTTCTACGAGGATTCAGGCTTTGGGCTTGAATAATATTATTATGCACACACATGGCACCGATTCAGCGCTTGTTTGACCTTGGACCCAGAATTGGAATATTCATTATGCATCCAGCATTGTGCTGAGATATTAGGCCCATAAATTGTATAAATGTCTTGCTTAACGATGCGTAAATACTTTTATTGAATTAAGGGATTAGATGCCCACGCCGCTTTGTCTAAAGATTTTTCGTCGTATTAATCGGAGTGTTTTTGTGCTTGTCCATTTGGCATTGCATTTCATGTCATTTATTGCTGTAAGCATTCTTGTTGTGTGACCGGCGTCGGCCGTGTGAATTTAATGTAATTATCGGGACGCATTCGGCGGTTCTTTCTGTTTTGCCTTGTCACGTAGCGCTCTGTTTTGAGTAAATGGCATAAGACCTGCACACAGGCCGCTTGTAATCTGTAAATATCAATTCGTGATATTATGTGTTTATTTTATAAAAGGGTTAGTGCATGCCGGCATAGATATTAATTTGTTTTACCTTTCTAATACTTTCCAGTAGTGACGTGATTAATTTTCCCACAGACAGGAGTTCACGGCCCAGTCGTATGTAGCGCATGGAAGTGAATTCCGGTCTAAATACTCAACTAATCAAAGTGTAGTTCAAAAAAAACGTATAGCGCGGCACATAATATTGTATTTTATTTCAGGTATTTTTATTTTGTTTGATCATTTTGTAAAATTTTGTATCGTGATGTGTTAGATCACGTGGGTTTAAGGCTGTCTAAGCCAAGTGTTTAGATAATTCTATTTAAACTGACATGCAGATCAGTTATTCATTTTTATTAGCTGTTGTGGTGAGTGGCAATTTTGTCAACACGGGCAAATGGAGCTTCCGTCTCTCAGCTGACGTTGGCAGATCGCCAGTCCTCATACTCGCTAAGTGGGTTGATGAACTCCCAGCTGTTACTCATAACAGAAGGTAGGGTTATCAGCACACGCAAGGGAGGATATATTTGTTCTATGGCTGATTCAGTATTAAATTGTATTTTGTTTTAACCTGTCATTTTAATTATTCATAACATTAGAACCTTATGGACCCTGGAAACTTTATGAGAGGCATGTTCTATAAACCAATTAGTGACCGATCATGACCCCGCAGTTTTCTCGTGTAATGTCATCTCTTCCAAAGGGCACATAAGATTTCTATGGCGCTGCCACGTGGGTCAAATTGGTTTCTTTATGTATCACAAGGTGACAGTAAGAATTCTATGACTCCGACACGTAAGCCAATTTTTTGTGTATGCGTACATTGGTGCAAAGTGTGGAAGCTGGGAAAAGCAATATGGAATGGCTAGACCAGTGAAACACGTCGTACGTATAAATAGATCACCGGATGTGATATTTTATTTACTTAGATAAGCGATGTGTTACCGCTAGAAATTTGTTATGTAAAATCTTGGAGTTTGTAATAGAATTAAATTTGGAACATAGTAGTTGAATTGAGATTTGATAAGTAAATACTAGAGCATATGTTCCAGGCGCCCAACCATTTAAAATAATACTTTTGTTAGCAATCCAAACTCCAAAAATTTGAATGACAGGAAGGTTATACCTTAAGAGCTAATTAATATGTTGGTCAATTAGTTATATTAGTCAGATATAAGGCTAGAAATTTGGTACTGAATCAAAGGGGTTTTAAAGACAGAATTAATAAAAATAATTGATATACTCAAGGATGTGTTGCTTAGGGTAAATGTAAATGAATTGAGTAATCAAAGGGTTAAATTGGGGATAATTATGTGCGTGCATATGTGCCAATTTGGTGATGGTCTTGTCATTGTCCTATATTTCTAAAGTGTGATATTATATTGTGTGAAGATATGGCGACTCTCGCAGAAATACGTGAAGTGGTTGAGGAGGCAGCGAAACGCACTCAACAAAAATTAACCGAACTTAGGGTTGAAATGACAAATGAGATAGCGCAGGCTAGCGAAAAACAGTCTAACGACATGCAAATTCAAAGTGAAAAACAATCGAATGAACTCAAGGAACAATTACACACGCAACTCGAAATTCAAAGTGAAAAACAGTCTAACGAGTTAGAGGGGCGTTTGAACACAATAACCAAACAGAATACCGACGGTCTTGTAGCACTTTCAACCGAGATAAAAGATTACACAAAACAGCAATTAATTTTATTAGCCAGTGACGTGGAGAATAATAATAAGAAACAACTAGCCGAAATCAAAAAGATTGAGGATACTTTCAGCTTAAAACTTGATAATCTAGATGAAGTCGTGATGGGTAAACTCGCACAAATTGAAAATGCATGTTCAATGAATACAGCAGAGATAAAGCGGGCGCAAAATCATTTAGAAGAGAAATTTATTAAAATCGAAGAAGGGGCACAGTTAGTCCAGACACAAATCGATACTATTGACGGAGGTATTAGCGGATTGGTCCAGGAGATGAGTAAACTAGAACTTGTATCGGGAAGTAGGTGGAAAGAAATTGAAACCGAGCAACTAGAACTAAGGGAAACGATGGAGTCGAACAATAACGGGATACTAGCGAAATTAACAACAATGGAGTCTAACAATAACACTGTAATAGCAAGGTTGACTACAATTGAAACTAACCAAGCAAATGTAGATAAGGGCCTAGATAAGGAGCTGGAAAAGGCGAAGGACAGCATTAGGAAGGACTGGAATCGGATGACGGCAGAGGCGAAGGACGAGAAGTTGATTATGATAAAACAATTAGGCGATAACTGCAATCGAATCCGCGACATTGAAGAGAACATGAAAGCTAAGTTACAAGAACACAATGATCGTCTGATAAAGAGCGAGTTGAAATCGATGGAAAGGGGGACCATACTTGCCTCATTAGTGGACAGGCAGAAAGATGAACACTTAGATAAGGAGATAACTTCAAACAATTCGGAGACAGGTCGGAGCCCAGACACCGTGAACACACAGCTATTTAGAGAATGCGAGGGACGTGCTTCTACCCCTCAGGCAAACCAATTACCAGCTCAAGTTATTCAGGTTATTAGAGCGAATGATTTCCGCCCGAATAAATTTATACCTGATACTGGAGTTACACCGAAAATGTTCCTGAAAGAATTGGAACATTTCTTTATGGACCAAAATCTAAGTCCGGAGAGACAATTGAGGACAGTAGAACGCTATCTTGGCGGCGGAGCATTAATTTGGTTCTTAAGCTTCCGCTATACATTTGAAACAATGGAGGGTTTCCGACAGGCGTTTTTAAAAAAAATTTGGGGGCCGAGCCATCAGCAAAACTTGAGGTTGGAACTCTACGCAAGAAAATACCATGGTTCACAACAAACCAGATTTGCAGACTACTTCACACGTCAGATGTTAAATTTGCGCGATCTTGACCACCCACCGAATGAACAGGATCTCATAATGACGATTAGCAAGCAACTCCCTACACATGCTCAGCAATTTTTAGCAGCAGCAAATATAAGTACAGCAGTCGAAGCGGAAGAATTATTACGGCATTTAGATGAGTCCAACAATCAATTTCAAGGCAGGGAAAAAAGAGTAAACAGGGACGAGATGGTTAACACCACTGAAATAGTAAAACCTCAGGCCGGAAACACTAAATCGCAGTCGACTAACACGGGAAATAATCAGAACCAAAGAAACGACACGGGAAATAATCAGAACCAAAGAAACGACACGGGAAATGAAAGGAGGTTCCAAACGAGGTACGACGACCAGCAGAGGAGAAAATATTATGAGGAAGGATATCCGCAGAGGAGATACCAGAACCAGGGACGATTCTATGGGAGACAGGAGATCCCATATAGAGGCAACAATTACGACAACAATTATAATCAGAGGTGGCAACAAAGACGGTACGAGAACCATGGTAACCGCAGAAACCAACGGTATCACGAAAAATCGGGACTACAGGATGACTATCGTAATCTAGACCAACGATACGAGGAATCGCAACGTTATTTAGAGGAGCTACAAAATACTGGAGGGGGAGAGAGAAATCGCTGGGAAAACGCGATGAACAGACGTAAGGATCCAGACAACTACACGGAAGATGACGGGGCGCAAAGCTTACAGATGCAGCGTGAAAGACAGGAATCTGGACGACAAAATCAAAATGGAGGTCGCCAGGATAAAAAAAACATAAAAAACGACCAAGAAGACAGTCTCACGAGCGACCAGTGTGCTGAAGGAGATGGATGGATTGTGGCAAATATTACGGAGTGGATCGCGAGACCAGAGGATTGCCTAGAAGAAATCATTAAACCTCACAATGACACTATTATGAAATTACCTGTTATTTATGCTAGAATCGGCGGATTAAGGGTAAAATGTTTAGTTGATACGGGTAGTCAGATAAGTCTAGTATCTGAGGCCTTAGTGCGAGAGATAGGGCGGAATTACACAGTACCTATAATTCCGGTCCCTCAAATGAAAGTACGTGGCGTTATTCCTGAGCGCACCGTGACTTGTAAAACACAAGCGTACTTGGAACTAGAAATTCTGGAGCATACATTCGCTCAGAGTTTCATAATTCTACCTAAGCTAAACTTCAACATAATACTGGGATCAAATTTCATATGTGAATATCAAGCAGTCATCGACTTGCATAAAAACACTGTGAGTTTCAAGAATATAGAAGGAATGAGGAATGTGGGGTTGAACATGAATGAAGCGACTACAGGGGGAGAGGTAAACACCTGGCTGCTCGAAGCAATTAGTGAGGAGATAAGGGAAGAATTGGAGCTTGGAACTGATGGCATAAACACTGCACTCGTGGAACTTGAAGAAGAAGAAGAAGAAGGAGCTGAGATATGGGCATTGTTGGCTGAAGCAGATGGCAACGCAGACGACTTCGAACAACAATTACAAGAACGCCTAGATGGAGTCAATTTAAGGGGTGCAGACAAAGAAAGACTCGAACAGATACTCAGAAAACACCGTAATGTCTTTGATACAATACCTGGGAAAATCTTAAATTTTAAATATTCTATGCAAGTCAGTGATTGGTCCCCATTTAAAAGCCGATTGTATCCAATACCTGAAAAATATCAGAACCAAGTAAGCGAGATTATTGGCGGGATGCTACAGGCTGGAGTTATACGCAAGACTCCCACGCCATTTCTCAATGCTATATTGGCCGTTGCCAAACCTAATGGTTCAATAAGGCTATGTTTAGACGCCAGACCCCTCAACAATAGACTTCTTCCAGAATATGACCAAGCGCCGTTAATCAGAGACGTCCTTAAGGGTTTCCGAGGAAAAAGCATTTATTCGAGTGTGGATTTGACCTCAAGTTTTCACCACATCGAATTGGATGAAAAATCCCAATTGTTGACAGGCTTCCTGTTCAACAATCAAACATTCGTATTTTCGAGGATGCCTTTTGGCGTTAAAACAGCCGGTTGTGCCCTAATAAGAGCCCTAGATCGCAATTTGACAGAGGAGGTCAAGCAGATGACAGTGAGGTACATTGACGATATATTGTTGGCGTCTGACAATATTGAAGATCACATGAATAATCTGGACAAGTTACTGGACAACCTACGCACATCGAACTTCAAAATCAACCTTAAAAAGTCGCATTTCTTTAAAGATGAAATTTTGTATTTAGGACATGTTATCGATAAGGATGGAGTGAGACCAAATCCAGCCAAGATTGAAGCAATTATGAACTTCCCCACACCAACTAGGGTGAAACATGTTCGTGCTTTCCTGGGAGCCGAGAAGGAATAATGTCATAGGAGCAAATTGCACGGACATAGTACCATGCACAAGTACACTTGGCTAGCATCGGTGAGTACTCGTTGTGAAGAACGTAAACATTGTGTTGTTTACATATGAGGAGGAAAGCAGGTAGTCTAATGCTAATGACGTCTAAGTGGAATGAGAGAGAAGAAATACCAGACACGCTTGAGGCGACGAGACATTGAGGAAACTCATTAGTGAAAGGTAGCTGAGTACTAGGCTGATAGCAGGGGCGTATAAGATCTACGATTTGAAGAGGGGCTTACTCTCGCAGAAAAGAGGTGCCGTATGGAAGTGAAATCTACTTCTTCTAAGTTAAATTTCACCTTTTATGGGGTGAATGAACCCTAAAATCCTATGCTAATATTTCAGTGTTCATATTATTCTTTTCTTTGGGCATAGATTTATGTTATTTGAAGGAAGTTCTGGTTAGCTTGAGGGAGGCTGTGATGCTCTGAGAGCCGAGCGATGTCACAATACTGGAGACGTGAAGTCTGCACAATCTATTTTTGGCTCGCATCTTGCGAACAATGAAACTGAACTAAGTCGTCATAAGCTTGAAGGCACAATACAGAAGTTTCCTTGTATATGACAGCCAAGGTTGAATGCGCACTGGATCTTCGCGCTGATTGACGTCACAAATAGGTGTGACCACGAACATAATGCTTCAAAGGATTTGAACTTGTGACCAATGAAAGGCGAATGCTTAGGGTGGCCCGAATCTAAAAGTACCCACGCGACAGTGAATTAATAGATCCTACGATGCAATATTCTCCGCAATAGTATGGCTGTAATGTGCGAATTTTTACAAGACTTTTGATATGTGTTCAAACGTGATAGGACAATTTTATCGATTTATTGAGGAGCGGATATCCCCCTCCTAAAGATTTGAGTGATTGAATGAATACTGGGAGCCGAGCAACACGGAAAAGACACTTGATTTTGTGAAGCGGACGGCGAAGCCAGGCCGGGCTGTATAGCGATTACTTTTAACTTGTGCTAGTGACTAAAACTTAGTAAGTTGTGTGTCGAGCAACATATTGATTTTAGTGAGTACTTAAGTGGTTCTTACACCACAAAGTCAGGGCAAGTCAGCGATACTGCGATAGGACTCTTGTGTGAATTTAGTAGCACAAATAAGCAGTTATATTTTTGATATTAACCATTACACTTTCATTCAGCGCCAAGATGACGACCGACGGCAGAAGGAACATGGTATCATCAGCAACGACTTCAAGAGTTGAAATTATGGAAGGCTAGGTCCATAATACTGGATGATGACGAGGTCAATTCCATGGCATCGGACTAGACGCAGATGTGTTGAGTAAAAATTTGAATTAATTCATTTTGATGGGTAAAAAAAATCGCGTATAACTGGAAAATTGTATATTTTGTAAATAACTTTGTTTTGTGTGCGAATATGTAGATTCTGCCGGCATGATATTTTAAATAGCGATACGTGACAATTTTGCTGATTCTTTTTGCATTTAATATTCTATTGGCATTTGCTGATGTTGATCTGTTATGATTAGAGTACAAGTTCTTCAAGTTGTTGTGTACTTGAAAAGCCTAGTACTTATGAGGTTAATTATCACGGAAACGTTAGATAAGCGGTGACAAGTGGGACTTGATAATATTAATGTCAGGTCTGGTTTGGGAATTCTGATATTTACGATCGTTATGCAAACGCAGTGATTTTGTACTTTGTAATTTAAGCAACAGTAGTTGCACGGGAGGAATTTCTACCTCACCGTATTTGATGTTTTATTGCTTCAGTTCTGATCTGTGGTACCAGTTGGGTCTTTTTGACAAGCTATATTATGTGTGTGTGCTACGGTGTGATTCTACATGAGAGCTGGCGGGGACGTGATATCCAGTGCCGTTGCTAATACTTTTCAGGGTACGTGACCTATGGGGCGTATTTGCTGAGATTGAATCTTGATATCCCAGGTAGGGATTTTGTGTTTTTAAGAACGATGAATTTATTATGTCGCGATTACAGGAGCTGCGAGACTTCTACGAGGATTCAGGCTTTGGGCTTGAATAATATTATTATGCACACACATGGCACCGATTCAGCGCTTGTTTGACCTTGGACCCAGAATTGGAATATTCATTATGCATCCAGCATTGTGCTGAGATATTAGGCCCATAAATTGTATAAATGTCTTGCTTAACGATGCGTAAATACTTTTATTGAATTAAGGGATTAGATGCCCACGCCGCTTTGTCTAAAGATTTTTCGTCGTATTAATCGGAGTGTTTTTGTGCTTGTCCATTTGGCATTGCATTTCATGTCATTTATTGCTGTAAGCATTCTTGTTGTGTGACCGGCGTCGGCCGTGTGAATTTAATGTAATTATCGGGACGCATTCGGCGGTTCTTTCTGTTTTGCCTTGTCACGTAGCGCTCTGTTTTGAGTAAATGGCATAAGACCTGCACACAGGCCGCTTGTAATCTGTAAATATCAATTCGTGATATTATGTGTTTATTTTATAAAAGGGTTAGTGCATGCCGGCATAGATATTAATTTGTTTTACCTTTCTAATACTTTCCAGTAGTGACGTGATTAATTTTCCCACAGACAGGAGTTCACGGCCCAGTCGTATGTAGCGCATGGAAGTGAATTCCGGTCTAAATACTCAACTAATCAAAGTGTAGTTCAAAAAAAACGTATAGCGCGGCACATAATATTGTATTTTATTTCAGGTATTTTTATTTTGTTTGATCATTTTGTAAAATTTTGTATCGTGATGTGTTAGATCACGTGGGTTTAAGGCTGTCTAAGCCAAGTGTTTAGATAATTCTATTTAAACTGACATGCAGATCAGTTATTCATTTTTATTAGCTGTTGTGGTGAGTGGCAATTTTGTCAACACGGGCAAATGGAGCTTCCGTCTCTCAGCTGACGTTGGCAGATCGCCAGTCCTCATACTCGCTAAGTGGGTTGATGAACTCCCAGCTGTTACTCATAACAGAAGGTAGGGTTATCAGCACACGCAAGGGAGGATATATTTGTTCTATGGCTGATTCAGTATTAAATTGTATTTTGTTTTAACCTGTCATTTTAATTATTCATAACATTAGAACCTTATGGACCCTGGAAACTTTATGAGAGGCATGTTCTATAAACCAATTAGTGACCGATCATGACCCCGCAGTTTTCTCGTGTAATGTCATCTCTTCCAAAGGGCACATAAGATTTCTATGGCGCTGCCACGTGGGTCAAATTGGTTTCTTTATGTATCACAAGGTGACAGTAAGAATTCTATGACTCCGACACGTAAGCCAATTTTTTGTGTATGCGTACATTGGTGCAAAGTGTGGAAGCTGGGAAAAGCAATATGGAATGGCTAGACCAGTGAAACACGTCGTACGTATAAATAGATCACCGGATGTGATATTTTATTTACTTAGATAAGCGATGTGTTACCGCTAGAAATTTGTTATGTAAAATCTTGGAGTTTGTAATAGAATTAAATTTGGAACATAGTAGTTGAATTGAGATTTGATAAGTAAATACTAGAGCATATGTTCCAGGCGCCCAACCATTTAAAATAATACTTTTGTTAGCAATCCAAACTCCAAAAATTTGAATGACAGGAAGGTTATACCTTAAGAGCTAATTAATATGTTGGTCAATTAGTTATATTAGTCAGATATAAGGCTAGAAATTTGGTACTGAATCAAAGGGGTTTTAAAGACAGAATTAATAAAAATAATTGATATACTCAAGGATGTGTTGCTTAGGGTAAATGTAAATGAATTGAGTAATCAAAGGGTTAAATTGGGGATAATTATGTGCGTGCATATGTGCCAATTTGGTGATGGTCTTGTCATTGTCCTATATTTCTAAAGTGTGATATTATATTGTGTGAAGATATGGCGACTCTCGCAGAAATACGTGAAGTGGTTGAGGAGGCAGCGAAACGCACTCAACAAAAATTAACCGAACTTAGGGTTGAAATGACAAATGAGATAGCGCAGGCTAGCGAAAAACAGTCTAACGACATGCAAATTCAAAGTGAAAAACAATCGAATGAACTCAAGGAACAATTACACACGCAACTCGAAATTCAAAGTGAAAAACAGTCTAACGAGTTAGAGGGGCGTTTGAACACAATAACCAAACAGAATACCGACGGTCTTGTAGCACTTTCAACCGAGATAAAAGATTACACAAAACAGCAATTAATTTTATTAGCCAGTGACGTGGAGAATAATAATAAGAAACAACTAGCCGAAATCAAAAAGATTGAGGATACTTTCAGCTTAAAACTTGATAATCTAGATGAAGTCGTGATGGGTAAACTCGCACAAATTGAAAATGCATGTTCAATGAATACAGCAGAGATAAAGCGGGCGCAAAATCATTTAGAAGAGAAATTTATTAAAATCGAAGAAGGGGCACAGTTAGTCCAGACACAAATCGATACTATTGACGGAGGTATTAGCGGATTGGTCCAGGAGATGAGTAAACTAGAACTTGTATCGGGAAGTAGGTGGAAAGAAATTGAAACCGAGCAACTAGAACTAAGGGAAACGATGGAGTCGAACAATAACGGGATACTAGCGAAATTAACAACAATGGAGTCTAACAATAACACTGTAATAGCAAGGTTGACTACAATTGAAACTAACCAAGCAAATGTAGATAAGGGCCTAGATAAGGAGCTGGAAAAGGCGAAGGACAGCATTAGGAAGGACTGGAATCGGATGACGGCAGAGGCGAAGGACGAGAAGTTGATTATGATAAAACAATTAGGCGATAACTGCAATCGAATCCGCGACATTGAAGAGAACATGAAAGCTAAGTTACAAGAACACAATGATCGTCTGATAAAGAGCGAGTTGAAATCGATGGAAAGGGGGACCATACTTGCCTCATTAGTGGACAGGCAGAAAGATGAACACTTAGATAAGGAGATAACTTCAAACAATTCGGAGACAGGTCGGAGCCCAGACACCGTGAACACACAGCTATTTAGAGAATGCGAGGGACGTGCTTCTACCCCTCAGGCAAACCAATTACCAGCTCAAGTTATTCAGGTTATTAGAGCGAATGATTTCCGCCCGAATAAATTTATACCTGATACTGGAGTTACACCGAAAATGTTCCTGAAAGAATTGGAAAATTTCTTTATGGACCAAAATCTAAGTCCGGAGAGACAATTGAGGACAGTAGAACGCTATCTTGGCGGCGGAGCATTAATTTGGTTCTTAAGCTTCCGCTATACATTTGAAACAATGGAGGGTTTCCGACAGGCGTTTTTAAAAAAATTTTGGGGGCCGAGCCATCAGCAAAACTTGAGGTTGGAACTCTACGCAAGAAAATACCACGGTTCACAACAAACCAGATTTGCAGACTACTTCACACGTCAGATGTTAAATTTGCGCGATCTTGACCACCCACCGAATGAACAGGATCTCATAATGACGATTAGCAAGCAACTCCCTACACATGCTCAGCAATTTTTAGCAGCAGCAAATATAAGTACAGCAGTCGAAGCGGAAGAATTATTACGGCATTTAGATGAGTCCAACAATCAATTTCAAGGAAGGGAAAAAAGAGTAAACAGGGACGAGATGGTTAACACCACTGAAATAGTAAAACCTCAGGCCGGAAACACTAAATCGCAGTCGACTAACACGGGAAATAATCAGAACCAAAGAAACGACACGGGAAATAATCAGAACCAAAGAAACGACACGGGAAATGAAAGGAGGTTCCAAACGAGGTACGACGACCAGCAGAGGAGAAAATATTATGAGGAAGGATATCCGCAGAGGAGATACCAGAACCAGGGACGATTCTATGGGAGACAGGAGATCCCATATAGAGGCAACAATTACGACAACAATTATAATCAGAGGTGGCAACAAAGACGGTACGAGAACCATGGTAACCGCAGAAACCAACGGTATCACGAAAAATCGGGACTACAGGATGACTATCGTAATCTAGACCAACGATACGAGGAATCGCAACGTTATTTAGAGGAGCTACAAAATACTGGAGGGGGAGAGAGAATCGCTGGGAAAACGCGATGAACAGACGTAAGGATCCAGACAACTACACGGAAGATGACGGGGCGCAAAGCTTACAGATGCAGCGTGAAAGACAGGAATCTGGACGACAAAATCAAAATGGAGGTCGCCAGGATAAAAAAAAACATAAAAAACGACCAAGAAGACAGTCTCACGAGCGACCAGTGTGCTGAAGGAGATGGATGGATTGTGGCAAATATTACGGAGTGGATCGCGAGACCAGAGGATTGCCTAGAAGAAATCATTAAACCTCACAATGACACTATTATGAAATTACCTGTTATTTATGCTAGAATCGGCGGATTAAGGGTAAAATGTTTAGTTGATACGGGTAGTCAGATAAGTCTAGTATCTGAGGCCTTAGTGCGAGAGATAGGGCGGAATTACACAGTACCTATAATTCCGGTCCCTCAAATGAAAGTACGTGGCGTTATTCCTGAGCGCACCGTGACTTGTAAAACACAAGCGTACTTGGAACTAGAAATTCTGGAGCATACATTCGCTCAGAGTTTCATAATTCTACCTAAGCTAAACTTCAACATAATACTGGGATCAAATTTCATATGTGAATATCAAGCAGTCATCGACTTGCATAAAAACACTGTGAGTTTCAAGAATATAGAAGGAATGAGGAATGTGGGGTTGAACATGAATGAAGCGACTACAGGGGGAGAGGTAAACACCTGGCTGCTCGAAGCAATTAGTGAGGAGATAAGGGAAGAATTGGAGCTTGGAACTGATGGCATAAACACTGCACTCGTGGAACTTGAAGAAGAAGAAGAAGAAGGAGCTGAGATATGGGCATTGTTGGCTGAAGCAGATGGCAACGCAGACGACTTCGAACAACAATTACAAGAACGCCTAGATGGAGTCAATTTAAGGGGTGCAGACAAAGAAAGACTCGAACAGATACTCAGAAAACACCGTAATGTCTTTGATACAATACCTGGGAAAATCTTAAATTTTAAATATTCTATGCAAGTCAGTGATTGGTCCCCATTTAAAAGCCGATTGTATCCAATACCTGAAAAATATCAGAACCAAGTAAGCGAGATTATTGGCGGGATGCTACAGGCTGGAGTTATACGCAAGACTCCCACGCCATTTCTCAATGCTATATTGGCCGTTGCCAAACCTAATGGTTCAATAAGGCTATGTTTAGACGCCAGACCCCTCAACAATAGACTTCTTCCAGAATATGACCAAGCGCCGTTAATCAGAGACGTCCTTAAGGGTTTCCGAGGAAAAAGCATTTATTCGAGTGTGGATTTGACCTCAAGTTTTCACCACATCGAATTGGATGAAAAATCCCAATTGTTGACAGGCTTCCTGTTCAACAATCAAACATTCGTATTTTCGAGGATGCCTTTTGGCGTTAAAACAGCCGGTTGTGCCCTAATAAGAGCCCTAGATCGCAATTTGACAGAGGAGGTCAAGCAGATGACAGTGAGGTACATTGACGATATATTGTTGGCGTCTGACAATATTGAAGATCACATGAATAATCTGGACAAGTTACTGGACAACCTACGCACATCGAACTTCAAAAATCAACCTTAAAAAGTCGCATTTCTTTAAAGATGAAATTTTGTATTTAGGACATGTTATCGATAAGGATGGAGTGAGACCAAATCCAGCCAAGATTGAAGCAATTATGAACTTCCCCACACCAACTAGGGTGAAACATGTTCGTGCTTTCCTGGGAGCCGAGAAGGAATAATGTCATAGGAGCAAATTGCACGGACATAGTACCATGCACAAGTACACTTGGCTAGCATCGGTGAGTACTCGTTGTGAAGAACGTAAACATTGTGTTGTTTACATATGAGGAGGAAAGCAGGTAGTCTAATGCTAATGACGTCTAAGTGGAATGAGAGAGAAGAAATACCAGACACGCTTGAGGCGACGAGACATTGAGGAAACTCATTAGTGAAAGGTAGCTGAGTACTAGGCTGATAGCAGGGGCGTATAAGATCTACGATTTGAAGAGGGGCTTACTCTCGCAGAAAAGAGGTGCCGTATGGAAGTGAAATCTACTTCTTCTAAGTTAAATTTCACCTTTTATGGGGTGAATGAACCCTAAAATCCTATGCTAATATTTCAGTGTTCATATTATTCTTTTCTTTGGGCATAGATTTATGTTATTTGAAGGAAGTTCTGGTTAGCTTGAGGGAGGCTGTGATGCTCTGAGAGCCGAGCGATGTCACAATACTGGAGACGTGAAGTCTGCACAATCTATTTTTGGCTCGCATCTTGCGAACAATGAAACTGAACTAAGTCGTCATAAGCTTGAAGGCACAATACAGAAGTTTCCTTGTATATGACAGCCAAGGTTGAATGCGCACTGGATCTTCGCGCTGATTGACGTCACAAATAGGTGTGACCACGAACATAATGCTTCAAAGGATTTGAACTTGTGACCAATGAAAGGCGAATGCTTAGGGTGGCCCGAATCTAAAAGTACCCACGCGACAGTGAATTAATAGATCCTACGATGCAATATTCTCCGCAATAGTATGGCTGTAATGTGCGAATTTTTACAAGACTTTTGATATGTGTTCAAACGTGATAGGACAATTTTATCGATTTATTGAGGAGCGGATATCCCCCTCCTAAAGATTTGAGTGATTGAATGAATACTGGGAGCCGAGCAACACGGAAAAGACACTTGATTTTGTGAAGCGGACGGCGAAGCCAGGCCGGGCTGTATAGCGATTACTTTTAACTTGTGCTAGTGACTAAAACTTAGTAAGTTGTGTGTCGAGCAACATATTGATTTTAGTGAGTACTTAAGTGGTTCTTACACCACAAAGTCAGGGCAAGTCAGCGATACTGCGATAGGACTCTTGTGTGAATTTAGTAGCACAAATAAGCAGTTATATTTTTGATATTAACCATTACACTTTCATTCAGCGCCAAGATGACGACCGACGGCAGAAGGAACATGGTATCATCAGCAACGACTTCAAGAGTTGAAATTATGGAAGGCTAGGTCCATAATACTGGATGATGACGAGGTCAATTCCATGGCATCGGACTAGACGCAGATGTGTTGAGTAAAAATTTGAATTAATTCATTTTGATGGGTAAAAAAAATCGCGTATAACTGGAAAATTGTATATTTTGTAAATAACTTTGTTTTGTGTGCGAATATGTAGATTCTGCCGGCATGATATTTTAAATAGCGATACGTGACAATTTTGCTGATTCTTTTTGCATTTAATATTCTATTGGCATTTGCTGATGTTGATCTGTTATGATTAGAGTACAAGTTCTTCAAGTTGTTGTGTACTTGAAAAGCCTAGTACTTATGAGGTTAATTATCACGGAAACGTTAGATAAGCGGTGACAAGTGGGACTTGATAATATTAATGTCAGGTCTGGTTTGGGAATTCTGATATTTACGATCGTTATGCAAACGCAGTGATTTTGTACTTTGTAATTTAAGCAACAGTAGTTGCACGGGAGGAATTTCTACCTCACCGTATTTGATGTTTTATTGCTTCAGTTCTGATCTGTGGTACCAGTTGGGTCTTTTTGACAAGCTATATTATGTGTGTGTGCTACGGTGTGATTCTACATGAGAGCTGGCGGGGACGTGATATCCAGTGCCGTTGCTAATACTTTTCAGGGTACGTGACCTATGGGGCGTATTTGCTGAGATTGAATCTTGATATCCCAGGTAGGGATTTTGTGTTTTTAAGAACGATGAATTTATTATGTCGCGATTACAGGAGCTGCGAGACTTCTACGAGGATTCAGGCTTTGGGCTTGAATAATATTATTATGCACACACATGGCACCGATTCAGCGCTTGTTTGACCTTGGACCCAGAATTGGAATATTCATTATGCATCCAGCATTGTGCTGAGATATTAGGCCCATAAATTGTATAAATGTCTTGCTTAACGATGCGTAAATACTTTTATTGAATTAAGGGATTAGATGCCCACGCCGCTTTGTCTAAAGATTTTTCGTCGTATTAATCGGAGTGTTTTTGTGCTTGTCCATTTGGCATTGCATTTCATGTCATTTATTGCTGTAAGCATTCTTGTTGTGTGACCGGCGTCGGCCGTGTGAATTTAATGTAATTATCGGGACGCATTCGGCGGTTCTTTCTGTTTTGCCTTGTCACGTAGCGCTCTGTTTTGAGTAAATGGCATAAGACCTGCACACAGGCCGCTTGTAATCTGTAAATATCAATTCGTGATATTATGTGTTTATTTTATAAAAGGGTTAGTGCATGCCGGCATAGATATTAATTTGTTTTACCTTTCTAATACTTTCCAGTAGTGACGTGATTAATTTTCCCACAGACAGGAGTTCACGGCCCAGTCGTATGTAGCGCATGGAAGTGAATTCCGGTCTAAATACTCAACTAATCAAAGTGTAGTTCAAAAAAAACGTATAGCGCGGCACATAATATTGTATTTTATTTCAGGTATTTTTATTTTGTTTGATCATTTTGTAAAATTTTGTATCGTGATGTGTTAGATCACGTGGGTTTAAGGCTGTCTAAGCCAAGTGTTTAGATAATTCTATTTAAACTGACATGCAGATCAGTTATTCATTTTTATTAGCTGTTGTGGTGAGTGGCAATTTTGTCAACACGGGCAAATGGAGCTTCCGTCTCTCAGCTGACGTTGGCAGATCGCCAGTCCTCATACTCGCTAAGTGGGTTGATGAACTCCCAGCTGTTACTCATAACAGAAGGTAGGGTTATCAGCACACGCAAGGGAGGATATATTTGTTCTATGGCTGATTCAGTATTAAATTGTATTTTGTTTTAACCTGTCATTTTAATTATTCATAACATTAGAACCTTATGGACCCTGGAAACTTTATGAGAGGCATGTTCTATAAACCAATTAGTGACCGATCATGACCCCGCAGTTTTCTCGTGTAATGTCATCTCTTCCAAAGGGCACATAAGATTTCTATGGCGCTGCCACGTGGGTCAAATTGGTTTCTTTATGTATCACAAGGTGACAGTAAGAATTCTATGACTCCGACACGTAAGCCAATTTTTTGTGTATGCGTACATTGGTGCAAAGTGTGGAAGCTGGGAAAAGCAATATGGAATGGCTAGACCAGTGAAACACGTCGTACGTATAAATAGATCACCGGATGTGATATTTTATTTACTTAGATAAGCGATGTGTTACCGCTAGAAATTTGTTATGTAAAATCTTGGAGTTTGTAATAGAATTAAATTTGGAACATAGTAGTTGAATTGAGATTTGATAAGTAAATACTAGAGCATATGTTCCAGGCGCCCAACCATTTAAAATAATACTTTTGTTAGCAATCCAAACTCCAAAAATTTTAATGACAGGAAGGTTATACCTTAAGAGCTAATTAATATGTTGGTCAATTAGTTATATTAGTCAGATATAAGGCTAGAAATTTGGTACTGAATCAAAGGGGTTTTAAAGACAGAATTAATAAAAATAATTGATATACTCAAGGATGTGTTGCTTAGGGTAAATGTAAATGAATTGAGTAATCAAAGGGTTAAATTGGGGATAATTATGTGCGTGCATATGTGCCAATTTGGTGATGGTCTTGTCATTGTCCTATATTTCTAAAGTGTGATATTATATTGTGTGAAGATATGGCGACTCTCGCAGAAATACGTGAAGTGGTTGAGGAGGCAGCGAAACGCACTCAACAAAAATTAACCGAACTTAGGGTTGAAATGACAAATGAGATAGCGCAGGCTAGCGAAAAACAGTCTAACGACATGCAAATTCAAAGTGAAAAACAATCGAATGAACTCAAGGAACAATTACACACGCAACTCGAAATTCAAAGTGAAAAACAGTCTAACGAGTTAGAGGGGCGTTTGAACACAATAACCAAACAGAATACCGACGGTCTTGTAGCACTTTCAACCGAGATAAAAGATTACACAAAACAGCAATTAATTTTATTAGCCAGTGACGTGGAGAATAATAATAAGAAACAACTAGCCGAAATCAAAAAGATTGAGGATACTTTCAGCTTAAAACTTGATAATCTAGATGAAGTCGTGATGGGTAAACTCGCACAAATTGAAAATGCATGTTCAATGAATACAGCAGAGATAAAGCGGGCGCAAAATCATTTAGAAGAGAAATTTATTAAAATCGAAGAAGGGGCACAGTTAGTCCAGACACAAATCGATACTATTGACGGAGGTATTAGCGGATTGGTCCAGGAGATGAGTAAACTAGAACTTGTATCGGGAAGTAGGTGGAAAGAAATTGAAACCGAGCAACTAGAACTAAGGGAAACGATGGAGTCGAACAATAACGGGATACTAGCGAAATTAACAACAATGGAGTCTAACAATAACACTGTAATAGCAAGGTTGACTACAATTGAAACTAACCAAGCAAATGTAGATAAGGGCCTAGATAAGGAGCTGGAAAAGGCGAAGGACAGCATTAGGAAGGACTGGAATCGGATGACGGCAGAGGCGAAGGACGAGAAGTTGATTATGATAAAACAATTAGGCGATAACTGCAATCGAATCCGCGACATTGAAGAGAACATGAAAGCTAAGTTACAAGAACACAATGATCGTCTGATAAAGAGCGAGTTGAAATCGATGGAAAGGGGGACCATACTTGCCTCATTAGTGGACAGGCAGAAAGATGAACACTTAGATAAGGAGATAACTTCAAACAATTCGGAGACAGGTCGGAGCCCAGACACCGTGAACACACAGCTATTTAGAGAATGCGAGGGACGTGCTTCTACCCCTCAGGCAAACCAATTACCAGCTCAAGTTATTCAGGTTATTAGAGCGAATGATTTCCGCCCGAATAAATTTATACCTGATACTGGAGTTACACCGAAAATGTTCCTGAAAGAATTGGAAAATTTCTTTATGGACCAAAATCTAAGTCCGGAGAGACAATTGAGGACAGTAGAACGCTATCTTGGCGGCGGAGCATTAATTTGGTTCTTAAGCTTCCGCTATACATTTGAAACAATGGAGGGTTTCCGACAGGCGTTTTTAAAAAAATTTTGGGGGCCGAGCCATCAGCAAAACTTGAGGTTGGAACTCTACGCAAGAAAATACCACGGTTCACAACAAACCAGATTTGCAGACTACTTCACACGTCAGATGTTAAATTTGCGCGATCTTGACCACCCACCGAATGAACAGGATCTCATAATGACGATTAGCAAGCAACTCCCTACACATGCTCAGCAATTTTTAGCAGCAGCAAATATAAGTACAGCAGTCGAAGCGGAAGAATTATTACGGCATTTAGATGAGTCCAACAATCAATTTCAAGGAAGGGAAAAAAGAGTAAACAGGGACGAGATGGTTAACACCACTGAAATAGTAAAACCTCAGGCCGGAAACACTAAATCGCAGTCGACTAACACGGGAAATAATCAGAACCAAAGAAACGACACGGGAAATAATCAGAACCAAAGAAACGACACGGGAAATGAAAGGAGGTTCCAAACGAGGTACGACGACCAGCAGAGGAGAAAATATTATGAGGAAGGATATCCGCAGAGGAGATACCAGAACCAGGGACGATTCTATGGGAGACAGGAGATCCCATATAGAGGCAACAATTACGACAACAATTATAATCAGAGGTGGCAACAAAGACGGTACGAGAACCATGGTAACCGCAGAAACCAACGGTATCACGAAAAATCGGGACTACAGGATGACTATCGTAATCTAGACCAACGATACGAGGAATCGCAACGTTATTTAGAGGAGCTACAAAATACTGGAGGGGGAGAGAGAAATCGCTGGGAAAACGCGATGAACAGACGTAAGGATCCAGACAACTACACGGAAGATGACGGGGCGCAAAGCTTACAGATGCAGCGTGAAAGACAGGAATCTGGACGACAAAATCAAAATGGAGGTCGCCAGGATAAAAAAAACATAAAAAACGACCAAGAAGACAGTCTCACGAGCGACCAGTGTGCTGAAGGAGATGGATGGATTGTGGCAAATATTACGGAGTGGATCGCGAGACCAGAGGATTGCCTAGAAGAAATCATTAAACCTCACAATGACACTATTATGAAATTACCTGTTATTTATGCTAGAATCGGCGGATTAAGGGTAAAATGTTTAGTTGATACGGGTAGTCAGATAAGTCTAGTATCTGAGGCCTTAGTGCGAGAGATAGGGCGGAATTACACAGTACCTATAATTCCGGTCCCTCAAATGAAAGTACGTGGCGTTATTCCTGAGCGCACCGTGACTTGTAAAACACAAGCGTACTTGGAACTAGAAATTCTGGAGCATACATTCGCTCAGAGTTTCATAATTCTACCTAAGCTAAACTTCAACATAATACTGGGATCAAATTTCATATGTGAATATCAAGCAGTCATCGACTTGCATAAAAACACTGTGAGTTTCAAGAATATAGAAGGAATGAGGAATGTGGGGTTGAACATGAATGAAGCGACTACAGGGGGAGAGGTAAACACCTGGCTGCTCGAAGCAATTAGTGAGGAGATAAGGGAAGAATTGGAGCTTGGAACTGATGGCATAAACACTGCACTCGTGGAACTTGAAGAAGAAGAAGAAGAAGGAGCTGAGATATGGGCATTGTTGGCTGAAGCAGATGGCAACGCAGACGACTTCGAACAACAATTACAAGAACGCCTAGATGGAGTCAATTTAAGGGGTGCAGACAAAGAAAGACTCGAACAGATACTCAGAAAACACCGTAATGTCTTTGATACAATACCTGGGAAAATCTTAAATTTTAAATATTCTATGCAAGTCAGTGATTGGTCCCCATTTAAAAGCCGATTGTATCCAATACCTGAAAAATATCAGAACCAAGTAAGCGAGATTATTGGCGGGATGCTACAGGCTGGAGTTATACGCAAGACTCCCACGCCATTTCTCAATGCTATATTGGCCGTTGCCAAACCTAATGGTTCAATAAGGCTATGTTTAGACGCCAGACCCCTCAACAATAGACTTCTTCCAGAATATGACCAAGCGCCGTTAATCAGAGACGTCCTTAAGGGTTTCCGAGGAAAAAGCATTTATTCGAGTGTGGATTTGACCTCAAGTTTTCACCACATCGAATTGGATGAAAAATCCCAATTGTTGACAGGCTTCCTGTTCAACAATCAAACATTCGTATTTTCGAGGATGCCTTTTGGCGTTAAAACAGCCGGTTGTGCCCTAATAAGAGCCCTAGATCGCAATTTGACAGAGGAGGTCAAGCAGATGACAGTGAGGTACATTGACGATATATTGTTGGCGTCTGACAATATTGAAGATCACATGAATAATCTGGACAAGTTACTGGACAACCTACGCACATCGAACTTCAAAAATCAACCTTAAAAAGTCGCATTTCTTTAAAGATGAAATTTTGTATTTAGGACATGTTATCGATAAGGATGGAGTGAGACCAAATCCAGCCAAGATTGAAGCAATTATGAACTTCCCCACACCAACTAGGGTGAAACATGTTCGTGCTTTCCTGGGAGCCGAGAAGGAATAATGTCATAGGAGCAAATTGCACGGACATAGTACCATGCACAAGTACACTTGGCTAGCATCGGTGAGTACTCGTTGTGAAGAACGTAAACATTGTGTTGTTTACATATGAGGAGGAAAGCAGGTAGTCTAATGCTAATGACGTCTAAGTGGAATGAGAGAGAAGAAATACCAGACACGCTTGAGGCGACGAGACATTGAGGAAACTCATTAGTGAAAGGTAGCTGAGTACTAGGCTGATAGCAGGGGCGTATAAGATCTACGATTTGAAGAGGGGCTTACTCTCGCAGAAAAGAGGTGCCGTATGGAAGTGAAATCTACTTCTTCTAAGTTAAATTTCACCTTTTATGGGGTGAATGAACCCTAAAATCCTATGCTAATATTTCAGTGTTCATATTATTCTTTTCTTTGGGCATAGATTTATGTTATTTGAAGGAAGTTCTGGTTAGCTTGAGGGAGGCTGTGATGCTCTGAGAGCCGAGCGATGTCACAATACTGGAGACGTGAAGTCTGCACAATCTATTTTCGGCTCGCATCTTGCGAACAATGAAACTGAACTAAGTCGTCATAAGCTTGAAGGCACAATACAGAAGTTTCCTTGTATATGACAGCCAAGGTTGAATGCGCACTGGATCTTCGCGCTGATTGACGTCACAAATAGGTGTGACCACGAACATAATGCTTCAAAGGATTTGAACTTGTGACCAATGAAAGGCGAATGCTTAGGGTGGCCCGAATCTAAAAGTACCCACGCGACAGTGAATTAATAGATCCTACGATGCAATATTCTCCGCAATAGTATGGCTGTAATGTGCGAATTTTTACAAGACTTTTGATATGTGTTCAAACGTGATAGGACAATTTTATCGATTTATTGAGGAGCGGATATCCCCCTCCTAAAGATTTGAGTGATTGAATGAATACTGGGAGCCGAGCAACACGGAAAAGACACTTGATTTTGTGAAGCGGACGGCGAAGCCAGGCCGGGCTGTATAGCGATTACTTTTAACTTGTGCTAGTGACTAAAACTTAGTAAGTTGTGTGTCGAGCAACATATTGATTTTAGTGAGTACTTAAGTGGTTCTTACACCACAAAGTCAGGGCAAGTCAGCGATACTGCGATAGGACTCTTGTGTGAATTTAGTAGCACAAATAAGCAGTTATATTTTTGATATTAACCATTACACTTTCATTCAGCGCCAAGATGACGACCGACGGCAGAAGGAACATGGTATCATCAGCAACGACTTCAAGAGTTGAAATTATGGAAGGCTAGGTCCATAATACTGGATGATGACGAGGTCAATTCCATGGCATCGGACTAGACGCAGATGTGTTGAGTAAAAATTTGAATTAATTCATTTTGATGGGTAAAAAAAATCGCGTATAACTGGAAAATTGTATATTTTGTAAATAACTTTGTTTTGTGTGCGAATATGTAGATTCTGCCGGCATGATATTTTAAATAGCGATACGTGACAATTTTGCTGATTCTTTTTGCATTTAATATTCTATTGGCATTTGCTGATGTTGATCTGTTATGATTAGAGTACAAGTTCTTCAAGTTGTTGTGTACTTGAAAAGCCTAGTACTTATGAGGTTAATTATCACGGAAACGTTAGATAAGCGGTGACAAGTGGGACTTGATAATATTAATGTCAGGTCTGGTTTGGGAATTCTGATATTTACGATCGTTATGCAAACGCAGTGATTTTGTACTTTGTAATTTAAGCAACAGTAGTTGCACGGGAGGAATTTCTACCTCACCGTATTTGATGTTTTATTGCTTCAGTTCTGATCTGTGGTACCAGTTGGGTCTTTTTGACAAGCTATATTATGTGTGTGTGCTACGGTGTGATTCTACATGAGAGCTGGCGGGGACGTGATATCCAGTGCCGTTGCTAATACTTTTCAGGGTACGTGACCTATGGGGCGTATTTGCTGAGATTGAATCTTGATATCCCAGGTAGGGATTTTGTGTTTTTAAGAACGATGAATTTATTATGTCGCGATTACAGGAGCTGCGAGACTTCTACGAGGATTCAGGCTTTGGGCTTGAATAATATTATTATGCACACACATGGCACCGATTCAGCGCTTGTTTGACCTTGGACCCAGAATTGGAATATTCATTATGCATCCAGCATTGTGCTGAGATATTAGGCCCATAAATTGTATAAATGTCTTGCTTAACGATGCGTAAATACTTTTATTGAATTAAGGGATTAGATGCCCACGCCGCTTTGTCTAAAGATTTTTCGTCGTATTAATCGGAGTGTTTTTGTGCTTGTCCATTTGGCATTGCATTTCATGTCATTTATTGCTGTAAGCATTCTTGTTGTGTGACCGGCGTCGGCCGTGTGAATTTAATGTAATTATCGGGACGCATTCGGCGGTTCTTTCTGTTTTGCCTTGTCACGTAGCGCTCTGTTTTGAGTAAATGGCATAAGACCTGCACACAGGCCGCTTGTAATCTGTAAATATCAATTCGTGATATTATGTGTTTATTTTATAAAAGGGTTAGTGCATGCCGGCATAGATATTAATTTGTTTTACCTTTCTAATACTTTCCAGTAGTGACGTGATTAATTTTCCCACAGACAGGAGTTCACGGCCCAGTCGTATGTAGCGCATGGAAGTGAATTCCGGTCTAAATACTCAACTAATCAAAGTGTAGTTCAAAAAAAACGTATAGCGCGGCACATAATATTGTATTTTATTTCAGGTATTTTTATTTTGTTTGATCATTTTGTAAAATTTTGTATCGTGATGTGTTAGATCACGTGGGTTTAAGGCTGTCTAAGCCAAGTGTTTAGATAATTCTATTTAAACTGACATGCAGATCAGTTATTCATTTTTATTAGCTGTTGTGGTGAGTGGCAATTTTGTCAACACGGGCAAATGGAGCTTCCGTCTCTCAGCTGACGTTGGCAGATCGCCAGTCCTCATACTCGCTAAGTGGGTTGATGAACTCCCAGCTGTTACTCATAACAGAAGGTAGGGTTATCAGCACACGCAAGGGAGGATATATTTGTTCTATGGCTGATTCAGTATTAAATTGTATTTTGTTTTAACCTGTCATTTTAATTATTCATAACATTAGAACCTTATGGACCCTGGAAACTTTATGAGAGGCATGTTCTATAAACCAATTAGTGACCGATCATGACCCCGCAGTTTTCTCGTGTAATGTCATCTCTTCCAAAGGGCACATAAGATTTCTATGGCGCTGCCACGTGGGTCAAATTGGTTTCTTTATGTATCACAAGGTGACAGTAAGAATTCTATGACTCCGACACGTAAGCCAATTTTTTGTGTATGCGTACATTGGTGCAAAGTGTGGAAGCTGGGAAAAGCAATATGGAATGGCTAGACCAGTGAAACACGTCGTACGTATAAATAGATCACCGGATGTGATATTTTATTTACTTAGATAAGCGATGTGTTACCGCTAGAAATTTGTTATGTAAAATCTTGGAGTTTGTAATAGAATTAAATTTGGAACATAGTAGTTGAATTGAGATTTGATAAGTAAATACTAGAGCATATGTTCCAGGCGCCCAACCATTTAAAATAATACTTTTGTTAGCAATCCAAACTCCAAAAATTTGAATGACAGGAAGGTTATACCTTAAGAGCTAATTAATATGTTGGTCAATTAGTTATATTAGTCAGATATAAGGCTAGAAATTTGGTACTGAATCAAAGGGGTTTTAAAGACAGAATTAATAAAAATAATTGATATACTCAAGGATGTGTTGCTTAGGGTAAATGTAAATGAATTGAGTAATCAAAGGGTTAAATTGGGGATAATTATGTGCGTGCATATGTGCCAATTTGGTGATGGTCTTGTCATTGTCCTATATTTCTAAAGTGTGATATTATATTGTGTGAAGATATGGCGACTCTCGCAGAAATACGTGAAGTGGTTGAGGAGGCAGCGAAACGCACTCAACAAAAATTAACCGAACTTAGGGTTGAAATGACAAATGAGATAGCGCAGGCTAGCGAAAAACAGTCTAACGACATGCAAATTCAAAGTGAAAAACAATCGAATGAACTCAAGGAACAATTACACACGCAACTCGAAATTCAAAGTGAAAAACAGTCTAACGAGTTAGAGGGGCGTTTGAACACAATAACCAAACAGAATACCGACGGTCTTGTAGCACTTTCAACCGAGATAAAAGATTACACAAAACAGCAATTAATTTTATTAGCCAGTGACGTGGAGAATAATAATAAGAAACAACTAGCCGAAATCAAAAAGATTGAGGATACTTTCAGCTTAAAACTTGATAATCTAGATGAAGTCGTGATGGGTAAACTCGCACAAATTGAAAATGCATGTTCAATGAATACAGCAGAGATAAAGCGGGCGCAAAATCATTTAGAAGAGAAATTTATTAAAATCGAAGAAGGGGCACAGTTAGTCCAGACACAAATCGATACTATTGACGGAGGTATTAGCGGATTGGTCCAGGAGATGAGTAAACTAGAACTTGTATCGGGAAGTAGGTGGAAAGAAATTGAAACCGAGCAACTAGAACTAAGGGAAACGATGGAGTCGAACAATAACGGGATACTAGCGAAATTAACAACAATGGAGTCTAACAATAACACTGTAATAGCAAGGTTGACTACAATTGAAACTAACCAAGCAAATGTAGATAAGGGCCTAGATAAGGAGCTGGAAAAGGCGAAGGACAGCATTAGGAAGGACTGGAATCGGATGACGGCAGAGGCGAAGGACGAGAAGTTGATTATGATAAAACAATTAGGCGATAACTGCAATCGAATCCGCGACATTGAAGAGAACATGAAAGCTAAGTTACAAGAACACAATGATCGTCTGATAAAGAGCGAGTTGAAATCGATGGAAAGGGGGACCATACTTGCCTCATTAGTGGACAGGCAGAAAGATGAACACTTAGATAAGGAGATAACTTCAAACAATTCGGAGACAGGTCGGAGCCCAGACACCGTGAACACACAGCTATTTAGAGAATGCGAGGGACGTGCTTCTACCCCTCAGGCAAACCAATTACCAGCTCAAGTTATTCAGGTTATTAGAGCGAATGATTTCCGCCCGAATAAATTTATACCTGATACTGGAGTTACACCGAAAATGTTCCTGAAAGAATTGGAACATTTCTTTATGGACCAAAATCTAAGTCCGGAGAGACAATTGAGGACAGTAGAACGCTATCTTGGCGGCGGAGCATTAATTTGGTTCTTAAGCTTCCGCTATACATTTGAAACAATGGAGGGTTTCCGACAGGCGTTTTTAAAAAAAATTTGGGGGCCGAGCCATCAGCAAAACTTGAGGTTGGAACTCTACGCAAGAAAATACCACGGTTCACAACAAACCAGATTTGCAGACTACTTCACACGTCAGATGTTAAATTTGCGCGATCTTGACCACCCACCGAATGAACAGGATCTCATAATGACGATTAGCAAGCAACTCCCTACACATGCTCAGCAATTTTTAGCAGCAGCAAATATAAGTACAGCAGTCGAAGCGGAAGAATTATTACGGCATTTAGATGAGTCCAACAATCAATTTCAAGGCAGGGAAAAAAGAGTAAACAGGGACGAGATGGTTAACACCACTGAAATAGTAAAACCTCAGGCCGGAAACACTAAATCGCAGTCGACTAACACGGGAAATAATCAGAACCAAAGAAACGACACGGGAAATAATCAGAACCAAAGAAACGACACGGGAAATGAAAGGAGGTTCCAAACGAGGTACGACGACCAGCAGAGGAGAAAATATTATGAGGAAGGATATCCGCAGAGGAGATACCAGAACCAGGGACGATTCTATGGGAGACAGGAGATCCCATATAGAGGCAACAATTACGACAACAATTATAATCAGAGGTGGCAACAAAGACGGTACGAGAACCATGGTAACCGCAGAAACCAACGGTATCACGAAAAATCGGGACTACAGGATGACTATCGTAATCTAGACCAACGATACGAGGAATCGCAACGTTATTTAGAGGAGCTACAAAATACTGGAGGGGGAGAGAGAAATCGCTGGGAAAACGCGATGAACAGACGTAAGGATCCAGACAACTACACGGAAGATGACGGGGCGCAAAGCTTACAGATGCAGCGTGAAAGACAGGAATCTGGACGACAAAATCAAAATGGAGGTCGCCAGGATAAAAAAAACATAAAAAACGACCAAGAAGACAGTCTCACGAGCGACCAGTGTGCTGAAGGAGATGGATGGATTGTGGCAAATATTACGGAGTGGATCGCGAGACCAGAGGATTGCCTAGAAGAAATCATTAAACCTCACAATGACACTATTATGAAATTACCTGTTATTTATGCTAGAATCGGCGGATTAAGGGTAAAATGTTTAGTTGATACGGGTAGTCAGATAAGTCTAGTATCTGAGGCCTTAGTGCGAGAGATAGGGCGGAATTACACAGTACCTATAATTCCGGTCCCTCAAATGAAAGTACGTGGCGTTATTCCTGAGCGCACCGTGACTTGTAAAACACAAGCGTACTTGGAACTAGAAATTCTGGAGCATACATTCGCTCAGAGTTTCATAATTCTACCTAAGCTAAACTTCAACATAATACTGGGATCAAATTTCATATGTGAATATCAAGCAGTCATCGACTTGCATAAAAACACTGTGAGTTTCAAGAATATAGAAGGAATGAGGAATGTGGGGTTGAACATGAATGAAGCGACTACAGGGGGAGAGGTAAACACCTGGCTGCTCGAAGCAATTAGTGAGGAGATAAGGGAAGAATTGGAGCTTGGAACTGATGGCATAAACACTGCACTCGTGGAACTTGAAGAAGAAGAAGAAGAAGGAGCTGAGATATGGGCATTGTTGGCTGAAGCAGATGGCAACGCAGACGACTTCGAACAACAATTACAAGAACGCCTAGATGGAGTCAATTTAAGGGGTGCAGACAAAGAAAGACTCGAACAGATACTCAGAAAACACCGTAATGTCTTTGATACAATACCTGGGAAAATCTTAAATTTTAAATATTCTATGCAAGTCAGTGATTGGTCCCCATTTAAAAGCCGATTGTATCCAATACCTGAAAAATATCAGAACCAAGTAAGCGAGATTATTGGCGGGATGCTACAGGCTGGAGTTATACGCAAGACTCCCACGCCATTTCTCAATGCTATATTGGCCGTTGCCAAACCTAATGGTTCAATAAGGCTATGTTTAGACGCCAGACCCCTCAACAATAGACTTCTTCCAGAATATGACCAAGCGCCGTTAATCAGAGACGTCCTTAAGGGTTTCCGAGGAAAAAGCATTTATTCGAGTGTGGATTTGACCTCAAGTTTTCACCACATCGAATTGGATGAAAAATCCCAATTGTTGACAGGCTTCCTGTTCAACAATCAAACATTCGTATTTTCGAGGATGCCTTTTGGCGTTAAAACAGCCGGTTGTGCCCTAATAAGAGCCCTAGATCGCAATTTGACAGAGGAGGTCAAGCAGATGACAGTGAGGTACATTGACGATATATTGTTGGCGTCTGACAATATTGAAGATCACATGAATAATCTGGACAAGTTACTGGACAACCTACGCACATCGAACTTCAAAAATCAACCTTAAAAAGTCGCATTTCTTTAAAGATGAAATTTTGTATTTAGGACATGTTATCGATAAGGATGGAGTGAGACCAAATCCAGCCAAGATTGAAGCAATTATGAACTTCCCCACACCAACTAGGGTGAAACATGTTCGTGCTTTCCTGGGAGCCGAGAAGGAATAATGTCATAGGAGCAAATTGCACGGACATAGTACCATGCACAAGTACACTTGGCTAGCATCGGTGAGTACTCGTTGTGAAGAACGTAAACATTGTGTTGTTTACATATGAGGAGGAAAGCAGGTAGTCTAATGCTAATGACGTCTAAGTGGAATGAGAGAGAAGAAATACCAGACACGCTTGAGGCGACGAGACATTGAGGAAACTCATTAGTGAAAGGTAGCTGAGTACTAGGCTGATAGCAGGGGCGTATAAGATCTACGATTTGAAGAGGGGCTTACTCTCGCAGAAAAGAGGTGCCGTATGGAAGTGAAATCTACTTCTTCTAAGTTAAATTTCACCTTTTATGGGGTGAATGAACCCTAAAATCCTATGCTAATATTTCAGTGTTCATATTATTCTTTTCTTTGGGCATAGATTTATGTTATTTGAAGGAAGTTCTGGTTAGCTTGAGGGAGGCTGTGATGCTCTGAGAGCCGAGCGATGTCACAATACTGGAGACGTGAAGTCTGCACAATCTATTTTTGGCTCGCATCTTGCGAACAATGAAACTGAACTAAGTCGTCATAAGCTTGAAGGCACAATACAGAAGTTTCCTTGTATATGACAGCCAAGGTTGAATGCGCACTGGATCTTCGCGCTGATTGACGTCACAAATAGGTGTGACCACGAACATAATGCTTCAAAGGATTTGAACTTGTGACCAATGAAAGGCGAATGCTTAGGGTGGCCCGAATCTAAAAGTACCCACGCGACAGTGAATTAATAGATCCTACGATGCAATATTCTCCGCAATAGTATGGCTGTAATGTGCGAATTTTTACAAGACTTTTGATATGTGTTCAAACGTGATAGGACAATTTTATCGAT
Source organism: Meconema thalassinum (assembly GCA_946902985.2). Classification (NCBI taxonomy): domain Eukaryota; kingdom Metazoa; phylum Arthropoda; class Insecta; order Orthoptera; family Tettigoniidae; genus Meconema; species Meconema thalassinum. Next base: position 2,005,096,207 of record OX336388.2, read on the forward strand.
TTATTGAGGAGCGGATATCCCCCTCCTAAAGATTTGAGTGATTGAATGAATACTGGGAGCCGAGCAACACGGAAAAGACACTTGATTTTGTGAAGCGGACGGCGAAGCCAGGCCGGGCTGTATAGCGATTACTTTTAACTTGTGCTAGTGACTAAAACTTAGTAAGTTGTGTGTCGAGCAACATATTGATTTTAGTGAGTACTTAAGTGGTTCTTACACCACAAAGTCAGGGCAAGTCAGCGATACTGCGATAGGACTCTTGTGTGAATTTAGTAGCACAAATAAGCAGTTATATTTTTGATATTAACCATTACACTTTCATTCAGCGCCAAGATGACGACCGACGGCAGAAGGAACATGGTATCATCAGCAACGACTTCAAGAGTTGAAATTATGGAAGGCTAGGTCCATAATACTGGATGATGACGAGGTCAATTCCATGGCATCGGACTAGACGCAGATGTGTTGAGTAAAAATTTGAATTAATTCATTTTGATGGGTAAAAAAAATCGCGTATAACTGGAAAATTGTATATTTTGTAAATAACTTTGTTTTGTGTGCGAATATGTAGATTCTGCCGGCATGATATTTTAAATAGCGATACGTGACAATTTTGCTGATTCTTTTTGCATTTAATATTCTATTGGCATTTGCTGATGTTGATCTGTTATGATTAGAGTACAAGTTCTTCAAGTTGTTGTGTACTTGAAAAGCCTAGTACTTATGAGGTTAATTATCACGGAAACGTTAGATAAGCGGTGACAAGTGGGACTTGATAATATTAATGTCAGGTCTGGTTTGGGAATTCTGATATTTACGATCGTTATGCAAACGCAGTGATTTTGTACTTTGTAATTTAAGCAACAGTAGTTGCACGGGAGGAATTTCTACCTCACCGTATTTGATGTTTTATTGCTTCAGTTCTGATCTGTGGTACCAGTTGGGTCTTTTTGACAAGCTATATTATGTGTGTGTGCTACGGTGTGATTCTACATGAGAGCTGGCGGGGACGTGATATCCAGTGCCGTTGCTAATACTTTTCAGGGTACGTGACCTATGGGGCGTATTTGCTGAGATTGAATCTTGATATCCCAGGTAGGGATTTTGTGTTTTTAAGAACGATGAATTTATTATGTCGCGATTACAGGAGCTGCGAGACTTCTACGAGGATTCAGGCTTTGGGCTTGAATAATATTATTATGCACACACATGGCACCGATTCAGCGCTTGTTTGACCTTGGACCCAGAATTGGAATATTCATTATGCATCCAGCATTGTGCTGAGATATTAGGCCCATAAATTGTATAAATGTCTTGCTTAACGATGCGTAAATACTTTTATTGAATTAAGGGATTAGATGCCCACGCCGCTTTGTCTAAAGATTTTTCGTCGTATTAATCGGAGTGTTTTTGTGCTTGTCCATTTGGCATTGCATTTCATGTCATTTATTGCTGTAAGCATTCTTGTTGTGTGACCGGCGTCGGCCGTGTGAATTTAATGTAATTATCGGGACGCATTCGGCGGTTCTTTCTGTTTTGCCTTGTCACGTAGCGCTCTGTTTTGAGTAAATGGCATAAGACCTGCACACAGGCCGCTTGTAATCTGTAAATATCAATTCGTGATATTATGTGTTTATTTTATAAAAGGGTTAGTGCATGCCGGCATAGATATTAATTTGTTTTACCTTTCTAATACTTTCCAGTAGTGACGTGATTAATTTTCCCACAGACAGGAGTTCACGGCCCAGTCGTATGTAGCGCATGGAAGTGAATTCCGGTCTAAATACTCAACTAATCAAAGTGTAGTTCAAAAAAAACGTATAGCGCGGCACATAATATTGTATTTTATTTCAGGTATTTTTATTTTGTTTGATCATTTTGTAAAATTTTGTATCGTGATGTGTTAGATCACGTGGGTTTAAGGCTGTCTAAGCCAAGTGTTTAGATAATTCTATTTAAACTGACATGCAGATCAGTTATTCATTTTTATTAGCTGTTGTGGTGAGTGGCAATTTTGTCAACACGGGCAAATGGAGCTTCCGTCTCTCAGCTGACGTTGGCAGATCGCCAGTCCTCATACTCGCTAAGTGGGTTGATGAACTCCCAGCTGTTACTCATAACAGAAGGTAGGGTTATCAGCACACGCAAGGGAGGATATATTTGTTCTATGGCTGATTCAGTATTAAATTGTATTTTGTTTTAACCTGTCATTTTAATTATTCATAACATTAGAACCTTATGGACCCTGGAAACTTTATGAGAGGCATGTTCTATAAACCAATTAGTGACCGATCATGACCCCGCAGTTTTCTCGTGTAATGTCATCTCTTCCAAAGGGCACATAAGATTTCTATGGCGCTGCCACGTGGGTCAAATTGGTTTCTTTATGTATCACAAGGTGACAGTAAGAATTCTATGACTCCGACACGTAAGCCAATTTTTTGTGTATGCGTACATTGGTGCAAAGTGTGGAAGCTGGGAAAAGCAATATGGAATGGCTAGACCAGTGAAACACGTCGTACGTATAAATAGATCACCGGATGTGATATTTTATTTACTTAGATAAGCGATGTGTTACCGCTAGAAATTTGTTATGTAAAATCTTGGAGTTTGTAATAGAATTAAATTTGGAACATAGTAGTTGAATTGAGATTTGATAAGTAAATACTAGAGCATATGTTCCAGGCGCCCAACCATTTAAAATAATACTTTTGTTAGCAATCCAAACTCCAAAAATTTGAATGACAGGAAGGTTATACCTTAAGAGCTAATTAATATGTTGGTCAATTAGTTATATTAGTCAGATATAAGGCTAGAAATTTGGTACTGAATCAAAGGGGTTTTAAAGACAGAATTAATAAAAATAATTGATATACTCAAGGATGTGTTGCTTAGGGTAAATGTAAATGAATTGAGTAATCAAAGGGTTAAATTGGGGATAATTATGTGCGTGCATATGTGCCAATTTGGTGATGGTCTTGTCATTGTCCTATATTTCTAAAGTGTGATATTATATTGTGTGAAGATATGGCGACTCTCGCAGAAATACGTGAAGTGGTTGAGGAGGCAGCGAAACGCACTCAACAAAAATTAACCGAACTTAGGGTTGAAATGACAAATGAGATAGCGCAGGCTAGCGAAAAACAGTCTAACGACATGCAAATTCAAAGTGAAAAACAATCGAATGAACTCAAGGAACAATTACACACGCAACTCGAAATTCAAAGTGAAAAACAGTCTAACGAGTTAGAGGGGCGTTTGAACACAATAACCAAACAGAATACCGACGGTCTTGTAGCACTTTCAACCGAGATAAAAGATTACACAAAACAGCAATTAATTTTATTAGCCAGTGACGTGGAGAATAATAATAAGAAACAACTAGCCGAAATCAAAAAGATTGAGGATACTTTCAGCTTAAAACTTGATAATCTAGATGAAGTCGTGATGGGTAAACTCGCACAAATTGAAAATGCATGTTCAATGAATACAGCAGAGATAAAGCGGGCGCAAAATCATTTAGAAGAGAAATTTATTAAAATCGAAGAAGGGGCACAGTTAGTCCAGACACAAATCGATACTATTGACGGAGGTATTAGCGGATTGGTCCAGGAGATGAGTAAACTAGAACTTGTATCGGGAAGTAGGTGGAAAGAAATTGAAACCGAGCAACTAGAACTAAGGGAAACGATGGAGTCGAACAATAACGGGATACTAGCGAAATTAACAACAATGGAGTCTAACAATAACACTGTAATAGCAAGGTTGACTACAATTGAAACTAACCAAGCAAATGTAGATAAGGGCCTAGATAAGGAGCTGGAAAAGGCGAAGGACAGCATTAGGAAGGACTGGAATCGGATGACGGCAGAGGCGAAGGACGAGAAGTTGATTATGATAAAACAATTAGGCGATAACTGCAATCGAATCCGCGACATTGAAGAGAACATGAAAGCTAAGTTACAAGAACACAATGATCGTCTGATAAAGAGCGAGTTGAAATCGATGGAAAGGGGGACCATACTTGCCTCATTAGTGGACAGGCAGAAAGATGAACACTTAGATAAGGAGATAACTTCAAACAATTCGGAGACAGGTCGGAGCCCAGACACCGTGAACACACAGCTATTTAGAGAATGCGAGGGACGTGCTTCTACCCCTCAGGCAAACCAATTACCAGCTCAAGTTATTCAGGTTATTAGAGCGAATGATTTCCGCCCGAATAAATTTATACCTGATACTGGAGTTACACCGAAAATGTTCCTGAAAGAATTGGAACATTTCTTTATGGACCAAAATCTAAGTCCGGAGAGACAATTGAGGACAGTAGAACGCTATCTTGGCGGCGGAGCATTAATTTGGTTCTTAAGCTTCCGCTATACATTTGAAACAATGGAGGGTTTCCGACAGGCGTTTTTAAAAAAATTTTGGGGGCCGAGCCATCAGCAAAACTTGAGGTTGGAACTCTACGCAAGAAAATACCACGGTTCACAACAAACCAGATTTGCAGACTACTTCACACGTCAGATGTTAAATTTGCGCGATCTTGACCACCCACCGAATGAACAGGATCTCATAATGACGATTAGCAAGCAACTCCCTACACATGCTCAGCAATTTTTAGCAGCAGCAAATATAAGTACAGCAGTCGAAGCGGAAGAATTATTACGGCATTTAGATGAGTCCAACAATCAATTTCAAGGCAGGGAAAAAAGAGTAAACAGGGACGAGATGGTTAACACCACTGAAATAGTAAAACCTCAGGCCGGAAACACTAAATCGCAGTCGACTAACACGGGAAATAATCAGAACCAAAGAAACGACACGGGAAATAATCAGAACCAAAGAAACGACACGGGAAATGAAAGGAGGTTCCAAACGAGGTACGACGACCAGCAGAGGAGAAAATATTATGAGGAAGGATATCCGCAGAGGAGATACCAGAACCAGGGACGATTCTATGGGAGACAGGAGATCCCATATAGAGGCAACAATTACGACAACAATTATAATCAGAGGTGGCAACAAAGACGGTACGAGAACCATGGTAACCGCAGAAACCAACGGTATCACGAAAAATCGGGACTACAGGATGACTATCGTAATCTAGACCAACGATACGAGGAATCGCAACGTTATTTAGAGGAGCTACAAAATACTGGAGGGGGAGAGAGAAATCGCTGGGAAAACGCGATGAACAGACGTAAGGATCCAGACAACTACACGGAAGATGACGGGGCGCAAAGCTTACAGATGCAGCGTGAAAGACAGGAATCTGGACGACAAAATCAAAATGGAGGTCGCCAGGATAAAAAAAACATAAAAAACGACCAAGAAGACAGTCTCACGAGCGACCAGTGTGCTGAAGGAGATGGATGGATTGTGGCAAATATTACGGAGTGGATCGCGAGACCAGAGGATTGCCTAGAAGAAATCATTAAACCTCACAATGACACTATTATGAAATTACCTGTTATTTATGCTAGAATCGGCGGATTAAGGGTAAAATGTTTAGTTGATACGGGTAGTCAGATAAGTCTAGTATCTGAGGCCTTAGTGCGAGAGATAGGGCGGAATTACACAGTACCTATAATTCCGGTCCCTCAAATGAAAGTACGTGGCGTTATTCCTGAGCGCACCGTGACTTGTAAAACACAAGCGTACTTGGAACTAGAAATTCTGGAGCATACATTCGCTCAGAGTTTCATAATTCTACCTAAGCTAAACTTCAACATAATACTGGGATCAAATTTCATATGTGAATATCAAGCAGTCATCGACTTGCATAAAAACACTGTGAGTTTCAAGAATATAGAAGGAATGAGGAATGTGGGGTTGAACATGAATGAAGCGACTACAGGGGGAGAGGTAAACACCTGGCTGCTCGAAGCAATTAGTGAGGAGATAAGGGAAGAATTGGAGCTTGGAACTGATGGCATAAACACTGCACTCGTGGAACTTGAAGAAGAAGAAGAAGAAGGAGCTGAGATATGGGCATTGTTGGCTGAAGCAGATGGCAACGCAGACGACTTCGAACAACAATTACAAGAACGCCTAGATGGAGTCAATTTAAGGGGTGCAGACAAAGAAAGACTCGAACAGATACTCAGAAAACACCGTAATGTCTTTGATACAATACCTGGGAAAATCTTAAATTTTAAATATTCTATGCAAGTCAGTGATTGGTCCCCATTTAAAAGCCGATTGTATCCAATACCTGAAAAATATCAGAACCAAGTAAGCGAGATTATTGGCGGGATGCTACAGGCTGGAGTTATACGCAAGACTCCCACGCCATTTCTCAATGCTATATTGGCCGTTGCCAAACCTAATGGTTCAATAAGGCTATGTTTAGACGCCAGACCCCTCAACAATAGACTTCTTCCAGAATATGACCAAGCGCCGTTAATCAGAGACGTCCTTAAGGGTTTCCGAGGAAAAAGCATTTATTCGAGTGTGGATTTGACCTCAAGTTTTCACCACATCGAATTGGATGAAAAATCCCAATTGTTGACAGGCTTCCTGTTCAACAATCAAACATTCGTATTTTCGAGGATGCCTTTTGGCGTTAAAACAGCCGGTTGTGCCCTAATAAGAGCCCTAGATCGCAATTTGACAGAGGAGGTCAAGCAGATGACAGTGAGGTACATTGACGATATATTGTTGGCGTCTGACAATATTGAAGATCACATGAATAATCTGGACAAGTTACTGGACAACCTACGCACATCGAACTTCAAAATCAACCTTAAAAAGTCGCATTTCTTTAAAGATGAAATTTTGTATTTAGGACATGTTATCGATAAGGATGGAGTGAGACCAAATCCAGCCAAGATTGAAGCAATTATGAACTTCCCCACACCAACTAGGGTGAAACATGTTCGTGCTTTCCTGGGAGCCGAGAAGGAATAATGTCATAGGAGCAAATTGCACGGACATAGTACCATGCACAAGTACACTTGGCTAGCATCGGTGAGTACTCGTTGTGAAGAACGTAAACATTGTGTTGTTTACATATGAGGAGGAAAGCAGGTAGTCTAATGCTAATGACGTCTAAGTGGAATGAGAGAGAAGAAATACCAGACACGCTTGAGGCGACGAGACATTGAGGAAACTCATTAGTGAAAGGTAGCTGAGTACTAGGCTGATAGCAGGGGCGTATAAGATCTACGATTTGAAGAGGGGCTTACTCTCGCAGAAAAGAGGTGCCGTATGGAAGTGAAATCTACTTCTTCTAAGTTAAATTTCACCTTTTATGGGGTGAATGAACCCTAAAATCCTATGCTAATATTTCAGTGTTCATATTATTCTTTTCTTTGGGCATAGATTTATGTTATTTGAAGGAAGTTCTGGTTAGCTTGAGGGAGGCTGTGATGCTCTGAGAGCCGAGCGATGTCACAATACTGGAGACGTGAAGTCTGCACAATCTATTTTTGGCTCGCATCTTGCGAACAATGAAACTGAACTAAGTCGTCATAAGCTTGAAGGCACAATACAGAAGTTTCCTTGTATATGACAGCCAAGGTTGAATGCGCACTGGATCTTCGCGCTGATTGACGTCACAAATAGGTGTGACCACGAACATAATGCTTCAAAGGATTTGAACTTGTGACCAATGAAAGGCGAATGCTTAGGGTGGCCCGAATCTAAAAGTACCCACGCGACAGTGAATTAATAGATCCTACGATGCAATATTCTCCGCAATAGTATGGCTGTAATGTGCGAATTTTTACAAGACTTTTGATATGTGTTCAAACGTGATAGGACAATTTTATCGATTTATTGAGGAGCGGATATCCCCCTCCTAAAGATTTGAGTGATTGAATGAATACTGGGAGCCGAGCAACACGGAAAAGACACTTGATTTTGTGAAGCGGACGGCGAAGCCAGGCCGGGCTGTATAGCGATTACTTTTAACTTGTGCTAGTGACTAAAACTTAGTAAGTTGTGTGTCGAGCAACATATTGATTTTAGTGAGTACTTAAGTGGTTCTTACACCACAAAGTCAGGGCAAGTCAGCGATACTGCGATAGGACTCTTGTGTGAATTTAGTAGCACAAATAAGCAGTTATATTTTTGATATTAACCATTACACTTTCATTCAGCGCCAAGATGACGACCGACGGCAGAAGGAACATGGTATCATCAGCAACGACTTCAAGAGTTGAAATTATGGAAGGCTAGGTCCATAATACTGGATGATGACGAGGTCAATTCCATGGCATCGGACTAGACGCAGATGTGTTGAGTAAAAATTTGAATTAATTCATTTTGATGGGTAAAAAAAATCGCGTATAACTGGAAAATTGTATATTTTGTAAATAACTTTGTTTTGTGTGCGAATATGTAGATTCTGCCGGCATGATATTTTAAATAGCGATACGTGACAATTTTGCTGATTCTTTTTGCATTTAATATTCTATTGGCATTTGCTGATGTTGATCTGTTATGATTAGAGTACAAGTTCTTCAAGTTGTTGTGTACTTGAAAAGCCTAGTACTTATGAGGTTAATTATCACGGAAACGTTAGATAAGCGGTGACAAGTGGGACTTGATAATATTAATGTCAGGTCTGGTTTGGGAATTCTGATATTTACGATCGTTATGCAAACGCAGTGATTTTGTACTTTGTAATTTAAGCAACAGTAGTTGCACGGGAGGAATTTCTACCTCACCGTATTTGATGTTTTATTGCTTCAGTTCTGATCTGTGGTACCAGTTGGGTCTTTTTGACAAGCTATATTATGTGTGTGTGCTACGGTGTGATTCTACATGAGAGCTGGCGGGGACGTGATATCCAGTGCCGTTGCTAATACTTTTCAGGGTACGTGACCTATGGGGCGTATTTGCTGAGATTGAATCTTGATATCCCAGGTAGGGATTTTGTGTTTTTAAGAACGATGAATTTATTATGTCGCGATTACAGGAGCTGCGAGACTTCTACGAGGATTCAGGCTTTGGGCTTGAATAATATTATTATGCACACACATGGCACCGATTCAGCGCTTGTTTGACCTTGGACCCAGAATTGGAATATTCATTATGCATCCAGCATTGTGCTGAGATATTAGGCCCATAAATTGTATAAATGTCTTGCTTAACGATGCGTAAATACTTTTATTGAATTAAGGGATTAGATGCCCACGCCGCTTTGTCTAAAGATTTTTCGTCGTATTAATCGGAGTGTTTTTGTGCTTGTCCATTTGGCATTGCATTTCATGTCATTTATTGCTGTAAGCATTCTTGTTGTGTGACCGGCGTCGGCCGTGTGAATTTAATGTAATTATCGGGACGCATTCGGCGGTTCTTTCTGTTTTGCCTTGTCACGTAGCGCTCTGTTTTGAGTAAATGGCATAAGACCTGCACACAGGCCGCTTGTAATCTGTAAATATCAATTCGTGATATTATGTGTTTATTTTATAAAAGGGTTAGTGCATGCCGGCATAGATATTAATTTGTTTTACCTTTCTAATACTTTCCAGTAGTGACGTGATTAATTTTCCCACAGACAGGAGTTCACGGCCCAGTCGTATGTAGCGCATGGAAGTGAATTCCGGTCTAAATACTCAACTAATCAAAGTGTAGTTCAAAAAAAACGTATAGCGCGGCACATAATATTGTATTTTATTTCAGGTATTTTTATTTTGTTTGATCATTTTGTAAAATTTTGTATCGTGATGTGTTAGATCACGTGGGTTTAAGGCTGTCTAAGCCAAGTGTTTAGATAATTCTATTTAAACTGACATGCAGATCAGTTATTCATTTTTATTAGCTGTTGTGGTGAGTGGCAATTTTGTCAACACGGGCAAATGGAGCTTCCGTCTCTCAGCTGACGTTGGCAGATCGCCAGTCCTCATACTCGCTAAGTGGGTTGATGAACTCCCAGCTGTTACTCATAACAGAAGGTAGGGTTATCAGCACACGCAAGGGAGGATATATTTGTTCTATGGCTGATTCAGTATTAAATTGTATTTTGTTTTAACCTGTCATTTTAATTATTCATAACATTAGAACCTTATGGACCCTGGAAACTTTATGAGAGGCATGTTCTATAAACCAATTAGTGACCGATCATGACCCCGCAGTTTTCTCGTGTAATGTCATCTCTTCCAAAGGGCACATAAGATTTCTATGGCGCTGCCACGTGGGTCAAATTGGTTTCTTTATGTATCACAAGGTGACAGTAAGAATTCTATGACTCCGACACGTAAGCCAATTTTTTGTGTATGCGTACATTGGTGCAAAGTGTGGAAGCTGGGAAAAGCAATATGGAATGGCTAGACCAGTGAAACACGTCGTACGTATAAATAGATCACCGGATGTGATATTTTATTTACTTAGATAAGCGATGTGTTACCGCTAGAAATTTGTTATGTAAAATCTTGGAGTTTGTAATAGAATTAAATTTGGAACATAGTAGTTGAATTGAGATTTGATAAGTAAATACTAGAGCATATGTTCCAGGCGCCCAACCATTTAAAATAATACTTTTGTTAGCAATCCAAACTCCAAAAATTTGAATGACAGGAAGGTTATACCTTAAGAGCTAATTAATATGTTGGTCAATTAGTTATATTAGTCAGATATAAGGCTAGAAATTTGGTACTGAATCAAAGGGGTTTTAAAGACAGAATTAATAAAAATAATTGATATACTCAAGGATGTGTTGCTTAGGGTAAATGTAAATGAATTGAGTAATCAAAGGGTTAAATTGGGGATAATTATGTGCGTGCATATGTGCCAATTTGGTGATGGTCTTGTCATTGTCCTATATTTCTAAAGTGTGATATTATATTGTGTGAAGATATGGCGACTCTCGCAGAAATACGTGAAGTGGTTGAGGAGGCAGCGAAACGCACTCAACAAAAATTAACCGAACTTAGGGTTGAAATGACAAATGAGATAGCGCAGGCTAGCGAAAAACAGTCTAACGACATGCAAATTCAAAGTGAAAAACAATCGAATGAACTCAAGGAACAATTACACACGCAACTCGAAATTCAAAGTGAAAAACAGTCTAACGAGTTAGAGGGGCGTTTGAACACAATAACCAAACAGAATACCGACGGTCTTGTAGCACTTTCAACCGAGATAAAAGATTACACAAAACAGCAATTAATTTTATTAGCCAGTGACGTGGAGAATAATAATAAGAAACAACTAGCCGAAATCAAAAAGATTGAGGATACTTTCAGCTTAAAACTTGATAATCTAGATGAAGTCGTGATGGGTAAACTCGCACAAATTGAAAATGCATGTTCAATGAATACAGCAGAGATAAAGCGGGCGCAAAATCATTTAGAAGAGAAATTTATTAAAATCGAAGAAGGGGCACAGTTAGTCCAGACACAAATCGATACTATTGACGGAGGTATTAGCGGATTGGTCCAGGAGATGAGTAAACTAGAACTTGTATCGGGAAGTAGGTGGAAAGAAATTGAAACCGAGCAACTAGAACTAAGGGAAACGATGGAGTCGAACAATAACGGGATACTAGCGAAATTAACAACAATGGAGTCTAACAATAACACTGTAATAGCAAGGTTGACTACAATTGAAACTAACCAAGCAAATGTAGATAAGGGCCTAGATAAGGAGCTGGAAAAGGCGAAGGACAGCATTAGGAAGGACTGGAATCGGATGACGGCAGAGGCGAAGGACGAGAAGTTGATTATGATAAAACAATTAGGCGATAACTGCAATCGAATCCGCGACATTGAAGAGAACATGAAAGCTAAGTTACAAGAACACAATGATCGTCTGATAAAGAGCGAGTTGAAATCGATGGAAAGGGGGACCATACTTGCCTCATTAGTGGACAGGCAGAAAGATGAACACTTAGATAAGGAGATAACTTCAAACAATTCGGAGACAGGTCGGAGCCCAGACACCGTGAACACACAGCTATTTAGAGAATGCGAGGGACGTGCTTCTACCCCTCAGGCAAACCAATTACCAGCTCAAGTTATTCAGGTTATTAGAGCGAATGATTTCCGCCCGAATAAATTTATACCTGATACTGGAGTTACACCGAAAATGTTCCTGAAAGAATTGGAACATTTCTTTATGGACCAAAATCTAAGTCCGGAGAGACAATTGAGGACAGTAGAACGCTATCTTGGCGGCGGAGCATTAATTTGGTTCTTAAGCTTCCGCTATACATTTGAAACAATGGAGGGTTTCCGACAGGCGTTTTTAAAAAAATTTTGGGGGCCGAGCCATCAGCAAAACTTGAGGTTGGAACTCTACGCAAGAAAATACCACGGTTCACAACAAACCAGATTTGCAGACTACTTCACACGTCAGATGTTAAATTTGCGCGATCTTGACCACCCACCGAATGAACAGGATCTCATAATGACGATTAGCAAGCAACTCCCTACACATGCTCAGCAATTTTTAGCAGCAGCAAATATAAGTACAGCAGTCGAAGCGGAAGAATTATTACGGCATTTAGATGAGTCCAACAATCAATTTCAAGGCAGGGAAAAAAGAGTAAACAGGGACGAGATGGTTAACACCACTGAAATAGTAAAACCTCAGGCCGGAAACACTAAATCGCAGTCGACTAACACGGGAAATAATCAGAACCAAAGAAACGACACGGGAAATAATCAGAACCAAAGAAACGACACGGGAAATGAAAGGAGGTTCCAAACGAGGTACGACGACCAGCAGAGGAGAAAATATTATGAGGAAGGATATCCGCAGAGGAGATACCAGAACCAGGGACGATTCTATGGGAGACAGGAGATCCCATATAGAGGCAACAATTACGACAACAATTATAATCAGAGGTGGCAACAAAGACGGTACGAGAACCATGGTAACCGCAGAAACCAACGGTATCACGAAAAATCGGGACTACAGGATGACTATCGTAATCTAGACCAACGATACGAGGAATCGCAACGTTATTTAGAGGAGCTACAAAATACTGGAGGGGGAGAGAGAAATCGCTGGGAAAACGCGATGAACAGACGTAAGGATCCAGACAACTACACGGAAGATGACGGGGCGCAAAGCTTACAGATGCAGCGTGAAAGACAGGAATCTGGACGACAAAATCAAAATGGAGGTCGCCAGGATAAAAAAAACATAAAAAACGACCAAGAAGACAGTCTCACGAGCGACCAGTGTGCTGAAGGAGATGGATGGATTGTGGCAAATATTACGGAGTGGATCGCGAGACCAGAGGATTGCCTAGAAGAAATCATTAAACCTCACAATGACACTATTATGAAATTACCTGTTATTTATGCTAGAATCGGCGGATTAAGGGTAAAATGTTTAGTTGATACGGGTAGTCAGATAAGTCTAGTATCTGAGGCCTTAGTGCGAGAGATAGGGCGGAATTACACAGTACCTATAATTCCGGTCCCTCAAATGAAAGTACGTGGCGTTATTCCTGAGCGCACCGTGACTTGTAAAACACAAGCGTACTTGGAACTAGAAATTCTGGAGCATACATTCGCTCAGAGTTTCATAATTCTACCTAAGCTAAACTTCAACATAATACTGGGATCAAATTTCATATGTGAATATCAAGCAGTCATCGACTTGCATAAAAACACTGTGAGTTTCAAGAATATAGAAGGAATGAGGAATGTGGGGTTGAACATGAATGAAGCGACTACAGGGGGAGAGGTAAACACCTGGCTGCTCGAAGCAATTAGTGAGGAGATAAGGGAAGAATTGGAGCTTGGAACTGATGGCATAAACACTGCACTCGTGGAACTTGAAGAAGAAGAAGAAGAAGGAGCTGAGATATGGGCATTGTTGGCTGAAGCAGATGGCAACGCAGACGACTTCGAACAACAATTACAAGAACGCCTAGATGGAGTCAATTTAAGGGGTGCAGACAAAGAAAGACTCGAACAGATACTCAGAAAACACCGTAATGTCTTTGATACAATACCTGGGAAAATCTTAAATTTTAAATATTCTATGCAAGTCAGTGATTGGTCCCCATTTAAAAGCCGATTGTATCCAATACCTGAAAAATATCAGAACCAAGTAAGCGAGATTATTGGCGGGATGCTACAGGCTGGAGTTATACGCAAGACTCCCACGCCATTTCTCAATGCTATATTGGCCGTTGCCAAACCTAATGGTTCAATAAGGCTATGTTTAGACGCCAGACCCCTCAACAATAGACTTCTTCCAGAATATGACCAAGCGCCGTTAATCAGAGACGTCCTTAAGGGTTTCCGAGGAAAAAGCATTTATTCGAGTGTGGATTTGACCTCAAGTTTTCACCACATCGAATTGGATGAAAAATCCCAATTGTTGACAGGCTTCCTGTTCAACAATCAAACATTCGTATTTTCGAGGATGCCTTTTGGCGTTAAAACAGCCGGTTGTGCCCTAATAAGAGCCCTAGATCGCAATTTGACAGAGGAGGTCAAGCAGATGACAGTGAGGTACATTGACGATATATTGTTGGCGTCTGACAATATTGAAGATCACATGAATAATCTGGACAAGTTACTGGACAACCTACGCACATCGAACTTCAAAATCAACCTTAAAAAGTCGCATTTCTTTAAAGATGAAATTTTGTATTTAGGACATGTTATCGATAAGGATGGAGTGAGACCAAATCCAGCCAAGATTGAAGCAATTATGAACTTCCCCACACCAACTAGGGTGAAACATGTTCGTGCTTTCCTGGGAGCCGAGAAGGAATAATGTCATAGGAGCAAATTGCACGGACATAGTACCATGCACAAGTACACTTGGCTAGCATCGGTGAGTACTCGTTGTGAAGAACGTAAACATTGTGTTGTTTACATATGAGGAGGAAAGCAGGTAGTCTAATGCTAATGACGTCTAAGTGGAATGAGAGAGAAGAAATACCAGACACGCTTGAGGCGACGAGACATTGAGGAAACTCATTAGTGAAAGGTAGCTGAGTACTAGGCTGATAGCAGGGGCGTATAAGATCTACGATTTGAAGAGGGGCTTACTCTCGCAGAAAAGAGGTGCCGTATGGAAGTGAAATCTACTTCTTCTAAGTTAAATTTCACCTTTTATGGGGTGAATGAACCCTAAAATCCTATGCTAATATTTCAGTGTTCATATTATTCTTTTCTTTGGGCATAGATTTATGTTATTTGAAGGAAGTTCTGGTTAGCTTGAGGGAGGCTGTGATGCTCTGAGAGCCGAGCGATGTCACAATACTGGAGACGTGAAGTCTGCACAATCTATTTTTGGCTCGCATCTTGCGAACAATGAAACTGAACTAAGTCGTCATAAGCTTGAAGGCACAATACAGAAGTTTCCTTGTATATGACAGCCAAGGTTGAATGCGCACTGGATCTTCGCGCTGATTGACGTCACAAATAGGTGTGACCACGAACATAATGCTTCAAAGGATTTGAACTTGTGACCAATGAAAGGCGAATGCTTAGGGTGGCCCGAATCTAAAAGTACCCACGCGACAGTGAATTAATAGATCCTACGATGCAATATTCTCCGCAATAGTATGGCTGTAATGTGCGAATTTTTACAAGACTTTTGATATGTGTTCAAACGTGATAGGACAATTTTATCGATTTATTGAGGAGCGGATATCCCCCTCCTAAAGATTTGAGTGATTGAATGAATACTGGGAGCCGAGCAACACGGAAAAGACACTTGATTTTGTGAAGCGGACGGCGAAGCCAGGCCGGGCTGTATAGCGATTACTTTTAACTTGTGCTAGTGACTAAAACTTAGTAAGTTGTGTGTCGAGCAACATATTGATTTTAGTGAGTACTTAAGTGGTTCTTACACCACAAAGTCAGGGCAAGTCAGCGATACTGCGATAGGACTCTTGTGTGAATTTAGTAGCACAAATAAGCAGTTATATTTTTGATATTAACCATTACACTTTCATTCAGCGCCAAGATGACGACCGACGGCAGAAGGAACATGGTATCATCAGCAACGACTTCAAGAGTTGAAATTATGGAAGGCTAGGTCCATAATACTGGATGATGACGAGGTCAATTCCATGGCATCGGACTAGACGCAGATGTGTTGAGTAAAAATTTGAATTAATTCATTTTGATGGGTAAAAAAAATCGCGTATAACTGGAAAATTGTATATTTTGTAAATAACTTTGTTTTGTGTGCGAATATGTAGATTCTGCCGGCATGATATTTTAAATAGCGATACGTGACAATTTTGCTGATTCTTTTTGCATTTAATATTCTATTGGCATTTGCTGATGTTGATCTGTTATGATTAGAGTACAAGTTCTTCAAGTTGTTGTGTACTTGAAAAGCCTAGTACTTATGAGGTTAATTATCACGGAAACGTTAGATAAGCGGTGACAAGTGGGACTTGATAATATTAATGTCAGGTCTGGTTTGGGAATTCTGATATTTACGATCGTTATGCAAACGCAGTGATTTTGTACTTTGTAATTTAAGCAACAGTAGTTGCACGGGAGGAATTTCTACCTCACCGTATTTGATGTTTTATTGCTTCAGTTCTGATCTGTGGTACCAGTTGGGTCTTTTTGACAAGCTATATTATGTGTGTGTGCTACGGTGTGATTCTACATGAGAGCTGGCGGGGACGTGATATCCAGTGCCGTTGCTAATACTTTTCAGGGTACGTGACCTATGGGGCGTATTTGCTGAGATTGAATCTTGATATCCCAGGTAGGGATTTTGTGTTTTTAAGAACGATGAATTTATTATGTCGCGATTACAGGAGCTGCGAGACTTCTACGAGGATTCAGGCTTTGGGCTTGAATAATATTATTATGCACACACATGGCACCGATTCAGCGCTTGTTTGACCTTGGACCCAGAATTGGAATATTCATTATGCATCCAGCATTGTGCTGAGATATTAGGCCCATAAATTGTATAAATGTCTTGCTTAACGATGCGTAAATACTTTTATTGAATTAAGGGATTAGATGCCCACGCCGCTTTGTCTAAAGATTTTTCGTCGTATTAATCGGAGTGTTTTTGTGCTTGTCCATTTGGCATTGCATTTCATGTCATTTATTGCTGTAAGCATTCTTGTTGTGTGACCGGCGTCGGCCGTGTGAATTTAATGTAATTATCGGGACGCATTCGGCGGTTCTTTCTGTTTTGCCTTGTCACGTAGCGCTCTGTTTTGAGTAAATGGCATAAGACCTGCACACAGGCCGCTTGTAATCTGTAAATATCAATTCGTGATATTATGTGTTTATTTTATAAAAGGGTTAGTGCATGCCGGCATAGATATTAATTTGTTTTACCTTTCTAATACTTTCCAGTAGTGACGTGATTAATTTTCCCACAGACAGGAGTTCACGGCCCAGTCGTATGTAGCGCATGGAAGTGAATTCCGGTCTAAATACTCAACTAATCAAAGTGTAGTTCAAAAAAAAACGTATAGCGCGGCACATAATATTGTATTTTATTTCAGGTATTTTTATTTTGTTTGATCATTTTGTAAAATTTTGTATCGTGATGTGTTAGATCACGTGGGTTTAAGGCTGTCTAAGCCAAGTGTTTAGATAATTCTATTTAAACTGACATGCAGATCAGTTATTCATTTTTATTAGCTGTTGTGGTGAGTGGCAATTTTGTCAACACGGGCAAATGGAGCTTCCGTCTCTCAGCTGACGTTGGCAGATCGCCAGTCCTCATACTCGCTAAGTGGGTTGATGAACTCCCAGCTGTTACTCATAACAGAAGGTAGGGTTATCAGCACACGCAAGGGAGGATATATTTGTTCTATGGCTGATTCAGTATTAAATTGTATTTTGTTTTAACCTGTCATTTTAATTATTCATAACATTAGAACCTTATGGACCCTGGAAACTTTATGAGAGGCATGTTCTATAAACCAATTAGTGACCGATCATGACCCCGCAGTTTTCTCGTGTAATGTCATCTCTTCCAAAGGGCACATAAGATTTCTATGGCGCTGCCACGTGGGTCAAATTGGTTTCTTTATGTATCACAAGGTGACAGTAAGAATTCTATGACTCCGACACGTAAGCCAATTTTTTGTGTATGCGTACATTGGTGCAAAGTGTGGAAGCTGGGAAAAGCAATATGGAATGGCTAGACCAGTGAAACACGTCGTACGTATAAATAGATCACCGGATGTGATATTTTATTTACTTAGATAAGCGATGTGTTACCGCTAGAAATTTGTTATGTAAAATCTTGGAGTTTGTAATAGAATTAAATTTGGAACATAGTAGTTGAATTGAGATTTGATAAGTAAATACTAGAGCATATGTTCCAGGCGCCCAACCATTTAAAATAATACTTTTGTTAGCAATCCAAACTCCAAAAATTTGAATGACAGGAAGGTTATACCTTAAGAGCTAATTAATATGTTGGTCAATTAGTTATATTAGTCAGATATAAGGCTAGAAATTTGGTACTGAATCAAAGGGGTTTTAAAGACAGAATTAATAAAAATAATTGATATACTCAAGGATGTGTTGCTTAGGGTAAATGTAAATGAATTGAGTAATCAAAGGGTTAAATTGGGGATAATTATGTGCGTGCATATGTGCCAATTTGGTGATGGTCTTGTCATTGTCCTATATTTCTAAAGTGTGATATTATATTGTGTGAAGATATGGCGACTCTCGCAGAAATACGTGAAGTGGTTGAGGAGGCAGCGAAACGCACTCAACAAAAATTAACCGAACTTAGGGTTGAAATGACAAATGAGATAGCGCAGGCTAGCGAAAAACAGTCTAACGACATGCAAATTCAAAGTGAAAAACAATCGAATGAACTCAAGGAACAATTACACACGCAACTCGAAATTCAAAGTGAAAAACAGTCTAACGAGTTAGAGGGGCGTTTGAACACAATAACCAAACAGAATACCGACGGTCTTGTAGCACTTTCAACCGAGATAAAAGATTACACAAAACAGCAATTAATTTTATTAGCCAGTGACGTGGAGAATAATAATAAGAAACAACTAGCCGAAATCAAAAAGATTGAGGATACTTTCAGCTTAAAACTTGATAATCTAGATGAAGTCGTGATGGGTAAACTCGCACAAATTGAAAATGCATGTTCAATGAATACAGCAGAGATAAAGCGGGCGCAAAATCATTTAGAAGAGAAATTTATTAAAATCGAAGAAGGGGCACAGTTAGTCCAGACACAAATCGATACTATTGACGGAGGTATTAGCGGATTGGTCCAGGAGATGAGTAAACTAGAACTTGTATCGGGAAGTAGGTGGAAAGAAATTGAAACCGAGCAACTAGAACTAAGGGAAACGATGGAGTCGAACAATAACGGGATACTAGCGAAATTAACAACAATGGAGTCTAACAATAACACTGTAATAGCAAGGTTGACTACAATTGAAACTAACCAAGCAAATGTAGATAAGGGCCTAGATAAGGAGCTGGAAAAGGCGAAGGACAGCATTAGGAAGGACTGGAATCGGATGACGGCAGAGGCGAAGGACGAGAAGTTGATTATGATAAAACAATTAGGCGATAACTGCAATCGAATCCGCGACATTGAAGAGAACATGAAAGCTAAGTTACAAGAACACAATGATCGTCTGATAAAGAGCGAGTTGAAATCGATGGAAAGGGGGACCATACTTGCCTCATTAGTGGACAGGCAGAAAGATGAACACTTAGATAAGGAGATAACTTCAAACAATTCGGAGACAGGTCGGAGCCCAGACACCGTGAACACACAGCTATTTAGAGAATGCGAGGGACGTGCTTCTACCCCTCAGGCAAACCAATTACCAGCTCAAGTTATTCAGGTTATTAGAGCGAATGATTTCCGCCCGAATAAATTTATACCTGATACTGGAGTTACACCGAAAATGTTCCTGAAAGAATTGGAAAATTTCTTTATGGACCAAAATCTAAGTCCGGAGAGACAATTGAGGACAGTAGAACGCTATCTTGGCGGCGGAGCATTAATTTGGTTCTTAAGCTTCCGCTATACATTTGAAACAATGGAGGGTTTCCGACAGGCGTTTTTAAAAAAATTTTGGGGGCCGAGCCATCAGCAAAACTTGAGGTTGGAACTCTACGCAAGAAAATACCACGGTTCACAACAAACCAGATTTGCAGACTACTTCACACGTCAGATGTTAAATTTGCGCGATCTTGACCACCCACCGAATGAACAGGATCTCATAATGACGATTAGCAAGCAACTCCCTACACATGCTCAGCAATTTTTAGCAGCAGCAAATATAAGTACAGCAGTCGAAGCGGAAGAATTATTACGGCATTTAGATGAGTCCAACAATCAATTTCAAGGAAGGGAAAAAAGAGTAAACAGGGACGAGATGGTTAACACCACTGAAATAGTAAAACCTCAGGCCGGAAACACTAAATCGCAGTCGACTAACACGGGAAATAATCAGAACCAAAGAAACGACACGGGAAATAATCAGAACCAAAGAAACGACACGGGAAATGAAAGGAGGTTCCAAACGAGGTACGACGACCAGCAGAGGAGAAAATATTATGAGGAAGGATATCCGCAGAGGAGATACCAGAACCAGGGACGATTCTATGGGAGACAGGAGATCCCATATAGAGGCAACAATTACGACAACAATTATAATCAGAGGTGGCAACAAAGACGGTACGAGAACCATGGTAACCGCAGAAACCAACGGTATCACGAAAAATCGGGACTACAGGATGACTATCGTAATCTAGACCAACGATACGAGGAATCGCAACGTTATTTAGAGGAGCTACAAAATACTGGAGGGGGAGAGAGAAATCGCTGGGAAAACGCGATGAACAGACGTAAGGATCCAGACAACTACACGGAAGATGACGGGGCGCAAAGCTTACAGATGCAGCGTGAAAGACAGGAATCTGGACGACAAAATCAAAATGGAGGTCGCCAGGATAAAAAAAACATAAAAAACGACCAAGAAGACAGTCTCACGAGCGACCAGTGTGCTGAAGGAGATGGATGGATTGTGGCAAATATTACGGAGTGGATCGCGAGACCAGAGGATTGCCTAGAAGAAATCATTAAACCTCACAATGACACTATTATGAAATTACCTGTTATTTATGCTAGAATCGGCGGATTAAGGGTAAAATGTTTAGTTGATACGGGTAGTCAGATAAGTCTAGTATCTGAGGCCTTAGTGCGAGAGATAGGGCGGAATTACACAGTACCTATAATTCCGGTCCCTCAAATGAAAGTACGTGGCGTTATTCCTGAGCGCACCGTGACTTGTAAAACACAAGCGTACTTGGAACTAGAAATTCTGGAGCATACATTCGCTCAGAGTTTCATAATTCTACCTAAGCTAAACTTCAACATAATACTGGGATCAAATTTCATATGTGAATATCAAGCAGTCATCGACTTGCATAAAAACACTGTGAGTTTCAAGAATATAGAAGGAATGAGGAATGTGGGGTTGAACATGAATGAAGCGACTACAGGGGGAGAGGTAAACACCTGGCTGCTCGAAGCAATTAGTGAGGAGATAAGGGAAGAATTGGAGCTTGGAACTGATGGCATAAACACTGCACTCGTGGAACTTGAAGAAGAAGAAGAAGGAGCTGAGATATGGGCATTGTTGGCTGAAGCAGATGGCAACGCAGACGACTTCGAACAACAATTACAAGAACGCCTAGATGGAGTCAATTTAAGGGGTGCAGACAAAGAAAGACTCGAACAGATACTCAGAAAACACCGTAATGTCTTTGATACAATACCTGGGAAAATCTTAAATTTTAAATATTCTATGCAAGTCAGTGATTGGTCCCCATTTAAAAGCCGATTGTATCCAATACCTGAAAAATATCAGAACCAAGTAAGCGAGATTATTGGCGGGATGCTACAGGCTGGAGTTATACGCAAGACTCCCACGCCATTTCTCAATGCTATATTGGCCGTTGCCAAACCTAATGGTTCAATAAGGCTATGTTTAGACGCCAGACCCCTCAACAATAGACTTCTTCCAGAATATGACCAAGCGCCGTTAATCAGAGACGTCCTTAAGGGTTTCCGAGGAAAAAGCATTTATTCGAGTGTGGATTTGACCTCAAGTTTTCACCACATCGAATTGGATGAAAAATCCCAATTGTTGACAGGCTTCCTGTTCAACAATCAAACATTCGTATTTTCGAGGATGCCTTTTGGCGTTAAAACAGCCGGTTGTGCCCTAATAAGAGCCCTAGATCGCAATTTGACAGAGGAGGTCAAGCAGATGACAGTGAGGTACATTGACGATATATTGTTGGCGTCTGACAATATTGAAGATCACATGAATAATCTGGACAAGTTACTGGACAACCTACGCACATCGAACTTCAAAATCAACCTTAAAAAGTCGCATATCTTTAAAGATGAAATTTTGTATTTAGGACATGTTATCGATAAGGATGGAGTGAGACCAAATCCAGCCAAGATTGAAGCAATTATGAACTTCCCCACACCAACTAGGGTGAAACATGTTCGTGCTTTCCTGGGAGCCGAGAAGGAATAATGTCATAGGAGCAAATTGCACGGACATAGTACCATGCACAAGTACACTTGGCTAGCATCGGTGAGTACTCGTTGTGAAGAACGTAAACATTGTGTTGTTTACATATGAGGAGGAAAGCAGGTAGTCTAATGCTAATGACGTCTAAGTGGAATGAGAGAGAAGAAATACCAGACACGCTTGAGGCGACGAGACATTGAGGAAACTCATTAGTGAAAGGTAGCTGAGTACTAGGCTGATAGCAGGGGCGTATAAGATCTACGATTTGAAGAGGGGCTTACTCTCGCAGAAAAGAGGTGCCGTATGGAAGTGAAATCTACTTCTTCTAAGTTAAATTTCACCTTTTATGGGGTGAATGAACCCTAAAATCCTATGCTAATATTTCAGTGTTCATATTATTCTTTTCTTTGGGCATAGATTTATGTTATTTGAAGGAAGTTCTGGTTAGCTTGAGGGAGGCTGTGATGCTCTGAGAGCCGAGCGATGTCACAATACTGGAGACGTGAAGTCTGCACAATCTATTTTTGGCTCGCATCTTGCGAACAATGAAACTGAACTAAGTCGTCATAAGCTTGAAGGCACAATACAGAAGTTTCCTTGTATATGACAGCCAAGGTTGAATGCGCACTGGATCTTCGCGCTGATTGACGTCACAAATAGGTGTGACCACGAACATAATGCTTCAAAGGATTTGAACTTGTGACCAATGAAAGGCGAATGCTTAGGGTGGCCCGAATCTAAAAGTACCCACGCGACAGTGAATTAATAGATCCTACGATGCAATATTCTCCGCAATAGTATGGCTGTAATGTGCGAATTTTTACAAGACTTTTGATATGTGTTCAAACGTGATAGGACAATTTTATCGATTTATTGAGGAGCGGATATCCCCCTCCTAAAGATTTGAGTGATTGAATGAATACTGGGAGCCGAGCAACACGGAAAAGACACTTGATTTTGTGAAGCGGACGGGCGAAGCCAGGCCGGGCTGTATAGCGATTACTTTTAACTTGTGCTAGTGACTAAAACTTAGTAAGTTGTGTGTCGAGCAACATATTGATTTTAGTGAGTACTTAAGTGGTTCTTACACCACAAAGTCAGGGCAAGTCAGCGATACTGCGATAGGACTCTTGTGTGAATTTAGTAGCACAAATAAGCAGTTATATTTTTGATATTAACCATTACACTTTCATTCAGCGCCAAGATGACGACCGACGGCAGAAGGAACATGGTATCATCAGCAACGACTTCAAGAGTTGAAATTATGGAAGGCTAGGTCCATAATACTGGATGATGACGAGGTCAATTCCATGGCATCGGACTAGACGCAGATGTGTTGAGTAAAAATTTGAATTAATTCATTTTGATGGGTAAAAAAAATCGCGTATAACTGGAAAATTGTATATTTTGTAAATAACTTTGTTTTGTGTGCGAATATGTAGATTCTGCCGGCATGATATTTTAAATAGCGATACGTGACAATTTTGCTGATTCTTTTTGCATTTAATATTCTATTGGCATTTGCTGATGTTGATCTGTTATGATTAGAGTACAAGTTCTTCAAGTTGTTGTGTACTTGAAAAGCCTAGTACTTATGAGGTTAATTATCACGGAAACGTTAGATAAGCGGTGACAAGTGGGACTTGATAATATTAATGTCAGGTCTGGTTTGGGAATTCTGATATTTACGATCGTTATGCAAACGCAGTGATTTTGTACTTTGTAATTTAAGCAACAGTAGTTGCACGGGAGGAATTTCTACCTCACCGTATTTGATGTTTTATTGCTTCAGTTCTGATCTGTGGTACCAGTTGGGTCTTTTTGACAAGCTATATTATGTGTGTGTGCTACGGTGTGATTCTACATGAGAGCTGGCGGGGACGTGATATCCAGTGCCGTTGCTAATACTTTTCAGGGTACGTGACCTATGGGGCGTATTTGCTGAGATTGAATCTTGATATCCCAGGTAGGGATTTTGTGTTTTTAAGAACGATGAATTTATTATGTCGCGATTACAGGAGCTGCGAGACTTCTACGAGGATTCAGGCTTTGGGCTTGAATAATATTATTATGCACACACATGGCACCGATTCAGCGCTTGTTTGACCTTGGACCCAGAATTGGAATATTCATTATGCATCCAGCATTGTGCTGAGATATTAGGCCCATAAATTGTATAAATGTCTTGCTTAACGATGCGTAAATACTTTTATTGAATTAAGGGATTAGATGCCCACGCCGCTTTGTCTAAAGATTTTTCGTCGTATTAATCGGAGTGTTTTTGTGCTTGTCCATTTGGCATTGCATTTCATGTCATTTATTGCTGTAAGCATTCTTGTTGTGTGACCGGCGTCGGCCGTGTGAATTTAATGTAATTATCGGGACGCATTCGGCGGTTCTTTCTGTTTTGCCTTGTCACGTAGCGCTCTGTTTTGAGTAAATGGCATAAGACCTGCACACAGGCCGCTTGTAATCTGTAAATATCAATTCGTGATATTATGTGTTTATTTTATAAAAGGGTTAGTGCATGCCGGCATAGATATTAATTTGTTTTACCTTTCTAATACTTTCCAGTAGTGACGTGATTAATTTTCCCACAGACAGGAGTTCACGGCCCAGTCGTATGTAGCGCATGGAAGTGAATTCCGGTCTAAATACTCAACTAATCAAAGTGTAGTTCAAAAAAAACGTATAGCGCGGCACATAATATTGTATTTTATTTCAGGTATTTTTATTTTGTTTGATCATTTTGTAAAATTTTGTATCGTGATGTGTTAGATCACGTGGGTTTAAGGCTGTCTAAGCCAAGTGTTTAGATAATTCTATTTAAACTGACATGCAGATCAGTTATTCATTTTTATTAGCTGTTGTGGTGAGTGGCAATTTTGTCAACACGGGCAAATGGAGCTTCCGTCTCTCAGCTGACGTTGGCAGATCGCCAGTCCTCATACTCGCTAAGTGGGTTGATGAACTCCCAGCTGTTACTCATAACAGAAGGTAGGGTTATCAGCACACGCAAGGGAGGATATATTTGTTCTATGGCTGATTCAGTATTAAATTGTATTTTGTTTTAACCTGTCATTTTAATTATTCATAACATTAGAACCTTATGGACCCTGGAAACTTTATGAGAGGCATGTTCTATAAACCAATTAGTGACCGATCATGACCCCGCAGTTTTCTCGTGTAATGTCATCTCTTCCAAAGGGCACATAAGATTTCTATGGCGCTGCCACGTGGGTCAAATTGGTTTCTTTATGTATCACAAGGTGACAGTAAGAATTCTATGACTCCGACACGTAAGCCAATTTTTTGTGTATGCGTACATTGGTGCAAAGTGTGGAAGCTGGGAAAAGCAATATGGAATGGCTAGACCAGTGAAACACGTCGTACGTATAAATAGATCACCGGATGTGATATTTTATTTACTTAGATAAGCGATGTGTTACCGCTAGAAATTTGTTATGTAAAATCTTGGAGTTTGTAATAGAATTAAATTTGGAACATAGTAGTTGAATTGAGATTTGATAAGTAAATACTAGAGCATATGTTCCAGGCGCCCAACCATTTAAAATAATACTTTTGTTAGCAATCCAAACTCCAAAAATTTTAATGACAGGAAGGTTATACCTTAAGAGCTAATTAATATGTTGGTCAATTAGTTATATTAGTCAGATATAAGGCTAGAAATTTGGTACTGAATCAAAGGGGTTTTAAAGACAGAATTAATAAAAATAATTGATATACTCAAGGATGTGTTGCTTAGGGTAAATGTAAATGAATTGAGTAATCAAAGGGTTAAATTGGGGATAATTATGTGCGTGCATATGTGCCAATTTGGTGATGGTCTTGTCATTGTCCTATATTTCTAAAGTGTGATATTAT
The DNA here is from genome assembly GCA_946902985.2 of Meconema thalassinum. NCBI lineage: Eukaryota > Metazoa > Arthropoda > Insecta > Orthoptera > Tettigoniidae > Meconema > Meconema thalassinum. The sequence goes on from OX336388.2 coordinate 2,005,122,557, forward strand.
ATTGTGTGAAGATATGGCGACTCTCGCAGAAATACGTGAAGTGGTTGAGGAGGCAGCGAAACGCACTCAACAAAAATTAACCGAACTTAGGGTTGAAATGACAAATGAGATAGCGCAGGCTAGCGAAAAACAGTCTAACGACATGCAAATTCAAAGTGAAAAACAATCGAATGAACTCAAGGAACAATTACACACGCAACTCGAAATTCAAAGTGAAAAACAGTCTAACGAGTTAGAGGGGCGTTTGAACACAATAACCAAACAGAATACCGACGGTCTTGTAGCACTTTCAACCGAGATAAAAGATTACACAAAACAGCAATTAATTTTATTAGCCAGTGACGTGGAGAATAATAATAAGAAACAACTAGCCGAAATCAAAAAGATTGAGGATACTTTCAGCTTAAAACTTGATAATCTAGATGAAGTCGTGATGGGTAAACTCGCACAAATTGAAAATGCATGTTCAATGAATACAGCAGAGATAAAGCGGGCGCAAAATCATTTAGAAGAGAAATTTATTAAAATCGAAGAAGGGGCACAGTTAGTCCAGACACAAATCGATACTATTGACGGAGGTATTAGCGGATTGGTCCAGGAGATGAGTAAACTAGAACTTGTATCGGGAAGTAGGTGGAAAGAAATTGAAACCGAGCAACTAGAACTAAGGGAAACGATGGAGTCGAACAATAACGGGATACTAGCGAAATTAACAACAATGGAGTCTAACAATAACACTGTAATAGCAAGGTTGACTACAATTGAAACTAACCAAGCAAATGTAGATAAGGGCCTAGATAAGGAGCTGGAAAAGGCGAAGGACAGCATTAGGAAGGACTGGAATCGGATGACGGCAGAGGCGAAGGACGAGAAGTTGATTATGATAAAACAATTAGGCGATAACTGCAATCGAATCCGCGACATTGAAGAGAACATGAAAGCTAAGTTACAAGAACACAATGATCGTCTGATAAAGAGCGAGTTGAAATCGATGGAAAGGGGGACCATACTTGCCTCATTAGTGGACAGGCAGAAAGATGAACACTTAGATAAGGAGATAACTTCAAACAATTCGGAGACAGGTCGGAGCCCAGACACCGTGAACACACAGCTATTTAGAGAATGCGAGGGACGTGCTTCTACCCCTCAGGCAAACCAATTACCAGCTCAAGTTATTCAGGTTATTAGAGCGAATGATTTCCGCCCGAATAAATTTATACCTGATACTGGAGTTACACCGAAAATGTTCCTGAAAGAATTGGAAAATTTCTTTATGGACCAAAATCTAAGTCCGGAGAGACAATTGAGGACAGTAGAACGCTATCTTGGCGGCGGAGCATTAATTTGGTTCTTAAGCTTCCGCTATACATTTGAAACAATGGAGGGTTTCCGACAGGCGTTTTTAAAAAAATTTTGGGGGCCGAGCCATCAGCAAAACTTGAGGTTGGAACTCTACGCAAGAAAATACCACGGTTCACAACAAACCAGATTTGCAGACTACTTCACACGTCAGATGTTAAATTTGCGCGATCTTGACCACCCACCGAATGAACAGGATCTCATAATGACGATTAGCAAGCAACTCCCTACACATGCTCAGCAATTTTTAGCAGCAGCAAATATAAGTACAGCAGTCGAAGCGGAAGAATTATTACGGCATTTAGATGAGTCCAACAATCAATTTCAAGGAAGGGAAAAAAGAGTAAACAGGGACGAGATGGTTAACACCACTGAAATAGTAAAACCTCAGGCCGGAAACACTAAATCGCAGTCGACTAACACGGGAAATAATCAGAACCAAAGAAACGACACGGGAAATAATCAGAACCAAAGAAACGACACGGGAAATGAAAGGAGGTTCCAAACGAGGTACGACGACCAGCAGAGGAGAAAATATTATGAGGAAGGATATCCGCAGAGGAGATACCAGAACCAGGGACGATTCTATGGGAGACAGGAGATCCCATATAGAGGCAACAATTACGACAACAATTATAATCAGAGGTGGCAACAAAGACGGTACGAGAACCATGGTAACCGCAGAAACCAACGGTATCACGAAAAATCGGGACTACAGGATGACTATCGTAATCTAGACCAACGATACGAGGAATCGCAACGTTATTTAGAGGAGCTACAAAATACTGGAGGGGGAGAGAGAAATCGCTGGGAAAACGCGATGAACAGACGTAAGGATCCAGACAACTACACGGAAGATGACGGGGCGCAAAGCTTACAGATGCAGCGTGAAAGACAGGAATCTGGACGACAAAATCAAAATGGAGGTCGCCAGGATAAAAAAAACATAAAAAACGACCAAGAAGACAGTCTCACGAGCGACCAGTGTGCTGAAGGAGATGGATGGATTGTGGCAAATATTACGGAGTGGATCGCGAGACCAGAGGATTGCCTAGAAGAAATCATTAAACCTCACAATGACACTATTATGAAATTACCTGTTATTTATGCTAGAATCGGCGGATTAAGGGTAAAATGTTTAGTTGATACGGGTAGTCAGATAAGTCTAGTATCTGAGGCCTTAGTGCGAGAGATAGGGCGGAATTACACAGTACCTATAATTCCGGTCCCTCAAATGAAAGTACGTGGCGTTATTCCTGAGCGCACCGTGACTTGTAAAACACAAGCGTACTTGGAACTAGAAATTCTGGAGCATACATTCGCTCAGAGTTTCATAATTCTACCTAAGCTAAACTTCAACATAATACTGGGATCAAATTTCATATGTGAATATCAAGCAGTCATCGACTTGCATAAAAACACTGTGAGTTTCAAGAATATAGAAGGAATGAGGAATGTGGGGTTGAACATGAATGAAGCGACTACAGGGGGAGAGGTAAACACCTGGCTGCTCGAAGCAATTAGTGAGGAGATAAGGGAAGAATTGGAGCTTGGAACTGATGGCATAAACACTGCACTCGTGGAACTTGAAGAAGAAGAAGAAGAAGGAGCTGAGATATGGGCATTGTTGGCTGAAGCAGATGGCAACGCAGACGACTTCGAACAACAATTACAAGAACGCCTAGATGGAGTCAATTTAAGGGGTGCAGACAAAGAAAGACTCGAACAGATACTCAGAAAACACCGTAATGTCTTTGATACAATACCTGGGAAAATCTTAAATTTTAAATATTCTATGCAAGTCAGTGATTGGTCCCCATTTAAAAGCCGATTGTATCCAATACCTGAAAAATATCAGAACCAAGTAAGCGAGATTATTGGCGGGATGCTACAGGCTGGAGTTATACGCAAGACTCCCACGCCATTTCTCAATGCTATATTGGCCGTTGCCAAACCTAATGGTTCAATAAGGCTATGTTTAGACGCCAGACCCCTCAACAATAGACTTCTTCCAGAATATGACCAAGCGCCGTTAATCAGAGACGTCCTTAAGGGTTTCCGAGGAAAAAGCATTTATTCGAGTGTGGATTTGACCTCAAGTTTTCACCACATCGAATTGGATGAAAAATCCCAATTGTTGACAGGCTTCCTGTTCAACAATCAAACATTCGTATTTTCGAGGATGCCTTTTGGCGTTAAAACAGCCGGTTGTGCCCTAATAAGAGCCCTAGATCGCAATTTGACAGAGGAGGTCAAGCAGATGACAGTGAGGTACATTGACGATATATTGTTGGCGTCTGACAATATTGAAGATCACATGAATAATCTGGACAAGTTACTGGACAACCTACGCACATCGAACTTCAAAATCAACCTTAAAAAGTCGCATTTCTTTAAAGATGAAATTTTGTATTTAGGACATGTTATCGATAAGGATGGAGTGAGACCAAATCCAGCCAAGATTGAAGCAATTATGAACTTCCCCACACCAACTAGGGTGAAACATGTTCGTGCTTTCCTGGGAGCCGAGAAGGAATAATGTCATAGGAGCAAATTGCACGGACATAGTACCATGCACAAGTACACTTGGCTAGCATCGGTGAGTACTCGTTGTGAAGAACGTAAACATTGTGTTGTTTACATATGAGGAGGAAAGCAGGTAGTCTAATGCTAATGACGTCTAAGTGGAATGAGAGAGAAGAAATACCAGACACGCTTGAGGCGACGAGACATTGAGGAAACTCATTAGTGAAAGGTAGCTGAGTACTAGGCTGATAGCAGGGGCGTATAAGATCTACGATTTGAAGAGGGGCTTACTCTCGCAGAAAAGAGGTGCCGTATGGAAGTGAAATCTACTTCTTCTAAGTTAAATTTCACCTTTTATGGGGTGAATGAACCCTAAAATCCTATGCTAATATTTCAGTGTTCATATTATTCTTTTCTTTGGGCATAGATTTATGTTATTTGAAGGAAGTTCTGGTTAGCTTGAGGGAGGCTGTGATGCTCTGAGAGCCGAGCGATGTCACAATACTGGAGACGTGAAGTCTGCACAATCTATTTTTGGCTCGCATCTTGCGAACAATGAAACTGAACTAAGTCGTCATAAGCTTGAAGGCACAATACAGAAGTTTCCTTGTATATGACAGCCAAGGTTGAATGCGCACTGGATCTTCGCGCTGATTGACGTCACAAATAGGTGTGACCACGAACATAATGCTTCAAAGGATTTGAACTTGTGACCAATGAAAGGCGAATGCTTAGGGTGGCCCGAATCTAAAAGTACCCACGCGACAGTGAATTAATAGATCCTACGATGCAATATTCTCCGCAATAGTATGGCTGTAATGTGCGAATTTTTACAAGACTTTTGATATGTGTTCAAACGTGATAGGACAATTTTATCGATTTATTGAGGAGCGGATATCCCCCTCCTAAAGATTTGAGTGATTGAATGAATACTGGGAGCCGAGCAACACGGAAAAGACACTTGATTTTGTGAAGCGGACGGCGAAGCCAGGCCGGGCTGTATAGCGATTACTTTTAACTTGTGCTAGTGACTAAAACTTAGTAAGTTGTGTGTCGAGCAACATATTGATTTTAGTGAGTACTTAAGTGGTTCTTACACCACAAAGTCAGGGCAAGTCAGCGATACTGCGATAGGACTCTTGTGTGAATTTAGTAGCACAAATAAGCAGTTATATTTTTGATATTAACCATTACACTTTCATTCAGCGCCAAGATGACGACCGACGGCAGAAGGAACATGGTATCATCAGCAACGACTTCAAGAGTTGAAATTATGGAAGGCTAGGTCCATAATACTGGATGATGACGAGGTCAATTCCATGGCATCGGACTAGACGCAGATGTGTTGAGTAAAAATTTGAATTAATTCATTTTGATGGGTAAAAAAAAATCGCGTATAACTGGAAAATTGTATATTTTGTAAATAACTTTGTTTTGTGTGCGAATATGTAGATTCTGCCGGCATGATATTTTAAATAGCGATACGTGACAATTTTGCTGATTCTTTTTGCATTTAATATTCTATTGGCATTTGCTGATGTTGATCTGTTATGATTAGAGTACAAGTTCTTCAAGTTGTTGTGTACTTGAAAAGCCTAGTACTTATGAGGTTAATTATCACGGAAACGTTAGATAAGCGGTGACAAGTGGGACTTGATAATATTAATGTCAGGTCTGGTTTGGGAATTCTGATATTTACGATCGTTATGCAAACGCAGTGATTTTGTACTTTGTAATTTAAGCAACAGTAGTTGCACGGGAGGAATTTCTACCTCACCGTATTTGATGTTTTATTGCTTCAGTTCTGATCTGTGGTACCAGTTGGGTCTTTTTGACAAGCTATATTATGTGTGTGTGCTACGGTGTGATTCTACATGAGAGCTGGCGGGGACGTGATATCCAGTGCCGTTGCTAATACTTTTCAGGGTACGTGACCTATGGGGCGTATTTGCTGAGATTGAATCTTGATATCCCAGGTAGGGATTTTGTGTTTTTAAGAACGATGAATTTATTATGTCGCGATTACAGGAGCTGCGAGACTTCTACGAGGATTCAGGCTTTGGGCTTGAATAATATTATTATGCACACACATGGCACCGATTCAGCGCTTGTTTGACCTTGGACCCAGAATTGGAATATTCATTATGCATCCAGCATTGTGCTGAGATATTAGGCCCATAAATTGTATAAATGTCTTGCTTAACGATGCGTAAATACTTTTATTGAATTAAGGGATTAGATGCCCACGCCGCTTTGTCTAAAGATTTTTCGTCGTATTAATCGGAGTGTTTTTGTGCTTGTCCATTTGGCATTGCATTTCATGTCATTTATTGCTGTAAGCATTCTTGTTGTGTGACCGGCGTCGGCCGTGTGAATTTAATGTAATTATCGGGACGCATTCGGCGGTTCTTTCTGTTTTGCCTTGTCACGTAGCGCTCTGTTTTGAGTAAATGGCATAAGACCTGCACACAGGCCGCTTGTAATCTGTAAATATCAATTCGTGATATTATGTGTTTATTTTATAAAAGGGTTAGTGCATGCCGGCATAGATATTAATTTGTTTTACCTTTCTAATACTTTCCAGTAGTGACGTGATTAATTTTCCCACAGACAGGAGTTCACGGCCCAGTCGTATGTAGCGCATGGAAGTGAATTCCGGTCTAAATACTCAACTAATCAAAGTGTAGTTCAAAAAAAACGTATAGCGCGGCACATAATATTGTATTTTATTTCAGGTATTTTTATTTTGTTTGATCATTTTGTAAAATTTTGTATCGTGATGTGTTAGATCACGTGGGTTTAAGGCTGTCTAAGCCAAGTGTTTAGATAATTCTATTTAAACTGACATGCAGATCAGTTATTCATTTTTATTAGCTGTTGTGGTGAGTGGCAATTTTGTCAACACGGGCAAATGGAGCTTCCGTCTCTCAGCTGACGTTGGCAGATCGCCAGTCCTCATACTCGCTAAGTGGGTTGATGAACTCCCAGCTGTTACTCATAACAGAAGGTAGGGTTATCAGCACACGCAAGGGAGGATATATTTGTTCTATGGCTGATTCAGTATTAAATTGTATTTTGTTTTAACCTGTCATTTTAATTATTCATAACATTAGAACCTTATGGACCCTGGAAACTTTATGAGAGGCATGTTCTATAAACCAATTAGTAACCGATCATGACCCCGCAGTTTTCTCGTGTAATGTCATCTCTTCCAAAGGGCACAATATATCACTTTCTTGTGGACACGATAACTACCGCAAGTTTGCACCAATCACTTTAATTTTTTCTACATAACATGTATCCCTATAAAATGTCGGTCATGTTCGTTAATGGGCACAATCGGTCGAAGGGGGTTAAAATGGGGGGCTTTTTTTTCGAAAAAGAGGAATATCGATGTAACTCTCTTAATATTTGAAATATCGAATCCATTCAAAGTTCCTACTATGTGTCGGATAAGGGCCAAAAATGTATGTTTGAAGAGTTTTTATAGCACCAACCATTGGCCAAAGGGGTGGGAAAATGAGGGTTTTCGGGAAACATTAATCACATCTCTCTTAATAGGTAAATATCAAAACCCTACAACATGGACAATATTCCCCTAATAATTACCTAAAACTTTTGTCTGAAAGAATTGTTGATATGACACAACATTACGCCAAGGGATGAGCAAAAATATTTTGGAATCAGAACGAAATGTCAAGAGCCTTCAGAGGTTGCCATGACAACGCTACTAAATTGATGAGGGATGAGCCATCAGACGTTGCTATGACAACGCCATTGCACGAGATCACATTCAGTTTTCCATCTGACTCTATGGGAAGCGCCTTCGGTGACGTAACTGGTAGCATGCTGAACCTCTATGCCCAAGGTCGTGGGTTCAAAGCCAGCCGAAGTCGTCGGATTTTCTAAGAGCGCTAAAAATCCCTCAGTGTCCTTCCTTTGGAGGGGAAGATCCAACGTTCGTTGCGAGTAGCTGGTTGCGGTGGCATCTATTAGGCAAGTTCGCAGCTAGGTGTCGTTGACGTATTATTTGGTAGCAAAATTAGGAACTACTACTTGAAATTGACCGTCTGCAGTCCTTACCTGAATTTCAGACTAATAAAGTCATCAGACACCGTTTGTCAGACAGATTCTACACACATCCAAAGTACTCGTGGTTACATGACCGTGTTGTTGCAACCCCTAAACTGAGGAACCAACCAACCTCTGTGCGGGAGATAATATTTTGCGTGAAGTAGTAACATATCGTTAGATAGTTACACATCAGTGTCGAAACCTTGCATAAGGACTGTGTGACCACAAGTAAAACAAGTAGTTCCGTGAAGAACTATACAGCCTATTTTCATATATCCTGCTCATGATAATTGTCTCTATCAACATACAAAATTTCAGTTTAATTGCTGTAACAGATTCGTAGATGTTGAGAACCGTCTAAATATTTCATAAGGTCGCCAGGATGGATTTTTATTTTTGTACTATTACATTAAGATTACTGTGTTCGTGTAGTATTCAAACTTCAATCGCATGATTAGAACACAAGAAGTAAAAACGAGATTTTAAAAGTACGCACACCAGCCATCTTGTGATTATGCAAACAATTGAAATAAATTACATGCCAGTGGATCAACATTTGTATAAGCATTTAACGTGCAACGTTTCACGGCACTCGGATAGTTAATTCGTGAGATACGTTCGTTTAAATATTTATACTTCGCGTCGCCGCCATGTTGGATTAGTGCTCACCAGGTTACTGAAAGTCTTATAGGTGAACATATGTTCATAGTCTCTATGAACATAAAAAAATTCAGTTTGGTTGCTGTAAAAGATTCATAGATATTGAGAACCATCTAAATATTTCGGAAGCTCGTCATTTAGGATTGTTATATGTATAGGCCATAGAGTTATGTACCATTCAAGGACAATTATTGCCTAGCTTCATTATTCAAACTTTCACTTCGATCGCATGATTACGACACAAGAATAAAAACTTAATTTTAAAATTTCGCACAGCCACCACCTTGAGGTTATGTAAACAATTGAATTAAATTAGATGGCAGTGCATTAGAATCTGCAAAATAATTTACTGTACCACATTTCACTGCGCTCAGAGAGTTAAATCACGAGAAAAGTCTATTAAAATATTTCAAATTCGCTTGGTCGCAATGTTCGTTTTGTACTTTACAGGTTTATGAAATATACATAGGTAAACTTGTATCAGTACCCTTTATCACCGTACAAAATTGCATGATGATATCAGTAATAGTTTCGGAGATATAGAATGTCAGTGAAATATTTCGCACAGCCGCCATTTTGAGGTTATGTAAACAATTGAACTAAATTAGACTTCAGTGCATTACAATGTGTATAAACATTTGCTGTACCAAGTTTCATTACGTTTGGATAGTTAAATCGCGAGAAAAGTCTATTTCAAAGTCTCAATTTCGCTTGACCGTCATGTTGGTTTTGTAGTCATCAGGTTTTTGAAAGTCTCATAGGTTAACTTCTAGTAGTGCCCTTTATCACCCTACACAATTTCAGGGCGATATCGGTAATAGTTTCGGAGATATTGAATGCTAGTGAAATATTTTGCACAGCCGCCATGATGGATTGGTGAGACAAAACAAAATTTGAAGGGCACGGTCGAGGTCGCCGGGAATAGTGCTATGAACTTACCGAGTTTCATTCAAATCGCTCCAGTCGTTTAGATTTTATTAGGGGGGGGGGGGATACACACACACCTCACACACACACACACACACACACACACGCGGACAAAAGGTGATCTCATAAGCCTATTTTTTCAAAATTGAAAATAGGCTAAAAATGGAACCCAAATGACGAAAATGGATACCGTCCGCATAACGCAATAAAATGTCAAAAATATGCATAAAAAGATGAAAAAGAAAGTTAATTAAACTCCAATTGTAAACTACTTTCTCGCAATAAATGTGGTCTGAGCCTTCTACGAAAACGTGCATATTTTGCCTATTTTCGCTTATCCTCTAGTTTGTCCGGTGAAATCTACCTCCGCCTTCCGGCGTGCCGAGAGGACTTTTTCAATAGAAAACTAGAAGACCCGTGCTGCTCCGCAGCATTCAATTCAATCCTACAGCACTTCTGTCCATATGACATTTGCATGTGTTCATGCTAGTGACCTGAACAGACATATAACGTACCGTCGCTTTTGGGTAAATGATGAAGTAGACTTATGAGATCAAATGTCCTCTGTGTGTGTGTGGCACTATTTACCCAACGTAAGCTTAAAAGGCGCACGGACGTCAGGTTCCAGACGCAATTCTGGAAAGCCGAGGTGAACAGCTAACTCCAAACACAGAAGCTATACTCTTCTCTGAAGTACGTGGGTTGGCGACCACGGGACCCCAGCTGAGTCCGGCATTGCTTCCACATACTTGTGCCGGGCTCCTCTCCGTCTTCTTTCCTATCGACATCCCTTGGTCAACTCTTGTTCTTTTCCGACCCCGACGGTATTAGGGTATCCGAGGCCTAGGGAGTCTTTCACTTTCCTGCCTTAATTGCCCCTTGTCTCATCTTTCCTGATCCCTCCTTCTTCGAGGGGTCAGACCTCTTGTTTTCTTTTCATTATCTTTCCTTTACTCTTTAAGATCCCGAATTGTATTTTGTTAATTGACTCCCGTGTATCTCAATTCCATTGAGCGATTTATTTTGCATCCACACTCCATTTTGTAGGTGTTTTCAGACTACGTTGCATTTTTTAAGTCTTTTCGATCTACAGTAAATTGCATTTTGCTAGTGTTTTCAACCTCGATTGCATTTTGTAAGGATCAACAATCTAAATTGTCTTTTAGTAAGTCTTTCAATACAGGGGATGGGACTTTTGTGAGTATTTTGAATCTAAATTGCATTTTGTATGGTGGTCATTTAGCTGGTATTTGATTCTCAATTGCATTTTGTGTGTATTTTGAATCTATATTACATTTTGTAAGTATTTTAAATCTAAATTGCATTCTGTAAGTACTGACCATCCAATTGAGTAGTTTGAATCTACCATGCATTTTGTAAGCATTTTCAATGTCAATCTCATTTTGTAAGTATTTTGAATTTCAATTGGTCTGCGTGTTTTTTTGGAATCTGAACTGCGCTTTTTAGCCTACTTTCGATTTTTGCAAAAAATGAAAGTAGACTTATGAGATCAACACAGGGCGAAAAAAGTGTGTCTGTCTGTGTGTGTGTATGTGTGTGTGTGAGTCTGTGTGTGTGTATGTGTGTGTGTGAGTCTGTGTGTGTGTGTGTGAGTGTGTGTACTCTGAATGTCTGTCCCCCCCTATCAATTCGAACACGGTGAATGCGAATTGAACGAAATTTGGTACAAAGGTAGCACTAGCAAAGGACACCTCAGTGTCATGTTTTATATCGCCGCCATCTTTACTAAAACTGAATGGCGGCCACTCAAACGTTCAAAACGTAAAATCAAATAACGACTAACCAAATCATCCAATCTCTACCAAATTTGGTAACAACATACCTTCGTATAGGATGCGTCTTGTGACCAAACTACAAGGTCATCCGCCATACCATTTCAGGATGGCGGCCGTGCGAATTATGCAAACTTTATAATCCATATCATGGGACCCACCAGTTCCGATTATCGAGCCGAGAATCGTTTTAACTGTTCTAAAGGAAGAGGCACGTACGAAATTAAAAGTTTATTTTGTAATACTATAGTGCAGACGTGATTTTAAAAATCTCAGCTGATTCATTAATAAGACAAGATGGCAGCGGATATCTTGTGCCTGACTTATATTTCACTAATTTGAGTATTGAATGCAATATAGCGTACTGATAAAAAATAAATAAACTTTGTATGAAATGCTTTATATATAAATAATATACTCCAGTGATGAAATCGTTTAGTATAAATCATTATTTGCTAACAAGTTCTATGTAAGTCATTTTAAATAGAACGATATTCGTTGACACAATTAGCTCAGTGGTAGAGCGATAGCCTGTCGCTCAGATTCCTATGGTTCAAACCCGATCAGAGCTAGTTTTTTTGCTTGAAATGTTATATGTTTATTGTTTTGTAATGACTCAGATGTTTTAAAATTAAGCGTTATATTGTGCAAATTATGGTGTAAAATATATATTTAATTAAAACATAATTCGCCAGCAGATTTACTCGAGACATCTAGCTGCCAAAAAGGTAACTTCCAGATTTTATTGAAAAGTTTCTTCTTCTGGCCGCTAGAATGCACTCGCTCTGTTAGGATTATATTGTTCGATATTTCACCACTAGATGTCCCGACTAGTCTACGTGGGGATCCATTGATTACTATACCATTATCATTCTATGCGCATCGAATTTGAAGAATGACAAGTTGATACTACGATACATTTTAACTTTTTATTTTAAAGGGTTTGTAACAGCCTATTTTGCGTTACTTGAAAATGTTATTAAGCGTTATATTGTCCACATTATGGTGTAAAATATATATTTAATTAAAACATAATTCGCCAGCAGATTTACTCGAGACATCTAGCTGCCAAAAAGGTAACTTCCAGATTTTATTGAAAAGTTTCTTATTCTGGCCGCTAGAATGCACTCGCTCTGTTAGGATTATATTATCGAAAATATCCACATAGTTTGTATACACACGTCTCTGTAGGGTCATGGAAAGATTTGTTAATTCAATTAGGGTTGTGAAAGCCATGCACAACCAGACGTGTAAAGACATGCCTCAACTCAAAGTTGGATGTTGCCCACGGCAGGTCGTAATAATAATAATAATAATGTTATTGGTTTTACATCCCTTTTAACTACTGCTGCTTTTAGAGACACCGGGGTGCCGGAATTTTGGCCCGAAGGGGATCTTTAACGTGCCAGTAAATGTACTGACACGGCTCCCTCGCATTTGTGCACCCTCAAATGCCAGCTGACTGCGCCAGGATACGAACCTGCAACCTAGGGCCCAGCAAGCGAGAACGTTACCGCTGAGCCACGCCGCCAGTCCGGTCGATTATGTCTCCAGATCCATAACATTCTTGATATACTTCTTATCTTTCTTTCTTTCTTCAATGATGGTAGCAGTTTTTATCTAGGTCGTGGCGTTTGGTAGAGGTAAATCGTTTCTAAGGTCTTCAACAAAGAATAGTTCTATTATACTCTTTGATAATAACAACGAGTTATAACTATACTCATACATTTAGGAGAAAGTAGGCTATATGTTCTTTACTGAACATCTTGTTTCAATCTAAATTGCATTGTTTATTTTCAATTTCAATTGCATTTTGTAAGTATTTTGAACCTCAATTGCATTTTGTACGTATTTTCAATCTCATTTTCATTTTGTAAGTATTTTTCAATCTATTCCTTTTGTGAGTATTTTCGTTCTAAATTCCGTTTTGTAAGTATTACCGCTCTCCATTTTGTGAGTAGTTTCAATCTGAGTTCCTTTTTGTAAGTATTTTCCTTCTCACTTAATTTTCGTTCTGGTTTCCACTTCATTGTCATTTTCGCTATCACCCAGACCATTAGGGGCCGATAACCTAAATGTTAGGCCCCTTAAATCAACAACTATCATCATCGTCTCTGAAGTATTAACTCGACACGACACGACCTATCGCCCTACCTTTGTATGTTCGTAGATCCTGGAAGCTGGTAGCACCTACGACGTGAAGCAATAACAGGCGTTAATAATACCTTTCTGTTTCTGTAGGCGAAACATTATACATTCTGCCTATAGTTTTTGAAACATTTTTTCTTTTTTGCCACTGGCAGTTGCTCTTATTCCAGGTTGATGTACTGGTGTTTCAGGATATATATACGGACTTCTGGCTTGCGAATCTTGATTTAACTTGAACCACGCTTGTAATCCCGTGTTGCGCAACTGTGCTTGAATAAAATATCAGGAGCGTTATCGTTTTTAAAATAGATATTTTGCAAGTTTGGCAAGTGAACTGGTAATCGCACGATAGAATGTGACTGTTCATGCATGTGAAATGAAAATATCCTGTATGCGGCTTCTGTTGGACCAACATATCAAGCATTTAGAAAAGAAGTAATTTCATCGTAGTTCACCGCTTCGCCTTCAGGACATATTTTAACATTGCAGCAGTCATGACCTTTATACACATACTTGTGGATGTATTTAAGACTCCGAACACCCGAGCATATTTCAACATTAATATGAGCTTGAATGTAAAGTAAAAGAAATGGATTGTAGGGAACAATGAATCGACTATCGATTTCAATGTCAATACCTCGAATTGTTTTTACAATAATCCGTCCATTATTTCTTCTCCTATACGAAGGATAACCATTGGCGTTATCTTTGGTCTCTTCCTGAAACTGTTTAGGGAAATCTTTCTTGCATACGTCATCTTTCATACAGACTGAAGAAGGATTCAAAGATCCGCAAGGACCATGTACCATATGACGCCTTACCAACTCGTATAGCGCTTCATCCTTGAGATCTGGTATTTCGGCTGACACCACACTGTCAATGTCAGACATTTCTCGAAACGTACAATCTTCCGTTAATGTTAATAGTAAATGGATGTGCGGGAGACCTCATTTTTGAAATTCCACTGTATATAGATAGGCTTTTACTTTACCGAAAATTTCCTTAACATTAATTAATCGTAGCAATTCCTTTACTTTGCAATGGAAAACTCTCACTACAATATCAGGCCTATTATTAGCCGTTTCCCAAGGATGAATGCTGTTAAGTATTTCTGGCCAGCTCGCATTACAGGTGAATGTAATGAATAAATCTGGCTTTCCAAACTTCCTCACTATCGCCATCGCATCCTGATAATTTTGCATCATATACATTGGGCTACCTGAAAAAGAAGATGGCAAAACTACAATACGCCCGACTCTGAGATTTTCATTTTCTGCTCGTACATGCAAGGCGTCTGCTAAACCGGCATATGTATCAACTCGCAACTTAGTTTGTTGATGACGTATATATTTTAACCGGTCATCTTCCATACGACAGTAGTAATCCACGAATAGCTGTTGAGTCAATTTACCAGCGTTAATAAGGGGATTGAAATCGAACTCAGCTCCTAGACCTCGAATGGCAATTTTGTACAGAATATACTCACGCATTGTGACAGTATGACGTATTTTATTTTGTCTCACTCCAGCAGTTGGCATTGAAATGTGCCAACCAGACAATTCGCAAGGCCAAATCAAGGTATAACACATAGGATCACTGTGCATACTATCATAATCATCATTCCTCAAGCCACCTTCTCTCTCATATACTGCAATGTGTCGATGAGATGGTGGAGCTCCATCAACAGTTCCAAATACAGCAGCAATTTCTGAATATGTGGGGTCATTATAACGTCTTGGATCTGAGGAAGGTTCGTGATAGAAACGCATTACCAATTCCATTTGACGACGATTTTCTTTTAGAGCTGATTTTTAGCCTACTTTTCACATTTTGCAAAAATGAGGAAAAAGTAGTCTTATGAGATCGATCCGGGAAAATGTGTGTCTGTCTGTCTGTCTGTCTGTCTGTGTGTGTGTGTCCCCCCTATCAACTCCTAAACGGCTGCAGCAATCAAAACCAAATTTAGTATGAGTAAAGATGTGCACCGGAATAGCTCACCTCCATATTTGAAAATGATGTCAGTGCAAACCAACTGCTGAAAAAACGCACTAGAAATTTGAGCTCCATGTAGGATATCTTGCAAGGTATGCATGGGAGCTATTCCAAAATTGGCACACATGTAGGTAATACTATTTCAGTTCAATTTCCAGGAGGCCAACCATGACAGTGTTGCCAAAATAATTTTAAGCCTTCTGATAGGTCCAATGTTTAAATGCATATAACTTCTACACTATCAACTGGATTTCAACCAAATTTTGTATGTAATATCTGTACATAAACAGATATGACTGAGCGTATTCTTAAGAGCCACCAGGGCTGCCAACTGTTAATAATTGCTCTCTCTATTTTTTAAAATCCAAATACCAATATATCAGAAAGTATGCAAGCCAACAGCTTTAAACTATGCACACGTATATTCTGACATTTAGATTAATTTGGAGTAACTTATATACGTCAGTTCTACCAACGTGATTATAAGGCTGCTGATAGTACCAATTTTTAAATACATGTAACTTCTATACTATCAGTTGGATTTCAACCAAATTTCGTATGTGCAATGTGTACCATAACAGATATGACTATAAGTATTGTTAAGAGCAATCAGGGCTGCCAACTGTTAATAAATGCTGTCTATATTCTTTTTACCCTAATATCAATATATCAGAAAGTATGCAAGCCAACAGCTCTATACTTTGCACACGTATAGCACCTGACATTCTAGATTAATTTGGAGTAATTAATACCAGGCGGTGCTGCCAACATGATTCTATGCCTGCTGATATGTCCAATTTTAAAATACATGTAACTTCTATACTAACAAATGGATTTCATCCAAAATTGGCACAACAAGATATCACAATAATTCAGATTATTTCTGACCAGCACACGCATGGTATTGTTGGCAACATGCTTTTACGCGTGCAGATAGATCCAGTGTCTAACTGCATGTAACGTCCATTGGACTTCATACAAATTTTGTATTCTGTACCTTAAGAGGTGGAACTAAGAATATATTCAGTCACCAGGGCTGCCAACTGTAGTGCTCTATTAGGCTACATTATACCAGGTATATTTTGAACTAATTAGATATTTCGATATTACCAACTTAATTTCGTCATTATTCTAGATAGGTTCATATACTGTAGAATAATCATTGGCATGAAAAGTAGGCTGTATAGTTCTTCACGGAACTTCTTGTTTCTCTTCACTTACTTCCTCGTGCATTGTTTTATAAGAGCGCACGAAAGGATTGTGCTGATCTAGTAAACGATTTAAAAGACTGAGGGTATCTTCTCTCAGTTCGTGATTAGCATCATTCAGTAGCCTTAAATCATTTGCCTCTGAAAATTCTAGTATGTGTAATTGGCCATATGAACTGTTTTCCTGTTTTCTGGCATATAAAGGGGAAATTCTATGATGAATGACACCATTGATTTTGAAACAGCAAGGCCCATGGCTCGGTAGTAGCTCAGCAGTAGCACCAAAGGATACAAACGACATAGCATTATTATACTGCTGAACATTTTTCCTAAAATTTTTACTGATTTCGTCACAATTCGTAAACAACTGCTTAATTTCTGGAAGTATTGTGTATGGTGGAAGTTTCACTTTGCCATCGCTACTACAAAAAGAAAAGCGACCACTTGTATTTTTCTCTTTTGAAAAGTATACAGCTGAGCAGTAGTGACAAATGTTACACAGACTTCCAATTGAGAATGGTTCTATGTAGGGGATAGTATCAAAAATAGCACATCGATAAGTGGCTGAGAACGGTTTTGTGACAATCTGTTTCTGATATCGATTTGAGTCGCGTAGTGCTCGTTTCTGTTTCTTGGTATTGACGTTTTGGACCATACTTGACTCTGAGTTAGCACTGATATCTAGGACGTCATAGTGACCGTTCCGGCCATCTCCAGAATACAGTAAGGAAATTATTCTATTTGGTGGCGTATTTTCGGCGTTTACAGTATGCGTTTTATTATTAGTAACTATGTTAATATTCATTGTGTAAACTTGAGCAGCGGCAACTAACTCAACATGACCTCCATGAATACCATTCATAGACATATGCATTTTGTAATCAGCGCTCGAATTGATAGCAGTTTCGTACATATCGCTGTTGCCAACAATAAAGGAAGAATAATTATTCCAGTTGTCTGTGACATGTTGAAGAATTCGTTTTCTAGCCTTCGTAAATAAACTCTGATTGTTGTATACACAATATACCAATGCCCTGAACAGACAATTTCCGTCACCTTTAATTCTTATCACATTTTGTCTCTGGCTAACTGGTTCTGAGGTTCGCTTCCGACACGATCCTGGGGTTTTACTGCACGCAAACCCACTCTTAGTTTGAAACTGTAAATCAGCCACTGAATCGAGTGACTTGGCATCCATGTTCTCAACTGTGTTAGCACTGATACCGGTATGTAAAACGTCATAATGACCGTTCCTCCCATCCCCAGAGTATAGCAAAGAAATTATTCTATTTGATGGCGTATTTTCTGCTTTTACACTATGACTTTTATTATTAGTGATTATGTTAATATCCATTTTGTAAACTTGAGCAGCGGCAACTAACTCAACATGACCTCCATGAATACCATTCATAGACATAGACATTTTGTAATCATCGCTCGTATTGATAACAATTTCGTACATATCGCTGTTGCCAACAATAAAGGAAGAATAATTATTCCATTTGTCTGTAACATGTTTTACAATTCGCTTTCTAACCTGTGTAAATAAACTCTGATTGTTGTACTCAAAATATGCCAATGACCTGCACAGATAATTACCGTCACCTTTAATCTTTATAACATTTGTAATTGAGTGTCGCCTCTCATTCATCATAATATGATTCATTGTATTGATTGAGCACACAACCTATAAGGACGAATGATGAAACGAAAAGAAAACAGTTTGTAGCTGGTGAGACCAAAGACTATATAATTGAAAGATCGGATACACACAACAAAATGGCGGTTCCAACATTCGACTGTAGCGGCATCTTCGTGAAATTAGTTGTCTTTCGTATACAGTAAATGTTGTCATTCAAAGAGATGTTGACATGTCAGTGTCATTAGCAAAATGGCTGCTGATTGTGCATGAGAAATTCAGTCTCAAAGTAATCCATTCTTTGAGAAGTTTTAATTAAATTATGTACACAAAATCCCCTTCTGCTTATTGTATGGACACATGCGACATTAGCGCCCGAGTGGAACAGGTAGAAGTTAACGATATCATGTATGGTTACATGCGACATTAGCGCCCGAGTGGAGCAGGTAGAAATTAACGATATCATGACATAATTAGGGAACTCTCGGTTAATATCAAGTTCGATTTATTATTGGGGCGGCGTTGGATATCATGATACGGTGTTAGTCGTAGTCGCCTAGCGACAATATGTCCGTCAAGTCGTTCGAATATTCCATTTTCGTGAGACCTTGAAGGAAGTAATTTTCGCTATTATTTTAATACTCGAATGATATAATCAAGTAAGGTGGGTATCAATCGAGAGTGCGTGACAGGCATTACATTTTAAGACAACAAACGTCAACGTAGCGCAAATACTTCCCGAGATATTTCAGTTTTAGTAAAGGGTGACATTTTTTGAAAACTATTTTAATATATAAGATAGGCTAAAAAAGAGATGGTGTGTGTCTGTCTTTCTGTCTGTCTGTGTGTTTATCAATAACGCAAGAACCACTGGTCCGAATTAAATGACATTTTTCATGGATGTAGCTGATTTACCAGGTTTACATATAGGCTACCTTTGATTTCGATATTTTGCACTATTTAAAAAAAGCAAGCATTTTAGTGACGTCACTACACCCTATGGTTTTAAAATTTCATAATTCAATTTCAAATAAAAAGAGAACGTTAAGAAATAGCAAACTTATGATGGCATATTGGGGCTTTCAAATTTAATTTCCTATCCGAAAAGTCCTTATCACTTTTCGTGTATATCTAACGGTTAGCGAGTAAAACCCTCATTTGTGACGTCACTACACCCATTGGTTTCAAAATTTCAGATTTCCATTTCAAATAAAAAGAGAACGCTAAGAAATAGCGAACATTTAATGGCATACTCGAGCTTTAACATTTAATTTTCTATCCGAAAGGTCCTTATCACTTTTCGTGTATCTCCAACGGTTAGCGAGTAAAATCTAAATTTGTGCAATAAAACACGGTCAACACCGAGCGGTGCAGTCTATCTCTATATATATATATAACAATTAGTTCCGTGAAGAAATATACAGCCTATTTTCATATATCCTACTTATGTTAATTGCCTCTGTCAACATACAAAATTTCTGTTTGATTGTTCTAATAGATTCGTAGATATTGAGAAACGACAAAATATTGCAGATGGTCGGCATGCTGGATTTTTATATGTGTAGGTCTTAGAGTTATGTACTGTTACATGAAGATTATTGTGTACGTGTAGTATTCAAACATCAATCGCATGATTAGTACACAATAAGTAAAAACGAGATTTAAAAATTTCGCACAGCTGCCATCTTGTGGTTATGGAAACAATTGAAAAAAAGTAGATGCCAGTGGATTAACATTTGTAAAAGGATATACTGTACCAAGTGTCACTGCACTCGGATGGTTAAATTCCGAGAAACGACCATGTGAATATTCATAATTTGCGTCGCCGCCATGTTGGATTTGTGATCACAAGAATAATAAAAGTCCTATAGGTGAACCTATATTCATAGCCCCTATGAACATTACAAATTCCGTTTCATTGCTGTAATAGATTCGTAGATATTGAGATCCATCTAAATATTTCGGATGGTCGCCATGTTGGATTGTTATATGTACAGGCCATAGAGTTATGTAGGCTACCATTAAGGGAAAATTATTGCGTTGCTTCATTATTCAAACTTTCACTTCGATCGCATGGTTACGACACAAGAAATAAAAAGCTTAATTTTAAAATTCGCACAGCCACCATCTTGAGGTTATGTAAACAATTGAACTAAATTTGATACCAGTGCATTACAATGTGTATAAACATTTCCTGTACCAAGCTTCATTGCGTTTGGATCATTAAATCGCGAGAAAGGTATATTTAAAATTTTCAAATTCGCTTGGCCGCCATATTCGTTTTGTAGTTAACCGGGTTTTGAAAGTCTTATAGATGAACTTCCAGTAGTGCCTTTATCTCCGTACAAAACTTCAGGGTGATACTGGTAATAGTTTCAGAGATATAGAATGCCCGTGAAATATTTCGCACAGCCACCATCTTGAGGTTATGTAAACAATTGATCGAAGATAGATGTCGGTGCATTACAATTTGTATACACATATAATGTACCAAGTTTCATTGCGTTTGGCTGGTTAAATCGCGAAAAACGTCTATTTAAAATTCGCAAATACGCTTGGCCGCCATGTTGGTTTTGTATTTACCAGGTTTTCAAAAGTCACATGGGTGAACTTCTAGTAGTTCCCATTATAACCGTAAAATATTCCAGAGTGATATCCGTAATAGTTTCGGAGATTTTGAATGTTGGTGAAATATTTCGCACAGCCGCCATGTTGGATTGGTGAGACGTAACAAAATTTGAAGGGCACGGTCGGGGTGGTCTAGAATAGTGCTATGAATTTATCGAGTTTCATTGAAATCGGTCCGGGCGTTTAGAAGTTATTAGGAGGGGACACACACCATCTCACACACCATCACACACACACACATACGAACACACAGACACACGGACAAAAGAAGATGTCATAAGCCTATTTTTTAGCCTATTTAATTTTATGAAAAAATAGGGTTATGAGACCACCCTTTGTCCGTGTGTGTGTGTGTGTGTGTGTGTGTGTGTGTGTGAGAGAGAGAGAGAGGTCTGTGTGTGTGTCCCTAATAACTTCTAAACGGCATGAGCGATTACAATGAATTTCGGTAAGATCATAGCTCTATTCAGGCCGACCCCGACCGTGCCCTTCAAATTTTATTGTCTCCCACCAATTCAACATGGCGTCTGTGCGAAATATTTCACCAGTATTCAGTATCTCCGAAACTATTACCCATATCACCCTGAAATTGCGTACGTTGATAAAAGGCACTACTAGAAATTCACCTATGAGAGTTTCAAAATGCTGGTGACTAAGTAACCAACATGGCGGCCATGCGAATTAGAGACATTTAAATAGACTTATCTCGCGATAAGTCTATCCAAACGTAATGAAACTTGGTACAGCAAATGCTTATACTAATTGTAATGCTCTGGAGACTAATTTAGTTCAATTGTTTACATAACCTCAAAATGGCGGCTGTGCGAAATATTTCACTGACATTCTATATCTCCGACACTATAACAGATATCACCCTGAAATTTTGTACGGTGAAAAAGGGTACTAATACAAGTTTATCTATGTAACGTTCATAAACCTGTAAAGTTCAAAACGATCATGGCGGGCAAGCGAATTTGAAACTTGTAATAGACTTTTCTCCTGATTTGAATCTCTGAGCGCAGTGAAATGTGCTACAGTAAATGATGTTACATATTGTAATGCACTGGCATCTAATTTAGTTCAATTGTTTACATAACCTCAAGATGGCGGCCGTAGGAAATTTTAAAATTAAGTTTTTATTTCTTGTGTCGTAATCATGCGATCGAAGTGAAAGTTTGAATAATGAACCTAGGCAATAATTGTCCTTGAATGGTACATAACTCTATGGCCTATACATATAACAATCCAAAATGGCGAGCATCCGAAATATTTAGACTGTTCTCAATATCTATGAATCTTTTACAGCAATCAAACTGATTTTTTTAATGTTCATAGAGACTATGAACATATGTTCACCTATAGGACTTTCAGTAACCTGGTGAGCACAAACCCAATATGGCGGCGAAGCGAATAAAATTATTTAAATGGACGTTTCTCGCGAATTAACTATCCGAGTGCAGTGAAAGGTTTCACGTTAAATGCTTATACAAATGTTAATCCTTTGCCAACTAATTTATTTCAATTGTTTGCATAATCACAAAATGGCAGCGGTGCGAAATTTTAATATCTTGTTTTTACTTCTTGTGTTCTAATCGTGCGATTGAAGTTTGAATACCACACGTACACAATAATCTTAATGTAATAGTACAAAAATAAAAATCCAACCTGGCGACCATGTGAATTATTTACACGGTTCTCAATATCTATGAATCTATCACAACCTTCAAATTGAAATTTTGTATGTTGATAGAGGAAATTAACATGCGTAGGATGAATGAAAATAGGCTGTATATTTATTCACGGAACTACTTGTTTCATAAATAAAAACAGGCCAAAAATGAAAGTTTGACTTTTTTTTCTGAATTTCTACAGAAATTAGAGTTATTTACGCGTTGCAGACTGTTTTATGATGGATGCGCGCGAATTTTTTTTGTCTGTCTGTCTATGTGTTTGTTTGTGCACAACTATGTTCCCTTATAACTCGAGAACGGCTGGGTGTATAAACGTAAAATTTGGTGCAGATATCCATCAGAGGCACGATACTAATCATTGATGTAAATATAATCCGTACCTCTCATAAAAGGGGGCCTACCCCCTTAAAATACAAGCTGAAATAGGCGTAGAAGGACGAGACAAAGCTCATTTTTAGCCCCTCAATGTGAGAGACAAAGCCACATTTTAAGGCCCTAAAACCAACCGTTTTTGAGATATTCCCAGAAAACAAATTTTATTTAATGAACGAATGCAAGCCCGTAATCATGGCAACAGATACTCAGGGGTCCATCTATTACAATTCCATTAATTACATTAGTATGAAAGTTTGGAAACGGCTGGAAGGTTATCACGGAAACAAATTAAGCTGTAAAATTCATCAATACTTATAAATCGCTTAAGGGGGTCAAGGGGTAGGCCTAATCTAGAATTTTGTCACGCGATTTACACCTGCGGGTGTAATACGCTGGTCTATTATATTCCTATCCCTATATTATATTATTAGTAGTAGTATTATATTATGGCGTACAACTTGGAGACAAAGACCCTCGGTGGCAGAAACAAAACTCGGGGGCCCTAAAGGGTCCTCGAAAACTACATTTTAAGGCTCTAAAACCAACAGTTTCTGAAATATTCCCAGAAAACTAATTTAATTTAATTTAACAAACTAATGAAGGAATGCAAATCTGTAACCATGTCAACATTATCTCAACTTTTCATCTATTTCTGTAAGAAGCAATGCCACTCAATTTATTACATTTCTATGAAAGTTTGCAAATGGCTATAAGGTTATCACAGAACCAACGTAGACTGTATAATTCATCAATGCAATTAAGGCGGTCGAGGGGTAACCTAGAATTTTTTCATGCAATTTTCACGTGCGATATATAGTACAGAAGGTCTATTATATCTCCTAACAGCAACATTATTTTCTAAAATTCCTGAATTGAATCAGCATTTTTTGCGGCTTTTAGGAATTTGCGCCATTTGAGGCTAAAGACCCTGAATTTTCATGCACCACAAGCCTTTATAATTTACTAGCTGAAGTACCCGTGCTTCGCTACGCGTCATAAATAAATTAAAATGTGAAGGTGACAGTTAAAACAGGGCATAGGCGAGGTGCTGCGCAGAGGGAGATTGAGGATGGAACATTTTGTCCAACTACACCGTTTGGTGTTGACCGTGTTTTATAGCACAAATTAAGGTTTTACTCGCTAACCGTTGAAGATACCTTTCGGATAGAAAATGTAATTTTAAACCTCGTATATGCCATCAAATTTTGCTATTTCTTAGCGTTCACTTTTTATTTGAAATGGAAATATGAAAGTTTAAAACCAAAGGGTGTAGTGACGTCACTAAAATGGTCACCATAGTGCAAAGTATTGAAATCAAAAGTAGCCTATATGTTAACCAGATAAATCAGCTACTTCCAGGTACAATTCATGTAAATCGGACCAGTGGTTCTTGTGTGTTTGAGTAATACACAGACACACACCATCTCATTTTTAGCCTCGCTTTGCTCGCGTCATAGTCGTGTCATATTGTTATTCAATGAAATGCAGGTTTAACCCCGTTAACACCCCTTTAGAACATGAATATCAAAAATCCCTCCTTAGTAAAAATTTTGGACACACAACAAACATATCCCTTCTTCTAACTTTAATAGTTTTGGTTGGTCGATGAGAGTGAACATCCAAAAATCCTTCCTTAGTGGACGTTTTTCTTCCAGAATTTCACCCCTCCCCATAGGCCCCGTAAATTGGATTTATGATAAAACGGTCGAACACCTAATTATTTTAATTATTTATTCATTTAATTATTTTTAAGCTGATTGAAACTCGGAGAAAATCAAACTCCTCGCCAATGTCATTTAAGAGATACACGCTCCGTTAGGAATCTTTCAACCCCCACTTTTCATCCCTTTCACCTCATAATATACACCACATCGAAAAACCATTAGACATGTGTTAGCTTATTTTTAATGATTAGTATATATGCCAAGTATCACATCCCCAAATGAAACCACTCGTGAGATATTGTTATTCAATGAAATGCACGTTTACCCCCTTAACACCTCTTTAGAACCTGAATATCCAAAAACACTTCCATTAGTGGACGTTTTCGACATTCAACGAACATATCCCGAAAATGTCATGTTTCTAACTTCAATAATTTTGGCTGGGCGATGATGAGTGAATGAGTCAGTCAGGACATTTTCTTTCATTTATTTTTGAGAATTTCACCCCTCCCCATGAACCCCTTAAATTGGATTTATGAAAATAAAACGGTCGAACACCTAATTAATTATTTAAAGCTGTTTTTCCTCCTGAGTTTGATGAGTGAGTAAGTGAGTCAATCAGTTAGGACACTTTCTTTCCTGTTTCTTTCCCCCGGAATTTCACCCCTCCCCATGGGCCCCTTAAATTGGATTTATGAAGAAATGGTCGAACACCTATTTACTTATTTTTAAGCTGCTTTTTCCGCTGAATTTCAAACTTATCGCCTATGTAGAATAAGAGATACAGTACATGCTCCGTTAAGAATCCTTCAACCCCCAATTTTCTCCCCTTTCACTTCATAATATACAGCATATCGATAAACCCTTAGACATATGTCTGCTTATTTTGAATGATTAGTTTATATGCCGAATATCACATCCCCAAATGAAACAACTCGTGAGATATTGTTATTCAACAAAATGCAAGTTTAACCCCCTTAACACCCCTTCAGAACATGAATATCCAAAAATCCATCCTTAATGGACTCTTTCGATATACAACGAACATATCCCCAAAATTTCAAGTTTCTAACTGCAATATGTTTGCTGGGGGTTGATGAGTGAATATCCAAAAATCCTTCCTTAGTGGACTTCTTTCCCCAGAATTTCACCCCTCCCCATGGGCTCCTTAATTTGGATTTATGAAAAAACGATCGAACACCTATTTACAACTTTTTCAAACTGATTTTTCTCCCTGAGATTCATACTTTTTGCCTCTGTCTTTTAAGAGATACTTGCTCCGTTAGGAATACTTCAACCCCCACTTTTCACACATACACCTCATAATATACACTACATCGAAAAACCCCCAGACATGTGTCTTCTCATTCTTAATGATGAGTTTATATGCCGAGTATCCCATCCCAAAGGAAACCAATCGGGAGATATTGTTATTCAATTAAATGCAAGTCTACCCCCTTAACACCCCTTTAAAACCTATATATCCAAATTCCTTCCTTAGTGGACGTTTTCGACATACAACGAACATAGCCCCAAAATGTCATGTTTCTAACTTCAAGAGTTAGAATTACATGTAATTACATGTAATTTATTTCAGGATTAGGGCATAACCCATCTCTTTTGGGTACATTCGTGTTGACCGACTGAAAAGCACTAAACTCTTGTTTACTAAGGCAACACTGAAAATATGGCTTCAAACACCACAATGTTTCTAACTTCAATAATTTTGGCTGGGCGATGAAGAGTGCGTGAGTCAGACAGGACATTTTCTTTCAATTATTTTTCAGAATTTCACCCCTCTCATGAACCCCTTAAATTGGATTTATGAAAAAAAAAAATCGGTCGAACACCTATTTACTTATTTTTGAGCTGTTCTTCCCCCCTGAGTTTTATGAGCGAGTGAGATAGGACACTTTCTTTCCTGTTTTTTTTTTCTCCAGAATTTCAACCCTCTCCAAGGGCCCCTTAAATTGGATTTACGAAAAAACAGTCGAACACCTATTTACTTATATTTTAAGCTGTTTTTTTCGCCGAATTTCAAACTTCTCGCCTATGTCGTTTAAGAGATACACGCTCCATTAAGATTCCCTCAATCCCCAATGTTCACCCCTTTCACCTCATAATATACACCACATCGAAAAACCCTTAGACATATGTCTGATTATTTTAATGATTAGTTTATATACCGAATATCACATCCCCAAGGAAACAACTCATGATATATCGTTATTCAATGAATGCACGTTTACCCCCTTAACACCTCTTTAAAACCCGAATAAACAAAAATCATTCCTTAGTTGACGTTTTCGACATACAGCGAGCATATTCCCAAAATTTCATGTTTCTAACTTTAATAGTTTTCGCTGGGCGTGATGAGTGAGTGAGTCAGCCAGGACATTTGCTTTCAATTATTTTTACCAGAATTTCACCCCTCCCCATGGGCCCCTTAAATTGGATTGATGAAAAAACGCTTGAACACCTATTAATTATTTTTTAAGCTGTCGTTTTCCCCTGAGTTTGATGAGTGATTGAGTTAGTCAGTCAGTTAGGACACTTTCTCTCCTTTTTTCCCCCAGAATTTCACCCCACCCCATTGGCCCCTTAAATTAATTTATGAAAAAACGGTGGAACACCGATTTACTTATTTTTTAAGCTGATTTTCTTCGCTGAGTTTCAAATTTCTCGCCTATGTCGTTTAAGAGATAGGCTTACACGCTTCGTTAGGAATCCTTCAACCCCCACTTTTCACCCCATTCACCTCATAATAATACACCACATCGAAAAACCCTTAGATACATGTCTGCTTATTTTTAATGATTAGTTTATATGCCGAGTATCACATCCACAAATGAAACCACTCGTGAGACATTGTTATTCAATGAAATGCAGGTTTAACCCCCTTAAGACCCCTTTAGAACCTGAATATTCAAAAATCCTCCCTTAGTGTATGGTTTTGACATACAACAAACATATCCCCAAAATGCCATGTTTCCAGTTTCAATATTTTCGGCTGGGCGATGATGAGCGTGTGAGTGAGTCAGGACATTTTCTTTCATTTTTTTTCTTCAGAATTTCACCCCTCCCGATGAACCCCTTAAATTTGATTTATCAAAAAAACTGTCGAACACATATTTACTTATTTTTAAGCATTTTCCCCCCTGAGTTTGAAAAGCGAGTGAGTCAATCGGTTAGGACACTATCTTTCCTGTTTTTTCCCCCCAGAATTTCAACCCTCCCCATGGGCCCCTTAAATTGGATTTATAAAAAAAACGGTCAAACACCTATTTACTTATTTTTAATGCTGATTTTTTTTCGCTGAGTTTCAAACTCCTCGCCTATGTCGTTTAAGAGATACAGGCTCCGTTAGGAATCTTTCAACCGCCACTTTTCACCTCTTTCACCTCATAATATACACCACATCGAAAAACCCTCAGACACGTGTCTTCTTATTAGCCTATTTTCAATTTATAAAAATAGGCTTATGAGATCACCTTTTGTCCGTGTGTGTGTGCGTGTGTGTGTGTGTGTGTGTGTGATTCGTGTGTGTGTCCCCCCCTAATAAAATCTAAACGGCAGGAGCGATTTCAATGAAACTCCGAAAGTTCATAGCACTATTCCCGGCGACATCGACCATGCCCTTCAAATTTTGCTACGACTCACCAATCCAACATGGCGGCTGTGCGAAATATTTCACCAGCATTCAATATCTCCGAAAATATTACCGATA
The DNA here is from genome assembly GCA_946902985.2 of Meconema thalassinum. Lineage (NCBI taxonomy): Eukaryota > Metazoa > Arthropoda > Insecta > Orthoptera > Tettigoniidae > Meconema > Meconema thalassinum. The sequence continues at coordinate 2,005,150,968 of OX336388.2, forward strand.
TTACCCTGACATTTTCTATGGTGATAGAGGGAACTACTATGAGTTCACTTATGTGACTTTTGAAAACCTGGTAACTACAAAACCAACATGGCGGCCAAGCGAATTTGCGACTTTTAAATAGACGTTTCTCGCGATTTAACCAACCAAACGCAATAAATCTTGATACAGTATATGTTTATACACTCTGTAATGCACCGACATCTATCTTGGTTCAATTGTCTACATAACCACAAGATGGCGGATGTGCGAAATATTTCACTGGCATTCTATATCTCCTAAACTATTAGCGGTATCACCCTGAAATTTTGTACGGAGATAAAGGGCATTACTGGAAGTTCATCTATAAGGCTTTCAAAAACCGGTTAACTACAAAACGAACATGGCGGCCAAGCCAATTTGAAAATTTTAAATAGACATTTCTCGCGATTTAATGTTCCAACCGCAATGAAATCTGGTACAGGAAATGTTTGCACACATTGTAATACACTGGTATCTAATTTAGTTCAATTGTTTACATAACCTCAAGATGGCGGCAGTGCGAATTTTAAAATTAAGTTTTTATTTCTTGTGATGTAGTCATGCGATCGAAGTGAAAGTTTGAATAATGAACCTACGCAATAATTTTCCTTTAATGGTACATGACTCTATGGCCTATACATTTAAGAATCCAACATGGCGACCATCCGAAATATTTAGACGATACTGAATATCTACGAATCTATTTTAGCAATCAAACTAAATTTTTTAATGTTCATAGGGGCTATGAACTTAAGTTCACCTATAGGACTTTTAATAACCTGGTGATCACAAATCCAACACGGCGGTGACGCGAATTATAAATATTCTCATGGACGTTTCTCGCAATTTAACCATCCGCGTGCAGTGAAACTTGGTACAGTAAATCTTTATCCGAATGTTAATCCACTGGCATCTAATTTATTTCAATTGTTTCCATAACCTCAAGATGGCAGCTGTGAAAATTTTTTCAATCTCCTTGTTTTTTCTTGTGTCCTAATTATGCGATTGAAGTTTGAATACTACACGTTCACAATAATCTGCATGTAACAGTACATAACTCTAGGACCTACATATATAAAATCCAACATGGCGACCATCCGAAATATTTAGTCGGTTCTCAATATCTACGAATCTATTACAGCAATCAAACTGAAATTGTGTATGTTGATAGTGGCAATTAACATAAGTAGGATATATGAAAATAGGCTGTATAGTTCTTCACGGAACTACTTGTTTTTAATGATGAGTTTATATGCCGAGTATCACATCCCCAATGGAACCAATCGGGAGATTTTGCTATTCAAAGAAATGCACCCCTTAACACTCCTTTAGAACCTGAATATCCAAAAAACCTTTCTTATTGGGCGTTTGCGGCCGTTGATGAAGCTGCATACCAAATTTCATTCCAATCCGTTGGGTGGTTTCTGAGATTTCGTATTGAATGTGTGAGTGAGTGAGTGAGTGAGTGGTATTTGACAAATATCTAGTAGATAGTGTCAAGTCTTTGTTATGCTATACTCGGTTGACAGTGCTGTGTGAGCAGTTGAGTAACTAACGGGATTTCAAATATAGCTCCTCATTTTCTATACCGGTAGTGCAGAGCGCAACTGGCATCCAGTCGGCCGTGTCTCGACTTTAGCTATGTTGCCATGGAAACTATCTGCCTTGCCATTCCTTTATGAGTATATTTTATGAATTTATTAGCTTTTGCTCGAGTGCAAAAAGGCCTAAATCATAAAAATGAGAAAGACTATCCAAAATTCATGTAGCCAGCGGTTCTTTCTGGGCCCTAAACTATGTGTATGCAAAATTTGGTTGAGATTGGTGGAACGGTGTAGATTTGTATTTCCGGAACCAACCCACCCACCCACCCTCATACATACATACAGACTTTCACTTTTATATATATGATGAAAGGGGTCTTCCTGTGTAGAGGGTCATCTTTTATGTGGCGTGTATTGCGCTTCGTCTACAAGACTTTCAATTCTAATTCACGTCAGGAAGTACATGTTTGGGAAATTTAGTTTGAGAGCACTTTTTAACTAATATTTTTAATTATTTTTTGGTGTCGACATACGGGTTCATGGTAAAGATGATTTTGTTTGATATTGTGTGGTAGATATACCCATATTTGGATATCTGGGTGATATGTTGCAGACAATAGAATTGTCTGTCTGTCCTTTTGTGTATCTTTATGTACGTCTATAACTCGTGTTCGGATGCTTGGTGCATCGTAAAATTAGGTATGGTAACCATGAGAGTCAATACACCAATCATTTATAAAACTCTTCACCGTACTTTTCATACAGTAGAAGGGTTGATATAGGGAAAATCTACTCAAAATACATGCTAATATAGGCGGAATAAAAATTATCTCAGAAGGACGACCAAAGCATATGCTGCGCTTCTCAATGTGAGACACAAGATTCGGGAGTCTATAAAGAGTATCGGAAAACCTCATTTTAAGGCCCTTAAATTAACAGTCTGTGTGATATTCCCAGAAAACTAACTTCGTTCTGATAAACTTATGAAGGAATGTCAATCCGCTAATCATTGTAACAGTAGCTCAATTGATAATGGATGGTGTTAACACTGAACACCGTTCGATGAACGGGTACTTCTGCTAGTATTTTATAAATGTATGGAGGGTGATCAGAAACCAAGGTGCAAAGCCTGCAGTGAAACGTGTACATTTTCTTTTATTTCATACTACAAATACAGGTAACTGATAGTACGAGGGCGGATCAAATATAAACGGGAATTTGAATGTACCGCCGCAGTTAGCAATACATCTAAGGCGGGGCTTTGCCAGAATGTTGGTGGGGGTGTCTGAAGAAGGGGTTTGCTTCCACACGCACGGCAGTGAGCTTGGCTGCTTCAGTACGCTATGAGTGAGCTAGAGGTACACGTGTCTCTTGCGCAACGCATCATTATCAGATTTCTCGCAAAAGAGGGCACCAAACCTTCCGAAATGTTGAGACGGCTCCGCGCACAGTATGGGGAAGAAACACTTTCGCAGGCTCGTGTGTATGAGTGGGCTAAAAATCTGTGACAGGAAGAGAAACAGTGGAAAATAAACCTCATGAATGGGGACCGCGGACAAGCATCACTGCAGACAACATTGTTGTCATTCGTGACATTATTGAAGGACATCGGTGAATAAAAATTTCGCAAATTGTGTTAGACGTAGGAATAAGTTACGGAAATGTTCAAACCATCATCCGAGATGAGCTCGATTTCAGAAAATTGTCATTCTTCTCCACGATAATGCAAGGCCGCATACTGCCGCTTTAACGCGGGAAAAAACAGGAGGAAATTCATTGGACACCTTTAGAACACCCTCCCTACAGTCCCGATTTATCGCCTTACGACTACCATTTGTTTGGACACTTAAACAAGACCTAGGAGGACAGCGGTTCGATGATGATGCAAATGTAGAAACGTTTGTGCACAAGTGGCTCCTTACACGTCCATCTTCTTTCTACCAGGACTGCATTAAAAACTTACCGATCCGATGGAGAAAATGTGTGTCGAAGGCAGGACAGTATGAAGAAAAGTGATCTCTATATGTGTATATTTTTGATTGATGCAATAAATGTAAAAAAAAAGTTTATATTTGATCTCCCCTCGTACATAGGCTTTATTAGGTTTATTTTTGACATAGTCTCCGAATCGGTTTAGGCACTTGTTGCATCGAAGAATGAGTTTGAATATCCCCTCATTAATTAAAGAAAGTTTTTCAGTCGGTCAACACAAATTGTGTCATTAGTCGGGAAACAAGTATTTATACATATATCCCATAAACTAACACGCTTCTATGTATAAATACCTACTTAATTGGATCACATAGAGGCGTGTTAGTTTGTTGGGTATGTAAATACTTGTTTCCCGCCTAATGTATTTGGGCACAATTTGTGTTGACCGACTGAAAAGCCTTCTTTAATAGATTTAGGCAACACTGAAAAATGGCTTCTATCACTACAATATTCCCTCATGGTAAAATCCTGTCCTTGCGTGTTCAGCCCTGTGGTGTTTCACCTCCTCCTCTGAAGCGAATCGTCGACCTCCTAGGAGCTCCTTCAAGTAAGGAAACAGGCGAATGTCACTTGGAGCGAGGTTCAGACTATAGGGAGAATGGTCATTAATATCCCAATGAAACCGCTTCAACAGGTGGTGGTCGTTTGGGCTGTATGAGATCGCGCGTTGTCATGAAGGAGCATGGTGCCATCGCCTCGGTGAGAAGTTCTAAGCGTGGTTACATGTTTTGCTCACAGAAATCGAATAACTGAGCGAATGTCTTCGTGAGACCAGTTTTCCAAACGAGTCACCATAAGTTGTTTACCTACAACTAGCGCTGTAGGTGCCGGTTGGCTGTAACACATCCACAGTTACCAACCGCATGCATTCGAATTACCCCACAGTATTAAGGGCCGTTTTCACCAACTCTTTACTAACGATTAGTTAGTTAATTCACATCTATCTTAAATACGAGAGTTAATGCGTAATTATCGTTGATGCATTTCACGAGGCCATTCGGGTTCGCAATTACTTAAATATGATTCACGGTTCTCGCGCATGCGTTGACTCGGTCTCATCTTTGAGAGCATGGAGGACAGAATAAGAAGCGTCTAGCACTGGTTGTTGATTGCGATGCTTCCTTGAGATTTTCTGGAACATAATTATAAAGGAAGGGAAATACAGAAGACCTTATCCATGGCAAAACCTTGAAATGATATGAACAAAGTATTTAGGAGAACTGACAGTTGTGTAAATAGGCCTACATAGGTTAATAGGACGCCCTCACTCAGTTCTCTGAATACCGTAAGCGGTTGCGGTGCAGAATCTTAATTTATATCGCAGCGCTGGAAGGAGCTCGCCTCTTAGGAAATTCAAGCCGTACGTAAAAAAGTACATTGTATAAATAAACGTATGTATGAGTGATTGATTGTCTCGCTGAATGAATGAGTATCTGAATGGAATGAATGTATGTATCGCGTGATCGAGGTTATGAAAGTGCGTGCGTGAGAGAGTGAGTGAACAGGAAAATGTACTATGTCAATATTCTAAATATGTAAATACTGCAAATATCTTTGTAAAACTTGTAAATATTGTTAAAACAAATGTAGATGTAAGCTGTGCCTGTGAAGCATGAAATATGTATGTGGGGCTTGCCCTTTTTCACTAGGCCTTCCATACTTCGTGTACGATTTATGGTAAATAAATAATAATAATAATAATAATAATCCCACTTTGTATACACATTTTTTTAAAATTTCCGTATTCGTCTTTCAAGGTATTAAAATTTAGTAATATGAGTGAACTTTTATAATTTCATTATCATAAACATACTTTATATTCATATGGATGAAAGTACATGTGAATCTCGCAAACAAACCGCCATTGTGAGATGCGCGAGTGACAGTTCAACTGTTTCGCGCCACTTTAACGATGCTTTAGAGAGTTGAGTGGCCAGATTTAGCCATTGAACGTAATTCCATGTTAGTGTTAAGATAACGAGCGTTTCTGTTTGGTGAAATGCCCGTGCAAAGTTAAAAAACCTTTAATGATGAATTAACAGTTAATTGACGTTGGTGAAAACGGCCTTAATTTCTCTACAGAAAAGGAATCTGTTCACCTCGAATATAGATTTAGGTATTAGGATGTCATTTTTGAAGGCCATTTTCTGGAGCGTGGCGCTCTATGGAAGTGAAACTTGGACTATTGGTGCAGCAGAAAAGAGGTGAATTGAAGCGTTTGAAATGTGGTGATACCGGAGAATAATGAAGATCAGATGGGTAGATAGGATTACAAACGAAGAGCTATTAAGACTAGTGGGAGAGGAGAGATGTTTCTGGCGACTGCTAATGAAGAGAAGAGATAGGTTGGTAGGACACATACTAAAAGACACCCAGGAATAGCAAGCTTAGTTATAGAAGGAAGGGTTGAGGACAAGAACTGTAGGGGTAGACCAAGGTCAGAATATGTTAAACAGATTGCCTCGGATGTAGGTGTGGTAGCTATTTAGAGATGAAACGATTAGCTCAGGACTGAGAGGCATGGAGGGCTGCATCAAACCAGTCAAAAGACTGAAGACTCAAACAACAACAACAACAAAAACAACAAACGATACACCTGGAATATCAGCCTTGTAACCTTAGTTTCTGACCTCCCCTCGTATAAACATACGGAGGTTAGACTTTCTTAGGATTGGAAGAGTGAGGAAACTAAAGCTCTAAGAAATAAAGATGATATTAAGTTAATTTCTGCTTGCAAAAGAGGTCTTTGATGTAATGGAAGATGCTCTTATCGCCGCTAGGCAAAAAGTAAATGGAAACTTCAAGAAACTATTCAAATGAAACTAGAAGAGCAATACGGCTGTGAAATGTACAGCAGTGAGAGAACAAACTGCAGGCGGAAATTGGTTTCGAAGGCAATTCAGAAATTAACCATTTACATCATATTTAAAGTTGAAACTGAATATTAAGATAAAACTTGAGATAAAGGTTTGAATCATCTAATAATGTTATAGAGCTGTTGAATTAAATCCATTCAGGGCATTCAAGCACTGCTTAACCATAAAGTCCGGCGGCTTCGGTGGCGTAGTTGGTAGCATTCTGAGCTTCTATGGCAAAGATCGCGGGATCAAACCAGGCCGAAGTCGTCGGATGTTTTAAGAGCATTAAAAATCCCTCTGTATACCTTCCTTCGGAGGGGAAGTCATAGATTTATAGCATTTAAAAGAGCCTTCCACTAGCTGCAATTGTGTGAAGCTAAATGTGTAGGTTAGATTTGATTAACGCTCTAACGTTCGCCGCCAGGTGCCAGTTGCGGTGGCAACTAGTAGCGAAGTCCACAGCTAGGTGTCTTTGACGGCAGCATTTAGTAGCACACGTAAGAACTACTTGAAAGTGATCGTCTGGAGTCCTTGTCTGAATTATAGATAACACACACTAATACAGCCATCACAATTATCGCCGGTTATCAGAAAGATTCTACACACACCCAAAGTACACGGGACTACATTACCACGTTGTCGCAGCCCCTAAACTGAGGAACCAACCAACTAACAACCATAAAGACCACTCATTCAACCAATGGGTGTGTTCTTGGCGAACTTCGTGTTGCCGCCACAAGAGTGCAGCAGGTACCGAAGAAGACCAGGCAAGGAGTAATAAGGAGAAGCCCTTAGGCGAACTTCGTGTTGCCGCCACAAGAGTGCAGCAGGGACCGAAGAGGTCCAGGCAAATAGTAATATGGAGATGCTCTTAGGTGAACATCGTATTGCCACCCAAAGAGTGCAGCAGGCACCAAAGAGGTCCAGGCAAAGGGTAATAAGGAGACGCTCTGAGGTGAACTTCGTGTTGCTGCCACAAGGCTGCAGTAGGGACCGAAGTGGTCCAGGCAAATAGTAATATGGAGATGCTCTTAGGTGAACTTCGTATTGCCACCCAAAGAGTGCAGCAGGCTCCAAAGAGGTCCAGGCAAAGAGTAATAAGGAGACGCTCTGAGGTGAACTTCGTGTTGCCACCACAAGAGTGCAGCAGGGACCGAAGAGGTCCAGGCAAATAGTAATATGGAGATGCTCTTAGGTGAACTTCGTATTGCCACCCAAAGAGTGCAGCAGGCACCAAAGAGGTCCAGGCAAAGAGTACTCTTAGGCGAACTTCGTGTTGCCGCCACAAGGGTGCAGCAGGGACCGAAGAAGTCCAGGCAAAGAGTAATAAGGAGACGCCCTTAGGTGAACTTCGTGTTGCCACCACAAGGGTGCAGCAGGGACCGAAGAGGTCTAGGCAAAGAGTAATAAGGAGACGCTCTTAGGTGAACTTCGTATTGCCTGCACAAGAGTGCAACAGGCACCGAAGAGGTCCAGGCAAAGAGTAATAAGGAGACGCTCTTAGGTGAACTTCGTATTGCCGCCCCAAGAGTGCAGCAGGCGCCGAAGAGGTCCAGGCAAGGAGTAATAAGGAGAAGCCCTCAGGCGAACTTCGTGTTGCCGCCACAATGGTGCAGCAGGGACCGAAGGGGCACAGGCAAGAGTAATAAGGAGAAGCCCTTAGGTGAACTTCGTGTTGCCACCACAAGAGTGCAGCAGGGACCGAAGAGGTCCAGGCAAGGAGTAATAAGGAGAAGCCCTTAGGCGAACTTCATGTTGCCGCCACAAGGGTGCAGCAGGGACCGAAGAGATCCAGGCAAAGAGTAATAAGGAGAAGCCCTTAGGTGAACTTCGTGTTGCCACCACAAGAGTGCAGCAGGGACCGAAGGGGCACAGGCAAGAGGAAGCCCCAACGGCCAGGGAGTGAAGCTATGAGTTACTCCTGCGCTAGTGCTCAAAACATTGCGTTAGTCCCATAAGATCACCATGCAAATAATGGCATATTAATTTCGTAACACATACGAGTAATAAATCTAGAGCATGTAAATGTCAAGTTGTCACCAGAGTGCAGCCATATTACGTATTGGACCCGTTCTAATGGCGAATGTTAAGCAACGTCAAGGAATATAAAAGTAGCTTCATATTGGAGCTCTATGCAGCCAGTAACCCAATCTGTAAGCACCCCGACCTCTTCGGTCCCTGCTTCAATCTGATGATAACTTTTGACAGTTACACGTCCATTGCCATATCTCGAGGAAAGCTGTAGTGTAGACTCAAGCTGATATTCTCAGTGTATTGCTGTCTGTGTCGAAGATTTTGACCTCAAGACATAATCATCATCACAATCACGAGACACCGAGGATATCTTAACGTGTGCTGAACGGCACTTCACTAAAGCGTTCAATGTAACAGTGCCCATCGTATTATCATTTTCATCGAAAATATAAGAGAAATTGAAGTTAATCGTAGTCGAGAAAACAGATCCTGTGATACCTTGAGATATTTATTGATTCAATTAACTCTATACAGGGTGTTTTAGTAATAGCACCGCCACACTGAGCACCTCCCTGTTGAGTGCAATAAGATGTTGTTTCCATGTATAATGATTGTCATCATCCGACTCATTATAATATTGAACCATATTGAAGAAGTATCATTTAGAAAGTCTATTAAGGTAGATTAATATTCACTTGAATATTATTTATATAATATATTTTCTAATTCCTTGTGTGACCTTTCATATTATTTAAATTCTAAAGGCTTTTTGTAAGGATATCCATTTTATCTCTGATATTTGTTAATATAGTTTAAGATTTATTTATTATTCAATCTGCGCTGAGGAGGGTATCATTTTATACCGAAACATTTACGTATAAATCATTAATAAACTACATTCTATAGTGTTTCACAAGCGGATTTCAATTTCTAGACGATTGCCACATGGAGGTATTTCTTCCTGACTTTGATAGAGACCCGATGATTAATTTAGTCGTAAATTGATTTAAGCTTTGAATATTTGGGTGGCCGCCAATTTGTTTTCGTTAAGATGGTGGCAATATAAAACACGTCACTGGGGTGCTCTTTACTGGTGCTATCTCTGTACCAAATTGGGTTCAAATCAAATCAATTTCGTCTTGTTGCAATTGACACAGAGAGTGGGGGGGGGGGGGGAGGGAGGACAGATATACAGAAACACATACACGGACAGACATATAAACCTTTAAACCATCTAGATCTCTTAAGAATACATTCACTTCCTGCAAATTTCAAAGGTAGGCTAAAAATCATGGAATGTACGAGTATCAAGGCTAGTCCTACTTTAAGATATACCGGTATTAAAATTTAGTGTTACCTGACAGCTTCAGAATTGATTTATCTGTCTGGAAATCTAATATTGTAGGCCTAAGTCATTGCATCACTATGACACGGTCATAATTTAATTATATTGATACGAAATTGATCATATTTAAATTCCGTCCTTATTGACAACTAATTAAATTAAATGCCAATGGCATTAAAAGTAATTAGCCAAAAGACAATACAATAAATTACTAGCAGTTGTTTATTGAACTAGTGTCGACCACATTGTGATTTTCATCAGCATAATCATAAGAAACAATTGATAATTGTGAGTATATAAGTATTTTAGTGGTGTCGTCGTCTTTGGAAAGTCCTTAAAAGTACATGTAAAATAAACAGTAAGCTAGCAAATTAGATCTGTTACAAAGTCATTTAAATATAACTTTCTGAACAATATGAATGAAGCTGTAAGACATGAAAAGCTATTGTTAATTAGAACACGTGAAGTTTCAATCCTAAATTTCTTGCTATAAAATATCTTCTATAAATGGTACAGAAAATGGAAACTGCTTTCCATTTGAGCGAAACAAGTTTATAACAAAAGAAAATGCCTGTCTTGGAATTGTAAAATCAACATTATAAAACAGTAGTATTGCCTGCAGCCCTTTATGCAGCCGAGGCCTTAATCTACAACATAAAACACTGAGAAATCAATTGGAGAACGCAAAATCATGCGAAACATTTTGGGACAAAGAATCATAGATAGAATTCACCTTCCGAAACCTAATGCTGACGTCTATTTAAAAATTACTAAAATCACAGACACAATCCGTATGAGAGGGATCCAATTCATGGGACATTTGGACAGAATGTACGCAACTAGTTTAACAAATAAAATCTCTACGTTTTTTTTTTCAGAAAAAGGCAACAAGGTCCAATTGGTACAAACAGGCGGAAAAGGACTTGGCTGAATGAGGATTTCCCAATCTCAAAGATCGAGAGGAAATTAGGAAAATTACTGATACACGGGGTTTTGAGGGAGAAGACAGATAACCTACCAGACACATCTGGTCGCAGCAACGCAGACTCGCTCAATCGTTGCGCATGAAGAGTTATTGGTCGAACATCAAGGCCAATAAGTGTTGATTCCGCGTGGTCCTAGGAGACCCATTCACGCAGATGAAGAAGAAATTGTGCTACCTATTATTATAAAATTCAAATCCAAAAAGGTCGACGTAATCAAAGAATAGGGGTGACAGCTTGCTTCTTCAAGTTAATTACCGTATAGTATAGGCCTAATTTCAATTTCAATTACAAATTTAATATTTTAAATTTTCAATTTCAAATTACAAAATTTCAAATTTCAAATTTCAAATTTCAAATTTCAAATATCAAATATCAAATTGCAAATTGCAAATTTCAAATTTCAAATTTCAAATTTCAAATATCAAATATCAAATATCAAATATCAAATTGCAAATTGCAAATTGCAAATTGCAAATTGCAAATTACAAATTTAATTTCAAAAAGCACTAAACTCTTGTTTCAATTTTAATTTTAATTTTAATTTTAATTTTAATTTTAATTTTAATTTTAATTTTAATTTTAATTTTAATTTTAATTTTATTTTTAATTTTAATTTTAATTTTAATTTTAATTTTAATTTTAATTTTAATTTTAATTTTAATTTTAATTTTAATTTTAATTTTAATTTTAATTTTAATTTTAATTTTAATTTTAATTTTAATTCTGATTGTAATTTTGAATGTAATTTTAATTTTAATTTTAATTTTAATTTTAATTTTAATTTTAATTTTAATTTTAATTTTAATTTTAATTTTAATTTTAATTTTAATTTTAATTTTAATTTTAATTTTAATTTTAATTTTAATTTTAATTTTAATTTTAATTTTAATTTTAATTTTAATTTTAATTTTAATTTTAATTTTAATTTTAATTTTAATTTTAATTTTAATTTTAATTTTAATTTTAATTTTAATTTTAATTTAAATCTTAATTTTAATTTTAATTTTAATTTTAATTTTTACTACACCTGGAATGGGGTTGGGCCTACTTACCTTTTTCAGAGGTCCGCCTCGCTAACAGCAACTCACCGCCAGTTGACATGCCCCAGCACAAGAACACCTATAGGTGGAAGAAGGTGGAGAAAGAGAAGACCCACAGGTTCGTCTACAGAAAACCCCCCCGATAACCAACAGAACTGCCACTGACCAAATGATGCCACAACAGTTGCTTAATATTTTAAAGGAATATTTACTCAGCAAACAAAGGGCAAGAAAAATATAATTTAACAAAATCATAAAAAGGAAACTCTATTGCCACAACAACCTCTCTCTGGTGATGCACATGGCTTAAGGCCAACATAATTAAATTACATAAGTAGGCAAGAGACGGCTTAACATGCTTGCTTGCAAAGCAAAAACGAAAAGATTTAATTTAAAATTAAAATAATAAAGCCCAAAAGATAGAAAACCAGAATACAGGTATTACCAAATGAGAAAGGGCTTGATAATTTACTAAGGTACGCAATACAGACCCGACATGCAGACATCAAGGCCATGAGGAAAAACGAAAAGTAAACAAAATTTAATAAAATAAAATTAATTCACAAAACTAAAACTTTCATGACGAAAGAAAACTCAGGACCACTCACAAAAACACAAAGTTAAACCAATAAGATTAACAAAAAACATACTGATCTACCAGCACAACACGTTAGAGTGTCCCGCTCGACGCCTAGAGAACTACACTCCACAGACCAGAATGCACTCGGGCAAAACAAAAAACAAACATGGCCATCAAATAGACGACCGCATGTCCGGTCGAATTACGGCAAACAATTACCTTTTAAATTTAAACGACACCAGAGAGAACAGAAAAGGAGGAAAGAAATACGCCTTAACACTATTGACACGAGGCAATTTAGGCTGCAACGGATCGTAAATCAAATTAATAATAGAGCAACCCCTAAGATTACCAAAAGACAATAAACTAAATATTTTCTTTTACCAGGAACGATAACTAGGTACGTGTCTCCGGAAGGCACAGAAAAAGGAAATATTTACATATCAGGTAATATTAACAAACAGAAATATTAGGCCTGGAACACGAAATAAAATACAGAATAAAAACATAAATATATGGCCAATAACGGAGCTCCCATAACAATGTATATATTAAATAATAACGTACCTTAAAATCCTTCCTCAATGGAGACACAAGGAAACAAAAAACTAACACATTTTAAATAATGTGAAAGATATGAACTGCCTATGGCTGCGTTAGCACACACATCCCGCTTCGATCACCCACGAGGCTTTTCTTCTTGTAGCCCGTAAAATAAACAGATCACACGTCATCTTCAAGGCAAGTTAAGAAATTATAGCCTAGGAGCACAGGCATTTCCTTTTTTTTTAATATACCCATATTTCGTAGAGGCTAGGGGCCAAGCCCCCAGCAGCGGCGACACCTTTCACGACCAACTAACGTGTTGCTTACTTGACGACAGACTGTCAAGATGCCAAGATGGCGGAGACTCCAAAGTCAAAGGCCGCAGTGCTTTAATGTTAATTGTAATTGTCCAATCACAGATTGACACATCAAGTAACAATGTGCAGATTATATAATTATTTTGGCGGCATGATGTATATATAGTCTTTTGTTCAATGACGTAGAATACAATATCCTTCAAATATGTTTCGATTAGACAAGATCAGAAGACACCACTCACACACTCTAGCGGTCGAAGATACAACTCCGGCTAGAGGAGCCGATAGATGCTGCCACCTCGAGTTCATAAGCCCAACCAAGCCATCTAGGCGGGCGTTTTAAAGGTCGGGAACACACATGTAGATGTAGGGGAGATACATTTTTAATAACGCTGGGACGGGCTTTGCACGTAACAGTCTCCCTCCCTTAAGCGTGAACACCGTTCACGAATATGCCTAGGCATAGGTAGTACTCCATAACTAGTCGATTCACCAAGCATGTTTCCAGAAGATAATGTTCACCAGTTAACTCCAATTGATGGATTAAAACCGCATCGTTTGGGTTAGGAAGAGTGCAGGGTCAGATTATCAGTGAAGGGATAGTTGATCACCTCGCAAACCACTTAGTTAACAGCTTCACTGTGTCCATAAGTCCTCAGAAACGCAGAACACCAGCACCTGCAGTGCTTTCAGAGTCCGAGACACGTTAGGTAAATTTTCGAAAGGTCCAAAGTTGTTAGCTTTAGACGAAGTAGGTGGAAGCAATGTGCCAGATATCATGCGACGAGTGGGCAACCATTTACAAAAGAGAAGTTAATCTTATTTCAAAAAATAAAAGTTTACAGAAATTACTAATTCATAATGCATTTTACAAATGAGAAACAAAGTTGAATTTACATGAAGAAAATCCTAACCATGACCTAGATCCGTGCTTACAATATTGCGTTAAACAAACAAGATTTACATTACCAAGGTTAAGATTTTACAGACTAGAAGTACCTTTCTAGAATTCACGAGTTGAACGACTATACATTTAGAAGGAGCTACGGTAGAGGAATGACCACTCAAATTCCCAAGGAAACAGGTATACAGGATCACCATGAGTTAGGTCACCCACCGAGTCCTACTTACATGCTAGCATCTTCTACTCGAACATCAAAATTAGTTCCAATTTTACAATGTTAGGCCATTACACGATGATAACATTTTACCATTAAATGGGAATTACCCAACAGAGTTTGCAAATCCTATTCTAAATTCCAGAAGGAACAGATGCCTGAAGGCTTCAATGAAGGTTAGGGATACTCTACATTATACAAAAATCAGTTTACAAATTTATGGTAGCATTTCTTCATTACAAACCTCTCCACCTCGTTTTATGTGCGACAGACGCACTCTGGAAATTTTGTTGGCCTTAGGGTTTCGAATAAGAAGAGAATTAATTAAGCTGACATGTATGCATCTACATTTGTTGGTTCGTGATCGCACGCATTGCTTGGCATGGGGACAATGAAGAATACAAACGCAGTTACCGTTACAGAAACAACAAAAAACGAAGGGGAAATGGCAGCGCAGAAAACAAAACACCAATACACTAACACAAGGAACGAAATTGAGGTTCGACACCAGATGACTATACAGCCGAAATCCGCCTGGGTGAGAAAAATCCAACATAAAAAGATCTAAGTTCAACAGTACACGAGGTACAATGAGGTTTCCTCGTTCAGGTTTAAGACACGAACACGTACAACCAAAGGATGCCTAACATGGCCCGAAAATACGGTTAGATGAGAAAACAAGCCGCTCTTGTCGAAAGACGAGGCAAACAGAGAGCACTAACGCACCATTCCTAACGATTTAAGCAGAAAAAATTTAGAATTACCAGTCAAAAGCAGAAAATTTTACTTAAGATACAGTGGCTGATGACCGAGATTGCCATAGCATGAACTAAACAGTAAGACTATGTCATTTACAGTTAGCATGAGGCAACTGATGACCCTGATTTCCAGCAACAACAGATTACTGGCTTACAACTCAAAACAAGCTGACTTACAGAAGCAGATGACCACAATGTCCAACAGAAATTTAACCCCAGTAAATTTTGAAGACCCTATATTAATTAACTAACCTGAAAGCACATTACATTATGGCTGTTCACGAACTGAGACCTCATATTCACAACAACATATTCATCGCACAACATACTCCAATAACAGCGATACATAATTTTTACCCACCCACAAAAATAATTCCCATTAATACTCAAATATGCAAGTTATGTAGTCGTAGAGATATCATAACACAAACAAATACAATTAAAAACACAATACCCTTACATTTACATTACATGACACATATGATTGCATGTCATCGAAGAGATCAGTCCCATACCTGAGGCTCTTCGGATCGTGCAAGTCCAATATACAACCTGCCCAGGGATCAAACTAAGAAAGAATCCCATACTTCTAACCTAGCTAACCCCAGACAGTAGATATCTTCACGTAAAACGGACCTACATATTAGGTTTAGTTCTAAATTACAAGGAGAGCAGCTAATAAAAGTACGATCCTAGACTTACTTTTGCAAACACAACAACGCCTGAATTACCCCACCCTACAAATCTAAATCAAAATCTAACGTTAACACATACATCTAGACATGATTTGCACAACATACACACTTATCCCAGAACGATTGCAGTATAATGTAAGTGTAAGAACAAAAAATTACAAATCGCATACTGCGATAAAAACATCTCAAAACAAACACTTATCTTTAATAAGTTTAGGAAGAATTTCTAGCCAAATAATAGTGACATTCACGTTAAATGTGCCTTTTGGCATCACAGTAGGGACATAGGGAGGGTAGATTTCCATAGGTTAGCCCTTTTAATCGGACTACACTTCTCAATAACACCAATAGGCGTGATAGTTGCATAGTAAATATATCACGAGAACAGCATTTCACAACAGAATTTCATGCAAAAGAAACATACAGGAACACAACAGTCTTCTTAACACCGACACTGCCTCGACAACTGAAATTTCGACAAATAACATCATGCACAATGCTGCCCAGGGCAGCAGACGTCATCCCTGGCTTGGCTTGAGAACAGGAAGCTAAATTACAACAAATTGCTACAAATCACAGCGCAAACAGCTTCAGACAGGGCTCCTCGATGTCTTCACTCGCAGCATGTAGGCTATCAGAATATCAAGAAACCCACATTTCCCATGCCAAGAACACATGCCAGTCACTTACCAAGCTTCTTTTTCAGTGGGAGTGTTGCATCATAAACGGGATATAATTCAGCACAGAAACCTCGCTTGGAACAGGTCACTTAATATATCACAACATGGATATTTAGAGGCAAACATGAAACCGAACAAACGACAAGGATTAGCATTAAATAACTTTAAGTGCACTGACATGACACAACACATCAGCAACCGCTCTATCAGCATCAGAAGGGTACATAAATGAGCCTGCGGGTATGGGGAAGGGGATAGCTGCAGAAGCGATACACGAGCTCGATCTGCTACCACTGCTACACCTGGAATGGGGTTGGGCCTTACTTACCTTTTTCAGAGGTCCGCCTCGCTAACAGCAACTCACCGCCAGTTGACATGCCCCAACAGAAGAACACCTATAGGTGGAAGAAGGTGGAGAAGGAGAAGACCCACAGGTTCGTCTACAGAAAAACCCCCGGATAACCAACAGAACTGCCACCGACCAAATGATGCCACAACAGTTGCTTAATATTTTAAAAGAATATTTACTCAGCAAACAAAGAGCAAGAAAAATATAATTTAACAAAATCATAAAAAGGAAACTCTATTGCCACAACAACCTCTCTCTGGTGATGCACATGGCTTAAGGCCAACATAATTAAATTACATAAGTAGGCAAGAGACGGCTTAACATGCTTGCTTGCAAAGCAAAAACGAAAAGATTTAATTTAAAATTAAAATAATAAAGCCCAAAAGATAGAAAACCAGAATACAGGTATTACCAAATGAGAAAGGGCTTGATAATTTACTAAGGTACGCAATACAGACCCGACATGCAGACATCAAGGCCATGAGGAAAAACGAAAAGTAAACAAAATTTAATAAAATAAAATTAATTCACAAAACTAAAACTTTCATGACGAAAGAAAACTCAGGAACACTCACAAAAACACAAAGTTAAACCAATAAGATTAACAAAAAAATACTGATCTACCAGCACAACAAGTTTGAGTGTCCCGCTCGACGCCTAGAGAACTACACTCCACAGACCAGAATGCACTCGGGCAAAACAAAAAACAAACATGGCCACCAAATAGACGACCGCATGTCCGGTCGAATTACCTTTTTAAATTTAAACGACACCAGAGAGAACAGAAAGGGAGGAAAGAAATACGCCTTAACTCTATTGACGCGAGGCAATTTAGGCCGCAACGGATCGTAAATCAAATTAATAATAGAGCAACCCCTAAGATTACCAAAATACAATAAACTATTTTTTTTACCAGGAACGATAACTAGGTACGTGTATCCGGAAGGCACAGAAAAAGGAAATATTTACATATCAGGTAACACTAACAAACAGAAATATTAGGCCTGGAACACGAAATAAAATACAGAATAAAAACATAAATATATGGCCAATAACGGAGCTCCCATAACAATATATATATATATATTGTGCCCTTTTAGTAAGAAATTATGCAAATCACAGTTTGCCAGCAATGCTCAAATCGGGATTTTCAGAGTTTTGGTACGTTCTCCCACTCTGTGACTTACACATTTCGGATTAAATAGAGGATACACTTCCAAAAATAAAAACAAAATCAACTCCTATTATAAAACATTTAATTAACTAAAATTATGGCGCTACAAACAAATTAAACAAATCAACTACTGACCAATCCTTCTAAACTTGTTCAAAGTGAACAAGGAACACATAAAATCAAGCAAATATTATATTAAAACACATGGTTTCCTTCAAACAACAAAAATTATAATTCTTTTCACTTCCATAAAGTATCCCTTTTAAAATTTCAATATAATCACGAGCTCCAATGGCTCGATACATTCCAATATGAATGGTGTCATTCTTTTACACACCTCAATATTTATTTTATGAGTTTCTTATAATCAAAACAATATATAATCGTATTTACAGTACATATTATTCCTTTATTTAAATTTTTGGGCATTCCACAATGTTCTCAACGTTACCACCTCTCTCAAGTTAATAAATTCACTACAGTGATCGGGAAATTACTTGTGTACTCCAGAGTTACCGAAGACTACTTGAACAAAGTCAAAAATTATGATTACTCCCGGAATCTAATTGTCCTCAATGAACTCGTGAAATCCTACCTCCATACAACATTACCTTAGGGATTTTTATTTATTTGTCTTAAAAGACCATTATCACAGAAGAAAGCTACGATCTGAACTGGCAAGCGGTACTTTCATCTACAAGGACCTCGGTTCAACTCCCGGGTCATTATCAACTTCTAAACACTCACGGTGTATTATTACTTCTCCCAGACGGTCTTCTCCGACCTATCATACTTACAAAGACGAGGGGTCGGACCGTAACCACTTGGAGCAATTTATTGCCTAGAGGGGAGGTCTCCAGCCTTGCCCACGCGTGACAGCTACATTCATGCTTTTAAAACAGCTATTTCTTATACACAGCTCTCAGGACAGACCTGGCGTTTCTTTCATTCATTTTTAACAACATTATTTAGGTTCATAAACCACTTTCGTAACCTTGGCATTTATTAATTATGAAGTGTCATTATTGATGGGTAAGAATAATTCAATACAACAACAATATTTAGGGCTTCACACAAACGAATCTTGGTTCGTTTCTTCCACTGCCTCGGGAACTACATCCCATACTGGAGGACTTTTAAAACAAATTAGCGGCTTGGGCGACCTCGGTCTAACCTGCGCTCATCAATACAATAAATTCACGCCCTTTATACAATGCCTCGTGATCCACATCAAAAATGGAGCACTTATCATAGCTCAATTACCGCAATCAACAGTCCCTCACAATTAATTTACCAAGTGCATTTAGATTCAACGCATTCCTAGCGTGACAATTTACTTTAATGCGCTACATTGCGCTATACATTACTTTAAGGCCAAGCGTCTTCCAAAGAACTGATAAATTCAACATCAACAATTTACCTATATCTCAAATTTTTATATTAATCCTCTCCCCTGACAATAATCGCTATACTTTACGAACATGTATTCATACCATGTCTCTATACTTTTACTAGAGCTCAAAAGCAATTACTTTCATACACCTCAACTTAATCTTCATTTATATAGTTTTTAGCCTATTTTCAATTTTGAAAAAATAGGCTTATGAGATCACCTTTTGTCCGTGTGTGTGTGCGTGTGTGTGTGTGTGTGTGTGTGATTCGTGTGTGTGTCCCCCCTAATAAAATCTAAACGGCTGGAGCGATTTCAATGAAACTCGGAAAGTTCATAGCACAATTCCCGGCGACCTCTACTGTGTCCTTCAAATTTTGTTACGACTCACCAATCCAACATGGCGGCTGTGCGAAATATTTCACCAGCATTCAATATCTCCGAAACTATTACCGACATTACCCTGACATTTTCTATAGTGATAGAGGGAACTACTATAAGTTCACTTATGTGACTTTTGAAAACCTTGTAACTACAAAACCAACACGGCGGCCAAGCGAATTTGCGACTTTAAATAGACGTTTCTCGCGATTTGACCAACCAAACGCAATGAAACATGGTACAGTATATGTTTATATACATTGTAATGCACCGACATCTAACTTCGTTCAATTATTTACATAATCACAAGATGGCGGATGTGCGAAATATTTCACCGGCATTCTATATCTCTGAAACTATTAGCGGTAAAACCCTGAAATTTTGTACGGAGATAAAGGGTACTACTGGAAGTCCATCTATAAGACTTTCAAAAACCGGTTAACTACAAAACGAACATGGCGGCCAAGCGAATTTGAAAATTTTAAATAGACCTTTCTCGCGATTTAATGTTCCAAGCGCACTGAAACCTGGCACAGGAAATATTTATACACATTGTAATCCACTGGTATCTAATTTAGTTCAATTGTTTACATAACCTCAAGATGGCGGCAGTGCGAATTTTAATATTAAGATTTTATTCATTGAGATGTAGTCATGCGATCGAAGTGAAAGTTTGAATAATGAACCTACGCAATAATTTTCCTTTGATGGTACATGACTCTATGGCCTATACATTTAACAATCCAACATGGCGACCAACATAAATATTTAGACGATACTGAATATCTACGAATCTATTTTAGCAATCAAACTGCATTTTTTTAATGTTCATAGGGGCTATGAACTTAAGTTCACCTATAGGACTTTAAATAACCTGGTGATCACAAATCCAACATGGCGGTGACGCGAATTATAAATATTCACATGGACGTTTCTCGCAATTTAACCATCCGCGTGCAGTGAAACTTGGTACAGTAAATCATTATACGAATGTTAATCCACTGGCATCTAATTTATTTCACTTGTTTCAATAACCTCAAGATGGCAGCTGTGAAAAATTTTAAATCTCCTTGTTTTTTCTTGTGTCCTAACTATGCGATTGAAGTTTGAATACTACACGTTCACAATAATCTGCATGTAACAGTACATAACTCTAGGACCTACATATATAAAATCCAACATGGCGACCATCCGAAATATTTAGTCGGTTCTCAATATTTACGAATCTATTACAGCAATCAAACTGAAATTGTGTATGTTGATAGTGGCAATTAACTTAAGTAGGATACATGAAAATAGGCTGTATAGTTCTTCACGGAACTACATGTTATTATTCTTATTATTACGCTTGCTTTTATAACATTTATCAAATACGCTGATATTTTATCTCATACATTTCCTCTAAAGGATTTATTTATTTCACATAATTATTTTATAATTTCTCAATTTTTATTTGTTCAGACCGCGCTCTTATTCTGTTATTTGTTATTCAAAAACATCCCTATTTCTCAAACTCCGGTGGATTGTACACAAACACATCCCCAACACAAAACATAATGAAAATAGTTACTTACATGCTCAGACGGTCCAATACCGTGCTTTCCAACGATGTTTCATTTTTGCCCACTATTTGTGATTACACCATCTTGCACAAATTCATTTTATATACTGACATATCTTGACACACATATAACTCATATACATTAAACACTGGTAACATTTTAAAATACACTGGTGTATTCTTCTATAATACACACTAAAATCACTGAAAATATTACTCTTTAACACAAATTTTATATATTTACACTTCACAGATTCTAATCACTAAGGCTTTTATTAAACCTTTCACACGTGATTTCTTGACTTCCCGTCTCCAAGGGTGAAACTAGTAAAAGTCGGCTTCCTATCTGATCAGGATGTGGAAGTCTCGAACCATCTACCTCCTCCCTGGAATAGTACTCCTTCAAATCCGGTTTCCTGGCGATCAGCTATTACTATTATTAGCTCGAAATGCTTCTTTCTAGACCCTATTGGTTGGTCTAGCGAAAGTCTGTCTTGTCCACGGTCCCCCAGATAATCTATCGGTGACCTATTCTTTCTAGCATCTAATACTCTTCGTAACTTAGTGCTTTTATAGTTCGTTTGTTTCCTTGAAACAATGTCTAGAAGTTACTTCTCCTTTCTGATTATTCTGTTCTCGAATTTCTATCTTTTCCGAATACTATGCGGACCATATTCTGTCCGACCACAATCCGGTTCTTTAAAATTGATAGAATGTTTATCTCGCTGTTATGGTACTTCAAAAACGTTACGATACTTTCGGTCGTTTAATTTAACTATGTTTTGAAGACCTATCGCCTGTGCTCTAAGTTCGTAGCCTGCTTTGACTATAATTACTGAACTTTTCACTGTAAAATTGATACTGGCGGAACTAGATCCTGTGTTTAGGATGTTCCTAACTCTCCACACGGCGATACTTTGATAATACTTATCGGCCACTCCTTACGGGTGCACGTTGGTTGTCGATACAGCGACGCCCTCGGGCTGTCGGATACTGGCTATACGATGTGATACAGCGTTTCCCCTCAAGGGATGCTCGTAGATTGCATGATTGGTCTGGCTCTGCCTGGATTTTATACTCTATAGCTAAAAAAAGATAAAATCCTTGTCTTTTCCGTGACTTCTCCTTTCTGATTATTCTGTTCTCGAATTTCTATCTTTTCCGAATACTTCTTCTTACACAACGTTATGCTAGTCTTCTTGCATGAAATCTTTCTATGTTCCTCTGAAGACTGTATATTTCCTTCCTTCCTTTTACAAAAATACATGGATTCGACCCCTTTGAGCCAATGGTACATGGGTTCATCTCTCCCCCCCTTAGGTAATTGTCGCACACTTATAAAAATTATATCTCTAGAAAGCTCGTTTCCTAAACGTAAAGTGACTTCTTTGCACATGAAAATCGATCGTGCAGTTCTGAGATATTAAATAAAATTTAGTCTTCAGCTGTGTGGGTGTTACAGTTGATTTTTAATTCCCCACTCCTCGGGTCTCGGGGAACTTTTAATTACGTCATGCTGCATTTGCACTTCTTTTCTAAGCAATTATTAAAAGCTTTTTCTCCACACAAAAATCTCTATTCCGAAATGATTCACAATGCTGTATTTATTTAATTACTTTTATTCTTACAAATGGGTTAAATTTAATTATTCTTCTTCTGGCACAGCTGCGCGGTTGCCGTTTTACTGCAAGGTAAGGGCGAATTCCGAAACGCGTTCTCTGTCACACGCCTGGAAATTTCCACTCCTTCTATTTATATTCGTGACTGGCTCCTTATCAATGAGTCAGGCATGATCTCATTTCCTGGCCACCTGGGTCCAGCTTCTTACACAACGTTATGCTAGTCTTCTTGCATGAAATCTTTCTATGTTCCTCTGAAGACTGTATATTTCCTTCCTTCCTTTTACAAAAATACATGGATTCGACCCCTTTGAGCCAATGGTACATGGGTTCATCTCTCCCCCCCTTAGGTAAATAAATTTTCGAAAAATTTTGAGGAAATTTATTTCAATAGTTTTCATAAAAATCTCCTTTTTTCTCATTGTCGAAGCCATCATAACGTTTATCCGTACCTTCTAATCTTTATTCCTTTAAAATCCCACGATAATTTGGGTTTTTCCACCTTTTAAGTCATATCCGGTAATATTGTAGGTTGGGTACGCTCTGTCCCTACCCTTTCTTTCTTTCTTTCTTTCTTTCTTATTTGTCTAGACTACAAGTTTCCAGAACATAATTCTTCGTTACGGGTGTGGTCTATCCCTAACCGTTTCTTTATTTCATCATTCTCTTTTCTTAAATTGAGATTTTCCTTTTCAATAAAATCAATTATATCTCTTATCTCACAATACAGTTTCTCTAATTCGCATTCGCACTCGAATGGTTGAGCTCTGTTTCCTTTTTCTACCTTACTCTCGTTTCTATCAAAAGTGGATTCATCATCTCTAAACTGTTCCATAACCAGGGCTTGTTCATTTGCTTCATCGAAGTCTTCGGGAGGGTAATATATTTTTAAATTCGCGGAGTTCATGGTCACTTAGTGATTCGTTTCACAGTGCCGAATTCTATAGGCATTATTTCTTAAGTCTCTTATTATTTGATACGGTCCGTGGTACATTTTCTGGAACTTCTTGTACACGCGGTTCCCTGGATCCGAAATGGCTGGTCTTTTCACTAACACCATTTCTCCTGCTAATAGTGGTCGATGATACCTCTTGCGCCTGTTCCTTCTTTGCCTTCTATCAGCTTGAGCATTTAGATGCTCAAAGGCTCTTCTAATACGTACATCTCTTCCAGGCTGAGCGTCTGCTGGCCTAGGAATTACCAGACTCCAAGGTCTCTCTGGTTTCTCATTCCGATGTAACGTTATTGGTATCTCTCCCGTAGATTCATGGATTGTGTTGTTTATACAAAATTCGATAATATCCAGGATATCTATCCATATCCAATTTTCTTCGGCACAGTATATCCTACAATACTTGGCCGTCTCCCTCATCACTCTTTCCACAGGATTTGCCTCAGGATGGCGAATACTTGACAAATTCTGACGTATTCCAAGTCTTTCTAATTCCTGTCTGAACACTACACTTGTAAAACAACTACCGTGATCCGACAACAAATTCTCGGGTTTTCCCAGAATCGGTATCACTTTTTCTTTGAGTCGTTTTAACACCTGTTTGGTACTAGTCTTCTGTATGGGAGCAAGGACAACCATTTTTGTGAAAACATCCATAGCCACCATTATGTGTCGATTTCCTCCCCTAGCCTTTGGCAAAAGTCCGAAATTGTCAATGGAAATGATTTGACCTGGCCTCTCTGGCAACAATGGTATTGGCTTTTGTCTCATCAAAAATGCATTTGGTTTAATCCTTTGACATAGATCACATGTCTTTAGCGTATCCCTTACAGTCCCTCTCAGTCTCGGCCATACAAATGCTTCTTTCAGCATCGAGATTGTTTTGTCGACTCCCATATGTCCAAACGATCTATGGGCCAACCATACTATTTTCCTCTGCAAAATCGCAGGTACAACGATCCTCGTTCGTGTATGGTCAGAGTCCACAAACCAATATAACAATCCATTATAAAATGTGTAATCCTGAGCTATCTTATTCGCTTCAGTGTACGCCGGTGTTCCCCTTATCAAACTCCCTTCCAAGAAAGATATGAGCATGTTCATCCATGGATCCTCACGTTGTCGTTGAACAATGCTTCTTAACTCATTCAGAGTACGCTGATCCCTGTCTTCCAAATTAATAGCCATTACTTCCTCGTCTCTGGACTCTGGCTGTCTACTTAAATAATCTGGAACTACATTTTCTTTTTCTGGGCAATACTCTATATTTACGTCGAACTGTTGGATGTATAAAGCCCAACGCATCAACCTTTGACTGGATAAATCAGTCTTCATCAAAAAGGTTAAGGCTTTATGATCCGTCCTTAATGTGACTTGAAACCCATATACGATCTTTCGCCAATATTGCAACGTGTGCAATATCGCTAACAGCTCGATCTCGCTGATTGTATAATTTTTCTCGTGTGATTTCAGTTTCCGACTTGTGAAAGGTAGATAATTTTTCTTATCAGGGTTATCTGGGTTTTCCTGATATAGCATTGCCCCTATTCCAATCTGGGATGCATCTGTTTGTATAATAATTCTCTGATTAAAATCAGGATATCCTAGCTTCACATAGTTTAAGAGCATTTCCTTGGCCTCTATAAACGCTTTTTCTGTTTCCTCCGTCCTTTTCCACTTGCCCCCTTCTTCAGAAGGTCCTGTAGTGGTGCAACAGTTTTGGTGTATGATGGACAATGTCCTGAGAAAAATCCAATCAATCCCAAAAACTGGCGAACGTTTTTCACTTTCAAAGGCCAGGGAAAATCTCTTATCGATTCTAATTTGCATGGATTTGGTTTAACACCATCCTTATCAATCACATACCCCAAAAATGTTACTTGTCTCTCACAAAAATTTGATTTCTTCAAATTAATCTTAAAGTTAGCCTTTCTTAAATCTTCCAATAATTTCTTTAACTTTTCCAAATGTTCCTCAATGTTTTCCGAGGTAAGCAGTATGTCATCCACATAACGGATAGTGCAATCTTTCACTTCCTCTGACAGGTTTCGATCAAGCGCTCTTATTAAGGCAGATCCCGCGGTCTTCAAGCCAAACGGACATCTTCTGAAGCAGTATGTTTGTTGGTCGAACTGAAATCCAGTTAAAAGACTGGTTTTCTCTTCCAGTTCGAGATGATGATACGAAGAAGTCATGTCAATATTTGTGAAAATCTTCTTGCCTTTAAATTTCCTCAGTATTTATTTTATGGGTGGTGCCGAATCATTTTCTGGTATGATTTTTGCATTCAAATTCCTGGCATCTAAACACACCCTTACTGAGCCATCCGGTTTACTCACAATTACTAATGGACTAACATATGGTGTCGCCATCTTTTCTATCACACCTGCATTCATCATCTCCTGCAGAGTTTTCTTCGTTTGTGGGTAATGTTTTTCTACAACCGGGTAAGGTTTTTGTCTGAACGGATCCCAATCATTTACTTGGAACGCGTATTTAAAATGTTCAATCTTTCCTGGCTTGGAATCAAATACGTCCCTGAAATTTAATAGTAATTCCTTTAATTGTTCCTTATTTTCGAAGTTAACTTTGGCTTCCTCTATTTTTCCTGACAGGTTGGTTTCGAACTCAGTTTCCGAACTATCTTCAAGTTCTATATTTAGGACTTCAAATATCCTTTCTATGTCCTTACAACCTTCTTCCGTTACTTCTTCCACGTGCCATACCTGTTCTCCTATTTTCACATCCTGTTCCTGTAGGTTAATGTTTTGTTCATCCACATCCTCTCTTTGAATCTGAATGCAATTTTGCGCTAGGTCTATAATGACCTTGTTCTCACGGATAAAATCAATACCTAATATGACATTATATGGCAATTGATTTACCAGCAAAAAGCATTGCGAAATTTCAGCGTTACCCATGATCAAATCGATGTATACCTGAAATTTACATGTTAAAGATTTTTCAGGAATAATTCCCTTAATCTTCACACTTGATGTGGGAATTTTCAATACGCGGCCTCTTGTTTCCAGTTCATTTAAGAGGGTTTGCGTAATTAAACTTATGGTTGATCCAGTATCAATTAATGCCCTGACCAGTAATCCTTCTATCCTTAGCATGATGATAGGTAGTTCTCTTCTAATAGGTGGGATTCCTTCCACATCCTCGTTAATTAGCTCATCTTGTCTTGCTATCCAATTCACAATCTCTACCTCCTCCCAGCTCCTGGTATGTTTCCACTTTTGATGATTTAATTTTGAAGTTTTTTTTTTAATCCTGAGGGCTTCCTTTCCCCTCATTCTTCAATTGAGCTTGTAGCTCCAAGCTTTGAGCTCGTTCTAGTCGGTCGGGTGATTTTCGGTTCTTCATTGCCTCACTCCAACGGACTTTTTGCCTTTCAGGTTCGTCTGGTCGTTCATTCATGTAACGAATACTTTCCTGATATCTCTCTTCTATTTCGGCCCGATATTCATCGTCCCTATCCTCTGGCCTTACGTTCCTTCTGGGATAATTTTCCCATCTCTTTCGGTTATCTTGCCTCTGATTGTTATTGTTATAGGGTCGGTTCTCTTGTTGCCTATAACCCGTACTTCTAGGATTCCTTCCTCGATATCCTCCTCTATAGTATGGCTGTATTCCCCTAGGCTCTTGATGTCCATACTCTCGACCCAGTCCCTGAGTATCAGTACTAGTGGACTGATTTCTGGTCGATGGGTTCTCTCTGTTTTCTTGACTGCTGGCCTTATGTACCTGTTCAGTCTGTCTTGGATGCCTGGAAGTTACGTGTGAAGTCGTCATGTCTAATTGACGTAAAACGCTCTCCACTTCCACAGCGCTTCTGGCTTTTGATGAGATTAACAACCTCTGGATCTCATATGGAAGTTTTCTTGCAATGGCGGCACACAGGTCATTCTCAGCAGGAGCAATGTCAAGTTCCCGGAATTTACACAGCTGAGTGGTGAAAAAATCTGAATATTTATTTGGGGCATTGGTGCTATACTTCCTAGAGTACAGATCTAGCCTCAAATTCTCTTGGACATATGCTGCCCAATATCGTTTCAGAAATGCTTCTCTACAACCTTCCACCGTGTCGAATGTGTACCTAAAACTCCTGAACCAGGTGAGACAATCACCTGCCAACAGCTTCTCAATTGCTCTCAGTCTCCGATCCTGAGGAACTTTCATTTCATTCAAGTACTCTGCGACCTCCTTTAACCAGTATTTAGGAGTAATTGACATGTTATTACCCGTAAACTTCACCGGTCTGTCCTCATTTGACTTGATGATATTTATTATTTGACCATTTGTTTGGTTCATGTACGGGGTTGACATCGCCATCGGATATCCTGGGTTCTTATAAGGGCTCTCCCCTCCTAAGTCCCTATCTTGATCTGTGCCTCATTCATGGGGATCTACCCATCCTGTCTTTGGAAACTCATCCTGACTCTCAAATTCTAACTTCCTTTCTCTTCGAGCACTTTCTTCATTAGCCATGAGTTGAATTTCCATTTGACTGTTCGTATGTTCAGTCCTTTCCAACCAGGATCCTAATTCATTCTGAATTCTTTCTTGATCCTTTTTGAGTTGGAACTTCTCATCCCTGAAACTATCCCTGATTTCAGCTAATTGATCTTCTACCTCTTTCTTGATAACCATGACCTGTTCTTTTATAATTTCTGGCTTAACGTCACCTTTGGAATCTAGGTCTTCTCGTATCTCCTTTATCTTTTCCTCCATCTCCTTTTGTCCTTTGTAGACTTTATCCTGAATTTTGTTCATATCATCTCGGGCCTTTCCTTGTTCCTCAAATATAATTGTTATGTCAGTCATGACCTTATTTATATCCCCCTTTGTATCTCCCATCTGCTTTGTTAATCCACTTACGGTTTCCTGAACCCCATTGATACCCTTGCTTATTTCATCTATCTTCTGGGTATTTTCCTGATTGTCTTTCTTTCGTTGCTCTCTTTCTCTCTGGAGATGCTCTTCGTATGTACCTAATTTTTTATTTATTCCCTCCTCGTGTCTCCTTAAGTTCTCATCTACCTGTCCCGTGAAGTTGTTAAATTGCAATTCTCTTCTTTTTGCATCGACCTCACCTTGCTTCTTAACGTCATTTATCTCTGCCTGAACTTTCTCGACCTTTCCCTCGAGGTTTCCTACTTTTTCCTCAACCCTTTCAAATCGGTTTCCTAGTTCATTTACACTTTCTTTTATCTCATCCTGGGATGTTTCACAAATCTTACTGTTAGATTGTATCTGAGCTTCTAACTTTGCCTGCACACCTTGGATCTGGGTTACAAATTTCTTTTCACAATCATCACCCTTTTCTTCCATATTAATTAATTAATTTCTAAATTTTTAAAATTTTCTTGACATTTAGTTTGGGAATCTATCTTACTTTCATTCAAGGCCTGTATTTGGACTTGCAATCCTGAATTAAATACATTATTTTCCTTTTTAATTTCACTTGTGATTTCCCCTTTGAACTCTCTTAACTTACTCCCAAACTCAGTGTCAAACCCTTGAAATTTGTTATTCATTGTCTCTTCTAATTTCTCATTTATATTACTTTGTATTTTAGTCTCCATGACCTCTAGTTTAGTGTTCATGGCTTGACTTTTCAGAGAATTATCAGCTATCATATTCTCCTGAAACGGATGTAATTTATTTTCAAGTTTCACTTCCATTACTCCTAGTTTATCCTCAAAAACCCTGGATTGTGCTGAAAAATGATCTGAATTCTCTGTTTTTATACTATCCAACTTACTTTCTATCTCAGCCTTCAATGTACTATTCATTTTGATACAATCGGCTTGGATAGCTTCTAATTTAGTCCCCATGTTATCACTGTTAGTTTTAAGGGATCCTAAACTCTGATTTATGGATTCGAACTCTTTTTTATTTTCATCCTGTTGAAGGCCCAATATATTCTCTATCTTAACACTGTCAGTTTTAAGAGCATTTAAATTTTCATTTATGGCTTCTAATTGTTCCCTGCTTTCCGCCTTCAAAACCTCATTATTGGCTTCTGAAACTTTATTACTTTCCCTACTGATTTTATCATCTCCTCCCTATTCTTTTGGAAATGCTCATCCAAGCACTCCGTTAGCTCCATCATCGTCAACATCTTATTCACAATATAAGAATACAGTGGGCTACTATGCCACATCGCTGGAACATGCTTGAGAGATGGTACCACGAACTCTTGTGTCCCAATTTTCAAAAATTTTACCTTGGCACGGGTGTTTACTAAAACGTACCCTTTTGATATACTCATTCAATGTCAAAACCTTTATGGAAGTATTTAAAAATTCAAAATTTCGAAAAACAATTTTTTTCCAAAAAAATGAAAATTTTGATTTTTCGAGAAAACTCGGGTTTTCCCTAGGAAAACTCAGCCCTGCGTACTGGGCGCCAAGAATAAATGAGTGTTAGGGGGGTTTTATTTCAGGGCTGCTCGGTGTGAGTTTCTAGGGACCCATGCGGTCAGTTAACATTATATGTTGTAGCTACTCCTATCCTTATCTTTACTTTTACATGATATGACCGTCTTAAGTGTTCCTCTAATCATTAATCCAAGCACAGTACTTCTATGCCCCCCCGTGCCCTTTTAGTAAGAAATAATGCAAATCACAGTATGCCAGCAATGCTCAAATCGGGATTTCGGGGTTTTGGTACGTTCTCCCACTCTGTGACTTACACATTTCGGATTAAATAGAGGATACACTTCCAAAAATAAAAACAAAATCAACTCCTATTATAAAACATTTAATTAACTAAAATTATGGCGCTACAAACAAATTAAACAAATCAACTACTGACCAATCCTTCTAAACTTGTTCAAAGTGAACAAGGAACACATAAAATCAAACAAATATTATATTAAAACACATGGTTTCCTTCAAACCAACAAAAATTATAATTCTTTTCACTTCCATAAAGTATCCCTTTTAAAATTTCAATTTAATCACGAGCTCCAATGGCTCGATACATTCCAATATGAATGGTGTCATTCTTTTACACACCTCAATATTTATTTTATGAGTTTCTTATAATCAAAACAATATATAATCGAATTTACAGTACATATTATTCCTTTATTTAAATTTTTAGGCATTCCACAATGTTCTCAACGTTACCACCTCTCTCAAGTTAATAAATTCACTACAGTGATCGGGAAATTACTTGTGTACTCCAGAGTTACCGAAGACTACTTGAACAAAGTCAAAAATTATGATTACTCCCGGAATCTAATTGTCCTCATTGAACTCGTGAAATCCTACCTCCATACAACATTACCTTAGGGATTTTTATTTATTTGTCTTAAAAGACCATTATCACATAAGAAAGCTACGATCTGAACTGGCAAGCGGTACTTTCATCTACAAGGACCTCGGTTCAACTCCCGGGTCATTAACAACTTCTAAACACTCACGGTGTATTATTACTTCTCCCAGACGGTCTTCTCCGACCTACCATACTTACAAAGACGAGGGGTTGGACCGTAACCACTTGGAGCAATTTATTGCCTAGAGGGGAGGTCTCCAGCCTTGCCCACGCGTGACAGCTACATTCATGCTTTTAAAACAGCTATTTCTTATACACAGTTCTCAGGACAGACCTGGCGTTTCTTTCATTCATTTTTAACAACATTATTTAGGTTCATAAACCACTTTCGTAACCTTGGCATTTATTAATTATGAAGTGTGATCATTGATGGGTAAGAATAATTCAATACAACATCAATATTTAGGGCTTCACACAAACGAACCTTGGTTCGTTTCTTCCACTGCCTCGGGAACTACATCCCATACTGGAGGACTTTTAAAACAAATTAGCGGCTTGGGCGACCTCGGTCTAACCTGCGCTCATCAATACAATAAATTCACGCCCTTTATACAATGCCTCGTGATCCACATCAAAAATGGAGCACTTATCATAGCTCAATTACCGCAATCAACTGTCCCTCACAATTAATTTACCAAGTGCATTTAGATTCAACGCATTCCTAGCGTGACAATTGACTTAAATGCGCTACATTGCGCTATACATTACTTTAAGGCCAAGCGTCTTCCAAAGAACTGATAAATTCAACATCAACAATTTATCTATATCTCAAATTTTTATATTAATCCTCTCCCCTGACAATAATCGCTATACTTTACGAACATGTATTCATACCATGTCTCTATACTTTTACTAGAGCTCAAAAGCTATTACTTTCATACACCTCAACTTAATCTTCATTTATATAGTTTTTATTATTCTTATTATTACGCTTGCTTTTATAACATTTATCAAATACGCTGATATTTTATCTCATACATTTCCTCTAAAGGATTTATTTATTTCACATAATTATTTTATAATTTCTCAATTTTTATTTGTTCAGACCGCGCTCTTATTCTGTTATTTGTTATTCAAAAACATCCCTATTTCTCAAACTCCGGTGGATTGTACACAAACACTTCCCCAACACAAAACATAATGAAAATAGTTACTTACATGCTCAGACGGTCCAATACCGTGCTTTCCAACGATGTTTCATTTTTGCCCACTATTTGTGATTACACCATCTTGCACAAATTCATTTTATATACTGACATATCTTGACACACATATAACTCATATACATTAAACACTGGTAACATTTTAAAATACACTGGTGTATTCTTCTATAATACACACTAAAATCACTGAAAATATTACTCTTTAACACAAATTTTATATATTTACACTTCACAGATTCTAATCACTAAGGCTTTTATTAAACCTTTCACACGTGATTTCTTGACTTCCCGTCTCCAAGGGTGAAACTAGTAAAAGTCGGCTTCCTATCTGATCAGGATGTGAAAGTCTCGAACCATCTACCTCCTCCCTGGAATAGTACTCCTTCAAATCCGGTTTCCTGACGATCAGCTATTACTATTATTAGCTCGAACTGCTTCTTTCTAGACCCTATTGGTTGGTCTAGCGAAAGTCTGTCTTGTCCACGGTCCCCCAGATAATCTATCGGTGACCTATTCTTTCTAGCATCTAATACTCTTCGTAACTTAGTGCTTTTATAGTTCGTTTGTTTCCTTGAAACAATGTCTAGAAGTTACTTCTCCTTTCTGATTATTCTGTTCTCGAATTTCTATCTTTTCCGAATACTATGCGAACCTTATTCTGTCCGACCATAATCGGGTTCTTTAAAATTGAAAGAATGTTTATCTCGCTGTTATGGTACTTCAAAAACGTTACGATACTTTCGGTCGTTTAATTTAACTATGTTTTGAAGACCTATCGCCTGTGCTCTAAGTTCGTAGCCTGCTTTGACTATAATTACTGAACTTTTCACTGTAAAATTGATACTGGCGGAACTAGATCCTGTATTTAGGATTTTCCTAATTCTCCACACGGCGATACTTTGATAATACTTATCGGCCACTCCTTTCGGGTGCACGTTGGTTGTCGACACAGCGACGCCCTCGGGCTGTCGGATACTGGCTATACGATGTGATACAGCGTTTCCCCTCAAGGGATGCTCGTAGACTGCATGATTGGTCTGGCTCTGCCTGGATTTTTATACTCTTTAGCTAAAAAAAGATAAAATCCTTGTCTTTTCCGTGACCAACTATTGATGTAATTGTCGCACACTTATAAAAATTATATCTCTAGAAAGCTCGTTTCCTAAACGTAAAGTGACTTCTTTGCACATGAAAATAGATCGTGCAGTTCTGAGATATTTAATAAAATTTAGTCTTGAGCTGTGTGGGTGTTACAGTTGATTTTTAATTCCCCACTCCTCGTGTCTCGGGGAACTTTTAATTACGTCATGCTGCATTTGCACTTCTTTTCTAAGCAATTATTAAAAGCTTTTTCTCCACACAAAATTCTCTATTCCGAAATGATTCACAATGCTGTATTTATTTAATTACTTTTATTCTTGCAAATGGGTTAAATTTAATTATTCTTCTTCTGGCACAGCTGCGCTGTTGCCGTTTTACTGCAAGGTAAGGGCGAATTCCGAAACGCGCTCTCTGTCACACGCCTGGAAATTTCCACTCCTTCTATTTATATTCGTGACTGGCTCCTTATCAATGAGTCAGGCATGATCTCATTTCCTGGCCACCTGGGTCCAGCTTCTTACACAACGTTATGCTAGTCTTCTTGCATGAAATCTTTCTATGTTCCTCTGAAGACTGTATATTTCCTTCCTTCCTTTTACAAAAATACATGGTTTCGACCCCTTTGTGCCAATGGTACATGGGTTCAATATATATATATATATATCTTAAATAATAACGTACCTTAAAATCCTTCCTCAATGGAGACACAAGGAAACAAAAAAACTAACACATTTTAAATAATGTAAAAGATATGAACTGCCTCAATATGGCTGCGTTAGCACACACATCCCGCTTCGATCACCCACGAGGCTTTTCTTCTTGTAGCCCGTAAAATAAACAGATCACACGTCATCTTCAAGGCAAGTTAAGAAATTATAGCCTAGGAGCACAGGCATCTCCTTTTTTTTTAATATATCCATATTTCGTAGAGGCTAGGGGCCAAGCCCCCAGCAGCGGCGACACCTTTCACGACCAACTAACTTGTTGCTTACTTGACGACAGACTGTGAAGATGCCAAGATAGCGGAGACTCCAAAGTCTAAGGCCGCAGTGCATTAATGTTAATTGTAATTGTCCAATCACAGATTGACACATCAAGTAACAATGTGCAGATTATATAATTATTTTGGCGGCATGATGTATATATAGTCTTTTGTTCAATGACGTAGAATACAATATCCTTCAAATATGTTTCGATTAGACAAGATCAGAAGACACCACTCACACACTCTAGCGGTCGAAGATACAACTCCGGCTAGAGGAGCCGATAGATGCTGCCACCTCGAGTTCCAAAGCCCAACCAAGCCATCTAGGCGGGCGTTTTAAAGGTCGGGAATACACATGTAGATGTAGGGGAGATACATTTTTAATAACGTTGGGACGGGCTTTGCACGTAACAATTTTAATTTTAATTTTAATTTTAATTTTAATTTTAATTTTAATTTTAATTTTAATTTTAATTTTAATTTTAATTTTAATTTTAATTTTAATTTTAATTTTAATTTTAATTTTAATTTTAATTTTAATTTTAATTTTAATTTTAATTTTAATTTTAATTTTAATTTTAATTTTAATTTTAATTTTAATTTTAATTTTAATTTTAATTTTAATTTTAATTTTAATTTTAATTTTAATTTTAATTTTAATTTCAATTTCAATTTTAATTTTAATTTTAATTTTAATTTTAATTTTAATTTTAATTTTAATTTTAATTTTAATTTTAATTTTAATTTTAATTTTAATTTTAATTTTAATTTTAATTTTAATTTTAATTTTAATTTTAATTTTAATTTTAATTAGGTATTCACTCTAGTGAAATATAGCAACCACGATAGCACAGGTTTTCAGATTCCTTAACCTGAGTAGGCCTATACATTGCTGCCAGGCATGATCTCTCTATAACTTTGTAAATGAAATCGAAACAGCTATAACATACTGTAAATACACATTTTGAGAGTTGGTACAGTGCTGTGGGCCCCGTTGTGCGAGCAGATGTTACAAAACCAATAGAATTAACTACTCTGTACGTAGTGGGATTGTGGCTGACCCACGCAGGATAGAATCGTCGTGACGCTGTGTGGTAGGCGCGAGTGGATCGATAGCAAGTGAAATACGTATGAGCTTTTCAGTATTTCCTTTTCTGGTCCCTAACATAGAAGTGATCGCCTTTTACTGACTAATATACTTTCAATATCTATTTTCATCGCAACAGACGGCATGAGCGTATAAGTGAGATGTTACATTGTTGACCGAAGGTTTTCTTCTATCGGAACTCAGGCTATGACCAGAAATTTCTTCAGTCCACCTCGTGGTACATTGGTTACCATTCTTGGTTGTCACCGCTGAAGTCCGGGGTCAATTCCCGGTTCACCCAAGAAATTTACTTCTGGTCTGAAGGTAGGAACGGTGTACACTCAGCCTAGAGTGGCAACACTAGAAGATATGGGTTTGATTCCCATCTCAGCCTTCCTAGAAGTGTTTTTTTTATGTGTAACATCTTTCCGCTCCGTTGCTGGAGAGTTTTGTGGGAGTGATTTTGAAAATTGGAGATGGAAGTGAATCGGGTGGAAGTGAATCGAACGGAAGTGGATCGGACGGAAGCGAAGACGCACTGCCAGAAAAATGGGACGGAAGTGAATCGGGAGGAAGTGGATCGAACGGAAGTGGATCGAACGGAAGTGGTTCGGACGGAAGTGAAGACGCACTGCAGAAAAATGGGACGGAAGTGAATCGGGCGGAAGTGGATCGGACGGAAGTGAAGACGCACTGCCAGAAAAATGGGACGGAAGTGAATCGGTCGGAAGTGGATCAAACGGAAGTGGTTCGGACGGAAGTGAAGACGCACTGCCAGCTGGATGTACAATCGAAAATGTGTGTATTGGAAACAAGGCAGTGTGTGCTATGTAGCGCGAGAATGTTATGGCGATACAATAGGCAGTGCATTTAGCAGGCATTGGTTTGACGAGCACAGTGGCAAATGTTTCACCAACTTTCATTTGTCATTGAGAAGTTTATGAAGCTTCACGTTCAAGGTTGAATATCACATGGGGTAGGACAAAGACGACAAATGACATTTAAGTAAGCGGCATTATTGCCAAGCTGTGAGTGAGTAGTCAAATATTAAATGCATAACAGAATGTTGTTATATGAGTGGAATGAAAGCTGTATTTTCATCATATGTGAGACTAGGTCATTTCATGATTGTAGGAAGCCATGTTTTGATTGTTTACGGTGAACTGTATGAGAGCCTTGAGAATAATGAATGTTACAGTTACTGAGGAATGTGCTTACAGTATTTGACAGTACTGTCGAAGTTGTGTGTCACTTTGTTTTTATGAATTATTAATGTAAAAGGAAGGATGGAAGCTTGTAGATTTGCGTGTCCGTTAATCTCATAATCATGATCTTCGGTACCTCCCTTTAACGTGGAATGCGAACCACAGGACATGGCATTTCAATTCGAAAATCTCACATGTATTGACATGGAATCAAACCCGGTCTACCTTGGTGAGAGGCTAACAGCTTGACCGCTGCGCCACAAATG
Source organism: Meconema thalassinum (assembly GCA_946902985.2). Classification (NCBI taxonomy): domain Eukaryota; kingdom Metazoa; phylum Arthropoda; class Insecta; order Orthoptera; family Tettigoniidae; genus Meconema; species Meconema thalassinum. The sequence goes on from OX336388.2 coordinate 2,005,188,002, forward strand.
TGACAGTAGCATATTATCTCCAATTCAATCTATACATTCATCGTAGTACCTGTATGAAAATGAAGTGTAAATTAACATTTTAAGAATGTCCAAGCTGTGTAGTATACGAGTAGGATAACATGTCAGATGTTACACATCATATGCGACTACTGCAAGGCTCGTATCTTTTTTTTTAATGAAACAATGAATGGTAAGAGAAACATTTGCCACAGGAGTGAATATTCATGGAGAAAAAGTTGACATGATAAGGTTTGCTGATGACATAGCGCTAATTGCAGAAAGTGAAGAAGACTTACAAAAGATCCTGAGCAAGATGGACAAAATAATGGAGGAAGAATTTAATATGAGAATAAATACAAATAAAACAAAAACTTTGGTCTGCAGTAGACATGGCGAAAACCAGATATCAATAGAGTTAAGAAATGAAAAGATACAAGAAGTTAATGAGTTTAATTATCTGGGAAGTAAAATAACGAATGATGGAAGAAGCAGCAGAGAGATATTAAGTAGGATTGCCCAAGCCAAGAACGCTTTCTATAAAAAGAAGAACCTATTTACTGCAAGGAACATAAGTCTAGATGTGAGGAAACAAAGTTGAAGACCTATGTACGGAGCGTCGCGCTATATGGCAGCGAATCTTGGACAATCGGAGAGAGAGGAAAAGACTATTAGCATTTGAAACCTGGTGGTATAGAAGGATTATGAAAATCAGTTGGAAAGAAATGGTCACAAATGAGGAAGTCTTTAGACGAGTGGGAGAGAGAAAATGCTTCCTTAAATATTTAAAAAGAAGAAGGAATCACCTCGTGGGCCACATACTGCGACACAATGGACTGATTAAGCTTATAATCGAGGGAACAGTAGACGGCAAGAATTGTAGAAGAAGACCCAGACTGGAGTACATGAGTCAAATACTGAAAGATATGGGTTGTGGCTCATACTGTGAACTGAAGAGGAAGACTGAGAGACGGGAAGAATGGCGAGCTGCTGCCAACCAGCCTCACGGCTGTTAACCACAGAGAGAGACAGAGAGAATGGTTTGCCACAGCTGGCATTGACTAAACAACACTAACTTACCCATTCAAGAAACAGAAACATATTTTGTTGATATTTTTAAATTGTATTTGTTGTTGATTCATTTAGGAGCTTTTCGATAACGTGATCTTTTAGCCCTTGTACTTAGGTGTGTATGTGTGTAATTTGTATTATAATCTGTGTTATTGTGATGGCTGTGTTAGTGTGTGTTTTTGTAATTCAGATGAGGATTGGGAACGAGGCAGCCGTGGCCTTAATTTTTGAACCATCCAGGAAACCACGGAAACCCACTTCTAGGATACCTGAGGTGGGAATCAAACCCACCAATTCTCAGTTTTACCTCACGAGGCTGAGTTTACCATGTTCCAGCTTTTAGACCAGAATTATATTTCTTGGCAGAGCCGGGGATCGAACCCGAACCTCCATGCTGACAGCTAAGAATACAAGCAACTACACAACGAGGAGGACTACATTTATTTCTAGAAATTTACAGATATGATTTACGTGAAAACGAATTATATATACCATTGAACATTGAGCTTAGACGTTTAAGCGGCAAGTTAATAAAGTCATTAATATCTCGTTGTATAGTTCAATGAAAATGCCTCTACCGATTCTGAGAATAGCATTCATTAACGGATAGTATTCGTCAATTTTATGAATCGATAATCAGTAAATAAGCATGGTATATTGGCTTTCACGGCCAGTGAATTAAAACTCAGCAATTCTTCTAGGTTTGTGCTGTGTCTTGTGTGGGGATTCGCCTAGGACACCAAGCTGGCTCATCGACGGGTTCTTGGTGTCCCCGCCCGGACCCCCACAGGAGTGACGAACTGCGCGCCACCTCCCTTTATATTAGGTGCAACTGCACCACATAACTGCGAGAACTAAAATTTCAAGCAGCCATAACCTCCCTATGAAGGCTTCCAAAAAGATGGTATATTGGCGTTCACGGCCAGTGAATTAAAACAGCAATTCTCCTAGGTTTGTGCCGTGTCTTGTGTGGGGTTTCGCCTAGGACACCAAGCTGGCTCATCGGCGGGCTCTTGGCGTCCCTGCCCGGACCCCCACAGGAGTGACGAACTGCGCGCCACCTCCCTTTATATTAGGTGCAACTGCACCACTTAACTGCGAGAACAAAAAGTTCAAGCAGCCATAACCTCCCTATGAAGGCTTCCAAAAAGATGGTATATCGGTTTTCACGGCTAGTGAATTAAAAGTCAGCAATTCTTCTAGGTTTGTGCCGTGTCTTGTGTGGGGTTTCGCCTAGGACACCAAGCTGGCTTATCGGCGGGCTCTTGGTGTCCCCGCCCGGACCCCCACAGGAATGACGAACTACGTGCCACCTCCCACATGGCACAAACCTAGAAGAATTGCTGAGTTCTAATTCACTGGCCGTGAAAGCCAATATACCATCTTTTTGGAAGCCTTCATAGGGAGGTTATGGCTGCTTGAACATTTAGTTCTCGCAGTTAAGTGGTGCAGTTGCACCTAATATAAAGGGAGGTGGCGCGCAGTTCGTCACTCCCGTGGGGATCCGGGCGGGGACACCAAGAGCCCGCCGATGAGCCAGCTTGGTGTCCTAGGCGAAACCCCCACACAAGACATGGCACAAACCTAGAAGAATTGCTGAGTTTTAATTCACTGGCCGTGAAAGCCAATATACCATCTTTTTGGAAGCCTTCATAGGGAGGTTATGGCTGCTTGAACTTTTAGTTCTCGCAGTTAAGTGGTGCAGTTGCACCTAATATAAAGGGAGGTGGCGCCCAGTTCGTCACTCCTGTGGGGGTCCGGGCGGGGACATCAAGAGCCCGCCGATGAGCCAGCTTGGTGTCCTAGGTGAAACCCCACACAAGACACGGCACAAACCTAGAAGAATTGCTGAGTTTTAGCAAATAAGCAGTTTGGTCAAAGTGTGGTAGCGTAATATTTTTAACCTGTACTCATCAATTTGGTGTATGAGATCATACTTTGTCCGCGTGAGTGCGTATGCATGTGCGATGTGTGTGAGTGTTCCCTTAATAAAATCTAAACGGCTGGAGCGATTTCAATGAAACTCAGTAAGGATATACTACTACCTCGTTCGACCGGGGCCATGCCTTTCAAACTTAAATGTATTAGTTATGATCACTATTATAATGGAGCAATTTTTAGGGTTACGCGTTTCCACCTTCAAGTGATCATCATCAGATCCTCATCACTGAGTTAAGATTTAAATTTACGAAGGATATTTTTTAAGCAAGGGCCGTTTTTTTTAAGCCCGTAGTTAGTGCGCACGCCACAACAAGCGTTCGCGCTACCTCCCGGCATCCTTTGCGAACAAGCAAGCGTCAGTTGCAGCTGTGCAGCTAACCTGCACGCTGAACTGTGCATCTTTACAATGTTCAAGATTATTTATTCGCCCGCCACATGTGAGGTACGATCTGTGATACATTTTTTGAAAGCAAGAAACATGTCGGCTGCAGACATTCATCGTCAGCTTTGTGAGGTGTATGGTGATAATGCAATGACGGAAGGCAAAGTGCGAAAATGGGTACGCGAGTTCAAAAGTGGCTGTGAAAATGTTCATGACGATGAACGCTCAGGTCGACTATCTGTGCTCCGAGCGATTTCCACCTCTTTTCGCAACTGAAACGTCATCTTGGTGGTAAGCGCTTCGCCGACGATGAAGAACTGAAAACAGCCGTGAATTCTTGGTTGTCAGAGCAGGCGGCAAACTTTTATGTAGAGGGATTTCAGAACTTAGTTTTAAGGTATGACAAGTGCCTAAATAAACAAGGCAACTATGTTGAAAAATAGAGGAAGGTATGTAAATCCTAAAAATAAATGTGGTTTCAAAATAAAATGTTCTGTTAACACGGGAGAGGTGGCGCGGGGTCATTTCTGACCCCTCCCAATTATTTCTCAGTAGTAACGACAATTATTTCGTTAATGCTACTGATATGGAATGAAAACATTCACTGAACTAATGAGCAAGTATATTTGTCTAAAATGAAATTCATGCACATATAATAAACGGGTAATTATACCATAATTGAAATGGCGCGGATCTGATCGGTAATCATCTAGTTTTATGAAATATCTGATAATTCTTGCTTCAATTTGCCTACTAATGGTTTCTAAATGAATGATTAGACAAGTTTTAGATAATCTAGGATTCTAGTTTTTCACCAATGACATATTTTAGAGGAGTCTCTTGTGGTATTGTATTGATGTTGTATTGTACTCCATTTTGTAACTCCATTTTTTTCATTTATTTTTGCTGTAAGGATACACACCTGCTGAGAAAGTGGCTTATCATCGTCACTTCCTTCATTTTCTTCTTTGTCTGCACTCTGCTAACCATCACTGCAAGATTCTGCTATTTCTAGTTCATCTTTACTATCACTGTTTACACCTCCTAATATTTCTTCCTCTTCGACGTCTTGCAGAAGAGATAACACCTCGTAATCAATTCTATTTTGCGATCAAACAGCTACATTCTCAAGGAGTATGCGTAAGACTGAAGGAGCTGTTCACTCTGCCAGCGGTACTATCTTTCAGAACACATTGCAACATTGCTCGGCAAAAATACATTTGTCTCGGCCCTCATCCCTTCCACTAATTGGCTACTGCCCTCAAACAATAGATAATGAATGTGGGGAAAGGTATGTGGTAGGTTTAGTCTGCGTGTAGTAACATGTAGAAACCTCAGCTTATCGAATCTGCGTGGGGTCGAAAAGTCCCCCACGCCACCTCTCCTGGGTTAATTTAAAAAAACGGCCCTTACTTAAACAACTGCCCTCGTATATACAATGATATCTAACTACACAAACTGTGTGGTGCGTAAAATAATTGGTGTTTATATTTTGATTCGCAGATTGAATCTTGTTAAATCGGGTTAGTTTGTTTTATTTATACGGGTTCATGAATTACGGATGAATATTATGTACGTATATACAAATTAGAACAACACAATATTATAAATAAAATTAGAGCTTGCGCTTGAATTCTATTATGCAATATGGTTACTTATCTCAGCGGAGCGGTTGGTCGTAGCCATTGCTACCTTCTCGTCTGCCTACTCCTACATTATAATAGTGGTCATAATTAATACATATATTTCTTTCCAGGAGTGTTGTTTACTCATTTTTCACTGTACCCCGCCCAGTCATTGGGCTATTTCGTGTTGACCAGCTGAAGAGTTACAACTGACAGTTTGTGTAGGCAACACTGAAAAAATGGCTTCAAAACTTAACATTATATACTACTAGCAGAAGTACCCATTCTTCGAACGGTCTTCGGTATTAATAACCAGATGTTATCAATTGATCTACTGTTGCAATGTTTAGGGGCTTGGAACCTGTTTGTTGGCAAAGAGAAATTATTAGTTAAAATGTGCTCTCAAACTAAATTTACCTAACGTGTTCTTCCTGGCGTGAAAATAAAATTGAAAACTTCGTAGAAGAATCGCAATACACGTCACATACGAACTGACTCTAACCGTTGTGTCAAGTGCCCAACTACAGGAAGACCCCTTTTATAAATTATAAAGGCTTGTGGTGCATGAAAATTCAGTGTTTTTAGCCTCCAATGGCCCAATTTCCTAAAATCAGCAAAAAACAGTCTACTATTTCTATTCAGGAATTTTTGAAAATAATGTTGATGTTTGGAGATATAATAGACCTTCTGTACGACATATCGCACGTGTAAGTCGTGTGAAAAAAATCTAGGGTACTCCATTTGCAACCTTTCACAGAAATGTAATAAATGGAGTGGCATTATTTATTCCAGAAATAGATGGAAAGTTGGATGCCACCTCTTGAGATACTGTTGTCATGGTTAGTGGCTTGCATTCCTTCTTTAGTTTATTAAATGAAATTAGTTTTCTGGGAATATCTAAGAAACTGTTGGGTTTAGAGCCTTAAAATATAGTTTTCGGGGACCCTTTACGGCTCTTGAGGGGCCCCGAGTTTTGTTTCTGACCCCAAGGGTTTGAAAATGAGCTTTGTCTCTTCGTTGTACGCCATAATAATGATAATAATTAAAAGAATACTAATAATAATAATAATAATAATAATAATAATAATAATAATAATATAACAAAATAGGGATAGGGATATAATAGACCTTCCGGACCATACCCGCACGTGTAAATCGCGTTAAAAATTCTAGATTACCCCTTGACCCCTTAAGCGCATTATATGTATTGATGAATATTTCAGCTTAATTTGGATCCGTTATAACCTTATTGCCGTTTGCAAACCTTCACAGTAATGTAATAAATGGAATTGTATTGCGTCTTACAGAAATAGATGGACTTCTGAGATTCTGTTGCCATTGTTACCGGCATGCATTCCTTCATTAATTTATTAAGTGAAATTAGTTTTTTGGTAATATCTCAAAAACTGTTGGATTTTGGGCCTTAAAATGAGGTTTTCGGGGTCCTTTTAGGGCCCCCGAGTTTCGTTTCTCACATTGAGGGGCTGAAAATGAGCTTTGTCTCACGCTTATTTCAGCATGTATTTTAAGGGGGTTGACCCCCTGTTATGAGGGGTACGGAGAAGAGTTACATCAATGATTAGTGTCGTGCCTCTGATGGATATCTGCATCAAATTTTACGTTAATCCACCCAGCCGTTCTCGAGTTATAAGGACACAAAAAATTGTCCACAGACAGACAGACAAAAATATATTTTTGCGTGCATCCGTCACAAAACAGTCTGAAACGGGCAAATATGTCAAATTTTCGTAGAAAAGCCGAAAAATCAGACAAACATTCATTTTTAGCCTACTTTTGATTTTTGCAAAAAATGAAAGTAGACTTATGAGATCAACACAGGGCGAAAAAAGTGTGTCTGTCTGTGTGTGTGTATGTGTGTGTGTGAGTCTGTGTGTGTGTGTGTGTGTGTGTGTGAGTGTGTGTACTCTGAATGTCTGTCCCCCCCTATCAATTCGAACACGGTGAATGCGAATTGAACGAAATTTGGTACAAAGGTAGCACTAGCAAAGGACACCTCAGTGTCATGTTTTATATCGCCGCCATCTTGACGGAAACGTAATGGCGGCCACACAAATGTTCAAAGCTTAAATCAAATTACGACTAACCTAATCATCCGATCTCTACCAAATTTTGCAACAACATACCTTTATGGGGGGAGCATCCTTTGACCACACTAATAAGTCATCAGCGTAATAGTTTGCGGATGGCGGCCATCTTTGTGTGAAAATCGATTCCCCCTATTAATTCGAACACGGTGCAACCGAATGGAACGAAATTTGGTACAGAGGTAGTGCTAACAAAAGGCACCTCAGTGTCATGTTTTATATCGCCGCCATCTTGACGGAAACGTAATGGCGGCCACACAAATGTTCAAAGCTTAAATCAAATTACGATTAACCTAATCATCCGATCTCTACCAAATTTTGCAACAACATACCTTTATAGAGGAAGCATCCTTTGGCCAAATAACTAGGTCATTAGCCTAATAGTTTGCGGATGGCGGCCATCTTTGTGTGAAAATCAATTCCCCCTATTAATTCAAACACGGTGAAACCAAATGGAACGAAATTTGGTACAGAGGTAGCACTAACAAAAGGCACCTCAGTGTCATGTTTTATATCGCCGCCATCTTGACGGAAACGTAATGGCGGCCACACAAATGTTCAAAGCTTAAATCAAATTACGATTAACCTAATCATCCGATCTCTACCAAATTTTGCAACTACATACCTTTATGGAGGGAGCATCCTTTGACCAATCTAATAGGTTATTAGCCTAATAGTTTGCGGGTGGCGGCCATATTTATGTCAAAATTGATTCCCCCTATTAATTCGAACACGGTGGAACCGAATGGAACGAAATTTGGTACAGAGGTAGCACTAGCAAAGGGCACCTCAGTGTCATGTTTTATATCGCCACCATCTTGACTGAAACGTAATGGCGGCCACACGAATGTTCAAAGCTTAAATCAAATTACGATTAGCCTAATCATCCGATCTCTAGCAAATTTAGCAACAACATACCTTTATGGAGGGAGCATCCTTTGACCAAACTAATAGGTCATCAGCCTAATATTTTGCGGATGGCGGCCATCTTTGTGTGAAAATCGATTCCCCTTATCAATTCGAACACGGTGAAACCGAATGGAACGAAATTTGGTACAGAGGTAGCACTAGCAAAGGGCACCTCATATTCATGTTTAATATCCCTATAGCACGTTGTATTTCAACAAGCTACTACAACCAACATTCAATCATACTCCTTGAAAAGGACAAAGAGTTATAACAATACCCATGCATTTAGGAGAAAGTAGGCTATATGTTCTTTACTGAACATCTTGTTATATAATAGAGAATGGATATAATAGACCTTCCGTACCACACCCGCACGTGTAAATCGCGTGAAAAAATTCTAGAGTACCCCTTGACCCCTTAAGCGCATTGTATGTATTAATGAAAATTTCAGCTTAATTTGGATCCATTATAACCTTATAGCCGTTTGCAAACCTTGACAGTAATGTAATAAATGGAATTGCATTGCGTCTTACAGAAATAGATGGACCTCTGAGATTCAGTTGCCATGGTTACCGCCATGCATTCTTTCATTAATTTATTAAGTGAAATTAGTTTTCTGGGAATATCTCAAAAACTGTTGGTTTTAGGGCCTTAAAATGTGGTTTTCGGGGGCCCTTCGCTTCTCACATTGAGGGGCTGAAAATTAGCTTTGTTTCACCCTTCTACGCCTATTTCAGCATGTATTTTAAGGGGGTAGGGCCCCTTTTATGAGAGGTACGGAGAAGAATTAGGCTACATCAATGATTAGTGTGGTGCCTCTGATGGATATCTGTATCAAATTTTACGTTGATCCACCCAGCCGTTCTCAAGTTATAAGGACTCGTAGAAGTTGTCCACAGACACTCAGACAGACAGACAGACAACAATTTTATTTTTGCGCGCATCCGTCATAAAACAGCCTGAAACGTGCAAATATCGCAAATTTCCGTGGAAATTCAGAAAAAACAGACAAACTTTCTTTTTTATATATATAGAGATTCTAGGTCATAATTTCTTAATGTGATGGTGCTGGAGATTGTTTTAGGGGCAAAGCAACAAAATCATCTACCCCAATTTACTATTGCAGGCATCATAAATTATGGGAAAGACTAGAAGAATATCTTACAATTTGCAGTTTAAATCTCATGAGGACAATTGATGGACATATATCGAGATCAGTGGAAATAATGCGTGGTGTGAGACAGGAATGCATTCTTTCACCACTTCCTTTTAATATCTATGCAGAACAGATTTTCTCTGAGGCACTTGATGGCATTCTACAAGGTATTAAGGTCAATGGCGATTATATTAATAATATACGGTACGCAGATGATACTGTATTGATTGCAAATAGTTTTGAAGGACTTAAAGAGATTGTTACTATGGTGTATCAAAAGATTAAACAATATGGCCTTGACCTCAACAAAATATATGATAATATCGCGAAAACCAGCATTGTCACAAGTCCTTTTATTCGATGGCCACAGATTGAGCGAGTCAAGAGTTTGGTTTATTTAGGACAGAATATTAATGAGAATTTGGATCCTTCGGTTGAAATAAGATGCCGTATATAGAAGGCTAGATCCATCTTAATGACAATGAAACAACTACTATGCTGTCGAGATCTCAGTATGACGCTTAAGAAAAGAATTGTGTTCTTCTTAATGGTGTTGAAGCTTGGACCTTGTCCGTAGCTCCAGAAAAGAAGATTCGAGCTTTTGAAAAGTGGATATACCGGCGGATTCTTAAAATCTCGTGGACAGAACATGTGAGTAATGCCGAGGTTCTTCAGCGTGTGAGCAGCCAACCTGAGCTGTTAAACACAATTAAGAAGAGGAAATTGGAATACTTGGGACACATGATGAGGAATCCAAAATACCGTATGCTCCAAGTTATACTTCAGGGTAAAATTGAAGGTCAGCGTGGACCGGGAAAGAGACGAATAACTTCGATGAATAATTTAAGAACGTGGTTTGGGCTGTCTTCCACGGAACTCTTCAGGATTGCACAGGATAAGAAGGTGTTAGCCATGGTGGTAGGCAACGTCCGTATCGGATAAGGTAGAAGAGGAAGAAGAAGAAGAAGAAGAAGAAGAGAGGACAATTGAGTAGCTATCTGATAGCAAGAGGGTCCTCCAGTCAGGAAAAGCAAAATTTACGGCCAAGAGGACCCGACGCGCTCAACTCGCGACTAGTTTGTTTCGGTTATTTATGTTATTTTCATTTTTTTAATCAGTTATCCTTCCTGCTTGGCTTCACCGACAGACACTGTCAGCAAATACAACTGAGGATGTTGACAGGCGTGCGCTAACTTCGGTCTCAAAAAGAAGGGATTTTGGAAAGAAGTCGGCCATGGACCTGTTGAAAGAAACCATCCCGGCATTTGCATGATGGTGAAAATGGGAAACCACGAAAACATTTAAAGGACGGCCGAGGAGGGACACGAACCCATTCTCTCCCGATGCCAGCAAGACATGAGCTAGCGCGCTAGTGCTCCCGGGCACCGTGGTCAGTTTGGTTTTATTATTATTATTATATTATTAATATTATTATTATTATTATTAACAAAATGAATTCTGCTCTTGTATGAATGTTAGCTCATGCAATAAAGAAAGATCATTCACCTTAGATTGCTTCCTGTGCCGTTCATTACCGCTACTTGTCTGGAAAACTTTATTTGTTAACTGCGAGTACTCACGAACTGCAAAGAACACTCCACTAAACTAGGTTTACTTGTGTGCAGAGTGCATTTTCCTTGTAATTGAAGAACTGTCGCTTGCCTTTGATTATGGCCACTTGACGACGCCGTGGACAGATAACGAGCGCAAGACGCCGGCTCCCGTCTGAGTAATTACTAGCCCTAGCCTCGGGTGCACAACAACAATATCCACAGTGGAAAAAAGAGAGCGACGCAACGCGCTGTGCCGGTAACCTCGCATCCAATCGACAGACCACTCAACGTCTATCAAGGAACGACCCACTGCTTCTATTTCTGGTTAACGTAAATTGGTTTCACATGGTCCATTTAATTGTTCTGTACACGTATTTAGGCACTTTATTATTCCCATTTAATCTCGGTCGAGAATAAGATGAGATGAGTACCTCTTCAGCGAAGGATTTTACAGCCGGTTGCCCTGGTTTATACTGACCTAATCTGATGAATAAAGAAATTAAATGATGGAAGGTGAATGAAATTGGGCAAAGCATTGGAAGGATATGGCCGTGGCTTATTAAATCTCAGTCCACCTCGTTGCATAATAGCTAACATTCTTGGCTGTCACGGCAGAGGCCCGGTTTTGATACCTGACTTTCCCAAGAAATTCAATTCTGGTCTGAGGGCTGGAACGGAGTCTACTCAGACTCGTGAGGCAAAACTGAGAAAAGGTTTGTTCAATTCCCATCGCATCCACAAATTTGTTGTAATGCGCATGCGTTTAGATGTTAGCTGTCCATTGGGAACAACGAGGCACCATTTGTAGCCATGTTGTCAGTGTTTGTGCTTTGCACTGTGTGAACGCACTGTTTTATATATAAACCCTGGGAAAAATCACACTCAGAATATTCGCTGTCAGTGCCAGGATTTGAACCTCCGATATCTGGACTTGCTGCAGCTGCCCTCACAACCGTGGTGCGCGATTTAACGAGCACGGCTATGCCACGGGACATAACTGCATAGTTCCTGGCTGATTGACTGACCGACAGACACATACACATCAACCCGTGATTGATTTCATAAACCAATTCAAATCAGCTTTATGAAGAAATTACATTAGAAATGTGTATGTTAACACGTCCATTAAACACCATCGCTTGTATTTCTTTTGTTCTAGTTAAAACCACAATCATATTATTGTTCGTCCATTGTTGCCATTGACCCAATGTGAGCCAGAAGATAGTAACATCCATATTATCTGCCCTTCGTCATATGCAATCGCGCTAAAGAGGAAACTAGAATAGTTGAATAGCCATGAAAATTTCCTTTCTTGCCACTGTAGCCTAAGTTACGCTAAGGTTTAGGTCATCATAGGTATCCACACAACACGCCGGCGTGCTTCTGGCTCGGACGGCCTTGTTGTTATGGTGGGGAAAGACTACCTAGGCCTATATATGTGTTTGTCTATCTCGTTCGCTTTTCCATCTCACTCCTTCCCGTACTGCCTTTGCTGTGTTGTTGTTGATTGGTCGAACGTCAAACGGGATTCACCATATTGTAAATATGAAAACAGCATTGAAACAAAACGAAAACAAAGGGGAGGTGGGGGGGAATGTGACCGTAATTGCAATGCCTATGAGTTCCATGATACCTTATTAGTAAGTATGACTTTTTAATGCTAAGCATGTACTCTTCAGGTACGAGTACGTGGAGGAACGTGCGAAACACATGTAGATGTGTCGGTCAACCAACGCATTGGATGAACAGTTTGTTTGTTTGTTTGTTCGTTTGTTTGTTTGTTTACATTACGTCCGATGCGTTAGCGATCCCAACTTGACTCGATCAGACGCGGCGAATAGCTGTCGCAGCGCCATCAGTCAGAGCAGGCAGCCCAGCCAAGAGAGAGAAGAGTTAGTCTGTCGGAGCGCGGCGCAACATACCTGGACGCCTCTGATCTAATTGATATTTAGAAGAGCAATATTCTGCTCGCAGCCACCAAAATGCACAGCTTTGTCTGACAAGGCTGACGTAATACCCTCAAGGTCGAGCAAGAACAACGGTTGACCAAGGAAGTTTGACGAGGAAGACAGAGGAGAAATTACTGGTACTGATAAGTAGGAGATGAATACCACGTGGCGTAGCCGTGCACGTTTATCCGCACGACTAGGATCGGAGGCAGCTGCAAGTCTGGTTCGAATCCTGGCACTGACGGCGGTCACCTTGAGTGAAGTTTTCCTCTGGGTTCTTCCACATTCCCTCAAGGTTACAGCAGAGATCTTATTTCAAATCCCGGAACCACTACCGTATTATTAGCAGTTACAGACCATCTCATGGTGCAGTGGCTAGCATTATTGGCTGTCACTATGGAGGTCTGGGTTTGATTCCCGGCTTTTCAAACAAATCTTAATTCTTCTCTGAGGACTGGAACGGGGTACATTCAACCTCGCGAGGTTCCAATCTCAGACATCTTAGAAGTGGTTTTCTGTGGTTTCCCACTTCTACTCCAATCAAATGCCCGGATGGTTCCTAACTTAAGGGCACGGCCACCTTCTTCCCAATCCTCATCTGAATTACAAATATATACCCTAATACAGCCATAAAAATAGCACAGGTCTTCCCACAAATTCCTCATACACCCACGTACATGGGGCTACATGACCACAATGTCGCAAAGCCCTTAAACCAATCAGCAACAACATTTTCAGCTACTCGCACTACTCCAATGTTGATGATACCAGTCAATAAGAGTTCTTAGCATCTTGCTTCCGCACAGAAACACAGATGATATAATCAGTTCAACATACACTGTATCTACGTTCACGGGGCTGATAACCTAGATGTTCCAAGCCCAAGAATTAAATTAGCAACAACAACGTAAGTAGAAACAAAGTTAGACTCAGCGAAGGCTCTATGATTGATGTTTTGTGCGGCCACAGTCATGGCTTCCAGAGAAGGGATTTTTTCCCCATGAGCTCATTTTTTTCGTGTTTCCACTTTAATTCTCTATCGGTCCATACATCCTACTAACTGACCCATTTCCTGCTCCTCGATAAGTTTTCTAAACCACATAATCGACCCGGGTGGTGTTATTAACACCGGGATATGTCAGACCTAGCGAGGGCACAGGTAGACGTTAGCAGGCTTAATGTAAAATCAATGCGAGATTTGAACCAATGTTGCCGATACCAGCCAATAATAGTTGCTAGCATCTCGCTTCCGCATCGCATACAGATCATTACAGTAGATAAATGCATGATTTGTATGCTTTAGGGAATAACAATGACAAATCTGAGATAAGATCTTTGTCGCATTGCACTCTGCGGACAGATCGATAGCAATATGATTTGGAACGTATCTACAGGTTGAGAAATCAACAAATCTTACTGATTGTAACATCATAAGTTATATTATAAACGCTCAGGTGCATGTTTCACACAACTCTAGCTCATAAACCAGAGGGAGTTAGAAAGTGAGGTTTGTACCAAAATCTTCCAAATCAACTCAAGAATAAAGGAAAAAAGTTCTTACATGTCATGGAAAGTGAGCGTAAATATATTTATTTGTGTAGGCTATAAAGTGCGTTGAAACAAATAAACAATATAATAGCCCCTGCCAGAACTCTGTAGCGTTCAGCCCGCATAACACTTAAGTCGGGTGGGTGGTATACACACATGGGGGCGCTCACATGTTACTGTTATTGGTTTTTCGTCCATTTTGACTACTGAGGCTTTTAGAGACGCTGCGATGGGGTTCCAGAATTATGCCCCGATGGGAATTTTTAACGTGCCTGTAAATCGAAAAACACGGCTCCCTCACTTTCGCGCATCCTTATATGCCAACTGATTGCACCAGGATGCGATCTTGCAACCTTGGTAACAGCAGGTGTGAATGCTACCACTGCAACACACAGCCAGTCTCCCAAGAAACCGGTCGTAATATATGAGGGATTGAAAAGAAAGAGAATTGCCCGCAGTAGAGACGAATTGCACTCTGATTTCACAAATATCGACAATTTGTTTAAAAAGTGCGTTTAAACAAATAAACAAGGCGATAGTCACTGCCAGAACTGTGTTACGTGGAGCCCGCATAACAGCAACCATTACAACAAAATGTACTAACGAGAGAAGTACCCCAGCTCGAACGGCTAAAACCGACTGGCAGTACGCTTAACATACGAAGATATGTCTGTTCTACTACCCATCACGGGCATTTATCTGTAAAACCCCGCATTAGTGTACAATCAAAGTTTGGAAGTTACGGCGTCCAAAGATTCCAGAAACACAATTCTGAGCGGAAACTACCGTGCAACAGGAAATTCGACCATTATATTAGGGAAAAACCATTCCTAGTAATAGGTTATATGTGGTAACATTTCAAAAAGATTGCAGAAGCACAATTCGCTACTGAAACTACCGTGCAACAGGCAATTCGGACCATTATAAAGAAACAGATGTGGTGCAGTATCATCTGGCAAAAGGTTGAACACTTGCTTGCAACAAGAAATCTTAACGCATGCAGTACCGTGTTGATATCTTTCCCGTAATAGAAGATACTGTGTTTGTCCTTCATTCGACGTCGAAGTGTAAATGTGGAGTTGCAATGGAGTGATTAAAGAACAGCGGAATGGAACAGTACGCACACGTAACTAGGGCAACATGTAGACATACTCCATTATTTACAATGTTTCCGCATTGCAATAGTCCAAATTCAAATGCCACGGTGATCACATTATCCCATACTCAGATGGCGCTGGCGACCGAAGACGTACTTTTACAGATGAATGACATTGATAGCTATTGACATAGGTACAACTGTATACTTTAAACCCACTTTCAGTTGGTTTTCGTCGTTTGAGCTGGAATACTTCCCTCGTAAGTAATTCTGACATTCACAGAATAAGATGGCGGCTTCGGTGGCGTAGTTGGTAGCATGCTGAGCTTCTATGCCCAAGATCGCTGGTTCAAACCCGGCCAATTTCGTCGGATTTTTAAGAGCGTTAAAAATCCCTCAGTATGCCTTCCTTAGGAGGGGAAGTAAGGCCGGCGGTCCCCTGTCAGATTTATGGCATGAAAAAGAATCTTCCACTAATTACACTTGTGTGAAGCTAAATTATAAGTTAGATTTGACTAATGCTCGTAGGTCCCAATGTTCGTCGCCAGGAGCCGACTGCGGTGGCATCTAGTTACCAAGTTCAGAACTAGTTGACGTTAACGGTGGCGTTTGATAGCAAAAGTAGGAACTACTTGAAAATGGAATGTATGCAGTCCTTTCTTGAATTAAAAACAGATAACACACACTAATACAGCCATCACAATTAACACCGGTTATCAGACAGAGTCTACACACACCCAAAGTACACGGGGCTACATGACCGCGTTGTCGCAGCCCCTAAACTAAGGAACAAACCAACCAACAGAATACGACAGGACATAAACAGAAAACGTTCTCATAATAAATTAACTATTACTTATTTTGTGCAAGGCTAATGAGAAACGACAATTATGTTGAAATCAGAGATTTCTCGCACGGTTCCCCTAGTTACTAGTGGGGCCTCGGGGAACAATACATTTAATTTTTTTCCTACAACATATAGAAAATTTCGGATTTCGAATACCTCCAGCAGCAACAGCGCTTAAACGATATACGAGGCACGTCCAGAAAGTAAGTTCCGTTTGGTAATAAAATTAAATTGTGTACAGATACAGAAAAATTATTTATTGCACAACATTCTACACCTCTTAAACTACTTTTCCACATAACTGCCGAACTTTTGCATTCATTTGTGTTAGCGTGGCACAAGTGTTTGGATACCTTCTTCATAGAAGTTTGCCGCCGACCCGTAAACGAGAGTGAAGACTCCCCTGTAAGAGATCCTACCGTTCGGCCACCACTGTTAGGAAAATTGCGTATGTGGTCAGGAGAACTCCTAAACATACGCAGTTCTCCTGGTAAGCACACAATTTGCCTAACAGTGGTGGCCAAATGGTAGGATATCTTACAGGGGAGTCTTCACTCTCGTTTACGGGTCGGCGGCAAACTTCTATGAAGAAGGTATCCAAAAACTTGTGCCACGCTGTGATAAATGCCTGCAAAAGTTCGGCAGTTGTGTGGGAAAGTAATTTAAGAGGTGTAGGATGTTGGGCTATAAATAATTTTTCTTTATCTGTACACAATTTAATTTTATTACCAAACGGAACTTACTTTCTGGACGTGCCTCGTATTAATAATTTGTAGACATCACTTATAATCGTAAACAGCTGTTTTAATTATTTATTTTAGTTACCGGTACGGTTTAATTTAATATAAATTTTCTGTGCTTACCACTACTAGGCCCACTCTTCAGTTCATTTCCTACTCGTATTTATGAGAAACATTTCATAGTTCAGAAT
Source organism: Meconema thalassinum (assembly GCA_946902985.2). Classification (NCBI taxonomy): domain Eukaryota; kingdom Metazoa; phylum Arthropoda; class Insecta; order Orthoptera; family Tettigoniidae; genus Meconema; species Meconema thalassinum. The sequence goes on from OX336388.2 coordinate 2,005,205,112, forward strand.
TTGGTTGACCTTATAATTTTCTTCTTTCACCTTATTATGGATTTTGTTAGGCTTTGTATTTCAGCAGCCTTATAACTCAAAGAGTCATATCATATAAAATTAATATATTCCAAGAATTGGATTTTCACAACCATATCGATCTCTATGAAGGCTTTCAACTATTAGGTCGTCTTTTATGACACGCGTGTGCCCTAATGGATTTGGCGGGGAGTTCTATGTCAATTCCTAGTGCCCATAATGAAATATATGAATTATTAGAATACTTAATAGAATACTTCTCACGCAAATGAAGGGATTAATTGGATTTGAGTGTGAAATGGTTTATTAAGTGTATAAATGCTTTATGTAATTTATTTCAGGCACTAGGAAATTAACTGTAACTCCCTACCCAATCTAATTAAGCACACTCGCGTTGACCAACTGAAAAGCTTCTAATAATAGATTACTTTGGCAACACTGTAAAATGGCTTTTAATATTTCAATATATATTGTGTGAATTATATACGGTACATGACATATAGGTGTAACTTAAAGTAGAGATTCATGACGCAGGTGGGTACCATTGAGCTATTGTGGCAGACAATTTAATACTCTTGGTGAGGAGACATTAACTCGGTATTGTACACTTTTTTGTTGTTGTTTCACAGGGTTTTTACATCGTGGTCATCAGAAACATGTACTTGAGTTTGAGAAGGATTTATCTCATAACCATGTTATTTCAATGTCTGTAATAATGTGTGTATTGTAATTGTACTTGTGGCTAAAATTGGGCCTTAAGATAGAACACAAGCTGGCAATTGCCTAGAATTCATGCTGGAAACAATGGAAGACGACTTCTAGGAAGAGCCGAGAACCTTAGGTGGATCACAAGGATGGCAACCAAGAAAAAACTAGTCACTACACCACGAGATAGTCGTATTGTAGATCACTGTTGGAGAATTATATTGTCATGACTAAACCTGTGTCCAATAAGTTCTCTTACACGTGTTGTGTTCATCCAATTAGAGAGTTTTAAGATCATAGATCGATGGCAATATATTTTTCAACGTATCTACAGTCTGAGAAAGAAACAAAATTTGCTTATTGTATAAATAAATAAATACATAATATTATTGGAATTGTAAAAGTTGAGTTTGAGATCACTGTAGGGATTCTAACCCCAATCTCTAGGTAGCTGGCTGGAGCCTATTACACCATAATCGGTTCATGCCCGACATAGTAATATTCTCATTTTCTACTCTACTCTATGAAGAGTGGGCAATCCTTTAAATAATTTCAATGAATTTAAAATTTCCAATGTTTCTAAGAAAAGTGAAGTGCACTGTCTGTAAATAAGTTTGACGCATTACATCAGTTTGTATGTAATCTAAACATTGCATTTATACTTGTAAATAAGTGTAATTCATGAACATAGTACTCTAAGCTTAAATGAACAGGATCTGAAGATGAATGCTTGACGTTCGAAACGTGTCATCCAATTATGCATCCCCTATTTTGTTGTACATAAAAGCGTGTTACTTTGAGTTAAATATTCCACGTTAGGATATGTACATACTTGTTTTCCACCTAAAGTAATTGGGCACAATTTGTGTTGACCGACTGGAAAGCTTTCTTTAATAGAACTAGGCAACACTGAAAAAATGGCTTCTATCACTTCAAGTTTAATTAGTTATTGTTGCGGAACAGTGACGTCTACTGTCACAACATCAATCTTAAAAAGAGAGCTAAAAGAGGAGGCGATCATTGCCAAGCAAACCCTCTGAAGATTACATCTGTGACCACATGGCGCTCTGTAAGTTCATCCATTATATCAAGACTTGACCACCCCGTTGAGTAGCGGCGAGCATTCTTGGCTGTCGTCCCAGAGATCAGGGTTCAATTTCTGGCTCTGCCAAGAAATTTGATTCTGGTCTCAGGGCTGGAACAGGGTCCACCCAGCCTTGTGAGGTAAAACTAAGAAGTGGTGCGTTGGATTCTCACCTCAACCAACCTTGAAGTGGTTTTCCGTGGTTTCTCCATCTCTACTACAGAAAAATGCCGGAATGGTTCCTAACATAAGGCAAATCCTCACGTGAATTACAAATACACATATTAATACAGCCATCAGAAGCCTCCGTGGCTTAGGCGGCAGCTCGCCGGCCTCTCACCGCTGGGTCCGTGGTTCAAATCCCGGTCACTCCATGTGAGATCTGTGCTGGAAAAACCTACAATGCCATCTTCGTACATCCTTCAGCCACGAGTTTCTTCGTCATCACATAGACCTTTTTCAATGAATTTCCCCTTCAATAATTAGTTGTGGTAACTGGTATTTTTCGCCTCCCATAACATGTCCCAAGTATCTTGTTTGTAGGTTCCTTAGTTCAGGTCTTTCTCCGGGTACTCCGGTTTTCCCTGTCAACATTTCAGTCCAGAAACACTCTCCCCTATCATTTCATTTCATCTGTCATTCATTTAATCATTGCCCCAGAGGAGTGCGTCAGGCCTCGGCAGCCGGCACAGTTCTTATCCTCGCCGCTAGATGGGGGCTTCATTCATTCCATTCCTGACCCGGTCGGCGAATGGAAGCAGGCTGTAGATTTTCAATACAGCCATCAGAAGATTACACTCACACCCAAGAACACGGGGCTAAATGACAACGAAGTCTAATCCCCTCAAATGAAACAAGAACAACGTGAACTGACATAATGATCTACCTGTGGAATAAATCGCTCTTAGTTTATTTATCTATCTGAGTCCAAATCACATACAAATATACATATAAATTGCACTAAATTTCATTTCTCCAGTGTTCAACTGTTAGAATGGCACAGTCATTAGCATCTATCAAGTCCTGCATATCGCATGGTCTTGGTAACAAGCTGCAATTCAGAAGGTGCTCAGGGTCTTGTTTTTCACAATATTTACAAAGTTCTTCAGTACTGTATCCCCACTTCTTCAAATTGCGTTTGCACCGACTCACACCAGTTCTCAATCTGTTTAGGGTCTTCCAAGATCCGTATTGTAAATGGTAGCCAGATAGCAGCTGTGATCTTGACATTGTTGCATGGAAGGCCTCTTCTAATGTGCAACAATGCCATCTTCGTACATCCTTCAGACACGAGTTCCTTCGTCATCCAATAGACCTTTTTCAATGAATTTCCCCTTCAATAATTAGTTGTAGTAACTGGTATTTTTCGCCTCCCATAACATGTCCCAAGTATCTTGTTGGTAGGTGCCTTAGTTCAGGGGCTGCGACAATGCCGTCGTGTAGCCCCGTGTACGTCGGGCGTGTGTAGAATTTGTCTGATAACCGATGTTAATTGTGATGGCCGTATAAGTGAGGGTTATCTGTGATTCAAGTAGAAGGACTGCGGACGAATTTTTTCAAGTAGTTCCTACTTTTGCTACCAAATACTACCGACCACGACACCTAGCTGCTGACGTGGCTACTAAATAACATCGCAGTCAGCACCAGGCGACGAACGCTGGAACTAATATAGCGTTATCAAGCAAACCTACAAATTTTAGCTCCCACAAGTGTAGTTAGTGGAAGGTTCTTTTTCTTGTCATAAATCTATGACATGGGACCGCCGGCTTTACTTCCTCTCCGAAGGAAGGCATACTGAGGGATTTTTCTTAACGCTCTTAAAAAATTCGTCAACTTTGGCCGGGTTTGAACCCGCGATCTTGGGCATAGAATCTCAGCAGCTACCAACTACGCCACCAAAGGCGCTCCAGTATCTTGATTTTCGTTGTTTTATTTTAAGCAGTAGTTCTCTTTGCTTTTCCATCCGACGAAGGACTAGAATAGTACACGTGTTGGAATATTATCAACTCTTACGCTTCAAAGTACATCCACCTTAAGAGATGTTACGCTCGAGAATAATAACTAAATGTAAAATTATTCTTGGTTTTATTAGAATGTGATTGGCGATAGCTCTGCTGCTATGATTGATATAATACATTAATATCCAATCTTTGAAAGGCGATTTACGTAAAATCTGATGAGACCAGAAGATAAAACCATTCCAATTAGTTCAAAGTTGCAGCTCATGTGAGGATAAAATAAATTGCTGATTGGATTGACTTCAATTTGACTTCATTTTTGTAATGAACTTTTAAATGCTGTATTGATCAGAATCTAAAAAAATATATATATATGACTAAATATGAGAGTTCTAATTAACTGTGGTCTCTGGTGGACATTCCTGTGATCCCATCCCCAATTGTAGTGTTGTTGTTGTAGATTCATTTAGGGGCTTTGCGACATCCTCTGTGTGTTTGAGAGAGAGAGAGAGAAGAATCTGTCAGATTACTTGTGTTATTGCGATGGCTGTTGCAGTTGTGTATTTGTGGCTGAGTCTAGGATTTGAATGAAAGTGACCGTAGCTAAAAGTAGAAGTGTGAAACCACGGAAAACAACTTCTGCATGATTTTGTTGATCTTTAGGGGCTTTGGACATCGTGGCCATGTATCCCCATGTACGTTGGTGTCTGTAGAAGTTGTCTGATAATCTGTTTCACTGATATGTGTACTACTGTAGTGTGTGTAACTGTAATTGAGGTAGGATTCGGGTAGGAAGCGGCCGTGGCCTTACGTTAGGTACCATCCCGGCATTTGCCTGGATTCGAAGTGGGAAGGAGAAACCACGGAAAACCATTTCCTCGTATTAGTCGGTAGTCACATCGAGGAAAAATAATAGTGTTGAGTATCGTTTGCTGGATATGCTTGCAGTGCACTAGTACCATACGGGATGCAAGCAGAGAAATATCGACCTTCCTGTTAACAACGCTAGTTGGGCTGCATAAAGCAATATTATTAGGGGCAGCTGATTCACCAGGTATATGGTATTACATGTACATATTGTGTTATTTGTATTAGAGCTTGTGTGTTATCGAATGCCCAACTTTTTGTCACTGCTCTGTCATTTTTCTAGCTTTCCTCCTGTCATATTGAGACCACTTTTGTGCTATATTCCTTCCTTCTGCGTATGGCTGGCGTAATGTGAAAATAGAAGGCCACACCATGCTTGTCTACAAAGATGCTGCCGATCTTATTTGGCCATCCACGTGGTTGTTGTTCTCGTGCGTTTATTCGAAGAACCAGTCTGTTTTGTTGCAAAAATTGTTTATATCCCTCAAGACATGGAGTCGAAACTCCTGCAATTCATGAGGCACAACGCATCCCGTCAAATATATATTTTAGTCAGATGACGAGCAGCAAGGCAAAATTTGGCCATACTTTCAAGTTTCTAAAGTACTACATATTACTTTTAATGAATCTTGAGAAAATAATAACTTAAGTTAGGGTTCATGAGAGTGTAGATGTGTTAACGGTTAGTATATAAATACAACTGGTAGAAGATTTCAAAGGTCGTTGCCTCACGACGTTAAAATTTAGCTGACCCAGAAACAACAGCATCTAGAAAAGATAAGTGAAACAAAACCTGATTAAAAATTCACCATGCCCTTGATTCATAGAAGGCTGCCTAGGCCTCAGTTTTGAGTTGGAGAATATTCAAGACATTTTCTAGCATAGCGGAGTCTAGCAGAAGCTCTAATGGTCCCTCATCGCGTGCATTTGCATTTGAACTGTAAAGAACTCGAGTTTGTATAAGAACGTGTGAGAACCGCAAACAAATGTCTACATTGGTACTACTCATGACTGGGTTTGCAATTATCTCTGCTGATCCTAGCGGTGGGAACACTACTTGGTATTCCAGAGGGTGACGTCTCAAATTACCACCACTTCAACAGACGACAGAAAACATACGTCCTCTCCTTTACCTGAATAAGGGGCAAGAACACCTGAAATTCACAGACACATTCACAGTTTGTTAAAACTGGTATTATGGAGTAAATTATGGGGTAGCCAGAGAAAATTATCCCAAAAGGTAAAGGGTTGAAATAAGTTTGAGAGCTGGTTCTTTTGCTTCCACAATAGTCTACCTTACACGTTTGGTATTACGACTTTCAAACTTTCAATTTTTTCTGAAGAAGGATCCACTGTCGATCTAAAACATGTACACTGATTGGTATTAGTTATTGTTTCATTAAACAGATTTTATTGACTGGTGCCTACTTTATTATTTAACCTATATATTTAAAACACTAAGATGATTTTTGTTACATCGAGATTGAGAGAGCGGCTGAACCGATTGACTTCGTAAAGCACTCTGACGAAAGTTCTTGGACTGTAGATTTGCAGAATGTCTTAAAAGAAAAAGAAATGTTACCATATATTTTTAAATCTTTAAAGAAAAATGCAATTTTCCAAAAACTCGCATGCGCACAATTGCATTCGGCCGTGAAGGAAATGGTGGATAGAAAATACACCGCGTTTTACTGTGATCGTTGTTTATGAGAATTAAAAAGAGGGGAAATATTGTTTATGATGTTTCCACGAAATAATCTGTAATAGAATTATAAAAAGGGAAATATTTAAGAACCTAAAGTAGCAGTTGAGTGTATAAATTGTTTACCTTACTTGGTAGTTCTCCAATTTCCCGATGTTTTTGTAGCGCAATTGGTAGCTCTGCAGACTTTGAATTACATCATATTATGCATCGTCGAAGGAGTTCCAATCCCATCTCAGATATGTTTTTTTTTATTTCCGTATTTTTCTTTCTTGCTATTGGTATTACATTGTCGAAACATATTTTACTTTCATTATTCTCGTAAAGTAATGAATTATCCGTGATTTACGTTGCCAACTATCCATATATTTAAAACACTGAGGTGATTTTTGTGACCGCAAGATTGAGAAAACAGCTGAACCGATTGACTTCATAAAGCACTCTGACGAAAGCTCTTGGCCTGTAGATTTGCAGTTTGTCTTGCAGGACGAGACTTCAGGTAGATTCTTCCCGTTGTGCCGCACGCTTCTCTCCAAACGGTTATTCACAATTGTATCAAATACTATTCTCTAAAGCTAAAGGAAGTAGGAGACTTCTGCTACCTAGGAAGCAAAATAACCAGTGATGCACAAAGCAAAGAGGATGTAAAAAGTAGGTTGGCTCAGGCAAGGAAAGCATTTTTACAGAAAAGGAATCTGTTGACATCGAATATAGATTTAGGTATTGGGAAGTCATTTATGGAAGCCTTTGTCTGGAGAGTGGCACTCTATGGAAGTAAAACTTGGATTATTGGTACAGCAGAAAAGAGGAGAGTTAATCCGTTTAAATTGTGGTGTTACAGGCGAAAGATGAAGATCAGATGGGTAGATAGGGTTACAAATGAAGAGATAATAAGATGAGTGGGAGAGGAGAGATATTTCTGGCGACTGATAGTGAAGAGAAGAGATAGGTTAGTAGGACACAAAATAAGACACCCAGGAATAGCAAGCTTAGTTATGGAAGGAAAGTTCGAGGACAAGAACTGTAGGGGTAGACCAAGGTTAGAATATGTTTGCCTCGGATGTAGGGTGTGGTAGCTATGTAGAGATGAAACGATTAGCTCAGGACAGGGAGGCATAGAGCTGTATCAAACCAGTCAAAGACTGAAGACTCAAACATCAACAACTCTTCTCTCTGTCCCTTCTCCAAAATATTCCGCTTACATAGACACACGCGATCGAAAACAGATGAGATGGAATGTTCAGATTTTTTGCTATAAGTTAACGGCGACTACCCCTCTATGGGTGGTGAGAAACAAGTGCTATTTAATTGCCAGCCAGACATGATGATAACGTGACTGAGATTTACGGCAAAACATTCACTTCTGCGAAGGATACAATACATTTCTCGAAAGTTTGCATTTTTACACCAACAAATGAACACTGTAATGAAAAAATATTTCGAAGTCATTGAACTTAAATCCAGTACTTCAAAATCATACACCAGCGTTAACAGATTAAATAATGAAAATTAAAGACAGCCACTTCAGTTACCTACAGAATTCTTGAATTCCTTGGAATTAAGGGATTTGCCTCCACATATTCATAGTCCAAACGCTTGAGCCATAGTTAAGCTTGTTAGAAATCTGAACGTTTCCCAAGGGATCCTATATGGAACCAGATTAATTGTCAGAAATATGTATGAAGATTGATTGGAATTGAAAATAGTAAGTGCAGTTAAAATTAGGGTATACCTCATCAAGATTTCTGTCATGGCCAACAGTATGTTGCAATTTCGAGAGTGCAATCTTTCAACGCCCTTAAGTTGCAATAGAGCAAAAATGTAATGTTTTTACGGATTCAACTAGTTATTATTGAAAATCCACAGCCTGCTTCCAGTCTCCGACCGGGTCAGGAATGGAATGAATGAAGCCCCCATCTAGCGGCGAGGATATGGACTGTGCCGGCTGCCGAGGCCTGACGCACTCCTCTGGGGCATTGATTAAATGAATGACAGATGAAATGAAATGATAGTGGAGAGTGTTGCTGGAATTAAATTTTGACAGAGAAAACCGGAGTACCCGGAGAAAAACCTATCTGCCTCCGTTTTGTCCAGCAGAGATCTCACATGGAGTGACCGGGATTTGAACCACGGACCCATCGGTGAGAGGCCGGCGTGCTGCCGCCTAAGCCACGGAGGCTTACTCAACTAGTTATTATCAATTATCTTAATTGAAACCACAGAAGATCACTGGATTACCGAGGGTCCACACAGCACTTAAATTTGCGGTGACTGTACACTAATGAGTGAGGTGTGAATCAATTTTTATGAGATTTAATTTTTTACTAGCCATCTTCTATTTATTTAATTTTTGTCACTTTATTTTACCACTTTACGCTTAAATGGTTTGTGAACTTACACAAATATAATATATGTTATTTCATTGATAAAGCAGCATAATGGTGATATAGCATGAGCGCCGCGATATAATGAAATACATTTGGTTGGAAGCCATGCGGAATTTGCTATGCTCTAAATATCCTCGTTTTACTCGCCGCTAATGGGGACTAACGCATAATGCGGGTGGGAGCCATTTACATACCACGCGTGTTTCCAATCCACCCCCACTTGTCATGGGTTTTTGCGCTACAGACCAAATAAATAATATTAATGGTTAAATTTAAAGAGATACACAACAGTGGAACGACATAACAGTCATCATTTTAAGATTTATGCTAGGCCAAGTTATGTGCACATAATAGTCATATTTGGGTTTGGGGGAAAACAGTCGATACATCAATAACAATTAACCTGCATCACACAAAATGTATCTATGATGTTGCTTAGCCATTTATCATATTCTACTACGCACTATTCACTTTCAATATTCCCTTTACTAGGTTACGCGTCGTAAATAAATACGTCATGCACTACGATAGACGCCAGGTTTCAGAGGTTAGGCAATTTATTGATCGTAAAAACCAACAAGAAACAATTTCTTCTCCCAATTTAATGGCTCAGTACCATAGGTGAACCTTGTATAGAGCAAACTATGTGAAGAATGGCATAGTGGAACTAGAAGAGGCCATTGATCCTATAGCCTATTGTGATCGTACTTCACATGCGGCTCAAGACGAAGCTCACAAGGTTGTATTGAATGACCTACCGAAGGACATGACCCCCAATTCTAACAGCCGGAACTAAGTTACTTCGGGAACTGTAGCTGCTCAGGAGGGGGATAAGAAGAATGAGTCAGAGTCGTCAGAAACATGGACTCCTGTTACATCGAGGAGAGACAGAAGATTGGTAAAGGTTAGAGAAAATGCTGAGAATAGGCAAGAGGATTTTGCTGACAATGTTGACATATCTACCCACCAAGCAACCCCAAACAGACAGAAGAGACCTAGTAGGCCAAGGCAAGCAGCCTTACTGATCAGACCAGCTGAAGGTAAATCATTGTGGTGTTTGAAGCCATATTTTCAGTGTTGCCTTAGTAAACAAGAGTTAAGTGCTTTTCAGTCGGTCAACACGAATGTACCCAAAAGAGATGGGTTATGCCCTAATCCTGAAATAAATTACATGAGATTAATAAAACACTAGGATGACCAGTTTCGATCGTCAAGCGATCATCATCAGATCCAATACACTTAGGCTATACAATCTATGTTTGAAATACAGGTGAAAATATTTACAATATGTACAATTATTTAGTTGCAGTATTGGTACTGCAACTGTCAGTGTATGCTAAATGCAGTATATATGTTAGGTGAAATGCTAAATGGTGATGGCTATCCGGAGATTGTACTTTAGAGAGATTATATGGTTGTAAACTATGGTTAAACTATACAATTTTAGGTTAACTACTTATCTGATTGTCTTCCGTACTACAGCTATTCGCAGTTTCCGTGCTCACTTGAACTCGTTGTGCGGTCGACTGCGGTGGTTATCTTAACGACTGGTTTTTCCCTGCCTTCCCCCTCTGTCCCTACGTGCTGTGGGGAGTGATCGAGATGTGTTTATGTGAGGTGTTGCCAACCTAGATAAGATGTATGTTATTGTATTGTTATCGCTGACATCTTCATCAATGCACTAGAAAATGCGTTCTTAGAAAAGACTTCAACAAAGGGAATAGTAATATGGAAAAGATACGTAGATGATGTAATTTGCATCTACGATACTGAACTAACTAGCGAAGAAACAATTCTCCAATCCATTAATAGCCTTCACCATTCTATCAAATTCACTAAGGAATCCGAAATAGACCGGAAAATAAATTATCTCGATATAACTATTGAACGTAAAGACAACGACCTTTCATATTCCATATTCCGGAAAGCAACACAAACCTCGCATGCAATCGACAATCAGTCTAATCACCCCAGTACGCACAAACTAGCGGGTTTCAATTCAATGGTGCACAGGGCTTTAAACATACCCATGTCAAAAGACAACTATAATAAGGAAATAAGAACTATTATGCAAATAGCAAAGGAAAACAACTTCTCGCCAAGCAAAATAAATCAAATTATAGCCAAACATAAAAATAAAGATAAAACGATTCCCAAACCGGACAGTAATGAGAAAAAATTTGCGCGTTTCAACTATGTGAATGCGAATACATATAAAATCACTAACCTATTCAAAAAGCAAGGCATAAAGATAGCTTTCACGACGAAAAACACAACCGCTAGACACCTCCTAAATAGTAATCTAAATAAACGTGACCCGTATTCAAGGTCAGGGGTATATTCTATAACGTGCCAAGACACCGATTGTCAAGCTAATTACATCGGGCAGAGTGGAAGGCGAGTAGACACACGTTATAATGAACATAGAAATGCGATAAGATACGGAACACATTCAGCCGTGTGCGAACATATGTGTGACGCAGGGCATAGCTTTACCAACATAGAGTCGGACCTTAAAATAATCCATCACGAATCGAAAGGCAAAGCTCTTGACATAAAGGAAGCAATCGAGATACACCTAGCCAAACGAGACAATCCCAACAATCTAAATGAACACACGTTCATGGAGAGCTCACCCCTCTTCACGCTACTAAAAGACACACCCTGTCGGAAACAAAACACAATTTAGCGACACAGCCAAGCTAGATAAAAAAAGGGGGGAAATTAGGGGTTTTTTAATAGGTAAATGTTATCTGGATCAGGTGTACGATGTACTTTTCTTCTGCAATAAACCAAGGCCCATATTAGAGGCAGTATTAAAGGTGCCGGGACGTCCTCATAAGACCGTCAACGCTTAGTTCGAATGGGTTATGCTCCACGCGTGGCGAGGACTAATCCACGGTCTTTAATAGTTGTAGATCCACCTCATTCAATAACATACATCTTATCTAGGTTGGCAACACCTCACATAAACACATCTCGATCACTCCCCACAGCACGTAGGAACAGAGGGGGAAGGCAGGGAAAAACCAGTCGTTAAGATAACCACCGCAGTCGACCGCACAACGAGTTCAAGTGAGCACGGAAACTGCGAATAGCTGTAGTACGGAAGACAATCAGATAAGTAGTTAACCTAAAATTGTATAGTTTAACCATAGTTTACAACCATATAATCTCTCTAAAGTACAATCTCCGGATAGCCATCACCATTTAGCATTTCACCTAACATATATACTGCATTTAGCATACACTGACAGTTGCAGTACCAATACTGCAACTAAATAATTGTACATATTGTAAATATTTTCACCTGTATTTCAAACATAGATTGTATAGCCTAAGTGTATTGGATCTGATGATGATCGCTTGACGATCGAAACTGGTCATCCTAGTGTTTTATTAATCTCATGTAATTTATTTCAGGATTAGGGCATAACCCATCTCTTTTGGGTACATTCGTGTTGACCGACTGAAAAGCACTTAACTCTTGAAGGTAAATCATATGCCGATATTCTGAAGGAGATTAGCCAAAAAGCAAACCCTAATGATACAGGAACTGAAGTCCGGTCCATTCGACAAACTAAAGCGGGAGACGTCCTTGTCGAGTTGGGAGCAAGTTCCAGGGATAAAGCAGCTTTTGGTAATTCTCTGCGAAATGTTCTGGGGTCCAATGCTACAGTTCGTAGGCTTGAAGCGAAGGCAACTGTTGAAATCAGAGACCTTGATGCTCTAACTACTTCCGAAGAGGTCATGGAAGCTATCCAGAGAACTATCCCAGAACTCTCTCCAGATACCAAGGTGCTGGTGACGAGGACGAATACGAGGGAAGTGAAGATGGCTGTTGTCACATTAACAACTAGTGATGCAGATGTGCTCTTGAGGCAAGATCATATCACCATAGGATGGGTCAATTGCAGGATTAGACGGAGGATCATGGTATCTCGTTGTTATAGATGTCTGGACTATGGACATGTTGCTAGCAACTGCAAAGGCACAGATAGAAGTAAACTTTGCTACAATTGCGGCGGGAAAGGTCACAAAGCTAGAGGATGTACGGCCTCAAAGAAATGTGTTCTTTGTGAAGAACGAGGTTTTATCAAAGATTTAGCACATGCTATGGGATCTGGCCAGTGTAAGGTCTTCAGAAAAGCTTTGGACAAAGAAAAGGCACTGAGGTTCAAATGATTCGTATACTTCAAGGCAATCTACATAGAAGTAAGACAGCCAATGATCTGCTATATCAGCTAGTCACAGAGAAGCAAAGCGATCTCTTGCTAATCAGCGAACAGTATAAAGATAAAGAGTCATCTCTTTGGTTCAGTGACACACTTGACACTTCTGCAATCTGGGTGTAGGATTCTAGAAAAGTTATTATAAAGGATCATGGAAGTTCTGATGGTTATGTTTGGGTGAAGACCAGAAGGGTTACCTATTTTAGTGTTTACCTAACTCCTAATGAGGCAATTGAGCACTTCCGCCGCAAAGTAAATTCTTTGGAAGATGCAATTCTAAACGCCACAGATAGTGTCATAGTGGCTGGAGACTTTAATGCCAAAGCAGTGGAATGGGGTATGCCAAGTACAGATTCCCGGGGTAAGTACATTCTAGAGATGGCATCCAGGATAGGCCTTCTAATATTAAATATTGGTACAGTTCCAACTTTCCGATGTCCAGGATGTGAAGGAACAATTTCGGATGTCTCCCTGGCATCAGAAGTAATTGTTCCATTCATTAAGAGATGGAAAGTGTTGGAAGATTATTGTGCTAGAGATCATCAATTCATAGCCTTTGACTTTGAATCATATGTTCAGGGACGGGAAGTACCTCCCCAGAAATGTCGACGGTGGAATGTAAATAGGATTAGCATGGACAACTTCAAAGATATCATTGGGAAGGGTGCAGAACAGATTCGAAGTGCTGAAGCACGGAGAGAGTTTCAGGTTGAGGATCTGGTTTCTGCAACCATGAAAATTATTACTTGAGCTTGTGATGTTTCGATGCTCTCCTCAGTACCACGTCACCGAAAGAGCCCTGTATACTGGTGGACCAGAGAGATAGCAGAATTAAGGAAGAACTGCCTCAGGCTTCGCCGTCTTGCCCAGAGAGCAAGAAATCGGGATGAAGCGAATGAAAAATCAGCGGAGCATAAAGCAGCAAAGAAGCTACTTCGGAAAGCCATAACTACGAGCAAGGTTCAGAGTTGGAGAAAGCTTCAGGAAGATATTGACACTGATCCATGGGGTTTGGGTTACAAAATTGTAACACAGAAACTTGGAAGTCACAGAACATCGTGCATCATGGAGGATGATATTATGAACACCATTGTTCAAAGCCTTTTTCCAACTCATCCCACAAGACCTGAGAGGAATTTTGAAAGTGATCTAGATTTCCCACTGTTTAATGAAGATGAACTTCGGGTTGCAACGCATTCTTTACGGAACAACAAGGCTCCGGGGCCGGATGGGATTCCTAATGAGGTTCTGAAAATAATAGTTGAACAAGATATGTTGTTGTTATTGTTGAGAATGTTCAATGTGTGCTTGAAAGCAGGAATCTTTAGCTTTCGCTGGAAGATCTGTCGCTTAGTGCTCATTAGTAAGGGCATGGGTGACCCTGAGTTACCATCATCGTACCGCCCACTTTGTATGCTTGACACAACAGGCAAACTATTTGAGAAACTCATAAGACGGAGATTGCTTGAAGCAATAATCGCAGCCGGCGATTTATCACCAAGACAATTTGGATTCAGGGTAGGCCGGTCGACACTGGATGCAGTGCAAGAAGTCGCCGATAAAGTACGAAGAGTGGAGAGTTATAATCATTACTCTCGCCGGGTGATTCTTTTTTGTTACACTGGATGTTAAAATCGCATTCAACTCTGTCAAATGGACAGATATCATGGATGTTCTAGAATTTTCATTCCATGTTCCAAGGTATCTCCTTCGGATCTTAGACTCTTACTTGAAGGATCGTGCTCTGCTCTACGATACTACAGAAGGGATCCGTAGAGTACAAGTCACGGCTGGGGCTGCCCAGGGTTCGATTCTAGGACCTGATCTCTGGAATGTTACATACGACAGCTTGTTGAGGCTTGAAATGCCTGAAGAAACTATTCTAGTAGGATATGCAGATGATGTTGCTGCTCTTGTAGCAGGAAGAAGTGTCGAGCAGGCACAGTTGCGACTCAATATGGTAATGCGCAAAATCAATAGATGGATGGAGGAACATGGTCTGTCTCTAGCACTTAGTAAGACGGACATTGTCATCCTAACAAAGAAGAGAATTCAGACAATACTTCCAATACAGGTAGGACAAATTCAAGTAGAGACGCAGCCAGCAGCAAAATACCTGGGCATAATGATCGACAGTAAAATGAATTTTGGAGAACAGATTAGACGGACTGCAGATAAGGCAGCCAGAGGAGTAACGTCCCTCAGTGGGCTCATGGCCAATGTTGGTGGGCAAAAATCTAGTAAGAGAAGACTATTGATGACAGCCATCCATTCAGTTCTGCTGTATGGAGCGGAAATATGGACGGATGCCCTGGATAAAGAAATTTATAGGAAGCCACTGGCGCAAGTGCAAAGGCGGGGTGCTTTGCGCGTGGCATCTGCATATCGCACGGTCTCTGAGGAAGCAGTTCTCGTTATTGCCGGGATTATTCCGATTTTTAGCCTACTTTCGATTTTTGCAAAAAATGAAAGTAGACTTATGAGATCAACACAGGCCGAAAAAAGTGTGTCTGTCTGTGTGTGTGTATGTGTGTGTGTGAGTCTGTGTGTGTGTATGTGTGTGTGTGAGTATGTGTGTGTGTGTGTGTGTCTGTGTGTGTGTGAGTGTGTGTACTCTGAATGTATGTCCACCGCCCCCTATCAATTCGAACACGGTGAATGCGAATTGAACGAAATTTGGTACAAAGGTAGCACTAGCAAAGGACACCTCAGTGTCATGTCTTATATCGCCGCCATCTTGACGGAAACGTAATGGCGGCCACACAAATGTTCAAAGCTTAAATCAAATTACGACTAACCTAATCATCCGATCTCTACCAAATTTTGCAACAACATACCTTTATGGGGGGAGCATCCTTTGACCAAACCAATGGGCCATCAGCGTAATTGCGGATGGCGGCCATCTTTGTGTGAAAATCGATTCCCCCTATTAATTCGAACACGGTGCAACGGAATGGAACGAAATTTGGTACAGAGGTAGTAGGCTACTAACAAAAGGCACCTCAGTGTCATGTTTTATATCGCCGCCATCTTAACGGAAATGTAATGGCGGCCACACAAATGTTCAAAGCTTAAATCAAATTACGACTAACCTAATCATCCGATCTCTACCCAATTTTGCAACATCATACCTT
Organism: Meconema thalassinum; assembly: GCA_946902985.2. Lineage (NCBI taxonomy): Eukaryota > Metazoa > Arthropoda > Insecta > Orthoptera > Tettigoniidae > Meconema > Meconema thalassinum. The sequence continues at coordinate 2,005,221,199 of OX336388.2, forward strand.
TATGGGGGGAGCATCCTTTGACCAAACCAATGGGCCATCAGCGTAATTGCGGATGGCGGCCATCTTTGTGTGAAAATCGATTCCCCCTATTAATTCGAACACGGTGCAACGGAATGGAACGAAATTTGGTACAGAGGTAGTACTAACAAAAGGCACCTCAGTGTCATGTTTTATATCGCCGCCATCTTAACGGAAATGTAATGGCGGCCACACAAATGTTCAAAGCTTAAATCAAATTACGACTAACCTAATCATCCGATCTCTACCCAATTTTGCAACATCATACCTTTATGGGGGGAGCATCCTTTGACCAAACTAATAGGTCATCAGCGTAATAGTTTGCGGATGGCGGCCATCTTTGTGTGAAAATCGATTCCCCCTATTAATTCAAACACGATGCAACCGAATGGAACGAAATTTGGTACAGAGGTAGTACTGACAAAAGGCACCTCAGTGTCATGTTTTATATCGCCGCCATCTTGACGGAAACGTAATGCCGGCCACACAAATGTTCAAAGCTTAAATCAAATTACGATTAACCTAATCATCCGATCTCTACCAAATTTTGCAACAACATACCTTCATAGAGGAAGCATCCTTCGAACAAATGACTAGGTCATTAGCCTAATAGTTTGCGGATGGCGGCCATCTTTGTGTGAAAATCAATTCCCCCTATTAATTCAAACACGGTGAAACCGAATGGAACGAAATTTGGTACGGAGGTAGCACTAGCAAAGGGCATCTCAGTGTCATGTTTTATATCGCCGCCATATTGACAGAAACGTAATGGCGGCCACACAAATATTCAAAGCTTAAGTTAAATTACGACTAACATAACCATCCGATCTCTACCAAACTTTTCAACAACATTCCTTTATGGAGGTAGCATCCTTTGACCAATCTAATAGGTTATTAGCCTAATAGTTTGCGGATGGCGGCCATCTTTATATCAAAATTGATTCCCCCTATTCATTCGAACACGGTGGAACCGAATGAACGAAATTTGGTACAGAGGTAGCACTAGCAAAGGGCACCTCAGTGTCATGTTTTATATCGCAGCCATCTTGACTGAAACGTAATGGCGGCCACACGAATGTTCAAGGCTTAAATCAAATTACGATTAACCTAATCATCCGATCTCTACCAAATTTTGCAACTACATACCTTTAAGGAGGGAGCATCCTTTGACCAATCTAATAGGTCATTCGGCTAATAGTTTGCGGATGGCGGCCATCTTTGTGTCAAAATCGATTCCCCCTATTAATTCAAACACGGTGAAATCGAATGGAATTAAATTTGGTACAGTGATAGAAATAGAAAAGGACATCTCAGTGTCATGATTTATATCGCCTCCATATTGACTGAAACGTAATGGCGGCCACACAAACGTTTAAAGCTTAAATCAAATTACGACTAACATAACCATCCGATCTCTACCAAACCTTGCAACACCATACCTTTATGGAGGGAGCATCCTTTGACCAATCTAATAGGCCATTAGCCTAACAGTTTGCGGATGGCGGCCATCTTTATGTCAAAATTGATTCCCCCTATTAATTCGAACACGGTGGAACCGAATGAACGAAATTTGGTACAGAGGTAGCACTAGCAAAGGGCACCTCAGTGTCATGTTTTATATCGCCGCCATCTTGACGGAAACGTAATGGTGGCCACACAAATGTTCAAAGCTTAAATCAAATTATGATTAGCCTAATCATCCGATCTCTCGCAAATTTAGCAACAACATACCTTTATGGAGGGAGCATCCTTTGACCAAACTAATAGGTCATCAGCCTAATATTTTGCGGATGGCGGCCATCTTTGTGTGAAAATCGATTCCCCTTGTCAATTCGAACACGGTGAAACCGAATGGAACTAAATTTGGTACAGAGGTAGCACTAGCTAAGGGCACCTCATATTCATGTTTAATATCCCTATAGCACGTTGTATTTCAACAAGCTACTACAACCAACATTCAATCATACTCCTTGAAAAGGACAAAGTGTTATAACAATACCCATGCATTTAGGAGAAAGTAGGCTATATGTTCTTTACTGAACATCTTGTTTTTCTTGCGAAAGAAGGCAAGAACATTTACTTGAGGAAATCTGATACGGTTTTACAAAATGCAAGACGATCGGCAAGAGTACAAACCTTTCAAAATTGGCAGATCAAATGGGAGCAAGGAGATCAAAGCCAATGGACTAAGAGAATGATCCCTCAGGTGCAGGTTCGGACAGAGAGGAAACATGGTGAGGTTGGTTACTATCTCACTCAGTTCTTGACTGGTCGTGGGTACTTCAGTTCCTATCTTAAGAAGATGGGGAAGGTGGATTCATCAGATTGCATCTACTGTATCAACGAATTAGATAATGCTAATCACACCTTCTTCTCTTGTGGACGGTGGGTCCAAAATAGGCAGTCTCTTCAAGATCACATTGATGTAGAGATATCCCCGGACAATATTGTTGCAGTGATGTTACAAAATGAGAAAAACTGGAAACTGGTAGCAAGCTTTGTTGAAGATATCCTCCGAACATAGAAGACGGATCTGGATCTCCACTGAAGATGATTCATTACGGAAGAGTGCCCTACAGGCAAATATAAAATGACTCTAGCCTGAAGTAATGTGATAAACGGTTCCAGGCTAGTGTTCAGAAGTAACGGGAGAGTTTTAGTCGGTAGTCTGCTACTCAGGAGCAGGAGCCCGACACTCTGTGCGTAAATACATTTCTTCCCCTAAAAAAATATATATATATATTATTATTATTATTATTATTATAATTATTATTATTTTTAGTCGATTTACTCTCTAGGTTGGTGGTTCTAACGGACTCAGCGAATGAACTCACCACTACCGCCTCTAAGGGCAGTGTCCTGGAGCTTGGAACATCTGGTAGGGGTGGATACAACTGGGGAGCTGTGATCAGCACTTCGCCCAGGCGGCCTCACCTGCAAAGCGAACAGGGGCATCATGAGGGATGTGAAGGGCAGATTGGGATGGATAGGCTAGGAAGAGGGAAGGAGGCAGCCGTAGCCTTGCTGTAGGTATCATCCCGGCATTTGCCCGAAGACGAAGTGGAAAACCACGGAAAACCACTTTGAGGATGGCTGAGGTGGGAATCGAACCCCCTCTACTCATTTGGACCACCCGAGGCTGAGTAGACCCCGTTCCAGTCCTCATACCACTTTTCGAATTTCGTGGCAGAGCCGGGAATCGAACCCAGGACATCCGAGGCAACAGCTAACCATGCTGACCTCTACGCTACGGAGGTGACTATAATTATTATAATTATTAATTTTATAGTTATGTTTATTATAATTATTATGAAAGGACGGGAGAAGAGCAAAATACAGGCCAGTGAGATGAGGTTATTGAAGCAGTATTGGAGCTACAAAGATGGACATATTAAGGAATGAGAGGACCAGATAATTAATCAAGGAGGAACCATTACGGGATGGTATAGAGAAATCTAGACTTAGATGGTATGGACATGTAAAACGAATGGAGGAGAAGAGGATACCCAGGAGGATACACGAGACGAAGTGGGAAAGAAAGAGACCGAGAGGAAGACCGAGAGACAGGTGGCTGAAGGGGGTGGAAGAAAGTGTGAAGAAGAGAGGAGAAGACTGGACAAGGGTGGAGGCTGAGAGATGGTGGGAAGACAGAAGACGTTGGAGAGACTTGTGTTCCAAACAGACCTGGACAGTGGCTGGAAAATGTAAGATGATGATGATTATTATTATAATTTTTAATGTTATCTTTTCCTCTAATTTTAATGTTTATATATATATTTTTAATAGATGTTCTTATATATTTAATTTTGATATCCTTTTATTTAATTAATTTATTAATTTCAAATTGTTCTTTACAATTATTTCCAATTTTTTTATAGTTATGTTTCTTGTTTTAATTTTTATATTTCTCTTACTATTGTATTTTTTATGATTTTTATTTCTATATTTATTTTTACACTTAAATTGTTAATAATTTTAGTTTTAATTAATTTTTTTCCAGCACATTACGTCAAGTAGGTAAGTATATAATATTTGATTTCTAGAAATACTAGCACTTCGGCATGAAAATTCTCTGAAATGTGACTGAAATATTCAACCATCAGCATCTTTGAAAGCATAAACTGTCCTTATGATACGTGGTTAATATATATACCACTATTCCATAAACGGTTAAACAACTCAATGAAGGCTTTTCCTAATGTTCACAACCAAGGAAAATAATCTTAAGGTATTCATATAACTTCCGTTTGAAAAGGCGTATTTGGATCGAAGGTTTACTTGTTGTTGCTTCCAGACAAAAGCTTAATAATTAAGAATTTTTCTTCTAATTCTTTAAGAAAATGTATGGTTTGTACATGTTTCAAGCATAAATACAGTATGCTCAGAAAATTAATTTTCAATTGACCACGACGCATATTTCTAATCATAATGCAACATTTTAATATCAATTTACTAAATAACTAATTACTGTCGAAAGTTAATGTTTTTCAGTCGGTCAACACAATCCTGTTTACCGAATGAAAACCATTAAATTTCAATTACTAATGCAACAATGAAAAGTGGCTCCCAACACGACAACTAATAATTGTGTTTTATCAGATTCGAACATCAATAAGTCAATTTCCAATTCATCTATCAACCTCAACAAAGTATATGATCATTAAATTAGGAACGTCTTAAGAAAAAATATATACCCATTCAAAAGCTGAATATGAAAAAAGGAAAATAATATTCTTGAACTTTTGTATTTTTGAATGAATATGATATTGTATTGCCCTCAACGGTGCCTCCTCCAGTTGTATTGCCCTCAACGGTGCCTCCACCTGTTGTATTGCCCCCAACGGTGCCTCCACCAGTTGTATTGCCTCCGCCGCTTGTATTGTGTCTTAAGGGGTGAGTTTCCTGGGTTAACGTGAGGTGTAGGGGACCGTGTTAAACCGTGCTTCCTTCGGTCTAATCCCGGTGACCCTTCCACTTGTATGGCCTTCGGGGGTGTAACTCTGGTAAGGGCGGTGCTTGGCGTCGGGTGTAAAGCGGATGGTTTGGAGGGCAATACCTGAGTGAGATTGTACTGTAAGGGTGGCATATGTGTGAAGTTGGTCAGCCGCTGTCCTTGTCTCGACGAGTGAGTAGAGAACTGCTGACTTGGCGGTCGGCAGATAGTCAATTCGGCAGGACTGCGTGTGTGTGTGTAAGAAAATGACTACTCGTAGAGCGCCGTGGGTTAGGAGTTCGATGAGAGGGCGTTTAATAATGCAAATAGTCAATTAGGGTGTGTAATGATGGCTTAAATCCACAAGAGTGGAAAGTGTGGGTCACTAGAGAACTTCCAAGTGACGCAGGATGTAATAAAATGAAGTGAAATGAGTTGAGAGGCGATAACAAAGTAATTGGGGTGTGAAGTGGAAGGACAAGTCCAAAGGAAGTAACCTTAGAGCAACACTCACCAGACTGTAGATTGCAGAGGCGATGTCGCGCAGCAGAGCGGCGAGAGGTTCCTCCAAGAGAAATCCCCTCCTCTTCGGGGCTGCTCTATTTATCGTAATTCTGGTCGTGTCGAAATCTTAGTCAGCGTTTGTGGGTGTTGATGTGTTCTAGATAATGTTGATGCACGATGTTTGTCTTGTGTTGAAATGTTTCTTCATGTGTGTAAGGTTTGCCAGGCTAGTGTAGGTGTTGCCGTTGCTTTCCTTATGGTTATGGCGTGAAAAGGGGGCATAACAATATATTGTTTTGTCTCCAAATATAAAATCCGCCTTGTCAAACACTAAGAAGTTTAATAATCAAATTAGAACGTACATGTTTATTAAACTTCTTAGTGTTTGAGAAGGGGGATTTTATATTTGGCGATTAATATCAGTCAACACGGATAATATTTAATACCATATTCATAATGGTCAATGTCTATGCATTTTATATTTTTGGGTATAATTGTGATGAGCTAATGATGTTACTAGGGGACATAAAAACACCAATGTTAATAGTTCTGTGAAAGAAAAATTGAAAAATCGTTGAGGTCGACATTTCAGTGGGATTGTTAGCCAAACCACATCCATTTTATTTTTTCGGAGAGAGTGCGGCTCATTAGAGTCATAACGACCGATTTATTTAATGGTAAGCCATATGTATTTCATTGATCTTCATTTTCACGATTACTTTTATATTCAAAAGTTTGATATCAAAAGTGAATTTTTGCATGACCCTCAAAATTTCCATGTTTTAATTCAATTCCAGATATAAAATTATAACATCTTTTCACTACTGTGTTCCTACTCCATGAAGCGGATATCTATATTTTTGGAACAACAAAAGAAAAAAAAAACAAGAAGTTCCGTGACGAACTAAAGAGCCTACTTTTCTCGAAATGTAAGATTCATTCCAATGATTAATCTATATGCACCTAATTAGAATAATGACGAAATTGAGTTAATAATATCGAAGTGTCTAATTAGATCAAAATATAACTTGTATAATGTAGCCTAATAGAGCACTACAGTTGGCAGCCCTGGTGACCGAATAGATTCTCAGTTCCATCCCTTAAGGTACAGAATACAAAATTTGGTTGAAGTCCATGCAGTTAAACATTGGATCTAACAGCGCGCGTAAAATTATGTTGGCAACAATGCCATGCATGTATTGGTCAGAAATAATCTGAAATAACATGATCTGTTATTGTGCCGATTTTGAATGAAATCCATTTGTTAGTATAGAAGTTACATGCATTTTAAAATAGGTCCTATCAGCAAGCTTAGAATCATGTTGGCAGCACGGACGTATATTAGTTACTCCAAATCAATTTAGAATGCTAGGTACTATACGTGTGCAATGTTCAGAGCTATTGGCTGCATACTTTCTGATATATTGATATTAGGGTAACAAAACTAGAGAAAGCATTCATTAACAGTTGGCAGCCCTGGTTGCTCTTAAGAATACGCATAGTCATATCTGTTATAGTACACATAGCACATACGAAATTTGGTTGAAATCCAATTGATAGTATATACGTTACATGTATTTAAATTAGTCCTATCAGCAAGCTTAGAATCATATTGGTAGTACTGAGGTCCATTAGTTTCTCCAAATTAATCTAGAATATAAGGTCCTAACGTGTGCATAGTTTAAAGCTGTCGGTTTGCATACATTCTGATATATTTGTATTTGCATAAAAGCAATAGAGAGTGCATTTATTAACAGTTGACAGCCCTGGTGGCTCTTAAGATTACGCTCAGTCATATCTGCCTATCTACATATAGTAGGCTACATATATAGTAGCCCCCAGGGGCTCACATCTAGTGAGAAGTGGGTTGGCGACCACGGGGCCCCAGCTGAGTCCGGCATTGCTTCCACTTACTTGTGCCGGGCTCCTCTCTGTCTTCTTTCCTGTCGACCTCACTTGGTCAACTCTTGTTCTCTTCCGACCCCGACGGTATTAGGGTATCCGAGGCCTAGGGAGTCTCTTCCTTTCCCGCCTTAATTGGCCCTTGTCTCATATTTTCTGATTCCCTCCTTCTGCCATCTTTTTCTTTTATCTCCTGCCTTCTGCTCAAGGCCCTCAAGGAGGCCGGGTGTATGTAGCCCCACCACTTTTGGTGCACCCTAGATAATGCTACACCCTCAGGGGCTCACGGCTGGTGAGTTCGGGAGTTGGCGACCCCGAGGGATTCCTGAGCTGGGTACGTTTTCCCCTTTTGTCCCCTACCTTCGGGGTGGACCCTCTCCTCTTTCACTTTCCTATCTGCCTTTCATGGCTCTCCTTCCTTCCAAGTCCCTCAATCCGCATTCTTCGAGGGTTGAGGGCATTTCTTTTCCTCCTGTCCTTTATTTGCCTTATTCTCTTTATTTTTCCATTTCTTCTTCTAGTATGTAGGTTAGTAGTTAGTTTTAGTTTTTAAGTTCGCTTTTGCTTTTTTTTTCATCTTCACGATCACCCAAACCATTAGGGGCCGATAACCTAGATGTTAGGCCCCTTAAAACAACAATTATCAACATCATCATCATCATTTTGTGGGTATTTTTCAATCTATTCCTTTTGTGAATCTTTTCGTTCTAAATTCCCTTTTGTAAGAACATTTTGTGAGTTGTTTCAATCTGAGTTCCTTTTTGTAAGTATTTTCCGTCTCACTTAATTTTCGTTCTGGTTTCCGTTTCATTATCATTTTCGCTAGCCCCCAGGGGCTCACATCCTGTGGGCGTGGGTTGGCGAACACGGGGCCCCAGCTGAGTCCGGCATTGCTTCCACTTACTTGTGCCGGGCTCCTCTCCGTCTTCTTTCCTGTCGACCTCACTTGGTCAACTCTTGTTCTCTTCCGACCCCGACGGTATTAGGGTATCCGAAACCTAGGGAGTCTCTTCTTTTTCCGCCTTAATTGGCCCTTGTCTCATCTTTTCTGATACCCTCCTTCTGTGAGGGGTCAGCCTTCTTTTTCTCCTCCTTTTACCTCCTGCCTTGTGCTCAAGGCCCTTAAGGAGGCAGGGTGTATGTAGCCCCAAACTTCTGGTGCACCCTAGATAATGCTACACCCTCAGGGGCTCACGGCTGGTGAGTTCGGGAGTTGGCGACCCCGAGGGATTCCTGAGCTGGGTCCGTTTTCCCCTTTTTGTCCCTTCCCTTTGGGGCGGACCTTCTCCTCTCTCCCTCTCCTCTCCTCTTTTCCTTCTATTTCCTTTTCTCTTTAAGATTCCCGCACTGTTTTTGTTACTCGAATCACCGTGTATCTAAATTCCCTTTTAGCGATTTTTAATGCATTATTTTTATCTATGTTGCATTTTGTAAGTTTTTTTCGATCTAAATTACATCTCGCGATTGTTTTCAACCTCAATTGCATTTTGTAAAGATTGACAATCTAAATTGCTTTTTAGTAAGTCTTTCAATGCAGGTTGCGGAGCCTTTTTAGTGAGTATTTTGAATTTCAATTGCATTTTGTAAGTATTTTCAACCAAAACCGCATTTCGCACGGATTTTGAATGTCAATTGCATTTTGTTTGGTGGGCATTTTGCACATATTTTGATTCTCAATTGCATTTTGTGGGTATTTTGAATCTAAATTACACTTGTCAAGTATTTTCAATCTAAATTGCTTTTTGTAAGTATTGTCAATCCACATGAGTCGTTTGAATCTACCGTACATTTTGTAAGCATTTTCAATTTCAATTGCATTTTTTAAGTATTTGGTATTTTTTTCGTTAGTAGAGTTTTGGTATTTAATTGTTAGTACGGTAGAAGGTTAGTTTTTTTGTTTAGTAGAATTGCTCTTTACTTATTCTGAAAGGGAGTAGCAGCCTTTCAGAATAAATGAATTCTTTACTAGTCTTATAGACGGTTAAGATATTGATAATATAAGCCAAATAATGGCTACACTGCGTCCTGATGCACGGCTGAAAGCAACGGGAAACTACAGCCGTATGCTATTCCCGAGGATATGCACCTCTCTATGCATAATTACATGTGATGATGGCCTCCTCCCTTGTAAAATTTCAATCCGGAGGTAAACTAGTCCCCCGTTCGGATCTCCGGGTGGGGACTACTCGAGAGGGGGTTAACATCACAGAAGTGACAAAGAGGAATTCTGACATTCTACGGATCGGAGCGTGGAATGTTAGAAGTCTGCTAGGAAGTGGAAGGTTAGAAAACTTAGAAAGGGATATGGATAGGTTGAGGTTGGATTTGGTTGGGATTAGTGAAATGCGCTGGCAGGAAGAACAGGACTTTTGGTCAGGCGACTATAGGGTCATTAGCACTAAATCAAACAATGGCCAAGCAGGGGTTGGCCTCATATTGAGTAGGAAACTTGGACAGCGGGTGGAATATTATGAACAATATAGTGAACGGATTATTGTAGCAAAAATCAATACTAAACATACCTGCACCACAGTGGTACAAGTCTATATGCCTACCAGTCAAGCTGATGATGAGGATGTTGAAAAGGTCTACGAAGAAATAGACGAAATTCTGAGGTATATCAAGGGTGATGAAAATGTTATAGTAATGGGAGATTGGAATGCTGTGGTAGGAAAAGGGAGAGAAGGGAAAATAGTAGGGGATTTCGGATTAGGTGAAAGGAATGATCGAGGAAGCAGGCTGGTAGAATTCTGCACCGAGCATGAGTTGGTCATAGCTAACACCTTATTCAATAACCACAATAGAAGAATATACACATGGATGAGACCAGGAGATACAGGGCGTTACCAAATCGACTTCATTATGGTCAAGCAGAGGTTTCGAAACCAGATTTTGGATTGTAAAGCATATCCTGGTGCTGACATAAACTCTGACCACAATCTGGTCGTAATGAAATGCAGATTAAAGTTGAAGAAACTGAAGAAAAGTCAAAAGCCAAAAAGGTGGGCAATAGACAGACTGAAAGAGAAGGATGTAAACGAAAGATTCAAGAAGAGTATAAAGGAAGGACTAATGAAAAACCCTAAACAAACTTCAATTGCAGACGAATGGGCACTTTTGAAGAATGAAATAACAAAATCCGCAGAAGAAAACATTGGTAGGAAAGAAAGAATAGGTAGAAAACCGTGGATCACTCAGGATATACTAGAATTGATGGATGAAAGGCGGAAACACAAGAATGTAAGAGATGAGAAGGGGAAAGCAGAATACAGACGTCTGAGAAATGAGGTTAACAAGAAGTGCAAGGAAGCGAAAGAAGAATGGTTGAAAGAGAAATGTGCAGGTATAGAAAATTGTCTGAAATTAGGTAAAGTAGACACAGCTTATCGAAGGATTAAGAATACTTTTGGGGAAAGAAGACTAAGTGCTGTAATATTAAGGACACAAATGGAAAGCCTCTAACAGATAGGGAAGAAAAGGTTGAGAGATGGAAAGCTTACATAGAGAGTTTGTATAAGGGAAAGGAGATTGAGAATCATATAATGGAAAGGGAGGAGGAAATTGATGAGGATGCGAAAGGAGATTTAATATTGAGATCAGAATTTGATAGAGCTTTGGAAGACTTAAGCAGGAACAAAGCCCCAGGCATAGATGATATACCGATTGAGTTGCTACGCTGCATAGGAGATGAAGGTCTGATCAGGTTATTTCACTTGGTGTGTAGGATTTATGAGACAGGTGAGGTACCCCCTGATTTCAAGAAGAATGTAATCATCCCTATACCAAAGAAAGTGGGAGCTGACAGATGTGAAGATTACCGTACAATCAGCTTGATTACTCATGCTTCAAAGATCCTGTCTAGGATAATTTACAAGAGGATTGAAAGCCAGATAGAAACGGAGTTGGGTGAAGACCAGTTTGGTTTCAGGAGAAATGTAGGAACAAGGGAAGCTGTACTAAGTCTTAGGCTGATTTTGGAAGGTAGAATAAGGAAAGATAAGAGAACGTTCATGGCTTTTGTAGACTTAGAAAAGGCTTTTGATAACGTTGATTGGACTAAATTGTTTGACATTTTGAAATCGATTGGAATAAAGTACAGGGATAGGAGGGTGATATACAATCTATACAGAAACCAGACAGCAGTCATTCGAGTTGAAGGACATGAGAGAGAAGCTGGTATTCAGAAAGGTGTAAGGCAAGGCTGCAACTTATCACCCATACTTTTCAATCTTTACATTGAACAAGCAATGAAGGAAATTAGAGAAAAATGTAAAGTGGGAGTGAAGATTCAAGGAGAAATAATTTCAACTCTGAGATTTGCTGATGACATAGTCATCTTGGCCGACAAGCCTGAGGATTTGAATGAGTTTTTGAATGGTATGGACTCCGTCTTACAGAAAGAATTCATGATGAAAATTAATAAATGTAAAACAAAAATACTGGAATGCAGCCGAAATAAATCAGAAACCTCTATGGAGATCAAATTGACAGGTGAAAAGCTGAAGGACGTAGAAGACTTCTGTTACTTAGGAAGTAGAATAACCAGTGATGGACGAAGCAAAGAGGATATAAAAAGTAGGTTGGCTCAGGCAAAGAAAGCTTTTCTACAAAAAAGGAATCTGCTGACATCGAATATAGATTTAGGTATTAGGAAGTCATTTTTGAAAGCCTTTGTCTGGAGCGTGGCGCTCTATGGAAGTGAAACTTGGACTATTGGTGCAGCAGAAAAGAGGAGAATAGAAGCATTTGAAATGTGGTGTTACAGGAGAATGATGAAGATCAGATGGGTAGATAGGGTTACAAACATAGAGGTATTAAGACGAGTGGGAGCGGAGAGATGTTTCTGGCGACTGCTAATGAAGAGAAGAGATAGGTTGGTAGGACACATACTAAGACACCCAGGAATAGCAAGCTTAGTTATGGAAGGAAGGGTCGAGGACAAGAACTGTAGGGGTAGACCAAAGTTAGAATATGTTAAACAGATTGCCTCAGATGTAGGGTGTGGTAGTTATGTAGAGATGAAACGATTAGCTCAGGACAGGGAGGCATGGAGAGCTGCATCAAACCAGTCAAAAGACTGAAGACTCAAACAACAACCAATTGATAGTGTAGAAGGTATATGCATTTGAAAATTGGACCTATCAGCAGGCTTAGAATCATTTTGGCAGCGCTGTCATGTATGGTTTCCTGGAAATTAAACTGAAACATTATTATCTATACGTGCGCCAATTTTGGTATAGCTTCCATGCATACCTTCCAGGATATACAATATGGAGCTGAAATTTCAATTGCAATTTTTCAGTAGTTGGTAGCACTGATATCATTTTCAAATACGGCATTGAGATATTCAGCTAGAGATCTTTACTCATACCAAATTTGGGTTCGATTACTACAGCCGTTTAGGAGTTGATAGGGGGGGGGGACACACACACAGCCAGACAGAAGGACAGACAGAAGGACAGACAGACAGGCACACATTTTCCCGGATCGATCTCATAAGTCTAATTTTTCCTCATTTTTACAAAATGCGAAAAGTAGGCTAAATATAAGCATAAAATAATTTTAGGAGCAGTTTTATTTTTTTGTCATATTGTGTTATTAATATCCTTTAATACTCATGTTTTAACAGATCTGATTTTTAAAGAAATTTTAGATTATATTTTTCATTATTTCTATAAGTCGCCTCCTTAGCGTAGCGGTCAGCATGATTAGCTGCCGCCCCGGAGGTCCTGGGTTAGATTCCCGGCTCTGCCACGAAATTTGAAAAGTGGTACGAGGACTGGAACGGGGTCTACTCAGCCTCGGGTGGCCCAAATGAGTAGAGGTGGTTCGATTCCCCCTCAACCATCCTCGAAGTGGTTTTCCGTGGTTTCCCACTTCGTCTTCGGGCAAATGCCGGGATGGTCCCTTCTTCAAGGCCACGGCCGCCTCCTTCCCTCTTCCTTGCCTATCCATCCTAACCATCCCTTACCTTCCCTCATGAGGCCCCTGTTCGCTTTGCAGGTGAGGCCGCCTGGGCGAGGTACCAATCCCACCTCACCAGTTGTATCCCTTCCGATTCGATGTTCCCAGCTCTAGGACACTGCCCGTAGAGGCGGTAGTGGTGGGTTCCCTCGCTGAGTCCGTGGGTTCCACCAACCTGGAGGGTAAACGACTAAAAAAAAAAAAAGTATTTCTATTAGTCTGTCTACAAACTACATTCCTTGTCAGGAATAGCCCCTCCTGAGGTACGAGAGGTCATAGCACAAACGGAACGAAAAAAGCCCGCAGGGGACCATGCTTATCCTCTCTTTGGTCACTAGCCTCCAAGAAGGCGGCTAAAATCAAGGAACATTTTCTGCAAACAACATCGGTGCCTAATACAAAACCCGAAGTAGCCAGGATACAGCTATGGCCATCCATCATACCACCAGATTGGATGAAGGCCAAGGAACGGCTTCCAGCAGGCCACAACAACAACTGGATAATTTGGCGGTCACTCAACAGACTTCGGAGTGGTGTTGGGAGATGCAAAGTCAATCTCATCAAATGGGGATACCTACAGGAATTGGAACTCTGTGAGTGCGGGGAGAGACAGACCATGGTACACCTGTGTTCTTGTGAATTGTGCCCGTACTCTTGCACAACGCAGGAGCTAATGGAAGGTCATGAAAGTGGTGTGACAGTGGCCCGTTTCTGGGCGAAGAAAATCTAATTCGATACATTGTTGTATATATTATTTTATTATTCCTTTGTAACATTGTGTATCGTCCCTCTTGTGTATAATGTAGTGCTTCTGACTCGAACAAATAAAAGTAATTAGTCTATAATATACAGTATTTTTAACGGAATTTCTTTTAATCATCTTGGAAGTTCAATCTACGTTTTACTGACGATTTTCAGCCTATTTTCATTTATGAAAAAATAGGCTTATGAGATCACCTTTTGTCCGTGTATCTGTCTGTGTGTGCGTGTGTTTGTGATGGTGTGTTTCCCCCCTAATAACTTATGAATGGCTGGAGCGAATTCAATGAAACTCGGTAAGTTCTTATCAATATTCCGGACAACCCCGACTGTGCCCTTCAACTTTCCTTACGTCTCACCAATCCAACATGGCGGCTGTGCGAATTATTTCACAAGCATTCCATATCTCCGAAACTATTACCGATATCACCCTGGAATTTATTACGGTGATAGAGGCAACTACTAGAAGTTCACCTGTGTGACTTTGAAAATTTGGCAACTACACAACCAACATGGCGGCAAAGCGAATTTGCGACTTTTAAATAGACGTTTCTCGCGATTTAACCAACCAAACGCAATAAAACTTGGTACATCATATGTTTGTACACATTGTAATGCACCGACACCTAACTTCGTTCAATTGTTTACATAACCTCAAGATGGCGGCTGTGCGAAATATTTCACCGGCATTCTATATTTCTGAAACTATTAGCGGTATCACCCTGAAATTTTGTACGGAGATAAATGGCACTAATGCAAGTTCATCTATACAATTTTCGAAAACCGGTTAACTACAAAACGAACATGGCGGCCAAGCTAAGTTGTCAATTTTAAATAGACTTTTCTCGCGAATTAATTATCCAAACGCAATGAAACTTGGCACAGGAAATGTTTATACACATTGTAATGCACTGGTATCTAATTTAGTTCAATTGTTTTCATAACCCCAAGATGACGCCTGTGCGAATTTTAAAATTTATAAGGTGTGTTCAAAAAGTAACGAGCCGGAGGTTGGAATGCGCAAACCAGTGACGACATCGGCTAATCAGGGCGTGTGTAACGATGTGTGGTTCTGACCAGAGCGTGGAAGGTCACAGCCCGTCGCTAGAGGGCACGCGTGCACGTCACGTGACGATACAAAGCGAGCAGCAGCATGCATCAATCGTCCAACGTTGCCAGTCGCATTGCAGACAGTGACATGGAGGCGTCAAACGAAGAGCAAAGAGGTGTTGTTCGGTTTCTGACAGCCAAAGGAGTAGGTGGAACGGACATTCATCGCCGAATGTCACAAGGGTACGGCGAACACTGCATGTCCCTTGCAAGGGTCAAGTCGTGGCACAAGCGCTTCATGGAAGGACGGGTGTCGTTAGCCAATGATGCCCGGTCTGGGGCACCCCCCTGCTTTACTGATGACAATGTCCAGCTGGTTGATGCACACATTACCCAGGACCGCCGAGTGACAGTGAACGCCATAGCCGCCGTGGTCAGATTGAGCGTCGGAAGTGTGCACACCATCGTGAACGAACGACTATACTTGCGGAAAGTGTGTGCCCAATGGGTGCCCCACAGTCTTCAACCACACCAGGAAGCATGTCGAATGGCCTACTGTCTTGGTCTTGGTTGGACGATTGATGCATGCTGCTGCTCACATGTTATCGTCACGTGACGTGCACGCGTGCCCTCTAGCGACGGGCTGTAACCTTCTACGCTCTGGTCGGAACCATACCCCGTTACACACGCCACGATTAGCCGATGACGTCACCGGTTTGGGCATTACAGCCTCCAGCTCGTTACTTTTTGAACGCACCTTATATATTCTAATTGAGCACTAAAACAGTTCACAATATTTGGTTGAATATGATGAAAATGTTCTTAAAACGACAATGCGAGACCACATTTGGCAACTAGAACCACCAATAAGCTCCGGTCATTTCACATCGAGAGTCTGGACCACCCACTAGACAGTCTGTACCTCGCTCCTAGTGATTTTAACGGTTTTGGCCCGCTGAAGAAGTTCCTGGCAGGACAGCGATTCACGTGCAACGATGACGCCAAGACAGCAGTCTGACGATGGTTCCACAGTCAGCAGGCTGAATTCTACCACAGAGGCATCTCATATTTAGTGCTGCGATGGTACAAATGTCTGAACAAAATTGGATAATTAGTGTAAGGTAGGTAGAACAGTACGTATCCTCCCTATATTATTCTGCTAAGGTCCCATTCCGGTTTTGTAACGAAAATAAGGTCCTGTTAACACCAACCTACACATATGGGGTACCTACAGGATCCGCATAACCCCGTGTGTGCCCGAAACGCACATACTTCCTCTTTAAATGCCTGACGATTAAATAAATGCCTTAACAAGATGTTCAGCAAAGAACATATTGCCTACTTTCTCCTAAATGTATGGGTATATTTATGACTCTTTGTCCTCATCCCTAACACAATCACCTCTACCACAATGTATTGTTTGTTTTCTTTTATATTGATAATTAGCCAGTAAGTGTCAAAATCAATATTGTATACCTTATGATGATTGAATAACAAAACTACTAACTTATTGTAATGCATTCACGTCCGTTAATCTCTATATTAAGCCAGCCTGCTAAGTTAAGAATCTTCCGTTTTGGGTATCTTCCCCTTTAAAAATCCACGCCGATCACAGTAGGTTGGTGCTGCGACCTATCAGTGAATTAATCTTTATGTTGTACGCCTATGCACTGCCATCGTAATGTACTACGATGGCAGTGGCCTAAGGGTGTTGAATGAGTAGACAGTTTAAAGTAGCCAAGAGGGAGGCGATCCAGCTGGCAGTGTTTAAAGGTAATCGGAGCGCGATCGTGGCTAATAGTTGAAGTACCAGTATTACAAAATTGCCATACTTCAGGAGGCCAGGTATTTACACAGCGGTAAGTTTGGAACAATATTACCCACATAACCCACAAGAGGACAGCACCGTACAGAGGCATTAAGAAGGCTGTAGTTAATGGCAACGTGTATCTAGTTCTTCTACTCTCCTTTTCCTAATGTCTTCTGTTTATTTGCGATGGTGGGGCTGTTATTTTATTAATAAACGAGTGTATACATTAGCTTCTCCTTTGAGCTAAATGACATCTTATTCAGTATCTGTGGAAAGAGCTCGTGCACATCATTTGTAAAAGAATTCAAGAAAAAAATAGTTAACTGGAGCTGTACTCGATCCCCAGTCGACTGCGTGACAGACTATCACGCTAGCCCAGAGCTAATCCTACCCTTAATATAATGGTGTTCTTAACTGACATTAGATACAACCTGTTGGCAAATAATGACTTTAAATAAACGATTTCTTCACAGAAGTACATCTTCATTAAAGATAATTTCATACAAAGTTTATATTATTGTATCAGTAGGGTATATCACATACATCATACTAAAACTATTGAAATATAAGACAGGCACATGAGGACAGCTGCCATCTTGTCGTGTGACACAGACAGCTCAGCTCTTTTAAGCCACTCATACAGTATAATATTATAATATTAAATTATAATAAATAACGGATCACGACCTTCAGGATAGCTTAAACCACCCTAGGCTCGATAATCGGAATTGGTGGGTCTTAAGCCATTGATTAAAATGGTTGAATAATTCACACGGCCGCCATCCTGAAATGGTACGGCCGATGACCTTGAATGTTGGATGATAGACGCGTCCTATATAAAGGTATGTTTTCACCAAATTTGGAAGAGATTGGATGATTAGTTTAGCCGTAATTTGATTTTACGTTTTGAACGTTTGAGTGGTCGCCATTCTGTTTTGGTAAAGATGGCGGCGATATAAAGTATGACACTGAGGTGCCCTTTGCTAATGCTACCTCTGTACCAAATTTCGTTCAATTCGCTTTCACCGTGTTCGAATTGATAGGGGGGGGGGGCAGACATTCAGAGTACACACACTCACACACACACACACACACACACACACACACACACAGACTCACACACATACACACACACAGACAGACACACTTTTTTTCGCCCTGTAGTGATCTCATAAGTCTACTATCATTTTTTGCAAAAATCGAAAGTAGGCTAAAAATTTACATTTACAAAGGGAGCGGCGTAACCTGGCGATCCTGCCGTTAGAGCGCAGGGCAGCGCGGTGGCGGCAGCCATCTGACGGGAGCGCGGCGTACTGCTAGCTGAGGAGTCTCTCAGCAGATGGCTCCGGTGTGGTCTCGCCAAGACTTTCTCTAGGGTACAATCCTTTGCAAATGTAAAAATTGCTGTAGAAGGCACTCCGGAGAAAACAATAACCGATGAATTCGTTGTAACATCGAAAATTGTCTATAAAGAGGTGCTGTGAAAAGTACAAAACACTATTCTACATAATTCTTTGTGTTCTTCTAATGTACGTATGCCGTTTAACAACAATAAATACATTTCTTCAATATTTAAAACTTCGTTCTTCCATATTCTTCCCTACTACCCCCCATAAACCTACATTCAAGTTGCGCAAGCTCGCACGGGCCCACTAGTATTCGTAAGAACCTGTATGCAGTTTTTGGTCTAAAAAAATTGGGCCTGGGATTTTTCGATCCGCCCTCGTATATAAGAAAGGGGGCCATGATAATCACCTGTCAACTCTTGCTAGACGGTAAATAGACCGAGAATAAAATGTATTGTGCCATTCAATAACACTGGTAATGATGAAGCCTTCCCTGTAATATATTATGTGAATTCCCTTTGTTCATTTTGTGGATAGTTGAAAGCTATGAATCCTAATTATTCATGAGAATGGAAATAATTTTGTCATATTGCAAATGTGGTATTCTATCACCCCTAACACAAACCATTGTTTTCACCTATCTCATCCCGATATCCATTCAGATAGCAGTTTGTATTGATTCTCATTGTGCATATCACGTTATTAAATATTGAATGATGTCCGCCCGTCTTGTTAAGCCGGAAGCTTCAACGAGATTCAAACGAGAAATACTCTCATTAGCCATATGAAATGGACTACATATCAACTCAAATGAGGGTAGTTCATTTCATACGCTCCCACGCAATGATGAACGCCGGCTATAGTTAACCCTTATTATATTTTGAAGAGTTGAGTTATGACGTTGCTTTCATTTTCAAGCGGCTTCGGTGGCGTAGTTGGTAGCATGCTGAACTGCTGTGCCCAAGATCGCGGGTTCAAACCCGGCCGAAGTCGTCGGATTTTTAAGTGCGTTAAAATCCTTCAGTATGCCTTCCTTCGGAGGAGAAATAAAGCCGGCGGTTCCATGTCCTGGATTTTGACTATGTCATGTAAAAGATCCTTCCACTAACTAAGCTTGTGTGAAGCTAAATTTCTAGGTTAGATTTCATTGTAACGCTCTATCAAAGTCAATAACATCTAGTAGCGAAAGTTGGAACTACTTGAAGTTGAACGGAACTTGTAGCTCACCCCCATGGGTGTCGGCTTGAAGCAGCTACAGCCCCTGGCGAGCCGAACATGTCCCCGGACACTCTCTGCACTAAAAGCCATACGCTAACTAACTAAATAATAATAATAATAATAATAATAATAATAATAATGATGATGATAATAATGCTATCGGTTTAACGTCCCTTTTAATAACTGCGGCTTTTAGAAAAGCTGGGTGAGCAGAATTTTGCCCCGAAGGGCATCTTTAACGTACAAGTAAATCTACTGACACGACTCCCTCGCATTTGCGCACCATGAAATGCCAACTGGCTGCGTCAGGATTCATTCCTGCAAATGTGGGCACAACAGGCGAGAACGTTACCGCTGAGCCACGCTGCCAGCCCTTAGTCATTTAACCCCGTGTACTTGGTGTGTGGCCTGATCACCTGTTTTATTTTGATGGCTCTATTAGTGTGTGTATTTGTAATTCAATTGAAGATTGGAAAGAAAGCAGGCGTGACTTTAAGTTGGGAACCATTTCGGCATTTGCCTAGAATAGGAGTGAGGCGCCACGGAAAACCACTTCCAAAATAGCTGAGATGGGAATCAAACCCACTGCTTCTCAGTGTTGCCTCACGAGGCTGTGTACCTCGTTCTAGACCTCAGAACAGAATTATTAAAGCATTTCTTGGCAGTGCCGAGAATCGACATTCAAATCTGCTGTTACATCACGAGATGATATTTAACTCTTTGGATCAGCTTCTGTAGTCTCTGGGCACGTACTGAAACTACGGTCCCCAAGGTCCTGAGTTCAATTTCTGGCTCTGTCAAAATAATCAATTATGATATGAGGTCTGTAACGTGATGCTAAACTGAAAACAAATTTGTTCAATTCCCCCCTTAGCCATATTAGATGTAGTTTCCCTTGGTTTCCCAGCAAATGCTGGGATTGTGCCCAATATAATGCCATGGCCATCTATTCCCCAATCATTACTCATGTAATATTTCTTTCAGGTTACTGTGTTGAAATTCTTGCTTTCCACCCTAATGTGATTGGGCATAATTTGTGTTGACTGACTGAAAAAGCTTTCAATAATAGACCTAGGCAACAACGAAAAATTGCTTCTAATACTTCAATACCTTACATTACAGTATTTATAGATATTACTTTTCACTGTCGGCTGATACACTGATTTAACAGAATAACACTATTCATCAGAGCAAGTCTGAATCACAAAATAACTATATTTCCACCTAGTCTCTACCATGGATAAAACTCTGCGCGGAAGCGGATATCCGCAAAATGTTTCGCAATGCGGATATAGCTTGCATGTCTGTGCGGATAGCGGATACGCTGCGGATAATGTTTGGAGAAAATTTTCGGATAGATTTTAGAATACAATACGAACTTGTTTAGGCTTAATATAATTACTAGGACCCAAATGTTTGTTATTATGTCTTTTTCATGACAAATGTACCGACAGTAGTGGCTACGTGGGCTAAAGCGCTGCGTTAGGTCAAGGGGCCAAGCTCTCTGCTGACTCGGTAGACGCGTGGGTTCGAGCTCCACCGTCGGCTGTCCTTGAAATGGTTTTCCATGGTTTCCCATTTTCAACACTAGGCTAATGATGGGACAGTACCTTCTGACAGGCCACGGCCACATCCTTCCACATCCTTGCCCAGTTTCATTCATCTTCATCCATTCCATCTCTCATCCCGACGCGCAGGTCGCCCACGGGCGTCGACTAGAAAGACCTGCACTCGGCCTCTCAGGAGGCTACACGACAAAAAAAATGACAAATGTAAGATGATGGTTTAAGCTGATCTCATTCAAATTATGTCATTAAGCATAATTAACACTCCAAACAGGAAAGGGTTGCAATTCTGGCTGTATAACATTCATTTTAAACATAGCAAATGACACACAAAGCCTAAGGGAACGACTTTCTCCTCCAATGCTTTAGTAATTTATGCTTTAGGCTATCTAATTCAAAATATTATTGCAATGCCAGTAGATTCGGATAACAAACGTGGGAATGCGAAAAAAAAAGGTGTGCGGATGCGGGGCGGATGCAGATAACAGTGGAGCCGATGAGGGGCGGATGCGGATAACGTTTTGATATCCGCGCACGGCTCTAACCATGGAACATTAAAGGATACGTGCCTTTATGCTGTGGTTGTAAAATATGTCAAATAAAACTTTCGATCTCAGAGGCACTGTAGGCCTATTACTTTTCAGTGAGTAACATCCCTGCCTGACGGGTGACCAGCTATTAGTCTGCAGGCGATCATGGCAACATTTGGAATGAGAGACAAAATCTCATCATGAAGTACTGTGTTTTGGGATGTGAGATATGACAGCTCAATTAGTGCCTGTTAATTAGGCATCAGTAACACATCTATCGGCTGTGTGAAACATTGTGGCATAGGGAAAACTATTTTCAGCATGGCCCTACACACGAGGTTCATATCACCTCGTGGCTTTGACACATTCAATCACAAAGTCAAAGGTGAAACCCTCAATTTCAAATGATGACTTTGAATGGTAATTGGCTGTAGCTTGTATCATCATACCGTTCATGAACTCAGTGAACTTAAAGTAGTGTTTGGAGTCAGCTTCTCTACACTGGCTTCTCTACGCCAGTTTTATAACACATTCATATTATGTCTACGCGCTTCGGTGGCGTAGTTGGTAGCATACTGAACTGCTGTTCCCAAGATAGCGGGTTCAAACCCGGCCGAAGTCGTCGGATTTTTAAGAGCATTAAAATCCTTCGGTATGCCTTCCTTCAGAGGGGAAATAAAGCCGACGGTCCCATGTCATAGTTTTCTGGCATGTAAAAGATCCTTCCACAGACTAAACATGTGTGAAGCTAAATTAGTAGGTTAGATTTCGTCGGAACGCTCTATCAAAATTTCCAACGTTCACCACTAGGTATCATTGATGACTGGTGACTAAAATTGGAACTACTTGAAATTGAACGGAAATTGTAGCTCACCCTAAGGGTGTCCGCTGGAAGCAGCTACAGACTCAGGCGAGCCGAACATGTCCTTTGACACTCTCGGCACTAAAAGCCATACGATAAATAAATAAATAATTATGTCTACGCATGTTTTCTACGTGGAATCTTCGATTTCATTGACTCGGTAAACCTCAGGACGGTGTATAAATAGTTCCAACATTTCAGAAGCCAATAATATTTGCAAATATCTAACATACATTGAAACTTTACAAACACTCCACTGTTTCCTTGAATTTTCGTCTGGAGACTTGGCAACTGACTACAGGTACACTAGCACGAGGAACACACAACACTTAGGAATGCGGGAGGGGAGAACAGCCCCGCGAGATAACGGGCCCTCACACACAGGAATTTCCATTCAGTCGAGTGCAAACAGTAACCAAGTGAACTGCTCTCAACAGGACCGCGCAAGACCCAACCAGCTAAGTAGCCTGTACAATATAATCTGAATTGGCCATTTACTACTACCACATATTCACTCCAAACAGGCAAATTCCGGAGATCAATCTCCACTTCCATTATCTCAACAATACATCACAGAGTCTACAACTATCAAATACTGACGAATTGCATTATCTCAACTAATAATGCAACTAAATAAGTGTACATATTGTAAATATTTTCACCCATATTTTCAGACATGGATTTTATAGCGTAAATGTAATGGACCTGATGATGCTGCCTTGACGATCGAAACTGGTCATCCAAGTGTATTTATTAATCTCATGTTTTTTTTAGGATTAGGGAATAACCCATCTCATTTGGGTACAATCGTGTTGACCGACTGAAAAGTACCAAACTTTTGTTTACTATGGTAACACTGACACAAGATGTTCAGTAAAGAACATTTAGCCTACTTTCTCCTATATCCATGGGTATTGTTATAACTCTTTGTCCTTTTCAATGAGTATAATTGAATGTTGGTTGTAGTAGCTTGTAGAAATACAACGTGTTATGCGGATATTAAAAATGAATATGAGATGCCCTTTGCAAGTGCTACATCTGTACAACATTTCATTCACTTGGGTATCACCGTGTTTAAATTGATATGGTGAATCGATTTGCACGCATACATGGCCGCTATTTGCAAACTATTGGGCTAATGACCTTGTAGTTCAGTCGAAAGCTGCTTCCCACAAAAGGTGTGTTGTTGCAAAATTTGGTAGAGATAAAATAATTAGGTTGGTCGTAATTTGATTTAAGCTTTTAACATTTGGGTGGCCGCCATTACGTTTTCGTCAAGATGGCCGCGATATAAAAGCTGACACTGAGGTGCCCATTCCTAGCGCTACCACTGTACCAAATTTCGTTCCATTCGGTTTCACCGTGTTTGAATTAATAGGGGGAAACTATTGGCACACAAACATGGCCGCCATCCGCAAACTTTTGGGGTGATGAACTTGTAATTTGCTCAAAGGAAGTTCCCCACATAAAGGTATGATGTTGCAAAATTTGGTAGCGATCGAATTATTAGGTTAGTCGTAATTTGAACATTTGGGTGGCCGCCTTTACGTTTCCGTCAAGATGGCGGCGATATAAAACATGACACTGAGGTGCCCTTTGCTAGTGCTACCTCTGTACCAAATTTCATTCAATTCGGTTTCACCCTGTTTGAATTGATAGGGGGGGGGGACAGACATTCAAAGTACACACACTCACACACACACACACACACACACACAGACAGACACACATTTTTTCGCCCTGTGTTGATCTCATAAGTCTACTTTCATTTTTTGCAACAATCGAAAGTAGGCTAAAATGGTTTCAAACACCATAATGGAGCCATTTTCTTAGAGTGCTGGGACCTGGTGGTAATATTCCACTTTTATAAGATGAAAACGTTTTTCGAATCATCGTATTCACGTGGCAACCCCACAGTTGGTGTAGCTCATTCTCTCTCTGCCACGCCTGAGTTCATTCATAGTGAAACACAATTGTGGTTCAAAATTTAAATGAGGGAGCTCCCTTGTATGCAATCTATTGATCTCGTTCAAAGGTCGCACCTATTGAGATATGTTACGTCACGAAAAATAACAACTTAATGAAACTTTTAGATTGTCTACTGTAAAGTTTTAATGACCTACAACACCGAGCAGAGAATCATGATGAAGGAATGAGATCGAGAGAGCAGTGTGCCTGTATACCAACAAAACAGTATTTAATGAAAGTATTATTATTATTAATAGAAAAGCGCTCGAATTTGCATAACATAGATTTACACTAGTTTAGTCCTTACCATAATCGCACAGTGACTTCTGGTTATTTTCAGCCTATTTTCATTTATGAAAAAATAGGCTTATGAGATCACCTTTTGTCCGTGTGTCTGTCTGTAAGTGCGTGTGAGTGTGTGTGTGATGGTGTGTGTCCCCCCTAATAACTTCTAAACGGCTGGAGCGATTTCAATGAAACTCAGCAAGTTCATAGCATTATTCCGGGCGACCCCGACCGTGCCCTTCAAATTTTGTTACGTCTCACCATTCCAACATGGCGGCTGTGTGAAATATTTCACCAGTATTCAATATCTCCGAAACTATTACCGATATCACCCTGGAATATTTTACGGTGAAAGTGAAAGTTCGAATAATGAACCTACGCAATAATTTTCCTTTAATGGTACATGAATCTATGGCCTATACATATAACAATCCAACATGGCGGCTATCCGAAATATTTAGATGGATCTCAATATCTACGAATCTATTACAGCAATCAAACTGAATTTTTTAATGTTCATAGGAGTTATGAACAAATGTTCACCTATTGGACTTTCAATAACCTGGTGATCACAAATCCAACATGGTGGCGACGCGAATTATAAATATTCATATGGTCGTTTCTCGCAATTCAACCATCCGAGTGCAGTGACACTTGGTACAGTAAATCCTTATACGAATGTTAATCCATCGGCATCTATTTTTGTTCAATTGTTTCCATAACCACAAGATGGCAGCTGTGCGAAATTTTAAAATCTCGTATTTACTTCTTGTGTCCTAACTATGCAATTGAAGTTTGAATACTACACGTACCAAATAATCTTCATTAACAGTACATAACTCTAAGATCTACATATATAAAAATCCAACATGGCGTCCATCCGCAATATTTAGTCGGTTCTCAATATCTACGAATCTATTACAGCAGTCAAACTGAAATTTTGTATGTTGATGGAGGCAATTAACACGAGTAGGATATTTGAAAATAGGCTGTATAGTTCTTCACGGAACTACTTGTTACATCGTGTGATGTGATGTATGTCGCAGAACTGTTCAAATAACGAGCACACGAAGAGTTCAATTGGGGTGTGGTAGGGCATGTTTTTACATATTTTAAGGTGGTACCCACAGGGACCCGTAACTTAACGTAACGGGTAACGTAACGAAACTCGAGGTGTAACAGTATCATTCGGTTACATGATTTCGTTCGGTACTGTAGTAACGTTATAGACTCTTCGTTACATGAGCACGGTACAAATTGGAACTCTATTCCCATACGGTACACGGTGGAGTAACGTTACCCATTTCGTTCCAGGCACCATTCGGTACAGTTATAACGTTATTGCCTCTTCGGTACATGGGCACGGTACAGATTGGAACCCTACTGCCATGCGGTATACGGCGGAGTAACGTTACTCATTTCGTTCCGCGCACCATTCGGTACACTTGTAACATTACGACCTCCGCCTTGCATCGATACGTTACTGAATGGAACTCTAGTTTTGTACCGGAGTAACGCTCCTTTCTGTTACAAGCAAGTGTATGTACATGAACGCTGTTGTTATTTCGAGATATTATTGAAGTTTGGGTGGAAGCCTTGTGTAGGCAAATTGATGGGAACGTTACAACCAGGGCTAGATAACTTAACCGTAACCGTAACGTAATTAGGCAATGTACCGGAAAAATCCATGATTGCATTTAGGAAAATGCATTACAGAACGAAATTCTTCGTTTCGACAAAAATACCGTATTTATCATATACTATCACAATAACGTTAGCGGCTTCGGTGGCGTAGTTGGTAGCAAGCTGAACTGCTGTGCCCAAGATAGCGGGTTCAAACCCAGCCGAAGTCGTCGGAATTTTAAGAGCGTTAAAAATCCTTCAGTATGCCTTCCTTCGGAGGGGAAGTAAATGATGATGATAATTGTTGTTTGAAGGGGCCTAACATCTAGGTTATCGGCCCCTAATGGTCTGGGTGATAGCGAAAATGTCAATGAAGTGGAAACCAGAACGAAAATTAAGAGAGAAGGAAAAGACTTACAAAAAGGAACTCGGATTGAAACCAGTCACAAAATGGAGAGCGATAATACTTACAAAAGGGAATTTAGAACGAAAATACTCACAAAAGGAATAGATAGAAAAATACACACAAAATGCAGGTTAAGTTCAAAATAAGTACAAAATGCAATGTACAGTCGAAATACCTACAAAATGCAAATGAAATTCAAAATACTTAGAATATGCAAATGAGATTGAAAATACGTACAAAATGCAATTGAAGTTCAAAATACTCACAAAATGTAATTGAAATTGAAAATACACAATGCAATTTGGATTGAAAAATGCAAATATTAATCCAAATAATCACAAAGTGCAATTGATATTCAAAATACTTACAAAATGCAATTGAAATTGAAAATGCTTACAAAATGTATGGTAGATTCAAACTAGTTAATTGGATGGACAATATTTACAAAATGCAATTTAGATTGAAAATACGTACAAAATGTAATTTATATTCAAAATACCCACACAATGCAATTGAGAGTCAAAATTCTTGCAAAATGCACACCCTACAAAATTAATTTAGATTGAAAATACTTGCAAAATGAGGTTTAGATTGAAAATACAAAATGCAATTGAAATTCAAAATACTCACAAAAGTCCCAGCCCCTATATTGAAAGACTTATTAAAAAGCAATTTAGATTGTCAATCCGTACAAAATGCAATTGAGGTTGAAAACACTCACAAAATGCAATTTAGATCGAAAAGACTTACAAAATGCAACGGAGATTGAAAACACCTACAAATTGGAGTGTAGATAAAAAAATCGCTAAATGGAATTTAGATACACGTGGATCCAATTAACAAAAACATTGCGGGAATCTTAAAGAGCAAAGGAAATATAATGAAAAGAAAACAAGAGGTCTGACCCCTCGAAGGAGGAAGAATCAGAAAAGATCAGACAAGGGCCAATTAAGGCGGGGAAGTGAAAGACTCCCTAGGCTTCGGATACCCTAATACCGTCGCGGTCGGAAGAGAACAAGAGTTGACCAAGGGAGGTCGACAGGAAAGAAGACGGAGAGGAGCCCGGCACAAGTAAGTGGAAGCAATGCCGGACTCAGCTGGGGTCCCGTGGTCGCCAACCCACGTCCCACTAGTTGTGAGCCCCTGGGGGAAGTAAAGCCTGTGGTCCCCTGTCATAGATTTATGGCATGTAAACGATCCTACCATAGACTAAACTTGTGTGCAGCTAAATTGCTAGGTTAGATTTCGTCGGAACGCTCTATCAAAAGTTTCAACGTTCACCACTAGGTATCACTGATATTTGGTAGCAAAAGTTGGAACTACTGGAAATTGAACGGAACTTGTAGCTCACCCTAGGGGTGTCCTCTGGAAGCAGCTACAGACTCAGGTGAGCCGATCATGTCCTCGGACACTCCCGGCAATAAAAGCCATACGATAAATAAATAAATAACAATAACGTTAAATTCAGTAACCGAATTAAAGAACCCTATTATTCCGGTCCTTACCAATAACGTTAATTGACGGGTGGCTCACATAGTGAATAACTGAATAACGTTATTGGCATCATTTCGTTATTAGTTCAACCTGATGTCGAAGAACGAATTTTAACAAACTACTGACAATAACGTTATCGGAAGGTGGGTAATGGACTTTCCTCATAAAAACGTTATACGCCTATTTTCGTTCTTTGTCATACCCAATCTTTAAGGAACGAAATTGTAAGAGCTACCGACGATAACGTTGTTAAAAAGACGGCTGAAATTGAGTTCTACAAATTTATGTTATTCCCATTTCTTGTTTATTAATAATCAAATCCAACCTTTATGGAAATAAATTGTACATATTCCGTCAAGAACGTTATTAAGGAAACAGCTCGAACAGACGGCCATAACGTTATTGATTAGGCCTATATGAAATATTTTAGCACCGTGCAATAATAAAGGAGGTGCCTTTCCCCATGTGGTACTAATTACATTTTTGTGAACCAAAATTACCCTTGTTGCGAAGAAAAATGAACAACGGAGTCCCAATAGCTTCTAGAGAAATTTCATCATAAACGTATCGATATAACCTTTAGAAAACATGGGAATGAAATTTGTAACAAACAGAAACGTCCTAAGTCCACCAGAAAAGTTTCAATTGATTTGTCTCCAATTTAAATCGGTTAGTTCCACTTAAAGTTTGTCTGTCTGCCACGCAGTCCACCTAGTGGCGCAGTACACCTTAGGTCCAGTCCCCCACTTATACGCTATTAACTTAAGGCCACGGCCGCCTCCTTCCAAATCCTGACTTTAATAACAGGCACCACAATAACACAGGCTAACAGAAATACTCATTATTGTTTATTTATTCACACACCCTAGTGCACAGAAGTAAATGACCACAACGCCCAATATTTTACAATGAAACAACAACAAAAACATGTCTATCATGTAGCACCATACCATTTGTCCATCAATATTTCTATGTTCAGTGTCCCATTGCTGCTTATTGACATAGTAGACTTCGTGTGGCCTTCTGGAAGGCAGAGTTCGTCTAATTGACACCCGTGGATGAATTGATAACGACTCCAACCAAGATATGGTAGAGTTTGTAACTTTGTACCGCCAGCATTGACCCTCAGAGAAGAAACGGTACAGGCTGTAACGTTAAGATGGGATGTAACCGCAGTTTCGGAACAGGCTTGTGTAACGTTACTGACATGTATACCGGCTGTTTCGATTGGCTCAGCAGGGCTAGGTGCAAGGAATCAAACATGGTGGACAGATGTCAATTTAGGGTGGTATCTGCTGTTGATGGGAATTATTAGAATGCAAATCAGTCATTAAGATACGTAACTGTAAGTTGAAAACATGCCGGGCACTGATGAAAGCATTCCTGCCGGTCTTGAAGATTGAATTGAAATCATTCGACCTTCAACCATTGCATTCGGATTCAGTTACGTAAGCTACCTGTGACCTAGCCGATATACTGGAAAAGTGTAGGAGGGGTAAGGCTGTAGCTCGGTAACAGATATGTCGTGGGTTCAAGCCACCCTAGTGACCACAATTTTATTTCTTTTTAAATAATTTTATTGTATCCGTCCGACTTTGAGCTGTCCATTCTCTGAGTCGGAAACCATTAATATTCATCCTATTCGTGTAAAATAATACAACCTGATAGCACAATGAAATTTTCACTCCACAATAAATACGGTAATTCTTATTTTCTTCTTATCTTTTCTTAGTCGTTTACCCTCCAGGTTGGTGGACCCAGCGGACTCAGCAAGGAACTCACCACTACCGCCTCTACGGGCAGTTTCCTAGAGCTGGGAACATCTAATCGGAGTGAATACAACTGGTGAGGTGTGATTGGCACCTCGCCCAGACGGCCGAACCTGCAAAGCGAACAGGGGCCTCATGAGGGAAGGTAAGGGATGGTCAGGATGGATAGGCAAGGAAGAGGGAAGGAGGCGGCCGTGGCCTTGAAAAAGGTACTGTCCCCGTTTACCCGGATAGTAGGCTGTCAGATATCCGCCCCCTCAATCGGATTGCCAACAATCAATCGCACCAGCACAGCTAAATCAATGAAAATGGCACTGACAGATACTACCGAGGTTTGAACACAGAAGTTACCAAGAAAAATTATTGTGGAACACACCAAAATAGACGGGGTTTCATACTTACTTTTACTTACCTCTTATAAATATCTCGGGGATTGGGTTGACAACAGGATCATTAAAGTATGCTCCCACAATAATCTTGACCATGACATTTAAAAATGAACCAGACCGAAGACGAGAACTTTGAACTGTACAAAAGCTTTATTTTCAAATAAAGAGTATGATTTTCACAACTCAACAAAATAAACGTGGCTATCAGTAGCCTATGTTAATCCGACTACGTCCTCCTAAAGGACTTGCAAATTTATCAAACAATATGTTAGCTCCCATGAGCTGAAAATAACGTAACATTTTAAAACACATTTGGATTGGATGAGGAAGTCAGGGTACGACATATATAGAGCATTTGGTTTCTTTTAATAAACATAACACCTGTATTAATAGGCACAAGGCCGGAGTATCGACCTCGCCTGCTTGTAACCAGATGTCGAGCCAGCTGGTCTACTCCTCAACCTGGCGCATGCCCGTCAAATGGGGCTCCCTACTCACACCACACTGTGTAAGAATTCAGCTCCTTTTAAATCTTTAAATGTCTACAAGACAACTCATACATATTGACGCAAATCTTTCAAATGCTTAACTCATATCCCACTGGATTATTTTAACAATCCTTAAACTTGTTAAGCTATCATCCAAATGTTTAAAAAGCATAGTTTAGAGTGTAAAACACACTCTTAAATGTTTATAACAAAATCACATAAATTATTTATAACAATTAGAAATTGTTTATAATATTGTCGAAAATAATTACAAAAATTTTTAACACGCCTTTAACATTACTTTCGTTCCACATTATTGTCAAAGATATTTACATTTATTATTTACAATATCAACATTTAAATTATTTAAATTATTAATTTAAGAAATACATTGAACCACTTGTTTTATCCGGTTGGTAAATTCATAATCGTGTTTAATATAATCGACCAATGAAGGTTAGTTATACATGTAAATGTCACAATCTGGTTTAATAAATGTTGTAATAATTTTAATTATGTGTGACGGTAATCTTCATTCAAAATCTTATCTCAAATTCTTTCACAACTCTTGTTAATTATAACAGTAAATTCACTTGATTAATTTTCAACGAACTATGACAATACACTCTAGCGGAAAATACTTCGCTTACTAAATAATGCACAAACTGCATTCAAAATAGCCCAAAATTCATCATATATTAAAATATACGGCATCAAAATCTTCCACAGCATTTACAAAAAACCTCCCCTAACACAATCTTTATCATTATTAATTACTGTGGGAATCTCCTTCATTTATTTAAGGGCATTATACATCAGCGACTTTCAACATGTCCGCTGCACTATCGATTATACATTCATAGTTCCACTTAAAATTCTTATATCATTAATTGTTTCAAAACTGTTGTCATTTAAACTTCGTGGATTTCATTCAGGAATCGAAATGAAATAAAAATATGCCAATCACAAACAAATTTAATAGTGAATACGCTTATATACGCCTGTCTGGTCTATCAAAATTTAAGATTAACATCTTCAAAGAATTGTAGTATAAAAATACTATCATCAAACAAAGTGCGACTAACTGCAAAATAGTCGAATAGAATCCAATTAGACTGGGGAATGCAAACATCATTATATAAATCTCTATATGAGAAAAAAAAACTAACACAAGTTTCACGAATTTAATCCATTCAATAATTCATAATTAATGTTCACCTTTCACAAAATTGCCTGTGATGCAATGGTCGTTCATGACTGACGATAAATGTCTGTGTTGCAATCAATTCAAATAACGACTAGTATTTCCAAGATCGTCGACAACGTACTGGATTTTAACGCTCTAAAATCATTTAAATGTTCTTCCTTCTTGATGATGACAGAAAATTGGTCAAAGTAATTAAACTGGGGTAGAATTACTTTAATAAAGTGACACGCTGTCTGAATTTAAATCTGCCATAAAAATCATTAACTTACAGTCAAATCGTGACTACAAAAATAAGCAAATTACTGAAAAATCTAAATATCAGTCTCAACTGATTCAAAATCATTTAACTATGCCCATGACATAATCATGTCTTAATAAAACGTCGAAAAAGGCATAACTCATCAAGGTGTACTGAGAATAGGAATCTCAAACAAGAATATCGGGCAAAAAAAAACAAGATGTTCAGTAAAGAACATATAGCCTACTTTCTCCTAAATGCATGGGTATTGTTATAACTCTTTGTCCTTTTCAAGGAGTATGATTGAATGTTGGTTGTAGTAGCTTGTTGAAATACAACGTGCTATAGGGATATTAAACATGAATATGAGGTGCCCTTTGCTAGTGCTACCTCTGTACCAAATTTCGTTCAATTCGGTTTCACCGTGTTTGAATTGATAGGGGAATCGATTTGCACACATACTTGGCCACCATCTGCAAACTATTGGGCTGATGTTCTTGCAGTTTGGTCTGAATATGTTTCCCACATAAAGATGTGGTGTTGCAAAATTTGGTAGAGACTAGATTAATAGGTTGGTCGTAATTACATTTTAGCTTTTAACATTTGGGTAGCCGCGATTACGTTTCCGTCAAGATAGCGGTGATATAAAACATGACACTGAGGTGCCCTTTGCTAGTGCTACTTCTGTACCAAATTTCGTTCCATTAGGTTTCACCGTGTTCGAATTGATAAGGGGAATCGATTTTCACACAAAGATGGCCGCCATCCGCAAAATATTAGGCTGATGACCTATTAGTTTGGTCAAAGGATGCTCCCTCCATAAAGGTATGTTGTTGCTAAATTTGGTAGTGATCGGATGATTAGGCTAATCGTAATTTGATTTAAGCTTTGAACATTTGTGTGGCCGCCATTACGTTTCCGTCAAGATGGCGGCGATATAAAACATGACACTGAGGTGCCCTTTGCTAGTGCTACCTCTGTACCAAATTTCGTTCATTCGGTTCCACCGTGTTCGAATTAATAGGGGGAATCAATTTTGACATAAAGATGGCCGCCATCCGCGAACTATTAGGCTAATAATCTATTAGATTGGTCAAAGGATGCTCCCTCCATAAAGGAATGTTGTTGCAAAGTTTGGTAGAGATCGGATGGTTATGTTAGTCGTAATTTAACTTAAGCTTTGAACATTTGTGTGGCCGCCATTACGTTTCTGTCAATATGGCGGCGATATAAAACATGACACTGAGATTCCCTTTGCTAATGCTACGTCTGTACCAAATTTCGTTCCATTCGGTTTCAACGTGTTGAATTAATCGGGGGAATTGATTTTCACACAAAGATGGCCGCCATCCGCAAACTATTAGGCTAATGACCTAGTCATTTGGTCAAAGGATGCTTCCTCTATAAAGGTATGTTGTTGAAAAATTTGGTAGAGATCGGATGATTAGGTTAATCGTAATTTGATTTAAGCTTGGATATTTGTGTGGCCGCCATTACGTTTCCGTCAAGATGGCGGCGATATAAAACATTACACTGAGGTGCCTTTTGTTAGTACTACCTTTGTACCAAATTTCGTTCCATTCGGTTGCACCGTGTTTGAATTAATAGGGGGAATCGATTTTCACACAAAGATGGCCGCCATCCGCAAACTATTACGCTGATGACCTATTTGTTTGGTCAAAGGATGCTCCCGCCATAAAGGTATGTTGTTGCAAAATTTGGTAGAGATCGGATGATTAGGTTAGTCGTAATTTGATTTAAGCTTTGAACATTTGTGTGGCTGCCATTACGTTTCCGTCAAGATGGCGGCGATATAAAACATGACACTGAGGTGCCTTTTGTTAGTACTACCTCTGTACCAAATTTCGTTCCATTCGGTTGCACCGAATTCGAATTAATAGGGGGAATCGTTTTTCACACAAAGATGGCCGCCATCCGCAAACTATTGCGCTGATGGCCTATTGGTTTGGTCAAAGGATGCTCCCCCCATAAAGGTATGTTGTTGAAAAATTTGGTAGAGATCGGATGATTAGGTTAGTCGTAATTTGATTTAAGCTTTGAACATTTGTGTGGCCGCCATTACGTTTCCGTCAAGATGGCGGCGATATAAAACATGACACTGAGGTGTCCTTTGCTAGTGCTACCTTTGTACCAAATTTCGTTCAATTCGCATTCACCGTGTTCGAATTGATAGGGGGGGACAGACATTCAGAGTACACACACTCACACACACACAGACACACACACACACACACACACAGACTCACACACACACATACACACACACACACACAGACTCACACACACACATACACACACACAGACAGACACACTTTTTTCGCCCTGTGTTGATCTCATAAGTCTACTTTCATTTTTTGCAAAAATCGAAAGTAGGCTAATACATGAGGACAAAAAATATGGGAAAAATGGTTGCTCAAATATTGCTAAGAAACTCAAATACAATAAACGTTCACGACTACCTTATCTGCCGATTGACGTTCCAGAGGAAAATTCCCCAAAGAAGACTGTTGATGGATCCATTTCACCAAGTTAAAGCTGAGCTCCATCCTCGAAACCAGAAACAGCACCATCGAAGAATCGAACTGCTTCACGAAGACGAACGACATCCTTCCGGCAATAATCTTCTTTGTGAGTCGGGACAACCCTGACCTCTCTTGAAAAATCCCTGAAGTTCCAGTTGAAAATCGCCATGAAGTTTTTGTATAAATTTCCGAAGAAATATTCATATTCAGAAAGTACGAAATCATTTCTATTGCTGTTTGATAGTATTCAGCCTTTACTCACGAAACATGGGTGTAGATGGTTATTTACCACATGTTCGCTTGTATGGAATAGCAATTAGCGAAGTTCCATGTTGCTATCTTACTCCGTTGAAATATGTCCCAATTGCATTAAGTCCTTTAGCCTTCCATCTTCTCTTCGGTAATAGTATTAGAAGAACACACTGCCATATTAGACTGCTCCATAATACTGTAGCGTTGTGTCACAAAAGCAATCTGAAGTCTCCCTATTTCACTAGCCCTGTCAGCCGTAGCGTAGAGTCTGGCTATACAAAGTGTTTCTCCTGTGGCGAGAAAATCACTTTTGTCAGTCGTCTAATATTGTCAATAACTTCCAAAATACTTCCTCGAAATTGTTCAGCTTTTCTACAGTCCTTACTGTAGCAATGCACAAAAGAATTAGCTTATAGGCGACCGCTAACTGTTCACAGCTAATCTTGTAGAAGCGTTATAAGGGTCGTTTCAACTTCACCTAGATTTACTTCACAGCAAACCTGCACTGCTTGTATGTTCGACTCTCGTTTAATGCAGTGGCTTCGCCACGCGTTACAAAGACGACTTTTTCACTACTAATCTCACTCGACGTTTCACTGAAATGACTATTTGAAATCTCACGATTGAATTGTCAGACGATTGATAATCTGAGAGAATGAGGCTCCTCTCTTCTGCGCAAGGCCTTTTATGAACTTCATGAGGGGCGTATCTATCCCTTCCATCGCGTGTTACTGCGTCATCGCTAGAAGTTCCAACTTCGTCAATACATGACGGATTTTCATAATTCAAAAACTGAAAATAAATTTCACCAAAATTCCAGATCAATGCCTCTACTGCAAATGGATTTCCACAATTCTGCATTCCAAAAAGTAATGAAAATGCCATAGTTTTAGCAATCTCCGTCTTCCTTTAGACTATCGTTCATTGGTTTGAGTCTCCCCTCCAATAGCATAATTTCTTCCTCAGCAGAATTCCACGTTTCCTGCGACTGCGTCGTACATCTCGGATCCTTCTCGAATAAATGCTGACGTCACTGAGAATCTCAGCTCAAGTAGCCTGCTGGCATAACGTCTGCGTCATCCGTGCTTACGTCATGACTACCCACGTCATAACTATGACAGCCATAACTTTCGCTATAATTTCCAAAATAGCCACCGTGGTCTCTATATAATTCAATTACGGGGGCATTCTCCTCTCACCACGTTTTAAAAACAGTTGCAAATTGTTTTTAAACTCAGTGTTACAAGTACCTCAACTCTTTTGAACACGAAATTGAATTATTACTGGCTTACTCTAGGATAGTATCTTTTTAAATTTCCAGCATTGAACTTGCCGTAAATGACATTATTCTCATCATCGTAGAGTTCATAGCAGTTGTTTCCATAGGCGTTCGTAATCCTAAACGGCCCCATGAATACATTTCCAAATTTGGGGTATATTTTCTTGCTCATATCAGCCTTGACAGGTCTGCGTAATAATACAAGATTTCCAACTTGTAAGGGTGCACCAAAGCGTTTTCCAGCTACTCTTTTCAATCGTTTCTCTGCTGCTTTCTGGAGTTGTTCCTTCGCCTTGTCAATCCTCTGCTGCCTTCCTAGGTCGGGATCTCTAGGAATGTGGTTGAAAAAATTATCCCACGGCCTTTCTGGGTTTCTTCCAAGATGAAGTCGCATTGGCACTTCTCCTGTACTCTCCTGCACTGTAGAGTTCAGACATTCCTCTATAAGGGGTACAAATCTCACCCAACCAGAATGATCATTTGGACAGAAAATTCGACAGAATTTCGAAAATTCAGCCATATATCTTTCTGAGGAATTCGATTCTGGGTAACGCACGCTTGAAAATAAGTGCTTAATGCCAAGCCTTTCCATGTCCGCTGCAAATTCCACGGATGTAAACTGCGTTCCATGATCTGACAGTAGATATTCTGGTATACCAGCTTTAGGAAATACAGCATTTTCCAGTCTGCTTACTACGTTCCTTGTGTTAGCTTTCTGCATGGGACTCATTGTAACAAATTTTGAGAAAACATCCACGGTAACCAACAGGTACTGGTTACCCTGATATCCCTTCGGACAGGGGCCAAATATG
Source organism: Meconema thalassinum (assembly GCA_946902985.2). Classification (NCBI taxonomy): domain Eukaryota; kingdom Metazoa; phylum Arthropoda; class Insecta; order Orthoptera; family Tettigoniidae; genus Meconema; species Meconema thalassinum. The sequence goes on from OX336388.2 coordinate 2,005,258,413, forward strand.
TCCGTCGCCATTAGTTCGTTTGGCTTAGAAAGAATCATAGCCTTCGGTTTTCCTTTTAATAAAGCAGAAGCATACTTTGCTCTTTGACATTTGTCACAAGATCGAATGACCTTGGCAATGCTGGAACGCATGTTAGTCCATATAAATCTCTCTTTAAGAGTATTAAGAGTCTTATCTAAACCGGCATGTCCAGTTGCGTGATGAGCTACCCACACTAAATTGACAACAAGTTTAGGTGGCACGACTATTCGGAGTTTTGTATGCGCAGAGTCAGCATACTTGCATACGATGTCTCCACTCAAGACAAAGTGTCGTGAATTTCTCCGTGTAACTGCATAGTCAACATCAGTATTGTCCATGTAACCCTTGAGGAACCTGTACATTTTCCTTATTGGAGCGTGTCTCTTCTGTGACACACCGATTCGGGCTAACCTCCTAACGGTTTCTTGATCTTCTTGCTCCAATTGTACATGGTGTATCTGCACATTTTTAATAGGGTTACGTGATAGAGCATCAGCCAGTAAGTTATCTTTCCCAGGCTGGTGGACGATAGTGGCGTTAAACTGTTGGGTGAACAAAGCCCAACGTATCAATCTATCACTCGACATGTCAGTTTGCAGCATAAACTGTAGTGCTTTATGGTCAGTAATAATGATGACCTTATGTCCCAGCAGTATTTTCTTCCAGGCTTGCAATGCTGTTACAAAAGCTAACGCTTCAAGCTCCGTCGTGAAGTAATTTTCCTCGTGTTTCTTCAACTTCCGACTAGTGAACGCAATGTAGTGCTTGTTGCCTGCCTCGTCTTTCTGGTATAAGACTGCACTAATGCCTACACTTGATGCATCAGACTCAATATAGAACACCTTCTCAAAGTCTGGGTACTCCAGTTTCACATTATTTCTGAGCATCTCTTTTGCTTTCTCAAAAGCCTCGTCTGCAGCGGTACTCCATTTCCATCTGTTATTCTTCTTGAGTAAGTCATACAGAGGAGCCATAATTTCCGAGTATCTTGGACAGTGGCTGCTAGTAAATTGGCATGCTCCTACAAATTCTCTGACTTGTTTCACCTTAGTTGGCTTTGGAAATCTCGTGATCGCATCTACTTTTTTCATGTTTGGATGATATCCATCTTTATCAATAGTATGCCCCAAGTAATTTATTTCCTGCTTCAAGAATTGACATTTTCCAAAATTCACCTTGATATTGGCCTCCCGTAAATTCTCGAACAACTTTCTCAAGTGCACTAAATGTTCTGCGGCGCTGGGTGAAGATACGATTAAATCATCAATGTAGCAGATTACATTTTCTTTCACTTCGTCAGTGAGCTTACTATCAAGTGCTCGAATAAGTGCTGGTCCACTGTTAACCATTCCAAAAGGCATTCGGACAAAGACCCATGACGTCTGGTCAAATAGGAATCCAGTGTACTGCATACTATCTTCTTCTAGCTGAACTTGATAAAATGAAGACGTCAAGTCAAGAACGCTGAAACATGCTCTCCCTTGGAATTTTCGAAGCAGATCTCTAATCTTGGGTGGTCGGTCATTTTCTGGAAGAATCTTCAAGTTAATGGTCCTGGCATCGAGACAAAGACGTATCTGACCATTACTTTTCTTCACTACTGTGATGGGGTTTATATAAGACGACGCCTGTTTTTTAATAATCCCGTCTACCTCCATTTTTCTGATTAACCCTCGTACTTCTTGATAGTATTTCTCAGGAATGGGGTATATTCTCTTCTGGTAAGGGGTTTCATCTGTCAGCCTTATCTTGTATTTATAATCCTTAATCAATCCAGGCTTTTCATCGAAAATATCTTGGAATTCCTTTATCAGATCCTCAAATTCCCCCTGAATTTCTTCAAATCCTTCAGTTCTTCTACTGGGTATTTCTGCTAAATTTTCCACTTCATTAACTATAGTATTCAAAATTTCTTCCCTAAGGTCTATTTCCAGACTGTCTTTCACGTCCTGTTTTTCTATCTCTTCTGTGATTATGTACCCATCATTAAAGCTAATATTTCTGTTCTTCATGTCAATAATAGCTCCGACCTTCGATATAAAATCGATTCCAAGCACCATATCAAAATTGATCTTGCTCACCACAATGAAGATCTGTTCATAATTCCTTCCATTGATCTCAAAGTTCAATAACACTTGAATCTTGCACTTCACTGCCTTATCTTGGAATATCCCTCTCACTTTGACGGTAGAAACAGGTAGAACTGTCATGTTCTCTCCTCTTAGCAGACTTTGATAACATTCCTCTGAAATGATGGAGATAATTGCACCAGTATCCATCAGGGCTTTATACTGTTGGCCATCTATCCGTACAGAAATAATAGGTAAGGCACATGGTCTTTCCTCTTTAACGATACCCCTCTCTTCTAGCAAATCTTCATCAGTCACTTCATATATCTCATTAATCGTAATCAGGTGTGGTGTGGCAATGTATTTACAAGTTCTCACTGACGTTGAGAAATCGGCGTGTTTTTTTTTGTGTTACCGACCTCAAAATTCTGTTGGCTCGTAGAAGGCCCAGGATCGATTACAACATCCTGCCTTTTCTTTTGGTTGTCTGCTTCTTTTTCCCGTAATTCTTTCAGGTATTGCTGGCTTTCCTTCTCTCTTTCCTGATACTGATCGGGTGTCATAACCTGACCTTGAGTATTCTGATTTCTGTTTTGGCTCTGGTTATTCCTATTATAATTCCTGTTATGACCATTATTGTTGTAATATCTGCCTCTTCCATTGCAATTTCCTCGGTTATAGTTCCAGCCTCTTCTCTGTTGATACGGTCGGTAACCTTGCGATCTGTTATTTCGAAACTGATTATTCCTGTGAGGACCTACATCGTCAGTTTTCTCCTCATCTGGCTTGTCAGTTTGTTGGACTTGGTCCATATATACAGTATTTATTTCTTTAAAGTCATGCCTTTGACCTTTCTGCACCACGTTAGGCATTGGACTTGTGTAGTCTAACCTCCTCAGTAATTCATCCATGCTGGTTAAATCCCTGATGTTGGACGAAATTATTAGTCTTCTCACCTCAACTGGCAGCATACGAGAAATCGCATCAATAAGTTGCTCCGTGGACAATGGGGGTTGTAAGAATCTCAAGCGGGATAATTGACTCGTAAAGAAATCAGCGTACCGCGTTGGAAGAGTACCTGAGTATTTTCTTGAATACACCTCCGCTCTTAACGAATTCTGCGCTTCTATGGACCAAAATCGTTTGATTAATGCCTCTGCAAACTCGTCAAAGTTACTGAATGTGTATCTAAATGCGCGAAACCATTCGAGGGGTCCTCCAATCAAATATCTCTCCACTATCTTCATCTCTCGCTCTCTGGGAATGTGAGCTTCGATGAAATAATCTTTGAGGTTCCTTACATATTCGATAGGTGTCAAACTATCCGTGTTACTGAATTTTTGCGGTTTATCTTCAAAATTCCTGTTGACCGTTACGTTCCTCGGATATGAATCCGGGTAGTTTTTCCCACTATCTCTATAGTTCCACTCAGGTTCCATATTCCTCTCGTCATCTTCCTCCCTGAATCTGGATATACGTTCTTCAGGAGTCACGTCTCTCTCTTCTGGATCTAGGTTATATCTTCTGGCATAATTCCTACTGGTTTCGCAAGCCAAGCCTACTGTATCCTTGTCAGTGATTTCCGTTAAGACTTTCTTGATTAACTCTTCTTTGTAGGTCTCCATTAAATTAGCCTCTCCTAACTTCAAATTCTGCAGTTTACTCGTCGTTTCATTCACATCAGAGACAACTTTATGAATCTGTTCCTCTAATGCAGATTTTAATGTTTGCACATCCTGACCTAATTGTGTTCTATCTTCAACTTGTCTTTCGGATAGCGAATCCATCCTGACGCTTAAATCTTTCCTAATCTGTACTACTTCATTGTTAATATCAATTTGAGTACTGGCAAGTTTCCTTTCAATACGATCCTGAATTTGGGTTACATGTTCCCCACTTGACCTATTCCACTCTTCTTTCCATATTGCTACATTTTCCGTTAACATTTCTGCTATGTCTAATTCAATATCCTCTTTCAATACTTTATTATGGTCTAATACTTGGGTTCTCATGACCTCTACATCAAACTTTAAACCTTCTAAAGACGCTGTCGTTCTAACTGACTCATCAACTAGCCTAGTCGTTAATGCACTTATATTACGTGTACAAAGGGTTTTCGAATTTTCTATCTCTTCCCTGACTTTATTTACATCAGTTTGGACTTTAGCAACGTCTACGAAAACTGTGTTGACCTCTACTTGAATTTTATTTATGTCGCTTTGCATCTCGTTTACATCCGAATGAATGTTATTAATATCAACCTGAACATTGGACACATCAGTTCTAACATTTTGGATTCCTCTTTGGACTTCCTCAACCTTGTCTTGGACAGTCGCAACATCATTTTTGACAACAACTACCTCAGCCCTAGCACAAGAAATATCACTACGGACATTAGCAACATCTAAATTCAACATTGTAAGATCTTTATGCACATTAGCAACATCTATTTTAACATTGGACATGTCTGAGCGCATGTCAGTTACAGCATTCTCAATTCCTTGGGTATTAATCTTTAAACGCGACATATTATCCTCTAAGTTAGCAGAACTAGTCTGAATAGCTTTCAAACTTTCATCCATGCTAGCTTTCAAATTACTAGCATTCTCCTCCATTCTTGCTTTCAAATTAGCAGACAAATTACTAGCATTCTCCTCCATTCGACTAGTATTCCTAGCTTCCATTTCCTTCATACCCTCACTCATCTGCTTCATATTACTATTCATGTTAACAGACATCTCCGCTAACATCATCTTCAAACTTTCATCTGCCATTACAATATTATTCAAAAATTAGACTGCTGTAGGGACATACATCAAAAGAGCAAAATAACAACATTTGAGCAACACTTTTCACCATATATAATTTTGATCAATTTTCTGTCTTAAATCTAATTTGTAACTACCTTACAATTAACTTTCGAAGACACTTCATGTTGAAACAAACTCAAGCACATGTTCAAATTTCCTGGCCCATTTTAAAATATCCTAACACAAATAATTTACATTTACAATCCAAATAATTTAATTTAATCTTTAATATGACTAAAATGTCATAAGCCGGTCAAATAAAATAAGATTCCAGATCATAGGCGATTTTTCTAAGTTTCCAGCCCATTTAACCTTTCTCAAGTTGTATAAGATCTGATCTTTTCTGAGTGTAATTTTCCTACTACAATACAACATTTAATTCCTATATAATCACACTCTTAAATTCTACAATTGGCCAAGACATCTAACAAAGAATCAACCTCTTTATTTGAGTCTAATCGATCCACACGTTTTAGGTTTGCCAATCCTACTGGCGTTCAACCTGGTGATCCAGTTATGTTGAATCGAGCCCCAACGTTTTAGGTGCGCCAATCCTTCTGTTGACTCAGCCCCACGTTCTTGGGTCGCCAATCCTTCTGTCCCCGTTTACCCGGATAGTAGGCTGTCAGATATCCGCCCCCTCAATCGGATTGCCAACAATCAATCGCACCAGCACAGCTACATCAATGAAAATGGCACTGACAGATACTACCGAGGTTTGAACACAGAAGTTACCAAGAAAAATTATTGTGGAACACACCAAAATAGACGGGGTTTCATACTTACTTTTACTTACCTCTTATAAATATCTCGGGGATTGGGTTGACAACAGGATCATTAAAGTATGCTCCCACAATAATCTTGACCATGACATTTAAAAATGAACCAGACCGAAGACGAGAACTTTGAACTGTACAAAAGCTTTATTTTCAAATAAAGAGTATGATTTTCACAACTCAACAAAATAAACGTGGCTATCAGTAGCCTATGTTAATCCGACTACGTCCTCCTAAAGGACTTGCAAATTTATCAAACAATATGTTAGCTCCCATGAGCTGAAAATAACGTAACATTTTAAAACACATTTGGATTGGATGAGGAAGTCAGGGTACGACATATATAGAGCATTTGGTTTCTTTTAATAAACATAACACCTGTATTAATAGGCACAAGGCCGGAGTATCGACCTCGCCTGCTTGTAACCAGATGTCGAGCCAGCTGGTCTACTCCTCAACCTGGCGCATGCCCGTCAAATGGGGCTCCCTACTCACACCACACTGTGTAAGAATTCAGCTCCTTTTAAATCTTTAAATGTCTACAAGACAACTCATACATATTGACGCAAATCTTTCAAATGCTTAACTCATATCCCACTGGATTATTTTAACAATCCTTAAACTTGTTAAGCTATCATCCAAATGTTTAAAAAGCATAGTTTAGAGTGTAAAACACACTCTTAAATGTTTATAACAAAATCACATAAATTATTTATAACAATTAGAAATTGTTTATAATATTGTCGAAAATAATTACAAAAATTTTTAACACGCCTTTAACATTACTTTCGTTCCACATTATTGTCAAAGATATTTACATTTATTATTTACAATATCAACATTTAAATTATTTAAATTATTAATTTAAGAAATACATTGAACCACTTGTTTTATCCGGTTGGTAAATTCATAATCGTGTTTAATATAATCGACCAATGAAGGTTAGTTATACATGTAAATGTCACAATCTGGTTTAATAAAGGTTGTAATAATTTTAATTATTTGTGACGGTAATCTTCATTCAAAATCTTATCTCAAATTCTTTCACAACTCTTGTTAATTATAACAGTAAATTCACTTGATTAATTTTCAACGAACTATGATAATACACTCTAGCGGAAAATACTTCGCTTGCAAAATAATGCACAAACTGCATTCAAAATAGCCCAAAATTCATCATATATTAAAATATACGGCATCAAAATCTTCCACAGCATTTACAAAAAACCTCCCCTAACACAATCTTTATCATTATTAATTACTGTGGGAATCTCCTTCATTTATTTAAGGGCATTATACATCAGCGACTTTCAACATGTCCGCTGCACTATCGATTATACATTCATAGTTCCACTTAAAATTCTTATATCATTAATTGTTTCAAAACTGTTGTCATTTAAACTTCGTGGATTTCATTCAGGAATCGAAATGAAATAAAAATATGCCAATCACAAACAAATTTAATAGTGAATACGCTTATATACGCCTGTCTGGTCTATCAAAATTTAAGATTAACATCTTCAAAGAATTGTAGTATAAAAATACTATCATCAAACAAAGTGCGACTAACTGCAAAATAGTCGAATAGAATCCAATTAGACTGGGGAATGCAAACATCATTATATAAATCTCTATATGAGAAAAAAAACCTAACACAAGTTTCACGAATTTAATGCATTCAATAATTCATAATTAATGTTCATCTTTCTCAAAATTGCCTGTGATGCAATGGTCGTTCATGACTGACGATAAATGTCTGTGTTGCAATCAATTCAAATAACGACTAGTATTTCCAAGATCGTCGACAACGTACTGGATTTTAACGCTCTAAAATCATTTAAATGTTCTTCCTTCTTGATGATGACAGAAAATTGGTCAAAGTAATTAAACTGGGGTAGAATTACTTTAATAAAGTGACACGCTGTCTGAATTTAAATATGCCATAAAAATCATTAACTTACAGTCAAATCGTGACTACAAAAATAAGCAAATTACTGAAAAATCTAAATATCAGTCTCAACTGATTCAAAATCATTTAACTATGCCCATGACATAACCATGTCTTAATAAAACGTCGAAAAAGGCATAACTCATCAAGGTGTACTGAGAATAGGAATCTCAAACAAGAATATCGGGCAAAAAAAAAAAAATACATGAGGACAAAAAATATGGGAAAAATGGTTGCTCAAATATTGCTAAGAAACTCAAATACAATAAACGTTCACGACTACCTTATCTGCCGATTGACGTTCCAGAGGAAAATTCCCCAAAGAAGACTGTTGATGGATCCATTTCACCAAGTTAAAGCTGAGCTCCATCCTCGAAACCAGAAACAGCACCATCGAAGAATCGAACTGCTTCACGAAGACGAACGACATCCTTCCGGCAATAATCTTCTTTGTGAGTCGGGACAACCCTGACCTCTCTTGAAAAATCCCTGAAGTTCCAGTTGAAAATCGCCATGAAGTTTTTGTATAAATTTCCGAAGAAATATTCATATTCAGAAAGTATGAAATCATTTCTATTGCTGTTTGATAGTATTCAGCCTTTACTCACGAAACATGGGTGTAGATGGTTATTTACCACATGTTCGCTTGTATGGAATAGCAATTAGCGAAGTTCCATGTTGCTATCTTACTCCGTTGAAATATGTCCCAATTGCATTAAGTCCTTTAGCCTTCCATCTTCTCTTCGGTAATAGTATTAGAAGAACACACTGCCATATTAGACTGCTCCATAATACTGTAGCGTTGTGTCACAAAAGCAATCTGAAGTCTCCCTATTTCACTAGCCCTGTCAGCCGTAGCGTAGAGTCTGGCTATACAAAGTGTTTCTCCTGTGGCGAGAAAATCACTTTTGTCAGTCGTCTAATATTGACAATAACTTCCAAAATACTTCCTCGAAATTGTTCAGCTTTTCTACAGTCCTTACTGTAGCAATGCACAAAAGAATTAGCTTATAGGCGACCGCTAACTGTTCACAGCTAATCTTGTAGAAGCGTTATAAGGGTCGTTTCAACTTCACCTAGATTTACTTCACAGCAAACCTGCACTGCTTGTATGTTCGACTCTCGTTTAATGCAGTGGCTTCGCCACGCGTTACAAAGACGACTTTTTCACTACTAATCTCACTCGACGTTTCACTGAAATGACTATTTGAAATCTCACGATTGAATTGTCAGACGATTGATAATCTGAGAGAATGAGGCTCCTCTCTTCTGCGCAAGGCCTTTTATGAACTTCATGAGGGGCGTATCTATCCCTTCCATCGCGTGTTACTGCGTCATCGCTAGAAGTTCCAACTTCGTCAATACATGACGGATTTTCATAATTCAAAAACTGAAAATAAATTTCACCAAAATTCCAGATCAATGCCTCTACTGCAAATGGATTTCCACAATTCTGCATTCCAAAAAGTAATGAAAATGCCATAGTTTTAGCAATCTCCGTCTTCCTTTAGACTATCGTTCATTGGTTTGAGTCTCCCCTCCAATAGCATAATTTCTTCCTCAGCAGAATTCCACGTTTCCTGCGACTGCGTCGTACATCTCGGATCCTTCTCGAATAAATGCTGACGTCACTGAGAATCTCAGCTCAAGTAGCCTGCTGGCATAACGTCTGCGTCATCCGTGCTTACGTCATGACTACCCACGTCATAACTATGACAGCCATAACTTTCGCTATAATTTCCAAAATAGCCACCGTGGTCTCTATATAATTCAATTACGGGGGCAGTACTATCCCGGAATTTGACCGAGGACGATGTGGAAAACCACGGAAAACCACTTCAAGGATGGCTGAGGTGCGAATCGAACCCCCTCTACGCATTTGGAACACCCAAGGCTCAGTGGACCCCGTTCCAGTCCACATACCACATTTTAAATTTTCGTGGCAGAGACGGGAATCGACCCCAGGACCTCCAGGGCGGCAGCTAACCATGCTGACCGATACGCGATGGAGGTGACTTCGCAATAAATAATAATATGTTGTTGTTGTTTTATTAGTCGTTTACCGTCCAGGTTGGTGGAACCCACGGACTCAGCGAAGGAACTCACCACTACCGCCTCTGCGGGCAGTGTCCTAGAGCGGGGAACATCGAATCGGAAGGGATACAACTGGTGAGGTGGGATTGGCACCTCGCCAAGGTGGCCTCACCTGCAAAGCGAACAGGGGCCTCATGAGGGAAAGAAATGGATGGTTAGGATGGATAGGCAAGGAAGAGGGAAGGAGGCGGCCGTGGCCTTGAAGAAGGTACTGTCCCCGATAATCCGGATAGTAGGCTGTCAGATATCCGCCCCCTCAATCGGATTGCCAATAATCAATCGCACCGGCACAGCTACATCAATGAAAATGCCACTGACAGATACTATCGAGATTAGAGCACAGTAGTTAACAAGAAATTATTGTGGAACACACCAAAATATACGGGGGTTCATACTTACCTTTTACTTACCTATTCAATTTAATCTCGGGTCTGGGTTTTCAACTGGATCACTTAATAGTATGCCCTCACAATAACCACCACCACGATATTCAAAATGAACCAACTCGGAAACAAGAAAATTTAAACTGCACAATAATTTATTTCACATAAAGAAAAAAATTTAACAATATTTAACAACAAAATATACGTGGCAATCAGAAGCCATTGTCAATGCAACCATGTCCTCCTGTGGGACTTGTAGACTTCACATACAAAATTTCAGCTTTCTCTAGCTCAAAAGAACGTAATAATAACAACAATACACATTGGAATGGATAAGGGAGCTGGGACGAGACATATAGCATTTGTTTCCTTGTTCATGAACTTCACATTTTATTTTTAACCGCAAGGCTGCTATGTAGATGACCTTGGCCTCCACCATTCAGTTATCTGGCCACCTGCAATACACCCTGCACCGTGTCGCATGCTTGCTTCGTCAAATGGACGCACCTGTCCACCCAATGTTAGCATATGCTAGTTACCTCAGAGCCTAGCTCCTTTTCAAAACACTTTAAATGTTCACATCTCAACTCAAATATTATCACGCAAATCTTTTAAATGCTCCGTTCAAATATCAGTGGATTACTCTAATAATCCCAAAACTTGTTTAATTGTATATTCCAATTGTTGAACTAGCGTTGTTTAGAGTATAATAACGAAAACGCTTGATGTTTATAACAAAATGTTCATTAATTATTTATAACACTTTAAATTGTTTATAACATTGTCAAACGACAATTGAAAAATTTATACACGCCTCTATTAATCCCGTTCGTTTCAAATTATTATTAAAGATATTTACATAGTTATTTACATTATTTATATTATTTATATTAGAAATACATTAAACCACACGTTTATCCAGTTGATAATTACTTAAATCGTGGTGATATAATCGACCAATGAAGGTTAGTTATATTTAAATTTTAGATTCAGGTTTAATAAGATTTAATAATTATTATTTGTGACGGTAACCTCCATTCAAAATCGTTATCTCAAATTATTTAAACACTCTTGTTAATTTTAACAGTAACTTCACATGAATAATTTTCAATGGACCTGAACAATACACTCAGCGGAAAAATACCTCGCTCAAAACGCACAAAATTGCACCAAAATTGGCCCATAATTCATCATATATCTCATTATATATGGCATCAAAATCTTCCACAATACACACAAAAACCTCCACTTATAAATTCATCATCATCATCAATATTACTGTGGGAACCTCCTTCACTTATTAAAGGGCATTATTCATCAGCGACTTTTACACGTCCACTGAACTAACGATTATACATCCATAGTTCCTCTTTAAAAATTCTTATATTCATCAATTGTATCGAAAACTGTTATTATATTTAACCTTCGTGGGTTTCATTCATGAAGCGATATGAAGTAAAAATTTGCCAGTCACAAATAAATTTAATAGCAAATACGATTAGACACGCCTCCCTGGTCTATCAAAATTGAGATTAATATCATCAAAGAATCGCAGTATAAAAATACTATCTTCAATCAAAGTTCATCTAAACTGCATAAATAGTCGAATAGAATACAATTAGACTGTGGACTGCAAACATTATTGTTCCAATCTACAATTGAGAAAAACTCCTATCAAATGTTCATTACTATAGTGTACTCAATAAATCGTAATCAAAGTTCATATTTCATAAAATTGTCTATAATGCAATGGTATTTCAGAATTGACGATAAATGTCTATGTTGCAATCATGTTCATAAAACGACTAGTATTTCCAAGATCGTCGATAAAGTAGTAGATTTTAACGCTCTAAAATCTTTTAATCATTCTTCTTTCTTGAGGATGACAGAAAATTGGTCAAAGTAATTTACTGAATAGAATTACTTTAATAAAATGACACGCTGTCTGAATTCAAACTTGCCATAGAAAATCGTTAACTTTACAGTCAAATCGTGACTACAAAAATATGCAAATTACTGAAAGAATATATATAATATCAGTCTCAACTGATCCAAAATTATTTAAATATGCCAATGACATAATAATGTCACAATAAATCGTAGAAAAAGGCATAAATCAGCAAAGTGTACAGAGTACAGAAATATCAAGCAAGAATATGGGGCAAAATATATGGGACAGAAAATATGGGAAAAATAGTTGCTCAGATATCGCTAAATGGCTCAAATAAATCAAGAAACGTTCACGACTACCTTATCTGTTGATTGAAGTTCTAGAGGAAAATTTCCAAAGAAGACTGCTGTTGGTTCCATTTCACCACCGTAAAGATGTGCTCCGACCTCGAACCTGGAACCTTCGCCCTCGGAGAATAGAACTGCTTCCTCCTCCGGAAATCGCACTGCTCCGTGTAGACGATAGACATCCTTCTGGCAAAACTCTTCTGTGTGAGCCGGGTCCACCCTGGCCTCTCTTGAAAGTTCCCTGAAGTTCTGGTAGAAATTCGCCATGAAGTTTATTGCAATTATTTCCGCAGGAATGTTCATAATTGTGGAGTATGAAGATATTTCCACTGCCATTTGATGTAATTCAGCGATGGATTACGATGCATGAGTGTAGTTGGATGTTCACTACATGCTCGCTTTCGTAGAATGACGATTAACGAAGCTCCATGTTGCTATTTCACTCCATTGATATATGTCCCAATTGCATTAAAGTTTTTGTCTTCCATCTCCACTTCCGTTATAATAATAGTCGAATGTACTGCCAGATTATATAGTTCCATTGTAGAATGTAGCGTTGTATCACCAAATGTAATCTTCAGTATCACGGTTGCAATACATGTGTCAGCCGTAGCGTAGAATGTGGTATTATAAAAGTGCTTCTCGGGTGTCGAGAAAATCACTTTTGTCTGCAGTCTTAAAATGCGAATATCTTCCAAAGTATAATAGTGAAAATGTTCAACTTTCGCACACGCCTCAATATTGTAATGCACAATTGAATTAGCATAAATGCAGTAGCTAACTCTTGATAGATAATCTTGTAGACTCGTTTATGTGTGCGCTCCAACTTCGCCTAGTTTTAGTAACCGTAAAATTGCACTGCTGCACGCTCAATGCTTGTTCGATGCTGTGGACTCTACCACACTTGCTAATGACGACTTGCTTCACTGAATAATATATATTTGTTCTATCGGAATTAAGAGCTCGAAGTCTGACAATATGAGAATGAGAAAATGAGCCATGAGGCCTGAGACATGAGACATGAGAACTTTCTCTCTGCTGTGTAAGGCCTTTTATCAACTTCTTAAGGGGCGTATCCATCCCTACCATAGCTTGTTCCTCCGTCATTGCTAGAAGTTCTAACTTTGGCTATACTGGACGGATTTTCAAATTTCAAAAACTCATAAATAATTTCTTCAAAATTCCAAATCAATGCCATAACTGAAAATAGATTTCCACAATTCTGCATGCAAAAAGTAATTAAATATGGTAATTTCAGTAATCTCCGTCTCCCTCCAAGCTATCATTCATTGGTTCGAGCCTCTCCTCCAATAGCGTAACTTCTTCCTCAGCACAATTCCTTGTTTCCCTGCGACTGCGTCGTAAATCTCAGATCCTTCTCGAACAAAATCATGACGTCACCAAGAATCTCAGCTCATCCAGCCTACTTGCATGAAGTCTGCGTCATCCGTGCCTACGTCATGAATATACACGTCACAACTATGACGGCCATGACTTTATTCACATATGCCAATACAGCCACCGTGGTCTCAGTATAATTCAATTTACGGGGGCAGTACCATCCCGGCATTTGCCCGAAGACGAAGTGGGAAACCACGGAAAACCACTTCGAGGGCGGCTGAGATGGGAATCGAACCCCCTCTACTCATATGGAAAACCCGAGGCTGAGTAGACCCCGTTCCAGTCTTCGTACCACTTTTCAAATTTCGTGGCAGAGCCGGGAATCGAACCCAGCAGCTAGCCATGCTGACCGCTACGCTAAGGAGGTGACTAATAATAATAATTATAATTTTATATTTTCGCCACCATAGTGTAGCGGTCAGCATGGTTAGCTGCCGCCCCGGAGGTCCTGGGTTCGATTCCCGGCTCCGTCAGAGATTTTAGACATTGACGTGAGGGCTGAAAAGGAGTGCACTCAGCTTCGTGAGGACAATAGAGTGGCAGCGCCCAGGTCACGAAGAACAAGATTAATGGCCGAGGGGACACGATTCACTGACCACGCGTCACCACAATATCTGCAGTCCAAATGGCTGGGAAGCGGTCGCATGATAGGCCTAGGCCCTTCATGGTGTGTAGTGCCAGAGGTAAAAAATTAGGGATAGCGCCTTCTAATATCACTTTTAATTTTTAAACACTACAGTAGCGGCTGCTAAAGAAAGGTAGCGATATAGCTACGTTCAATTTCACAAACACTGGGCCTACAAATCCCGTATGGTTAAGTACAAATATCAGTCTGGTCGTTATTTCAGTAGCAACGAAGCTCTGTGGCGGCTATTGCCGTTTCGGTAACATTTAAGGCATCCCGCCGTCACATACCTCAATGTGCACTTAGAAAATTGTGGACCGGTCTATTTTACTGAAGAGAATTTCTACGAGCGAATATCCACTCCGGCAAAAACCACACTCACCACCATTCCCAAAATTTACACAAGACATGATTTTTAAAGCACTCTTCTGTAAGTTGAGGTACAGAGATATACCACATGGAAAGGCACAATAAAATGTTGGCAAATCTGGTTTCAAGGAACTGCTGTCCAGAATAGGCTTTCCGTACAAGTTATGCGGACCATGATCGTAACACGGAATGTTTTCCTTTGACAATGCATCTACACCATGTGCGAGGGCAACGCATTTCAAAGATCTCTAAAAACACAATAATGAGGAAATTAGAGAAACATTTAAAGTGGGAGCGGAGATTCAAGAAGAAATAATGCCATCTTTGAGATATGCTGACGACATCGTCATCTTGGCCGATACGCCAGAGGATTTGAACGAGTTTGTGAATGGTATGGACTCCGTCTTGAGGAATGAGTTCATGATGAAAATCAATAAATGAAAATCAAAATTATTGGAATGCAGCCGAAATAAATTAGAAACCTCTATGGACCTCAAAATGGCAGGAGAAACGCTACGGGAAGTAGGAGACTTCTGTTACTTAGGAAGCAAAATAACCAGTGATGGACGAAGCAAAGAGGATATAAAAAGCAGGTTAGCTCAGGCAAGGAAAGATTTTCTAAAGAAAAGGAGTCTGTTGACATCGACTATACATTTAGGTATTAGGAAGTCATTTTTGAAAGGTTTGGTCTGGAGCATGACACTATAAGGAAGTGAAACTTGGACTAATGGTGCAGCAGAAAAAGGACAATTGAAGCGTGTGAAATGTGGTGTTTCAGGAGAATGATGAAGATCAGATGGGTAGATAGGGTAACAAATGAAGGGCTATTAAGACGAGTGGGAGAGGAGAAATGATTCTGGCGACTGCTAATGAAGTGAATAGATAGGTTGGTACGACACTTATTAAGACACTCAGGAATATCAACCTTAGTTATAGATGTGAGGGCTGAGTACAAGGAATGTAGGGGATGACCAGGGTTAAACAAATTGCTTCGGATGTAGGGTGTGGTAGCTATCTGGAGATGAAACGTTTAGCTCAGGAGAGGGAGGCATGGAGGGCTGCATCAAACCAGTCAAAAAACTGAAAACTCAAACGACAACAATGGGGAATTTTAATTAATTAGAGAGGCATGTGAGGTATAAGGGTTGTTGGAGAATTTCAATCCCTGGGATGTAACACTGGAAGAGACTTCATAATGTACATCAGCGGCCAAGGTGAGAGGTATTTTACCATAGGTCTATTAATAGCGACATGTTGACGTTCAAATCGTCAATAAGTGTGGCAAAATTACACCCAGAATAACTTAAGGAAAATACTTTTAATTCCCCATATTCCGATAGATTTGCCATTCCAGTGTGCAAGAGTGCAGTTCCCTCTTCAAACAATATTCACAATTTCTATTAACCAAGCGCAATGACACACACTTAACAGCAGCAGGTGTACATTTAGACAAAACCATTTTATCCCATGGGCAACTGTATGTGGCGTGCTCGCTAGTATCTGGACAGCAAAATAGTTATGTCTCAGCAGAAGATGGCAAAACCAAAAACGTAATTCTAAAATGTGTTCACATTATGTAACATCGTACCCTGAAGACTTTCTCAACTCTATAAATTTCCCACTTTGCTGCTCATATCAATATACTGTATGTATCAGAATTTTCAGAATTGGAATGGACCCACCTGTAGCCGCGATTGCTGTAATATAATAGACCAATTATCAGCAATAATGCATCGTCCTCATTGTCTTGATCGCGAGCGAAGCCGCGGGTACCTGCTAGTTTTTAAATAACCAGGTGGAAGCAGCTGTCGGTTCAGAGGGACGTGCTGTGATGATTCAACAGAGAGCATCGACCTCCAAATCCAACACGGAAGTGGCGCGAGCAGGAACGACTAACGTCAGCGCCAGGAACACCGGACAAGTGCGTGGTTTGCAGAATGCTGAGACTGTCAAACAACAAGTTACTAGTCTAAAAGAACTGTGGGGCAAGAAAACCTTGACAGAGCAGTTCAATGTGGAGAAGGAGGTCATTTCTTCTCCAGGTGGCAGTATTCTAGAGCTAGAGAAAGCTAGAGTTAATAGAAGTAAAGCTACCGCCAGCGAAGAGGGTAGGGGTAAAAAATAACTAAACTGGAATATTGCTAGCGTAAATATAGAGGGTTTTTTAAATAAGAGAGGGAACGATGTAGTTTTGACCCTAATAGAAGATATGCAGATTGTAGGATTTGTTGAGAGTTGGCTCCCTGTAGGTTGCGAGGTTAAAATAGATGGCTTCAATATATATACAAAACCTAAGATTAGGAAAGCTCGTACAGGTAGGTTTCCGGGGGGAATTGTTGTTTTAATTAAAGAAGAGGTGAGGGAATTATCAGAATTTATTAGTTCAGAACTGGGAGAAGTAGTGTGGGTAAAAGCATATATAAGGGGGAGGGGGAAAGGAACGGTATGTTTCGGCTTTGTCTACAACCCTCCGGAGAATTCCCCGTATGCAAGACAATGCTTTTTCGATGAGTTAGCTATTGAAATAAACAGAATTCAAAATATATATGAAGAGGCAGAGATTGTGCTTTTAGGGGACTTCAATGCGAGGGTTGCAGACAGAAAGCCCCTTTACAGCAAGGGGGTTGCCGAGGCCGTATGTGGGGATAGGCACAGCAAAGACAAGGAATGTAATAAGAACGGAGAAAAGATTTTGGAACTATGTGGTGCAGAAGAGCTATATATATTAAATGGTGTCTGTGTGGGGGATGAAGAAGGTAACCTGACGTATATAACTGAGATTGGAGGAAGTGTAATAGATTTAGCAATACGTTCCAGAGGAGCACTAGCCCTAATTAAGAGGTTCACTGTTGAAGAATGGGGGGAATCACACCACCTACCAATTGTCGTCAACATGCAGGGAGCGGTGACAAAATCAAAATCAAAAGGGAACCCACAAGTTTAAGCTATAGAGAGAAAAGTAAATAGATTCAGATGGAGGGAGGAAAGCTGCAGAGAGTTCCAGAACTACTTCCAGGGAGAAAATTTTGAGCTGATAAAGGTAGGGATAAGTTTAATGATCAGTAATGATGAAATTGAATACGTATGATTGAGAATGCAATTATGATGGCCGGGCGGAAAATGCGCGTGAAGGCTAGAGGAAAATTAGGGAGAATTAAAGGATGGTACGATGAATCTTGTAGAAGGAAGAAAACCGAAGTTATTAGGGCACTGAAGTTATACAAGAGAGGAGGGGATGATACGATAAGAGTAGAATTTTGTCGTCTAAGGAAAGAATATAGGGAACTGCTCAGCAAAATGAAAGATGAATGGCAGGGTAAGGAAGCTACAGCACTAAATAAGGATTCTAAAGCTAACGACTGTAGCAAAGTGTGGAGCAGGATAAATTCTTACTGTAGGGGGAGCAGAAGTGGTGGGGGGAGCTCTATTAGTGATGAAGTATGGATTGCATATTATGAGAATCTGTTAAATGCTGAAGATAATTGGAGGAAGAGGGATGAGTTTGGCGTCCCGAGGGGGCTGGAGGCCGCTCTGTCTATGCTGGACCAAGTCATATCGATAGAGGAAATGAATAAAGTAATAGCAAAAAGTAAGGGAGGGAAGTCAGGTGCTATTTCGGGGATAACAAATGAATTTTGGCAAGAATTGAGTAACAATAGGTTCATGATGGACAGCTTGGTAAAAATCTTTAACAAAATCTTTGAAGGAGGTAGATTTCCGCGGGCGTGGCAGGAGGGGATAATTTGTCCAATATATAAGAAGCGTGGGGACAAACTAGACCCAGGCAACTATAGAGGCATAACTTTGCTTGATAATTTGAGCAAAATGTACACCGGGGTCTTATCCAAGCGTTTAATAGCATGGGCAGAGGGCTGTTCGGTGTTCTCGAGACTCCAGACAGGGTTCAGAAAAGGGATGAGAACCAGTGACAATGTAATGGTGGTTAAAACGGTGATGGACAAGTACATAAGAAGGAAAAGAGGTAAGCTGTATATCACAGCTATTGATTTGGAGAAGGCGTTTGATTCAGTGAGCAGGGGAGCTGTCATGGCTAAGCTGGGAAAAATCGGGGTGTCACATAAAATGATACGAGCAATTGAGAATGTGTATTCCGAAGTGAAATGTGCAATTAAAACTAAAGATGATGTAATTGTAGGAGAGATAACGTCTAATATAGGATTAAAACAGGGATGAAAATTATCCCCGGTGCTTTTTTTGCTATTTATCAACGACATTTTCGATTCAAAGGGCTTTGAGCAACGGTCCAACCCTTGCTTGGACAATTATGATATCCCGGGCCTAGCTTTTGCTGATGACATCCTTCTGCTTGCTCTAACACCCTATAATATGCAATATAGTATTGACGATATTGTGAGATATTGTGAGTACTGGAACTTAAAAATTAACCCAAGTAAGACCAAAGTTATGGTCTGCTAAAAGGGAGTTAAACTGGCTAAGAACGAAAAGTGGGTCATGTATGGGTCGCAGTTAGAGACGGTGAAAAAACTTGAGTATCTAGGGACGATATTGGCGAGCAATGGTAAATGGACCGAACAAATTAAAAGGGCAAAATCGAAAGGGCTAGCGGTATTGGCGAATGTTAAAGTGTTAGAGCGTAGGTTACCGAATCTTGACTACAAAGTGTATAAGAATGTGTTCAACGCACTCATCGTTTCAAGAGCACTCTATGGAGTGGAAGTATGGGGTTTAGAGGAAGGAATGAAAACCCTGGACAGTATTGTAAGTAGGTATGCCAAGATAATTTTGGGGCTACCTAGTTGCACGGCGAATTGTGGAGCGAGAATGTTGTGTGAGGATGTAAGCATTAGACAACATATAAAAAAGGTCATAAAGTCTTGGATTCGTTTAAAAGCAGGTGGAGGGGGGGAAATGCTTAAGGTAGCCTACCTGCACCAAATGAAGCATCAGCAAGAGGGTTACTGGGTGGACGGGGTAAGAAATGTACTGGAAAGATTAGGAATGGGTTATCTATGTTATAGGGACTTACAAAGAGAGGAAGGTAGGGTGTGCACGAAAGTGTGTAGAAGGGTTAATGACGTAGAGTTGCAGGTGCTAAGAGAAGAGTGCACCAGTAGGAGAACCTTAACGGAGTTCAGCGAAATAAGGAACTTTATGAGCATAAAGCCTCAATGCCTAATGAAAAGAGAAATGAGAGGGATAATTTGGTGGTTAATGGGGGTGTATAAGAACAAAGCGTTGAGATAAGTAGGAAAAGAGGACATTTGCCTGTTTTGTGGGAAGGTTATGGGTGCAGCGCACCTGATCAGGGAATGCAAGGAAATTAAAATGATAAGAGCAAAGTTTGTAGACAAAGCAGATCTAAACAGAATAGAAAATGAAAATGAGTATCACACTTTAATTAAATTACTAAAAAGGGAATGGGGGAAAGCAGGTCAATTAGCAAAATATTTTAATACCATCAGGGCAATGTGGAATAAGAAAGCGTTGGATGAGATTCAGAACAAAGATGCATGTAAATTAAGCATTCAAGTACAGGAGACGGCTTCCTAAGCTATAAATCTTGTTAAAGCCTAGGAGAGCCTATATGTATTAACTTGGTAGCCTATACGATTACTAAAGTACAGCCACATATTGCTGTCTGTAGATTTTTCCTGTGAGTTTGATGGGTTTTTTTCCTTACTACAAAACTTATCAGACTCTTACAGTCAGTAAGGGCTCGATAGAGAAATAAAAGTAATTCTTTCTGTGATGTGTCTCCCATGGAGAACTGTCTAAAAATGAAGAACACTGTGTCCACATTTATGATTAAGAAAGAACTTTGTGCAGTCTCCATCAGAAAAGTTGCCCAGTGATATTGTGAATGAAGATAACTACTGCAAAGCATTATTAAGTTTTGAAATAACGTGGAAGCTATGAAATGCCGAATGAACATTTGGTTTAATTATTTAACGCCATAATGTAAATTTATGTTATATATGTTTTTATTGTCTGTATGTCACGATATGACTCTCTGAGTTAAAGTGACAATTAACAAGTAGATTTGGTTTAAATAAATAAATAAAAATAAAAAAAAGAATAGTTATAAATACATATAACTTCTACACTATCGATTGGATTTCAACCAAATTTCGTATGTACTATGTGTACATAAACAGATATAACTGAGCGTATTATTAAGAGCCACGAGGGCTGCCAACTGTTAAAAAATGCTCTCTCTATGTTTTTTATCCAAATACCAATATATCAGAAAGTATGCAAACCGACAGCTTTTAATTATGCACACGTAGCCTATATTACCTAACATTCTAAATTAATTTGGTGAAGCTAATATACGTCAGTGCTACCAACATGATTCTAAGCCTGCTCATAAGACCAATTTTTAATACCTGTAACTTCTATACTATCAATTGGATTTCAACAAAATTTCGTATGCTCTATGTGTACCATAAGTGATATGACTATGCGTATTCTTAAGAGCAACCAGGGCTGTCAAGTGTTAATAAATGCTGTCTCTATTCCTTTACCCTAATATAATATATCAAGGTATGCAAGCCAACAGCTCCAAGCTTTGCAAACGTATATTACCTGACATTCTAGATTAATTAGGAGTAACTAATATACGTCAGTGCTGCCAACATGATTCTAAGCCTGCTAATTTTAAAATAAATGTCACTTCAATAATAATAATAAATGGATTTCTTCCAAAATTGGCACAACAACAGATCATGATTTTTTAGATTATTACTGACCAACACATGCATGACATTGTTGCCAACATCATTTTACGCGCGCTGATCGATCCAATGTCTAACTGCACGTAACGTCCATGCTATCCATTATACTTCAACCAATATGTGTATTCTGTATCTTATGAGATGGAATTAGGAATATATTCAGTCACCAGGGCTGCCAACTGTAGTGATCTATTAGTCTACATAATGCCAGGTATATTTCGAAATTAGAAATTTCGATATTAGCAACGTAATTTCGTCTATATTCTAGACAGGTCCATATAGATTAATCATTGGCATGTTTCTAAAATGTTAAGAAAAGTAGGCTCTTTTGTCCCGCACGGAACTTTTTGTTATTAATAATTTGATAATAGTTCCTACTGAAAATCCACAGCCTGCTCCCAGTTGACCAACCGGGTCAGGGATGGAATGAATGAAGCCCCCATCTAGCGGTGAGGATATGAACTGTGCCGGCTGCCGAAGCCAGTCACACTCCTTTGAGGCAATTATTAAATGAATGACAGAAGAAATGAAATGGTAGTGGAGAGTGTTGCTGGAATTAAATGTTGACAGGGAAAACCGGAGTACCCGGAGAAAAACCTGTCTGCTTCCGTTTTGTCCAGCACAGATCACACATGGTGTGACTGGGATTTGAACCATGGACCCAGCGGTGAGAGGCCCGCGTGCTGCACCCTAAACCACGGAGGCTCCTATTGTTCTTACTATTTGCGCAATTTACTAACAGTGACACACTTTTAAGATAAAGCCAATATTTAGAACGCCGTAATGTATAAGTTAAAACTTCGTTTTGTCCAATGTCTAATGACTTCAAATAGTTTTCTAAATTCGTTTGGCGAAAGTAATATTCTTGTAAAACTCGGTTAAACTCGGTACAGTACTTAATTTCCTATTTGTTATTTAACTTCTAATCCAGGCAAATGCCGG
The DNA here is from genome assembly GCA_946902985.2 of Meconema thalassinum. NCBI lineage: Eukaryota > Metazoa > Arthropoda > Insecta > Orthoptera > Tettigoniidae > Meconema > Meconema thalassinum. The sequence continues at coordinate 2,005,280,805 of OX336388.2, forward strand.
GATGTTTCCTAACTTAAAACCACGGCCGCTTCCTTCCAATCCTCATCTGAATGACAAAGGCGCACACTAAGAGAGCCATCACAATAACACAGGTTATCAGACAAATTACACACACACAAATACACGGGGCTACATGACCATGATATCAAAACCCCTAAATCAATCATCAACAACTATCGATGTATTTCAGATAGAGATTAGCCAGTTTGGACTATACCATTACCTTAGTGACACTGGTATTGCTAAAATTCTGAATAGAAGTGTAAAGCGAGCATTTGCTGTGCACGCGTGGTGAGGTTTAGTCTGCCTGCTCGGCCCAGCCCGTCCAGTGCAGTGGGCTACGGTGGGCTTTTTGAGCCCAGTGCTATGGGCCAGAACGCGGCCGCATTAGACGAGAACGGCACTGAACGGGCTGGGCTTCTAAAGTCCATGGGCTCTGAGTGCGGTGCGGTGGACCACGCTGCAGTACTCTTCCTACCAACATAACAAATATAGCCTATTTGTTTATGCTGTCGCTAAGATCTCTAATAGAACGAAAAAAAAAGGAAGATTGTAGTTTAACGTGACCGTTAATCTCTAGATCATGAGCCACGGGACCTCCTTTTTACGTGGAATCCGAACCACAGGACATGGCATTTCACTTCGAAAATCTCACATGCATTGGCCGGGAATCGAACCCGGACCGCCTTGGTGAGAGGCATACAGCTAGACCGCTGAGCAACCACGCCCCTTCTACTCGAACGTGAAGAGCAATCCGATTGGTTGTTGTACTAAAACTTCCATGCAAACTGCCTGGAAAAATAGCACCTGATCAATTTCGTGAGTTGTATGGAAGCTATCATGGAAGGCAGAACCTAGCAAGGAAGGTAACAAGTAGTTCTGTGGCGAACTAAAGAGACTACTTTTCTTAAAATTGAACATTCATGGCAATCTATATAGACCTATCTAGAATATTGACGAAATCAAGTTGATAATACTAACATTTCTAAGTACTGAATTTGAAATATAGGCTACCTGAAATAGTTTAACCTAATAGAGTAACTTACTACAGTTGGCAGCCCTGGTTGCTCTGAATATATTCATAGTTCCATCTCTTAAGGTACAGAATGCACATACAAAATTTGGTTGAAGTCTAGTGGATAGTATAGACTTTACATGCTGTTTGATATTGGATTTATGAGTGCGCGTAAAATCAAAACTAGCAGGTACCCGCGGCTTCGCTCGCGATCAAGACAATGAGGACGATGCATTATTGCTGATAATTGGTCTATTATATTACAGCAATCGCGGCTACAGGTGGATCCATTCCAATTCTGAAAATTCTTGATACATACAGTATATTGATATGAGCAGCAAAGTGGGAATTTTATAGAGTTGTGATAGTCTGCAGGGTACGATGTTACATTATGTGAACACATTTTAGAATTACGTTTTTGGTTTTGCCATCTTCTGCTGAGACATAACTATTTTGCTGTCCAGATACTAGTGAGCACGCCACATACAGTTGCCCATGGGAAAAAATTGTTTTGTCTAAATATAAACCTGCTGCTGTTAAGTGTGTGTCATTGCGCTTGGTTAATAGAAATTGTGAATATTGTTTGAAGAGGGAACTGCACTCTTGCACACTGGAATGGCAAATCTATCGGCATATGGGGAATTAAAAGTATTTTCCTTAAGTTATTCAGGGTGTAAGTTTGCCACACTTATTGATGATTTGAACGTCAACATGTCGCTATTATTAGACCTATAGTAAAATATCTCTCACCTTGGCCGCTGATGTACATTATGCAGTCACTTCCAGTGTTACATCCCAGGGATTGAAACTCTCCAACAACCCTTTTGCCTCACATGCCTCACTAATTAATTAAAATTCCCGATAGTTGTTGTTTGAGTCTTCAGTTTTTTGACTGGTTTGATGCAGCCCTCTATGCCTCCCTCTCCTGAGCTAAACGTTTCATCTCTACATAGCTACCACACCCTACATCCGAAGTAATCATTTAACCCTGGTCTTCCCCTACATTTCTTGTCCTCAACCCTCCCATCTATAACTAAGGTTGCTATTCCTGAGAGTCTTAATAAGTGTCGTACAAACCTATCTCTTCTCTTCATTAGCAGTCGCCAGAATCATTTCTCCTCTCCAACTCGTCTTAATAGCCCTTCATTTGTTACCCTATCTACCCATCTGATCTTCATCATTCTCCTGTAACACCACATTTCACACGCTTCAATTGTCCTTTTTCTGCTGCACCATTAGTCCAAGTTTCACTTCCTTATAGTGTCACGCTCCAGACAAAACCTTTCAAAAATGACTTCCTAATACCTAAATGTATATTCGATGTCAACAGACTCCTTTTCTTTAGAAAATCTTTCCTTGCCTGAGCTAACCTGCTTTTTATATTCTCTTTGCTTCGTCCATCACTGGTTATTTTGCTTCCTAAGTAACAGAAGTCTCCTACTTCCCGTAGAGTTTCACCTGCCAATTTGAGGTCCATAGAGGTTTCTAATTTATTTCGGCTGCATTCCAATAATTTTGTAATTCATTTATTGATTTGCATCATGAATTCATTCCTCAAGACGGAGTCCATACCATTCACAAACTCGTTCAAATCCTCTGGCGTATCGGCCAAGATGACGATGTCATCACCAAATCTCAAAGATAAAATTATTTCTTCTTGAATCACCGCTCCCACTTTAAATGTTTCTCCAATTTCCTGATTATTGTGTTTTTAGAGATCTTTGAAATGCGTTGCCCTGGCACATGGTGTAGATACATTGTCAAAGGAAAACATTCCATGTTGCGAACATGGGCCGCATAACCTGTACCGAAAGCCTATTCTGGACAGCAGTACCTTGAAACCAGATTTGCCAACATTTTATTGTGCCATTCCATGTGGTATATCTCTGTACCTCAACATACAGAAGAGTGCTTTAAATATCATGTCTTGTGTAAATTTTGGAAAAGGCGGTGAGTGTGGTTTTTGCCTGAGTGGATACTCGCTTGTAGAAATTCTTTTCAGTAAAATAGACCGGTCCACAATTTTCTAAGTGCACATTGAGGTATGTGACGGCGGGATGCCTTAAATGTTACCGAAACGGCAATAGCCGCCACAGAGCTTCGTTGCTACTGAAATAACGACCAGACTGATATTTGTACCTAACTATACGGGATTTGTAGGCCCAGTGTTTGTGACATTGAACGTAGCTATATCGCTACCTTTCTTTAGTAGCCGCTACTGTAGTGTTTAAAAATAAAAGTGATATTAGAAGGCGCTATCCCTAATTTCTTACCCCTGGCACTACACACCATGAAGGGCCTAGGCCTATCATGCGACCGCTTCCCAGCCATTTGGCCTGCAGATATTGTGGTGACGCGTGGTCAGTGAATCGTGTCCCCTCGGCCGTTAATCTTGTTCTTCGTGACCTGGGCGCAGTCACTCTATTTGACAGCTACTCAATTGTCCTCACAAAGCTGAGTGCACTCCTTTGCAGCCCTCACGTCAATATCTAAAATCTCTGACGGAGCCGGGAATCGAACCCAGAGCCTCCGGATGGGAGGCAGGCGCGCGACTCTGTTCTTATTGTGCTTATATATATATACATATATATCTTGAAAAAGATAATAAATGGCATTGCCTCCTACAGGGATATATAGAAATTCGGATGTCATACCTTGAGGTTCAGTTGCCATGGAAACGGACTTGCCATTAGTTCATCAGTTTATCAGAGTGAAGATAGTTTTCTGCGAATATCTTTGAAACTGTTGGTTTTAGGGCCTTAAAATGTGGTTTTCAGTGTCCCGGAGGGACATACCCAATACTGTTTCTCGCATCGAGGGGCGTAAAACGAGCTTTGTCCGGTCTTTATGCGACCACTTCGATATTTTGTCCCGGTTGAGTTTGTTGGTGACTTTTAAGGTACGTTGCCCGTTCCACGTGAACAATGATTATTTCCGGATGAAAGGCAGCCTGTATGTTATCCCAGGGATAAGCTGCTTCCATTTCAAATTTCATGCAAATCCGTCCAGCCGTTTTAGTGTCAAGCGGTAACAAACTAACACACAAACACACACACAGATTTTCACAATTATAATTATGATAGGGATTGGACCTATCAGCAGGTTTTGAATCATTTTGTCAACACTCTCATGTATGGCCTCCTGAAAATTAAACTGAAATATTATTATCTATTTGTGTGCCAATTTTGGAATAGCTCCCATGCATACCTTCCAAGATATCCAACATGGAGCTCAAATTTCAATTGCAGTTTGTTCAGCAGTTGGTAGCACTGACATCATTATCAAATATGGCCTTGAGGTATTCAGGAATAGATATTTACTCATACCAAATTCAGTTTCGAAAGCTGCAGCCGTTTAGGAGTTGATAGGGGAGGACACACAAAGAAAGACAGACAGATAGACAGAAGTTAGTTAGTTCGTTAGTTAGTTATTGTTGTTTTAAAGGGCGGAACTACGATGTAATCTGCCCCTGATAGATAGAAGGACAGACAGACACACATTTTCCCGGATCGATCTCATAAGTCTAACTTTCCTCATCTCTGCAAAATGTGGAAAGTAGGCTAACAATGTATTGACGAATTATAGCCACATTTGTCATATAAAGCAAGAACTCGGTGTTTAACGTGTTTAGTTAATACTTGGGTGTAGGGGGGTTTTGCTGTTTTTAGCCTATCTCTATGTTTTTATCCAAATACCGATAGCCTCTATCAGAAAGTATGCAAGCCGACAGCTTTAAACTACGCACACGTATACTACCTGACATTCTACCTTAGTTTGTAGTCACTTACTTTAATGTATACATCAGTGTTGCCTACACGATTCTAAGCCTGCTGACAGGTCCAGTTTTTAAATGCATATAACTTCTATATTAACAAAATATGGATTTCAACCGAATTTCGTATGTGCTTTGTGTAACATAACAGTTATGACTATGCGTATTCGTAAGAACAAGCAGGGCTGCCAACTCTTAATAAATGCTCTCTCTATTTGTTTAATCCTAATATCAATATATCAGAAAGTTTGCAAATCATCTTCTCTAAACTTTGCACACGTATGGTACCTGACATTCTAGATTAATTCCGAGTAACTAATATACTACAGTGCCGCCAACATGATTCTAAGCTTTCTGATAGTTTCAATTTTTAATTACATGTAACTTCTATACCAACAAATGGATTAATTTGGAGTAACTAATATACCACGGTGATGCCAACATGATTCTAAGCTTTCTGATAGTTTCAATTTTTAATTACATGTAACTTTTATACCAACAAATGGATTTTATCCTAAACTGGCACTATAATAGACCGTAATATTTCAGATTAATTCAGAGCATCACATACATAACATTGTTCCAAACATGATTTTACGCGCACTGATAGACTAAATCCAATATCAAACAATATGTAACGTCCATACTATCCATTAGACTGCAGCCAAATTTTGTATGTGCATTCTATACCTGAAGAGATGGAACTAAGAATATATTCACAGTCACCAGTGTTGCCTACTGTAGTAAGTTACTCTATTACTTGATTTCGTCATTATTCTTGATAGGTCTATATAGATTGGCATCAATCTGGAATTTTAAGAAAAGTAGGCTCTTTAGTTCGTCACGGAACTACTTGTATTTTATTAAGATCAGAAAAAGAGATGGCAAATCATAGCACATGAGCTTTCTCTTCATTTATGAACCCCAGCAATTCGTACAGAAGGCCATTTCAAGCATAATAATGGAACATTGCACAGTTTATTTTTCACGGTGTGATAACGTCGTCCACAAAAATAGAATAACACTCATGTTTCTGCCATGGCCCCCTCATGCTATGACGTAGCTGTCCCCGCTACATAAAATGATAGTTGAGAGGGAAATAATAACTTGCATTCGACCACGGGCACCCTGAATACCCCACTATGACACTAGTCACGCATATACATTTATAATAGGAGGCCATTTAAGTTGGCAGCAGTCACTCGAGCATTGGCGTCGCACGTAAGTCACTCTGTCTTCATGTAGTACGTATTGAAACTGCCAACCCATGGACTAGCAAAGCGCTCTCATTCGTCCGCCGCGTTAAAAGCGACATAATATGGTCCGATCCAACCACGTGCGGCGACGTTACGGGTAGCTAGGCTCGAGATTTGTGAATCCCAGTGCGGTCGTGTGGAAGCAGCACATGGGATCGGGCCGCTGTTCAGGTCCCTGTGCAGGCCCTCGAATAATACCTCAGAACGAAACTATATTTTCCCTAAACGGCGTCCGTGCGAAAAGTGCTTGCTATATACAGAAAATAAAGAACGCCTAATTTATTTATTTTTAATTTTTTTTCGAAGTCAGTTTATCCTCCAGTTAGGCTTTTCTCACGGACTCAATGAGGGATACCACATATACCGCCTCTATGGGCAGTGTCCAGGAGCTCGACATCCTATGGGGGATACAACTGGGGAGGCGGGACAAACGCCTCGCCTGCGCGGCCCCAAATGCAAAGCAAACTGTGGGCCTCATGAGGGACGGGACAGGATGGGAAGTATGGGAGAGAAGGAGGCGGCCGTGGCCTGACGGTAGCTACCATCCCAGCATTAGCCAGAAGACGAAGTGGGAAACCACGGAAAACCACTTCCAATATGGCTGAGGTGGGAATCAAACACCCTCTACTCGTTTGGACCACCCGAGGCTGAGTAGACCCCATTCCAATCTTACCGCTTTTCAAATTTCATAGCAGACCCAGGAATCGGACCTTGGGCCTCTGGGGTGGCAGCTAAGCATGCTGCCCACTACACAACGGAGACGACCAAATATAAAATTATAATTATTATTTATTGTGGAGTGAAAATATCATTGTGCTATCAAATTGTATCATTTTACACGAATAGGATGAATATTAATGGTTTCCGACTCAGCATTGATAAGGCTTATTTCGTTGTTATTCGTACCAACTACATTATCATTATTATTATTAGACTATTATTGTTAATATTATTATTATTATTATTAGTCGCCTCCGTAGCGTAGCGGTCGGCATGGTTAGCTGCCGCCCCGGAGGTCCTGGGTTCGATTCCTGGCTCTGCCACGAAATTTGAAAAGTGGTACGAAGACTGGATCGGGGTCTACTCAGCCTCGGGTGTTCCAAATGAGTAGAGGGGGTTCGATTCCCATCTCAGCCGCCCTCGAAGTGGTTTTCCGTGGTTTCCCACTTTGTCTTGGGGCAAATGCCGGGATGGTACTGCCCCCGTAATTGAATTATGTAGAGACCACGGTGGCTATATTTGAAATTATAAGGAGAGTTATGGCTGTCATAGTTATGACGTGGGTAGTCATGACGTAAGCACGGATGACGTAAATGTTATACCAGCAGGCTACTTGAGCTGAGATTCTCAGTGACGTCAGTATTTAGTCGAGAATGTTCCAAGATGTACGACGCAGTCGCAGGAAACGAGGAATTCTGCTGAGGAAGAAACTATGCTATTGGAGGAGAGGCATGAACCAATCAACGATAGTTTAAAGGAAGACGGAGATTGCTAAAACTATGGTATTTTTATTACTTTTGGAATGCAGAATTGTGGAAATCCATTTGCAGTAAAAGCATTGATTTGGAATTTTGGTGAAATTTATTTTCAGTTTTTGAATTTTGAAAATCCTTCATGTATTAACGAAGTTGGAAGTTCTAGCGATGACGCAGTATCACGCTTTGGAAGGGATGGTAACGCCCCTCGTGAAGTTAATAAAAGGGCTTGCGCAGAAGAGAGGAGCCTCCTTTCGTTCTCTGATCATTCTGAGATCTCATTCTCAGAGCATCGAAGTATATTTGTGAAAGTTCTTTTCTTATACAATGCATGTGAGATTTTCGATGTGAAATGCCATGTCCTGTGGTTCGGATTCCACGTAAAAAGGAGGTCCCGTGGCTCATAATCATAAGATTCACGGTCACGTAAAACTACAATCTTCCTTTTTTTCTTTTCTTATACATTCATTATAGTGAGACGTCGAAGTGAACAGCAGTGAAAAGAATCGTCTTTATAACGCGTGGCGAGGCCACTATATTAACGAGATCCAAGTCAAACTAGGTGAAGTTGAAACGGACCTTAGAAAGCTTCTACAAGTTTAGCTTCGAACAGTTAGCGGTCACCGATAAGCTAATTGTATTGTGCAGTGCTACATGCAGTTATAGAGAAAAGCTGAACAATTTCGACCGATTAGTTCGAAAGATATTAGCAGTTTTATACGACTGAGAAAAGTGATTATCTCGCCACAAGAGAAGCACTTTTGTGTAGCCAGAATCAACGCAAGGCTGACGCTGCGAGTGGAATAGAAAGACTTCAGATTGCTTGGTTACACAACGATACAGTATAATGGAGCAATTGAATACGGCAGTTTGTTCTTCTAACACTACAACCGAAGAACAGATGGAAGGCTAAAAGGCTTATTGCAATTGGGACATACTTCAACGGAGTAAGATAGCGACATGGAACTTCGCTAATTGCTATTCCACACAAGCGAACATGCGGTGAATACCATCTACACCCATGTTTCGTAATTAAAGGCTGAATACCATCGAACAGCCATAGAAACAATTTCATACTCTGTATATGAATAATTTCTTCGGAAATTTCTACAAAACTTCATGGCGATTGTCTACTGGAACTCCAGGGAATTTTTCAAGAGAGGTCAGGGTGGACCCGACTCACAAAGAAGATTATTGCCGGAAGGATGTCTATTCGTCTTCGAGGAGCAGAGCGATTCACGGAGAAGGAAGCAGTTCGATTCTCTGAGGGTGCTATTTCCTATTTCGAGGATGGAGCTCAGCTTTAACGTGGTGAAATGGATCCATCGGCAGTCTTCTTTGGGGAATTTTCCTCTGGAACGTCAATCGGCAGATAAGGTAGTCGTGAACGTTTATTGTATTTGAGTATAGTAATGATGTTTGAGCAACCATTTTCCCCATATTTTTATCCTTATGTATTTTTGCCCTATTTTCTTGTTGAGATTCATATTCTCAGTTCACCTTGATGAGTTTTGCATTTTTCGACGATTTATTAAGACATTGTTATGTCATGGGCATAGTTAACGATTTTGAATCAGTTGAGACTGATATTTGGATTTTCAGAAATTAATATTTTTTTTATATAGTCACGATTTGACTGTATGTTAATGATTTTTAATGGCAGATTTAAATTCAGACAGCGTGTCACTTTATTAAAGTAATTCTACCCCAGTTTAATTACTTTGACCAATTTTCTGTCATCATCAAGAAGGAAGAACATTTAAATGATTTTAGAGCGTTAAAATCCCTTACATTGTCGACGATCTTGGAAATACTAGTCGTTCTTTGAATTGATTGCAACAAAGACATTTATCGTCAGTTATGAATGAACATTGCACCATAGACACTTTTGTGAAAGAGTAACTTTAATAATGAATTATTGAATGCATTAAAGTCAAGTACTTTTGTTAGGAGTTTTTCTCAATTAGAGAATTATAGAACGATGTTTGCATTCCCCAGTCTAATTGGATTCTATTCGACTACTTTGCATTTTTAGTCGCACTTTATTTGAAGATAGTATTTTCATACTACATTTCTTTTAAGATGTTAATCTTAAATTTTGATAGACCAGACAGGCGTATATAAGCGTATTCACTATTAAATTTGTTTGTGATTGTCAAGTTTTGACTTCATTTCGGTTCATGAATGAAATCCACGAAGGTTAAATAGAAAAACAGTTTTGAAACAAGTAATGATTATAAAAATTTTTAAGTGGAACTATGAATGTATAATCGCTAGTGCAGCGCGTGTTGAAAGTCGCTGAGATATAATGCCCTTGAATATGAAGGAAGTTCCCACAGGAATAAATGTTAAAGAATTATTTGTGGAAGTTTTGTAAGTTATGTGAAAGTTTAATGCCATATAGATTAATATATGATGATTTTGGGCATATTTTTAATGCAGTTTGTGCATTAACTTGTTAGCGAAGGATTTTCCGCTGGAGTAAGATTGTCATAGTTCGTTGAAAATAAATCAAGTGATTTACTGTTAGAATTAACACGAGTTTTGAAAGAATTTGAGAGAAGATTTTGAATGAAGGTTGCCGTCACAAATCATTATTAAAACCTTTATTAAACCAGATTGTGACATTAACATGTATAACTAACCTTCATTGGTCGATTATATTAAACACGATTATGAAAATTATCAACCGGATGAACATGTGGTCAATGTATTTCTGAAATTAATAATTTAAACAATTTAAAATGTTAATATTGTAAATAATTGTTGTAAATATTTTTGAAAATAATGTGAAACGAGAGTGATGTTAAAGGCGTGCTTATAATATTTTTATTGTCTTTGACAAATAGTATAAACAATTTCTAATTGTTATAAATAATTTATGTGATTTTGTTACAAACATTTAAGAGCTAATTAAACAATTGGATGAGAAGTTAACAAGTTTAAGGAATTAACATAATGATCCAATAGGATGTGAGCAAAGTACTTGAAAGATTTGCGTAAATATAATGTGAGTTGTCTTGTAGACAGATAAAAGTTTGAGAGAGCAAGCTGTATGTTACGTAACTCAGCACGTGAGAAGGGAATGCATTTGACCAGTATGCAACAGGTTCGAGGGTAGCTCGCAGCTGTGCCAACACCTGGTTAACAGAGAGTGAGGTCGTCCGCACTTCGGCCTTGCGACTATAAATACCATTCTCATGTTTATTAAAAGGAAACCAAATGCTCTATATATATGTCACACCCTGACGTCCTTTTCCAATCCAATAGTGTTATGAATATTACGTTATTTGGAGCTCTTGGGAGCTAAAATGTTTTATATCATGTTGTATGATAATTTTTGCAAGTCCTACTGAGGACGTAGTCAGATTGACTTGGGCTACTGATAGCCACGTTGATTTTGTTGTGTTAGTAAAATCATACCCTTTATTAGAAATAAAGCTTTTGTACAGTTCAAAGTTCTCGTCTTCGTCTTGGCTCATTTTTAAATGTCATGGTGGAGGTTATTGTGTGAACAGACTTTTAGTGATCCTGTTGTCAACTCAAACCCCGAGATAATTAAGAGGTAAGTAACGGTAAGTATGAACCCCCGTCTATTTTGGTGTGTTCCACAATGATTTCCTGTGAACTTCTGTGCTCTTATCTCGATAGTATCTGTCAGTGCCATTTTCATTGATGTAGCTGAGCCGGTGCAATTGATAGTTGGCAATCCGATTGAGGGGGCGGATATCTGACAGCCTACTATCCAGGTAAACGGGGACAGAAAGATTGGCGCACCTAAAACGTTGGGGCTCGATTCAACATAACTGGATTACCAGGTTGAACGCCAGAAAGAGTGGCAAACCTAAAACGTGAGGTTCGATTAGACTCAAATAAAGAGGTTGATTCTTTGTTAGATGTCTAGGCCAATTGTAGTATTTAAGAGTGTGATTATATAGGAATTAAATGTTGTATTGTGTTAGGAAAATTACACTCAGAAAAGATCAGATCTTATACAACTTGAGAAAGGTTAAATAGGCTGGAAACTTAGAAAAATCGCCTATAATCTGGAATCTTATTTTATTTGACCGGCTTATGACATTTTAGTCATATTAAAGATAAAATTAAATTATTTGGATTGTAAATGTAAATTATTGGTGTTAGGATATTTTAAAATGAGCCAGGGAAATTTGAACATGTGCTTGAGTTTGTTTCAACATGAAGTATCTTCGAAGGTTAATTATAAGGTAGTTATAAGTTAGATATAAGACAGAAAATTGATCAAATTTATATATGGTGAAAAGTGTTGCTCAAATGTTGTTATTTTGCTCTTTTGATGTATGTCCCTACAGCAATCCATTTTGAATAATATTGTAATGGCAGATGAAAGTTTGAAGAAGATGTTAGAGGAGATGTCTGCTAACATGAATCGCAGTATGAAGCAGATGCTGAATGAAAGCATGAAGGAGAATAATAGTAATTTGTCTGCTAATTTGAATGCAAGAATGGAGGAGAATGTTAGTAATTTGTCTGCTAATTTGAATGCAAGAATGGAGGAGAATGCTAGTAATTTGAATGCAAGAATGGAGGAGAATGCTAGTAATATGTCTGCTAATTTGAATAGTAGTATGAAGGAGAATAATAGTCGAATGGAGGAGAATATGAAGGTTCTTCATACTAGTGCTGCCAATTTAGAGGAGAATATGTCGCGTTTGCAGATTAATACCCTAGGAATTGAGAGTACTGTAAGTGACATCCGCAAAGATGTGTCTATTGTGCATAAAAGTGTTGATGATGTTAAAAATGATGTGTCTAAGGTACAGAAAGACCTTACAATGTTAAATCTAGATGTAGCTAATGTCCGAGGGGATATTTCTTGCGCTAGAGCCGAAGTTGTAGTTGTCAAAAACGATGTAGCGACTGTCCAAGACAAGGTCGAGGAAGTCCAAAAAGACATTCAAAAAGCTAGAACTGATGTATCCAATGTTCAGGTAGACATTAATAACATTCATGCGGATATAACTGAGGTGCAAAGTGACATAACTAAGATTCAGGTAGAGGTCAACACAGTTTTCGTAGATATTACCAAAGTCCAAACTGATGTAAATAAAGTCAGGGAAGAAATCGAAAACTCAAAAACTCTTTGTACGCGTAATATAACTGCATTAGCGACTAGGTTAGTCGATGAATCAGTTAGAACAACAACGTCTTTAGCAGAGTTGAAGTATGATGTAGAGGTCATGAGAACCCAGGTATTAGACCACAATAGAGTATTAAAAGAGGATATCGAAGTAGACATAGCCGAAATGTTAACAGCAAACGTAGCGGTATGGAAAGACGAGTGGAATAAGTCAAGTGGGGAACATGTAACCCAAATTCAGGAAAGGATTGAAAGAAAACTTGCCAGTACGCAGATAGAAATTAACAATGAAGTAGTACAGATTAGGAAAGATTTAAGCGTCAGGATAAATTCGTTATCCGAAAAACAAGTTGACGATAGAACACAACTAGATCAGGATATGCAAACTTTAAAATCTACATTAGAGGAACAGATGCATAAAGTTGTCTCGGATGTAAATGAAACGACGAGTAAACTGAAAAATTTGAAGTTAGGAGAGGCTAGTTTAATGCAGGACTACAAAGAAGAGATTATCAAGAAAGTCTTAACAGAAATCACCGACAAGGATACAGAAGGCTTAGCTTGTGAATTGAATAGGAATTATGCTAGAAGACATAACCTAGAGCCAGAAGAAAGAGACATGACTCCTGAAGAACGTGTATCCAGATTCAGAGAGGAGGATGACGAGAGGAATAGGGAACCTGAGTGGAATTATAGAGATAGTGGGAAAAACTATCCGGATTCATATCCGAGGAACGTGACGGTCATCAGGAATTTCGAAGACAAGCCACAAAAATTCAGTAACACTGATAGTTTGACACCTATAGAGTATGTAAGAAATCTCAAAGATTATTTCATCGAAGCTCACATTCCCAGAGAGAGAGAGATGAAGATAGTAGAGAGATATCTGATTGGAGGACCCCTTGAATGGTTTCGCGCATTTAGATACACATTCAGTAACTTTGACGAGTTTGCAGAGGCATTAATCAAGCGATTTTGGTCTATAGAAGCGCAGAATTCGTTAAGAGCGGAGGTGTATTCAAGAAAATACTCAGGTACTCTTCCAACGAGGTACGCTGATTTCTTTACGAGTCAGTTGTCCCGCTTGAGATTTTTGCAACCCCCATTGTCCACGGAGCAACTAATAGATGCGATTTCTCGTATGCTGCCAGTTGAGGTGAGGAGACTTATAATTTCGTCCAACATCAGGGATTTATCCAGCATGGATGAATTACTGAGAAGGTTAGACTACACAAGTCCAATGCCTAACGTAGTCCAGAAAGGTCAAAGGCAGGAGTTTAAGGAAATCAATACGGTATACATGGACCAAGTCCAACAAACTGACAAGCCAGAGCAGGAGAAAACTGACAATGTAGGTCCTCACAGGAATAATCAGTTTAGAAATTACAGATCATAAGGTTACCGACCGTATCAACAGAGAAGAGGTTGGAACTACAACCGAGGAAACTACAATGGAAGAGGCAGATATTACAACAATAATGGGTATAACCGTAACTATAATAGGAATAACCAAAACCAAAATAGAAACCAGAATACTCAAAGTCAGGTTATGACACCTGATCAGTATCAGCAAAGAGAAAAGGAAAGCCAGCAATACTTAAAAGAATTAAGGGATAAAGAAGCTGACAATCAAAAGAAAAGGCAGGATGTTGTAATCGATCCTGGGCCTTCTACGAGCCAACAGAATTTTGAGGTCGGTAACACAAAAAAAAAACGCCGATTTCTCAACGTCAGTGAGAACCTGTAAATACATTGCCACACCACACCTGATTACGATTAATGAGATATACGAAGTTACCGATGAAGATTTACTAGAAGAGAGGGGTATTGTTAAAGAGGAAAGACCATGTGCATTACCTATTATTGCTGTACGGATAGATGGACAGCAGTACAAAGCCCTGATGGACACTGGTGCTATTATTTCCATCATTTCAGAGGAATGTTATCAAAGTCTGCTAAGAGGAGAGAACATGACAGTTCTACCTGTTTCTACCGTCAAAGTGAGAGGGATATTCCAAGATAAGGCAGTGAAATGCAAGATTCAAGTGTTATTGAACTTTGAGATCAATGGAAGGAATTATGAACAGATCTTCATTGTGGTGAGCAAGATCAAGTTTGATATGGTGCTTGGAATCGATTTTATATCGAAGGTCGGAGCTATTATTGACATGAAGAACAGAAGTATTAGCTTTAATGATGGGTACATAATCACAGAAGAGATAGAAGAACAGGACGTGAAAAACAGTCTGGAAATAGACCTTAGGGAAGAAATTTTGAATACAATAATTAATGAAGTGGAAAACTTAGAAGAAATACCCAGTAGAAAAACTGAAGGATTTGAAGAAATTCAGGGGGAATTTGAGGATCTGATAAAGGAATTCCAAGATATTTTCGATGAAAAGCCTGGATTGATTAAGGATTATAAGTACAAGATAAGACTGACAGATGAAACCCCTTACCAGAAGAGAATATACCCCATTCCTGAGAAATACTATCAAGAAGTACGATGGTTAATCAGAAAAATGGAGGTAGACGGGATTATTAGAAAACAGGCGTCGTCTTATATAAACCCCATCACAGTAGTGAAGAAAAGTAATGGTCAAATACGTCTTTGTCTCGATGCCAGGACCATCAACTTGAAGATTCTTCCAGAAAATGACAGACCACCCAAGATTAGAGATCTGCTTCGGAAATTCAAAGGAAGAGCTTGTTTCAGCGTTCTTGACTTGACGTCTTCATTTTATCAAGTTCAATTAGAAGAGGATAGTATGCAGTACACTGGATTCCTATTTGACCAGACGTCATGGGTCTTTGCCAGAATGCCTTTTGGAATGGTTAACAGTGGACCAGCACTTATTCGAGCACTTGATAGTAAGCTCACTGACGAAGTGAAAGAAAATGTAATCTGCTACATTGACGATTTAATCGTATCTTCACCCAGCGCTGCAGAACATTTAGTGCACTTGAGAAAGTTGTTCGAGAATTTAAGGGAGGCCAACATCAAGGTGAACTTTGGAAAATGTCAATTCTTGAAGAAGGAGATAAATTATTTGGGGCATACTATTGATAAAGATGGATATCATCCAAACATGAAAAAAGTAGATGCGATCACGAGATTTCCAAAGCCAACTAAGGTAAAACAAGTCAGAGAATTTGTAGGTGCATGCCAATTTATTAGCAGCCACTGTCCAAGATACTCGGAAATTATGGCTCCGCTGTATGACTTACTCAAGAAGAACAACAGATGGAAATGGAGTACCGCTGCAGACGAGGCTTTTGAGAAAGCAAAAGAGATGCTCAGAAATAATGTGTAACTGGAGTACCCAGACTTTGAGAAGGTGTTCTATATTGAGTCTGATGCATCAAGAATAGGCATTAGTTCAGTCTTATACCAGAAAGACGAGGCAGGCAACAAGCACTACATTGCGTTCACTAGTCGGAAGTTGAAAAAGCACGAGGAAAACTACTTCACGACAGAGCTTGAAGCGTTAGCTTTTGTGACAGCTTTACAAGCCTGGAAGAAAATCCTGCTGGGACATAAGGTCATCATTATTACTGACCATAAAGCACTACAGTTTATGTTGCAAACTGACATGTCAAGTGATAGACTGACACGTTGGGCTTTGTTCACCCAACAGTTTAATGCTACTATCGTCCACCAGCCTGGGAAAGATAACTTACTGGCTGATGCTCTATCACGTAACCCTATTAAAAATGTGCAGATACACCATGTACAATTGGAGCAAGAAGATGAAGAAACCGTTAGGAGGTTAGCCCGAATCGGTGTGTCACAGAAGAGACACGCTCCAATAAGGAAAATGTACAGGTTCCTCAAGGGTTACATGGACAATACAGATGTTGACTATGAAGCTACACGGAGAAATTCACGACACTTTGTCTTGAGTGGAGACATCGTATGCAAGTATGCTGACTCTGCGCATACAAAACTCCGAATAGTCGTGCCACCTAAACTTATTGTCAATTTAGTGTGGGTAGCTCATCATGCAACTGGACATGCCGGTTTAGATAAAACTCTTAATACACTTAAAGAGAGGTTTATCTGGACTAACATGCGTTCCAGCATTGCCAAGGTCATTAGATCCTGTGACAAGTGTCAAAGAGCAAAGTATGCTTCTGCTTTACTAAAGGGAAAACCGAAGGCGATGATTCCTTCTAAGCCAAACGAACTCATGGCGACGGATATATTTGGCCCCTGTCCGAAGGGATACCAGGGTAACCAGTACCTGTTGGTGACCGTGGATGTTTTCTCAAAATTTGTTACAATGAGTCCCATGCAGAAAGCTAACACGAGGAACGTAGTAAGCAGACTGGAAAACGCTGTATTTCCTAAAGCTGGTATACCGGAATATCTACTGTCAGATCATGGAACACAGTTTACGTCCGTGGAATTTGCAGCGGATATGGAAAGGCTTGGCATTAAGCACTTATTTTCAAGCGTGCGTTACCCTGAATCGAATTCCTCAGAAAGATATATGGCTGAATTTTCGAAATTCTGTCGAATTTTCTGTCCAAATGATCATTCTGGTTGGGTGAGATTTGTACCCCTTATTGAGGAATGTCTGAACTCTACAGTGCAGGAGAGTACAGGAGAAGTGCCAATGCGACTTCATCTAGGAAGAAACCCAGAAAGGACGTGGGATAATCTTTTCAACCACATACCGAGAGATCCCGACATAGGAAGGCAGCAGAGGATTGACAAGGCAAAGGAACAACTCCAGAAAGCAGCAGAGAAACGATTGAAGAGAGTAGCTGGAAAACGTTTTGGTACACCCTTTCAAGTTGGAAATCTTGTATTATTACGCAGACCTGTCAAGGCTGATATGTCCAAGAAAATCTACCCCAAATTTGGATTAGTGTTCCTGGGGCCGTTTAGGATTACAAACGCTTATGGAAACAACTGTTATGAACTCTACGATGATGAGAATAATGTCGTTTACGGCAAGTTCAATGCTGGAAATTTAAAAAGATACTATCCTAGAGTAAGCCAGTTATAATTCAATTTCGTGTTCAAGAGAGTTGAGATACTTGTAACACTGAGTTTAAAAACAATTTGCAACTGTTTTTAAAACGTGGTGGGAGGAGAATGCCCCCGTAATTGAATTATGTAGAGACCACGGTGGCTATATTTGAAATTATAAGGAGAGTTATGGCTGTCATAGTTATGACGTGGGTAGTCATGACGTAAGCACGGATGACGTAAATGTTATACCAGCAGGCTACTTGAGCTGAGATTCTCAGTGACGTCAGTATTTAGTCGAGAATGTTCCAAGATGTCCGACGCAGTCGCAGGAAACGAGGAATTCTGCTGAGGAAGAAACTATGCTATTGGAGGTGAGGCATGAACCAATCAACGATAGTTGAAAGGAAGACGGAGATTGCTAAAACTATGGTATTTTTATTACTTTTGGAATGCAGAATTGTGGAAATCCATTTGCAGTAAAAGCATTGATTTGGAATTTTGGTGAAATTTATTTTCAGTTTTTGAATTTTGAAAATCCGTCATGTATTAACGAAGTTGGAAGTTCTAGCGATGACGCAGTATCACGCTTTGGAAGGGATGGTAACGCCCCTCGTGAAGTTAATAAAAGGGCTTGCGCAGAAGAGAGGAGCCTCCTTTCGTTCTCTGATCATTCTGAGATCTCATTCTCAGAGCATCGAAGTATATTTGTGAAAGTTCTTTTCTTATACATTCATTATAGTGAGACGTCGAAGTGAACAGCAGTGAAAAGAATCGTCTTTATAACGCGTGGCGAGGCCACTATATTAACGAGATCCAAGTCAAACTAGGTGAAGTTGAAACGGACCTTAGAAAGCTTCTACAAGTTTAGCTTCGAACAGTTAGCGGTCACCGATAAGCTAATTGTATTGTGCAGTGCTACATGCAGTTATAGAGAAAAGCTGAACAATTTCGACCGATTAGTTCGAAAGATATTAGCAGTTTTATACGACTGAGAAAAGTGATTATCTCGCCACAAGAGAAGCACTTTTGTGTAGCCAGAATCAACGCAAGGCTGACGCTGCGAGTGGAATAGAAAGACTTCAGATTGCTTGGTTACACAACGATACAGTATAATGGAGCAATTGAATACGGCAGTTTGTTCTTCTAACACTACAACCGAAGAACAGATGGAAGGCTAAAAGGCTTATTGCAATTGGGACATACTTCAACGGAGTAAGATAGCGACATGGAACTTCGCTAATTGCTATTCCACACAAGCGAACATGCGGTGAATACCATCTACACCCATGTTTCGTAATTAAAGGCTGAAAACCATCGAACAGCCATAGAAACAATTTCATACTCTGTATATGAATAATTTCTTCGGAAATTTCTACAAAACTTCATGGCGATTGTCTACTGGAACTTCAGGGAATTTTTCAAGAGAGGTCAGGGTGGACCCGACTCACAAAGAAGATTATTGCCGGAAGGATGTCTATTCGTCTTCGAGGAGCAGAGCGATTCACGGAGAAGGAAGCAGTTCGATTCTCTGAGGGTGCTATTTCCTATTTCGAGGATGGAGCTCAGCTTTAACGTGGTGAAATGGATCCATCGGCAGTCGTCTTTGGGGAATTTTCCTCTGGAACGTCAATCGGCAGATAAGGTAGTCGTGAACGTTTATTGTATTTGAGTATAGTAATTATGTTTGAGCAACCATTTTCCCCATATTTTTATCCTTATGTATTTTTGCCCTATTTTCTTGTTGAGATTCATATTCTCAGTTCACCTTGATGAGTTTTGCATTTTTCGACGATTTATTAAGACATTGTTATGTCATGGGCATAGTTAACGATTTTGAATCAGTTGAGACTGATATTTGGATTTTCAGATTTTTTTTTTTTTTTTATATAGTCACGATTTGACTGTATGTTAATGATTTTTAATGGCAGATTTAAATTCAGACAGCGTGTCACTTTATTAAAGTAATTCTACCCCAGTTTAATTACTTTGACCAATTTTCTGTCATCATCAAGAAGGAAGAACATTTAAATGATTTTAGAGCGTTAAAATCTCTTACATTGTCGACGATCTTGGAAATACTAGTCGTTCTTTGAATTGATTGCAACAAAGACATTTATCGTCAGTTATGAATGAACATTGCACCATAGACACTTTTGTGAAAGAGTAACTTTAATAATGAATTATTGAATGCATTAAAGTCAAGTATTTTTGTTTGGAGTTTTTCTCAATTAGAGAATTATAGAACGATGTTTGCATTCCCCAGTCTAATTGGATTCTATTCGACTACTTTGCATTTTTAGTCGCACTTTATTTGAAGATAGTATTTTCATACTACATTTCTTTTAAGATGTTAATCTTAAATTTTGATAGACCAGACAGGCGTATATAAGGGTATTCACTATTAAATTTGTTTGTGATTGGCAAGTTTTGACTTCATTTCGGTTCATGAATGAAATCCACGAAGGTTAAATAGTAAAACAGTTTTGAAACAAGTAATGATTATAAAAATTTTTAAGTGGAACTATGAATGTATGATCGCTAGTGCAGCGCGTGTTGAAAGTCGCTGAGATATAATGCCCTTGAATATGAAGGAAGTTCCCACAGGAATAAATGTTAAAGAATTATTTGTGGAAGTTTTGTAAGTTATGTGAAAGTTTAATGCCATATAGATTAATATATGATGATTTTGGGCATATTTTTAATGCAGTTTGTGCATTAACTTGTTAGCGAAGGATTTTCCGCTGGAGTAAGATTGTCATAGTTCGTTGAAAATAAATCAAGTGATTTACTGTTAGAATTAACACGAGTTTTGAAAGAATTTGAGAGAAGATTTTGAATGAAGGTTGCCGTCACAAATCATTATTAAAACCTTTATTAAACCAGATTGTGACATTAACATGTATAACTAACCTTCATTGGTCGATTATATTAAACACGATTATGAAAATTATCAACCGGATGAACATGTGGTCAATGTATTTCTGAAATTAATAATTTAAACAATTTAAAATGTTAATATTGTAAATAATTGTTGTAAATATTTTTGAAAATAATGTGAAACGAGAGTGATGTTAAAGGCGTGCTTATAATATTTTTATTGTCTTTGACAAATAGTATAAACAATTTCTAATTGTTATAAATAATTTATGTGATTTTGTTATAAACATTTAAGAGCTAATTAAACAATTGGATGAGAAGTTAACAAGTTTAAGGAATTAACATAATGATCCAATAGGATGTGAGCAAAGTACTTGAAAGATTTGCGTAAATATAATGTGAGTTGTCTTGTAGACAGATAAAAGTTTGAGAGAGCAAGCTGTATGTTACGTAACTCAGCACGTGAGAAGGGAATGCATTTGACCAGTATGCAACAGGTTCGAGGGTAGCTCGCAGCTGTGCCAACACCTGGTTAACAGGGAGTGAGGTCGTCCGCACTTCGGCCTTGCGACTATAAATACCATTCTCATGTTTATTAAAAGGAAACCAAATGCTCTATATATATGTCACACCCTGACGTCCTTTTCCAATCCAATAGTGTTATGAATATTACGTTATTTGGAGCCCTTGGGAGCTAAAATGTTTTATATCATGTTGTATGATAATTTTTGCAAGTCCTACTGAGGACGTAGTCAGATTGACTTGGGCTACTG
The DNA here is from genome assembly GCA_946902985.2 of Meconema thalassinum. Lineage (NCBI taxonomy): Eukaryota > Metazoa > Arthropoda > Insecta > Orthoptera > Tettigoniidae > Meconema > Meconema thalassinum. The sequence continues at coordinate 2,005,302,073 of OX336388.2, forward strand.
ATAGCCACGTTGATTTTGTTGTGTTAGTAAAATCATACCCTTTATTAGAAATAAAGCTTTTGTACAGTTCAAAGTTCTCGTCTTCGTCTTGGCTCATTTTTAAATGTCATGGTGGAGGTTATTGTGTGAACAGACTTTTAGTGATCCTGTTGTCAACTCAAACCCCGAGATAATTAAGAGGTAAGTAACGGTAAGTATGAACCCCCGTCTATTTTGGTGTGTTCCACAATGATTTCCTGTGAACTTCTGTGCTCATATCTCGATAGTATCTGTCAGTGCCATTTTCATTGATGTAGCTGAGCCGGTGCAATTGATAGTTGGCAATCCGATTGAGGGGGCGGATATCTGACAGCCTACTATCCAGGTAAACGGGGACAGTACCTTCTTCAAGGCCACGGCCGCCTCCTACCCTCTTCCTTGCCTATCCATCCTAACCATCCCTTTCCTTCCCTCATGAGGCCCCTGTTCGCTTTGCAGGTGAGGCTGCATTTCCGAGGTGCCAATCCCTCCTCACCAGATATACCCCTTCCGATTCGTTGCTCCCCGCTCTAGGACACTGCCCGCAGGGCGGTAGTGGTGAGTACCCTCGCTGAGTAAGTGGGTTCCACCAACCTGGACGGTAAACGACTAAAAAAAAAAAAACATATTATTATTTATTGTGAAGTCGCCTCCATCGCGTATCGGTCAGCATGGTTAGCTGCCGCCCTGGAGGTCCTGGGGTCGATTCCCGTCTCTGCCACGAAAATTTAAAATGTGGTATGTGGACTGGAACGGGGTCCACTGAGCCTTGGGTGTTCAAAATGCGTAGAGGGTGTTCGATTCCCACCTCAGCCACCCTTGAAGTGGTTTCCCGTGGATTTCCACTTCGTCTTCGGTCAAATTCCGGGATGGTACCTTTTCTAGGCCACGGCCGCCTCCTTCCCTCTTCCTTGCCTATCCATCCTGACCATCCCTTACCTTCCCTCATGGGGCCCCTGTTCGCTTTGCAGGTTCGGCCGTCTGGGCGAGTTGCCAATCACACCTCACCAGTTGTATTCACTCCGATTAGATGTTCCCAGTTCTAGGACACTGCCCGTAGAGGCGGTAGTGGTGAGTTCCCTTGCTGAGTCCGTTGGTTCCACCAACCTGGAGGGTAAACGACTAAGAAAAGAAAAGAAGAAGAGAAGAATTACCGTACCGTATTTATTGTGGAGTGAAAATATCATTGTGCTATCAAATTGTATTATTTTACACGAATAGGATAAATATTAATGGTTTCCGACTCAGAGAATAGACTGCAGAAAGTCGGATGAATTCAATAAAATAATTTAAAAAGAAATAAAATTTTGGTCACTAAGGTGTCTTGAACCCAGGACCTTACCGTTAGGAAGCTACGGCCTTACCCCTCCTACACTTTTCTAGTATATCGACCAGTTCACAAGCAGTTTACGTAACTGAATCCGAATGCAATGGTTGAAGGACGAATGATTTCAATTCAATCTTCAAGACCGGCAGGAATGCATTCATCAGTGCCTGGCATGTTTTCAACTTACAGTTACGTATCTTAATGACTGATTTGTATTCTAATAATGCCCATCAACAGCAGATACCACCCTCAATCGACAACCGTCCACCATCTTTGATTGCTTCGAGCTCGCCCTGCTGAGCCAATCAATCAGTCGGTACACATGAGAGAAACGTTCCTCAAGCCTGTACCGAAACTGCGGCTACATCCAACCTTAACGTTACAGCATGTACCGTTTCTTCTCTGAGGGTCAATGCTGGCGGTACAAAGTTACCACCTCCACCATCTCTTGCAGCGTTACGCAAAATCCAGCATTGATAACGCTCAGTTCGTTGTTATTCGTACCGACTACATTATCATTATTATTATTATTATTTTTATTATTATTGTCATAGGTGTGTGTGGAATCAGTGCGTTAACCAGTGACATTGTGTTGGCTGTGGTAATGTGCGTATTTGTAATTGTGGCTTGGTTTGGGAAGGAAATGATCGTGTCCTTCACTTAGGTACCATCCGGGCATTTGCCTGGCTTTGAAGTAGGGAATCACGCCATTCCACCTCCAGCATAGCTAGGTAGGAACCTAAACTATCTCTTCCAAACTATCCTCACGTGACTTAGTATAGTGGTTAGCGCCGATGACCTCGTAGTTCCTCCCCTTTCAACCCCAATAACTAAATAAATAACTAACTAACTAATTAACTAACTAACTAGGCTTAGTGTACAGTTTCTAGCGCTGAGGCTAGAAATATCTTTGCAGGAAGAGATGGAGATCGAACCCCGATCCTTTAAAAGAGGAGTCACATTGTACACTCATTTTATGGAAGCTGGATTTGTGTAATTTTATTTCTGAAATATTTCCGGATTCCAAAAATCGTGAAAGACACACGTCCACTTCCAAACTGAGCTTACACAACTGCTTTGATTTCTTGTTGTGCATTATTTTCTTTCTCTCAACTATCTTGGACATTATGAGTTACGTAACAGTCTTCAATATAATATCCAAATTGTATCGTACTAAAAATCTGACCCACTTGAGTGATGAATTACAATAGGTGTAATATAAAATTATTTGTTTCGTTTATTCCTTTTCTTTTTCTACCCTCCAGGTAGGCTTTTCCCACGGACTCAGCGAATGATCCCGCCTCTACTGCCTCTACGGGCAGTGTCCTGGATCTTGACATCCAAATATGGGATACAACTGGGGAGGGAGGCAGGACTAGCGCCTCGCCAAGGTGGCCTCACCTGCAAAGCGAATAGTGGGCCACATGAGGGACGGGACAGGATGGGAAGAATGGGAGGGATAGACATGGGACGGGGAAGGAGGCGGCCGTGGCCTGACATTAGATACCATCCCGACATTAGCCCGAAGACGAAGTGGGAAACCGCGGAAAAACACTTCGGGGATGGCTGAGGTGGGAAACAAACAACCTCGAATCATTTGTTCCTCCCGAGGCTGAGTAGACCCCGTTCCAATCATACCGCTTTTCAAATTACGTAGCAGACCCAGGAATCGGACCTTGGGCCTCTGGAGTGGCAGCTAAGCATGCTGCCCACTACACAACGGAGATGACCCAATATAAAATTATTTTTCTTCTTTTCTTAGTCGTTTCCCCTCCAGGTTGGTGGAACCCACGGACTTAGAGAGGGAACTCACCACTACCGCCTCTACGGGCTGTGTCCTAAAGCTGGGAACATCTAATCGGAGTGGATACAACTGGTGAGGTGTGATTGGCACCTCGCCCAAGCGGCCTCACCTGCAAAGCGACCAGGGGCCTCATGAGGGAAGGTAATTGGATGGTCAGGATGGATAGGCAAGGAAGAGGGAAGGAGGCGGCCGTGGCCTTGAAGAAGGTACTGTACCCGTAATCCACGTGGTCTTACCTGTTGCAATCCGATGGAAGGCTGGATCGTAGATTCTAGAAGTTCCCGGCTCAAATAACCTCTGAAAAACCTACCAACTAGGATCAACCAGGGATCAGGATACGTCGATATTAAAGAATGCGGTACGAAGATGCCAGTGGTGTATAAAATTACGATGAAACAAAGCTCAAAAGAACTCGAACAAGAGACTCTAAAATAAAATAAAAATATCTCGGGCGTTAAGTTTAAGCAAACTCAAAGAAAACCACCCACTGGTCCTCCTAACGCACTCCCCTTTTCTGATATAAAACACTAGTCGTTCTAATTTTCTTTAAAATTAAATTCAATTTATTGACTGATCAATAATGACTGTCCGTCAATTAGACGCGAAGTTAAAGAAAAATTTCTTTAAATCAAGTAAAGAAAATATGGTTTTATATAAATGCCTACAATAAGGCCCCATCTTATTGTTCATATCAATCGCTGAACAAATAACAAGAAAAAATATAATGTTATATTATATACTGACAAGTTGAGTTTCAAATTTACAACACAAAATTTTGACTCTACGCCCCCAGATGTAAATGAAGTTAAATGTATTATCAACTCACTTAAAAACAATAAAGCCTCAGGCAAGGATGGAATAATTGCAGAAATGTGGAAGCTTGTAGATGATGAATTTTTAATAGCGACGACAAATCTATTCCAGAAAATTTGGATTGAGGAAGCAATTCCAGAAGACTGGTTAATCGCCTTAATTCATCCACTACATAAAAAAGGCTCAAAAATTGATGTCAATAGTTATAGGGGGATCTCATTGTTGTCTGTCACATATAAAATATTTGCCAAATTACTTTTAAACAGACTTGAACCACAGATCGAACCACAGCTTGGCGAGTTCCAAGGAGGTTTCAGAAGGAATAGATCGTGTGCAGAACAAATTCTTAGTTTAAAATTGATATTAAAATATTACAACAACAGGCCAAAGAATATCTTTATCTCATTCGTTGATTTTCAGAAAGCGTATGATTCAGTGGATAGGGATACTGTTTTTGACACATTGAAGGAATACCAAGTTGATCAAAAAACCATAAATTTAATAAAACTTACATTAACTAATACGATTTCCAGAGTCAAATTTTTAAATGAAGTTAGCGAGCCCTTCGAGGTAAAAACTGGGCTAAGACAAGGGGACAGTCTATCACCACTGCTTTTCAATTTGGTCTTGGATAAAGTCATGAGGACGTTTTGGGAGAAGAACGATTCAAGTGCTAAAATTGGTACAAAGAATAAGAACCTCAGAGTCAAAGGTTTAGCATTTGCTGACGACGTAGCGTTGTTTGCTGAATCAGAACAAGAAGCTATTAACCAAATTGATCAGTTAAAAGAAACGGCGGAAAAAGCGGGCTTACAGATTTCGTTGGTAAAAACAGAGATGATGACAAGTGATCAGAAATACACTAAGAAAATGATAAAAACAAATTATGGGAGCACCAGGGTCACTGACCGATTTAAATATCTTGGAGAAATAATTAGTAGCAATGGGACGGATAAATTGGCAATCGAGAACAAAAAAGGGAAATTGGAAAGATTAAATTTTTGTACAAAAAATATATACAATAAAAAGAACCTGTCTATCAATGCAAAATTACGACATTTTAATACTGTTGTTAGACCAGTCATCTTGTACGGCATGGAAACTACAAATATAACCGGAATGGAGAATTTGCTCAAGATAGAAAGAAGAATTTTAAGAAGGATTTATGGTCCTAGGAAAACACAGGAAGGTTATAGACTGAGATCGAATGCAGAAATTTATAGTAAAATCGACAACCTTGAAGTGATGATCAGAAAACGGCGACTTCAGTTCTACGGACATATGGTCCGCATGGATTGCTCAAGGTTAAACAAACAAATTTTTGATAAAATCTGGAACTATAAAGGACAAGGAGGCTATGTAAAACAAATGAAAGAAGAACTTCAAAAATTCAAAATTACTGAAGAAGATTGTCTAAATCGAATAGAGTACAGAAAAAAAATTTTTGGTCTCAAAATTCTTGTCGGGGAGAAGAAAAATCTCAACAGAGGAGAATGGACTGCTGAAAGAAGAGCTGCACAGTCGACCAGGATGAAAGACTTCTGGAAGAGAAAGAAGGAAACTAGACCTATAAAGAAGTGATATTTGCGTGGTCCTTGTTGGCCTGTCCGCGGTGTATATATATATATATACTGATGTTATACCCTTAAAGATTTATACAAATTTTACACTTTATATACAAGTTTCATCCTCAAATAGGATTTTGTTTTCAACGCTGCCTATCTTCATTTAATTTTACAAGTATGTTTCATGGTTATCATTTCCTTAATTCGATGAATTCAACAATCAATTAAGATAATCAAATTATATTACATTTTGTGAAAATAGTTCATTAACTATTTATAAGTTTCAAAGAATGCAGTATATTTTTACTCAAAATTACTGAAATATTACATGTATTATGTTGCATGAATTAGTTAAATTAATTTAAGAAGTATCTGTGTTACTTGAATATGGGTGTCATGATATAGACAATTAATCTCCGGCAAATCCTACTAGGCAAGAATAAAACGTAGGGCTACTTGCATAAAACAAGCATAAGAAAAACATTCGTGATTCCAAATCACGAGAACTACAACATCAAATCCAAAAAGGTGATAGCTCAGAAGCTAATTTCACTCTTACTTAAACGCAATAACTACGTTAACGTCTTCTCAAAAGACTACAAGAACAATATCCAGCATTAATATTGATCATCCAATGATGTCAAATATTAGCTGCACTAACACAATAAATCGTATGCACAAAATTGCAATACCTCAATACAACTTTCCAAAGCTGTCAAAAATTAAACCCAAACGTTATTAAACTTGAAACTTTTCAGAAATTGCTCTGAAAATATCATGCCCTCATCATAAACGAATATAGAAATGCCACATATTACTTCTTTTCTGACTTCATTAAACAAGAAGCAACAATTTGTTAGATAAATTGCATTATTCATTTCCACAATAATCGTCTTTAAAGTCTACAATAAATTCTGTTATAACAATGTGAACAGTTAAATTTGATTCACAATTCCAATATATTAATATATATATTTATATTTATAATGACTTATATGTGATAGAAAAATTGTAAATAGACACTATCAAAATAGTCGTTTCAGTTTCGCCTATCCAAATCCGAAAAATGGCTCAACTACTCAGAAGAAAACACGTGAGACTTACATCATGGAAAGGAGTCTATTATCAAATCAATAGATACACGCAAACCATTAAATCAAACGATGATCTATCCAAGAGTCTTCCCAAAAAAAAAACGAATTGAAATAATACAAGCAAAACTGAACAAAAATATTTAAAGAAAAATCTTTAATCAAAAATATATATGAAAGTAGGCTGCAAATGCCTTGGCAATCAATTCACAATTGTTTTCGCCGGACGAGATCCATAAATCCATAACCATGGAAAATAACGATGAGAATGCACTATCATTTCTAAAAGAAAGAATTTCTGCTAGAATGGCATAAGTTCAATCGAATAGTATCACTCAAATATTTTGAAAAGTTCAAGTGCACGAGTGTGTTGCCATCTTCTTCCTAATTACTATTCTTATACAAAGATATCGTCGTCTTGTTCCTAATTATGCTGCAAATATCTTCCCAACATAATTGAATGCTTGGTTTTATTTCCAAAATTTGAAAAATTAAAAGCAACAAAGTAATGCTCTAAATAGCATCACGATTACAGTTAACTACACAAAAAATTACATTCTCCGACAGAAATGGTAAAAGAGAACCAGATCTAGCCTTTGAATGAAATTCATACTAATTAATGAAATATTGGTGAAAAGTATCAAACTAAAGGTGACAAGTTCTACTGTCTACAAGAGAAGAAAAGATTTCCAGCTACCTTGGGCGAAGTTCTAGTTGAAATTGAAGAATATGTATAGGAATATACATTCCTGTCAGGAATCAAACCATCGTCCCTGAGAAGCTCGTGGCTGGATCCGCAAGTTGCCGAACCAACTTCCTCCTAACCCGAAAACTACTGTCCACGCAACGGAGTTCCCGCATAATGCTTGCACAAGGCTCCCTCGACGTTAACAGTAAAGTAGCTTCCTTACTTTGGAGAAGTTTCTTCATTCTTGGCTACCTTGAAGTCACTGGATTAGAACTAATGTTCTCAACATTTTCTTTCTCTTCATTGTAGAGTTCAAAAGGATGTCATTCCAAATGATCAACTCTGCTATTGCATTACATTCCTGAACGATATATTTAGCACATCATTACTCCAATAGTTTGTTTCTCACAAGAATATCCAGTCATAATGTTGTCGATAATAATGCTTTCTTGCATTTCAAACCAATACGTAGCAGATTTCCTCATTGAATTCTGTATTAACAAAGTCCATATGTTGGCTAAGCTCACTCGTTCGAATCGCGGTGCGTGTAGAAAGCACTCGTATAACGCGTAATACACGGAACTTCCTTATACGAACGATAACATGTCCACTGCATAGATAGCTGTACTCAAGTGTGTGTGGTCTCAAAGCTGCTGATCCAAGACTCAGCTGGTAGTCTCCCAAGATGCATCACACCTGTATCGAGGTGGACAATCGAACACAATCGATTATCATTTCATATTTCCTTCCACTAGTTGCAATGTCAAGTCCATAAGCATGTGCTGTGCACGTGATCAGGAGTGTGGCGGGGTAGTCTAACCATCTCCTCAGAGCATATGAAACAAACTGTGCCTCAAAGTCCACAGTCAAAATAATGTCAAGCAATAACTTCCAAATACGTCTCGCTGTCATATCAGGGTTCCAATAAATAGCAAAATACTGTCTCGTCCTCCTCCCAACCTAGCTAATAAAAGTGTGCGAATACTTTTATTACACCATTCTAGGTATTCGTCAATGAACAGAATTTTGCGTTTTATTCCACTTTCTTGAAGTACTTTCTGAGATTCTTTGCATTAAATTTTCCTATTTCCTCGTTCGTGTGGATGTCTAAGACTTGGTAACTATTGTTCCCGTACACTCTGCCTACCTTGAAGGGACCAATGTACAGGCTAATGAATTTTGTGTAAATCTTCTTCGCTGCATCAGTTTTAGTAGATTTACGTACAAGGACTAAGTCATTAGATTCTAGAGGCGGGTTGTAGCGCTTTCCTTCATTTCTTTTCTGCCTTTTTTCCGCCGCATCCATCAGGCTTTCTCGGGCATTATCCACCCTTTCCTGCTCTGACGGTTCAGTATCTTTGGTTAAGAATCGTGTTATTTCATCCCAAGCTCTTTCTGGCTTTCTATTATGGTGAACTAACACTGGAATATCTCTCAGACTTTCATGATATGTCGTATTTAAGCATGTCTCCATCAGAGGTACAAACTTTACCCAACTGGGATGATCTTGAGGGCAGTATAAGCGTGCAAATTTGGCAACCTCTGACATTAGGCGTTCCGAACTGTTGGACTCAGGATATCTGATGCTGGAGAATACGTGACGTATTCCAAATCTCTCCATAGCGACTTTGAATTCATGGGAAGTAAACTGAGATCCATGGTCTGAAAGAATTGTTTCTGGTTTTCCAGCTTTTCTGAATACACTCTTGGTTAAGCGACTAATAACTTGAGCTGCTGTTGCGTTCTGCAATGGGTCTAGGGTGACGAATTTCGAAAACACGTCCACAGTAACAAGAAGAAACTGGTTACCCCTGGCGCCTTTTGGACAAGGACCAAACAGGTCACAAGCCATCAATTCATGTGGTTTATAAGGAATAATAGCTCTCGGCTCCTCCTTAGATAGTGCCGAAGGGTATTTGCTCCGCTGGCAACGGTCACATGACCTAATAACCCTCGCAACGGACTGACGTAATTTAGACCAATAGAACGTCTCCTGAAGTGTTTTCATGGTTTTATCCAAGCCACCATGGCCGATACTATTGTGTGTTAACCAGATCAAAGGTACAGTCAATTTGGGAGGCACTACTATTCTAAGTTTATTCTTGTGCTTGTCCACATATTTACACACAACTTCTCCACAGAGAGCGAATCTGTCAGAACATCTCCTAGTTGCCTGATAATCATCATCTGAGTCATCCATATAGCCCTTTAAATATCTGTACATATTCCTAATTGGAGTGTGTCTCTTCTGTGACACAGCTAACTTGCGTAGCTTTTCCAGGGTTGCCTCATCTCCCTCCTCCAATTGTACCAAGTTTACTGCTAATTTGTTAGAAGGGTTTCTCGAAAGAGCATCGGCAAGAAGGTTGTCCTTGCCTGGCTGATGTCTGATGGAGGCGTTGAACTGCTGTATAAACAGCGTCCATCTCGTCAAACGATCAGAAGACAAATCGGACTGAAGCATGAACTGCAGAGCTCTGTGGTCTGTAATAATTACAATTTGATGACCTAGGAGTATTTTCTTCCATTTCTGCAAAGCTGAGACAAATGCCAGAGCTTCAAGCTCTGTAGTAAAATAATTCTCCTCATGAGGTCTTAATTTCCTGCTGTAAAAATCAATGTAGTGTTTATTCCCCTGTTCATCCTTCTGATACAGGACCGCGCTTAAACCTACTCTGGAGGCGTCTGATTCAATATAAAAAGTGCGGCTGAATTCCGGATACTCTAACTTGATGCATTCCTTCAGCATAGTCTTCGCATTCTCGAAGGCCTGCTCAGTTAAGTCCGTCCACTTCCACCGATTATTTTTCTTCAGCAGTTCATATAATGGTGCCATGGTCACTGAGTATCCTGGGCAGTGACTACTCAAAAATTGGCACATCCCAAGGAATTGGCGTAGGTGCTTGATTCTTTTAGGCCTAGGGAATTTTGCAATTTCCTCAATCTTCTTAAGATTGGGATGATAACCGTGTTGATCTATGGTATGTCCTAGGAAATTTATACGTTCCTTCATGAAATGACATTTATTGTAGTTGACCTTGATATTTGCCTCTCAGAGCTCTAGGAATAACTTCCTAAGTTCTTTCAGATGTTCTTCAACATTTTCTGAAGCGATGATGAGATCGTCAATATAGCATGTGACGTTGCGTTTGACTTCGTCGGAAAGCTTACTGTCGAGAGCTCTAATGAGCGCTGGACCGCTATTAATCATGCCGAACGGAACGCGACAAAACACGAAGGTTGTTTGGTCAAACAGGAACCCTGTGTACTGCCTGCTGTCCTCGGTAAGTTCCACTTGATAAAAAGATCCTGTCAAATCGAGTACGCTGAAACATGCCTTGCCTTTAAATTTCCGTAGCAAATCTCTGATTTTGGGCGGTCGGTCCATTTCTAAAAATATCCGGGAATTTATTTTCCTAGCGTCCAAACATAGACGAAGCTCTCCATTGCTTTTCTTTACCACAGTAATAGGATTTAAGTAGGAAGAGGCTTGTTTCTTAATTATTCCCTCTGCTTCCATTCTCTTAATGATCTCCCTGACCTCTTCATAATACTTATCCGGAATGGGATACAATTTGGCCTGGTATGGAGTATCATCGTTCAATCTAATCTGATACTTGAAGTTTTTTATTAGACCTGGCTTGTCATCGAAGATATCTGTAAACTCCTCGATCAAGTCTTTGAATTCCTTTTCTTTTTCTTCAAATCCCTCGACGTTAAGTGCATAATGCTCTCTTTCTTGTTCGACCTGATTTATAATATTTTCCAAAACTTCTTCCCTTATCAAATTTTCCACATCATCATTTGAATCAATATTTTCATGTACTATCTTCCTAATAGTTTTCTCTGGGAACCTGATAATTCTCCTGTCCATGTCAATGGTAATTCTGGCACGAGTAATAAAATCAATCCCAAGGATTATTTCAAAATTAATATTTTTGAGCACCACAAAAATGTGTTCAAAACATCTTTCATTTATGCTGAACTTCAGCTGGACTTGTAATTTGCATTTCATCGATTTATCTTGAAATAGTCCTCTTACTTTGATCGATGAAGCTGGCAATGTGGTAAATTGTTGTTCCTTTTCTAATTTCAAAAAGCAATCTTCGGACATGATTGAAATGACCGCTCCCGTGTCTATAAGAGACCTGCAATGTTGATTGCCCACAGAGATTTCAATTATTGGCAATTCAGCACGTTCACTCACAATTCCTTCCATTTCTTCAAATAAAAAATCTTCGTCCGTGACCTCATAAACATCCTGTATAATAATATCAAATGGAGACGGCTGGCTGTTTAATCCTACTGGGATTTCAAAATTGGCGTTTTTTTTTTCTTTCGAACCCCTTTCATTATCACTAGTGCGATGGCTAGTGTTAGGTTCTGGTTCACTTTCTGTGTCCCTTCGATCCTTCCTTTCTTCACGCCTATCCCTGTCCTTTCTAGACTGTTCTCTGTCTTCCTGGTTATAATAGTTTTTGTCTCTATAGTTTTTATATCTGGCAAACCCTTGTTGACCTCTATTCTGTTGTTGATACTGGCCTTGTCTGTCCCTATTATCATAGTATCGGTTATTATTCTGATAACCTCGATACCTGTTATTCCTAGGTTGGTATTGTTCTCTTTCCTGATTACCATTCATGTACCTGTCATTCCTATTTCCATTTTCATAAGGTCTATACCTTTCTTGAACACGATCGGTTTGGTTTGGTCTATTCCGATCTTGATCGTATCTTTGTTGGTAGTTTCCGTATGGTCGTTGGTTGTTTCTATCTTCGAATTTACGAGTATACGTCCTACTATTCCTCATCGGACCTTCCCATCTAGATCCTGTCCTATTTGACCTTTCCGTCTGTTGAGTTTGGTCAACAACTACAGCGTTCACGGCCTTAGTTTCCGTCCTTCCGCTTTTGACTATTGTAGGTGACACGGAAGTGTGGTCTAGCCTACGCAACAAGTCGTCCATTGCCGCTAAATCCTCTACGCCTGATGAAATTAAATTCCTTCTAACCTCCACCGGTAACTGGCGTGAAATTGTCTCCAGAATTTCCTCCTGTCTAAATGGGGGTTGAAGATATCTAAGGCGGGCTAACTGAGATGTGAAGAATTCAGAGTAACTGGTGGGTCCAGTACTACTGTATTTCCTCGAATAGACTTCCGCTCTCACTGCGTGTTGTATCTCTATCGACAAGAATCTTTTGATGAATGCTTCCGAAAACTGTTCGAAGTTATCGAAAGTATAACGGAAAGCTCGGAACCAATTTAAGGGTGCATCTGCCAGATGCTTCTCCACAATCCGCAGTTCTCTATCCCTTGCAACATGGTGTTCCGCAAAGTGATCTTGTAGATTTCTAATAAATTCTATAGGAGTCAAACCCTCCGTATTCGAAAACTTCTTAATTTTGTCTTCATAATTTCTCACTATCGTGACATGAGATCTGTCATTAGGCGTTGACATCCTAAAATCTCTAGGATTTATCTCTGACGTAGCCTCATTCGGGATCTCTGATCTAACATGACCTTGTTCTGTCTCATGTGCCTTATTTAACCTTGCTAAATAGTTCCTAGCTGGCGTTGTGGTATCTATCCTATCCCTGAAATGGTGTACCTTTCCTTCCCCATCGGAATTTATAGGCTTCCCCAACGTTTCCAATTGTGACTTAATTTCCGTTCTTAATTTGTTTATATCTATATGATCCATTAATCTGAACGTTTGAAACTCTTGTCTAATTTCATTTAATTCGGATGTTTTCATCTCACGCTCTGAGTTTAGATCTATCTTAACTTGATCTATTTTTAAAGTTACGCCTTTAATCTGCGTTTCCAAATCTTCTCTAAGAACAGTGACGCTTTCGACCTGCATAGTCTGAACTGAATCGATCCGTTTATCAGTGTCTATTCTAGCCTGGGAAATATCTTGGTTAAGTCTTAATTCTGTTCTATTAATCTTTAATTCAAGATCTGACTTAATGCTATTGATGACATCTGCATTTATTTTCGTGATCTCCCCCCTTAAGATGGTCACTTGATCGTTAACAATGGCTTTGAGATCGATCTCAATATCTTTTCTCAAGACCTTGTTGTGATCTTCAACCTTTTCTTTAAGTTGGGCCATATCACCCTCTAATTTGGTTAGAGTTTGTTGCCTTGCACTTGCTTCGTTTGAAAACTGCAATTGCAATGCATCTAAACTAATTTTATTTTCTTTCTGATTACTATCTAGTTCCGATTTAATATTTCTAACATCCTCCTTTATGGTAGAAATACTAACTCGTATACCAGTTACAATGCCTTCAGTTGAATCTATTTTAGCCTGAGTGGCATCTATTTTACTTTCTGTTGAATCTATTTTGCTTTCTGTTGAATTAATCTTACTCTGCATTGCATCTAATTTGCCTTCAGTTGAATTAATTTTACTCTGCATTGCAGTAATATCAACTTGAGCTGAATCAATTTTACTTTCTGTTGAATTAATTTTACTTTCTAATGATGCAACATTAGACCTAACATGACCAACTTCTACGTTAACACTGCTAATGTCAAGTTGAACAAGCTTGACATCGGCTGTCACACTGTCGATGCCTGTTTCTACATCAATTATCTTTTCCTTTATATCTTTAGCATTAGCTGCAATCTTACGATTACTGTCTTGAAGATATTTGAGAGACAAGTGCATTTGATTAATATCCCCTACAGATCCCTGAACAAAATCAGTGTTCTTGTTGACTACGGAGTTAATATTGTCAAAACTAGTTTGGCAATTACTCCTTATCTCGGCTAATTCATGAGCGTGACTGCCCATTTTCTCCTGCATTGCCCTTAACATATTGGCAATGTCTTCGTTTGACACAGCTGTCATGGTAAATACTATTACAAAAAACACAGGAATGCAATACATAAATAGCAGAATTGACACATTTAGAATGACCCTTTTCACCAATACAAGCATTTAATTTTGTTTTGCATCTAAACTTATTATATAAATTAAGTCTATAAGAAAATAGGAGGTATGCAACGACGGTGATTTATATTAGAAACGGTTTAAATTAAAATTGAAATGAAGAATTATTTATATTATTATTAAAGAAAGTGATTCTATTATTACAGATGATCTAAAAGTCATCGCCGGTAACGAACACAAAATGGCCGACAAGCATGGAATGAAAAATAGCCCCATGTCATGTCCCATCTGACCACGCTGATCCATAAAAATTTCCTAGAAATCTCTTTTATGGTCATGTCGTAATCAATCAAATTACTTTTTACTTGGCACGCACAAAAACAAATAAATTTAAGCAATGGCGATAATTCTATCTGTATGCCAGGTAGATTGAGTAAACTCATCTTCACGATTTGAAGAAACGTGAATTCCCAACGAATTCGACGTGTATAATCGTAGCAATGCCAAAGAAAATTTTGCTAACGACTACATCGTTCGAAAACTGCTAAACTCAATAATCTCATAAAAATGGATTCTCACACATGGGTTTAGCATTGGAGAAATCGAGAATGCTAATTCGATAGCCCCATAGATTGGGTCGCCATATATAGATGTACCCGTAATCCACGTGGTCTTACCTGTTGCAATCCGATGGAAGGCTGGATCGTAGATTCTAGAAGTTCCCGGCTCAAATAACCTCTGAAAAACCTACCAACTAGGATCAACCAGGGATCAGGATACGTCGATATTAAAGAATGCGGTACGAAGATGCCAGTGGTGTATAAAATTACGATGAAACAAAGCTCAAAAGAACTCGAACAAGAGACTCTAAAATAAAATAAAAATATCTCGGGCGTTAAGTTTAAGCAAACTCAAAGAAAACCACCCACTGGTCCTCCTAACGCACTCCCCTTTTCTGATATAAAACACTAGTCGTTCTAATTTTCTTTAAAATTAAATTCAATTTATTGACTGATCAATAATGACTGTCCGTCAATTAGACGCGAAGTTAAAGAAAAATTTCTTTAAATCAAGTAAAGAAAATATGGTTTTATATAAATGCCTACAATAAGGCCCCATCTTATTGTTCATATCAATCGCTGAACAAATAACAAGAAAAAAAAAAGTCCTCTCGGCACGCCGGAAGGCGGAGGTAGATTTCACCGGACAAACTTGGGGATAGGCGAAAATAGGCAGAATATGCAGATTTTCGTAGAAGGATCAGACCTCATTTAATGCGAGAAGGTATTTTATAATTGGAGCTTAATTAACTTTGTTTTTCGTCATTTTATGCTTATTTTAAACATTTTATTGTCTTATGGGAACGGTAACCTTCTTGTCATTTGGGGTACATTTTTATACTTGTGGTCACACTGTCCTTATGCTAGGTTTCGACACTGATGTGCAACTATGTAACGGTCTGTTACTTCTTCACGCAAAATTATATCTACCGCAGAGATTTTGGTTGGTTCCTCAGTTTAGGGGCTGCGACAACGCGGTCATGTAACCCCGTGTACTTTGGAATGGCTGTATTAGTCTGTAATTCAGGTAAGGACTGCAGACGGTCAATTTCAAGCAGTAGTTACT
Organism: Meconema thalassinum; assembly: GCA_946902985.2. Classification (NCBI taxonomy): domain Eukaryota; kingdom Metazoa; phylum Arthropoda; class Insecta; order Orthoptera; family Tettigoniidae; genus Meconema; species Meconema thalassinum. The sequence goes on from OX336388.2 coordinate 2,005,317,906, forward strand.
AATGTTGCTACCAGGTACTACCGTCAACGACACCTAGCTGTGAACTTGGCTACTAGATGCCACCGCAACCAGCAACTCGCAACGAACGTTGGAACTTCCCCTCCAAAGGAAAGCATACTGAGGGATTTTTGGCGCTCTTAGAAAATCCGACGACTTCGGCCGGCTTTGAACTCGCGACCTTGGGCATAAACATTCAGCATGCTACCAGTTACGTCACCGAAGCCGCTTCACACTTAGATGGAAATCTGAATCTGATCTCGTGCAAGTGCGTTATCTTGGCAACGTCTGATGGCTCATCCCTCATCAATTTAGTAGTGTTGCCATGGCAACCACTGATAGGTCTTGGCATTTTCTTATAATTCCGAAATTATTTTTCTCATCCCTTGGCATAATGGTGGGTTATATCAAAAATTCTTTCAGACAAAAGTTTTAGGTAATTATTATGGGAATATTGTCCATTTTGTACGGTTTTGATATTGTGCCTATTAAGAGAGATATGATTAATGTTTCCCGAAAAACCCACTTTTTCCCACCCCTTTGGTCAATGGTTGGTGCTATAAAAATACTCTTCAAACATACATTTTTGGGCTTTATCCGACACATAGTATGAATGTTGAACGGATTCCATATTTCACATATTAAGAGAGTTATAGCAATATTTCACTTTTTCGAAAAAAAAAGCCCCCCATTTTCACCCCCCAACGACCGATTTAGCCCAGTAACGAACTCGACCGAGATTTTATAGGTATACGTATTCGGTAAAAAATTCAAAGTGATTGGTACAAAATTACGGCAGTTATCGTGTCCACAATAAACTGATATACATATACATACATAAATTATATATAACTATTGTGGTGTTTGAAGCCATATTTTCAGTGTTGCCTTAGTAAACAAGAGTTTAGTGCTTTTCAGTCGGTCAACACGAATGTACCCAAAAGAGATGGGTTATGCCCTAATCCTGAAATAAATTACATGAGATTAATAAAACACTAGGATGACCAGTTTCGATCGTCAAGCGATCATCATCAGATCCAATACACTTAGGCTATAAAATCTATGTTTGAAATACAGGTGAAAATATTTACAATATGTACAATTATTTAGTTGCAGGCATAAAGATAGCTTTCACGACGAAAAACACAACCGCTAGGCACCTCCTAAATAGTAATCTAAATAAACGTGACCCGTATTCAAGGTCAGGGGTATATTCTATAACGTGCCAAGACACCGATTGTCAAGCTAATTACATCGGGCAGAGTGGAAGGCGAGTAGACACACGTTATAATGAACATAGAAATGCGATAAGATACGGAACACATTCAGCCGTGTGCGAACATATGTGTGACGCAGGGCATAGCTTTACCAACATAGAGTCGGACCTTAAAATAATCCATCACGAATCGAAAGGCAGAGCTCTTGACATAAAGGAAGCAATCGAGATACACCTAGCCAAACGAAACAATCCCAACAATCTAAATGAACACACGTTCATGGAGAGCTCACCCCTCTTCACGCTACTAAAAAAACACACCCTGTCGGAAACAAAACACAAATTAGCGACACAGCCAAGCTAGATAACAAAAAGGGGGGAAACTAGGGGGTTTTTAATAGGTAAATGTTATCTGGATCAGGTGTACGATGTACTTTTCTTCTGCAATAAACCAAGGCCCATATTAGAGGCAGTATTAAAGGTGCCGGGACGTCCTCATAAGACCGTCAACGCTTAGTTCGAATGGGTTATGCTCCACGCGTGGCGAGGACTAATCCACGGTCTTTAATAGTTGTAGATCCACCTCATTCAATAACATACATCTTATCTAGGTTGGCAACACCTCACATAAACACATCGCGATCACTCCCCACAGCACGTAGGGACAGGGGGGGAAGGCAGGGAAAAACCAGTCGTTAAGATAACCACCGCAGTCGACCGCACAGCGAGCTCAAGTGAACACGGAAACTGCGAATAGCTGTAGTACGGAAGACAATCAGATAAGTAGTTAGCCTAAAATTTTATAGTTTAACCATAGTTTACAACCATATAATCTCTCTAAAGTACAATCTCCAGATAGCCATCACCATTTAGCATTTCACCTAACATATATACTGCATTTAGCATACACTGACAGTCGCAGTACCAATACTGCAACTAAATAATTGTACATATTGTAAATATTTTCACCTGTATTTCAAACATAGATTTTATAGCCTAAGTGTATTGGATCTGATGATGATCGCTTGACGATCGAAACTGGTCATCCTAGTGTTTTATTAATCTCATGTAATTTATTTCAGGATTAGGGCATAACCCATCTCTTTTGGGTACATTCGTGTTGACCGACTGAAAAGCACTAAACTCTTGTTATATATAACTTTTGAACTGACGGTGTTTTTGGGGCCTGGGGATGTGAAACGCGAAGATATGTCGAAATTTTCCGGAAGTCGAAACATGGTACCCATTGCAATAGTTAGCTTTCTAACGAAATCTACCTCTGGTTGGTTCCTCAGTTTAGGGGCTGCGACAACGCGGTCATCTAACCCCGTGTACTTTGGGTGAGTGTAGAATCTGTCTGATACACGGTGTGAATTGTAATGGCTGTATTAGTCTTAATTCATGTAAGTACTGCAGACGGTCAATTTCAAGCAGTAGTTCCTAATGTTGCTACCAGGTACAACCGTCAACGACACCTAGCTGTGAACTTGGCTACTAGATGCCACCCCAACCATCAACTCGCAACGAACGTTGGAACTTCCCCTCCAAAGGAAAGCATACTGAGGGATTCTAGTGCTCTTAGAAAATCCGACGACTTCGGCCGGCTTTGAAACCGCGACATTGGGCATAGACATTCAGCATGCTACCAGTTACGTCACCGATGCCGCTTCCCACTTTATCAGGCGGCTTTGGTGGCGTAGTCGGTAACATGCTGAGCTTCTATGCCCAAGATACCGGGTTCAAACCCGGCCGAAGCCGTCGGATTTTTTAAGAGCGTTAAATATCCCTCAGTATGCCTTCCTTCGGAGGGGAAGTAAAGCCGGCGGTCCCATGTCATAGATTTATGGCATGTTAAAGATCCTTCCACTAATTGCACCTGTGTGAAGCTAAATTGGATAGGTTAAGAATGTATACAACGCTCTTAGGTTTCTATGTTCGTTGCCAAGAGCCGACTGCGGCGGCGTCTAGTAGCTCAGTTCTGAACTTGGCCTCGTAGTCGTTGACAGTGGCGCTTGGCGGCAAAAGTAGGAACTATCTGAAAAATTGTTAGTTGCAGTACTTAAATTAACAAACAGATAACACACACTAATACAGTCATCACAATTAACACCGGTTATCAGACAGATTCTACACACACCCAAAGTACACGGGGCTACATGACCGCGTTGTCGCAGCCCCTAAACTTAAGAACCAACCAACCAACCACTTAATCAGATGGAAATACTGAATCTGATCTCGTGCAAGTGCGTTGTCATGGCAACGTCTGATGGTCCATGCCTCATCAATTTAGTAGTGTTGCCATGGCAACCACTGATAGCTCTTGGCATTTTCTTATAATTCCGAAATCATTTTTCTCGTCCCTTGGCGTAATGGTGGGTCATATCAAAAATTCTTTCAGACAAAAGTTTTAGGTAATTATTAGGGGAATATTGTCCATTTTGTACGGTTTTGATATTGTGCCTATTAAGAGAGATATGATTAATGTTTCCCGAAAAACCCACTTTTTTCCACCCCTTTGGTCAATGGTTGGTGCTATCAAAAATCTTATTTGACATAAAATTTTGGCACTTATCCGACACATATTATGAACTTTGAATGGATTCGATATTGCACGTATTAAGAGAGTTATAGCGAAATATCACTTTTTCGAAAAAAGCCCCCCATTTTCACCCCCTTCGACCGATTTAGCCCAGTAACGAACTCGACCGAGATTTTATAGGTATACATCTTCGGTAAAAAATTCGAAGTAATTGGTGCAAAATTACGGCAGTTATCGTGTCCACAAGAAACTGATATACATATATATATACATATATATATACATAAATTATATATAAACTTTTGAACTGACGGTGGTTTTGGGGTCTGGGGGATGTGAAACGCGAAGATATGTCGAAATTTTCCGGAAGTCGAAACATGGGACCCATTGCAATAGTTAGCTTTCTAATGAAATCTACCTAATATAATGTTATATTATATACTGATGTTATACCCTTAAAGATTTATACAAATTTTACACTTTATATACAAGTTTCATCCTCAAATAGGATTTTGTTTTCAACGCTGCCTATCTTCATTTAATTTTACAAGTATGTTTCATGGTTATCATTTCCTTAATTCGATGAATTCAACAATCAATTAAGATAATCAAATTATATTACATTTTGTGAAAATAGTTCATTAACTATTTATAAGTTTCAAAGAATGCAGTATATTTTTACTCAAAATTACTGAAATATTACATGTATTATGTTGCATGAATTAGTTAAATTAATTTAAGAAGTATCTGTGTTACTTGAATATGGGTGTCATGATATAGACAATTAATCTCCGGCAAATCCTACTAGGCAAGAATAAAACGTAGGGCTACTTGCATAAAACAAGCATAAGAAAAACATTCGTGATTCCAAATCACGAGAACTACAACATCAAATCCAAAAAGGTGATAGCTCAGAAGCTAATTTCACTCTTACTAAAACGCAATAACTACGTTAACGTCTTCTCAAAAGACTACAAGAACAATATCCAGCATTAATATTGATCATCCAATGATGTCAAATATTAGCTGCACTAACACAATAAATCGTATGCACAAAATTGCAATACCTCAATACAACTTTCCAAAGCTGTCAAAAATTAAACCCAAACGTTATTAAACTTGAAACTTTTCAGAAATTGCTCTGAAAATATCATGCCCTCATCATAAACGAATATAGAAATGCCACATATTACTTCTTTTCTGACTTCATTAAACAAGAAGCAACAATTTGTTAGATAAATTGCATTATTCATTTCCACAATAATCGTCTTTAAAGTCTACAATAAATTCTGTTATAACAATGTGAACAGTTAAATTTGATTCACAATTCCAATATATTAATATATATATTTATATTTATAATGACTTATATGTGATAGAAAAATTGTAAATAGACACTATCAAAATAGTCGTTTCAGTTTCGCCTATCCAAATCCGAAAAATGGCTCAACTACTCAGAAGAAAACACGTGAGACTTACATCATGGAAAGGAGTCTATTATCAAATCAATAGATACACGCAAACCATTAAATCAAACGATGATCTATCCAAGAGTCTTCCCAAAAAAAACGAATTGAAATAATACAAGCAAAACTGAACAAAAATATTTAAAGAAAAATCTTTAATCAAAAATATATATGAAAGTAGGCTGCAAATGCCTTGGCAATTAATTCACAATTGTTTTCGCCGGACGATTTCCATAAATCCATAACCATGGAAAATAACGATGAGAATGCACTATCATTTCTAAAAGAAAGAATTTCGGCTAGAATGGCATAAGTTCAATCGAATAGTATCACTCAAATATTTTGAAAAGTTCAAGTGCACGAGTGTGTTGCCATCTTCTTCCTAATTACTATTCTTATACAAAGATATCGTCGTCTTGTTCCTAATTATGCTGCAAATATCTTCCCAACATAATTGAATGCTTGGTTTTATTTCCAAAATTTGAAAAATTAAAAGCAACAAAGTAATGCTCTAAATAGCATCACGATTACAGTTAACTACACAAAAAATTACATTCTCCGACAGAAATGGTAAAAGAGAACCAGATCTAGCCTTTGAATGAAATTCATACTAATTAATGAAATATTGGTGAAAAGTATCAAACTAAAGGTGACAAGTTCTACTGTCTACAAGAGAAGAAAAGATTTCCAGCTACCTTGGGCGAAGTTCTAGTTGAAATTGAAGAATATGTATAGGAATATACATTCCTGTCAGGAATCGAACCATCGTCCCTGAGAAGCTCGTGGCTGGATCCGCAAGTTGCCGAACCAACTTCCTCCTAACCCGAAAACTACTGTCCACGCAACGGAGTTCCCGCATAATGCTTGCACAAGGCTCCCTCGACGTTAACAGTAAAGTAGCTTCCTTACTTTGGAGAAGTTTCTTCATTCTTGGCTACCTTGAAGTCACTGGATTAGAACTAATGTTCTCAACATTTTCTTTCTCTTCATTGTAGAGTTCAAAAGGATGTCATTCCAAATGATCAACTCTGCTATTGCATTACATTCCTGAACGATATATTTAGCACATCATTACTCCAATAGTTTGTTTCTCACAAGAATATCCAGTCATAATGTTGTCGATAATAATGCTTTCTTGCATTTCAAACCAATACGTAGCAGATTTCCTCATTGAATTCTGTATTAACAAAGTCCATATGTTGGCTAAGCTCACTCGTTCGAATCGCGGTGCGTGTAGAAAGCACTCGTATAACGCGTAATATACGGAACTTCCTTATACGAACGATAACATGTCCACTGCATAGATAGCTGTACTCAAGTGTGTGTGGTCTCAAAGCTGCTGATCCAAGACTCAGCTGGTAGTCTCCCAAGATGCATCACACCTGTATCGAGGTGGACAATCGAACACAATCGATTATCATTTCATATTTCCTTCCACTAGTTGCAATGTCAAGTCCATAAGCATGTGCTGTGCACGTGATCAGGAGTGTGGCGGGGTAGTCTAACCATCTCCTCAGAGCATATGAAACAAACTGTGCCTCAAAGTCCACAGTCAAAATAATGTCAAGCAATAACTTCCAAATACGTCTCGCTGTCATATCAGGGTTCCAATAAATAGCAAAATACTGTCTCAGTACTATCCCGGCATTTTCCCGAAGACGAAGAGGGAAACCACGGAAAACCACTTCGAGGATGGCTGAGGTCGGAATCGAACCCCCTCTACTCATTTGGAACCGCCGAGGCTGAGTAGACCCCGTTCCAGTCCTCATACCACTTTTCAAATTTCGTGGCAGAGCCGGGAATCGAACCCAGGACCTCCGGGGCTGCAGCTAACCATGCTGACCGCTACACTATGGTGGCGACAGTATAAAATTATAATTATTATTATTAGTCGCCTCCTTAGCGTAGCTGTCAGCATGATTTGCTGCCGCCCCGGAGGTCCTGGGTTCGATTCCCGGCTCTGCCACGAAATTTGAAAAGTGGTACGAAGACTGGAACGGGGTCTACTCAGCCTCGGGTGTTCCAAATTATTAGAGGGGGATCAATTCCCACCTCAGGCATCCTCGAAGTGGTTTTTCGTGGTTTACCACTTCGTCTTCGGGCAAATGCCGGGATGGTACCTTCTTCAAGGCCACCGCCGCCTCATTCCCTCTTTCTTGCCTATCCATCCTGACCATCCCTTACCTTCCCTCATGAGGCCCCTGTTCGCTTTGCAGGTGTGGCCGCCTGGGCGAGGTGCCAATCACACCTCACCAGTTGTATCCACTCCGATTAGATGTTCACAGCTCTAGGACACTGCCCATAGAGGCGGTAGTAGTGAGTTCCCTTGCTGAGTCCGTTGGTTCCAGCAACCTGGAGGGTAAACGACTAAGAAAAGAAAAGAAGAAAAGAAGAATTATTTATTGTGGAGTGAAAATATCATTGTGCTATCAAGTTGTATTATTTTACACGAATAGGATGAATATTAATGGTTTCCGACTCAGAGAATGGACAGCACAAAGTCGGATGGATACAATAAAATAATTTAAAAAGAAATAAAATTTTGGTCCTTAGTGTGTCTTGAACCCAGGACCTATCCGAAGCAACAGCCTTACCCCTCCTACACTTTTCCAGTACATCGGTGGGCTCACAGGTAGCTTACGTAACTGAATCCCAATGCAATGGTTGAAGGTCGAATGATTTCAGTTCAATCTTTAAGACCGACAGGAATGCATTGATGAGTGCCTGGCATGTTATCAACTTACAGTTGCGTATCTTAATGACTGATTTGCATTCTAATAATGCCCATGAACAGCAGATATCACCCTCAATTGACAACCGTCCACCATGTTTGATTCCTTGCACCTAGCCCTGCTGAGCCAATCGAAACAGCCGGTATACATATCAGTAAAGTTACAGAAGCCCAAGGCTAGTAAACTACAGAGGTTGCCTCAATATGGAGCTCTTTTGCGAGGGGATCGCGGAGGGAAGGGAAAGGACGTGACGTCACACGTTTCCTCGTAGAGCGCGAGGCGCGAGATATGCATGGAAAGTCAGCTTTCCCACACATTATATTGTATGGATTGCAGTGGTTTAAACACGTGTTTTAAGCCCTTTTGTTTATAATCATGCCAGGTCAAAGATATGCTGTGGCAGTTTGTCACAGTTATTATAAAGTAGTCGTTTTTCACGATGCCTAATGACGCATGCATTCGAAATCAGTTGATTGCTGCATATAAGCGAAAATATCATTGCAACCCTCAAACAAGTAGGATAATTATGTTCCCTCCACTTTAAGAGTGAAGACTTCGAATTAGACTACAGGGCCGAATTGCTTAATATAAAGATAAGATTCCCAAGGAATCTAAAACCAGATGGTAAGTGAGCCTAGCTGGCCTACTCTTTTTTGATGACCTGCTAGGATGATTTTAAAGCTGTTAATATTTTTGTCATATTTCGTACATGTTATCAGTGGCGTATATACAATTTTTTTCGAGGGGGAGCTGACTATCCTGGAAAATTGTGAGTACTTAATGAATTTTCTATTATAGCCTACGGAGTATGAATGGAAAATATCTAAATGGGCTACTTGTCAATTTATAAAGCAGAAACGTAAACACTCATTTCTTTTACAAATTTATAATTATTTCTGAAAAGTAGACTACTGTGAAATACATTGTATGTTGTAACCATGTTGGCTTTTCTCGGTGGGGGAATCTGGAGCGCCCTCAGCCCCCCCCCCCCTTCCCCCTTATATACGACCATGCATGGTATTTTGTTTTTGGACTAGATGAAAAATTTCATGAGTAATTCTCTTTGCATTGGTAAAAATTCTTTGCAAATATTCCAGAAAGCAGTCATCATTTCAATAAAACCCCTTCAACTTCTGAACCAAGATATGGCCCGTAGGCATAATACAAAGTACATTCTCACACATAGGCTAAATCAAGATGTACTGGAAACCCTCTTTTCACAATTGCGAACCCGTGGTGGCTTACACGATCATCCTTCTTCCCTTAACTGCATTTACAGACTGAGGATGATTATTTTAGGAAAAAAATCCAGAAGTTGTTCAAAAGCAAACAAACGCTGCTGATCCAGATTCAGATGAATATGCAGTTGCTAAAGCACTAAACAAAGCTGGCATAGTGTCTGAATCAAGTAACGTGCTTCCAGAACGAACCTTAGGGAGCAATGTGCAACCAGAGTCCTTCATTGTCAATATCATGGAACAAAGTGAGGAAGATGGCAAGGCTTATGTTGCAGGTTATGTAGCCCACAAGTTCCAAGATAAATTTCCACAACTTGGGAACTTAACCTATGGAATGCAAACTCAACACGATTATGCATTACCAACCTGGATTAAACACTTGTCATACGGTGGTATGACCGATCCCTCATAAACTTGGCTAAACCAGTTCCGGCACATTTCAGCAAAATTCGTCACATTTCACGGAAAATACGGATTTCAATGAGGCAAGAACGTTCTAAGAAGAACGAAGGATTTTGTGTAGAGAGAAGTTCCTGACGTACCGTCTGGTGGGGTTGAGGCAGTCGTGATAACAATTTTCTTCATCAGAATGAAACATTCTAATTCTATCTTGCATAAGAAGTGGTTATTGGAAGTCACTAACACCCACGATACTGCTACCGAGTCTAGGCGAATTGCCAAGAAATTCAAGAAGATCACAACAAAAAATGTAAGTAGGCTACATTCAGTTATTTTGTCACCCATTTACCAATAATTTCATGAAAATAAACTGTTCTTTGCGTACTCAACAGCTGATGTTGACATGGCGCGTTTGGTATCTTGTGACGTCATCCGCCTTGTGAGCGCTGATTGGTGAGTGAAAATTGAGGCAACCTCTGTAGTTTATAAGCCTTGACAGAAGCCTGTACCGAAACTGCGGCTACATCCCATCTTAACGTTACAGCCTGTACCGTTTCTTCTCTGAGGGTCAATGCTGGCGGTACAAAGTTACAACCTCTACCATCTCTTGTAGCGTTACGTAAAATCCAGCATTGATAACGCTCATTTCGTTCTTATTCGTACCGACAAAATTATTAATATTATTATTATTATTATTATTATTATTATTATTATTATTATTATTATTATTATTATTATTATCTTAGGTGTGTGTGGAATCAGTGTGTTAACCAGTGACATTGTGTTGGCTGTGGTAATGTGCGTATTTGTAATTTTGGCTAGGTTTGGGAAGGAAATTATCGTGGCCTTCACTTAGGTACCATCCGGGCATTTGCCTCACGTGGCTTAGTCTAGTGTTTAGCGCCGACGACCTCGTAGTTCCTCCCCTTTCAACCCCAATAACTAACTAACTAATTAACTAACTTACTAGGCTTAGTGTACAGTTTCTAGCGCTGAGGCTAGAAATATATTTGCAGGAAGAGATGGGGATCGAACCCAGGTCCTTTAAAGAGGAGTCACATTGCACACTCATCTCAAGGAAGGTGGCTTTGTGTAATTTTATTTCTGAATTATTTCCGGATTACACAAGTTGTGAAAGACACACGTCCACTTCCAAACTGAGCTTACACAACTGCTTTGATTCCTTGTTGTGCATTATTTTCTTTCTCTCAACTATCTTGGACATTTTGAGTTACGTAACTGTCTTCAATATAATATCCAAATTGTATCGTACTAAAAATCTGACACACTTGAGTGATGAATTACAATAGGTGTAATATAAAATTAATTGTTTCGTTTATTCCTTTTCTTTTTCTACCCTCCAAATATGCTTTTCCCAAGGACTCAGCGAATGATCCCGCCTTTACCGCCTCTACGGGCAGTGTCCTGGATCTTGACATCCAGTTATGGGATATAACTGGGGAGGGAGGCTGGACTAGCGCCTCGCCCAGGTGGTCTCACCTGCAAAGCGAATAGTGGACCACATGAGGGACGGGATGGGATGGGAGGAAGGGGGGGGGGGATAGACATGGAACAGGCAAGGAGGCAGCTGTGGCCTGACGTTAGATACCATCACGACATTAGCCCGGAAACGAAGTGGGAAACCACGGAAAACCACTTCGGGGATGGCTGAGGTGGGAATCAAACAACCTCGACTCATTTGGACCACCCGAGGCTGAGTAGACCCCGTTCCAATCATACCGCTTTTCAAATTACGTAGCAGACCCAGGAATCGGACCTTGGGCCTCTGGGGTGGCAGCTAAGCATGCTGCCCACTACACAACGGAGTTGACCCAATATAAAATTATAATTAATATTAGTTATTGTAAAGTCGCCTCCATCGCTTAGCGGTCAGCATGGTTAGCTGCCGCCCTGGAGGTCCTGGGTTCGATTTCCGGCTCTGCCACGAAATATGAAAAGTGGTATGAGGACTGGAATGGGGTCTATTCAGTCTCGGGTATTCCAAATGAGTAGAGGGGTTTCGATTCCAACCTAAGTCATCCTCGATGTTGTTTTCCGTGGTTTACCACTTCGTCTTCGGGCAAATGCCGGGATGGTGCCTTCTTCAAGGCCACGGCCGCCTCCTTCCCTCTTCCTTGCCTATCCATCCTGACCATCCCTTACCTTCCCTCATGAGGCCCCTGTTCGCTTTGCAGGTGTGGCCGCCTGGGCGAGGTGCCAATCACACCTCACCAGTTGTATCCACTCCGATTAGATGTTCCCAGCTCTAGGACACTGCCCGTAGAGGCGGTAGTGGTGAGTTCCCTTGCTGAGTCCGTTGGTTCCACCAACCTGGAGGGTAAACGACCAAGAAAAGAAAAGAAGAAAAGAAGAATTATGTATTGTGGAGTGAATATATCATTGTGCTATCAAGTTGTATTATTTTACACGAATAGGATGAATATTAATGGTTTCCGACTCAGAATGGACAGCACAAAGTTGGATGGATACAATAAAATAATTTAAAAAGAAATAAAATTTTGGTCCCTAGGGTGTCCTGAACCCAAGACCCATCCGTTACGAAGCAAAAGCCTTACCCCTCCGACACTTTTCCAGTATATCGGTGGGTTCACAGGTAGCTTAGATAACTGAATCCCAATGGAATGGTTTAAGGTCGAATGATTTCAGTTCAATCTTTAAGACCGACAGGAATGCATTAATCAGTGCCTGGCATGTTTTTAACTTACAGTTACGTATCTTAATGACTGATTTGCATTCTAATACTACCCATCAACAGCAGATACCACCCTCAATTGACAACCGTCCACCATGTTTGATTCCTTGCACCGAGCCCTGCTGAGCCAATCGAAATAGCCGGTATAAATATCGATAACCTTACTCAGCCTGTACCGAAACTGCGGCTACATCCCATCTTAACGTTACAGCCTGTACCGTTTCTTCTCTGAGGGCCAATGCTGGCGGTACAAAGTTACAACCTCTACCATCTCTTGTAGCGTTACGTAAAATCCAGCATTGATAACGCTCATTTCGTTCTTATTCGTACCGACAACATTATCACTATTACAATTATTATTATTATTATTATCTTAGGTGTGTGTGGAATCAGTGTGTTAACCAGTGACATTGTGTTGGCTGTGGTAATGTGCGTATTTGTAATTGTGGCCGGGTTTGGGAAGGAAATGGTCGTGGCCTTCACTTAGGTACCATCCGGGCATTTGCCTCACGTGGCTTAGTCTAATGTTTAGCGCCGACGACCTCGTAGTTCCTCCCCTTTCAACCCCAATAACTAACTAACTAAATAACTAACTGACTAGGCTTAGTGTACAGTTTCTAGCGCTGAGGCTAGAAATATCTTTGCAGGAAGGGATGGGGATCGAACCCAGGTCCTTTAAAGAGGTGTCACATTGCACACTCATCTCATGGAAGGTGGCTTTGTGTAATTTTATTTCTGAATTATTTCCGGATTACACAAGTTGTGAAAGACACACGTCCACTTCCAAACTGAGCTTACACAACTGCTTTGATTCCTTGTTGTGCATTATTTTCTTTCTCTCAACTATCTTGGACATTTTGAGTTACGTAACTGTCTTCAATATAATATCCAAATTGTATCGTACTAAAAATCTGACACACTTGAGTGATGAAATACAATAGGTGTAATATAAAATTAATTGTTTCGCTTATTCCTTTTCTTTTTCTACCCTCCAGGTAGGCTTTTCCCACGGACTCAGCGAATGATCCCGCCTTTTCCGCCTCTACGGGCAGTGTCCTGGATCTTGACTTCCTGTTATGGGATACAACTGGGGAGGGAGGCTGGACTAGCGCCTCACCCAGGTGGTCTCACCTGCAAAGCGAATAGTGGGCCACATGAGGGACGGGACGGGATGGGAAGAATGGGGGGGGGGGATTGACATGGAACGGGGAAGGAGGCAGCTGTGGCCTGACGTTAGATACCATCCCGACATTAGCCCGGAAACGAAGTGGGAAACCACGGAAAACCACTTCGGGGATGGCTGAGGTGGGAATCAAACAACCTCGACTCATTTGGACCACCCGAGGCTGAGTAGACCCCGTTCCAATCATTCCGCTTTTCAAATTACGTAAAAGACCCAGGAATCGGACCTTGGGCCTCTGGGTTGGCAGCTAAGCATGCAGCCCACTACACAACGGAGATTACCCAATATAAAATTATAATTAATATTAGTTATTGTGAAGTCGCCTCCATCGCTTAGCGGTCAGCGTGGTTAGCTGCCGCCCTGGAGGTCCTGGGTTCGATTCCCGGCTCTGCCACGAAATATGAAAAGTGGTATGAGGACTGGAACGGGGTCTATTCAGTCTCGGGTATTCCAAATGACTAGAGGGGGTTCGATTCCAACCTCAGCTATCCTCGATATTGTTTTCCGTGGTTTCCCACTTCGTCTTCGGGCAAATGCCGGGATGGTGCCTTCTTCAAGGCCACGGCCGCCTTCTTCCCTCTTCCTTGCCTATCCATCCTGACCATCCCTTACCTTCCCTCATGATGCCCCTGTTCGCTTTGCAGGTGTGGCCGCCTGGGCGAGGTGCCAATCACATCTCACCAGTTGTATCCACTCCGATTAGATGTTCCCAGCTCTAGGACACTGCCCGTAGAGGCTGTAGTGGTGAGTTCCCTTGCTGAGTCCGTTGGTTCCACCAACCTGGAGGGTAAACGACTAAGAAAAGAAAAGAAGAATTATTTATTGTGGAGTGAAAATATCATTGTGCTATCAAGTTGTATTATTTTACACGAATAGGATGAATATTAATGGTTTCCGACTCAGAAGAGACAGCACAATGTTGGATGGATACAATAAAATAATTTAAAAAGAAATAAAAGTTTGGTCCCTAGGGTGTCTTGAACCCAGGACCCATCCGTTACGAAGCAACAGCCTTACCCCTCCTACACGTTTCCAGTTTATCGGTAGGCTCACAGGTAGCTTACGTAACTGAATCCCAATGCAATGGTTTAAGGTCGAATGATTTCAGTTCAATCTTTAAGACCGGCAGGAATGCATTCATCAGTGCCTGGCATGTTTTCAACTTACAGTAACGTATCCTAATGACTGATTTGCATTCTAATAATGCCCATGAACAGCAGATACCACCCTCAATTGACAACCGTCCACCATGTTTGATTCCTTGCACCTAGCCCTGCTGAGCCAATCGAAACATCCGGTATACATGTCAGTAACGTTACAGAAGCCTGTACCGAAACTGCGGCTACATCCCATCTTAACGTTACAGCCTGTACCGTTTCTTCTCTGAGGGTCAATGCTGGCGGTACAAAGTTACAACCTCTACCATCTCTTGTAGCTTTACGTAATATCCAGCATTGATAACGCTCACTTCTTTGTTATTCGTACCGACAACATTATCATTATAGGCTTGTGAATATTGTATTGTAACATTATCATTATAATAATAATAATAATAATAATAATAATAATTACTATTATTATTATTATTATCTTAGGATTATGTGGAATCAGTGTGTTAACCCGTGACATTATGTTGGCTGTGGTAATGTGCGTATTTGTAATTGTGGCTAGGTTTGGGAAGGAAATGACCGTAGCCTTCACTCAGGTACCATCCGGGCATTTTCTTGGCTTTGAAGTAGGGGACCACGCCATTCCACCTCCAGGATACCCTGTTGGGAATGTAACCTATCTCTTCTAAAATATCCTCACGAGGCTTAGTGTAGTGTTTGGGGCCGATGGCCTTGTAGTTCATCCCCTTTAAATCCCAATAACTAACTAACTAAATAATTAACTAACTGACTAGGCTTAGTGTACAGTTTCTAGCACTGAGGCTAGAAACATCTTTGCTGGAAGAGATGGGAAACGAACCCAAGCCCATTAAAACTGTAGTCTCAGTACTCACTCTGTTGACGGAAGGCGACTTAGTATAATTGTATTTCTTAAATCTTATTGTTTTATACAAACCGTAAAGGAACACAATTTTACTTCCAAACTCTACTCCGCCATGTTTGATTCCTTGCACCCGGGCCTGGTGCTGTACCGATTGTAACACGCGGTACGGCTATATATAACGTTACTAATGGCAGTACCGGAACTCCTGCCTTAGCCAAACGTAACGTTACAGCCTGTACCTTCTCTACTCAGCTGGCCAATGCTGACGGTACAACACACCCGACATAGCTGTAACGTTACTAATGTCTGTTCCGGAACTGACGTTATATGAAATGTAAAGTTACAGCCTGTACCATCTTTACTGTACCGATCAATGCCTGCGGTACAACTGTTACGTTACTACTGTAACCTTACACTTGGTTAGAACGTTAGTTGCGGTACACGCAAGAGGCACGTTACCCAACCACATCGGTTCCACGTAACATTACGTGTAACGTAACGTAAAACTCAGCGTTAATAACGCTTATTTCGTTAAGTTACGGGTCCCTGGGTACCCATGCACTGCTAACATTATCACCACATGTCTTAGTTTTTGATTGGCGTTGGTTCAGTTCCGTTTGATCATGGTATCCGTGCTGTAAAATTTTAGCGGGATGTCTTCTCTCGTCTCCCTTCTCTCTGCTAGGTGCCCTGCAGTATATTTTGAGGATGGAAGCTGTAATTATGTCCTTATTTCTTCGACGAGGAAGGATTCATAAGCTAATTCATATGTTAGGCGGGAGCGATGTATTTTGAAATGCCTATAAAGGTTCTCAGGAATTGGGCTTTAATTCTTTCAATGGTGGCCAGATCTCTCTTCGTTAGTCGGTCCCATATCAAGTGAATCACGTAAGTATTGAAAGACATATAAATTATCCGTGAATTTTCTATAGTGTAACAATGTACACTTTACATCTTTTTACTTGTGGATTTGAGATCTTCGATATCATTCCGAAAGATTCTGGAGAACGGAGGATTTTCCAACACGCTGTAATAATAGAGGGCCAAATCAACAACAAAGAGGATTATGGATTGCAGGACAGGGTCATGAGGATGACGTACGATGCAGGTGGTTGTCGAACCACATGGGATCTAACTGGAGACCCTAAAACCAGCAACCCAGCTTCTACGACGTGTTGAGCTCTTTGTGAGGTGAACGTGTATCGGTATCAACAAGTCCACGAGATTACTTTACGCCATCGAATTGGAAAATATCAATATCGAACAGTGACATATTGAAAGGAAGTTTCTTTAGAATCGATGTTGTACTGTATGTCTTATATGCGTGCTAGTTGTTGTTGATAGCAGATCTTTGTAAGTCGGGGATCGAACCTGTAACTGTACAGTAGCGACACATGTCGAATGAACTGCAAAATGTTCTGAGTACTGAAAATTGTAACCATTTATAGGAAAAGTGTGTGTCAGTGCATATTGAGTACATTTGGAGAAATCCATATAAAAAGGATGGAGTGCACGGTCAATTTTAAGATATTTGCCATAATAAATTCAGTGAGTGTTAATAGTGAAAACTAGTAATCACGGAGAAGTTCATCATTCAGGAATTCAACTTTAAACAAACCAACCAACAATCTGGAATAATGAAGGCCTAAATCAATCATTAGGGAACATTAAGTATGGCAATGGAGAATCTTGAGGATGACTACGATCAGGGAGGGATTCGAGCCACATGGGATCACACTGGAATCACTCGAACAAACAAACCAAGATGCTAAAGTAGAGCTTAAGCTTATTATTATTTATTCATTGTAGTAGTTGATGATGACTTGATTATTTAGTAGGCAGTACTGTGCCCGTTTAGACCGGAGTCCGCACGACCACATATGCATATTACCAATAATCAGTCAGCACGAGAGTCAAAATATCCCGGGGCGCCAGATGGGTTAAAGCTAATCGCAAAAACGACATCAAATGAAAAAAATGCTTTACTGATTTTTGGCTCAATGCAACAATAAGGATAGAAGGAGATTCAACTGGGCATAACACATCATGTAAAAATTATCTCATTTTATTTTGAATTTAAAATTGACTGCAAAAATGCTCAAAGCAGCATCATTCACGTGTGGCGACCCACATCCTATTTACACAAATGTACAGAAGTTTTCCAACACATTGGACAATTATTTTTTGGAAACACAAGTCTGATTATTAGTCCTGTAGACTGTGTTCCAAAATTATATTCATTCATGATTAAATCCAGTTCAAATTTAATTGTCTCTACTGGAAATATCGTAGTTCACTGTTTGAATTTGTACATAATATTAACACTCGTAGAATAAATGTTCATAGAAGTTTTAACTTTCACTTATTTTTCCAGTTTCAAAAAATATTGTCAAAAAATATGTTTATCATTTCTGAATCAACACAAATTATTTACAAATATTAATAACATCTGAAAAGTATTTGACCTTGAGCATAGCATCGAAGAACTGTGCGAAGCACAACAAAAATTAATTGTTCCTCTGACATTAAAAGTTTCGAGAAGTGACTCGATTATGAACTTCAAGTTCCTAACAAAATATATTATTTCTGAATCATCAACTTGATCAATAAATTGTTGAACTATTCAACTATTCGATTCTCCACTTGGAATCATTATTATGAAAAATATTTATATTCATGGCCATTTTAGCAACTTTCACAACTTGCAATTCTTCGACAGAATGCGGGAATAAGAATTGTAGCTTCATAATAAATTCATTTAGTTCATGGCAGTAGGATTGAAAACATCCTTCAAATTATTCGTGGTTACAGAATTAATTTAATTGGCAGTGGCCCATTCTATTATTTTTATAAGAATACAATATTCCAACAACAACGGCAAAGGTCTTCCTCTGAAGAAGAATAAACTACTATCATGACTAATCCGGGTTCTAGCAAAATCAAAGTCTAAATGGAATCCGTAAACAAGGTTGAAATAAGAACTGATGGTTTCTAAGAAATAACCTTCGGGTCATTCATACGACGAAATGTGTAGTTCCAATACTCCTTCTATAAACCTGAGCCATCGAACCTGCTATTTGATTGATGCTCGAAAAAACCTCCTCATTCCTGCGACTTAAACATGCGCACCTGGGAATGGCATTTCAACTACTCCACACACATAAATTTTCTTCCCAAAATTTATACAATAAATCAAGCCTCTGCTTGTTATCAACACTGGAAGATTAATAAACTTACAAGTTTATTTTATTTTACCATTCAGTTCAACCCGTGAAATCTTTTTTCACTTTCGAGTGTATTTACGTCATGATTTTATATAAATACAAAAATATCCTATTTGATACAAATATCATTTGCTTCCCGTTTCATGCCTATCCGTGTTATCTGAAAAATATACTTTGCTCATTGCAAATATCAACTGTTCAACCAGAACTGAATTGTTGGTTGAATGCGGGCTTGCGCTAACCACTATCCTTCGGAAAATCTCCTGTTCCAAACTAGAAATGATTAAACTACTTCATAGGCTCTCTCTCAATAAATGTGATTATTAGAAAATATGGGATCCAAAATTATTTAGAAAAGTTATAAAAATCATTATTATTATTATTAGTGGATTATTATTATTATTATTAGTTATATTATTTTAAATATATTTAACTATCATCTCATTATGTGAGAATCCACATGTTCGAACCTTCGAATATGGAAAAAATATCCATTCCTCAACAAACAAGAAGTTCCGTGAAGAACTATGCAGCCTACTTTTCATGCCAATGATTATTCTACAGAATATGAACCTATCTAGAATAATGACGAAATTAAGTTGCTAATATCGAAATTTCCAATTAGTTCGAAATACTGTATACCTGGCATAATGTATCCTAATAGAGCACTACAGTTGGCAGCCCTGATGACTGAATATATTCTTAGTTCCGTCTCTTACGGTACTAAATACAAAATTTGGTTGAAGTCCACTGGATAGCATGGACGTTACATGCAGTTAAACATTGGATCTAACAGCGCGCGTAAAATCATGTTGGCAACAATGTCATGCATGTATTGGCCAGAATTAATCTGAAATAATATGATCTATTGTTGTGCCAATTTTGAATGAAATCCATTAGTTAGTATAGAAGTTACATACATTTTAAAATTGGACCTATCAGCAGGCTTAGAATCATGTTGGCAGCACTGACGTATATTAGTTACTCCAAATTCGTCTAGAATGCCAGGTACTATACGTGTGCAAAGTTTAGAGCTATTGGCTTGCATACTTTCTGATATATTGATATTAGGGTAACAAAAATAGGGACAGCACATATTAACAGTTGGCAGCCCTGGTTGCTCCTTAGAATACGCATAGTCATATCTGTTATGGTACACATAGCACATACGGAATTTGGTTGAAATCCAAATGATAGTATGGAAGTTACATGTATTTAAAGTTGGACCTGTCAGCAGGCTTAGAATCATGTTGGTAGCACTGACGTATATAAGTTACTCCAAATTAATATAGAATGTCAGGTACTATACGTGTGCATAGTTTAAAGCTGTCGGCTTGTATACTTTCTGATATATTGGTATTTGGATAAAATAAATTAGGAGCATTTATTAACAGTTGGCAGCCCTGGTAGGTCTTAAGAATACGCTCAGTCATATCTGGTTATGTACACATACAACATACGAAATTTGGTTGAATTCCGCTTGATAGTGTAGAAGTTATATGCATTTAAAAATTGGACCTATCAGGAGGCTTATAATCATTTTGGCAACACTGCCATGTTTGGCCTCCTGGAAATTAAACTGAAATATTATGATCTGTACGTGTGCCAATTTTGAAATAGCTCCCATTCATACTTTCCAAGATATTTAACATGGAGCTCAAATTTCAATTGCGATTTTTTAGCAGTTGGTAGCACTGACATCATTTTCAAATATGGCCGTGAGATATTCAGGTATAGATCTTTACTCCTACCAAATTTTGTTTCGATTGCTGCAGCCGTTTAGGAGTTGATAGGGGGGGACACACACACAGCCAGACAGACAGACAGACAGAAGGACAGACAGACAGATAGACAGACGGACAGACAGACAGACAGACAGACAGACACACATTTGCCCGATCTCATAAGTCTACTTTTTCCTCATTTTTGCAAAATGTGAAAAGTAGGCTAAAAATAATTTAACTTTTACAGTTACATCGACGGCTTTCCGTGACTTCCCAAAAATATGAAATATTCAAATAAATGCTCGATATGCTCGGTCATCGATCCTAAACTGTTCTGAGTGCTGAAAATACTCAGAATAAATCTAATATGTCTTGCGTAAATCATTGCAAGATTTAAATACGAAGAAAATATAAATGTGTTGGTCATCTGCAAAAAAATAGTTTGTTCCAATTAGCTAGGCATAATATAAAGTCAAAATGTGGCTTACATTTATTGATGGTCTTGAAGCGTAGTGAACCTGGTTTGTACCAGATTTATCCATAGACATGCCCTATCGGACAAGCACGTATAATCCTTGTATCGGCCGCCATTATATACCCACAAGCTGTCTAACAAGACATAGTGGTAATATCTCTTGACGTTTGCAGTAACTGTTGATCCATTTTAATATTGGCTTCTGTTAACGCCATAACAGTTTGCTTAAATGGGGTCAGATCTAAGTTATCTATTTTCAAATATGTCAGTTGTAACATAACTCACGGTAATCGTTTTAGTACAAGAAGACACTGACAGTCTAACCAATCAACGGCTGTTCTGAAGATCGTTCCCTGGGCATGGCTTCACACCATCTACCATGCGCGAAGCAACATGTAGTTTCCCTGCATTGGCTAATGAACAACACCGTGATAGACTGGCCTTCAATATACTGAAAGATCGAAGTGGTTATCAGGTTACAAATATGAAACTGACTGAATTGGACTAAAATATCCAAGTATTAGGTTATTACTGGACTGTGACAAAGTACTATTCTAGACAAAGTCTAGCATATGTCCATGTAGAAATAAAAATATTTCACCAGTGTCTGTAGAAAAATATCAATCACCTTAGTGATTCTCTCCCTGCCGGAAACTTACTAAGTTCCACTCGTAGCGCAGTACTTTTATAACTATCACAATTTGAAATATCTTCTGCGTAGATCCGGCAACCATGTGCCTTGGCTCAGCGTAGCGGCACCTTGCTAGGCAAATGCTTGTTTCGAAGTGAGCTAAAGTTGCTTGTGCCGGCCGGCTTTTATTCAAAACGGGTCAGGGTCACGCCGCATCAGCTGAAATCTGGAAATCCTCATATCTCTGGTATCCCTGGTCCGATTTACTTGAGACTAAGTGCATTCTCTTTCATTTGGCCGTGCCAGTAATCTGATCCAAGTCTCAAGTCTCTACTCCATGGTTAACTATTTAATCAATAAATAGCCTCGACCTCTGCTATTACTCGCTACGTCACTTGACATGCTCTTAGCGGTATATTCTTTCCAATTGCTTCTAGAAGCAATGTAGCGCGATATTCAAATATCTCAACTTTCAAAAGCGGCTGTAGCCTTTCCCTTGATATCTAGGTGTCTGAATCTTGGAATACCCATTCCTAGAGTTGGGCACATCCACCCCACACCTAGCAAAAAATAAAAATTGAAAACATTTTTATTTTTCCTATCTACACATTAAATCATCTGGTTCTTGAATAATAAATCTTCAAATTCGATGCATTATAAGTTCCCACGATGTTACCAGTTCGTGTATTGGCGATTTCGTAGCTTCCATTGTTGTTTACTTCCACAATACGATATGGTCCAGCGTAGAGGCTTGCAAACTCGAGTACACTCGATTTTGCACGTCAGGGGGTGTAGGTCTTTTCACTAAAACAAGAGTTCCTACGCGCAAGGATCTGCGAAAACGCTTTCCTCTCACTCTGCGCTCTCTTTTCTCAGCTTGGCTCCTCAACTTGTCTAAAGCTAGAGTTTCCCTCATCTGACGACTTGGTTCAATCTCAGGTGGAATAGAGATGATTCGGTCCCATAATCTTGTTGGTTTAATTCCATGATGAAGCAACATGGGAATCTGTCCAGTACTCTCATGAATCGTAGAGTTGATGGATTCGGATGCTAAAGAGAGAACATCCATCCATTTCCAATGCTCATTTGGACAATAGAGGCGGCAAAATTTTGCTATTTCAGCCATCACGCGTTCCGCTGGATTGCTCTCAGGATGTCTGATAGAACAAAACAATTGCCTAATCCCAAGATTATTCATGATGGTTCTAAATTCTAAAGATGTAAATTGGGGTCCACGATCTGATAAAAGGAATTCCGGTTTGCCTGCTTCCGGAATTACGTTGTCTCTAATTCTCTTCGCACAATATTTTGCGTTTGCCTTCTGAATTGGATGTAACATAGTGTATTTGCTGAATACATCCATGGTCACCAGAATATATCGGTTACCTCTTTTAGACTTTGGGAGAGGACCATATAAATCAGTCGCGAAGATTTCACAAGGCTTAGAAGGAATAATAGGCCTTGGTAATTCTCTCAATAATCTAGAATTATGTTTACTCCTTTGGCATAAATCGCATTCTCGAATAGTGTTCCTGACAGTTTGTCGCATTCGCTCCCACGAAAATTTCTCTTGAATCATGTTGACCGTCTTATCTACTCCAGCATGACCTGCGATTCGATGTGCCATCCAGATAATGGGTTTTTGCATTCGTGGAGGTATCACTACTCTCAACTTCGTATGGTCGGGATCTGCAAACTTGTAGATTAAACCATCTAACATCATAAAATCTCTTGAAATTCTTTCAGTTTCCACAAAATCATCATCATTTGGATCCATGTCTCCCTGTAGAAAACGAAAAATGTTTCTAAAACGTCGGTCTCTCCTCTGGGATAAATGCAACAATCTTAACCTTCTCAAGGTATCCTCATCCTCCTGCGTCAGGTTAACTTGAAAACCCTTAGATGTAGACTCCACTGCTCTACTCAATAAATCATCTCCCACGTTCAACTTTCCAGGAGTGTTTTCAATAACTAGGTTGAATTGTTGAATAAAAAGTGACCATCTAGTTATCCTATCACTGGCAAAGTTTGTTCTCAAGATTAACTCCAATGCATGGTGATCAGTCCTCACAATTACTGAATGTCCAATTAACATTTTCTTCCACGACTCCAACGCGAAGATTACAGCAAGTGCTTCTAACTCTGTGGTGTAATAATTCCTTTCTGATGGACGAAGTTTCCTGCTAATGAACGCCAGGTAACGTCTCTTGTGATCGTCATCTTCTTGAAGAAGGATAGCTCCAATCCCTACGGTGGATGCATCAGATTCTATGATGAAATTCTTGGTAAAGTCAGGATACTCCAATTTAACGCTGTTTACCAATAACCTCTTGGCATCTTGAAATGATTGTTCACAATCTTCATTCCATTTCCATTTGTTTCCTTTCTTTAATAATTCCTGCAATGGCGCAACCGTCTTGGTGAAGCTTGGACAATGCCCTGCAAAGAATTGGCATGTCCCGAGAAAACTGCGGACATTCTTCACTCTAGTAGGTCTAGGGAAATTTGCAATTGCCTGTATCTTCGTCTCATTGGGACGGTATCCTTCTCCATCCAAAATATGACCCAAAAATTTTATTTCCTTCCGAAAGAACTGACATTTTCGAAGGTTTACTTTAAAGTTCGCTTTTCTCAAATCTGCGAATAACATCTGAAGATGTAACAAATGTTCCTCCTTAGTCTCAGATGCAATTAGGATATCATCTATGTAACGAATTGCTATCTCTTTTACTTCAGGACTCAAGTTTTGTTCCAGTGCTCTGATCAAAACAGATCCAGATGTTTTGACTCCAAATGGTAGACGGCGGAATACATATGTCTGCTGGTCAAACATAAATCCTGTAAACTTTTTGGAATGTTCACTAAGCTTAATGTGATGGTAGGACGAAGTGAGATCAATGTTAGAGAACCAGACCATGCCTTGAAATTTCCTTAACAGTTCCCTGATGATTGGTGGTCTGTCATACTCTGGCAGTAATCTTGAATTCAAATTTCGCGCGTCTAAACATAGTCTCAGACTTCCATCTTGCTTAGACACTACTGCTAATGGATTGACATAAGATGAAGTGTACTTTTCAATCACATTATTGCTTTCCATCTCCTTGATAAGCACTTTTACCCTCTCTCGATGCTTTTCCGCTACCGGATACAATTTAGCATGAAAAGGTGCATCATCATTTACACGAAAACGATATTCATTATCTTTAATTTCACCAGGTTTAATATCAAAAATATCGTGATACTCTTCCAAAATTTTCCCTAGTTCTGGGGACTCCTTCTCAGTGTAGACTTCTCTTCCTTCAGCTTCATGAAAAATCAGAGACCATTGAGCATCCCCCTCGATGTTTTCCTCTTCTTTTCCCTCGAAGTTTATCTCTTCGGTATTCTTGAATCTGATCGTCTCTGTCTTCATGTCTATCACTGCTTGATATTTCTGAATGAAATCCGCTCCCAATATCATGTCAAAAGCCATGTCCTTCATTACTACAAACACATGTCGGAAATCATGTCCTCCAATAGTAATACATAAGTATAATTGTGTTTTACACAGAGATATTTTGTTGGGTATTATTCCTTGGATTTTAATTCCTGATACTGGAATCTCCTCTAAATTCTCTTTGAGCTTCCACAGAATATAAAGCTTCTCGCTCACAAGACAAAGCATAGCCCCAGTATCAATCAAAGTATCGACAGGCATACCAAATACTTCGCATGATATGATTGGCATTCTAATTCTTGTACCCATTTCTTTCCGTTCGTCATTCTGTTGGATTAAGTCATCATCCTCTGCTTGCCATTTAATAATTCTGGAAGTGAAAGTGTTTAAAATTCTATCTTCTACTGTGAATTCGAAGTTTTTTTTTCATTTCCATTCCCCCGGGACTGTTGTGTTCCCGATGGACTTGGTTCATTGTGCTTCTGTTCCAAAAACT
Organism: Meconema thalassinum; assembly: GCA_946902985.2. Taxonomy (NCBI): domain Eukaryota; kingdom Metazoa; phylum Arthropoda; class Insecta; order Orthoptera; family Tettigoniidae; genus Meconema; species Meconema thalassinum. The sequence goes on from OX336388.2 coordinate 2,005,343,367, forward strand.
GCAAGTTTTCTTGGTGTCTTTCTTCTAAGTTCTTCCTCGTCTCCTTGTTGAACTCTTCATTGGACTGACGAGTATTCAAATTCCCTCAGTTATTGTAGTTGTTTCTACAGTAGTACCTTCTTTCCTGGTACCTTCCTTGATTATCCCTTGGTCTTCTCCATCGAGTATTATATCGATTTCCACCATCCGGTCTCACATAAGGCTTGTAACTGTATCTGTTACTGTACAGATTCCATCCTCTTTTATTGGGCTCTTCCCTCGGCGTTTTCTCTTCTCGCCCCTCTCGAATCTCTCGAGGTGTTTGGGAATAACTGTCGGCCATAACAGCGTACACAGCGTTGTTAGTCTTTCCTCCCTTCTGATGGAAGAATTGAGCGTTCGTATGATCCAGCTTCTGCAATACCTCGTCAAATTGCTCCATATTATAGATGTCAGCAGCGATCAAAGTTCTTTGGACGTCTGCTGGAAACTGACGTATTAATGCAGTAATTAATTCGTTATCTGGCATCGGCGGATCTAAATGTTGTAGTTTAGAAAGCTGTCCAGAAAAGTACGTAGAGTATCGAGTAGGTTGTGACGTCGAGAATCTCTTCGAATATAATTCTGCTCTGACTTGCTGTTGGGTTTCCGGGGACCAAAACTTTTTCAATAACCCACGGGAAAACTCCTCAAAAGTGGTTAGAGTGGATCTAAAAGCTCTAAACCAAAGAAGTGCAGGACCTTCCAAAAATTTCCCTATCACTCGGATCTGTCTTTCCTTAGGGATCTTGGAATCATTCAGGTAATCACCTGCTTCTCTCAAAAATTCCACGGGTGTCACAGAATCTCGCCCTGAAAATTTAGAAGGCTTATCCTCTACATTCTTGAATACAGTTATGGGGTTGGATTGAAATACTGTCCTGACCTCATCCTGTCTTTGACTATCATTTTCTCTAGCTGCTCCTAGATTTATCTGTATCGGTTCTTTTCCCCTTACACTTGGCATTTTCAACAGACGGTCAGACTGTTTCTCGTCCTTGATTTGGGTTTTCATAGCCTCAAGTTCCTTATGGTTTTCTTCTGCCATTTTTTTAATTGCTTCGGTTTCCTTACAATTCTCCTTGACATCAGTGGATATCTGGTTCATAACAGCCTCGTGACTTTTCAATGACCCTGTCATATCTGATATGTCCTTCTGAGTTGCTTGGATATCTTTGGAAATTACTTGAATATGGGATGACAAAGATTCCCTAATCTCCTTGATTCCTTCTTGGTTCTCCAGCTTGAGTGTGTCTTTAATTTCATTGACAACTGTGGTTTTAATTTCAGTTTGTAATTCATTAATCACACATTCTCTTATTTCTCCCATTACAAGTTCTTTGAATTGTTCTGTCAACCGTTGAACAACTAGAATTCCCATCTCATTACTCTCTTTCTTCACTCTGACTTCTAGGTTGATCATGTCTTCACCAACTTTCCTAAGACCATGCTCTATCCTATCAGCTAAGCTTTGAGATCTTAGATCGGCATCGCGAAATTTATCATCCATTAAACTTGCGTTAGTAGCTAATGAAGTTTCGAGCTCATGTGTTTTTTCGCATAATTTTGACATTTTACTCTCAAGCGACATTTTCAAAATTTCGGAATTCTCTTTAAATTTATTTTCCATAGAATTAAATTTACTATTTAAATTTTCTTTCAAGTTATTTTTTAACCTGCTTTCTAACAAATCGGAATTTTCTTTGAGTTTATCATCTAGACTTTCTTCCAAGTTATCTTTTAAAGAATCAGAACTTTCTTAAATTTATCATTTAAACTTTCTTTAAGTTAATTTTCTAACGAATCAGAATTTTCTTTAAGTTTATTTTCCAAAGAATCAGAATTTTCTTTAAGTTTACTTTCTAACGAATCAGAATTTTCTTTAAGTTTCTCATTTAAACTTTCTTTAAGTTTATTTTCTAAAGAATCAGAATTTTCTTTAAGTTTCTTTTCTAAAGCCTCTGTATTTTCTTTCATAATGGCTGCTACACGCAGTCCAGCCTCTTTTGAACTCTCCTCCAAACTCCTCATCATCCTCATCATCTCTTCCATAATTTTCAATTATTATTCAAAAACTTAGGGGTATACAATATTGGCAAACACAAGCTTATAACTAGAACAAGATATATGAATAGCTAATTGGAGCACCCTAATAAAATGAGATTTGTCCTAATGTCGACGTGATGGTAAAACAAAATTCTCTACTTTTACGAATTACATTTACCACAATATCACAAGAAAAATATGCAAGTTCTCAAATATCCTCCACCTGGATTCTAATAATGCGCATGTCCAGTCATCGAACGTTTACTACTGAATTTACTTGACGCCCTAATGGTTAAGCCATTATCAAAAATAATCAAACCCATTCTAATTATTAATCCAGTTAAATTTTTAATTTTCCCCTCTAATTGGGTTTCCTACTAATTTATTCATCCAAACCAGACATCTCTCAACTCCCAAAATATTTATAGAAAAAAATCATCATAATTTAAATCGGCATGCGATTGACCGTGTCTAACTCGAGCCCCACGTTCGAAGCCATTTCTCTCTCTATATTATTTTATGTGCCCGTTTAGACCGGAGTCCGCACGGCCACATATGCATTTTACCAATAATCAGTCAGCACGAGAGTCAAAATAACCCGGGGCGCCAGATAGGTTAAAGCTAATCGCAAAAACGACATCAAATGAAAAAAATGCTTTACTGATTTTTGGCTCTATGCAACAATAAGGATAGAAGGAGATTCAACTGGGCATAACACATCATGTAAAAATTATCTCATTTTATTTTGAATTTAAAATTGACTGCAAAAATGCTCAATGCAGCATCATTCACGTGTGGCGACCCACATCCTATTTACACAAATGTACAGAAGTTTTCCAACACATTGGACAATTATTTTTTGGAAACACAAGTCTGATTATTAGTCCTGTAGACTGTGTTCCAAAATTATATTCATTCATGATTAAATCCAGTTCAAATTTAATTGTCTCTGCTGGAAATATCGTAGTTCACTGTTTGAATTTTTACATAATATTAACACTCGTAGAATAAATGTTCATAGAATTTTTAACTTTCACTTATTTTTCCAGTTTCAAAAAATATTGTCAAAAAATATATTTATCATTTCTGAATCAACACAAATTATTTACACATATTAATAACATCTGAAAAGTATTTGACCTTGAGCATAGCATCGAAGAACTGTGCGAAGCACAACAAAAATTAATTGTTCCTCTGACATTAAAAGTTTCGAGAAGTGACTCGATTATGAACTTCAAGTTCCTAACAAAATATATTATTTCTGAATCATCAACTTGATCAATAAATTGTTGAACTATTCAACTATTCGATTCTCCACTTGGAATCATTATTATGAAAAATATTTATATTCATGGCCATTTTAGCAACTTTCACAACTTGCAATTCTTCGACAGAATGCGGAAATAAGAATTGTAGCTTCATAATAAATTCATTTAGTTCATGGCACTAGGATTGAAAACATCCTTCAAATTATTCGTGGTTACAGAATTATTTTTAATTGGGAGTGGACCATTCTATTATTTTTATAAGAATACAATATTCCAACAACAACGGCAAAGGTCTTCCTCTGAAGAAGAATAAACTACTATCATGACAAATCCGGGTTCTAGCAAAATCAAAGTCTAAATGGAATCCATAAACAAGGTTGAAATAAGAACTGATGGTTTCTAAGAAATAACCTTCGGGTCATTCATACGACGAAATGTGTAGTTCCAATACTCCTTCTATAAACCTGAGCCATCGAACCTGCTATTTGATTGATGCTCGAAAAAACCTCCTCATTCCTGCGACTTAAACATGCGCACCTGGGAATGGCATTTCAACTACTCCACACACATAAATTTTCTTCCCAAAATTTATACAATAAATCAAGCCTCTGCTTGTTATCAACACTGGAAGATTAATAAACTTACAAGTTTATTTTATTTTACCATTCAGTTCAACCCGTGAAATCTTATTTCACTTTCGAGTGTATTTACGTCATGATTTTATATAAATACAAAAATATCCTATTTGATACAAATATCATTTGCTTCCCGTTTCATGCCTCTCCGTGTTATCTGAAAAATATACTTTGCTCATTGCAAATATCAACTGTTCAACCAGAACAGAAATGTTGGTTGAATGCGGGCTTGCGCTAACCACTCTCCTTCGGAAAATCTCCTGTTCCAAACTAGAAATGATTAAACTACTTCATAGGCTCTCTCTCAATAAATGTGATTATTAGAAAATATAAGATCCAAAATTATTTAGAAAAGTTATAAAAATCATTATTATTATTATTAGTGGATTATTATTATTATTATTAGTTATATTATTTTAAATATATTTAACTATCATCTCATTATGTGAGAATCCACATGTTCGAACCTTCGAATATGGAAAAAATATCCATTCCTCAACAAAAAATAATTTAACTTTTACAGTTACATCGACGGTTTTCCGTGACTTCCCAAAAATATGAAATATTCAAATAAATGCTCGATATGCTCGGTCATCGATCCTAAACTGTTCTGAGTGCTGAAAATACTCAGAATAAATCTAATATGTCTTGCGTAACTCATTGCAAGATTTAAATACGAAGAAAAAATAAATGTGTTGGTCATCTGCAAAAAAATAGTTTGTTCCAATTAGCTAGGCATAATATAAAGTCAAAATGTGGCTTACATTTCTTGATGGTCTTGAAGCGTAGTGAACCTGGTTTGTACCAGATTTATCCATAGACATGCCCTATTGGACAAGCACGTATAATCCTTGTATCGGCCGCCATTATATACCCACAAGCTGTCTAACAAGACATAGTGGTAATATCTCTTGACGTTTGCAGTAACTGTTGATCCATTTTAATATTGGCTTCTGTTAACGCCATAACAGTTTGCTTAAATGGGGTCAGATCTAAGTGATCTATTTTCAAATATGTCAGTTGTAACATAACTCACGGCAATCGTTTTTGTACAAGAAGACACTGACAGTCTAACCAATCAACGGCTGTTCTGAAGATCGTTCCCTGGGCATGGCTTCACACCATCTACCATGCGCGAAGCAACATGTAGTTTCCCTGCGTTGGCTAATGAACAACACCGTGATAGACTGGCCTTCAATATACTGAAAGATCGAAGTGGTTATCAGGTTACAAATATGAAACTGACTGAATTGGACTAAAATATCCAAGTATTAGGTTATTACTGGACTGTGACAAATTACTATTCTAGACAAAGTCTAGCATATGTCCATATAGAAATAAAAATATTTCACCAGTGTCTGTAGAAAAATATCAATCACCTTAGTGATTCTCTCCCTGCCGGAAACTTACTAAGTTCCACTCGTAGCGCAGTACTTTTATAACTATCACAATTTGAAATATCTTCTGCGTAGATCCGGCAACCATGTGCCTTGGCTCAGCGTAGCGGCACCTTGCTAGGCAAGTGCTTGTTTCGAAGTGAGCTAAAGTTGCTTGTGCCGGCCGGCTTTTATTCAAAACGGTCAGGGTCACGCCGCATCAGCTGAAATCTGGAAATCCTCATATCTCTGGTATCCCTGGTCCGATATACTTGAGACTAAGTGCATTCTCTTTCATTTGGACGTGCCAGTAATCTGATCCAAGTCTCAAGTCTCTACTCCATGGTTAACTATTTAATCAATAAATAGCCTCGACCTCTGCTATTACTCGCTACGTCACTTGACATGCTCTTAGCGGTATATTCTTTCCAATTGCTTCTAGAAGCAATGTAGCGCGATATTCAAATATCTCAACTTTCAAAAGCGGCTGTAGCCTTTCCCTTGATATCTAGGTGTCTGAATCTTGGAATACCCATTCCTAGAGTTGGGCACAGTACTTCAATCATACTCTGTACAGATCATAGTTCAAACCAAGTAGCGTTTTGTATACGAAATTGTATCAGGGAGATTGAAGTGATTTGATGCAAAGAATATAAGGGAGGAAAGCGGTATAGTTTTTGTAGGCAGAGGTGTAGCAAGATTCGTTTCATTCTTTGTAAATCGAGTGATTCCGACAACAAAAGTTTTGTATTTAAGAAAGGAACATTTTGAATGAATAACAAGTGCAGAGGGGAGGCACGTGACGATTGCTGACGAGACTTGAGCGGCAACTTTGATAAGTTGAGAATTAGGTCAGTGATTGCTGGTTATTGGCAGGCTGGAAATAAGAAAAGAACCTTATATATGGTGCTTTTATGAAGGGAAACGTTATTCAAGCGACTAAGTAACCATGCTTTGTTATTGATTGTGAAGTTACTGGAATATTATGCATGATGGAATTTATATGAGAACGTCATGATTGTTATTGAGGTTATTTAGGTTTGGTGTGCACATAAGTTATATGTAGGCGGACAATGAAGATGTTGCCTTGAAAATTATTGAGAGTTATCAGTGGAAGACCATATGAGTGGATTGATAATACATTGAATAAGGCATAGGCTCATGAGTTATAAAAAGGGGATTCATTGACACGAAGTAAGGTGAAATTAATAATGTCCAATTGACGATGTGCAATAGATGATGTACAGCGTATGATATATTATAGATGAATTCATGATATTTATGATATTTGAGTTGAAAATAGAAATCCAGCAATTCATATAATGAGATCAGGTAGTAAAAATTAGCAGCACATAATAAACTTAAAGGCAAGATTTTCATAAATTTGAAGCTAAATAAGAGAATAGTACCGCAACTATATATGGGTAACGTGCAAATAAATCTTAACCGATTTTAAGAGACCAGTTTTAATAATACATTAAAACCCGGAAGAGGGTGCGCGATGTCCGTAGCACCAAAGAACGCACGCCGAACCTTTCTCCGCGTTCGTTTGGGCTCACAATAAACAATGTTAAATTTGATCAAAACCTTTGTCTGTAAATACAATTACACGTTTTTCTGCAATAGGCATAATATTAATTTGCATCTGTACAAGCATTATGATACAATATACCAATTGTTTGTGCATGATGTTACCAATCACTAAAATCTAAAACCTTAACAATCTACAAATAAAAACAAGTAGTTCCTTGAAGAACTATGCAGCCTATTTTCATATATCCTACTCATGTTAATTGCCTCTATCAACATACAAAATTTCAGTTTGATTGTTGTGATAGATTCGTAGATATTAAGAACCGTCTAAATATTTCAGATGGTCGTCAGGTTGGATTTTTATTTATGTACTATTACATGAAGATTATTGTGTACGTGTGGTATTCAGAATTCAATCGCATGATTAGGACACAAGAAGTAAAAACGAGATTTTAAAATTTCGCAAAGCTGCCATCTTGTGGTTATGAAAACAATTGAAATAAATTAGATGCCAGTGGATTAACATTATTTTATAAGCATTTAACGTGCAAAGTTTCATTGCACTCGGATGGTAAAATCACGAGAAACGTCCATTTAAATATTTATAATTCGCGTCGCCACCTTGTTGGATTTGTGCTCACCAGGTTACTGAAAGTCATATAGAGGAACTTACGTTCATAGCCGCTATGAACATTTAAAAAAAATCAGTTTATTGCTGTAAAAGATTCGTAGATATTGAGAACCGTCAAAATATTTCGAATGCTCGCCATTTTGGATCGTTATATGTATAGGCCATAGAGTTATTTACCATTAAAGGAAAATTATTGCGTAGCTTCATTATTCAAACTTTCACTTCGATCGCTTGATTACGACACAAGAAATAAAAACTTATTTTTAAAATTTGGCACAGCCGCCATATTGAGGTTATGTAAACAATTGAACTGAATTAGATGCCAGTGCATTACAATATGAATAATCATTTACTGTACCACAATTCACTGCGCTCAGACGGTTAAATCACGAGAAAAGTCTGTTAAAATGTTTCAAATTCGCTTGGCCGCCATGTTCGTTTTGTACTTTAGAGGTTTATGGATGTAACATAGATTAACTTGTAGTGGTCCCCTTTCTCATCGTACAAAATCTCAGGGTGATATCATAAATAGTTTCGGAGATATTGAATGCCAGTGAAATATTTCGCACAGCCGCCATTTTGAGGTTATGTAAACAATTGAACTAAATTAAACCCCAGTGTATTACAATGTGTATAAACATTTGCTGTACCATACGTCATTACGTTTGGATGGTTAAATCGCGAGAAAAGTATATTTAAGAGTTGGTTTTGTAGTTACCAGGTTTTTGAAAGTCTCATAACATATTATATTATATAATATATTATGTGAACTTCTAGTAGTACCCTTTATCACCGTACAAAATTTCAGGGTGATATCGGTAATAGTTTCGTAGATACTGAATGCTGGTGAAATAATTCGCACAGCCGCCATGTTGGATTAGTGACACACAATAAAATTTGAAGGGCACGGTCAGGGTCGGCCAGAATGGTGCTATGATGTTGCCGAGTTTCATTGAAATCGCTCCAGCCGTTTAGAATGTATTAGGGGGGGGGCACACACACACACCATCATACACACACACACACGCACACACACACGGACAAAAGGTGATCTCATAAGCCTATTTTTTCATCAAATGGAAATAGGCTAATTAAGCACTAAAATAACAAGATGTTCAGTAAAAGAACATAGAGCCTACTTTCTCCTAAATCTATGGGTATAGTTATAACTCTCTGTCATTATCACCTCCTAATATCTTCCTATTCGAAATGCAAATTGGCACACAGGATTTGAGCAGCGGTGTTCAAACCATAGTTTATAATTTACCACAGTATTTTGAAATTTCATCAGCAAACACTCCAAACAACGTAGGAATTCTGTATATTATCGCTGACTATTATCAATAATTGAAACTTCGTTGGTCTAAACGTATCACCGGGAGAATCACATTTAATATACCTACTGCACACCTAATTTGTAATCGCGCCTATACTTGCCAGTACGCTCTATCGGCAACAACAACAGGTCATTTTCAATAACACTGCTGGCATGGGTTCACTAACTGGCCACAATTGAACGCTGAATTGTATAACTCCTCAGTACTCAAGATACAATAAATATAAAACAAGTTAATCTGTGAAGAACTAAATAGCCTATTTTCATATATCCTACTAATATTAATTGCCTCTATCAACATACAAATTGTCAGTTTGATTGCTGTAATAAATTGGTAGATATTGAGAACCGTCTAAATATTTAGGATGGTCACCATGTTGGATTTTTATATTATAAGCCTTATATTTATATACTACAAGCTGTACCCGGCATGCGTTGCAATGCCAATCAAAGAAAGTGTTGGCGTTGAAATTCTGTTTCTTGAAGTGCTTTTGGATACACAACATGTTAACTGCCTCTAAGCTATCATAAAATGGATTTTCTAATTTAGAACCATTCGAGGGAGCGTGCACAACAACTTTCAAAAAGTTTCATCGCTGTCACTCATTTGTTGAATCTAATCGTACGCTACCTATTGTGAAATGGATTTACTAAGTCGAAACCCTTCCCTGGCGTGTACACAATGACTCATCAATGATTCATCGCAATCGGATGAATGGTATATGCACGTATAGGGGTTTTTGTTTAAACGATTCGTGCGCTGTCACTCATTTTTTGAATCTACTCGTGCGCTACCTATTGAGAAATGTATTACTAAGTCGAAGCCCTTCCCTGGCGTGTACACAATAACTCATCAAGTTTTCATCGCAATCGAAGAATGTTATATGAACGCAATAGGGAATTTTGATGAAACGCTTCGCGCGTCGTCACCCATTTGTTGCATCTACTCTTGCGCTACTCATTGTGAAATGGATTTACTAAGTCCCCTTCCCTGGCGGGTACAAAATAACTGATCAATGTTTCATCGCAATCGGATGAATAGTATATGAACGCATACCTGATTTTGTTTAAACGATTCGCACTCCGTCACTCATTTGTTGAATCTACTCGTGCGCTACCTACTGTAAAATGTATTTACTAAGTTAGAAACCGTCACGTAAGTGTCCACAACATCTCACCCAAGTTTCATCGCTATCGTCGTTCATTTGTCGAATCTACTCGTGTGCTACCTACTGTGAAATGTATTTACTAAGCCAGAAACCTTCCTTGGAGTGTCAACCATATTTCACCCAAGTTTCACCGCTAACGGCAGAATGGTATATGACCTTATACGGGACTTTGTTGAAACGCTTCGCGCGTCGTCCTCATTTGTTGAATCAACTTGTGCGCTGCATATTGTATAGGGGATTTACTAAGGCAGAAATTTTCCATGACGTGTACACAACATCTCACCCAAGTTTCATAGGTACGGACGAATGGTAAATGTATGCATACGGGACTTGGTTGAAACGCTTCGCGTGTCGTCGCTCATTTGTTGATTCTACTCTTGCGCTACATATTGTAATATGGATGTACTCAGTCAGAAACCTTCCCTGGAGTGTACACAACATCTCACCCAAGTTTCATCGCAATCGGATGAATGGTATGTGAACGTATACGGGACGTTGTCGAAACGCTTCGCGCGTAGTCACTCATTTGTTGAACATAAACGTGCGCTTCGTATTGTAAAATGGATTTACTTAGCCAGAAACCTTTCCTGGAGTGTACACAACAATTCACCAAACATTTATCACTATCAGATGAATGGTATATGACTTTATACGGGACTTTGTTGATACGCTTCGCGTGTCATCGCTCATTTGTTGAATCCACTGGTGCGCTACCTATTGTAAAATGTATGTACTAAGCCAGAAACCTTCCCTGGAGTGTACACAGCATCTCACCCAAGTTTCATCGCTATCGGATGAATGGTATATGAAATTAAATGGGACTTTGTTGAAACGCTTCGCGCGCCGTTGCTCATTTGTTGATTCTACTCGTGCTCTACCTATTTTTAAAGGGATTTACTAAGCTAGAAACCTTCCCTGGAGTGCACACAAAATCTCAGCCTAGTTTCATCGCTATCGGACGAATGGTATATGAACGCAAACGTGACTTTGTTGAAATGCTTCGCGCGTCGTAGCTCATTTGTTGAATCTAATCGTGCGCTGCCTATTGTAAAGTGGATGTACTAAGCCAGAAAATTTCCCTGCAGTGTACACAACATTTTACGCAAGTTTCATAGCTATCGGACGAATGGTATATGAATGCATTCGGGACTTTGTTGAAATGCTTCGCGCATCGTCGCTCATTTGTTGAATCTACGCGTGCGCTACCTATTGTGAAATGGATTTACTAAGTCAGAAACCTTCCTTGGAGTGTACTCAACATCTCACCCAAGTTTCATCGCTATCGGACGAATGGTATATGAATGCATACGGGACTTTGTTGGAATGCTTCGCGCATCGTCGCTCATTTGTTGAATCTACGCGTGCGCTACCTATTGTAAAATGGATTTACTAAGTCAGAAACCTTCCTTGGAGTGTACTCAACATCTCACCCAAGTTTCATCTCAATCGGACGAATGGTATATGAACACATACGGGACTTTGTTGAAATGCTTCGCGCATCGTCGGTCATTTGTTGAATCTACGCGTGCGCTACCTATTGTAAAATGGATTTACTAAGTCAGAAACCTTCCTTGGAGTGTACTCAACATCTCACCCAAGTTTCATCGCTATCGGACGAATGGTATATGAACACATACGGGACTTTGTTGAAATGCTTCGCGCATCGTCGCTCATTTGTTGAATCTACGCGTGCACTACCTACTGTAAAATGGATTTACTAAGTCAGAAACCATCCTTGGAGTGTACTCAACATCTCACCCAAGTTTCATCGCAATCGGACGAATGGTATATGAACACATACGGGACTTTGTTGAAATGCTTCGCGCATCGTCGCTCATTTGTTGAATCTACGCGTGCGCTACCTATTGTAAAATGGATTTACTAAGTCAGAAACCTTCCTTGGAGTGTACTCAACATCTCACCCAAGTTTCATCGCTATCGGACGAATGGTATATGAACGCATAGGAGACATACACACCCACAGACAAACTATCACGTAAGATTGATTTTTATATATATAGAAGAAGAAGACTAGCTGAAGTACCCGTGCTTCGCTACGTGTCATAAATAAATTGAAATGTGAAGGTGACAGGGGATAGGCGAGGTGCTGCGCGAAGGAGAGTTATAATGAAACATTTTGTCCAGCTACACCGCTTGGCAGTTACCTTGTTTTATAGCACACAATTACGTTTTACTCGCTAACAGTTGGAGATACACGAAAAGTGATAAGGACCATTCTGATAGAAATTTAAATTCTAAACCTAGTATATGCCATCAAAAGTTTGCTATTTCTTAGCGTTCTCTTTTTATTTGAAACAAGCTGTACCCGGCATGCGTTGCAATGCCAATCAAAGAAAGTGTTGGCGTTGAAATTCTGTTTCTTGAAGTGCTTTTGGATACACAACATGTTAACTGCCTCTAAGCTATCATAAAATGGATTTTCTAATTTAGAACCATTCGAGGGAGCGTGCACAACAACTTTCAAAATATTTCATCGCTGTCACTCATTTGTTGAATCTAATCGTACGCTACCTATTGTGAAATGGATTTACTAAGTCGAAACCCTTCCCTGGCGTGTACCCAATGACTCATCAATGATTCAACGCAATCGGATGAATGGTATATGCACGTATAGGGGTTTTTGTTTAAACGATTCGTGCGCTGTCACTCATTTGTTGTATCTACTCGTGCGCTACCTATTGAGAAATGTATTACTAAGTCGAAGCCCTTCCCTGGCGTGTACACAATAACTCATCAAGGTTTCATCGCAATCGAAGAATGTTATATGAACGCAATACGGTAGGGAATTTTGTTGAAACGCTTCGCGCGTCGTCACCCATTTGTTGCATCTACTCTTGCGCTACTTATTGTGAAATGGATTTACTAAGTCCCCTTCCCTGGCAGGTACAAAATAACTGATCAATGTTTTATCGCAATCGGATGAATAGTATATGAACGCATACCTGATTTTGTTTAAACGATTCGCACTCCGTCACTCAATTGTTGAATCTACTCGTGCGCTACCTACTGTAAAATGTATTTACTAAGTTAGAAACCGTCACGCAAGTGTCCACAACATCTCACCCAAGTTTCATCGCTATCGTCGTTCATTTGTCGAATCTACTCGTGTGCTACCTACTGTGAAATGTATTTACTAAGACAGAAACCTTCCTTGGAGTGTCAACCATATTTCACCCGAGTTTCACCGCTAACGGCAGAATGGTATATGACCTTATACGGGACTTTGTTGAAACGCTTCGCGCGTCGTCCCTCATTTGTTGAATCAACTTGTGCGCTGCATATTGTATAGGGGATTTACTAAGCCAGACATTTTCCATGACGTGTACACAACATCTCACCCAAGTTTCATAGGTACGGACGAATGGTACATGTATGCATACGGGACTTGGTTGAAACGCTTCGCGTGTCGTCGCTCATTTGTTGATTCTACTCTTGCGCTACATATTGTAATATGGATGTACTCAGCCAGAAACCTTCCCTGGAGTGTACACAACATCTCACCCAAGTTTCATCGCAATCGGATGAATGGTATGTGAACGTATACGGGACGTTGTCGAAACGCTTCGCGCGTAGTCACTCATTTGTTGAACATAAACGTGCGCTTCGTATTGTAAAATGGATTTACTTAGCCAGAAACCTTTCCTGGAGTGTACACAACAATTCACCAAACATTTATCACTATCAGACGAATGGTATATGACTTTATACGGGACTTTGTTGAAACGCTTCGCGTGTCATCGCTCATTTGTTGAATCTGCTGGTGCGCTACCTATTGTAAAATGTATGTACTAAGCCAGAAACCTTCCCTGGAGTGTACACAGCATCTCACCCAAGTTTCATCGCTATCGGATGAATGGTATATGAAATTAAATGGGACTTTGTTGAAACGCTTCGCGCGCCGTTGCTAATTTGTTGATTCTACTCGTGCTCTACCTATTTTTAAAGGGATTTACTAAGCTAGAAACCTTCCCTGGAGTGCACACAAAATCTCAGCCTAGTTTCATCGCTATCGGACGAATGGTATATGAACGCAAACGTGACTTTGTTGAAATGCTTCGCGCGTCGTAGCTCATTTGTTGAATCTAATCGTGCGCTGCCTATTGTAAAGCGGATGTACTAAGCCAGAAAATTTCCCTGCAGTGTACACAACATTTTACGCAAGTTTCATAGCTATCGGACGAATGGTATATGAATGCATTCGGGACTTTGTTGAAATGCTTCGCGCATCGTCGCTCATTTGTTGAATCTACGCGTGCGCTACCTATTGTGAAATGGATTTACTAAGTCAGAAACCTTCCTTGGAGTGTACTCAACATCTCACCCAAGTTTCATCGCTATCGGACGAATGGTATATGAATGCATACGGGACTTTGTTGGAATGCTTCGCGCATCGTCGCTCATTTGTTGAATCTACGCGTGCGCTACCTATTGTAAAATGGATTTACTAAGTCAGAAACCTTCCTTGGAGTGTACTCAACATCTCACCCAAGTTTCATCGCAATCGGACGAATGGTATATGAACACATACGGGACTTTGTTGAAATGCTTCGCGCATCGTCGCTCATTTGTTGAATCTACGCGTGCACTACCTACTGTAAAATGGATTTACTAAGTCAGAAACCATCCTTGGAGTGTACTCAACATCTCACCCAAGTTTCATCGCAATCGGACGAATGGTATATGAACACATACGGGACTTTGTTGAAATGCTTCGCGCATCGTCGCTCATTTGTTGAATCTACGCGTGCGCTACCTATTGTAAAATGGATTTACTAAGTCAGAAACCTTCCTTGGAGTGTACTCAACATCTCACCCAAGTTTCATCGCAATCGGACGAATGGTATATGAACGCATAGGAGACATACACACCCACAGACAAACTATCACGTAAGATTGATTTTTATATATATAGAAGAAGAAGACTAGCTGAAGTACCCGTGCTTCGCTACGTGTCATAAATAAATTGAAATGTGAAGGTGACAGGGGATAGGCGAGGTGCTGCGCGAAGGAGAGTTATAATGAAACATTTTGTCCAGCTACACCGCTTGGCAGTTACCTTGTTTTATAGCACACAATTACGTTTTACTCGCTAACAGTTGGAGATACACGAAAAGTGATAAGGACCATTCTGATAGAAATTTAAATTCTAAACCTAGTATATGCCATCAAAAGTTTGCTATTTCTTAGCGTTCTCTTTTTATTTGAAACAAGCTGTACCCGGCATGCGTTGCAATGCCAATCAAAGAAAGTGTTGGCGTTGAAATTCTGTTTCTTGAAGTGCTTTTGGATACACAACATGTTAACTGCCTCTAAGCTATCATAAAATGGATTTTCTAATTTAGAACCATTCGAGGGAGCGTGCACAACAACTTTCAAAATATTTCATCGCTGTCACTCATTTGTTGAATCTAATCGTACGCTACCTATTGTGAAATGGATTTACTAAGTCGAAACCCTTCCCTGGCGTGTACCCAATGACTCATCAATGATTCAACGCAATCGGATGAATGGTATATGCACGTATAGGGGTTTTTGTTTAAACGATTCGTGCGCTGTCACTCATTTGTTGTATCTACTCGTGCGCTACCTATTGAGAAATGTATTACTAAGTCGAAGCCCTTCCCTGGCGTGTACACAATAACTCATCAAGGTTTCATCGCAATCGAAGAATGTTATATGAACGCAATACGGTAGGGAATTTTGTTGAAACGCTTCGCGCGTCGTCACCCATTTGTTGCATCTACTCTTGCGCTACTTATTGTGAAATGGATTTACTAAGTCCCCTTCCCTGGCAGGTACAAAATAACTGATCAATGTTTTATCGCAATCGGATGAATAGTATATGAACGCATACCTGATTTTGTTTAAACGATTCGCACTCCGTCACTCATTTGTTGAATCTACTCGTGCGCTACCTACTGTAAAATGTATTTACTAAGTTAGAAACCGTCACGCAAGTGTCCACAACATCTCACCCAAGTTTCATCGCTATCGTCGTTCATTTGTCGAATCTACTCGTGTGCTACCTACTGTGAAATGTATTTACTAAGACAGAAACCTTCCTTGGAGTGTCAACCATATTTCACCCGAGTTTCACCGCTAACGGCAGAATGGTATATGACCTTATACGGGACTTTGTTGAAACGCTTCGCGCGTCGTCCCTCATTTGTTGAATCAACTTGTGCGCTGCATATTGTATAGGGGATTTACTAAGCCAGACATTTTCCATGACGTGTACACAACATCTCACCCAAGTTTCATAGGTACGGACGAATGGTACATGTATGCATACGGGACTTGGTTGAAACGCTTCGCGTGTCGTCGCTCATTTGTTGATTCTACTCTTGCGCTACATATTGTAATATGGATGTACTCAGCCAGAAACCTTCCCTGGAGTGTACACAACATCTCACCCAAGTTTCATCGCAATCGGATGAATGGTATGTGAACGTATACGGGACGTTGTCGAAACGCTTCGCGCGTAGTCACTCATTTGTTGAACATAAACGTGCGCTTCGTATTGTAAAATGGATTTACTTAGCCAGAAACCTTTCCTGGAGTGTACACAACAATTCACCAAACATTTATCACTATCAGACGAATGGTATATGACTTTATACGGGACTTTGTTGAAACGCTTCGCGTGTCATCGCTCATTTGTTGAATCTGCTGGTGCGCTACCTATTGTAAAATGTATGTACTAAGCCAGAAACCTTCCCTGGAGTGTACACAGCATCTCACCCAAGTTTCATCGCTATCGGATGAATGGTATATGAAATTAAATGGGACTTTGTTGAAACGCTTCGCGCGCCGTTGCTAATTTGTTGATTCTACTCGTGCTCTACCTATTTTTAAAGGGATTTACTAAGCTAGAAACCTTCCCTGGAGTGCACACAAAATCTCAGCCTAGTTTCATCGCTATCGGACGAATGGTATATGAACGCAAACGTGACTTTGTTGAAATGCTTCGCGCGTCGTAGCTCATTTGTTGAATCTAATCGTGCGCTGCCTATTGTAAAGCGGATGTACTAAGCCAGAAAATTTCCCTGCAGTGTACACAACATTTTACGCAAGTTTCATAGCTATCGGACGAATGGTATATGAATGCATTCGGGACTTTGTTGAAATGCTTCGCGCATCGTCGCTCATTTGTTGAATCTACGCGTGCGCTGCCTATTGTAAAATGGATTTACTAAGTCAGAAACCTTCCTTGGAGTGTACTCAACATCTCACCCAAGTTTCATCGCTATCGGACGAATGGTATATGAATGCATACGGGACTTTGTTGAAATGCTTCGCGCATCGTCGCTCATTTGTTGAATCTACGCGTGCGCTACCTATTGTAAAATGGATTTACAAAGTCAGAAACCTACCTTGGAGTGTACTCAACATCTCACCCAAGTTTCATCGCAATCGGACGAATGGTATATGAACACATACGGGACTTTGTTGAAATGCTTCGCGCATCGTCGCTCATTTGTTGAATCTACGCGTGCGCTACCTATTGGAAAATGGATTTACTAAGTCAGAAACCTTCCTTGGAGTGTACTCAACATCTCACCCAAGTTTCATCGCTATCGGACGAATGGTATATGAACACATACGGGACTTTGTTGAAATGCTTCGCTCATCGTCGCTCATTTGTTGAATCTACGCGTGCGCTACCTATTGTAAAATGGATTTACTAAGTCAGAAACCTTCCTTGGAGTGTACTCAACATCTCACCCAAGTTTCATCGCTATCGGACGAATGGTATATGAACACATACGGGACTTTGTTGAAATGCTTCGCTCATCGTCGCTCATTTGTTGAATCTACGCGTGCGCTACCTATTGTAAAATGGATTTACTAAGTCAGAAACCTTCCTTGGAGTGTACTCAACATCTCACCCAAGTTTCATCGCTATCGGACGAATGGTATATGAACACATACGGGACTTTGTTGAAATGCTTCGCGCATCGTCGCTCATTTGTTGAATCTACGCGTGCGCTACCTATTGTAAAATGGATTTACTAAGTCAGAAACCATCCTTGGAGTGTACTCAACATCTCACCCAAGTTTCATCGCAATCGGTTGAGTGGTATATGAATGCATAGGAGACATACACACCCACAGACAAACTATCACGTAAGATTGATTTTTATTATATAGATTGAAATATGAAGGTTTGAATCCAAATGGTGTAGTGACGTCCCTTAAATGGTCGCCGTCTTTAAATAGTGCAAAGTATCGAAATCAAAAGTAGCCTATACCTATATTAACCAGGTAAATCAGCTACTTCCATGTAAAATTTCATGTAAATCGGACCAGTGGTTCTTTGGTGATCGAGTAATATACAGACACATACAATCTCACTTTTATATATTAGTATGGATGTAGTTTTTTGATGTACGAAAAACGTAATTAGAAAGCACCCATGTTTAAGTACAAAAGGAGCCTGGTCATGGCTTCTAATGATTACTTTGAGAATTATTGGTGACGTCAGTTACCTGTAGGTTTGTTACAGTACTGTATCTGGTGTGGGCAGTGAAGGAGGTAATTTTCTGTACAAATTATTTACTCTTATAGTCATGTCTTAAGTAGAAAAGAGGGAGTGTACACTGCGTGGTTAATCATTTTAAGTGACTGTTTCATTTTGGTTGCTACAAATTATTCTGGTTCTGTTAGTCTTAGTCAAGTCACATCACAGTTATTGTATTCCTGATTTGTAATAAAAAAGATGGCCGGTACAGGTTAACAATGTAAAAAATTAAAAACAATGCAGCATAAAAACATTAGGATTAATAAAACATAAACGTAAACATATTAGTGGTAGAACACACCTTAACGGAGAGTATATCACAACAATACAATATATTGCGCGTGATACCTTCCGTCATAAGGTAAAGATTCAAAATCTCCCGTAACAGCAGCGGCATCAAGAGTATGCTATTAGACCCAAAATGTCACATTTAGACGACCACGTGGATTAGCGGCTAACATTCTCGGCTGTCGCCTTGGAAGTCCGAGTTTGAATCCGGCTCTGCCAAGAAATTTTAATTCTGATCTGAGAGCTGGAAAGGGGTTCACTGCGCCTCCCGTGGCAAAACTTGGAAGATGTTTCCCGTGGTTTCCCACTTCTACTCGAAGCAAATACAGGGACAGTTTCTAACTGAAGGCAACAGCAACCTCATTTTTAATCCTCACCTGAATTACAAATACACACACTACTACAGCCATCACAGTAACACTGATTATGCTATCAGAAAAAAACATACACACTTAAGTTCATGGGGCTACATGGCCATGATGTCGCCAAGCCTCTAAATCAATCAACAATAACAGAATCATGTAAGCTCATTTAATCTTAATACTAAGTTTCGTGATTATATCTATAGCAGTTGTTACGTTAGGTCGCGTGTAGGGTTAGCCGATGTATTTGTTTTTATTATTATTTTAATTCCCTACATCGACCCTTGTTAATAAAATTTAAAGAAAACTAAATTTTCAGATTTTTAAGGCGTTCAGATTCCTAATATTCTTATCGTGGTTTGGATAGAAAATGGAGGCCCATGACCTGGTGTTTACGTCTTGACTGTAGTCATGGAGAAAATGGAGTTGCATGGCCCCGTACAGAGACAGGTGGAAACCTGGTGATCACTTCTTGAGGTAGTGTTGCCGTTGAGAAAATTGAGTGGCATGGCCTCTTACCGAGATAGAATGAAACTTGGTGGACCCGCCTTGTGCTATTGTTGCCATAGAGATGGCCAGCCCAGCCGTTCCTTCATAAGTTAATTTTCTGAATTTATTAGCCTTTGCTCGAGTGCAAATAGGCTAATATCAGAAGAATGAGAAAGACTATCGAAAATTCATGTAGGCAGCCGTTCCATCTGGGTCCTAAACTATGTGTATGCACAATTTGTTTGAGATTGGTGGAACGGTGTAGATTTTTATACGGAACAAATATACATACCCACATACCCACATACATACCGACTTTCACTTTTATATATACTGTAAGATTACATGAAGATTATTGTGTAGCTGTTTGATTCAAACTTCAATCGCATGGTTAGGACACAAGAAATAAAAGCGGGATTTTAACATTTCGCTCAGCCGCCATCTTGTTGTTATAAAAATAATTTAAATGAATTAGATGCCAGTCGATTAAAATTTGTATAAACATATACCGTATCAAGTTTCACTGCGCTCGGATGGTTAAAACGCAAGAAACGTCCATTTGAATATTTCAAATTCGCGTCGCCGCCATGTTGGATTTGTGAACGCCAGGTTATTGAACGCCCTATAGGCGAACTTACGCTTATAGCCTCTAAACTCCTACAAAATGTCAGTTTGATTGCTGTAGTAGATTAATAGATATTGAGAACCGTCTAAATATTTCGGATGATCACCATGTGGGATTTTAATATATGTAGGCCATAGAGTTATGTACTATTAGATGATGATTATTGTGTACGTTCATTATGCAAATGTTGATTTGGATCGCATGCATAGAACACAAGAAATAAAAACTTAATTTTCAAAATTCTTACTGCCGCCATCTTGCGACTACGAAAACAATTGAACTAAATTAGATACCAGTGCATTACAATGTGTATAATCATTTGCTGTACGAAGTTTCATTGCGTTTGGATCATTAAATCGCGAGAAAAGTCTATTTTAAACTTTCAACTTCGCTTGGCCGCCATGTTCGTTTTGTAGTTAACCGGTTTTTGAAAGTCTCATAGATGCAATTCCAGCTGTGCCCTTTATCTCCGTACAAAATTTCATGGTGATACCGGTAATAGTTTCAGGGATATAGAATGCCGGTGAAATATTTCGCACAGCCACCATCTTGAGGATATGTAAACAATTGAACGAAGTTAGATGTCGGTGCATTACAATGTGTATAAACATATACTGTACAAAGTTTCATTGCGTTTGGTGGGTTAAATCGCGAGAAACGTCTATTTGAAAGTCACAACTTCGCTTGGCCGCCATGTTAGTTTTGTAGTTACCAGGTTTTCAAAAGGCACATAGGTGAACTTCTAGTAGTTCCCTTTATCACCGTACAAAATTCCAGGGTGATATCTGTAATAGTTTCGGAGATATTGAATGCTGGTGAAATACTTCGCACAGCCGCCATGTTGCATTCGTGAGACGTAACAAAATTTGAAGGGCACGGTCGGGGTCGCCCGGAATAGTGCTATGAACTTAGCGAGTTTGAATGAAATCGCTCCAGCCGTTTAGATGTTATTAGGGGGGGGGGGACACACACCATCACACACACGCACACACTGACAGACACACGGACAAAAGGTGATCTCATAAGCCTTTTTTTTTTTTTCATAAATGAAAATAGGCTAAAAATCGAGCAAAATAATACAACTCTGTTATTATTAGAACCCCAGCCAGCCGGGTGAGAGACCAACGCTGTAACCACAGACCTAATTATGTCCACCCAAGTTTCATGTTATCAATCAATTTAGATACAACGACTTTGCAAATAATGTCTTTGACTAAACGGTTTCTTCTCTTGAGTATATTTCAAACAAAGTTCATTTGATACAAAGTTCATATTATTTACATCAGTAGGCTATATTGCATGCAAAAAACTCAAATTAGTGAAATATAGGTCAGAACGAGAGATCAGCTGCCATCTAGTGTGTAACCGATACGGATCAGCTCTTTAAAGCCACTTCTGGACTATAATATTACAATATCTATATATTTAAAACACTAAGCTGTTTTTTGTACACACGAGATTGTGAAAACGACTTAACCGATTGGCTTCGTAAGACATTCTAACGAAAGCTCTTGGCATGCAGATTTGCAGAGTTTCTTTAAAAGGAAAATATATGTTACGGTATATTTTTAAATGATTAAAGAAATATGTAATATTTGACACTCCCGCGCATGCGCACAATGGCCTTTCTCAACAAGGAAAATGGCGATTCCGGTCGCGTCTAACTGAGATCTTTGTTTATGAGAATTAAAAAGGGTCTCCAATAATGTTCATTATGTTTTTACAATATGCATTGAAATAGAATTATATTAAATAAACCACAAATTGAAGGACTTAAACTGCAGGTTGAGTGTGTATACTGGTTAGATAGCTTAATACTGAAGTGTCCCATAGTTGTCTGGTTGGCCAAGGGGATAAGGTTACTGCCTACGAATATGTATTATGCATGATCGAGAGGGTTCGATTCCTACCTCGGATATGTTTTTTTTATTTTGTTACAAGTGCATCGCGTTTCAATTTGATAGTTATTTGCAAGAAGTATAAAGGAAGGGAACATTATTTATGATGTTCCCACGATATATACAGGAATACAATTATACACAACGGAAAATGTCGAAACACGTAGTCGAGTGTTTAGGGCCTATGTAGTTAAAGTATCTTAATATTGCGTATCATAACAAGTCGTTCGGTAGCTCAGGTCGTAAAGGCAAGAAATCTTAATTTATGCATCGCGCAATGGATGCTGTTCGAGTCCCACCTCCGACATGTTTTTTTATTTCTGTATTTTTATTTCTTGGTATTGCTATTCCATTGTCAAAACATATTTAAATCTTAGCATTCCCGTAAACTAAGGAATTCGTATATATTTTAAATTAATATAGAAAATTGCAGAATTCTTTCCCCTCACGCATGCGTACAATCACCTTGCCTCATGACAGTCATGGCGGTTACAAGTGCATCGCGTTTCAATTTGATAGTTATTTATAAGAAATATAGAAGAAGTGAACATTATTTGTGACGTTCCCACGATGTATAGGCTACTGGAATACATTTATACACGACGGAAAATGTTGAAACACGTAAACTGACAGTCGAGTGTGTAGGGCCTATGTCATCAAACTGTCTTGATATTGCGCACTATTACAAGCGGTTCGGTAGCTCAGGTCGTAGAAGCGAGAAATCTTAATTTATGCATCGCGCAATGGAAGCAGTTCGAGTCCCACCTCCGACATGTTTTTTTTATTTCCGTATTTTTATTCCTTGGTATTGCTATTCCATTGTCAAAAATATTTAACTCTTGGCATTCCCCTAAACTAAGGAATTCGTATATTTTTAAATTAATATAGAATTCTCGCCCCTCACGCATGCGTACAATCGCGTTTGATAGTTATTTGTCTGTCATGTCTGTTAGGTAGTCAGCCCGAAGGCTGGTTGGATCCTCAAAAAGCACCGCCGTTACGTTATGTGAGTAGATACCCACAAAAACCCAAGGCAGCGCTATATTGAGAAATTCTAGGCAAGAAGAGGAGTGAGGTAGCTTGCCATTGCTTTCCTCACCGAGTCAGAACAGTAGTCCTAACCCTATGAGTAGAACCTTTCACAGCATCCACAGGCACTGACTGTGCCCTGAAGGCCATTACTAAGCACCACCCATACCTCAGTAGCTTCCATATAATCACAGCCATGAGTGAGACTGAGATATCGGTGAAAAGCCACCTTTTACTCTAGCCTGTGCCAACTGACAAATGCAAATGTACTGTATTCATCAAGAGATGGCAAACAGGCCATGATAGTTATTTATTAGAAGTATAAAAGAAGTGAACATTATTTATGACGTTCCCACGATATATACTGGAATACAATTATACACGACGGAAAATGTTGAAATATGTATACTGACAGTTAAGTGTGTAGGGCCTATGTTGTTTAACTAACTTAATATTGAGTGGTATTACCAGTGTTTCGGTAGCTCAGGTCGTAGCGTCAGACACTTAATTTATGCATCGCGCAATGGGAGCTGTTCGAGTCCCACCTCCGTCACCTTTCTTTCCGAATTGTTATTTCTTGGTATTGCTATTCCATTGAGAAAACATATTTTACTCTTAGCATTCCCGTAAACTAAGAAATTCGGCGCGATTGACATTGCCATATATATATTTAAAACCCTAAGGTAACAAAAGCATACACCACTGTTACAGATTAAATAATGAATATGAAAGCCAGATACTTCTTACAGAATTCTTGAATTCCTCGGAATTTTGCTTCCACATATTCATACTCCTAATGTTCGAGCCACAGTTATGCTCCTTAGGAATCTGGACATTTCTCAAAAGCTCCTAATTGGTGCCAGATTAATTGTAAGAATTATGCATGAGAATTGCTTGGATTTGGAAATAATAAGTGCAGATAATATTGGGCAGAGAGTTCTAATCCTTCGACTTTATTTAACACCATCCGATGAAACACTTCCATTTTCGTTTAGAGCACCAATTTGCAATCGCTTGCCATACCTTATCACAATCAATAAAGCTGAAGGGGGAACTCTCGAACGTGTAGGTCACTATTTACCTCATCAAGTTTTCAGTCGTTGCCTCCGTAGCTCGCCTCTGTAGCGTAGTGGTCAGCATGGTTAGCTGCCGCCCCGTCCTGAGTTCAATTTCCGGCTCTGCCACGAACTTTGAAAAGTGGTATGAGGACTGGAACGGGGTATACTCTGCCTCGGGTGGTCCAAATGAGTAGAGGGGTTTCAATTCCCACCTCAGCCATCCTCGAAGTAGTTTTCCGTGGTTTCCCATTTTGTCTTCGGGAAAATGTCGGGATGGTACCTACCGTAAGGCCACGGCCGCCTCCTTCCCACTTCCTTGCCTAACCCTCCCACTCTTACCATCCCTTCATCAGGTCCCTGATCGTTTTGCAAGTGAGGCCGCCTGGGCGTAGTGCTGGTCACACACCCGAGTTGTATCCCCGACTCAGAGTCACAAGCTCCAGGACACTGCCTTTAGAGGCGGTAGAGGTGGGACCCCTCGCTTAATCCGTTGGAAAAGACAACCCTGGAGGAGAAAAAGGTTAACGCAAACGTAACGTAACGCAAGTTTTCAGTAATGGCCAGTTATATGTTGCAAAGTCGATCTTTCTCTGTAATCATAAAGAGAATGCATATAAGAAAGTCCTACAGTAAATATTTTCCCAATGACCGTTATGTTTTGCACATCATCGCATTTCTTCGTTATATTCCAAAATTATAAGCGACGGTTTGCGGCCAGTTGTATTAGACCCCTCAGAGTTCTTGAATTCCTTGGAATTATAAGATTTGCCTCCACATACTCTAAACGCTTGACCCATAGTTATGCTGCTTAGAAATCTGAAGGTTTCCCAAGGGCTCCTAAATGCAACCATATTGCTTGGATTTGGAAATAATAAGTGCAGTAAAAATTAGGCCAAGAGGTCTAATCCTTCGACTTGATTTAATACCATCCGATATAACACTATAATAATTATTTTAAGAGGCAATATTTTCCAATTCGTTTGGCATACTCTATCAAAATCAATTAAGCTCAAGGGGAAACTCTGGAACGTACAGGTCTCAATTTGTCTCATCAATTTTTCAGTCATTGCCAGCAGTATTTTGCAATGTTAAGAGTGCAATCTTTTGACGCCCTTATAGTTTCAATAGAGCCAAAAAATAATCGTACAAAGAATGTACATTAGGCCTATATAAGGAGATTCTTCAGTAAATATTTTCCCTTTGACCGTCATGTTTTGACGGGTTTCAACTAGTAAACTTTTAATTTCGTACGGGCCACGTACTTTAGAACAGTTTAAACGATTCTCGGTTCGATAATCGGAACTGGTGGATCCCATGTTATGGATTATAAAGTTTGCATAATTCACTCGGCCGCCATCCTGAAATGGTACCTTGTCGTTTGGGCTCAAAACGCGTACTATATGAAGGTATGTTGTTACCAAATTTGGTAAAGATCCGATGATTAGTTTGGTCGGAATTAAATTGTAAGTTTTGACCATTTCAGTGGCCGCCATTACGTTTTGGTAAAGACGGTGGCAATTTAAAACATGACACTGAGGTGCCCTTTGCTGGTGCTACCATTGTACCAAATTTCGTTCAATTCGGTTTCGTCGTGTTTGACATGATAGGGGGGATACACATTACAAATACCACACACACACATACACACTCACACACAGACAGACACACCCTTTTTCGCTCTGTGTGGATCGCATAAGTCTACCTTAATTTTTTGCAAACATCGAAAGAGGGCTAAAAATATTCACTATAAAAATTTGAAATCCATTGAATAACCTTCCAAATATAAAATGAAATCTTCCACCTTTAACTAGTGACGTGCAGAATTCGAACATAACTGGTGAGGTGAGGTCTACGAGACTCCTGCCAAATATATCTCAATAAGAAACACTTGCCACTTCATACAAATAATGTCATGTTATCTGTTTCAGCATGCAATAATCTTTCGTAATAAATTAATACTAGATGAAACCCGTCAAAACATGACGGACAATGGAAAACAAAATTACTGAAGAAGCTTCTTATATAAGTTACATTGTTTGTACGATTACTTTTTAGCACTATTGAAACTTTAAGGGTGTCAAAAGATAGCACTCTCAGCATTGCAACATATTGCTGGTCATGACGGAAAACGTGATGAGGTCATCATCATATTGCACAGTTTCCAGCCACTGGCCGGGTCTGTTTGGAACACAAGCCTCTCCAACATCTTCTGTCTTCCCACCATCTCTCAGCCTCCACCCTTGTCCAGTCTTCTCCTCTCTTCTTCACGCTTTCTTCCACCCCCTTCAGCCACCTGTCTCTCGGTCTCCCTCTTGGTCTCTTTCTTTCCCACTTCGTCTCGTGTATCCTCCTGGGTATCCTCTTATCCTCCATTCGTTTTACATGTCCATACAATCTAAGTCTAGATTTCTCTATACCATCCTGTAATGGTTCCTCCTTCATTAATTCTCTGGTCCTCTCATATCTTATTCTGTCCCTCTTTGTAGCTCCAATACTGCTTCTCAAGAACCTCATCTCACTGGCCTGTATTTTGCTCTTCACCCTTCCTTTCATAACCCAGGCCTCCAAGGCATACGTCAGGATAGGGACATAGTACGTCCGATATATGATCTTTTTGCTGTTCTGAGGGACATCCTTGCTCCATAACATGCTTCTCACACTCCTCCGGAATGCTTCTGCCTGTCTTCCCCGCTCATTTATTTCTCTATCGTTTCTTCCATTCTCTTGCATCAGGCTACCCAGATACTTGAAACTCTCCACTTCCTTCAGCTGTTCCCCACCAATTGATATTCCTGTTGAGGTTCTTTCCTTTTTTCCTTGTTGTGATCACCATCTCACTCTTATTTATGCTAAATTTCATCCCATAACCTTGTATTATTCCTTCCCACACGTCCAACAGTTCCTGTACCTCCTCCTCCTCCTTGTTTCCCCAAATCATCAAATCATCTGCAAGCACCATTGCTTTCATCTTTCCTTCCCCAATTACTTGTGCCACTCGGGTCATTATGTCATCCATCACCACAATGAAAAGTAACGGTGACAGTGCACTTCCTTGTTTCAGGCCGTTTCTCTGTTCCAACCAGTCCGATCTCTCTCCTCCCACTTTCACACAGCTCACGCTTCCCTTGTACATCTCCTTTATCCTCCTTATAGTCCATTTTTCTATTCCTCTATCCTCCAGGGACTTCCATACTTTGTTTCTGCATACACTGTCATATGCTTTCGCAATGTTCAGGAAGGCCATCAGTAGATCTGTTCCATACTCATAGTGCTGTTCTTGTAACTGCCTCATAGCAAAAATCATGTCCACTGTGGACCTTCCTGCTCTGAAGCCAGATTGTTCTTCCCTCATCCCTCCTTCTATCCTTGTCCTAATTCTCCTTTCCAAAACTTTCTCAAACAACTTTGCACAATGACTCATCAGTGTTATTCCCCGATAGTTTCTGCATTCTGTTCTACTACCTTTCTTGAAGATAGGGACAATTGTTCCCTTTTTCCAGCCCTCTGGGGTCTTCCTTTCCTTCCATGCTGTCATCATCAGTCGGTACAACCATTGTATCCCCACCTCTCCTGCTGCTCTCACCAACTCCACACTCAACTCATCCACACCCGGTGCCTTCCCTCCTTTCATCTTCCTCACTGCATCTTCCACGTCTTTCCATGTTAAGTCCTTTTCTGTTTGCAGTTCATCTACTGTACCTCTTCCCCGATTTCTTCCTCCTCGCCGTGGTTTCCATTTTGGTTCAGGAGTTCTTCAAAATATTCTTTCCACATTTTCTTCAGTTCTTCCCTATTTTCTATCTCTTTTCCCCTTTTGTTCACCATTCTAACATAATCCGTAGTATCCTTCCGCCTCTTATTCTTTACCATCCCATACAGGACCTTTTTTGTACCTTCACTATCCTGCTGGTCATGACTGAAAACGTGATGAGGTAAACAGCCCAATACGTTCAAGAGTTTCTCTTTGAGCTTGATTGCTTGTGATAAAGTAGGCCGAGCGAATAGGACATTGTTGCCTATTAAAAGAAAATGTACAGTACCTGCAAGTGTTTTATCGGAAGGTGTTAAATCAAGTCGTAGGATTTGAGCTCTCTGCCTAATTTTACTGCACCTATTATATCCGAATCCAAGCAATTTCTTACATAATTCTTACAATCTATATATTTAAAACAGTAAGGTGATTTTTGTTACCACGAGATTGAGAGAACGACAGATCCGATTTACTTCGTAGAGCACTCTAACGAAAGCTCTTGGCCTCGAGATTTGCAGAGTGTCTCTAAAATAAACAAATATATTACGGTATATTTTTAGCCTACTTTCGATTCTTGCAAAAAATGAAAGTAGACTTATGAGATCAACACAGGGCGAAAAAAGTGTGTCTGTCTGTGTGTGTGTGTGTATGTGTGTGTGTGAGTCTGTGTGTGTGTGTGTGTCTGTGTGTGTGTGTGTGAGTGTGTGTACTCTGAATGTCTGTCCCCCCCTATCAATTCGAACACGGTGAATGCGAATTGAACGAAATTTGGTACAAAGGTAGCACTAGCAAAGGACACCTCAGTGTCATGTTTTATATCGCCGCCATCTTGACGGAAACGTAATGGCGGCCACACAAATGTTCAAAGCTTAAATCAAATTACGACTAACCTAATCATCCGATCTCTACCAAATTTTGCAACAACATACCTTTATGGGGGGAGCATCCTTTGACCAAACTAATAGGTCATCAGCGTAATAGTTAGCGGATGGCGGCCATCTTTGTGTGAAAATCGATTCCCCCTATTAATTCGAACACGGTGCAACCGAATGGAACGAAATTTGGTACAGAGGTAGTACTAACAAAAGGCACCTCAGTGTTATGTTTTATATCGCTGCCATCTTGACTAAAACGTAATGGCGGCCACACAAATGTTCAAAGCTTAAATCAAATTACGACTAACCTAATCATCCGATCTCTACCAAATTTTGCAACAACATACCTTTACAGAGGAAGCATCCTTTGACCAAATGACTAGGTCATTAGCCTAATAGTTTGCGGATGGCGGCCATCTTTGTGTGAAAATCAATTCCTCCTATTAATTCAAACACGGTGAAACCGAATGGAACGAAATTTGGTACAGAGGTAGCACTAGCAAAGGGCACCTCAGTGTCATGTTTTATATCGCCGCCATCTTGACAGAAACGTAATGGCGGCCACACGAATATTCAAAGCTTAAATCAAATTACGATTAAACCAATCATCCGATCTCTACCAAATTTTGCAACTACATACCTTTATGGAGGTAGCATCCTTTGACCAATCTATTAGGTCATTCGCCTAATAGTTTGCGGATGGCGGCCATCTTTGTGTCAAAATCGATTCCCCCTATTAATTCAAACACGGTGAAACCGAATGGAACGCAATTTGGTAAAGAAATAGCATTAGCAAAGGGCATCTCAGTGTCATGATTTATATCGCCGCCATATTGACAGAAACGTAATGGCGGCCACACAAATGTTTAAAGCTTAAATCAAATTACGACTAACATAACCATCCGATCTCTACCAAACTTTGCAACAACATACCTTTATGGAGGGAGCATCCTTTGACCAATCTAATAGGCCATTAGCCTAATAGTTTGCGGATGGCGGCCATCTTTATGTCAAAATTGATTCCCCCTATTAATTCGAACACGGTGGAACCGAATGAACGAAATTTGGTACAGAGGTAGTACTAGCAAAGGGCACCTCAGTGTCATGTTTTATATCGCCGCCATCTTGACGGAAACGTAATGGCGGCCACACAAATGTTCAAAGCTTAAATCAAATTACGATTAGCCTAATCATCCGATCTCTAGCAAATTTAGCAACAACATACCTTTATGGAGGGAGCATCCTTTGACCAAACTAATAGGTCATCAGCCTAATATTTTCCGGATGGCGGCCATCTTTGTGTGAAAATCGATTCCCCTTATCAATTCGAACACGGTGAAACCGAATGGAACGAAATTTGGTACAGAGGTAGCACTAGCAAAGGGCACCTCAGTGTCATGTTTTATATCACCGCTATCTTGACGGAAACGTAATCGCGGCCACCCAAATGTTAAAAGCTAAAATGTAATTACTACCAACCTAATAATCTAGTCTCTACCAAATTTTGCAACACCGTATCTTTATGTGGGAAACATATTCAGACCAAACTGCAAGAACATCAGCCCAATAGTTTGCAGATGGTGGCCAAGTATGTGTGCAAATCGATTCCCCCATCAATTCAAACACGGTGAAACCGAATTGAACGAAATTTGGTACAGAGGTAACACTAGCAAAGGGCACCTCATATTCATGTTTAATATCCCTATAGCACGTTGTATTTCAACAAGCTACTACAACCAACATTCAATCATACTCCTTGAAAAGGACAAAGAGTTATAACAATACCCATGCGTTTAGGAGAAAGTAAGCTATATGTTCTTTACTGAACATCTTGTTTTAAATTTATATAGAAAATAGCAGAATTCTTTCCCCTCACGCATGCGCACAATCCGCCTGGGGTCATTACAAAATGGCGGTGAGAAGTCCATTAAAATGTAAGTTATTTAATAAGCTTCGATGTAATGGAAAACATACATTAACCAAGTTCTGACAATAAAATATAATAACAGTATGAACGTATACGAATGTGCAACATTGATTTATTTGGATAATGAAATGGATTATTTCCTTCAGACAGCGGCTTTTGAATATAATGAACAGCTGTGTCTGCTGCTTAACATGAGTGCGCGAGTAGCTATGTGGTTAAGACGACTGACTGTGGTTCCAGGAAGCACCGGTTCGATCTCACCTCTCGCCAGTATTTTTTTTTTTTCACCACTGAAATATTGTTTAATCAAGGAGTATTAGTAAGGTCTGTTAAAGATACATATTTCTACATTCCCTCTAAATACGTTTTATTTCCGTTTTACCATTGCATTGCAGCATGTGATCAAAAGAGCAAACTGTTGTCCGCAGTACGCCGTTTAAATATCTGCAATCATTTTCTACAACTGACAACAGATGGCAGTACATCGCCCATATAGATCCAGTAACTGACAGCAGATGGCAACACCATTGCATCGATATATTAAAAACACAAGACATGGCACGTTTTCACGTGATGGAAAATTATAAAGGAGGGAAATATTTAAGAAGGGAAATGTTGAGGAACATTAACCGACAATTGAATGTGTAGGCTAGGTTGTTTATGTACCTTAATATTGCAATTTCTTCCCAATGCTTCGCTGGTCAAGTTATTAGAGTCCTAGACTAAAAGTTATAATTATGCACCGTCGATATACTCTTAAATTATTAAAAAAAATCCTCTCGGCACGCCGGAAGGCGGAGGTAGATTTCACCGGGCAATCTAGGGGATAGGCTATAATAGGCAAAATATGCAGGTTTTCGTAGGAGGATCAGACCTCATTTATTGCGAGAAAGTATTTTACAATTGGAGGTTAGTTAACATTTTTTCGTCTTTCTATGCATACTTTTAACATTTTACTGTCTTATGGGGATGGTAACCTTCTTGTCATTTGGGGTTAATTTTTATACTTGTGATCACACTGTCCTTATGCAAGGTTTGGAACTAATGTGTAACTATCTAACAGTCTGTTACTTCTTCACGCAAAATTTTATCTCCCGCAGAGATGTTGGTTGGTTCCTCAGTTTAGGGACTGCGACAAGGTGGTCATGTAACCCCGTGTACATTGGGTGTGTGTAGAATCTGTCTGATAAACGGTGTTATTTTTGATGACTGTATTAGTCTGTAATTCAGGTAAGGTCTGCAGACGGTCAATTTTAAGTAGTTGTACCTAATTTTGTACCAAATACTAACGTCAACGACACCTAGCTGTGAAATTGGCTGCTAGATGCCACCGCAACCAGCAACTTGCAACGAATGTTGTAACTTCCCCTCCGAAGGAAAGCATGCTGACGGATTTCTAGCGCTCTTAGAAAATCCGGCGACTTTGGCCGGCTTTGAACCAGCACCTTGGGCATAGAAGTTCAGCATGCTACCGG
The DNA here is from genome assembly GCA_946902985.2 of Meconema thalassinum. NCBI lineage: Eukaryota > Metazoa > Arthropoda > Insecta > Orthoptera > Tettigoniidae > Meconema > Meconema thalassinum. The sequence goes on from OX336388.2 coordinate 2,005,375,698, forward strand.
TTAGCCGCTTCCCACATAGTCAGATGGAACAAGAAGTTCCGTGACGAACTAAAGAGCCTACTTTTCTTAAAATTAAGATTCATGCCATAGATTAATCTACAGTATATGAACCTATCTAGAATAATGACGAAATTAAGTGGGTAATATCGAAATGTCTTAATTAGTTCGAAATAAGGTATACTAGGCATAATGTAGCCTAATAGAGCAATACAGTTGGCAGCTCTGGTGACTGAATATATTCTTACTTCCATCTCCTAAGGTACAGAATACAAAATGTGGTTGAAGTCCAAAGGACGTTACATGGATTTAGACATTGGGTCTATTAGCACACGTAAAAGCATGTTGGCAACAATGTCATGCGAGTGCTGGTCAGAAATAATCTGAAATATTATATATTTGTGTGCAAATTTTGGATGAAATCCATTTGTTGGTATAGAAGTTACATGTATTTAAAAATTGGTCCTATCAGCAGTCTTAGAATCATGTTGGTAGAACGGACGTATATAAGTTACTACAAATTAATGTAAAATGTCGGGTAATTTACGTGTGCATAGTTTAAAGCTGTCGGCTTGCATACTTTCTGATATATTTGGATACAAAATAGAGAACAATTATTAACAGTTGACAGCCCTGGTGGCTCTTAAGAATACACTCAGTCATATATGTTTATGTACACATATTACATACAAAATTTGGTTGAAATCCAATTGATAATGTAGAAGTTATATGCATTTAAAAATTGGACTTATCAGAAGGCTTAAAATTATTTTGGCAACGCTGTCATGTATGGCCACCTGTAAATTAAACTGAAATAGTATTATCTACATGTGTGGCAATTTTAGAATAGCTCCCATGTATACCTTCCAAAATATCCAACATGGAGCTCAAATTTCTAGTGCGTTTTTTTAGCAGTTGGTAGCACTGGCATCACTTTCAAATATGGGCCTGAGATATTCCGGTATACATCTTTACTCATACTAAATTTGGTTTCGATTGTTGCAGCCGTTTAGGAGTTGATAGGGGGGGGGGACACACACACACACACACAGCCAGACAGACAAAAGGACAGACAGACAGAAGGACAGACACATTTTCCCGGATATATCTCATAAGTCTACTTTTTCCTCATTTTTGAAAAGTGTGAAAAGTAGGCTAAAAATGAATGTGATCTCGTCAATGGCGTTGTCTTGGCAACCTCTGATAGATCATCCCTTATCAATTTAAAAGCGTTGTTATGGTAACCTCTGATGGCACTTGGCATTATTTTAAATTCCGAAATTATTTTTCTCATCCCTTGGCGTAATGGTGGGTCATATCAAAAATTCTTTCAGACAAAAGTTTTAGGTAATTATTAGGGGAATATTTTCCATTTTATACGGTTTTGATATTGTGCCTATTAAGAGAGATATGATTAATGTTTCCCGAAAAACCCACTTTTTTCCACCCCTTTGGTCAATGGTTGGTGCTATCAAAAATCGTATTTGACATAAATTTTTGGCACTTATCCGACACATATTATGAACTTTGAATGGATTCGATATTTCACGTATTAAGAGAGTTATAGCGAAATTTCACTTTTTCGAAAAAAGCCCCCCATTTTCACCCCCTTCGACCGATTTTGCCCATTAACGAACTCGACCGAGATTTTATAGGGATACATATTATGTAAAAAATTCAAAGTGATTGGTGCAAAATTACGGCAGTTATCGTGTCCACAAGAAACTGATATATATATATATATATATAGATAGATAGATAGATACATATATACATAAATTATATATAAACTTTTGAACTGACGGTGGTTTTGGGGTCTGGGGGATGTGAAACGCGAAGATATGTCGAAATTTTCCGGAAGTCGAAACATGGTACCCATTGCAATAGTTAGCTTTCTAATGAAATCTACCTAAAAAAGTAGTTTTCCAGGCACTCGCGCGTGTCCCCAATTGCTTTCGCCATGAGAGACACTTGGCAAATATAATTCGTTTGAAGGGCTCCGACATCGTGGTCACTCAGCCCCGTGTACTTGGGTGTGTATGTGTGAAATTTTCTCTGATAACCTGTGTTATTGTGATGGCTGCATTACTGTGTGTATTTGTAATTAAGGTGGTAAATGGCAAGGAGACGGCCAAGGCCTTAAGTTAGGAACCATCCCGGTATTTGGCTTAAGTGGAAGTGGGAAACCACGGAAAACCACATCCAAGATTGTCGAGGTGGGAATTAAACCTTCTTCTTCTTAGTTATACCTCAAGAGACTGAATGTGCCCCGTTTTTGCCCTCAGACCAGAATTAAATTTCTTGGCAGAGCAGGAAATGTAACCCGGGTCTCCGGGGCGATAGACAAGAAAAGGTGGGCCTCCATGTGTTAATACGATTTTTGACATGCACGGGACATAGAATTCAAAAACTGCCTCCGTTAGGGTGACTGTCGAAGTGAGTATTGAGTATAGGCCTATGGTCATTCCAGTAGTTGGCGAAGTGATTCTATGTTCCCCTTCAAAATGTACTGCCATAACCTATAACAGGTGATGGAAATTGCTTATTTAGAGCAGTTTCGTACTGTTTATAACAAAATGAAGAACGTCAGTCTGAGCTGCGTTTTCAAGCTATTGCAAAAAATTTCGCTGGCAGGAACAATTATAAGGAATTTATTTTAAGCGATCAGTCTCATCGCATTCTCCTCACCAACCAACTTGAGTATGACAGTCTCTGGACGGTCATGTTGAACTTCATTGTATAAGACAATTGTTTAATGATTATTTGTTTAGAGTACTGAGTCTAACTACGCAGTTGATTTCGGCAATGGAAGTATTATTTGCCATTTAATATTTAGCGGCTCCGTTATTGCTGGAACTATAGTGTTATCGAATAATACGAAGCCACATTTAAAATCCAATATAAATAGGCCATTTCAGAAACAATTCCAGATATTATGCAGTACAGTGTACTGTAAGGTCTTTGACGATCAAATGTAAACTTTGTTCTACATTGTATTTCTCTTGCGTAAAATCTATGCGTGGTTACTTTGGTCTTTACTGTTGTGAGGGTAAAATTGATCTGCTGGAATATAAAATATTTGCCAAGCTGCAACAATGTAATGATATTAATTTAAAAGTCTTTGAACTTATATCCAGTAGTTCAAACACATACATCAGCGTTAACAGATTGGATGCTGAAGATGAAAGCCAGCTACTTCATTTCCCTATTATTGAATTTTTCAATTCCTTGGAATTAAGTGATTCGCCTCCACATACTCCGAACGTTTGAGCCGTAGTTATGCTCCTTAGAAATCTGAACGTTTCCCAAGGACTCATATTAATATATTAATATATAGATTGTAAGAAATATGTAAGAAATTGCTTGGATTCGGATATAATAGGTGCAGTAATATTAGGCAGAGAGCTCAAATCCTACGACTTGATTTAACACCTTCCGATAAAACACTTGCAGGTACAGTACATTTTCTTTTAATAGGCAACAATGTCCTATTCGCTCGGCCTACTTTATCACAATCAATCAAGCTCAAAGAGAAACTCTTGAACGTATTGGGCTATTTACCTCATCACGTTTTCAGTCATGACCAGCAGGATAGTGAAGGTACAAAAAAGGTCCTGTATGGGATGGTAAAGAATAAGAGGCGGAAGGATACTACGGATTATGTTAGAATGGTGAACAAAAGGGGAAAAGAGATAGAAAATAGGGAAGAACTGAAGAAAATGTGGAAAGAATATTTTGAAGAACTCCTGAACCAAAATGGAAACCACGGCGAGGAGGAAGAAATCGGGGAAGAGGTACAGTAGATGAACTGCAAACAGAAAAGGACTTAACATGGAAAGACGTGGAAGATGCAGTGAGGAAGATGAAAGGAGGGAAGGCACCGGGTGTGGATGAGTTGAGTGTGGAGTTGGTGAGAGCAGCAGGAGAGGTGGGGATACAATGGTTGTACCGACTGATGATGACAGCATGGAAGGAAAGGAAGACCCCAGAGGGCTGGAAAAGGGAATAATTGTCCCTATCTTCAAGAAAGATAGTAGAACAGAATGCAGAAACTATCGGGGAATAACACTGATGAGTCATTGTGCAAAGTTGTTTGAGAAAGTTTTGGAAAGGAGAATTAGGACAAGGATAGAAGGAGGGATGAGGGAAGAACAATCTGGCTTCAGAGCAGGAAGGTCCACAGTGGACATGATTTTTGCTATGAGGCAGTTACAAGAACAGCACTATGAGTATGGAACAGATCTACTGATGGCCTTCCTGAACATTGAGAAAGCATATGACAGTGTATGCAGAAACAAAGTATGGAAGTCCCTGGAGGATAGAGGAATAGAAAAATGGACTATAAGGAGGATAAAGGAGATGTACAAGGGAAGCGTGAGCTGTGTGAAAGTGGGAGGAGAGAGATCGGACTGGTTGGAACAGAGAAACGGCCTGAAACAAGGAAGTGCACTGTCACCGTTACTTTTCATTGTGGTGATGGATGACATAATGACCCGAGTGGCACAAGTAATTGGGGAAGGAAAGATGAAAGCAATGGTGCTTGCAGATGATTTGATGATTTGGGGAAACAAGGAGGAGGAGGAGGTACAGGAACAGTTGGACGTGTGGGAAGGAATAATACAAGGTTATGGGATGAAATTTAGCATAAATAAGAGTGAGATGGTGATCACAACAAGGAAGAAGGAAAGAACCACAACAGGAATAACAATTGGTGGGGAACAGCTGAAGGAAGTGGAGAGTTTCAAGTATCTGGGTAGCCTGATGCAAGAGAATGGAAGAAACGATAGAGAAATAAATGAGTGGGGAAGACAGGCAGAAGCATTCCGGAGGAGTGTGAGAAGCATGTTATGGAGCAAGGATGTCCCTCAGAACAGCAAAAAGATCATATATCGGACGTACTATGTCCCTATCCTGACGTATGCCTTGGAGGCCTGGGTTATGAAAGGAAGGGTGAAGAGCAAAATACAGGCCAGTGAGATGAGGTTCTTGAGAAGCAGTATTGGAGCTACAAAGAGGGACAGAATAAGAAATGAGAGGACCAGAGAATTAATGAAAGAGGAACCATTACAGGATGGTATAGAGAAATCTAGACTTAGATGGTATGGACATGTAAAACGAATGGAGGAGAAGAGGATACCCAGGAGGATATACGAGACGAAGTGGGAAGGAAAGAGACCAAGAGGGAGACCGAGAGACAGGTGGCTGAAGGGGGTGGAAGAAAGCGTGAATATGAGAGGAGAAGACTGGACAAGGGTGGAGGCTGAGAGATGGTGGGAAGACAGAAGATGTTGGAGAGGCTTGTGTTCCAAACAGACCCGGCCAGTGGCTGGAAACTGTGCAATATGATGATGACCTCATCACGTTTTCAGTCATGACCAGCAATATGTTGAAATGCTGAGAGTGCTATCTTTTGACACCCTTAAAGTTTCAATAGTGCTAAAAAGTAATCGTACAAAGAATGTAACTTATATAAGAAGCTTCTTCAGTAATTTTGTTTTCCATATATATATATATTAATATATTAACTAGATGAAACCCGTCAAAACATGACGTACACACTTTGGAACCTAACCGTAACTGGTGGCGTGAGGTCTGCCAGTCCACTTCAAAACTTCAACCTAATGAGGCGAGCTAACCAGGGCCACTAAACTTCCATCAAAGGGGGTATGAAGTGTCAGCACACAGATAAGAAGGTAACCTAAACAGCATATTCCTGCAAGATTTAATTAAAGAACCTGAGATGTTTTTTCTTATTTCTTGGAATCTGGATGACCTCACGTCACCAGTTAAATGTTAAAAAAATGTTAGAATCGAAAGCAAGAAAGTATATCTTGATACTACGGGAAAAATTGTTAAAATCATATGTCTCAAAGAGGTGGGCGCTGAGAATAGTTCCGCATCTGAGACCAGTCTATTAATAATACTCGCTGCAGTGGTTGTTTCTGCGATAAACAATAAAATAATCATAACAATTTGGTTCCCAAAATCTTCAACAACAATAAGACAAGCTCACGTCTGAATTGGTCAAGGTCACACAAAACTACAAACAAAATGTTAAAGGTGCAGAGATTTTCTCCTCCCTCTCGCTGGTTTTAAACAATGTGACCAACGTATAAATTTGAGAGAAACTAATAATGAGGATAACCGATTGTGAGGCAACATTTATGTGTTATTATGATGAATTATAAATGATTTAGTAGAGATCAAGCATACAATGAGGTTATTTCGTGATTGAGTGTGTATTCTGTACATATTTATAGCATACATACAGTTGTCAGAATGGGCTAGCTAATAAAATATTAAAATGAAATGTTGCAGACGGTACCGTCATAACATAGAATTACCTATATTTTGTGCAATCTTCGGATCTTGTTGAACTAGCTCAAATGCATGTCGCGAATTATGTGTTTGCTTGCAATGTGATCTCACAGCAGATTATCTCAGTCTTCAACTCAGTAGTAACTCGGGGCAAACGGGCTCACTATCAATGTATAAAATGTTTCGAGGTAGTGTGCATACACGTATGGTTACGGCTTGTCAACTAAATATATGGAAGGAAATGAAGCAGTATGGAGGCTTGCTCTCCGACCTTCGATTTATTTATAATATTTTCTATTGTAAATACACACTGTCGAGGCTTGTCTACGAACTATCTTAAGAAACTATGCTATTAAAAGATCTACGCTTGAAAATGTTACTTAAACCCCACGCCGGCCTACAAAGAGGTAGTCAGAGAACATATAGCAAAGAAAAAAGTCCTCTCGGCACGCCGGGAGGCGGAGGTAGATTTCACCGGACAAATAGGCAGAATATGCAGGTTTTCGTAGAAGGATCAGACCTCATTTATCGCGTGAAAGTATTTTATAATTGGAGATTAATTAACTTTGTTTTTCGTCATTTTATGCATATTTTAAACATTCTATTGTCTTATGATGACGGTTACCTTCTTGTCATTTGGAGTCCATTTTTATACTTGTGGTCGCACTGTCCTTATGCAAGGTTTCGACACTGATGTGTAACTACGTAACGGTCTGTTACTTCATCACGCAAAATTATATCTCCCGCAGAGATGTTGGTTGGTTCCTCAGTTTAGGGGCTGCGACAACGCGGTCATGTAACCCCGTGTACTTTGGGTGAGTGTAGAATCTGTCTGATAGGCCTAAACGGTGTAAATTGTGATGGCTGTATTAGTCTGTAATTCAGGTAAGGAATGCAGACGCTCAATTTCAAGCAGTAGTTCCTAATGTTGCTACCAGGTACTACCGTCAACGCTACCTAGCTGTGAACTTGGCTACTAGATGCCACCTCAATCAGCAACTCGCAACGAACGTTGGAACTTCCCCTCCAAAGGAAAGCTTACTGAGGGATTTTTAGCGCTCTTAGAAAATCCGACGACTTTGGCCGGCTTTGAACCCGCGACCTTGGTCATAGAAGTTCAGCATGCTACCAGTTCCGATACCGAAGTCGCTTCCCACAGACAGATGGCAAACTGAATGTTATCTCGTGCAGTGGCGTTGTCATAGCAACTGCTGATGGCTCATCCCTTATCAATTAAAAGTGAAGTTGTCATGGCAACCTCTCTTGGCACTTGGCATTTTCTTATAATTTAAATCATTCACCCCGTGGCGTAATGGTGGGTCATATCAAAAATTCTTTCAGACAAAAGTTTTAGGTAATTATTGGAGGAATATTGTCCATTTTGTGCGGTTTTGATATTGTGCCTATTAACAGAGATATGATTAATGTTTCCCGAAAAAAAAAACTTTTTCCCACCCCTTTGGTCAATGGTTGGTGCTATCAAAAACCTTTTCAGACATAAATTTTAGGGCCTTGTCCGACACATAGTATGAACTTTGAATGGATTCAATATTTCAGATATTAAGAGAGTTATAGCGATATTTCACTTTTTCGAAAAAAAGCCTCCCATTTTCACCCCCTTTGACCGATTTTGCCCATTAACGAACTCGACCTAGATTTTAAGGGGATACATATTATGTAAATAATTCAGAGTGATTGGTGCAAAATTACGGCAGTTATCGTGTCCACAAGAAACTGATATACATATATATATATATATACATACATAAATTATATATAAACTTTTGAACGGACGGTGGTTTTAGGGTCTGGGGGATGTGAAACGCGAAGATATGTCGAAATTTTCCGGAAGTCGAAACATGGGACCCATTGCAATAGTTAGCTTTCTAATGAAATCTACCTAAAATATATTTGGATGGAATTTTACACCATGGATGCCATTATAACGACGGACTGGAAAGAAGCTAACTATCAGCTTGGACACCTTGTCACCTGATACGCTGTGCATGGTTTCCATCACAAGTGTTATAGGACCATACGTTTTCATGATCCATGCGCCGACTATATTTGTCGTATATGTGGGAAACTCTGCGAGAGATATCCCTTGATGGGTTGTACATAGACTTACATCATTGACACAATTCTGTTGAGAATCAACTTGATTGATTATGTATCAAATTGACCATTGGTTGCATTATTAATTTATTATTATTAAATGACAAAGTTGACAAACCCACGGTTCGTTTGAGGATATGTTACTCCCGAGAAGAGAATAATATATTATGCAACGAGCCTATAAAGGCAATAATTAAGACACGAGTATGTGTATAAAACGAGCGAAGCGAGTTTTATAATTTCCATACGGGTGTCTTAATTTCCATTATTATAGGCGAGTTGTATACGACTGTTTATGTTCGACGATAATTATAACTTAATTATATGTTCTAACATAAATATATGTCAATATTCTGTCGGTTGACTTTGTCTGCTAGCGAATTGTGTGGGCTCAGCATTTTGATCTCTACCCAAAAATGAATCCCAAAGCTTTGAAACATTGTTTATCCTGACCTTGCACCAACAGATAGCGCACAGGTACTATGTATGATCATTTTATTATTTTGGTGAAACGAAATATAGGCTGTTACAAACGCATTAAAATTAAATTAAAATAACTAACTAACGTATTATCAACTAGTTATTCTTCAAATTCGATGCGTATAGAATGTCAACGGTAGGAAAATCAATGTAGTATCTGGCGGAATTGTTTCGCATAAGAAATCCATTTACTGAACAGGGAGCTGGATTATAATTTCCGTGGAACTAATGTCATACCAGTGCTTCCTCCGTGACGTTATGGTGTGTTTAAGTCAACAACTGCATTCACTAAAATTGTCGGCGAAATCCTACGAAAGTGTAGAAATTGGAGTTGCGGATATTATGCTACAGTGCTATGTCTTTTGCAATATTGCCCAGTTTTTCATGCATTGTAACCACAATGGTTGATCCAATATATACGTTATTGTCAACTTTCAAATCATGTAATTCATGCCCGACATGTTGGATTTTCAGTGCATGCCAGACGCTATCATTACCTAATTGGTCAATGAATGAAAATATTGAGCTCTGATTGATTAAAAAACTGTGTTATAATGAAAAGTAGTACTTTAATTACACCACTTTTGATACAGTTTTCTGACATATAATATTTACGTATCGACATCGTCGAACATAAAATAACTTAGAACAATTAGTGGTTTTGTCCACCTTAAAGTTTGACTGAAAACATTAGTTGCAAAATCATACAAGTTAATTTATTTCGCGTTATTTGCCATTTATAATTGGCAAACAACGTTAGTGAGGCCTACCGCTATTTTAATTTCTATTTCATTGATCGGTTTAAAAATAGTTGTTGTTGATTATTTTAGAGGATTTGCTACATCGTAATCATGTAGGCCCGTATGTTAGTTAGTTAGTTAGTTATTGTTGTTCTAAGGGGCGGAACTACGAGGTCATCTTCCCCTATAGTCCCTTATACTTGGGTGGGAGTAAAATTTGTCTCCTGCGTCACTGTGATGTCGGTACTAGTATGTGTAATTGTAATTGAGGTAGGATTTGGTTAACTTAAGTTAGGAACCATCCCGGCATTTGCCTGGAATGGAAGTGGAAAACCACAGAAAACCTCTTCCAGGATGGCTGAGGTAGGTTTAAAACCCACCTCTTCTCAGTTTTGGCTCACAAGGTTGAGTGTACCCCGTTCCAGCCCTCAGACCAGAATTCAATTTCTGGGCAGAGCCGGGAATCGAATGCAGGCCTCCGCGGTGACAAACAAGAATTCTAGCCACTACGCAACGAGGTGGTCGGTGTAAAATAACTTCCCTGCCTGTAAGTATTTGAAACGTCTGCATAAATAACTGATTGAGTAGTGATGAAAGAATTCATTCTCGGTTTATTTCAATTAATTATTAATGTACATTTAAAATATATCCTTACATAAATGCTAAACCCTTGTTAACCTCAGGCTATCAACTATGGATAGAAAAAGCATTGATGTGTACAATAAAAACAGTAATAATAATAATAATAATAATAATAATAATAATAATAATAATAATAATGTCGTATGGCCTCGGATGCCGGGTGCAAGCTTTGTTATTTGACACCCAGAGGGTAGCGTGTATGTCGAATTTTGTTGTTCCTTGAATCACTATGAAAGTCAAGGAGGTTAGATACCCTATCTAGACTCCTTGAACACTATAGCGCTTTCTAGTAGAGAAATGAGGAACTTTGTGTTGGCGGAAACTCCCGAGATTAATTTTGCAACTATGAACACGGCCTACTGAATTCAAATGGGTTCTTTGACATGCCAACATCGTATGACATGCGTGTCGTATTTTTGCCGCCTTTCAAAAATCACTTAGCACGGCCAGGAGCGAACCTGCAATCTTGGGGTTAAAGACCGACACGCTATCCACTCACCCACCGTAGCAAGGTAATAAAACAGTTAGAATATAGTTGAATTGCATCCCTGTATAGTTCGCATTGTCCTGGAATATCACTACCTGCTGTGCGAATATTATTGAAATCAGCAAACGCATTGAAATGGATGCCAGCCTACGCTGACTGTGAAATAGGCATTGTAAATACTGTGTGTACATTTCCACATGAATTGTTCCACAGGAAAAGAAAAATACGCATTAATCATCACATGCAGACCAATATAACATCGTATTAGACTAGTTGGTGCATAATGAGGGTGTTGAATGCCAGCCAAGAGGCGAGCACTCTGGCACATTACCAATGCAGACCTATTATGATTACACGAACATGGGCCAGTTCAAAGGAAACACTTATTAACTGACGCTAAAGATGTTAGCCCTCCCTACTTGCCTGCTAATTGTTGAGAATTTTATGTCTTAAATCCTTTTACCATAGAGGACGTCAAGCCCTAAGCGTTTTGAGCAACAGCCAACAGCCACCCGAATTGTGGACAGTGTTATCAAGGCTCTTTCAAAAGCTACATGCGTGACACGTTCGGGTAACGAAACACAGTATTACAGGCTGCATTCCAGTCCACAGAACAGAATGAAATTTCTTGGCCGAGCCGAGAGTCTATACCAGACCTCTGGGGCGACATTCAAGAATACTATCCGTTACACCACAGGGTGGTCTTTGTATCCAGAAACATCAGATGTGTTGTCGTAATCACTGTAGGCGGCTTGCTCTAAATCGGGGTACTCATCATCTTCAATCTCACCTTCGGTTTCGATAACTACCGTAGTCCTAACTGCTAAAGAAGATCATGAAGGCGACTAAGCAAACAGAGGCTGGCGGACTAAAGTCCGTTCTCCGAGTCGTGATTGTGGAAGTAAACACAGTTGCAGGTCTGCCCACAAGGAGTGCATAGAGCTGTGTCTTTCAGCGTACGCCAACTTCAGTGCTGTGTATAGCCTACATGTGAAGTGGGCTGAATTATCGGATTCATGCTAAAGCGCGATTTATTTATTGTTCGCTTATGTATTTATTTAATTATTGTGGGGTTTGAAGCCATTTTTTCAGTGTTGCCTTAGTAAACAAGAGTTTAGTGCTTTTCAGTCGGTCAACACGAATGTACCCAAAAGAGCTGGGTTATGCCCTAATCCTGAAATAAATTACATGTATTTATTAATCTCATGTAATTTATTTCAGGATTAGGGCATAACCCAGCTCGTTTGGGTACATTCGTGTTGACCGACTGAAAAGCACTAAACTCTTGTTTAATTAATGAATTAATTAATTAATTAATTAATAAGTTCTTAATTTCTTATAACAGTGCAGCACAACACTAAGTGCAGCAAGTCTTGTTTTTTCTAGGGCTACGGCATGGCTAATGATCTCGGAGCTTCTTGGCTACCCCTGTCCGGCAGAGCCGATGACGTGAACTAGGCGTGTTTCCCTGTTCGGGTAGCCAGGGGCACTGTCTCGACTCGGCGAATAGACTTTAGACTGGACGCTGAAAGGCAAAACAGTCTTAAATGAAAATGAATGTACTGTAATAACCGAATATGATACAAGAGATCATTTATTAACGGAATGTTGTGTATTTTCCCTTTCCCTTCTGTAATTCCGACTTCATCAGCAGGGAACCAAACCCGTGAAGTAGACACTGTACTGACGATCCATTGAAGATGCCTTCTGGCAACTGAGATAACATTTCGGAAATTACTAGGGAATTGTTATGTTGAAGAATCCTTATTATACTGTAAGTTTAAGAGTCACTTACCTCATGGGAGATGTCCTTGACATAGGCTGGAAGATAATTAGAACTCATGTCATTGCCAAAACGCTTCAAGTTCAAATTGGTTTCCTCCACAGATGGGTGAAGGAATCTTCAAAGGATAACATGAAACAGAGAAACTACGTAGGAACTCATTAAAAGATTCAAGTTACCAGGTAACGCCACTCTCAATGAGCAGACAGCAAACTTTGACTTGAGGCAACATTTCTTGGGAACTTAGAGAGAGGATCGTTTGTACATTAAGGTCTGTAATTGTGGTTAAGACGGCTGCCTTCCTATCTATTGAGAAGGGATAATAGTCTACTACGTTAGACTACTCAGAATGATAGCTGCATTAGCACGAAGATACGTATGGTGAGATATAGAAAGCTTTAAAGCCATTTTAAGTGTTGCCAAATTAACAATAATTTATAATTTTTCAGTCGACTAACATATGCAATAAATGCAATAAATACAATGAGTGCTATTAATACAATAATTTCAGTAGTAACAATAGTATCAATAATAACATGAAATGAAAATCCACAGCCTGCTTCCAGTCTCCGACCGGGTCAGGAATGGAATGAAAGAAGCCCCCATCGAGCGGCGAGGATATGAACTGTCCGGCTGCCGAGGCCTGACGCACTCCTCTGGGGCAATGATTAAATGAATGACAGATGAAATGAAATGATAGTGGAGAGTGTTGCTGGAATGAAATTTTGACAGGGAAAACCGGAGTGCCCGGAGAAAAACCTGTCTGCCTCCGTTTTGTCCAGCACAGATCACACTTGGAGTGACCGGGATTTGAACCTCGGACCCAGCGGTGAGAGGCCGGCGTGCTGCCGCCTAAGCCACGGAGGCTTCTGTATCAATAATAACATAATCCTTGTAAACCTCCTGTCCCTTCTAATCTATTCAAAGTAATTAATCTTTGCATCACATTTCACATTTCACAATTAGAGTATATTAGTCGGTAAATATGAGACTCTATCTGAAAAGAAAATATATTTAATTACTATTATTATTATTATTATTATTATTATTATTATTATTATTATTATTACTGTATTATCATTATTGACTACAATCCCAACAAGCAAATTAGTTTTTTAATTGAATTGAAAACAGATTTAACAGAAATGAACTTTACAACAGAATTAATTGTAAACAGGCTTAGGCTACATTTCGAATAAAGATCAGAATATTCTGGGGTTTCCCTAAAAAACAGACAAAGCGCTCGACGGTTTGTACAGATCAAAGAATGAAAGAACACTGTGAAATGATGAGGAAATACCGTACTGAAAGACACCTAAAATCAAGAAACAAGACAAAATATTGAGGAACTTGTTTCACGTGGTCCATAGATAGCCAAAATTGAAGATACTATAATAATAATTATAATAGTCATAATAATGTTTGTATTTACTTTAAGTCTACCCAATATTATTCCCGTTTCCATCGGGGTCGGGGATGAGATGCGATGAAAGTCTACGTGGCAGATGGTTCTTACAACCGGATGCCCCTCCTTATGCCAACCTCATGAGAGGAGTTAATGAGAGATGAACTAAATGAAAATGAATGAAACTGGGCAAGGATGTGAAAGAAAGCGGCCGTGGCCTGTACGCGGGTACCGTCCCTGCATTTTCCTGGAGTTGAAAATGGGAAACCAAGGAAAACCATTTCAAGGATGGCTGACGTTGGGGAACGATCCGACGTCTACGAAGTCAGCATAGAGCTTGGTCCCATGGTCTAGCGCTGCGCGTTAGAGAGTATAGCTACCGCTGTCGGTTAATAATGATAATAACTACAGTAATAATAAAAAATAACAATATAATTCTAGTAAATCCCCCGTCCCTCGTAATCTGTTTAAAGTAATTAATCTTCGTATTGCATTTCGCTTCACCTTAGTTAACTCCTGCGAATACCCCGAATGTGGATATCCCGAGAGCGGAGATGATTCGAGATTGTCCGCCTAATATTTTTGGTCTTAAATGATGATGATAGCAAACACTCGTCTCGAGTAGGTTGGCCTTCCAATGACGAATGACTCTTCATCGATGAGTCTGGAGGCGACTAAAAAGCCCAATGCGGGAGACACACAGTTTTCCGCAGTGATGACAGGTAGAATCAGGTCCAGGTGAGATATCCGCATTCATTCCCTGTCTTATAATGAACACTCTGTTCTTTCTGCGCTGCCTCCGATCTTCTATCATACGTCGGTGGTTTTATTCAAAAAGTATCGCACCACGATGAACAATTGATCTCCAGGATGAGCGATCAAGAGCTAAGGTCTCCCAGTTTTTGATATCAATATGGCACATTTGCATATTAGCCTTTAGTTCGTCTTTGAATCGCTTCCTCGGACCTCCCACACAGCGCTTGCCCTTAGTTAGTTCAGAGCAAAACACTTGCTTGGGAATGCGATTATTGGGCATGCGGATTACGTGTCCTGTCCATCGCAGCTGACGTTTTAAAAGCATGGCTTCAACACTGGTAGTCTGTGCTTCTTCGAGAATGCTGGTGTTTGTGCGTTTGTCTCGCCATGTCACACGAAGAATTCTCCTCAAACATCGCTGGTGATATTGCTCCAGCTTTTTAAAATGACGTGTGTAGCATGTCCAGGATTCAGATCCGTAAAGTAAGGTGGGAACTACAACTGAGTTGTACACAAGGATCTTCGTTACAGCATTGATATCATGGTTGTCAAAAACTCTAGACCTTAATATTGCAATGGATGCCCCAGCACGGTTAATCCTGTGTTGGATTTCGGAATCTATATTTGCACTTGATGACAGGGTGCTGCCAAGATAAGGGAAGGTGTTAACTTCTTGAAGCTTCGCTCCATCGATGGTGACATTGATGTTTCTTTGTCCTCGTCCAGGGGTTGGTTGGTAGAGGACTTGGGTTTTACTGGTGTTAAGTTTCAGCCCAATCTCTTTGTATGCTGGACACAAAGCATTCAGGATGTTCCTAAGTTCGTCCTCAGATTGAGCTACTACTGCATTATCATCTGCGTACTGTAACTCAACCAATGCAGCAGGAGATGTTCGAGTTCTTGCCTTTAGACGGCTCAAATTAAAGATTTTCCCATCCATCCTGTAAGTTATCTGTATGCCTGTAGGAAGATCATCTTTGACTAACTGCATGACAGTGGCAACGTACAGAGAAAACAATGTAGGGGCAATCACACAGCCTTGTTTAACGCCGGTATTTATATGAAATGTTTCTCCAATAGAGTCTTTACCAATGACATTTGCCTTCATATCAGTGTAGAGTAGTCTTAAGATGGTAATAAATTTCAGTGGAAAAACCCTACAATGCTAAAATCTTCCACAAGGCTTCACGGTTTACCGAGTCAAATGCCCTACTGAGGTCTATAAAGGCAATGTTAGGAAACATTTGATTTCAATGGTATTTTTGTATTTTTGGGATTGGTATCATGAGAGTTCCGACTCAGCCTTTCTGTTAAAAAAAAAAAGACAATTGCATGTCGTGAGGCAATAATTTTTTGTTGGAGTTGTTTAAAAAATATTTAGGAAAACGCTCAAGAAATAAAGTTTGGATTTGGTTTTAACCCCCCTATAATTAATATTCCGAGTACGGAACATTTCTGGCGACCGTGGACAGAACATTCTTTAAGATGGAGGAGATAAAAGGGTATAGTAAGGAAAGAACGCAGATACGCAGATTATTTACGGGAGCACATGGTGAATTTCAAACAAAAGTATCTGTAGCAGTCGAAGATGCGGAAGAAATGTTGACATCCTTCCGTATTTTAGAAGACAAGGCAATGCGAATGTTATATTTAGATGAGAAAGTTCAAGCACTTTGGGTTGTTGGAGAAACAACAGAGGAAGAAGACGCTAAGGAATTCGACACGGCAGAATCGTACCGGAAAAGTGGCTACAAGCAAAGGTTAATTTTGAAAATAATATTCAAATTAATTTATCTGTTGCGGCTAGTGATGCTGCTATGAGTGAGAGCCAGACGACCAAGTAAAGGAACTTTATTTTACCCAAGCTGCAACTTAAACAGTTTAATGGAGATATAAATAACTGGATTGGGTTTTGAATTGAATTTGAATGTATTCATAAAGAAATGCCACTGAGGCTAAAGAGCCCCTTTATGTAGCGTATACAATGTTCTGGCCGGAGATTTTGTAATAAGAAACTAAACCTAGCTTAATAACTAACAGAGCAAAATATAGAATACACTTATTATTAAATAAACCAATTAGCAAACATTTTATACAAGATGAATAATGCAAATTAGAATATAATAAATAAACAAATAACCTACATAATGTATTATTAAATATATTGGATAACAAGTAGTTCCGTGAAGAACTATACAGCCTATTTTCATATATCCTACTTATGTTAATTGCCACTATCAACATACACAATTTCAGTTTGATTGCTGTAATAGATTCGTAGATATTGAGAACCGACTAAATATTTCGGATGGTCGCCATGTTGGATTTTATATATGTAGGTCCTAGAGTTATGTACTGTTACATGCAGATTATTGTGAACGTGTAGTATTCAAACTTCAATCGCATAATTAGGACACAAGAAAAAACAAGGAGATTTAAAAAAAATTCACAGCTGCCATCTTGAGGTTATGGAAACAATTGAAATAAATTAGATGCCAGTGGATTAACATTCGGATAAAGATTTACTGTACCAAGTTTCACTGCACGCGGATGGTTAAATTGCGAGAAACGTCCATGTGAATATTTATAATTCGCGTCACCGCCATGTTGGATTTGTGATCACCAGGTTATTTAAAGTCCTATAGGTGAACTTAAGTTCATAGCCCCTATGAACATTAAAAAATTTAGTTTGATTGCTAAAATAGATTCGTAGATATTCAGTATCGTCTAAATATTTCGGATGGTCGCCATGTTGGATTGTTAAATGTATAGGCCATAGAGTCATGTACCATTAAAGGAAAATTATTGCGTAGGTTCATTATTCAAACTTTCACTTCGATCGCATGACTACATCACAAGAAATAAAAACTTAATTTTAAAATTCGCACTGCCGCCATCTTGAGGTTATGTAAACAATTGAACAAAATTAGATACCAGTGGATTACAATGTGTATAAATATTTCCTGTACCAGGTGTCAGTGGGCTTGGAACATTAAATCGCGAGAAAGGTCTATTTAAAATGTTCAAATTCGCTTGGCCGCCATGTTCGTTTTGTAGTTAACCGGTTTTTGAAAATCTTATAGATGGACTTCCAGTAGTGCCCTTTATCTCCGTACAAAATTTTAGGGAGATACCGCTAATAGTTTCAGAGATATAGAATGCCGGTGAAATATTTCGCACATCCGCCATCTTGTGATTATGTAAACAATTGAACGAAGTTAGATGTCGGTGCATTACAATGTATATAAACATATACTGTACCAAGTTTCATTGCGTTTGGTTGGTCAAATCGCGAGAAACGTCTATTTAAAAGTCGCAAATTCGCTTGGCCGCCATGTTGGTTTTGTAGTTACGAGGTTTTCAAAAGTCACATAAGTGAACTTATAGTAGTTCCTTGTATCACCATAGAAAATGTCAGGGTAATATCGGTAATAGTTTCGGAGATATTGAATGCTGGTGAAATATTTCGCACAGCCGCCATGTTGGATTGGTGAGTCGTAACAAAATTTGAAGGGTACGGTCGAGGTCGCCGGGAATAGTGCTATGAACTTTCCGAGTTTCATTGAAATCGCTCCTGCCGTTTAGATTTTATTAGGGGGGGACACACACACGAATCACACACACACACACACACGCACGCACACACACACGGACAAAAGGTGATCTCATAAGCCTATTTTTTCAAAATTGAAAATAGGCTAAAAATAGTACGTTAAAAAAGGACTACATTCTTTATCTGAATTATGATTTGATATATTATTGAAACAAGTACATGAGCGACATGATTACGCGAACTACTATCAATTCCACGGAAGTTGTATTTTGGATATTACAAATATTATAAAAAGCTGTATGGCACGGATATATTTCAAAAAAAATTGTATGAACTATGTATATATTACGTGGTTTACGAATTCAACAACTGAGGTGTTTCGTATTCCTTCAGGAATCTTGACATTTGGTATTTCTTGAGTTGTGTAGTGTTAACAGAGTTTGTAAATGAGTGAAGATGGAATGTATTAAAGAGCCGTGAAGCTGTGCAAAGGAATGATTTATTGTATTTAGTTGTACGGTGGACGGGAATCTGTAGAGTGGAATCAGTAAATCTATTTCCTCTGTTGTGGACGAAGTTCATTGGTTTAAACATATTATAGAGATAACCAGGGGTTTTTGTACACAATATTTTCTGGGTTAGGATAGCAATTGACAGCTGCCTACGTTCACGAAGTTTCAACCACTGCATTTGCACATAATAAGGTAAAAAATAAATGACGATAGTGATATCGACCCGGAGGACAAATTTCAATATCTATTACAGGCTACTGTTCCAGGTTCAGTAGCCTGGGAGCTGGTTAAGAGTTTCCCTCCATCAGGTACAAACTATCAAAAGGCAATGGATCACCTAAAATCCAGATATGCCCGGGAAGAACTACTGATAGAAGTATATGTTGGAGAACTTCTAAACCTGGTTCTGCTTCAAGCTACTGAAGGTGGTAGGCTTAGTGTTGGGAGCCTCTATGATAAATAAGAAACACAGCTGAGAGCTTTGGAATCTTTAGGGGTTACCAGGGTCAAGTATGCAGCAATGCTATATCCTCTAGTCGAGTCTGCATTGCCAGAAGAGGTTATGAAGGCATGGGAGAGAGTTCGTGTATCTCATATGCCAGACAAAGATCACGACCACCACCTAAGAAAATTGTTACTGTTTCTAAAACAGGCAGTTGAGAGTGAAGAACGCTTGTCTCTTGCCCGCTCTAGTTTTATCGTAAGAAGTGAGGACGTGCCATTTAAGCCAGGTAAACAAGAGAGACTTCCCACAGCTGCTGCTATGTTTACAGGGGAGGTACAGAAAACTGAAACAGTTTGTATGTGGTGCGATAAACGTTCCCATAGGTCTTCTGATTGTTTTAAGGTGAGGAATTTCAAGAATGAAGAGAAGAAGTATGTTTTGAAGAAAAGAGGTGCTTGCTTTCGTTGTTTAAGGAAGGGACATAACTCGAGTAATTGTAAAGCATTTGAGAAGTGTATGATTTGCTTGAAAAGGGATCATTGTACTATTTTATGCCCTGATTTAGTAACCAAGAATGAAGAGAGAGAGAATTCAATGGGAAAGGATAATCAAAACACTGAAACTTTAACTGCCCATCAAAATGCAGAGACATTATTAGAAACTCTTGTTGTGAAAGTTTCTGGTGGTGAAGGATGTACCAAGATTGCCCGATTTTTGTTGGATTCAGGGTCGCAAATGTCTTACATAACCAAAGAAGGGGCTAAACAGTTAGGACTCCAAAAATTGGGAGAAGAAGTGATGTCTCATTGTCTGTTAAGGGGTGTAGAGACTAACAAAGAGACCCATAATGTTTATGATGTAACACTACAAGGGCTAAGAGGGGATTTCAAATGCACAATCTCGGTACTCAATAAGAATAAAATATGTGGTTATGTACCAAGGTTAGCGACTCAGCATATTTATCCTGCCCTTGCAAATAGAAACATTCAGTTGACAGATGTTGGAGTAAATGCCCCAGAGATACAAATGTTGCTTTGAGCAGATGTTTTGGGGAAGCTTCTTACAGGAGTTCTGGTCAAGGTGGATGAAAATATGTATGCATTGGAAACTCGATTAGGTTGGACTGTGATGGGTTAACGAGAGCTGTCTAAGGGCAATCAGTCACTAGTCAGTCTCACTTGTGGTAAGACACTAGATATTTCAGACTTGTGGAAGTTAGAAGCCATTGGCATAAAGACCCTGCAAAGTCTCAGTCGAAGAAGAAGATGGAAAAGGAAGTCATAAAACACTTCAATGAAACTGTAAGAACAAAGAAGAAGGCAAGAAGGATAACAACAGGTGTAATCGAATGGAGAAAAAGAAAAAAACGTTTTGGTGTCTCTCGGTTGTTAAGGTGAAGGCATATTATTGATTTAAGGTTATTTACGATCTAATATATCCAAGTAGCAGGTAACTAAATGTCAGGAAGAGGGACAGGCCAGGGAGCCATATATTCTCCCCTCCCTCAGTCTATCAGTGATTCTGATTCATCAGAAGAAGAATTAATTCGTGTAGTTCATCATAATGATAACAGGAAATTCGTTGTGTCTAGCAAGGAATCTGTAGATTTAAAAAAACGTTTGGACTTGTGAACAATACTGTATAAAATCAGTGTAAAGTGAAAGAGGTGTGAATGTTTTGTGTAAAGTTTAATGTTTTTCATTGTGATGAAATTTTATTAGTGCAACAAAATTGCAAGGTGGGGAGGATGTTAGGAAACATTTGATTTCAATGGTATTTTTGTATTTTTGGGATTGGTATCATGAGAGTTCCGACTCAGCCTTTCTGTTTAGAAAAAAAAGACAATTGCATGTCGTGAGGCAATAATTTTTTGTTGGAGTTGTTTAAAAAATATTTAGGAAAACGCTCAAGAAATAAAGTTTGGATTTTGTTTTAACGGAACGCGCAATATAAAGAGGTCTATTTTGCTCTCTACATTTCTCCTGAAGCTGACGAACAGTGAATATCATATCTGCAGTTCCTCTAGAAGGCCTTAAACCACATCGGCTCTCCGGGAGTATTTTCTCCACCAGGGATAGAATACGATTCGCCAAAATACGAGCAATAAGCTTTCCAAGGAATGATAACAATGATATACCACGATAGTTGTTGCAGTCTGCACGATCACCTTTCTTAAATATGGGAACTATCAGACTATCTCTGAAATCAGCAGGCATTTTTTCAGTTCTCCAAATTTTAATGATAAGATCATGTATGTGGCTTATGAGTTCCTCACCTCCTTCTTTGAGAGCTTCCGCTTCCAGTGGCTTTGTGTAGCTTTGCTTGATTAACAGCACGCTGAACCTCATATAGTGTTGGCAGGGTACCGAGTTCTTCCTTGATGGGTGCTTGTTCTAATATATCATACACCTGCTCATCAATAACTGAGTCCTGGTTCAAGAGGTCTTCAAAATGCTCCTCACACCTATTCATGATGGAGTATTGATCTTTTGGAAGTGTACTTTTGTCACTGGACCAAAGTGGATTTCTACCAAACATGGAGGGGCCATAAATCGCTTTTGTGGCTTGGAAGAACTGTCGCGAATCATTGTCTGCTAGATATTGCAGCTTTTTAGCTTTGGATGTCCACCATGCATTTTTGAGCGCACGAGTTCCGCTTTGGACATTTGCCTTCGCAAGACAAAATGCTTCTTTCTTAGTATGGGAGTTTATATCTTTTCTCCAAGTTTGCAAGGCTTTTCTCTTTTCTTAGATTAATGCTTCAATTTCTTCACCATTTTCATCAAACCAGTCTTGATGTTTCCAGGTCTTATATCCCAGCGTTTCCTTGCAATCATTCGGAATAGTGGTCTTCAGACTCTCCCAGTGCAGTGTTACATCTGGATGGTATTCCTGTGTCAGTGTCTGACTAAGCAACTCTTTATATTGGGAGATATGCTCTGACTTACCAAACTTCTCGGTATCAAACATATGTCTACAGCTCTTTTGTTGCTTCCTCCTCTGTGTGGATAATGGTATACGCATAACTGATTTGATAAGCCGGTGATCTGTCAACAGTCATCGGCTCCTGTCATTGCTTTGGTGATGAGAACATCTCGTAAATCTTTTTTGCGTACAATCACATGGTCAATAAGATGCCAGTGCTTCGATCGAGGGTGCTGCCATGATGTTTTAAAGAGATTCTTTTGGTGAAAGAGGGTATTGGTGATTACCAATTCATGTTCAGTGCATTTGGAGAGCAGTCTGATACCATTGGAGTTTTCACTCCCAACTCCCTCCTTACCAATGACACCAATCCAAACATTGTAGTCCTTGCCCACTCTAGCGTTAAAATCTCCGATTAAGATGATCCTATCTTCACGGTTGATGTTTGATAGAACGGTATCCAGATCTGAATAGAACCTTTCCTTAATGTCATCATCAGCATCTAGAGTATGCGCTGATCACCGTGGCATGCTGGTTGTTATATAACCGAAGTCTTAGTGTCATGAGGCGTTCATTATACCCAGTTGGAAGCTCTGACAGATCCTTGAGAAGCTTGCTCTTAATGGCAAAGCCAACTCCATGTATTCTGTGTTCGTCCTCACGTTTACCCTTCCAAAAGAAGCTGTACCCTGCATTTTGCTCATTCAACTGACCTTCCTCAGCAAGACGGGTCTCCTGAAATGCTGCTATGTCAATATCATATCTCCGTAGCTCTCTACCCACAATAGCTGTTCTCCTTTCAGGTCTCTCATTTGCGGGGTCATCAGTGAGTGTTCTTACATTCCAGGTTGCAAAATACAATTTGTTACTTATACATTTTCGACCGCATGGAGGTGACACCTTTGGACGCGGCTATCCAATCGGTAGTATAAGTGGCTGACTATGTTTAGGGCACCTTTTCTAGCCCCATCCCCATGTGGGGTGAGCAGAGTTGACCCTATATAGGACTGCTCAGTCGTAGTTGCAGCGGCCGAATTGCTCTACAGCCTCAACCCTAAGCAAGACGACCGAACACACATCTACCGCCTACGTGCCAAGTTATCACTAGAGGCTCCCAGACATCACAATCCTGCCCCCGTCGTAACTTCTTGATCGCCGCAGGACTTTGAAGAAAGTCAAAAGTTGTTGGAAGACTGCTGTGCGTGAAATCTTTTAACGTGAGAATGTTGCTGCACATCAACAAACGCACATTGCTTGATGACTTAAGAAAGATGTTCAATGGCAAGCAAATGCAAGACGATTGAATAAATCCTAGTCACTGCAGCCTTCATCCGCCATTCCAGCCAAGAAGGGACTCATTGCCCTTATGCCTGGTCCGCCGTTGAGGACTTTCCATGCCGTTGACCACAGGTGGTTCATCCACCTTTAGGGAAAGTTTCCTGTCCCAAGGGCAAGAGAGTGCTCTAACTACTACCAGCTCATTCGCCTCCCTGGGGAGCCGGTGGCATGTTAGTGGGGGACTCCTTATCCCGGGAGTCACTCGGTCGTCAGAGCCTCGTTAGTCTAAAGCAGGGTGCACCACGTGCAGGTGAGGTTGACATTTGAGTAGAAAGCCTACCCCTTACACCCTTGGTCTTGAATACGCATTGGCTGACTGTACACTTATGAGTTAAACAGTTGCAATCCCTTTGTAAAAGTTGATAAACCAGTGCCATGAACAAAATATTCTGGTACATAATTCTTTAGCGTTATAATCATGTATGGTAGATAGCGCCTCATCATTTACAGTGCTGGAGGTGTGTTGATGTGAGTTATCTTGAGCAACGACGTAAGCATTGGTTTGAAGTCAGGGCGAGCACTAGTTCCAAAAAAGATACTTTTGCTATCTTATTTCTTATTTATATTTTTCTGTTTAAAATGACTACATTATTGAGATTTTTAGCCTACTTTTCACATTTTGCAAAAATAAGGAAAGTGTAGACTTATAAGATCAATCCGGGCTAATGTCTATCTGTCCTTCTGTCTGTCTGTCTGTCCGTCTGTGTGTGTGTGTCCCCATATCAACTCCTAAACGACTGCATCAATCGAAAACAAAATTGGTATGAGTAAAGATCTATAACTTAATATCTCAAGGCCATATTTGAAAATGATGTCAGTGATACCAATTGCTGAAAAATCGCAATTGAAATTTGAGTTCCATGTTGGATATCTCGGATGGTATGCATGGGAGCTATACCAAAATTGGCACACATTTAGATACTGATATTTCAGTTTAATTTCCAGGAGGCCATACATGACAGTGTTGCCGAAATGATTCCAAGCCTGCTGAGAAGTTCACATTTTATCGATTGGATTTCAACCAAATTTCGTATGTACTATGTGTACATAAACGGATATGACTATGTGTATTCTTAAGAGCAACCATGGCTGCCAACTGTTAATAAATGATGTCTCTATTTTTTACCCTAATATCAATATATCAGAAAGTATGCAAGCCTACTGCTAAATAGTTTCCAAACGTATAGTACATGACGTTCTATAATAATTTGGTTTAACTAATATACGTCAGTGCTGCCAACATGATTCCAAGCCCGCTGATAGGTCCAATTTTAAAATACATGTAACTTTTATACTAACAAATTAATTTCATCCAAAATTGGCACAACAATAGGTCGTAATATTCAGATTATTTCTGACCAACTCATGCATGACATTGTTGCCAACATGATTTTACGGGCGCTGATAGATCTAATGTCTAACTGCATATAACGTCCATGCTATCCATTGGACATCAACCAAATTTTGTATTCTGTACCTTAAGAGATGGAACTAAGAATATATTCAGTCACCAGGGCTGCCAACTGTAGTGCTGTATTAGGCTATATTATGCCAGGTATATTTCGAACTAATTATAAATTACGATATTACCAACATAATTTAGTCATTATTCTAGATAGGTCTGTATAGATTAATCATTGGCATGAAACTTGATTTGTTTTTAAGTAGGCCTTTTAGTTCGTCACGGAACTCCTTGTTAGTACTGAATTGTAATTGTATCCTTGCGCCTTATCACAATATGGTTTATTTAGTCCGTCACATAGAAAACTTACCATTGAAAGGAGAGTTTTGAGAGGGAATGAACCATGTAAAATGTTGAAGCCATTCTTTCAGTTTAGCCTATACAAACTGTCTCCGTTGGTCAACACGACTGGGCGTGGTACAATACATGTATTATAAAATGACATAAAGATGACCATGATGATATCATCATCATTTTCATTTATCCTTTTCCAGCTGACACTGGGGAGGGGGGGGGGGTCAAATATGGTTCCTCTCCACTTCGTTCTGTCGTTCCACCATTCCTCATCCAAAACACGGTGTTCCAATCCAGGTTCCGTTTACTAATGCTATTCTTCACCGCATCCATCCAACGCATTCTTGGTCTTCCTCGTCCTCTCTTCTGTCACCCGTCGTTCCAGTGCTCGTCTTGTTAGCCTTACTGCATTCATCCGTTTGACATATCCAAACTATCTCTATCTGTTTTGCTCCAGTTTGTCATTTAGTTTCTGTACTCCCGTTTCTTTCTGTATATCTTCATTTCTCACTCTGTCTCTCCTCGTTTTCTGGACCATACTTCTCAGGAATCCCAACTCAGCTGCCTGTACTCTGCTCTCATCCCTCTTAGTCATTGTCCAAGTTTCTGCTGAATATGTCATTATAGGAACATAATATGCTTTGTACATAACTTATTTAGCCTTAATTGGTATATCCTTGTTCCATACTAGTCCCCGTACCTGTTGGTAGAAAGCACTCCCGAGTTGTATTCTTCTGCTAATTTCCAAATATACTCTTCCATCTTCAGTCAGTTCACTCCCCAAGTATTTGAAGTGTTTCACCACTTCCAATTCCTTATCTCCTACTTTGATTAATCATTTTCCTTCTTTCTTACCTCTACTCACCACCACTGTTTTAATCTTCTCCACATTTATCTTCAATCCCCATTGCTCAATCTGTTCATATATTACGTCTAATTGTTCTTGTACCTCCATCTCATCCTCGCTCCAGATCACAACATCGTCTACAAACAACATTACTTTCATATTTGCCCTACTATAGTCTTTCATTGCTGCCTTCATGATGTCATCCATCACCATTAAGAACAATAATGGTGACAACACACTTCCTTACTTTAGTCCAGTGACAATTTTAAACCATTCCGATGTCCCGACTCTAGTCTTCACACTACTGTAGCAATCCATGCACATTCCTTTTATCATGTCTCTCAGTTCCTTGCCTATCCCCCTATTTGTTAAGCTTACCCAGACTTTTGTTCTAGGGATGCTATCATAGGCCTTTTCTAGATCAATAAAAGTCATTACCATATCCCTCCCATATTCCTAACTCTTTTCAATGTTCTGTCTCAGAATGAAAATATGGGTTCCACTGTTGACCTGCCCCCTCTAAATCCAAACTGCTCCTCCTCTATTTGGTTTTCCACCTTTACTCTAACTCTTTTTTCTATGATTCATTCCATTACTTTGGCAACATACGAGATGATGGTGATTTCTCGGTAGTTACCACACACCTTCCTGTCTCCTTTCTTGAATATTGGCAAGATTATTCCCTTTTTCCAGTCTTCAGGAACTTCCTTCTCTCTCCACACACTCCTGAGAAGTCTGTTTGTCCACTGCAGTCCCGCTGGCGAGATTGCAATTTCTAGTTCACTTTTAGCATTGGAGAAAGATACAGCTTCCTAATTGGCTATTCTGACTCAACCTAACTGCACCAAGGGCTATGATTAGTCAGCGAAGTTATAGGGTGGAGCCTATCAGCGATGTCGTTCCAGGTTTGAAACAAAATATGTAGAACTCCCACTGTTTTAACTTCCTATTTCCTAGGCCATAAGTGTTTCTGTATCTTCTTAAGTAAAGAAGAATCATTACCAGAATGTTTTTCATCGATTAGCTCATTCACTCTGTACGACTGCGGAAGTAGCTATCAACCACTCCCGATCAAGAATTGTATGCACATGGGAGGTGGCTCAAAATATGTTATTTCCAGTCGGCCTGAAAGGCATAAATGGCAACCACGGAGCCCGAAAAATGAGCTTGCCATTCACCGCAGTTCTTGAATTAAGATACGGAAACACTTATGATCGTGCAACTATTGCTAGGCGCATTACAATAGAAGGTACCAAGAAAATAGGAAGTTAAAACAGTGGGAGTTCTACATATTTTGTTCAAACCTGGAACGACATCGTTGATAGGTTCCACTCTATAACTACGCTGACTAATCACAGCCCTTGGTGCAGTCGTGTTTCGTCGGAACAGCCAATCAAGAAGCCGTATCGCTCTCTAATGCTAAATGTGAACTAGAAAATGCAATCTCGCGTCCCGCTGGTCCTGCCGCCTTGATCATTTCTATTGCCACTTCGTCGATTCCCACAGCTTTCCCCTTCTTCACCTTCCTAACTACCCATTCCACTTCTGCCACAGAAATGTCTGGTTCTTCTTCTATTTTTTCCTCCATCGTTTTGGCAGTTTGCGTGACTTCTCCACATGTCTGGCGTCTCACATTCAACAGCTCGCTGAAATATTCTTTCCATCTGTCCGTTATCTCTTCTGGTTTTGTCAACATTTCACCTTCTTTTTTTTTTCATGAACCCAGTGTTCACCTTTTCATTTCTTCTACTTTTTATAATTCCAAACAGCAATTTCTTTCCACAATTTAAATCCTCCTTTATTTCCTGAGCGAATTCTTCACAGTGTGTCTTCTTTTCCTCTGCAATTACTTTCTTGCAATCTATGTTTGCTTCTATATATTTTGCTCTACTTTCTTCAGTCCTTTTCGTTTTCCATTCCTTCCAAGTTTTCTTCTTCTCCCTTCCCTTTTCTTTCACTCTATCATTCCACCATTGTGTCGCCTTTTCCCGCACCTTTCCTGATGTTCTACAACATGTTTTCTCTGCACTGCTCACAAATGCATTCTTGAACTTTTCCCATTCTAGTTCCACATGGGTAATATCCGTCCTTGGTATCTGTTCTTGCAATTCTTTCTTAAACTCTTCTGCAACCTCCTTTTCCTTTAGTCTGCAGACCTTAATCTTTCTTTCCCTTTTTCTGGTAATCTCATAACTTATCCTACTTTTAATTTTGCTACCACTGCCCTATGGTCTCCTCCAAAGGCTTCCTCTGACATGGCTGTGACATCCATTAGCTCTTTGCGATTTCCCTTTTCGACTAAAACATAGTCTATCAGGGTTTTCGTTCTTATTAATTACTAGCTCTTTTACCCGGCGTTGCCCGGGAGGTGTATTTACATGTTATAGAAAGATACATGCCAATATATTAAGCAAGGTATATCCACTTTGCCCCTAAGTGAGTTTAAAACATAGTTCTCATGGGCTCTGAAGTTAATCAAGTGCAATATTAACTCACTGTAAATCTAGGCGAAAGGTACTGTGGAGTACAATAACGTAGTAGAGAATGCATCAATAACAAAAAGGGCTGTATATGCACATTTCTCAAGGACATAGTCTCACAATTACAGTACTTTCCTGATAGTCTTTATTTTTGTTGTAACGGGTGTAATTTAGATATCTTGTTCACATAATTCTCTTTCATTTTAAAATTGTTGCATCTACCTTCTTGAAAGGAAACAATATTTAAATTATTCAATATTTAGAATATAAAGTCATCGTTCTGAAGTCAAATATACTTACGATTTCTAACCCCGCACAAATGGTGTGATTAATGAGAAATGGCTTATTCATGTACTTAAGTTAGTTTTTTAAGCCTCTATAGCTGCATATTAGGGAATAGTATTGCTGTATTTACATGCCTATTATCTCATATTGGGCGGATTTGGTGGCGTATTTGGTAGCATGCTGAGCTTCTATGCCCAAGGTCGCGGGTTCAAACACAGCTGAAGTCATCGGAGTATTGAAGAGCGTTAAAATAACTCAGTATTTCTTCCTTCGGAGGGTAAGTAAAGCTGGTGGGACCATTTCATAGGACATAGATTTATGTGATGTAAAAGAACCTTCCACTAACTACACTCGTGTGAAAGTAAAAATTTAGGTTAAATTTGATTCACGCTATTAAGATCCAACGGCCACCGTCAGGTTCTGGTTGCGGGGGTATCTATTAGCCAAGTTTGCAGCTAGGTGTCGTTGACGGTAGCATTTGGTTGCAAAAGTAGGAACTACTTAAAACTGACTGTGTGTAGTCCTTACCTGAATTACATATAACACACAATAATACAGCCATCCCAATTAACACCGGTTATCAGGCAGATTCTACACACATCCAAAGTACACGTGGCTGCATGACCGCATTGTCGCAGCCCCTAAACAGAGGAACCAACTAACCTATCTTACCTAGTTAAAGTAAATGCAGCACGTATAATCCCAGTATAATGTCAAATAATATGCATTGATTGAGAACACATCGGGCATCTTTAGCCCCTAAAGTATTTTCTAAGATAGGTAAAAAGCTTGAAATGGCAGACTTGGAATATCAATACTTCACCAATCCGTGTATAATTAATGAAGAGCCTGTATGCTTAAAGATCCATAAGCCTTTTCTAATCAAAGCGGCTTCAAGTAACTCGACGTGGTGGAAAGTACAACTCTTGGTAAAGAGGGTAGCTCAAAGTATATGGTGTCTAAAAAGAAAGCAATGGAAGAAACAAATATAAGTGACTAAGATGAAGTAATATATTAAAATCATTTTGCAATTCTAATTTAAATGACTTGAATGAATATAAATTTAATAAATACGATAATTTCCTTGAGGTTAAGACATGTCTCGTTTAGAAAATGATTTGTCTATTATTTAAAATTTTATGGGTGTAGCAAAGTCCAAAACTCAAATAGACGGTAGTAAGAAATGAAATAACGTCAGTGCTAGTTCTGGAAAATAAAAGACGTAAATACGAATGGAGCGCTGTGAAAAGATCCTGTACGCGTCTGAGTGTTGAATGGGCAGGCAGTTTAAAGCAGCCAGGAGGGATGCAATCCAGCTGGCAGTGAAAATGCCGCGGCGATCACAGTCGGTTGGTGCTGAAACCTATCTTGTCTCATGTTAAATGGACAGGCAGTTTAAAGCAGCTTGGGAGGATGTGATCTAGCTGGCAGTGGGTGTAGCATGGCCTCTTACCCAGATAGATGTATTCTTGGTGGTCCCGTCTTGAGCTATTGTTGCTTTGGAAATGCCGGCCTTGCCATTACTTTATCAGTTTATTTTCTGACTTAATTAGCCTTTGCTCGATGCAATCAGAAGAATGAGAAAGACTATCGAAAATTCATGTAGCCAGCCGTTCCTTCTGGGTCCTAAAGTATGTGTATGCAAAATTTGGTTGAGATTGGTGGAACGGTGTAGATTTGTATACGGAACAAATATACATACATACATACATACACTCACCTCTTGATAAAACAGCGTTGAAGTATGTGAAAATACAACTTTTTCAGCATATATATTTTCAGATACACATCTCTTCAATTCAATGCTGTTTTATCAAGACTTTTTATGCTTTATTAACAAAATTTTTGTAACATCTGTTGTATATCCTTCAAATCGTGAGGTGTTATCTCCAGCGTCTTCAAATCTACGGTATGTAAACAATTGGTCAATTTGCTCTGGGTTCATGCTACAGCTTACCTTTCCACTTTTCTATTAATATTTTCGCGTTACAGGCTGTTGAACCACAATGACAAAGTTTTAAGCAAGTAACTTCCGTTCACCAGTAACCACAAGGATTTTTCACACGCGATTTTTTACAAGATACTTGTACAATGGGGTAAGTTTATGCCCAAATTTCAAAATCTGTTTCAGTTTCCCAATAAAATTTTGATTATCAGGACTCCCCCCCAAACCCTTTTTTTTTTTACTGTTACAGGTCCTGTGCTTGAATTGGGATTTCAACGACGAAGGTCCTATGACTTGAACTTCTGCACATTGATGAATTCTTTAAGCATTTCATGTCCATTTTTAAATAACTTTGACGATTGTAAAAAGATTTTTTAAAGTTTTTTTTAACAAGATCAAAACATAGACTGTCATATGAGAAGCATTAATGTGTTTGATTGAAGAAGGCTCACAGAGCCGAAACATGTATCTAAGAGTGTAAGGGCATCGTATAAAAAAACATGTGTTGTAAAGTGGATATTGGTGTAATATATTTTTGTAACAGATCTGGTTTTCGAAATTTAACTCTGTGAGCTTTTGGAACAAATATATTATGACAAAAATGTATTAAGTTTTATGTTACTGCACGTTTAGACTAATTATCTTATACCACGCTGACGAAGGTCACAATCTGATCGAAACCAGTTCGGTTTCAATGTACTAAATATTGACTTAAAGTAATAAATAGTTTATTATAACCAATGTATTAGGTATGGCCAACATTACAATGAAACAATTACCTTCAAGTGGTCACCATCAGATCCTGATCACTTCGTTGAGCTTAAAATTTTTACACAAATATTATCTAACTACAAATATGTGTAGATCATTTAGTTGGTGATTTTATTAAATAATAGTCATAAGTTTAGGAAAATATGGCATAAATTTTGGAAAATATGGTAGGCTACTGTATTGCATATACATGTATTTGCTAAGCTCTTACTGTTACTTTGAAAATGAATAATCTATTTGAAAATATTAGAGTTATTAAGACCAGAATGTGAAATTAAATGATATTTAGAAATGATTGTTCTATTTTCCAATAACGAACTAGTTACATTTAATAAGTGTCGGATCAATAAAGTTGACGTGGGAAACAAACTCTACATCGGAGTTAAATGCCAGTTAATAATGAACTTTAGCGTGTCATGTCCATACAATTTAAAATGTCCATCACTCACTGCCAGCTGAGTGTACCCCTACAAGTATCATATATCCCTTGCGAGCGTACGTGATGCGTGTGACAATGTAGTATGGTATTAGCACTACATCAATAAACCCATACATGTGGGGGAAATTTGCTGTCAATGGCCAAAGTGTGATTGTAGGGATAACTGCTATATATGGCAGCGTTGCACAACAAGTAAGGTTACGATGAAATAGTACAAAAGCAAGAACGACGGTTCCCACCTGATGTACCCAAAGTTGCGGGATCGAATCCCGGCGAAGTTGGTTGAAATTTGTGGATTCCTAAATGTGACAGACCGGTGTCAGTAGATTTGCTAGAGTAACGTCTGGCACACCGGCGTCTCTAATAATATAATAATACAAATTATTATTATTAATATTGTTATTATTATTGTTATTATTATTATGGTGTTAGAAGCCATTTTCAGTGTTGCCTTAGTAAACGAAAGTTTGATGCTTTTCAGTCGGTCAACACGACTTTTCCCAAAAGGGGGAAAAAATGAGATTAACAAATTCTTCTTTCTTCGAATGACCCAACTATGGACTACGTAGGTTAACCAAAATGGTTTTCAGCTTGATGAGTTGGGATTGGTTTCACGTTCTTAAGAGTCTTCTTCCAAGCCCATATCTCCTTCATTTTCTGACTTAGTAGTTTAGCTGCTTTTGACCTCTTTGGTCTCTGCCCTTTCTTAAGTTTAATATGCGTGTCTTCTTTTAACAATTTCCGGAAAGCTTGTCAGTCTTGTATAACGGATTCAGAGCTGTTAAAGATTTGCAGATCTTGTTTAACTTGCTGCTACCACAGTGATGTTGTTTTCATGCAGGAGCTGGCTCTGTGCTTTACACTGGTCAATCTTGACTCGTTCATTCTCTCAACGTGTCCGTAGAATTGGAGGCGTCTCTTGATGATTGTGTCCATTAGAGGCTCTTGCTTTAGGTATAGATCATCGTTAGGCCTGTGAAACCTTTCTCCATTTATGATCCTTGGGCCTAAGATCTTCCTCAAGATAATTCTTTCCCTGACCTCTAGTTTCTGTATCAGTTTTGCCCCTTTGATGGTTAGGGTTTCAGCTGCATAGAGGACCATGGGGCTGATTACAGCGTTATAGTGCCTTAATTTCGCATTGATGGATATGGATTTCTTCTGGTAAACCTTTCTGCATCGATTGTATGCAATATTCAGTTCCAGAATCCTTTCTTCAAATGCTTTATTGTTCTTGAGGTCTTCACTGGTCCATTCCCCAAAATAATTAAAATCTCTGACTTTACGAATCCTGTTGTTGGGAAGAAGGTATTCTGGTGCAGATTTGTCATTTGTCACGAACACTGTTTTCTCGTAAGACAACTGAAGGCCAGTCTTGGGGGCAATAGATTGGAGAGTATTGGTCTTGTCTATTCGTGAGGTGAGAACCAGAGGGTTCTATCTGACTTTAAGTTAATTTTTCAGGAGAGGTGTTTGAAGTTTGGAATTGCATAAAGTATGCAAAGTATTTCAAAATGATGATACAAGTTTCTACTTGAATGAATTAACACCAAATATTACAATTACATAGAGAACATAGGTATTTTAATGACATATTCCAAAGTTTGCATGCAGATAGAACTTTTTGGCTCTAAAATTTGCATAAGATGTTGGAGTCATAAGGTTCTTCATTTCAAAATTGCTTTGTAGAGCTCTACATCGACAGAGGGCATCCATTTCATCATGGAATGGATATCTGTAGTCTTCTCCTTGGAAATTTTCCTCCATGATATAGAAACTCTTGCTTCTGGAAGTCGGTTTGGTACTATATTCTGTTGCTGATTTTTACCAGTCCTGTTGGTTCTACTCTTCGGTATCCTGACTTTATTCCACTCCTGAGTAGGCGGCTTCGGTGGCGTAGTTGGTAGCATGCTGAGCTTCTATGCCCAATATAGCGGGTTCAAACCCGGACGAAGCCGTCGGATTTTTTAAGAGCGTTAAAAATCCCTCAGTATGCCTTCCTTCGGAGGGAAAGTAAAGCCGGCGGTCCCATGTCATAGATTTATGGCATGTTAAAGAGCCTTCCACTAATTACACCTGTGTGAAGCTAAATTAGGTTAAAAATGTAAACAACGCTCAGGTTCCTACGTTCGTCGCCAGGAGCAGACTGCGGTGGCGTCTAGTAGCCATGTTCTGAACTAGTAGTTGTCGACGGTGGCGTTTGGCGGCAAAAGTAGGAACTACTTGAGAAATTCAAAGTATGTGGTCCTTACTTGAATTAAGAAACAGAAACACACACTAATACAGTCATCACAAATAACACCGGTTATCAGACAGATTCTACACTCACCCAAAGTACACGGGGCTACATGACCGCGTTGTCGCAGCCCCTAACTGAGGAACCAACCAACCAAATTCCTCACTAAGGTCACACCGATCGGAATTTGGTAGGGGCAGATGACCTCGTAGTTCCGCTCCTTAAAACAACAATAACTAACTAAACTAACTCGGATTTTGGTGCTAAAAAGTCCAGATTATATTCAGTGTTAAATATTGACAAGTGCTTTGACAGTGTTACCGCTTTATAGCAATTCTGTATGCAAATTTATTTATACATCTCATACATTCTAGTTACATTTAAATCGACTTAAGTATTCCTTTTGTGTCACAGCCCTGCAGTAATGCGACTCTGCCCTTGGACATGATTCATAGTGCTTTTTAACAAAATTTTTACAATTTTTGGAAATCCTCTCTTGTTTTCTTTTCTCTCTCATTGGATTTTGGAGACCAGGATGTTTTATCTTTGTTAGAATGCACATTGTATATTACTTTTTGACTGACCAACAAGGTCTCTTGCATACTCTTACCTGCGTGCCAATCACTTGTAAAAAGTAAGAGAACGACTTACGTTTCTTACGGTCAACTTTCATGGTTCTCGGAGAAGATTTACACTCGGAGTTTTGTAAAATATGATGTTTTTCTCATATCTTGCAGTGAATAAAATGAAATCATTTTGGAATTCCGGTCATCTTAAAAAATCTTATGACAACACTTAAATTTGCACATACAGTCTGTATGTTTTGCTTCCTTCACAGCCACCACTTTGTCGCAGTCTCTTTTCAATATTCTTTTTACATTGTTGAGGGTTATGCTAACTCTCCCTGGACTTCTTAAGAATTATAGCCAAACAGATGAGATGGGATAGAAGTGAGCAACTCCAAACAGCTGATCCAGTGTGTACTGTCTACTAACATTCTGCAGATAGAACAATCTGGTTCTCAGCCTAGCAAACTTTTGCAGATAGAACCAAATTTACCTGCTTATTGTCTGGAAATGGTGAATGATACGGATGTTGCCGTCATGGATAACGATAGTACATGTCTCCCAGTACCATTTACAACGAAAAAATCAAAATCCTCAAAAAGTGTAGATAGAACCCTCTGGTTCTCACCTCACGTATTGCTGTTTCAACCGAATCTGATAGCATAGCTACATCATCTGCGAAAGCGATACAGTCCACTCCGGTATTGATTTTGAGTTTCCTGTTTATTACCCTTAGACCGGTTTCAGGGATTGTTTTTCTCCATTCTCGGATTATTTTCTCTAATACACAGTTAAATAATAAGGGCGAGATTCCATCGCCCTGCCTTACTCCTGTCTTAATCTGTAAAGGGTCAGAGAATTTCCCTCTAAACTCACTTTAGATTATTATTATTATTATTTTTATTATTATTATTACTAGGGTTAGGATTATGAAGACCTAAAAAGTGCTAAAAATGCAAACTAAAAATGCTTTTATGACCTAAAAATATGCAGAAAATGACCTTTTTTAATGACCTTTGATTTTCTATGATTTCTGTATTGTTTTAGTCATGTGTGGTAACAAAATGAATTCAAGCTATTAATAATCGCAAACAGACATTTTGTATTACATTTTTTAGTTATGAATTTTAAAAATAATACTTACATATTTACAAAACAGACGTTTCTCAGCCATAAAGGTCCCAATTGTTCATCCCAAAATGTGTGAGTTGCAATGAACAACGAATACATGATGTAGATTTTCAAATGAAAATGATTGTATATTATCAGCCAACAATGCTTTATAAATAGAAAAGCTCCTTTCTACCTCCACCGACACAAGAGAAGCATACATAAAGCAAACAACGTCACTTGAATTTAATTCACTGTCGTCAATGTCACGAAGAGAAAATGTTTCAGCTGACAACATTTTAGCAATTGAACACATTGTCTGATACCCTTTATTTTTCTCCAAAACCTTCTTCATCTTCTCAGACACAGCTTGTCACACTTTGCCACTCGCGCGATCCAAATCATTCACCACTTTCAGCACAAGTTGTAACTGCTGCACTAGCGGCACTTCCGACTTTCCCAGAGCGGTTATGGTAGTAGGAAGAAATCCAAAATTTGCTTTTATGTAAGCAAGTTTCCCTGAAATTTCACTATCTGCCAAAAGTTTTTGCGCTGCTTTGATTGATGCAGCTTCAGTGCTGTCAAATGAATCCACGATTTGGTTCACCACTTGTAAGTTATCGCTATAATACGTGCAGGCTTCAATCCAGGTTCCCCATCTTGTCAAAACGGGAGAAGGAGGAAGTGGAATGTCTGGAGCTTCTAACTATAAAGTTGAAACTCGATAGGGTGCCATCAAGAATACCTTTTTCACACATTCTATCAATTGGTCAACTTGTGGAAAATGTGCGCGAACCTCCTCCGCGACTCGGTGTAACGCGTGGACCAAACAAGTTAAATGCACCGTTTTAGAGTAGAGAGCACAAAGCGAATTAGCAGCCTTGACCATGTAGGGGGCTGCATCCGTTACTAAGAGCAACACATGGTCATGCCGGATGCCATCAGGCCACAACGATTAATCAAGAACTTTGCTGATTGCTGAGTAGTTCACTTTTTGTAAATGCTCACAATAGAGTAGAAAGTGTTCCCCAGGAACATCCTCGTCCAGTGTTCCTACCACCACGTTAGCTACATATCGTTCTGAATAGTCTGTCGTCTCGTCCACCGACACCCATATTTTTTTTCCAACTCTTTTCCTGATGTCTTCCTAGTTTTTTCATAGCATCTTCTAACATAGATTTTCCTTAACGTAGAAGAATCCGGTATGGATTTGCCCGTGTGCTTCTCTAAGAAATTGTGCAGTTTAGGGTTGTTTGACTTACTCAATGGGATATCGGCACAAAGAAATACTCTACACAGTTCTTCAAAGAATGTTGAAAAGGATGAATGGGTTTCTCCAAGAACCTTCTGTTGTAGTAATCTTCCTTCATCCTGAAGTCGTTACAGACCACGTTTGTGTTTCTCACGTGCTACATGTTGTTCCACCGCAAACCTTTTTACAGCGGCCACTCTCACGTCACAAAGTTTGCAGTAAAGTATTGTCCCGTCAGTGGTGAAGACCCTTTCTCCATACTGCGAAACAAATTGTTTTAGTTTAACAGACACACATTGCTTCACTTTAGGCATATCGTAACTTCGCGACTAATAGAACAGCACTTCCGGCACGAAGAAATACCACGAACTCAATGACTCATTGCTAGCTGTAGCCTTCTACCTACTCGAGAGCAAATGTACTTCCTTGTATGGGCGAGTCCATTATATGCATACTTTTGGGAATAGGGGAAGAGGGTACCGTTCCCTGGAAAATATATGTTATGCTTGTAGGAAATCAAACAAAATATTCAACACGGAAATTTAGTAAAATACAGAATTAGAATAGCTAAACATCTTTCATGAAAATAGTATAAACATTACCAAAATGACCTAAAATATACCCCAAAAATGCCCTATCCCTCAAAAATGGCAAAAATGCAAACAAATGACCTAACAAATAGACTTCATTGAACTCATTCTTTCATGAAACATCTTTATATATATAACTAGCAGGTACCCGCGGCTTCGCCCGCGTCATAGTCGTGTCATATTGTTATTCAATGAAATACAGGTTTAACACCGTTAACACCACTTTAGAACACGAATATCCAAAAATCCCTCCTTAGTAGACGTTTTCGACACACAACAAACCTATCCCCAAAATAACATTCTTCTAACTTGAATAGTTTTGGTTGGTCGATGAGAGTGAATATCCAAAAATCCTTCCTTAGTGGACGTTTTTCTTCCAGAATTTCGCCCTCCCCATGGGCCCCTTAAATTGGATTTATGAAGAAACGGTCGAAAACCTATTTATTTAATTATTTATTCATTTATTTTTAAGCTGATTGTTTTCCGCTGAGTTTGAAACGTTTCGCCTATGTCGTTTAAGAGATACACGCTCCGTTAGGAATCTTTCAACCCCCACTTTTCATCCCTTCCACCTCATAATATATACCACATCGAAAAACCATTAGACATGTGTCAGCTTATTTTAATGATTAGTATATATGCCAAGTATCACATCATCAAATGAAACCACTCGTGAGATATTGTTATTCAATGAAATGCACGTTTACCCCCTTAACACCCCTTTAGAACCTGAATATCCAAAAATCCTTCCTTAGTGGACGTTTTCCTTCCACAATTTCACCCTCCCCATGGGCCCCTTAAGTTGGATTTACGAAGAAACAGTCAAAATCTTATTTATTTAATTATTTATTCATATATTTTAAGCTGATTGTTTTCCGCTGAGTTTGAAACTTCTCGCCTATGTCGTTTAAAAGATACACGCTCCGCTAGGAATCTATCAACCCCCACTTTTCATCCCTTTCACCTCATAATATACAGCACATGGAAAAACCATTAGACATGTGTCAGCTAATTTTTAATGATTAGTTAATGTGCCAAGTATCACATCATCAAATGAAACCTCTCATGAGATATTGTTATTCAATGAAATGAACGTTTACCCCCTTAACACCCCTTTAGAACCTGAATATCCAAAAACCTTTCCTTAGTGGACGTTTTCGATATACAACGAACATATCCCCAAAATTTCAAGTTTCTAACTTCAATAATTTTTTCTGGGCGATGATGAGTGAGTGAGTCAGGACATTTTTTTCAATTATTTTTTTCAGAATTTCACCCCTCCCCATGTGCCCCTTAAATTGGATTTATGAAGAAAAACGGTCGAACACCTATTTACTCTTTTTTAAGCTGTTTTTTCTTCGCTGAATTTCAAACTCCTCGCCTGTGTCGTTTAAGACAAACACGCTCCGTTAGGATTCCTTCAACCCCCATTTTTCATCCCTTTCACCTCATAATATACACCACATCGAAAAACCCTCAGACATATTGAACCCTTCAGAATAGCAGTGTTTTATGCAAGAATCTTGATCAAGGGGTCGCGTTCAGTTCATAGTGTGGTGTTTACGTCCGCCAAACTACGTGCTTTTCTGAGGCAAGGGTTATAGGATAAAAACTATAACTAAGAATGTAAGGAGACAAAACGTAGGATAATAACAAGATTTAATAACTAATTTGTGCATAAAAGAATAAAATAAACAAAAATAAACAAAATCCTCCCTGAATTTCCCCTGACAGGAATATTTATCACTTTGAGGAGTCAGATGGATCTCCCCTTTTCTAATAAAATGTGGATCCTAGTTCCACTATCTTGCATGTGAATTTATGTTCGCGTGGTGACTATCTACGGGAAATGAGTACTTAGATGATCATTCGTTCACAACGGGTTAACAGCCACAGTGCTCACGAACAATCATCTCGTAAAATCAACTTTTATGGCTATGGGCATAACATTAATAAAAATCCTTAAATCTAACTCTGACACACATATTACAACTCTACTATTTACAGGCATCTCTCTGAGACCCTTATTAGTGTGGTGACACACTTATCCAAATGAGCTGCCACAATGGCCGGATGCTCAACAACAAGCAAACACAGCGCCGCACGTGACTCACGGGTCACTGACATGTACAATAAACAAAGAATAAACCAACAACAACAAACAACCTGAGTGGTTAAGATTACTTTATATTAACAAAACTGCATGTTAATGAAACGCTTCGAAGGTAATCGTGTTTCGTAGGCAACTCCCATTTACTTAAACAATTTTACCATTGATCAGTTTCTCACATTTATATTTATTTTCAAGTAATTTGGAGCCAGTCGTGCACTCCACTAATGAGCTCTGCTTGCGAAACTCAGCCAGCCCTTGTGACAACAACTCACCCATTCCACAATACCAGTCATGTCCCCCATCCAGTGTATATAAATAGCCGACCAGCGGAACTGTTATCTCAAGGAATCAACAGCCGCTAACATCTCCTCCCACTCAACATATGGTCAGACAATAATCACATATCCATAATTGTCCTCGCAAGGATGCAATATGAATCTGGTACCAAGCTGACAGAAATCAGTCTCTGCTGAAGTTCCCGCTTGTAATACCACAACAAAATACTCACAGTACACACATCTGGGACTGACATAACACCTTTCACATGGGTCTGCTGAATTAGAGCTCGCAAACATTTAACACAATATTTAAAACCTACGATAGAGCTGAGTACTCTTCGTTACAAATTACATTGCTCCAAAGGCAATAATCACACTGAATCTGATCAATAATAATACTCAACAAACTTAATTACCCTCCAATCTACTATATAATTAGATTAATTCAGTCCTACTTCTGAAACACGACATATCTCCGAGAGACGTTTTTAACCGCACTTCGTAACCTAGGCGAACACGGCCGTTCACATAGATACGTTAGTTAACACAACACAAAGAAAAGAACCTTCCATTAACTACCATTGTGCGAGCTGCTTCCAAACAAAAGTGTGTCAGATCAAACTAAATATACTACAGTAAATCACACAAGCAAAGTATTTACAAAAATATGTCCCATAAACCATAAGTTAATTTAATAAATAATAAAATATTATTTGTACTCATCTCGTGTTGTAGTCACCCGTCAAAGAACATCAGACGCCATTCCCCAACTGGATGATTCTTTATCTCATAACAGCCATCTGGACGGACTGTTGAGAATTCCACACTTCCTCTGCATTCATCGATGTCATCCTTGCGCTGATACAAAAATTAGGTTATTATACACTTTATGCCTGACTACTAAATTCGCTTGTTCAGGTACTAAATTCCCTGTCACTGTTCGTTGGCGAATTATCGACGCTACTGTCCCTATAACTATAGTACTAAGACTATCTATCACTGATTTTACCACTTTTCAATGAATCTCTTGTGTCCTTGTGACACGGAAATAAAAGTCTATCTCTTCAGATGAACAGAATCAAAGTCCTGTGTTCTCGACACACGGAATGAAAAGTCATGTCTTGGCTCTTCGACACACTTATAAATGAACTGGCCCTTGGGTCTAGATGGAGGGGGATTTTATGTAAAAATTTATCGAAGTAATTGTGATACAGGAATGAAATACATATCACTGAACTCGTAATATTGCACAGGTCAAGAATATGCCCATTAATCCTAGAATCGATCGTAGAGATTTTGTCTAGGCGATTTCCCGCGTGAATGCTAGCCACCGCGTACCCCAGCCAGAGTTGGCGCGCAAGTAGGCATTCTCTTCTCATTGGTTCTCCATTTCTCTGTAATTTGGCGGTTTCTAGTAGATCTTGGCGTCTTGGGAGTGTCTATTTTCTTCATCAGCCATTCACGTTACTGCATCATATTTCTTCTAGGCGCGAATATCACAATGAACATACCAGAACCATGTCTCACCGCGCGTCGCTTCTAAAATTGAGGTAGCCACACCTGTCCTTATGATACATCGTTCTGCTATTTCTTTTCATAGCTCAAGTACTTAGCCTTTTGTTAAACTGATGCAGGTATGTCCCTACTGTCTCCAACAAATGCTTGAAATTTCCTCATCGCTGTCTGGCTACTTTCATGATGCTGGTTGAAATATTTATTAATTGAAGAAATAAAAAGTAGAATCATTTATCCAACATAGGGTAAAGGGTTCACAACTCTCCCACTCACAAAATTTCGAACTTAGGAATAAAGTCGACAATTTTACAATACTTCCGTAGGCCAATTTGTTTTAATTCCAGAATCACCCCTTTTTCTTACTTGGTCTAGGCGCTCCTGTCTTCAATGGCATTTACTCGTTTTCATTTCCTGCTTGTCTCTCCCCTTCCAATCTTGCGTGACGCTCTGACGCCTGCGGCAATACCTTACTCGCCTCGTTAATGTTTGTCAACAACAGCTCTACTTCCTCCTTCATCACGTGCCGTCCTCAACTGCTCCCCGTTGACTTTGTTGATAGAAGGACGTCCGTATATTCAAACAGCGTCATATTTTCGGCGCTACCATGGTTCACTTCGACGATATTTTTTTAGATTGGCAGCGTTGTAAACTGACATTGTTCCTGTGCTCAATTCTTTTACTCTGTAAGCATTATTTCCAAGGTTTCTTACGATAGAATAGGGTCCTATGAATTTCTCGCAGAACTTACTAAATATTTTCTTTTCTGGGTCCGATATAGCAGGTCGTTTCACCAAAACGAGCTGGTTGACTTCAAGATCACCGTGGAACCTCTTATTTCTTACTCGCCGTAATCTGCGGTCTGCTTGTTTCCTCATGTATGCTCTCGTTCTTTCAATACGCAGGTCTGGTGCTATCATGGGATCTTGTGGACAGTTAATGATGCTTTTCCACGTTCTTACTGGATACTCGTTCTTGTGTAGGACCATAGGGATTTGTCCTGTTGACTCGTGCCTGGTAGAATTCATGCATGTCTC
Organism: Meconema thalassinum; assembly: GCA_946902985.2. Taxonomy (NCBI): domain Eukaryota; kingdom Metazoa; phylum Arthropoda; class Insecta; order Orthoptera; family Tettigoniidae; genus Meconema; species Meconema thalassinum. Next base: position 2,005,418,411 of record OX336388.2, read on the forward strand.
TACGTCCTTAATTTTATCGACCCATTTGTGGTGTTCGTTCGGAATGAAGATTCTCAAATATGCAGTTACAGATTTAATTACTCTCTCGCTTGGATTTGCTTGGGCATGTCGGATACTGCTTAAAACATGTTTTATACCCATGTCTTCCATTCCTTTCTTGAATTCGGCGCTTGTGAAATAACTGCCGTGATCTGATAATATAAACTCTGGTTTTCCAAGGGTTGGAATAACTCTATTACGAATGCGACTGAGTACCTGCTTCGATGTGGTTTTCTGAATAGGGCATAGTACTACAAACTTAGAAAATACATCAATGCACACTAGCAAATGACGGCAACCTCTCCTTCCCTTCGGAATTGGACCAAGACAGTCCACCGCCAGTAGCTCACATGGTTTCTGAGGTAGCAATGGTCTAGGATATTGCCTCATTAAATAATTATTTGGCTTTGTCCTCTGACACGGGTCACAAGTTGTAATGACGTCACATATCGTTGTTCTCATACGTGGCCATGTAAATGTCTCTCCTATTGTCGCTTCGCACTTGTCTAAGCCCACGTGACCGTAACTTTCGTGCGTATGCCATGTCAATCCTCGTTGTAACGATGCAGGTACTAATATGCGTAACTTGGTGTGGTCATTATCTACCCATTTGTGCAGCAAATTGTTGACATAAACATATCTTCCTTCTTTGGCTTTCGCTTCTCGAAATGCAGGTGTTCCTGTAGGTAGTTGCTTTTTGAAGTATTTAATTAATAGCATCATCCATGGTTCCGCTTCCTGTTCTCGCTGTATCTCACGTAACTCCTCCAAGAATTTCCGGTCCTTCGGTGTTAACTCCAAGTGTTGTACCATCGCTGTTTCTTCATTATCAGTCTCTGGGTTCCTGCTGAGTGCATCCGGTATCACGTTCATCTTCCCTGGACAATGTTCAATTTCAATGCTGAACTGCTGAATGTATATAGACCAACGTGTCACAGGTTCGCTTGCCATTGACGTCTTAAACAAGAATGTTAACGCCTTGTGGTCAGTCCTGACAACAATAGGGTAACCATAGATTATTCGTTTCCATTGTTGGAGCGCATGAAGGATGGCCAACAATTCTAGCTCGGTTACAGTATAATTTCGCTCGTGCTTACGCAATTTTCGGCTGACAAATGCCAAATATGTTTTGTGCTGCAGGTTAGCTGGATCCTCTTGGTAGAGCATAGCACCTATCCCAATTAGTGAAGCATCCGCTTGGATTATGAATTTGTGCTTGAAATATGGATATCCTAATTTAATGCAGTTTTCCAATAGCTGTTTTGTTGCTTGGAATGCCTTCTCACATTCCGCGTTCCATGACCATTTGTTATTAGCCTACTTTCGATTTTTGCAAAAAATGAAAGTAGACTTATGAGATCAACACAGGGCGAAAAAAGTGTGTCTGTCTGTGTGTGTGTATGTGTGTGTGTGAGTCTGTGTGTGTGTGTGTATGTGTGTGTGTGTGAGTCTGTGTGTGTGTGTGTGTGTGTCTGTGTGTGTGTGAGTGTGTGGACTCTGAATGTCTGTCCCCCCCTATCAATTCGAACACGGTGAATGCGAATTGAACGAAATTTGGTACAAAGGTAGCACTAGCAAAGGACACCTCAGTGTCATGTTTTATATCGTCGCCATCTTGACGGAAACGTAATGGCGGCCACGCAAATGTTCAAAGCTTAAATCAAATTACGACTAACCTAATCATCCGATCCCTACCAAATTTTGCAACAACATACCTTTATGGGGGAACATCCTTTGACCAAACCAATAGGCCATCAGCGTAATAGTTTGCGGATGGCGGCCATCTTTGTGTGAAAATCGATTCCCACAATTAATTCGAACACGGTGCAACCGAATGGAACGAAAGTTGGTACAGAGGTAGTACTAACAAAAGGCACCTCAGTGTCATGTTTTATATCGCCGCCATCTTGACGGAAACGTAATGGCGGCCACACAAATGTTCAAAGCTTAAATCAAATTACGATTAACCTAATCATCCGATCTCTACCAAATTTTGCAACAACATACCTTTATAGAGGAAGCATCCTTTGACCAAATGACTAGGTCATTAGCCTAATAGTTTGCGGGTGGCGGCCATCTTTGTGTAAAACGAAATTCCCCCTATTAATTCAAACACGGTGCAACCGAATGGAACGAAATTTGGTACAGAGGTAGTACTAACAAAAGGCACCTCAGTGTCATGTTTTATATCGCCGCCATCTTGACGGAAACGTAATGGCGGCCACACAAATGTTCAAAGCTTAAATCAAATTACGACTATCCTAATCATCCGATCTCTACCAAATTTTGCAACAACATACCTTTATGGGGGGAGCATCCTTTGACCAAACTAATAGGTCATCAGCGTAATAGTTTGCGGATGGCGGCCATCTTTGTGTGAAAATCGATTCCCCCAATTAATTCGAACACGGTGCAACCGAATGGAACGTAATTTGGTACAGAGGTAGCAATAGCAAAGGGCATCTCAGTGTCGTGTTTTATATCGCCGCCATATTGACAGAAACGTAATGGCGGCCACACAAATGTTCAAAGCTTAAGTTAAATTACGACTAACATAACCATCCGATCTCTACCAAACTTTGCAACAACATTCCTTTATGGAGGGAGCATCCTTTGACCAATCTAGTAGGTTATTAGCCTAATAGTTTGCGGATGGCGGCCATCTTTATGTCAAAATTGATTCCCCCTATTAATTCGAACACGGTGGAACCGAATGAACGAAATTTTGTACAGAGGTAGCACTAGCAAAGGGCACCACAGTGTCATGTTTTATATCGCCGCCATCTTGACAGAAACGTAATGGCGGCCACACAAATGTTCAAAGCTTAAGTTAAATTACGACTAACATAACCATCCGATCTCTACCAAACTTTGCAACAACATTCCGTTATGGAGGGAGCATCCTTTGACCAATCTAATAGGTTATTATCCTAATAGTTTCCGAGTGGCGGCCATCTTTATGTCAGAATTGATTCCCCCTATTAATTCGAACACGGTGGAACCGAATGGAACGAAATTTGGTACAGAGGTAGCAATAGCAAAGGGCACCTCAGTGTCATGTTTTATATCGCCACCATATTGACTGAAACGTAATGGCGGCCACACGAATGTTCAAAGCTTAAATCCAATTACGATAACCTAATCATCCGATCTCTACCAAATTTTGCAACTACATACCTTTATGGAGGGAGCATCCTTTGACCAATCTAATAGGTCATTCGCCTAATAGTTTGCGGATGGCGGCCATCTTTGTGTCAAAATCGATTCCCCCTATTAATTCAAACACGGTGAAACCCAATGGAACGAAATTTGGTACAAAGATAGCACTAGCAAGGGGCATCTCAGTGTCATGATTTATATCGCCGCCATATTGACAGAAACGTAATGGCGGTCACACAAATGTTTAAAGCTTAAATCAAATTACGACTAACATAACCATCCGATCTCTACCAAACTTTGCAATAACATACCTTTATGAAGGGAGCATCCTTTGACCAATCTAATAGGCCATTAGCCTAATAGTTTGCGGATGGCGGCCATCTTTATGTCAAAATTGATTCCCCCTATTAATTCGAACACGGTGGAACCGAATGAAGAAATTTGGTACAGAGGTAGCACTAGCAAAGGGCACCTCAGTGTCATGTTTTGTATCGCCGCCATCTTGACGGAAACGAAATGGCGGCCACACAGATGTTCAAAGCTTAAATCAAATTACGATTAGCCTAATCATCCGATCTCTAGCAAATTTAGCAACAACATACCTTTATGGAGGGAGCATCCTTCGACCAAACTAATAGGTCATCAGCCTAATATTTTGCGGATGGCGACCTTCTTTGTGTGAAAATCGATTCCCCTTATCAATTCGAACACGGTGAAACCGAATGGAACGAAATTTGGTACAGAGGTAGCACTAGCAAAGGGCACCTTAGTGTCATGTTTTATATCACCGCTATCTTGACGGAAACGTAATCGCGGCCACCCAAATGTTAAAAGCTAAACTGTAATTACGACCAACCTAATAATCTTGTCTCTACCAAATTTTGCAACACCATATCCTTATGTGGGAAACATATTCAGACCAATCTGCAAGAACATCAGCCCCATAGTTTGCAGATGGTGGCCAAGTATGTGTGCAAATCGATTCCCCCTATCAATTCAAACACGGTGAAACCGAATTGAACTAAATTTGGTACAGAGGTAGCACTAGCAAAGGGCATCTCATATCATGTTTAATATCCCTATAGCACGTTGTATTTCAACAAGCTACTACAACCAACATTCAATCATACTCCTTGACAAGGACAAAGAGTTATAACAATACCCATGCATTTAGGAGAAAGTAGGCTATATGTTCTTTACTGAACATCTTGTTTTTCTTTAACATTTCTTGCATTGGAGCTACAGTCTCTGTATAACCTGGACAGTTTTCTTTAAAGAATCCCGTTACGCCTAAGAAAGCCCGAATGTGCTTGACTCTCGTTGGTGTAGGGAAATTCTTTATCGCTTCAATCTTAGCTGGATTTGGCTTCACTCCCTCCTTGTCAATGACGTGGCCCAAATATAAGATCTCGCTCTTGAAGAAATGCGATTTCTTCAGGTTTACTTTGAAATTCGATGCGTTCAAGTTGCCCAATACTTTATCTAAATTTTCCATGTGAGTTTCAATGTTGTCGGATGCCAACAGAATGTCGTCAATGTATCGCACCGTCATCTCCTTTACTTCCTCGGTTAGGTTCCGGTCCAGTGCTCGGATTAAAGCACAGCCCGCTGTTTTGACTCCAAAAGGCATTCTGACGAAACAATATGTCTGGTTATCGAATAAGAAGCCAGTTAGAAGCTGTGACTTCTCATCCAACTCAAGATGGTGGAACGAGCTCGTCAGATCGACCGATGAATAAATGCTCTTGTTTTTAAAGCCTTTTAATACGTCTCTGATAATTGGCGCTCTATCATACTCAGGAAAAATGAGTCTCATGTTGAGGTTTCTGGCATCTAAACAAAGTCTAATAGATCCATTTGGTTTTGTGACTGCCAACATCGCATTTAGATAAGGTGTAGGTGTCTTCCTTATCACTCCAGCTTCTAACATCTCATCTATAATGATTTTAACTTGACCACGATATTTTTCAGGAATTGGGTACAATCTGCTTTTGAAAGGTGACCAGTCCTCGACTTGCATAGAGTACTTGAAATTTAAAATTTTCCCAGGTACTGTATCAAATACTGATTTGTGCTTCCTTAGAATCTCTTCCAACTGTTTTCTGTGTTCACCCCCAAGTTGAATGTCATTGAGCCGCTCCTGTAGTAACTCTTCAAATTGTGCATCGCTGTTACTTCCTTCTGTTAATAAAGACCATATCTCCTGGGATTCTATCTCCTCATCTAGTTCCACAACAGCCCCTTCTATGATGTTATCTTCCGCCTTTCGTACCTCCTCTTCCGTCTCTTCTGATATTGCTTCCAATGCCCAAGAATTTACATCTCTTCCGGTAGTGATTTCATCCATATGCAATCCCACGTTTTTCAGCTGGTCATATTCTCTAAAACTGACTGTATTCTTGTGCAAATCTATCACTGCTTGATAGTCACAAATGAAATTTGCACCAAGAATTATATTGAAATTCATCTTTGCCATGATAATGAATGTTTGCCCAAAAGTATGTTCCAATATGTTCAGCTCTAAGTATGCCTGACGTTTACAAGTGACGGTGCGTTCAGGAATAACACCCCTCACTTTGAGCTGTGGTACCGGAATTACAGGAATATTCTGAGTCCGTCCCAACTCTCGAACCAAGGCCTCCGATACTAGACTGATCTGTGACCCTGTATCCAATAAACATCTTATATTAATTCCACCAATCCTCGCGTAAATAATGGGTAATTGCCTAATTTCATCGTTCCGTGGTTTCACCGTCTCCTCCAGGCAGTCTTCTGGTAAAGCAATCCATTCTTGTATGTTCGCTACTATCCATCCATCTTCAACTTCCGACTGTTGTGTTTGGAGACTGTCTCCTTGATCCAAAATTAACATTTTTTTTAGCTCCATTTCGACTCCCATCATTCTTCTGTCGCTCATGTCCTTGATATTCCTCTTGTCTCAGTAGACTTCCAGCTTCCTCAGTATGTGTATCTGGGTTCTTTCTGTTCCCAAAGGCCTTTTCCCATCTTCCTAGTTCTCCACCTTGACTAGCGTGTAACTCCTCTAAGTAATTTTGTGATTGAGCGTGCCTATCATCCCAGTCATCTCGATAGTTACGTTGATCTCCTTGATTTTGATCTCTCCTTCCTTTCCATCTTTGATTGGCATTGTAATCACCGTATCTTCCATAAGGCCTGTCATTCCTTCGATTATCACGCCATTGTTGATATCCTCTCTGTTGGTATCTATTGTTGCCCTGGTATCTATTGTTGTAGTGATTTTCGTTGCGCTGATATGGTCTGTTTTCCCCTTCTTCCTGGTTTCGCCTAGGTGTGGAGGTGCTTGTATTAGTACCCTGCGTTTTAGTATTTCCCTGTTTTGTTTTTACGACCTCGGTGGTGTTGACTAATTCCAGTTGTCTTCCTCCTCTAAAATGACTATGAGATGTGGTCTCATCTATTTGCCGTAATATCTGCTCTGCATGTAGGGCCGTACTAACGTTTGCTGCAACTAGTACTTGCTGTACATTAACTGGCATTTGCCTTGCTATTGTCATCACCAAATCTGATTCGTTTAATGGGTAATCCAGATCGCGAAATTTTAGCATTTGCATGTTAAAGAAATCTGAGTATTTTGTCTGCTGGGTAGTTTGGTATTTTCTAGAGTAAAGCTCCATTCTTAAACTCTGTTGTATGGCGGGAGACCAGTATTTGCGCAGAAACGCTAAGTTAAAGTCTGACATGGTTCCAAATGTGAATTTGAAACTTAAAAACCAGGTGAGAACATTCCCTGATAAAAATCTCTCCATCATCCTCAATCTACGTGCTTCAGGTACCCCAGTGTCATTGAAATGGTCTTCAATCTCTTTGATAAAGGCCTTAGGTGTTACCCCTGAATTTTCGGTGTATTTCTGCGGTTTGTAGTCATTTGAGCGAATTACTTGAATAAGTTGTGTGGGCTGATGACCGTCCTGTGGTGTCGAGCTTCTATCTACGTTCTTACGAAATCCTTCCGTGTTTGTTGTTAATGGGCTCTCTGCTCGATTCTGACTTCCTGCTATGCTGGGTTGGGGACTATGTGAGTCATCCTGCTTGTCTTTCAATACTCCCGTTTTAAATATAGACGATTGTTCTAATGAGCGAAGTTCGGCTTTAATGATCCTGTCTGTCTGTTCTTTAAGTCTATTTTTTACCTCTTGCTCCAAAGCTTGAATACGCGTGTGGTTTTCGCCTACTGTTTTAAGAATTGTGGATCTTTCCTCTCTAGAATCAATATTCATTTTCTTCCAATCTTTCCTGATCTGTTCTTTAATCGTCCTTATTAGCCTACTTTCGATTTTTACAAAAAATGAAAGTAGACTTATGAGATCAACACAGGGCGAAAAAAGTGTGTCTGTCTGTGTGTGTGTATGTGTGTGTGTGTGAGTCTGTGTGTGTGTGTATGTGTGTGTGTGAGTCTGTGTGTGTGTGTGTGTCTGTGTGTGTGTGAGTGTGTGTACTCTGAATGTCTGTCCCCCCTATCAATTCGAACACGGTGAATGCAAATTGAACGAAATTTGGTACAAAGGTAGCACTAGCAAAGGACACCTCAGTGTCATGTTTTATATCGCCGCCATCTTTACTAAAACTGAATGGCGGCCACTCAAACGTTCAAAACGTAAAATCAAATAACGACTAACCAAATCATCCGATCTCTACCAAATTTGGTAACAACATACCTTCGTATAGGATGCGTCTTGTGACCAAATTACAAGGTCGTCCGCCATACCATTTCAGGATGGCGGCCGTGCGAATTATGCAAACTTTATAATCCATATCATGGGACCCACCAGTTCCAATTATCGAGCCGAGAATCGTTTTAACTGTTCTAAAGGAAGAGGCACGTTCGAAATTAAAAGTTTATTTTGTAATACTATAGTGCAGACGTGATTTTAAAAAGCTGAACTGATTCAGTAATAAGACAAGATGGCAGCGGATATCTTGTGCCGGACTTATATTTCACTAATTTGAGTATTGCATGCAATATAGCGTACTGATAAAAAATAAATAAACTTTGTATGAAATGCTTTATATATAAATAATATACTCCAGTGATGAAATCGTTTAGTATAAATCATTATTTGCTAACAAGTTCTATGTAAGTCATTTTAAATAGAACGATATTCGTTGACACAATTAGCTCAGTGGTAGAGCGTTAGCCTATCGCTCAAATGCCTATGGTTCAAACCCGATCAGAGCTAGGTTTTTTGCTTGAAATGTTATAAGTGTATTGTTTTGTAATGACTCAGATGTTTTAAAATTAAGCGTTATATTGTGCACATTATGGTGTAAAATATATATTTAATTAAAACATAATTCGCCAGCAGATTTACTCGGGACATCTAGCTGCCAAAAAGGTAACTTCCAGATTTTATTGAAAAGTTTCTTCTTCTGGCCGCTAGAATGCACTCGCTCTGTTAGGATTATATTGTTCGATATTTCACCAATAGATGTCACGACTAGTCTACGTGGGATCCATTGATTACTATACCATTATCATTCTATGCGCATCGAATTTGAAGAATGACAAGATGATACTACGATACATTTTAACTTTTTATTTTAAAGGGTTTGTAACAGCCTATTTTGCGTTACTTGAAAATGTTATTAAGCGTTATATTGTGCACATTATGGTGTAAAATATATATTTAATTAAAACATAATTCGCCAGCAGATTTACTCGAGACATCTAGCTGCTAAAAAGGTAACTTCCAGATTTTATTGAAAAGTTTCTTCTTCTGGCCGCTAGAATGCACTCGCTCTGTTAGGATTATATTATCGAAAATATCCACATAGTTTGTATACACACGTCTCTGTAGGGTCATGGAAAGATTTGTTAATTCAATTAGGGTTGTGAAAGCCATGCACAACCAGACGTGTAAAGACATGCCTCAACTCAAAGTTGGATGTTGCCCACGGCAGGTCGTAATAATAATAATAATAATAATGTTATTGGTTTTACATCCCTTTTAACTACTGCTGATTTTAGAGACACCGGGGTGCCGGAATTTTGGCCCGAAGGGGATCTTTAACGTGCCAGTAAATGTACTGACACGGCTCCCTCGCATTTGTGCACCCTCAAATGCCAGCTGACTGCGCCAGGATACGAACCTGCAACCTAGGGCCCAGCAAGCGAGAACGTTACCGCTGAGCCACGCCGCCAGTCCGGTCGATTATGTCTCCAGATCCATAACATTCTTGATATACTTCTTATCTTTCTTTCTTCAATGATGGTAGCAGTTTTTATCTAGGTTGTGGCGTTTGGTAGAGGTAAATCGTTTCTAAGGTCTTCAACAAAGAATAGTTCTATTATACTCTTTGATAATAACAACGAGTTATAACTATACTCATACATTTAGGAGAAAGTAGGCTATATGTTCTTTACTGAACATCTTGTTTTTTCTTCAATTTGGCTCTTATTTTCATCCTGATTATTTTCTATCTGGCTTAGCCTTTCGTCTAATGTACTCTTAAATTGTTCTTGTTCAGTTTCTAGGCTTTTCCACTGTTCCGCTGATTTTATCTCTAGACGGTCCATATCTTTAATTATGCCTGATATGTTCTCATCTACTGCTGATATTTGTTGTTGAATGACCCTGCCACTTTTCTCCATCTCCTTAAATCGTCCTTCCAACTTATCTTGAGCTATTTTGACCTCGCTTGTATTCATTGTGCATGCTATTTCAATCTGCTCTAATTTAGCTAACACCGTTTCATCGAGAATGCTGAGTTTTTTTTATCAAAAATACTCTCCATTTGTTTAATCTGCTCTAATTGTTTCTCATTATTTTTGCTTACATCAAGGGCCAGTAATACCATCTGTTGGTTTGTGTGCTCTTTCATCTCTGCGGTTAACGAAGCTAATTGGTTCGTGTTTTTATTATTTTGCGCCTCTAACTGTGAATTTATAGTGTCATTAATTTCACTCTTTAATAACCTAGCTTGTTCCGCCTGATATTCATTTTGCTCAATTCTACTGTTATTTAACTGTGTCCGCAATGATTCACTTTGTTCTAACAGTTTAGTATTTAGCGATTTACTTTGTTCTGACATTTTCGTATTTAGCGATTCACTTTGCTCTAACAGTTTAATTTTTAGCGATTCACTTTGCTCTGACATTTTCGTATTTAGCGATTCACTTTGCTCTAACATACTAGTGTTTATTTGTTCAGATAATTTTGTATTCAACGCTTCACTTTGCTCTAACATACTAGTGTTTATAGATTGACTCTGTTCTGCTAGTTTAGTATCCAACAATTCCTGCGTTCTCCTCGCTGCACTTTCAATGATCTCCTGGATCTGCGCCACCGTTGCCATGTTTTATAATTTATATGAGACATATGGGAAATGGCATACGCCAATGCCCTTTGACACGCTCATAAATCCAATGCACATTTAATTTCTTTATCCTACTCAGTTCATTTATTTTTACCTTAAATCCCATTAGTTGATTGCATCTCTGAGTAGTTCTAGTTTTACTCAATTTAATTTTAAACCCAAGCACATATTTAGTCATTAAACAGTTATCCTGATCTGATATTAACACTGACTAATTAACAAAGTATTAATTGTCATTTTAGGCTACAGCCTCCTAATATTTCCATGAGTTTGACTTTCTAAACAAATCTAGTTTTAACTTTATCATTGGGCGCCCGGTATCACATCTTAATTTTACTTTAATTTAAAAGACAACAACGTGAACCGTATTTTACATTGCAAACTCCTGATTTTAATTTATTTTTCACACATTTGGCGGTATCCACTTCACCTCAACTACTTTTATAAAATATCACTTCCCGGTGATTAAATACTGTCATATCTGCCTGCACTTGCGGCATGCCAGTTTTACTCAAATACGCCACTATTGACATGTGTAATCTCCCCGTTACACCACAGTGAATAGCCCCACCGTTGGCCGTCAGTTTTCACCTATGAACCCTTCAGAATAGCAGTGTTTTATGCAAGAATCTTGATCAAGGGGTCGCGTTCAGTTCATAGTGTGGTGTTTACGTCCGCCAAACTACGTGCTTTTCTGAGGCAAGGGTTATAGGATAAAAACTATAACTAAGAAAGTAAGGAGACAAAACGTAGGATAATAACAAGATTTAATAACTAATTTGCGCATAAAAGAATAAAATAAACAAAAATAAACAAAATCCTCCCTGAATTTCCCCTGACAGGAATATTTATCACTTTGAGGAGTCAGATGGATCTCCCCTTTTCTAATAAAATGTGGATCCTAGTTCCACTATCTTGCATGTGAATTTATGTTCGCGTGGTGACTATCTACGGGAAATGAGTACTTAGATGATCATTCGTTCACAACGGGTTAACAGCCACAGTGCTCACGAACAATCATCTCGTAAAATCAACTTTTATGGCTATGGGCATAACATTAATAAAAATCCTTAAATCTAACTCTGACACACATATTACAACTCTACTATTTACAGGCATCTCTCTGAGACCCTTATTAGTGTGGTGACACACTTATCCAAATGAGCTGCCACAATGGCCGGATGCTCAACAACAAGCAAACACAGCGCCGCACGTGACTCACGGGTCACTGACATGTACAATAAACAAAGAATAAACCAACAACAACAAACAACCTGAGTGGTTAAGATTACTTTATATTAACAAAACTGCATGTTAATGAAACGCTTCGAAGGTAATCGTGTTTCGTAGGCAACTCCCATTTACTTAAACAATTTTACCATTGATCAGTTTCTCACATTTATATTTATTTTCAAGTAATTTGGAGCCAGTCGTGCACTCCACTAATGAGCTCTGCTTGCGAAACTCAGCCAGCCCTTGTGACAACAACTCACCCATTCCACAATACCAGTCATGTCCCCCATCCAGTGTATATAAATAGCCGACCAGCGGAACTGTTATCTCAAGGAATCAACAGCCGCTAATATCTCCTCCCACTCAACATATGGTCAGACAATAATCACATATCCATAATTGTCCTCGCAAGGATGCAATATGAATCTGGTACCAAGCTGACAGAAATCAGTCTCTGCTGAAGTTCCCGCTTGTAATACCACAACAAAATACTCACAGTACACACATCTGGGACTGACATAACACCTTTCACATGGGTCTGCTGAATTAGAGCTCGCAAACATTTAACACAATATTTAAAACCTACGATAGAGCTGAGTACTCTTCGTCACAAATTACATTGCTCCAAAGGCAATAATCACACTGAATCTGATCAATAATAATACTCAACAAACTTAATTACCCTCCAATCTACTATATAATTAGATTAATTCAGTCCTACTTCTGAAACACGACATATCTCCGAGAGACGTTTTTAACCGCACTTCGTAACCTAGGCGAACACGGCCGTTCACATAGATACGTTAGTTAACACAACACAAAGAAAAGAACCTTCCATTAACTACCATTGTGCGAGCTGCTTCCAAACAAAAGTGTGTCAGATCAAACTAAATATACTACAGTAAATCACACAAGCAAAGTATTTACAAAAATATGCCCCATAAACCATAAGTTAATTTAATAAATAATAAAATATTATTTGTACTCATCTCGTGTTGTAGTCACCCGTCAAAGAACATCAGACGCCATTCCCCAACTGGATGATTCTTTATCTCATAACAGCCATCTGGACGGACTGTTGAGAATTCCACACTTCCTCTGCATTCATCGATGTCATCCTTGCGCTGATACAAAAATTAGGTTATTATACACTTTATGCCTGACTACTAAATTCGCTTGTTCAGGTACTAAATTCCCTGTCACTGTTCGTTGGCGAATTATCGACGCTACTGTCCCTATAACTATAGTACTAAGACTATCTATCACTGATTTTACCACTTTTCAATGAATCTCTTGTGTCCTTGTGACACGGAAATAAAAGTCTATCTCTTCAGATGAACAGAATCAAAGTCCTGTGTTCTCGACACACGGAATGAAAAGTCATGTCTTGGCTCTTCGACACACTTATAAATGAACTGGCCCTTGGGTCTAGATGGAGGGGGATTTTATGTAAAAATTTATCGAAGTAATTGTGATACAGGAATGAAATACATATCACTGAACTCGTAATATTGCACAGGTCAAGAATATGCCCATTAATCCTAGAATCGATCGTAGAGATTTTGTCTAGGCGATTTCCCGCGTGAATGCTAGCCACCGCGTACCCCAGCCAGAGTTGGTGCGCAAGTAGGCATTCTCTTCTCATTGGTTCTCCATTTCTCTGTAATTTGGCGGTTTCTAGTAGATCTTGGCGTCTTGGGAGTGTCTATTTTCTTCATCAGCCATTCACGTTACTGCATCATATTTCTTCTAGGCGCGAATATCACAATGAACATACCAGAACCATGTCTCACCGCGCGTCGCTTCTAAAATTGAGGTAGCCACACCTGTCCTTATGATACATCGTTCTGCTATTTCTTTTCATAGCTCAAGTACTTAGCCTTTTGTTAAACTGATGCAGGTATGTCCCTACTGTCTCCAACAAATGCTTGAAATTTCCTCATCGCTGTCTGGCTACTTTCATGATGCTGGTTGAAATATTTATTAATTGAAGAAATAAAAAGTAGAATCATTTATCCAACATAGGGTAAAGGGTTCAATATGTCTTCTTATTTTTAATGATGAGTTTATATGTTGAGTATCACATACCCCAATGAAACCAATCGGGAGATATTGATATTCAATTAAATGCAGGTTTAAACCCCTTAACACACCTTTACAACCTGAATATCCGAAAATCCTCCCTTAGTGGTCGGCTTTGACATACAATGATCATTTCCCCAAAAATTCATGTTTCTAACTTCAATAATTTTGCCTGGGCGATGGTGAGTGAGCCAGGACTTTTTCTTTCAATTTTCTTTTTTCAGAATTTCACCCCTCCCCATGAACCCTTAAATTGGGTTTATGAAAAAAACTGTCGAACACCTATTTACTTATTTTTAAGCAGTTTTTCCCCCTGAGTTTGATGAGTGAGTCTGTCAGTCAATCAGTTAGGACACTTTCTTTCCTGTTCCCCCCCCCCCCCCCAGAATGTCACCCCTCCCCATGGGCCCCTTAAATTGGATTTATGAAAAAACGGTCAAACAACTATTTGCTTATTTTTAAAGCTGATTTTTTTCCGCTGAGTTTCAAACTCCTCGCATATGTCGTTTAAGAGATACACGCTCCGTTAGGAATCCTTCAACCCCCACTTTTCACCCCTTTCACCTCATAATATACACCACATCGAAAATCCCTCAGACACGTGTCTTCTTATTTTTAATGGTGAGTGTATATGCCGAGTATCACATCCCTCAATGAAACCAAGCCGGAGATATTGTTATTCAATGAAATGAAGGTGTACCCCCTTAACACCCCTTTAGAACTTGAATATCCAAAAACCCTTCCTTAGTGGGCGTTTTCGACTTGCAGCGAAGATATCCTCAAAATTTCATGTTTCTAACTTTAATAGTTTTGGCTGGGCGATGATGAGTCAGTCAGTCAGTCAGTCAGTCAGTCAGTCAGTCAGTCAGTCAGGACACTTGTTTTTATATAAGAGACAAGCATCGGTCCTAGTGGAAAATAATTCTATCACCTGAAACAAAAAATGCATGGGACGAAAAAAAACATCAAAATATCATATTGGTTCCGGACCCTAAAAGACCTGAAAAATATAATAAAAGTATTAAAAAAACTATTTTTCGAAATTTCATTCGAATCAATTTTTATGCCATTCCTGGGACTTAGAAAATTCCGGCCAAAAAGTACAAAATCATTAATAACTCCCTAAGTATTCGTCGTATGATGAAATAGCAAGAGACAAAAAAGATGTAATGTGTTATTGTCTACAACATAGGCCATGTATAACTTTACACTCAGACATATTACGTTTCCACCACCCTCCCCATATTTTCACCCCTCCCCATGAGCCCCTTATATTGGATTTATGAAAAAACGGTCAGACACCTATTTTGTTATTTTTTATGCTGATTTTTTCCGCTGAGGTCCAAACTCCTCGCCTATGTCGTTTAAGAGATACACGCTCGGTTAGGAAACCTTCAACCCCCACTTTTCACCCCTTTCACCTCAAAATATACACCACATCGAAAAACCCTCAGACACATATCTTCTTATTTTTTATGATGAGTTTATATGCCGAGTATCAAATCCCCCAATGAAAGCAATCTGGAGATATTGTTATTCAATGAAATGCAAGTATACCCCCTTAACACCCCTTTAGAAACTGAATATCCAAAAACCCTTCCTTAGTGGGCGTTTTCGACTTACAACGAACATATTCCCAAAATTTCATGTTTCTAACTTTAATAGTTTTGGCTGGCCGATGATGAGTCAGTCATTCAGTCTGTCAGTCAGGACACTTGTATTTATATAAGAGATAAGCATCGGTCCTAGTGGAAAATAATTCTATCACCTGAAACCAAAAATGCATGGGACGAAAAAAAAACATCAAAATATCAGATTGGTTCCGGACCCTAAAAGACGTGAAAAATATAATAAAAGTATTAAAAAAAACTATTTTTCGAAATTTCATTCGAATCAATTTTTATGCCATTCCTGGGACTTAGAAAATTCCGGCCAAAAAGTACAAAATCATTAATAACTCCCTAAGTATTCGTCGTATGATGAAATAGCAAGAGACAAAAAAGATGTAATGTGTTATTGTCTACAACATAGGCCATGTATAACTTTACACTCAGACATATTACGTTTCCTCCCCCCTCCCCATATTTTCACCCCTCCCCATGGGCCCCTTATATTGGATTTATGAAAAAACGGTCAAACACCTATTTTGTTATTTTTTATGCTGATTTTTTTCCGCTGAGGTCCAAACTCCTCGCCTATGTCGTTTAAGAGCTACACGCTCGGTTAGGAAACCTTCAACCCCCACTTTTCACCCCTTTCACCTCAAAATATATACCACATCGAAAAACCCTCAGACACGTATCTTCTTATTTTTAATGATGAGTTTATATGCCGAGTATCAAATCCCCCAATGAAAGCAATCTGGAGATATTGTTATTCAATGAAATGCTAGTGTACCCCCTTAACACCCCTTTAGAAACTGAATATCCAAAAACCCTTCCTTAGTGGGCGTTTTCGACTTACAACGAACATATTCCCAAAATTTCAAGTTTCTAACTTTAATAGTTTTGGCTGGCCGATGATGAGTCAGTCATTCAGTCAGTCAGTCAGGACACTTGTTTTTAGCCTACTTTCGATTTTTGCAAAAAATGAAAGTAGACTTATGAGATCAACACAGGGCGAAAAAAGTGTGTCTGTCTGTGTGTATGTGTGTGTGTGAGTCTGTGTGTGTGTATGTGTGTGTGTGAGTCTGTGTGTGTGTGTGTGAGTGTGTGTACTCTGAATGTCTGTCCCCCCCCTATCAATTCGAACACGGTGAATGCGAATTGAACGAAATTTGGTACAAAGGTAGCACTAGCAAAGGACATCTCAGTGTCATGTTTTATATCGCCGCCATCTTTACTAAAACTGAATGGCGGCCACTCAAACGTTCAAAACGTAAAATCAAATAACGACTAACCAAATCATCCAATCTCTACCAAATTTGGTAACAACATACCTTCGTATAGGATGCGTCTTGTGACCAAACTACAAGGTCGTCCGCCATACCATTTCAGGATGGCGGCCGTGCGAATTATGCAAACTTTATAATCCATATCATGGGAGTCACCAGTTCCGATTATCGAGCCGAGAATCGTTTTAACTGTTCTAAAGGAAGAGGCACGTACGAAATTAAAAGTTTATTTTGTAATACTATAGTGCAGACATGATTTTAAAATGCTCAGCTGATTCATTAATAAGACAAGATGGCAGCGGATATCTTGTGCCTGACTTATATTTCACTAATTTGAGTATTGCATGCAATATAGCGTACTGAAACAAAATAAATAAACTTTGTATGAAATGCTTTATATATAAATAATATACTTCAGTGATGAAATCGTTTAGTATAAATCATTATTTGCTAACAAGTTCTATGTAAGTCATTTTATATGGATCAATGTTCGTTGGCACAAATGGCTCAGTGGTAAAGCGTTAGTCTGTCATTCATATGCCTATGGTTCAAACCCCATCAGAGATATGTTTTTTGCTTGACATTTTACATATTTGTTGCTTTGTAATGACTCAGACGTTTTAAAATTAAGCGTTATATTGTGCATATTACGGTGCAAAACATATACTTAATTAAAACATAATTCGCCAGCAGATTTAATCGAGACATCTTGCTGACAAAAAGGTAACAGATTTTATTGAAAAGTTTCTTCTTCTGGCCGCTAGAATGCACTCGCTCTGTTAGGATTATATTGTTCGATATTTCACAACTAGATATCACGACTAGTTTTTATATTTATTGTTTCTTGAGTACTGAGACGTTATAAAATAAAGCTTTATATGGTGCTTTTTGCAATGGAAATTATATATTTAAAAAAACGACATTCTCGACTGGAGTGACATCTTCCATCCTTCAGTTGTACTATGCAGAAACTATAGATTCGAGCAGCGCTCTATACCGGCCAGTTAGTGAACCCAGTCTTAACGACTGCTAGGAGTAATAAGACAGTAACATTCGTTTATTCCTTGTGCACAGAGGCGTTGTTGATAATCTCAAAACTTGCAATATGGATGATTTGGAGATGGATTATTTTGTTATACCGTGTATTTAAGATTAGCCTATAAATTTACGGGTTGCGAAGTTACTTCACTTAGTTCTATATCATTCGTACACGACACAGAACAACAACGTGACGTCAGTTTCTGATCTGCTCTGATTGGCTATTACATTGCTGCAGTCGGGTAGTTGGCAGTCAAGGATAAAATTCTCGACTGCCAACTGCCAGCTACCAACTGCAACTTCATGTTGTGTATGGTGCCTATAGTATACACGGAGTCGATCGCGACTGCCGACCGAGGACTACCAACTACGGACTGCCGACTGCGCATTGTAGATGGGCCTTATTAGAGCAACGAAGTTTCAATTATTGTAAGTAGTCGGTGTTTGGAGTGTTTGCTGATGAAATTGCAAAATGCTGGGGTAAATTATAAACTATGGTTTGAACGCCACTGTTCAAATCCTGTGTGCCAATTTGCACTTCAAATAGGAAGAAATTAGGAGATGATAAGGACAGAGAGTTATAACTATACCCATACATTTCGGAGAAAGTAGGCTATATGTTCTTTCCCGAACATCTTGTTATATAAGAGATAAGCATCGGTCCTAGTGGAAAATAATTCTATCACCTGAAACCAAAAATGCATGGGACGAAAAAAAACATCAAAATATCATATTGGTTCCGGACCCTAAAAGACGTGAAAAATATAATAAAAGTATTAAAAAAAACTATTTTTCGAAATTTCATTCGAATCAATTTTTATGCCATTCCTGGGACTTAGAAAATTCCGGCCAAAAAGTACAAAATCATTAATAACTCCCTAAGTATTAGTCGTATGATGAAATAGCAAGAGACAAAAAAGATGTAATGTGTTATTGTCTACAACATAGGCCATGTATAACTTTACACTCAGACATATTACGTTTCCACCCCCTCCCCATATTTTCACCCCTCCCCATGGGCCCCTTATATTGGATTTATGAAAAAACGGTCAAACACCTATTTTGTTATTTTTTATGCTGATTTTTTTCCGCTGAGGTCCAAACTCCTCGCCTATGTCGTTTAAGAGCTACACGCTCGGTTAGGAAACCTTCAACCCCCACTTTTCACCCCTTTCACCTCAAAATATACACCACATCGAAAAACCCTCAGACACGTATCTTCTTATTTTTAATGATGAGTTTATATGCCGAGTATCAAATCCCCCAATGAAAGCAATCTGGAGATATTGTTATTCAATGAAATGCAAGTGTACCCCCTTAACACCCCTTTAGAAACTGAATATCCAAAAACCCTTCCTTAGTGGGCGTTTTCGACTTACAACGAACATATTCCCAAAATTTCATGTTTCTAACTTTAATAGTTTTGGCTGGCCGATGATGAGTCAGTCAGTCAGTCAGTCAGGACACTTGTTAGCCTATTTTCAATTTTGAAAAAATTGGCTTATGAGATCACCTTTTGTCCGTGTGTGTGTGCGTGTGTGTGTGTGTGTGTGTGTGTGATTCGTGTGTGTGTCCCCCCCTAATAAAATCTAAACGGCTGGAGCGATTTCAATGAAACTCGGTATGTTCATAGCACTATTCCCGGCGACCTCGACCGTGCCCTTCAAATTTTGTTACGTCTCACCAATGCAAAATGGCGGCTGTGCGAAATATTTCACTAGCATTCAATATCTCCGAAACTATTACCGATATCGCCCTGAAATTGTGTACGGTGATAAAGGGTACTACTAGAAGTTCACCTATGAGACTTTCAAAAACCTGGTGAGTACAAAACCAACATGGCGGTCAAGCGAAGTTGAGACTTTTAAATAGACTTTTCTCGCGATTTAACGATCCACACATAATGAAACTTGGTACAGCAAATGTTTGTACACATTGTAATGCACTGGAGTCTAATTTAGTTCAATTGTTTACCTAACTTCAAAATGGCGGCTGTGCGAAATATTTCACTGATATTCTATATCTCCGAAACTATTACAGATATCACCCTGCAATTTAGTACGGTGATAAATGGTACTGATACAAGTATACCTATGTATATTTCATAAACTTGTAAAGTAGAAAACGAACATGGCGACCAAGCGAAGTTGAGACTTTTAAATAGACCTTTCTCACGATTTAACCATCCAAACGTAATGAAACTAGGTACAGCAAGTGTTTATACACATAGTAATGCACTGGAGTCTAATTTAGTTCAATTGTTTACATAACCTCAACATGGCGGCTGTGCGAAATATTTCACTGGCATTCTATATCTCCGAAACTATTACAGATATCACCCTGCAATTTAGTACGGTGATAAATGGTACTGATACAAGTATACCTATGTATATTTCATAAACTTGTAAAGTAAAAAACGAACATGGCGACCAAGCGAATTTGAAATATTTTAATAGACTTTTCTCGTGATTTAACTCTCTGAGCGCAGTGAAATGTGGTACAGTAAATGATTTTGCAGATTGTAATGCACTGCCATCTAATTTAAATCAATTGTTTACATAACCTCAATATGGCGGCTGTGCGAAATTTTAAAATTAAGTTTTTATTTCTTGTGTCGTAATCATGCGATCAAAGTGAAAGTTTGAATAATGAACCTAGGCGATAATTGTCCTTGAATGGTACATAATTCTATGGCCTATACATATAACAATCCTAAATGGCGAGCTTCCGAAATATTTAGACGGTTCTCAATATCTATGAATCTTTTACAGCAACCAAACTGAATTTTTTTATGTTCATAGAGACTATGAACATATGTTCACCTTTAGGACTTTCATTTTCCTGGTGAGCACAAATCCAACATGGCGGCGACGCGAAGTATAAATATTTAAATGGACGATTCTCGCGAATTAACTATCCGAGTGCTGTGAAACGTTGCACGTTAAATGCTTATACAAATGTTGATCCACTGGCATCTAATTTATTTCAACTGTTTGCATAATCACAAGATGGCTGCTGTGCGTAATTTTAAAATCTCGTTTTTACTTCTTGTGTTCTAATCATGCGATTGAAGTTTGAATACCACACGTACACAATAATCTTAATGTAATAGTACAAAAATAAAAATCCAACCTGGCGACAATCTGAAATATTTAGACGGTTCTCAATATCTACGAATCTGTTACAGCAATTAATCTGAAATTTTGTATGTTGTTAGAAGAAATTAACATGAGCAGGATATATGAAAATAGGCTGTATATTTCTTCACGGAACTACTTGTTTTTATATAAGAGATTCTTCGACACGTGTGTATGTGACTGAACTCCTCCTAAGCGACTGAACAGATTTTGATGGAATTTGGTATGTATATTAGGGTGGGTCCATGTATGGTTTAGATTCACAATATGACCCGGTAGGTGGAATGAACAAAATTTTAGAACCACAATTTACACACAATTTTAGAACCACAATATACAGTCAAAAACAGTCGTCATGGAAACCACTAGCCTTGGCCTTCGTGAAAGCTGATGTCTTTGGACGGTTTGTCTCTGCACGTTAGAGCCACCTGGTCGCAACCTGTGCAACTACCGCCATTACATACACTCCGCCCGTGGCGGAAAGTTGTGTTTCATACCAAAGGTGGCAGTGATGTCGAATTCTAATGTTTGTCTTTGCACGTTAGAGCGTTTCAAAGTCCCGTATGTGTTCATATACCATTCATCCGATTGCCATGAAATTTGGGTGATATGTTGTGTACACTCCAGGGAAGGCTTCTGGCTTAGTAAATCAATTTTACATTAGATAGCGCACGAATAGATTCAACAAATGAGCGACGACGCGCGAAGCGTTTCAAAAAGGTCCCGTATGCGTTCAAATACCATTCGTCCGATAGCGATGAAACTTGGGTGAGATGTTGTGTACACTCCAGGGAAGGCTTCTGGCTTAGTAAATCAATTTTACATTAGATAGCGCACGACTAAATTGAACAAATGAGTGACGACGCGCGAAGCGTTTCAACAAAATCCCATATAAGTATGTATTCCATTCATGGATTGAGATGAAACTTTGATGAGTTGTTGTGTCCACTTATGTGAAGGCTTCTAACTTAGTAATCCATTTCACAGGAGGTTGCGCACGAGTAAATTCAACAAATGAGCGGCGACGTGCGAAGCGTTTCAACAAAGTCCCGTATGCGTTCAAATACCATTCGTCCGATAGCGATGAAACTTGGGTGAGATGTTGTGCACACTTACGTGAGGGTTTCTAACTTAGTAAATCCATTTTACAATAGGTAGCTCACGAGTAGATTCAACAAATGAGCAACGACGCGCGAACTTTTAATCAAAGTCCCGTATGCGTTCATATACCATTCATCCGATTGCAATGAAACTTGGATAAGATGTTGTGTACACTTACGTGAGGGTTTCTAACTTAGTAAATCCATTTCACACGAGGTTGCGCACGAGTAGATTCAGCAAATGAGCGACGACGCGCGAAGCGTTTCAATAAGGTCCCGTAAGTGTTCAAATACCATTCGTCCGATTACGATGAAACTTGGGTGAGATGTTGTGTACACCCTATGGAAGGTTTCTGGCATAATAAATCAATTTTACAATAGGTAGCACACGAGCAGATTAAACAAATGAGTGACCGCACGCGAATCATTTCAACAAAGTACCGTATGCGTCCATATACCATTATTATCCGATTGGGATGATACTTTGGTGATTTGTTGTGTACACTTCAGTAAAGGTTTCTGGCTTAGTAAATTCATTTTACAATAGGTAGCGCACGAGTAGATTCAACAAATGTGCGATGGCGCGCGAATCGTTTCAACAAAGTCCTCTACCGGTATGCGTTCATATACCATTTATCCGAATGCGATGAAACTTTGGTGAATTGTTGTGTACACTCCAGGAAAGGTTTCTGCCTTAGTATATTTAGTTTTTAATAAGTAGCGCACGAGTAGATTCAACAAATGAGCGACTGCGCGGGAATCGTTTACACAATGTCCCGTATGCGGTCATATATCATTCATCCGATTGCGATGAAACCTTGGTGAATCATTGAGTACACTCCAGAGAAGGTTTCAAGCTTAGTAAATCTATTTTACAATAGGTAGCGCATGAGTAGATTCAACAGATGAGTGACGGCACGCGAATCGTTCAAAGAAAATCCCGTATGCGTTCATATGTCATTCATCCGAGTCCGATGATAAGTTGATGAGTTGTTGTGTACATGCCAGGGAAGGTGTTAAACTTGGTAAATTCATTTTACAATATTGGTAGCGTACGAGTAGATGTAACAAATGAGTGACGACGCGCGAAGCGTTCCAACAAAATCCCATATGCGTTCATATACTATTTATCAATTGCGATGAAACTTTGATGAGTTGTTGTGTACACTTACGTGAAGCTTTCTAACTTAGTAAATCCATTTCACAGTCGGTTGAGCACGAGTAGATTCAACAAATGTGTGTCAGCGAACGAATCATTTAAACAAAATCCCGTATGCGTTATATGCCATTTATCCGATTGCGATGAAACTTTGGAGAGTTGTTGTGCACGCTCCCAGGAATGTTTCTAGATTAGTTAATTCATTTCACGATAGTTTAGAGGCAGTTAACAGAAATTTTAAAAAAATATGTGTATCCAAAAGCACTTCAAGAAAAAAAAGTTACAAGACTTTCTTTGATTGGCAGGACAACGTCTGCCGGGTCAGCTTGTATATATATATATATATATGAGCAACGTGTCAGTCTTACAAAAAAAATGCAAAATCATCAGAATCCTAGCCCTAATTATTACGCATTTTCGTTGCACACTTCACAATTAGGATATGAACGCACATTTTACCTCTTATAATCACGATGGTAATTCTGACCTTCAGACAAAATGATGCAGTTGGTACCAAAATCTTCCAAATCGTCCCTATAGTACAGGACCATCTTGAATTTCATGAAAAGTCAAACAGAACATATTTATTTGTTTAAAAAATGCGTATGAGACAAAACATTCACCATATTTGGGTAATGCTTGATATATGTATTAACTTCGTTATCTTATTAAAATTGTTTTACACCTGTTAATACTCAATATGCTCTAAATCTTTATTGGAACATGTTTTTTGTCTTTCAATGAGACCTTCTTCAGCTTATGTGCTTAGCCTAAAATCTTCATATGTAGGCCTATTATTTACGAAAACGTGACAAAATTAACCATATAAACAAAATTTATTACGAAATGGACGTACTTACAATATTCATTAATTTTGATATAAATATATTCGTGTAAATGAAAATCCACAGCCCCCATCTTGCGGCGAGGATATGAACTGTGTCGGCTGCCGAAGCCTGTCGCACTCCCCTGGGGCAGTGAATAAATGAATGACAGATGAAATGACAGTGTTGCGCGAGTGAAATTTGTGACAGGGAAAACCGGAGTACCCGGAGAAAAACCTGTCTGCCTCCGCTTTGTCCAGCACAAATCTAACATGGAGTGACCGGGATTTGAACCATGGACCCAGCGGTGAGAGGCCGGCGTTCTGCCGCCTAAGCCTCGGAGCCTCCCTATTCGTATTAAAAACAAAAAACAAAAGTCTGAAGTTATATCTCAATATATAGAAAAAATGTTGTCTTGACTTATAGAAATCTCAAGTGAAATGAGTCTTGTGTAGGTCTTATTCAATTTGAAGTCGCCTATCCTTCTTAAAGTCGTCTCTATAATTTTGGAATATATGTATGATGTTTCTTAACTTGGTCCTACTGCGAAACTCCTTGCCCTATGGGATGTCTTCTATTTACCTTATTACTATATGATTGATCTTGATGCTTTTATTTACTTGTCAACGTCGATTGGCTCGAAGATTGCGTGTGTATTTCGTACATCTTAATGTAGATTTATTTCGTATATCTTAATGTAGATTAATATATACGAAATAAACAAGCAATAAAAATGTACTTTGAATGGTTACTAACAGGACGAATGATTTTTGCAAAGTATAAGGAAAGTAGACTCAGGAATGAGATATGAACAAATAAATTTACCGTTTTAGAGCTAAAAGTCAGTAGATCAATATGGCGTGAAGACACAATTGTGAAAATGCAGAAGACTTTGGACGTTCCGATGCCCCTTGAATTGTTGAAATGTTTAAAACTTACACCACATAGTCGTGAGCCAATCCACCTCACCGGCAGTGGTCATTTGTCAATAAAGTTTGAATATGGCTCGTTCTAAACTTTAGACCGGTATCGATCCTACAACCAATTCAAATTACTTATTATCTCCAAAGGATGCAACACAGAGGTAAATCATGTCTAGATGTTACTTTAAAGAAATCATGACAATGGATGAATTTCCATTATTCGACCAAGAGGATGCAAGTGAACCGAAGCTTTCAGCTCATTTAACTAATTTGCAGAACGGACAGTGGAGTTTATCAAGATCGACCAGGCTTGTAAAAGCACTGCGCGCTTTCCACGAATATTCAGTTACATCCTAGTCCAATAATTACGGTACCTGCTTACTCAACACAAAAACCAATATTCTGGCGTACAGTCTACGTGAAAATTAAAGGAACATTGACCATCCACAGAAAATGTAATTGGATTCATTGTATTTTATTTTGCGCTCAGGTTTGACTAGAGGGAGTGGCTCAACAGGGATCTCCTTCATAACCTAGATGAAGCTAGACGAAACCGATGGACGGAAACTGTGGAAACATTAGACTTCAGACACTCGAGTAGAAAAGCTTGGAGCCTCCTAAGTAAGCTAGGAAGAATACCACATAGTCCCCAGCTGAAGCCAGAGATTTCACCCAATCATGTTGCCAGTCGCATTGCCAGCTTGTCTAAAGTCAAGCCTGAAAAGTGTCATAAAAGAATTATAAAAGATGAACTGTCTCAGTTGAGAAAGCTTTATACTACCTCCTCCAACATTTCTGATCCTTTAACTGAACAAGAGCTACTTCTTGCCCTAAAAGTATTGAAAAATGGAAAAGCCCCGGGTTTTGACGGTATACACCCAGAATTTCTGAAGCACTTTGGAAAGAATGTAAGGAATTGGTTAGTGCAGTTCTTTTCAAACATCCTTCAAACAAGTAAACTTCCTTCCGAGTTCAAACGAACTAAGATTCTAGCTATCGTAAAACCTGGCAAACCTCCGAATTCTGTTGAAAGCTACAGACCAATCGCCTTAATGAGCGTTTGTTTTAAGCTCCTGGAACGATTTATTTACAATAGAATAAGCCCCCTAATTTGTAAAAGCATTCCTATCGAGCAGGCTGGTTTCAGACCTCAGCGTAATTGTGAAGATCAGGTGCTTGCCTTGACAACACATATTGAGACAGGTTTTGAAAAGCGATTGAAGAGTGGGGCAGTGTTTATTGATCTAACAGCTGCCTACGACACAGTGTGGAGAGAAGGTATTGTGTACAAGTTCTTTAAACTGACAAAGTGCAGTCAAATGTCACGTTTGATTAACAATATGCTTTCAAATAGAATAATCCAGGTAGTTATGCATAAAAACCACAGAAAAACAAGGGTACTCAATAATGGTCTTCCACAAGGATCTGTTCTTTCTCCATTATTGTTTAATCTATATATTGCGGACATACCTACTACCAGCTCTCGTCAGTTTGCTTATGCTGATGATCTAGCAATAGTTACTCAACATGCTGATGCTAATGTGATAGAGAGAACTTTAAATGCAGACCTGGATGTCCTATGCAAATACTTCGAAATGTGGTGCTTGAAGCCCAGCTCTAGTAAAACGGAAACCTGCTTCTTCCATTTAAACAATCGGCAAGCGAACTCTACCCTGAAAGTGTCTCTTAATGGAGGCCCTCTCCCTCATAATGCCAACCCCAAATATCTTGGAGTTACTCTTGACCGAACGTTATCGTACAGGAAGCATCTCACCAACCTAGCAGCCAAATTAAGGACACGTAACAATATCATCCACAAACTTGCTGGCTCCACATGGGGAGCGTTTGCAACTACATTGCGTACTTCGGCGATGGCACTGGTACTTTCAACAGCTGAGTACTGTTCCTCAGTTTGGGTCAACAGCTCTCATGTTAAAAAGGTGGACACAGTCCTGAATGAGACAATGCGTATTATTAGTGGCACAATAAAATCTACACCTCTTTTCTGGTTGCCTGTGCTTAGTCACATAGAACCGCCTAGAATTAGAAGACTGAACAACTTGGTCAGGGAATACAACAAGATATTGGCCAATCCTGAACTCCCCATTCATGAAGATGGTTAGGCAGGTTTATGATCCAAAAGCTGATTGGCAAAAAGAGTGGAACAGCATAGCTCCAATGCAATGGCAGGCATTGTTCAACATTCAAAATATGCCAGCCGGATTTGATTTTCCCCGCAAGACATGGGTAACTCTCAACAGAGTCCGCACTAACCACGGGAGATGCGGATCAATGATGTTTAAATGGGGCATGCGATCTTCCCCAACCTGTGATTGTGGTGCAGTTAGACAGACTATGAACCATATTGTCACTGAGTGTATTAGTAGGGCATTCACTGGATCAACACAGGACTTTGTAATAGCCTCTACTGAAGCCATAAGATGGCTAGAAAATTTAGACATTAATCTTTGAACACCCTTTCCCTTGCATGATTGTTACAGTTGTAATGTGTTACCTATTGTATGTATGTATATTGTTTATGTTGTTTGTTTTGTGTTGTACCATACGCTAATAATAATAACAGGGATTGAAAGGCCCTGGGAAAAAGATTACTCTCTTTAAATATTTGAAATCTGAATCAGTATTCGCATTTCAACAACGAATACTGGGGAGAATATGTACTGTAGAAACTACTGAGAAAACCGACTGATCACTGGAAGAAATCAGTGTATTTTATGTTGTGTTATTCGAAATACTCGTATCAATAAAGCGAAGTCGCTGGATTTTAGAATGGTATTTTCAAATTTGCAGCCTGTTTAGCAGTGATAGTTCAGAAAGCATATCATGGAATTTTCCCTGCATCCTTTGTAAAACATATCTTTCTATTTAATGTTTTTACCTATGAGCGCATTCCTTTCAGTCTTCCGGCACGATAAATTCTGAAAATGAATTTATGCTAGGAACATAGACAGAGGAAATACTTAGTGAAACCTAAACAGTTATAAACAAATAAGATAATATCCACAGAGTTTGAGTGTTCAAAATGATTGACGCACTCAAAAATAACAAATAATTGTATTAGATTACACAGTAAATATTAACTAACGAAATCATTCTGTCGTGATTTCAAGGTTATAAAAGAAGAAATATATATATATTTCTGTTTGATACTATATGATAGGGGCTGGCAGTTTCACCTCAGGGCCAACGATCGTTCAGCATGGCCTTGATCAAGAATATTGGGTTCTGAAGTGTACAAAACTTGCAATTCAATTGCTGTAGTTTGAGTGTTAAGAGTTAATAAAAGGAACTTGAATGTAAGAGCTGAAAAAGAGATGGCTCTCAGCAGTTGAACAAATCTTCAGATTTCTAGTAAGATGCAGTAAGTTACTTCGACGAATCAAGAAAATTAGGCTAATTATTTCTTCATAGAAATCCTTGTTTTCAAAACTGGTGCCTGTGTAATCGAACAGGATTAAAAGGTATTGTGATAGCGTGTGTATTGAATGAACCGAAGTTCCATCCCCAGTAGTGGCAGGGTCCTTTAATATTTCGCCACCCTCCAGGTTGCATCTGGTTGACTCAACCTGTTGCAATGAACTCTCCCGTGAAGAGATAATCACCCTATTACTATACAGCGTGGTTGGCTGTGTGTTGGAGTAGTAAGAGTGTAAGGCTGCGGGAAAGAATCCGGGAGAAATAAACTAGTATTAGAGGGGTTTTATATGCGATACACCCCTAGCCGTTGATTTAGTAAGACTCAAAACCCACCGCAGTTACAAGGGAAATAAAAACATGTCACCATGCTTCATAATTTAGAGGTATGTGCTACAACGGAACTTCCTTTATAAGCTCCCAGACACCATAGCAGCAAAGTTACAGATATCACTTATTCATCACATAACCCGTGATAATTATCCGTTCAAATTATCACAACTTAGTTGTCCATTCTTTCGAATTGCGTAATGGCAGGCATTCTTGGGTGTTACCATGGAGACCCGAGTTATTGGTCTTACGTCACTTTTAACTACAACGGATTTTAGAGACGCCGGGGTGTTAGAATATTGCTCCGAGGGATACCTTTAACGTGGCACATCCTTCCTTCCTTCCTTCCTTCCTTCCTTCCTTCCTTCTTTCCTCACACTCGCGTACCCTCAAATGCCAACTGACTGCACCAGGACACAACAGGCCAGAACGTTACCTCTAAGTCACGTGGTCACTCACTCCTCCGTGTTGACACCCGGTGGTCAACTTGCTAGTCGTGGTGTGAGGGGATATTAAACAATACTGGGTTATAATCCCACTTTGTTTTGCGAGATTCGAGCTCAGCACGTTCCAAAACATGGAATGTAAAATTGATGTAATTCTAACACTCTAATTAACACAATAATCAGGCACGTTGTCACAGAATGTAAAATTAAATGAAGAAATGTAATCAAGGGAAAGGAGATATAATTGTAAGTTGGAGTTCACGCATGATGGTTATTTGATATATCATTGCACAGTAGTTCAAAGGTGGCCATTAAATATCGAGATGTAATATTTCGCACCCAGGTATACTGTACTATGCTGTTAATATATTGATCCATACTACATTACTAACTCACGGGATTGGCATGGACTTCAAAATACCCCAAGACGATGCCAGGAATTTTAACAATATCCCTTTCAGCGTACAGGAAGCAATTAACAAATACACTGCGTACTTGGCAGAGGTCCTGTCTATTTGTCTTTAAGCGGATATTTATCACCGTGTTTGAAATGCTGCCAACTTTTGAACTACGGTAGTATATTTCATGTAATTAGCCGAGCGAAACTGTGTCTTCATGTTTTTTCCCCGTTCAAGAGTTACAGCACTTTTCACAAAATTAAGGCTTTCATGGTGTGTCTCACCTCATCCATGGATAGCTGAACGACAGAATTACAAGAGCAGATTATTCATATTATTCTAAGGTCAAACAATGATATAGTGTTCTCCTGATCCCAAGTTCGTGGGTTCGAAAAAGTCAAATATTTCAAGGGCGTGATAATCTGTGATATTGTGATAACAGCACTAGGGAGTGAATTTGTAAATTGGGGATAGGATTGGGAAGGAGGCGGCCGTGGCTTTATGTAAGGAAGCATCCAAGTATTTGCCTGGATAGAAGTGGGGAAACCATGGGAAACCACTTCCAGGATGGCTGGGGTGGGAATCGACCCCTCCTCTTCTCAGTTTTGCCTCACGAGGCTGAGTGTACCACGTTACAGCCCTCACTCCAGAATTAGAAATTCATGGCAGAGCCGGGAATCGAACCTGAACCTCCGAAACATCAGCCAAAAACGCTACCCGCTACACCACGAGGGTCTAATACTTCATTAAGGTTGCAAATAAGTAATGAACTGGTAAAATGAATATATGTTAGTAGGTAGTTAGTGATTAAGGATTTTAGGGGACGGAACAGCGAGGTCATCTGCCACAAATGAATGTATATTCTAATAATTTGGCCACGTATGCAATCTTTAAATATACCAATAAAATATACAACAAAAAGCAGCAACGACTCTGCATTATGAAAGCCAATATACCATCTTTTAGAAACCTCTATAGGGAGGTAAATAGCTGTAAGAGTTCTCTGATCTCGAAGTAAATAAGCACAAGTAAACTTTATATAATGAGACGTAGAGGTTGGTTCACTACCCCTGCGGTGGTCCGGGCATGGTCACCAAGAGCCCGCTGATGAGCCTGACCTGGTGTACCTGGATGAAACCCCGCAAAAGACACGGTAGAAGTCTAGAAGATTTGCTGAGTTTTAAGAAGCAATACAGGCTGTAAAAAAAGTCCTGCACCAAACTTAAACTCCGCATGGGGGTGGGGGCGGGGAGTAATTTGAGATAGGGAACCCATGTCCGGAACGCAACCGTAACGCCCCTATGAGCGATTTTAATTATGAGTACATCTGGCGACGTCGCGTGCTATCCACGGCAGAGGACCGATTATCGCTCACAAGTCTACCTAGCTCCAGTTCCACTTCGTGGCTCTGTGTTAAAGCACTCGACCCTCAGGCGTAGGTGACTGCACGCTGGGGTTCGAGTCCTTCTTCCAACTTATTTTTTTTCCTCCGAGTAATTTGATGATGGATCAACTCAATTACCGTAACCATGATGTTTTCAGGTAGTTTTTTCAAGAACGTTTTAAGAATCTTAATTAAATGTCTTATACAGCAATGAAGACAAAAACAAAGAGATCATTTGTGTCCAAACAAAATCCTACCGCGAAGAAATACATCCGCAACGAACACAACCAATTTGTTTTAAAACGCAAAATTTCGGCGTATAATTTAGCTCCTTTTAAAACGAAATTAGAAACAAAAAGGATCTAATCTAGCCCTATGTAGTATTTAATTGATGCAAATCCAAACGACTCGAAGAAAAAAATCAGCCCTGTCGGAAGGGGAATTCGAACCCGGTCACCTCAGTGTGATAGTTTATTAATGCCTTGCCACTGAGCCACGAGGTGGGCCTTTAGCTAGATTGATTGTGAGCGGTAATCGGTCCTCTGCCGTGGGTAGCACGCGACGTTGCCAAATGTACTCATAATTAAAATAGCTCATAGGGGCGTAACGGTTGAGTTCAGCACATGGGTTCCCTATCTCAAATTACTCCCTGCCCCCACCCGCATGCGGGATTTAAGTTTGGTGCAGGACTTTTTTTACAGCCTGTATATTCATGCTATGAAAGTAAGGTTATATGTGCTATCCAAACATTTTAGTTTATCTATGAAATTCCAAAGCATTGCCCATCGAACCGTATGAGTTTACACAATGAGACTAAATGAAACGAGACACGGAAAACATGGATTTTTTAGTTTTAGTATCAAAATATTTTGTTGCCAATCCCGTAAATATATGAGGACTTGTTTATGATATAAAATTTATAATTCGCATAAATACAACAGTAGCAATACGGTGGTAAGCTCTATTTTCATTGTAGGTATATTTTGAACAACCAATTATATTCTACGATCGTAATTTCAATACGCTTCGATTTACACATAAACAATTTAGGACAGGATATACGGGACAATGGATCGCTTCTCGGGAAATGAATTCTGTTTACAACTCACATTTCCATGAACAAATAATTATGAATTCTAATGGGCAGAACGAGTGGATCGTGAATTGACTATCGTGTTTGTTTGGAGCATGGTGACTACCTAAGCATGGAGCAATGCTCATCAAGCCGACCAAATGGGAACGAGAGTCGGTACCTCGAGGTCGGTCAATCCACGTCTCATTCCAACTCCAAGTAGCATCACTCTTATTGATTAAAAATGTTCACGAATTCAATGATAATCTAAGAGCCTTTCAGGTATGTCGTCGTGTTGAGGATATATGCTACACTTTTTTTTTTTTTTGCGTATGGCTCTTAATGCCGGGAGTGAGCTACAAGTACCGTCGCGTGTGGAGTGTTGTCAGGGAAGGAAAGTTTGAATGTAAGGACAAGGAGTTGGAAGGTAGCGGCTGTGGCCTATAGTTAGGACCAACCCCGGCATTTGCCTGGAAGGAAGATGGGAAACCACAGAAGACCATCTTCAAGGTTGCCGGCGGGGGGATTCGAACCTCCTCGCCTCTCGGATGTGAGCGACTGCCAGCAGCCATGCCGTAACGACCACGGCTAACTCACCCGGTTATGCTACACTGAAATTTGGAGTATAAAGGGTGCAGAGCTCATTGCGATCAAACCGTTGTTTAGAGACGTCTAAGTCTAAGTATCCAGTACCCATTATAATATTACGCTTGGAAATACTTTGGACGTGTAAATATGACCAAACCTAGGACGGTGCAAATAGGAAAATATCCTATGATAGGTTCTGTTTAACACTGATATAGTTTGGAAGTTTTATTTTGAAACTGTCATAACAGTAAATATCTGGCGTTACTTTGCAATTTTAGGAACACTACGGATGGTATTGAGGGGGCGTTCATTTATTTTATTAAATAACTTTTTGCTCTTGTTCCCTTTTGGATGACAAAAGTGGTACATTAGACTGCATATGAAACGTTGTTTGAGAAGTTGCATAGTTTCTTTCAATATTTACATCGGAGTGTGTGTGGCTCCAGGCTGACACTTGGAACTGCCCACAGCACAAGTCATTTACTTCAACAGTATTGAAATCTTACTCAAATATGGGGTTCTCTTTCTCGCAAAACGTGGCACTGAACACACCTGCAGGAATCGATAATAGCGGTGATCAAACCAATTTGCAGGCTTTGTGTTAATCAAGATATTTTGAAAACAATGTTACATGGCAAGACCCTGAATGCTAATATGTCTCTCGACGTAGTTATTTCAGAATGATGCCTTATGCATTATGCATTTACCGGATTACATTTCTTGTCAGGGCCCGAAATCAAAACCGGACCTCCAAGGCGACAGCCAAGAAATTTAATTCTGATCTGAGGGCTGGAACGTGGTACTCATCCTCGTGAGCCAAAACTGAGGTTCAAATCTAGGGGAATTTTAGCCCATGTAGGAGCATTTAACCCACACATGATGCCCACTATGAGTGAAATCCCGGTATCCCCACTTCCATGAAACCAGCGGCACATTCCCAGAACGCGTGACGTCATCCATTTCAAAAATACACATCCCAATTCCAAGAAACCTGGCCAGAATTCCTGATAGTAAGTTAGAAGTCCCCCTGACTTAGAAGCCCTCCAGCCTTCCTATTTCCCCCCGGGGCTCACAACTTGTGGGACGTGGATTGGGAACCATGGGACCCCAGCTGAGTCCGGCATTGCTTCCACTTATTTGTGCCAGGCTCCTCTCCATCTTCCTTCCTGTCGACTTATTTTGGTCAACCTTTGTTCTCTTCCGACCCCGATGGAATTAGGGTATCCGAGGTCTAGGGACTCTCTTCCTTTCCCGCCTTAAAGATCCTTTGTCTCATCTTTCCTGATACCATCCTTCTGCGAGGTGTCAGCCTTCTTTTTCTTTTCATGTTCTCTCCTGCCTTCTGCTCAAGGCCCTCAAGGAGGCAGGGTGTATGTAGCCCCACCACTTCTGGTGCACCCTGGATATTGCTACACCCTCAGGGGCTCACGGCTGGTGTGTTCGGGAGTTGGCGATCCCGGGGGATTCCTGAGCTGGGTCCGTTTTATTCTCCTTTTCTACTGACTTTGGGGTGGGCCCTCTCCTCTTTCCCATTCCTGTCTGTCTTTCATGGCTCGCCTTCCTTCCAAGTCCCTCAATCCTCATTCTTCGAGGGTTGAGGGCATTTCTTTTCTTCCTGTCCTTTATTTGCCTTATCCTTTATTTGTTCACCATTTCTTCTGCTAGTGTGTAAGTCTGTATTTAGTGTTAGATATAGTTTTCATTCACATCTCATCTTTCACTATCACCCAAACCATTAGGGGCCGATAACCTAGATGTTAGGCCCCTTAAAACTACAATTATCATCATCATCCTGCCTATTAGCACGCTATACTGCGATAAGCTACAGATATAGGAACTCGTATGACAGCAATGCGGCCGAAATAAATCAGAAACCTCTATGGACATCAAATTACCAGGTGAAAAACTAAAGGAAGTACCAGACTTCTGTTATTTAGGGAGCAAAATAACCAGTGATGGACGAAGCAAAGAGGATATAAAATGAAGTTTAGCTCAGGCAAGGAAAGCATTTCTACAGAAAAGGAATCTGTTGACATCGAATATAGATTTAGGTATTAGGAAGTCATTTTTGGAGGCCTTTGTCTGGAGCGTGGCACTCTATGGAAGTGAAACTTTGACTACAGGTGCAGCAGAAAAGAGGAGAATTGAAGCGTTTGAAATGTGGTGTTACAGGAGAATCATGAAGATCAGATGGGTGGATAGGTTTACAAACGAAGATGTATTAAGACCAGTGGGAGAGGAGAGATGTTTCTGGGGACTGCTTGAAGAGAAGAGATGGGAATAGCAAGCTTAGTTATGGAAGGAAGGGTCGAGGACAAGAACAGCTGTAGGGGTAATCCAAGGTTAGAATATGTTAAACAGATTGCCTCGGATGTAGGGTGTGGTAGCTATGTAGAGATGAAACGATTAGCTCAGGACAGGGAGGCATGGAGGGCTGCATCAAACCAGTCAAAATACTGAAGACTCAAACAAAAACATCATGACAGCAATGTATTCTCCTTGCTTGGAATGTTCAAATTTCTATAGAAGTGTGCAAATTAATACAATCAAATAAAGAATTTTAAATGAGTTACAATTTAGTATTCAAAATCATTTTATTGATCATTTGCTGGCATCTTTTGTAACCCTACTTATTAATGCTGCCTCCCTTATCGACTTTTACCATGGGGAATTGAGTCTGGAAACTTTCACAATTGGATATTCTGAGGGATACCTAAGCTAGGTCCGTTTTCTATTTTCACATTGACTTTGGAGTATACCCTCTAAGTCAGGTGATTTCAATCCATAGTTGCTCGCCACGGTGGGTGAGTGGTTAACGTGTTGGTCTACTAACCCCAAGCTTGCAGGTTCGCTCCTGGCCGTAGTAAGTGATTTTTGAAAGGCGGCAAAAATGTACGACACGCATGTCTTACGATGTTGGCATGTCAAAGAACCCATTTGAATTCAGTAGGCCGTGTTCATAATGGCAAAATTAATCTCGAGAGTTTCCGCCAACACAAAGTTCCTCATTTCTCTACTAGAAAGCGCTATAGTGTTCAAAGAGCTTAGATATCTAACCTCCTTGACTTTCATAGTGCTTCAAGGAACAACGAAATTGGACATGCAAGCTACCCTCTGGGTGTCAAATAGCAAAGCTTGCACCCGGCACCGGAGGCCATACGATATTATTTTTAATCCATAGTTCATGAATCTTTGAAATGTTCAAGAGTGGATTATCAATAAAATGACTCTAAAACCCTCAACTCTAAATTCACACGAAAAGTAGAGCGAAGTAATCAAAACAAAACGTGTGGCATTTTGCAGTAGCAATCATTTTACATTGAGTTTCTTAAAAGAGAATATAATTAAGACTCTTGTTTAAACATTGGAAGTAATTCCACCGCCTTGCAAATATATTTAGTGACTTAAGCCGTGGAAAGTATAAATTTTATTTATTGAAACTGGCGTCGATTCCAATAATTTGCACACACCTCTGTAGTACTTGGACTTGACCGGCATCCTTCCTTACCATTACTCTGTGCATAGATCGAAACATCAGCCTTAGGGTTACGAGGTTTGTGATTAACTGACATAATCCAACTGGCTCACTAAATAAACTATTATGTTCTGTCGGTTTTAAATATTATAGGCTATCTATAAAATCACACCAATACCATCAACGAAACCACATTGTGTTCTGTTTCTATCTGACAAGGCTTTTTTTTCACATACTTCGCACGTGACTGACCGAAAACAGTATTATCTTTAATCAAACTGACCACAATCCAACGCTATTAAATTTTCAGCGTGCAGCTTGGGAAATTCAGTCTAAATGTGGCTTTGATTCCATATAATCTGTGAATCCTCTTACCACAGACATAAATTGTTTATAGCTATTGCAATGAAATTTTAATATTTGCCAGAATGAATATGCAGTGCCATACTGCGTGCTTTCATGATAGTGGTACAATACTCAAGTGTCTCACTTCAAGACCAGCAATCATTATGTTTTCAGTGTTGCCGTAGTAAACAAAAGTTAGGTGCTTTTCAGTCGGTCAACACGATTGTACTCAAATGAGATGGGTTATTCCCTAATCCTGAAGAAAATTACATGAGATCAATAAATACACTTGGGTGACCAGTTTCGATCGTCAAGCGATCATCAGCAGATCCATTGCACTTCGGCTATAAACTCTATGTCTGAAAATATGGGTGAAAATATTTACAATATGTAAACTTATTTAATTGCAGTATTCCTAATACAACTCGTCAGTATAATAACCCATCTTATTTGGGTGCAATCGTGTTGACCGACTGAAAAGCACCAAACTTTTGTCTACCAGCAATTATGATAAGAAATTAGCGAAGTCATTTAATAAATTATTATGTTCGACCCTGGCGAAATGTAAATATTATATGTCAGAAAACTGTACTACCCAGGCTCCATTATGATACAGTTTCTCCCACCAATCAGAGCTCAAGAAACAGTTGTGTGACCAATTAGGTGAGGATAGCATCGCATCTGCGCTCACTTCCATGGGCCCCTATTTAAAATTTCACTGCATGACGAGTGTCATAGTGAGGTATTCCAGGAGACCATGGTCAAATACAAGGTATTCTCCGCGTCCCATGCGCTTGTTCACTACATAAAACTGGTGAAATCTCGACATATATTTATGAATATTTATGTTCGAACGTAAAATAGTTATAATTATCGTCGAATATAAACAGTCGTATGCAACTCGCCTATAATGGTAATTAAGACACTCGTATGGAAATTATAAAACTCGCTGAGCTCGTTTTATAAACATACTGGTGTCTTAATTATTGCCATTATAGGCTCGTTGCATAATGTACTATTACATTATATTCTTGTACGCTCTGCAATTTTGAATTGTTGTAAGTTGCTTAATGTTGCACACCATTCTCTCAATGTTTAGCCTATATTTCTAAAAACTAGAAAGTAGCTTTACGACAAACAAACAATAAATTAATCATTTATAAGAAAAGTTGGGCAAGAGTGTGTGTGTATGTGTGTATGTATGTGGGCCCCTCAACCGGATTTCCTTAAAATTTGTGGTCACCATTGAATGACTCAGTAGCCTCAAAATTACTCAGCCTAATGATACCGAAGTTTCTCCTAGAAATGTTGTTATTGATTGATTTAGGGGATTTTTGACATCGTGGTTATGTAGCCCCGTGTACTTGGGATAATATGAAATGTATCTGATAACCTGTGTTGTGATGGCTGCATTAGTGCGTGTATTTATAACTGGATCTTCATTTGGGTAAGAGAAGGACGTAGCCTTAAGTACGTGCCTGGAATAGAAATGGTAAACCATAGAAATCCACTTCTAGGGTGACAGAGGTGGGAATTCAACGCACCTCTTCCTGGTTTTGCCTCACGAGGCTGAGTACACTCCATTACAGCTCGCAAACCAGAGTTAAATTTCTTGGCAGAGCCGGGAATCTATCCCGGGCCCTGGAAGTAACAGCCAAGAACGCAGGCCATTACACCACAATGTGGTCTTGAACACTATGAATATCTTCATTTCAACAATAATTGCATTTATAAGACAAACCTGTGGAGATAAGAACAACATGTACTTTCAGCCATAAAATTTATTTAATATTTAATATCCTTTCCATCTGCACGACACGACTGGTAACTGACCTGTCCTTCCTACACTCTATATTAAATGGCCATTACCGTTCGGACCATCTACTGTCACTATTCAAAATAAGAGCCCCTTCCTGTTCTACCTGTTATTCTCCACATTCCACGCACTAAACTTTCGATAATCAAACGATCCTTCCAAAACGGCATATCGTCCCTGCACAATAGCATAACAAGAAAACGCGAGCTACATATCCACAACCAAGAGGGCGTTTTTGAAGCAAGTGAACAAGAACCATAACTGCATTTAAATTATCATCTTGGCCAATGACAACACGGCTACGAACAAGGACATTCTTCCGGCTCTTGGTCTGGACTTGTTTTGTTATGAGATTTGTCTCATTCATTTATATCTTTACCTCTGTTATTTGTAAAGAATGAAGGGCTCACATAGCTGTAGTTTCTACTTCGATAAATAAATCAATCAGTTAAATAATAATAATAATAAATGAATAAATTCACTGGCCGTGAAAACCAATAAACCATCTTTTTTGGAAGCATTCATAGGGATGTTATGGCTGCTTGAGCTTTTAGTTCTCGCAGATAAGAGGCGCAGGTGCGCTTCATAAAAAGAGAGATAGCACGCAGTTCGCTACTCCTGTGGGGATCCGGGCGGGGACATCAATAGCCCGCTGATGAGCCAGCTTGGTGTCCTAGGTGAAACCCCACACAAGACATGGCACAAACCTGGAAGAATTGCTGAGTTTTACATTAATTAATGACTCTCCTTCCATATGCAAGCATAAAACGAGACGTACAGCAATTCTCTGTCAATACGATTCTCATAAATTTAAACATATACAGTGGAACGTGGCTAATTCGAACTTTTATAATTCGAAATCTTCTTTAATTCGAATTTTTCTCTTGGTCCCTAGCATTTTATATACAACCAATGCTAAACAAGTTGTTCAGTAAAGAACATATAGCCTACTTTCTCCTAAATGCATGGGTATTGTAATAACTCTTTGTCCTTTTAAAGGAGTATAATTGAATGTTGGTTGTAGTAGCTTGTTGAAATACAACGTGCTATAGGGATATTAAACATGAATATGAGGTGCCCTTTGCTACTGCTACCTCTGTAAAAAATTTCATTCAATTCGGTTTCACCGTGTTTGAATTGATATGGGGAATGGTTTTGCACACATACATGGCCGCTATTTGCAAACTATTGGGCTGATGACCTTGAAGTCAGTCATAAGATGCTTTCCACAGAAAGGCATGTTGTTGCAAAATCTGGTAGAGATCAAATTATTAGGATGGTCGTAATTTGACTTAAGCTTTTAACATCTGGGTGGCCGTCATTCCGTTTCCGTCAAGATGGCGGCAATATAAAACATGACACTGAGGTGTCCTTTGCTAGTGCTACCTTTGTACCAAATTTCGTTCAATTCGCGTTCACCGTGATCGAATTGATAGGGGGGGGACAGACATTCAGAGTACACACACTCACACACACACATAGACTCACACATACACACACACACACACAGACACACACACACACACACACACAGACAGACAGACACACTTTATTTCGCCCTGTGTTGATCTCATAAGTCTACTTTCATTTTTTGCAAAAATCGAAAGTAGGCTAAAAATCGTGGTTAATTCGAATTTATTTTGGATAATTTGTAATTTTTACGTGTAAAAAGCCGATCGGAAGCCAAACAGTTGGGTCAGGAATTCCTGAACAACGACGTATCATTGGCATGCGGCCCCTACTCGATGATTTTACCTACATGACTAATAACACGCCTGCGATGCTCCTTCCAAGGTCAATGCCCAACCCCTCCCCCTCCCATTGTTTTGCAACGCTCCACATCTCTGAACTCACAAGAGTGTCATCCCTTACACCTGTCTGGTAGTGCGTGCTGAGTGGTCTGATTAGATTTGTGGTTGTTTGGAAGTTTGGTTTTGCCTGTGTTTTAAAGTGTGTGTACAGAACTAAGATGTTGTCATCAAAGCCTCGGATTCCATACAAAACTTTGACTTTGGTGGAGAAAATAGCGGTGATTAAAGAAGTGGAAAAGAGAATGAAGGAAAAAATCTGAAATTGCAAAGGCTTTCGAGATTCCTCCAAACACGTTATCTACATACCTAAAAATAAAGACAAAATTCTTGGTTACGAAATTGAAAGTGGCAAAGGCCGAAAAAGGTTAAGGGAACCGGAAAATTTGAATTTGAATATTTTCTCTACCCTTTTAAAAGAACTTTCATAATTCGAATTTTTGGATAATTCGAATTTTTTTACTGGTCCCTTGAGGTTCGAATTATCCAAGTTTCACTGTACTGATACAGAGTGTAAGTCTCGTACTTCAAAACAGAAAGCCCCCGACAAGGGTCTAGAAGCGTTGAGGCAATTAATAGCAAGCATAGTGACTGAACCTTGTCGATGAATGGCAAGGATTATGCTGTGTGTCCATCCCCTCACGTTGTGTCCAACTCATTGTATAATCTAGTTAGCAGGCAGAGGGGACGGCTCCAGAGGCAACATCATGTGTGTACTCTGTTGCAGTTTACTTCGGACCTGTGCTGCGTCGCTGCACTGCCCATACAAGTTACAACGTAATCAGATAATATTGCGTACCCTTTCACGTGACCCCTTTTAGAGGGGTGGTCTCTTAATAGGAGTAGGAATTAAAAATAATTGTATACTGCATTATTAATAAAGTTCAGTTGGAACACATATTTCTGCATTGGTTCACATTTAGTACAAATTAATTACAATGTGCTATTTTCTGAGCTCTGTCATTTAAAAAAGTCACGAATTGATCTCTGTTTCAGATTAGTATATCTTCTTTTTTTAACAATTTCACTGTCTAGAATATCTCTGAGTGAGTTCAAAAGTCCATTAATTTGTTCTGGGAACGAACAATCTTTTAGGAGAGCCAATTTTTTATTTTTTATACGTTACATAACACTTTTTCTAATGACATTGTATGCTGATGCAGTTTTGTGCCAACAGAACCATTGTTTACATCATCACCCTCATCACCATCTCCAATGGGAAGGCAGACGAGAAGTGGTCTTTTGAGAGAGGTCAGACTGAGAAAATGCCTGGTCTTTGGTCGAGGAGAGGGGTGGTCCTTAAATAGAGGTAACTAATACATTGACCTTAAGAGGTTTAAATGGAATCCAAGAGAAATCGGTCTTTAATAGGGGTGGTATTTTAATAGGGGTGGTCTTTTAGAGAGGTATCACTGTATCTATTTTCAGCCTATTTTCATTTATGACAACATAGGCTTATGAGATCACCATTTGCCCGTGTGTGTAAGCGTATGTGTGTGTGTCACCCCCTAATAAAATCTAAACGGCTAAAGCGATTTGAATGAAACTCTGTAAGAACATAGTACTATTTTTTCCAACCCCGACCAAGCCCTTCAAATTTTAACACGTCTCTTCAATCCAACATGGGAGCTGTGCGAAATATTTCACCAGCATTCTATATCTCTGAATCGCCAACACAAAGTTCCTCATTTCTCTACTAGAAAGCGCTATAGTGTTCTAGGAGCTTAGATATCAAATCTCCTTGACTTTCATAGTGATTCAAGGAACATCGAAATTCGACATGCAAGCTACCCTCTGGGTGTCAAATTACAAAGCTTGCACCCGGCACCCGAGGCCATACGATATTATTATATTATTATTATTATCCCTTCTGACGGCGAAGCCTTCACGTTAAATTGCTCACCGTAGCCGCAATTGAACGCTGCAGCAAGTTCGGAGTTTGGAGGTTCGAATCATGGAGCTGACATCGTCTATCCTGAGCGTAGTTGTTCCCCGAGTTTTCCACACCTCCTCCAGGCAAATGCCCGTACAGTAGGCTACCTTATTTCAAGTCCCTAAACAACTACCTACTCTTTGATTCTAAAATTTACAGCTACACACAATACTAGAGCCTAGTAGAAACATAGGTTGTTGGCCGTATTAAACACGCACCCAAGTACAGGGGGCTGATGAGCAAGATGTTCCAAACCCCTAAACTGATTTTTTAACAACAACTGTTACTTATGGAATCTTTAGCCATAGTGTAAAGATTTGGTGTATTTTAACAGTCTGATATTTTCAGGCTACCATTTTGAAGCATTCTGAAATGTGAATGGGTTTCAGTCGATCAACAGAATTGTACCCAAATTATAATGGGTGTTATTCCCTACAAAATGTACATGAGATTACTTAATAATCTTCCAATAATTATCCTTTTAATAAATAAATAAATAATAATTAGTATTTCTGCATGGGGCCGAGACATGGGGACTTCACGCTATAGCCAGAAAGAAGATTGTTTCTTTTGAAATATGGTGCTGGCGAAGGATGTTGCGCATAATTGGGACGGCATTTCGAACCAAATAGCCCTTCATTGAAGAGCTCCACCTCTGATCTACGGTATAATCAATATGTGAACAAAGAGTTACCAAATTCTTTGGACACATAATGCGTCGTGCGAAGGACGGGTTGGTTGGTTGGTTCCTCAGTTTAGGGGCTGCGACAACGCGGTCATGTAGCCCCGTGTACATTGGGTGTGTTTAAAATCTGTCTAATAACCGATGTTTGTGATGGCTGCATTAATGCGTGTAATCTGTAATTCAGGTAAGGACTGCAGATGATCAATTTCAAGAAGTTCCTACTTTTACTACAAAATGCTACCGTCAACAACTCCTAGCTGTGAACTTGGCTACTAGATGCCTCCGCAACCGGCACCTAGCGGCGAATTTTGGAACTTATAATAATATAATAATAATATCGTATGGCCTCGGGTGCCGGATACAAGCTTTGTTAATTGACACCCAGAGGGCAGCTTGCGTGCCGAATTTAATGCTCCTTGGAGCGCTATGAATGTCAAGGAGGTTAGATATCTAAGCTCCTGGACGCTGTACCGCTTTCTAGTAGAGAAATTAGGAACTTTGTGTTGGCGGAAAATCCCGAGATTAATTTTGCCATTATGAACACGGCCTACTGAATTCAAATGGGTTCTTTAACATGCCAACAACGTATGACATGAGTATCGTGATTTTGTTGCCTTTCAAAAATCACTTACCATGGCCAGGAGTGAACCTGTAATCTTGGGGTTGGTACTCCGACACTATAACCACACACCCCCCGTGGCAAGCTATTTTGGAACTAATAGTGCATTAATCAAATTTAACCTACAAATTTAGATTCACACAATTGTAGTTAGTGGGAGGTTCTTTTGTATGCCATAAATCCATGACATGGGCCCGCCGGCTTTTCCTCCTCTCCGAAGGAAGGCTTACTGAGGGATTTTTAACGCTCTTAAAAATTCCGATGACTTCGCCCGGGTTTGAACCTGTGGTCTTGGGCATAGAAGCTCAGC
The DNA here is from genome assembly GCA_946902985.2 of Meconema thalassinum. Classification (NCBI taxonomy): domain Eukaryota; kingdom Metazoa; phylum Arthropoda; class Insecta; order Orthoptera; family Tettigoniidae; genus Meconema; species Meconema thalassinum. Next base: position 2,005,461,998 of record OX336388.2, read on the forward strand.
ATGCTACTACGCCACCGAAGTCACCCGTGAGAAGGGCAGTTTGGAGAAATTGATCATCATTGAAAATGTCCCTGGATAGAGAGACCGTGGTTGTGTCCACTCGATGGTCCAACATTATCAAAAATGTGACAGGGTGGAACCATCTTGGTGCAGCATAGTTGTCTGAAGACGATCCTCAGAATTGAGGGATGGATATATTGATTGGATTAATAATTAATTATCCAAGTGCATTTCATATAGGCCTAAGTTCTTTCAGGTACAAGGAATAACACACATTACAATTTGAGTACAATCGTGTTGACCGACAGAAAAGCATTTAAATTGCATTCATTAACAAGAAGTTCCGTGACGAACTAAAGAGCCTACTTTTCTTAAAATTAAGTTTCATGCCAATGATTAATCTACAGTATATGAACCTATCTAGAATAATGACGAATTTAAGTTGGTAATATCGAAATGTCTAATTAGTTCGAAATATACCTGGTATAATGTAGCCTAATAGAGCATTACATTTGGCAGACCTGGTGACTGAATATATTCTTAGTTCCATCTTTAAGGTACAGAATAAAAAAAATGGTTGAAGTCCATTGAACCTTACATGCAGTTAGACATTGGATCTATCAGCACGCGTAAAATCATGTTGGCAACAATATCATGCGTGTGCTGGTCAGAAATAGTCTAATCTGAAATATTATGATATCTTGTTGTGCAAATTTTGGACGAAATCCACTTGTTAGTATAGACGTTACATGTATTTTGAAATTGGACCTATCAGCAGGCATAGAATCATGTTGGCAGCAATGACTTATATTAATTACTCCAAATTAATCTACAATGGCAGGTGCTATACGTGTGCAAAGTATAGGGCTGTTGGCTTGCATACTTCCTGATATATTGATATAAGGTTAAAAAAATATAGACAGCATTTATTAACAGTTGGCAGCCCTGATTGCTTTTAAGAACACTTATAGTCATATCTGTTATGTTACACATTGCACATACGAAATTTGGTTGAAATCCAACTGATAGTATAGAAGTTACATGTATTTAAAAATTGGCCCTATCAGCAGGCTTAGAATCATGTTGGTAGAACTGAAGTATATAAGTTACTCCAAAATTAATCTAAAATGGCTGGTACTGTATGTGTGCATAGTTTAAAGCTGTCGGCTTGCATACTTTGTGATATATTGGTATTTGGAAAAAAGAATAGAGAGAGCAATTATTAACAGTTGGCAGCCCTGGTGGCTCTTAACAATACGCTTAGTCATATCTGTTTATGTACACAAATTACATACAAAATTTGGTTGAAATCCAATTGAAAGTGTAGAAGCTATAGGCATTTAAAATTAGACTTATCGGAAGGCTTAAAATTATTTTGGCAACACTGGCATGTATGGCCTCCTGGAAATTAATCTGAAATAGTGTTATCTACATGTGTGCCAATTTTGGAATAGCTCCCATGCATACCTTGCAATATATCCAACATGGAGCTCAAATTTCTAGTGCGTTTTTTCAGCAGTTGGTAGCACTGACATCATTTTCAAATATGGTCGTGAGATATTCCGGTATACATCTTTACTCATACTAAATTTGGTTTCGATTTCTTCAGCCGTTTAGGAGTTGATAGGGGGAACACACACACACACAGCCAGACAGAGAGAAGGAGAGATAGACAGACACACATTTTCCCGGATCGATCTCAGAAGTCAACTTTTTCCTCATTTTTGCAAAATGTGAAAAGTAGGCTAAAAATGGCCTCCAACACGATAACGTTCAAGCACTCTGTAGATATTGTATAGAGAAAGAGAAATACCATTCCTGGAGTAATACAAGAGGAAAGAAAAGAAAAACAAAATCAAATGCAGCTGCCGAGTAGCTGAAGACCAAACCTTGTCCTCCTTCTCTGGTTGTCTGCTGTCGTTCATTTCCACAAAATGGATTTAACTGCACAAAAGAAACCAAGACATTGTAATAAGAAAGAGTGAGAGGGGGAATTTTAACATGTGCGCGTCTAACAAACCAACAAATGCTATTACCTAAGTTTCCATAAATACAAGTGTATAGTACCGCCTGCTAGGAAATGTGCCCCGGAATCTTCTTTGTTTCCACAAGCTACTTTTGCAATGACCTTATTTCCATTAAATAACTCTTGTATACAGAATACTAAAAGTAGGTCGCCAGTTAAGAGTTGCTCAAGCTCCCTGACTTATGAACGATTGAATCATATACCAAATAGAGGTTGTTGTTGTTGTTGTTGTTTCATGTGGCCTCCTCAGAGGCCGAGTGCAGGTCTTTCTATTCGACGCCCGTGGGCGACCTGCGCGTCGGGATGAGAGATGGAATGGACAAAGATGAATGAAACTGGGCAAGGATGTGAAAGGAATCGGCCGTGGCCTATCAGAAGGTACCGTCCCAGCATTTGGCTGGTGTTGAAAATGGGAAACTACGGAAAACCATTTCAAGGACGGCTGACGGTGTGGCTCGAACCAACGCGTCTACTGAGTCAGCAGAGAGCTTGGTCGCATGACCTAACGCTGCGCTTTAGCCAGCTGAGCCACTGCCGTCGGTACCAAATAGTGGTAATGTTGCTTCATTGAACAGTGCGCGTTATATCACTCACCGAGACCGCAGTGGGGAGCTGCATCAACTCCGGAGATCGGAGGTTCGAATTCCGGTGCTGACAGTGGCTATCCGGAGTTTGGCTTCCCTCCGGGTTTTACCACACTCCCTCCAGGTAAACGCCAGAGCAGTACCTTATTTCAAGTCTCGCGGCTCCTACCCCATCCCCGATCCTAATAATTATAGTTACATACACTACTAGAGTCACCACAAAAACACAGGTTATCAGACAAAATGAACACACACACTGATACGGGACTGATGACCAATATTTAATTTAGGGGCTTGGACATCGTGGTCATTTTAGCCCCATGTATTTGTGTGGGCGTGTAGAATTTTCCAGATAACTTGTGTTATTGTAGTGTCTGTAGCAGTATGCTTATTTGTAATTAAGGTGAAGATTGGGAAGGAGGAGGCATTACATTAGGAACCATACCAGCATTTTGGTGGAATAGAAGTGGGAAGCCAGTTTAAGCCACCTCTAGGATGGCTGATGTGGGAACTGGAACCGAACCCACATTTCCTCAGATTTACCGCACGTGACTGAGTGTACCCCTTTCCAACTCAGACCAGAATTAAATTTCTTGGTAGAGCCAGGAATCGACCTCAGACCTCAGGGGTACCAGACAGAATAGCTTGCCACTTCACAACGAGTTTCTTTTGCGTATGGCATTTAGAGCCGGGAGTGTCCGAGGACATGTTCGGCTCGCTAGAGTTAGTAGCTTCTTCCATGCGGGCACCCATGGGGTGAGCTACATGTACCGTCGCGTGTGGAGTGCTGTTTGGGGAGGAAAGCGTGATTGTAAGGACTGGGAGTTGGAAGGTAGCGGCTGTGACCTATAGATAGGGACCAATCCCGGCATTTGCCTGGAAGGAAGGTGGGAAACCACAGAAAACCATCTTCAAGGTTGCCGGTGGGGGGATTTGAACCTCCTCGCCTCCCGGATGTGAGCGACTGCCTGCAGCCACGCCGTAACAACCTCGGCTAACTCACCCGGTACAACGAGGTAATGAGATTTAGGACATGACTATAACTCTGCGTTTTAACGTGTGCCTGGAATCTGCTTTGTAAAGTAGGTTATGCAGCCAATGGCCATGTACTTTTCATTTCAGGACGAGTCAGGGAAGGGATAGTGGAAGAAAATCGGCCGTCGACCTACTAGAAGGAACCGTCCCGGCATTTGCCTGGTGGTGAAAATGGGAAACTACAAAAACCATTTTCAGGACGTCCGAGGTGAGATTTGAACCCACGCTTTCCCGATGCCAGCGAGACACGAGGTAGCGCGTCAGCGCACTCGGCCTCCGCAGCTGTGCTGGAGTATTTGTGTTCGGCGCTTGGATTGGGAAGGTAACGATCGTGGCCTCGATTCTACAACTGAAGTGGCTAACAACCTCTCGAATGGTTAAAATTGGGATTCAACGAACACTCGGACATCGATTGAGCTCATTAACGTACACTTCAAAACAACAAAACAAATAAAAACGTAAAACTACCCTCTGGCCATCTCGTGGTGCAGAGTCGAGCATTCATTACTGTCAACTCTTAAGTTCGGGTTCGAATTCCGGCTCTGCCAAGAAATGTAATTTTCGTCATAGAGCTTGAACGAGGTACACTCAGCCTCGTGAGACAGAACGGAAAACAAATTGGACTCTATTAAGAACCCATCCTTCCTTGAAGTGATTTGCCGAGATTTCCGCACTTCTAATCGAGGCAAATGTCGGGATAGTACATAATTTAAGTTCAAGAGTGCCTCTTGCCCAATCCCCGTCTGAATTACAATTACACACACTAACAGAACCCTCATAAAAACAGAGTTTTTCAGGCAGATTCCACAACCACCCAAGTACATGGGCTCAGGACCACGAAGTCGCAGAGCCCTAAATAAAACAGGAATAACAACAAATATAAACACGAGTATTAGACAATTATTGGAAGTGCAACACCAATTTGTTGAATATTTCATCCAGGAAATGCATTATTTCTGCCAAGCGCACATCAGCCTTAAGTTAAGCTATGATCCTCATTTATTGGCTTTCACGGCCGGTGAATTAAAACTCAGCAATTCTTCTAGGCTTGTGCCGTGACTCGTGTGGGGTTTCGCCTAGGATCACCAAGCTGGCTCTTGGTGTCACTGGCCGTGAAAGCCAATATACCAGCCTTTTGGAGGCCTTCATAAGGAGGTTATGGCTGCTTGAGCTTTTAGTTCTCACAATAAAGAGCCGCAGGTGCGCTTCATAAAAAGGGAGGTAGCGCGCAGTTCGCTAATCCTGTGGAGGTCCGTGCGGGGACACCAAGAGCCCGCTGATGAGCCAGCTTGGTGTGCTAGGTGAAACCCCACACAAGACACGGCACAAACCTAGAAGAATTGCTGAGTTTTATGTTCTTCATTCTCACAGTGTTTTCTAATTTGTCAAGATTGAATCACAAATTGAACATATGTTCCTCCAATCAGTGTTATTATATGTTTATCAATGGAATTGTAGGATACTTTCAGTCTGTAGTTGCATTTCTTTTGAATTGTTGACCCTTTATTGTCTACATCATAATATTAGTAGAAACCTTTCAGTCTGTCAACACGACTGTACACGATTAGATTGGGCGGAGAGTTACTTTTAATATTCTAATGCCTGAATTAAATCTTATATATAACAAGTAGTTCCGTGAAGAACTATACAGACTATTTTCATATATCCTACTTATGTTAACTGCCACTATCAACATACAAAGTTTCACTTTGATTGCTGTAAGAGATTCGTAGATAATGAGAACCGACTAAATATTTCGGATGGTCGCCATGTTGTATTTTATATATGTGGGTCATAAAGGTATGTACTGTTACATTAAGATTATTGTGTACGTGTAGCATTCAAACTTCAATCGCATGATTAGGACACAAAAAGTAAAAATGAGATTTTAAAATTTCGCACAGCAGCCATCTTGTGGTTATGGAAACATTTGATATCAATTAGATGCCAGTGGATTAACATTCGTATAAGGATTTACTGTACAAAGTTTCACTGCACTCGGATGGTTAAATTGCGAGAAACGTCCATGTGAATATTTATACTTCGCGTCGCCGCCATGTTGGATTTGTGATCACCAGGTTATTTAAAGTCCTATTGGTGAATTTAAGTTCATAGCCCCTATGAACATAAAAAACATTCAGTTTCATTGCTATAATAGATTCGTAGATATTCAGAGCCGTCTAAATATTTCTGATGGTCGCCATGTTGGATTGTTAAATGTATAGGCCATAGAGTCATGCACCATTAGAGGAACCTTATTGCGTAGGTTCATTATTCAAACTTTCACTTCGATCGCATGATTACGACACAAGAAATAAAAACTTAATTTTAAAATTCGCACAGGCGCCATCTTGAGGTTATGTAAACAATTGAACTAAATTAGATACCAGTGCATTACAATGTGTATAAACATTTCCTGTACCAGATTTCATTGCGTTTGGAACATTAAATCGCTAGAAAGGTCTATTTAAAATTTTCAAATTCGCTTGGCCACCATATTCTTTTTGTAGTTAACCGGATTTTGAAAGTCTTATAGATGAACTTCCAGTACTGCCCTTTATCTCCGTACGGAATTTCAGGGTGATACCACTAATAGTTTCAGAGATATAGAATGCCGGTGAAATATTTCGCACCTCCGCCATCTTGTGGTTATGTAAACAATTGAACGAAGTTAGATGTCGGTGCATTACAATGTATATAAACATATACTGTACCATGTTTCATTGCGTTTGGTTGGTTAACTCGCGAGAAACGTCTATTTAAAAGTCGCAACTTCGCTTGGCCGCCATGTTCGTTTTGTAGTTACCAGATTTTCAAAGGTCACATAAGTGAACTTATAGTTGTTTCCTTTATCACCATGCAAAATGTCAGGGTAATATCGGTAATAGTTTCGGAGATATTGAATGCTGGTTAAATATTTCGCACAGCGGCCATGTTGGATTGGTGAGTCGTAACAAAATTTGAAGGGCACGGTCGGGGTCGCAGGGAATAGTGCAATGAACTTACCGAGTTTCATTGAAATCGCTCCAGCCGTTTAGATTTTATTAGGGGGACACACACACATGCTCACACACGGACAAAAGGTGATCTCATAAGCCTATTTTTTTTCACAATTGAAAATAGGCTAAAAATGAAAGTCTGTATGTATGTATGTGGGTGGGTGGGTGGGTGGGTCTGTTCCGTATACAAATCTACACCGTTCCACCAATCTCAACCAAATTTTGCATACACATAGTTTAGGACCCAGAACGAACCGCTGGCTACATGAATTTTCGATAGTCTTTCTCATTCTTCTGATTTCGGCCCTTTTGCACTCAAGCACAGGCAAATCAAATCATAAAATATACTCATGAAGGAATGGCAAGGCAGATAGTTTCCATGGCAACATAGCTCAAGTCGAGACACGGCCGAATGGATGCCATTCGCGCTCTGCACTACCGGTATAGAAAATGAGGATCTTTACTTGAAATCCCGTTAGTTACACAACTACTCACACAGCACTGTCAACCGAGTTCAGCATAACAAAAACTTGACACCATCTTCTACTATATATTTGTCAAATACCACTCACTCACTCACTCACTAATTCATTCATCACGAAATCTCAGAAACCACCGAACGGATTGGAATGAAATTTGGTATGCAGCTTCCTCAAGGGACGCAAATGCTCACTAAGAGAGGATTTTTGCATATTCAGGTTCTAAAGGGGTGTTAAGGGGGTAGACCTGCATTTCATTGAATAGCATATCTCCTGATTGGTTTCATTGGGAGATGTGATACTCGGCATATAAACTAATAATTTAAAAAAAATAAGAATACATGTGTCTGAGGGTTTTTCGATGTGGTGTATATTATGAGGTGAAAGGGGTGAAAAGTGGGGATTAAAAGATTCCTAACGGAGCGTGTATCTCTTAAACGACATAGGCGAGGAGTTTGAAACTCAGCGAAAAAATCAACATAAAAAAGAAGTAAATATGTGTTTGACCGGTTTTTCATAAATCCAATTTATGGGGCCCACGGGGAGGGGTGAAATTCTGGGGGGGGGGGGAAACAGGAAAGAAAGTGACCTAACTGATTGACTGACTGACTCACTCATCAAACTCAGGGGAAAATGAAGTAAGTAAGTAAATAGCTGTTTGACAGTTTTTTTTCTTAAATAAAATTTAAGGGGTTCATGGGGAGGGGTGAATTTCTGAAAAAAGAAAATTGAAAGAAAATGTCCTGACTCACTCACTCACTCATCATCGCCCAGCCAAAATTATTGAAGTTAGAAACATGACAGTTTGGGGATATATTCATTGTTTGTCAAAACCGTCTACTAAGGGAGGATTTTCGGATAATCAGGTTCTAAAGGGGGTCTTAAGGGTGTTAAACCTGCATTTCATTGAATAACAATATCTCCCAATAGGTTTCATTGGGGGATGTGATACACGGCATATAAACTCATCATTAAAAAGTAAGAAGACACCTGTCTGAGGGTTATTCGACGTGGTGTATATTATGAGGTGAAAGGGGGTGAAAAGTGGGGATTGAAAGATTCCTAACGGAGCGTGTATCTCTTAAACAACATAGGTGACGAGTTTGAAACTCAGCGGGAAAAAATCAGGATAAAATTAAGTAAATATGTGTTTGACAGTTTTTTCATAAATCCAATTTAAGGGTCCCATGGGGAGGGTTGAAATTCTGGGAGGGGGGGGGGCAGAAAAGAAAGTGTCCTAACTGATTGACTGACTGACTCACTCATCAAACGTGGGGGGGGGGGGGAACTGCTTTAAAGTAAGTAAATAGCTTTTCGAACAATCAAATATAAGAGGTTCATCGGGAGGGGTGAAATTCTGAAGAAAAAAAAATTAAAGAAAATGTCCTGACTCATTCTCTCACTCATCATCGCCCAGCCAAAAATATTGAAGTTGGAAACATGGCAGTTTGGGGATATGTTCGTTGTATGTCAAAACCGTACACTAAGGGAGGATTTTTGGATATTCAGGTTCTAAAGGGGTCTTAAGGGGGTTAAGCCTGCATTTCATTGAATAACAATATCTCACGAGTGGTTTCATTTGTGGATGTGATACTCGGCATATAAACTAATCATTAAAAATAAGCAGACATGTGTCTAAGGGTTTTTCGATGTGGTGTATTATTATGAGGTGAAAGGGGTGAAAACTGGGGGTTGAAGGATTCCTAACGGAGCGTGTAGGCCTATCTCTTAAACGGCATAGGCGAGAAATTTGAAACTCAGTAAAAAAATCAGCTTAAAAGTAAGTAAATCGGTGTTCGACCGTTTTTTCATAAATTAATTTAAGGGGCCAATGGGGTGGTGTGAAATTCTGGGGGGAGAAAGGAGAGAAAGTGTCCTAACTGACTAACTCACTCACTCACCAAACTCAGGGGAAAAAGACAGCTTTAAAAATAAGTTAATAGGTGTTCAAGCGTTTTTTCATCAATCCAATTTAAGGGGCCCATGGGGAGGGGTGAAATTCTGGTAAAAATAATTGAAAGAAAATGTCCTGTCTGACTCACTCACTCATCACGCCCAGCGAAAACTATTAAAGTTGGAAAAATGAAATTTTGGGAATAAGTTCGCTGTATGTCGAAAACGTCAACTAAGGAATGATATTTGTTTATTCTTGTTTTAAAGAGATGTTAAGGGGGTAAACGTGCATTTCATTGAATAACGATATATCATGAGTTGTTTCTTAGGGGATGTGATATTCGGTATATAAAATAATCATTAAAAATAATCAGACATATGTCTAAGGGTTTATCGATGTGGTGTATATTATGAGGAGATAGGGGTGAAAATTGGGGGTTGAGGGATTCTTGACGGAGCGTGTATCTCTTAAAGGACATAGGCGAGTAGTTTGAAATTCGGCGGGAAAAGAACAGCTTAAAATACAAGTAAATAGGTGTTCGACTGTTTTTTTCATAAATCCAATTTAAGGGGCCCTTGGTGAGAGGTGAAATTCTGGGGAAAAAAAACAGGAAAGAAAGTGTCCTAACTGATTGACTCACTTACTCACTCATCAAACTCACGGGGGAAAACAGCTTTAAATAAGTAAATAGGTTTTCGACCGTTTGTTTCATAAATCCAATTTAAGGGGTACATGGGGAGGGGTGAAATTATCAAAAATAAATGAAAGGAAATGTCCTGACTGACTCACTCATCATAGCCCAGCCAAAATTATTAAAGTTAGAAACATGACATTTTGGGGATATGTTTGTTGTATGTCGAAAACGTCCACTAAGGAAAGAGTTTTGAATATTCAGGTACTAAATAGGTGTTAAGGGGGGTAAACGTGCATTTCATTGAATAACCATATCTCACGAGTGGTTTCATTTGGGGATGTGATACTTGGCATATATACTAATCATAAAAAATAAGCTGACACATGTCTAATGGTTTTTCAATGTAGTGTATATTATGAGGTGAAAGGGATGAAAAGTGGGTGTTGAAAGATTCCTAACGGACCGTGTATCTCTTAAACGACATAGGCGAGGAGTTTGAAACTCGGAGGAAATCAATCAGCTTATAAATAAATAAATAAATAAATAAATAAATAAATACATAAATAAATAAATAAATAAATAAATAAATAAATAAATAAATAAATAAATAAATAAATACATAAATAAATAAATAAATAAATAAATAAATAAATAAATAAATAAATAAATAAATAAATAAATAAATAAAATAAATATGTGTTCGAACGTTTTTTCATAAATCCAATTTAAGGGGCCTATGGGGAGGGGTGAAATTCTGGAAGAAAAACGTCCCCTAAGGAAGGATTTTTGGATGTTCACTCTCATCGACCAACCCAAACGATTAAAGTTAGAAGAATGATATTTTGGGGATATGTTTGTTGTGCGTCGAAAACATCTACCAAGGAGGGATTTTTGGATATTCAGGTTCTAAAGGGGTGTTAATGGGGTTAAACCTGCATTTCATTGAATAACAATATGACACGACTATGACGCGAGCGAAGCGAGGCTAAAAATTAGATGATGTGCGTCTATGTATTACTCAATCACGCAAGTACCACTGGTCCGATTTACATGAATTTTACATGGAAGTAGCTGATTTACCTGGTTAACATATAGGTTACTTTTGATTTCAATACTTTGTACTATTTAAATATGGCGACCATTTTAGTGACTTCACTACACCCTTTGGTTTAAAACTTTCATATTTCCATTTCAAATACAAAGAGAACGCTAAGAAATAGCAAACTTTTGATGGCATATACGAGGTTAAAAATTGCTTTTCCTATCCGAAATGTATCTCCAACCGTTATCGAGTAAAACCTAAATGTGTGCTATAAAACACGGTCAACGCAGAGCGGTGTAGTTGGACAAAATGTTCCATCCTTAATCTCCCTCTGCGCAGCACCTCGCCTATCCCCTGTTTTAACTGTCACCTTCACATTTTAATTTATTTACGATGCGTAGCGAAGCACGGGTACTTCAGCTAGTCTTATATATAAAATGAGAGTCTGTATGTATGTATGTGGGTGGGTGGGTGGGTGGGTCTGTTCCGTATACAAATCTACACCGTTCCACCAATCTCAACCAAATTTTGCATACACATAGTTTAGGACCCAGAAGGAACCGCTGGCTACATGAATTTTCGATAGTCTTTCTCATTCTTCTGATTTCGGCCCTTTTGCACTCAAGCACTGGCTAATCAAATCATAAAATATACTCATGAAGGAATGGCAAGGCAGATAGTTTCCATGGCAACATAGCTCAAGTCAAGACACGGCCGACAGAATGCCAGTTGCGCTCTGCACTACCGGTATAGAAAATGAGGATCTTTACTTTAAATCCCGTTAGTTACTCAACTGCTCACACAGCACTGTCAACCGAGTTTAGCATAACAAAGACTTGACACTACTATATATTTGTCAAATACCACTCACTCACTCACTCATTCATTCATCACGAAATCTCAGAAACCACCGAACGGATTGGAATGAAATTTGGTATGCAGCTTCCTCAAGGGCCGCAAATGCCCACTAAGAGAGGATTTTCGGATATTCAGGTTCTAAAGGGGTGTTAAGGGGGTAGACCTGCATTTCATTGAATAGCAATATCTCCCGATTGGTTTCATTGGGTGATGTGATACTCGGCATATAAACTCATCATTAAAAACAAGTAGTTCCGCGAAGAACTATAAAGCCTATTTTCATATATCCTACTAATGTTAATTGCCCCTATCAACATACTAAATTTCAGTTTGATTGCTGTAATAGATTCGTAGATATTGAGAACCGTCTAAATATTTCGGGTGGTCGCCATGTTGGACTTTTATATATGTAGGGCTTAGAGTTGTGTACTGTCACATGACGATTATTGAGTACGTGTAGTAATCAAACTTCAATCGCATGATTAGTACACAAGAAGTAAAGACGAGATTTTATAATTTCGCACAAATGCCATCTTGTCGTTATGGAAACAATTGAAAAACATTAGATGCCAGTGGATTAACATTTGTATAAGGATTTACTGTTCCAAGTGTCACTGCACTCGGATGGTTAAATTGCGAGAAACGACCATGTGAATATTTATACTTCGCTCCACCGCCATGTTGGATTTGTGATCACCATGTTATTGAAAGTCCTATAGGTGAACATATGTCCATAGCCCTTGTGAACATTAAAAAATTCAGTTTGATTGCTGTAATAGATTCGTAGATATTGAGAACCGTCTAAATATTTCGGATGGTTGCCATGTTGGATTGTTATATGTTCAGGCCTTAGAGTCATGTACCTTTAAAGGAAAATTATTGCGTAGATTCATTATTCAAACTTTCATTTCGATCGCATCATTACGACACAAGAAACAAAAACGTAATTTAAAAATTCGCACAGCCGCCATCTTGAGGTTATGCAAACAATTGAACTAAATTACATACCAGTGCATTGCAATGTATATACACATTTGCTGTACCAAGTTTCATTGCGCTTGGATCATTAAATCGCGAGAAAAGTCTATTTACAACTTTCAAATTCGCTTGGCCGCCATGTTCGTTTTGTAGTTAACCGGATTTTGAAGGCTCATAGATGAACTTCCATAAGTGCCCTTTATCTCCATGCAAAATTTCAGGGTGATACCGGTAATAGTTTCAGAGATATAGAATGCCGGTGAAATATTTCGCAAAGCCGCCATATTGAAGTTATGTAAACAATTGAACGAAGTTAGAGGTCTGTGCATTACAATGTGTATAAACATATACTGTACCAAGTTTCATTGCGTTTGGTTGGTTAACTCGCGAGAAACGTCTATTTAAAAGTCGCAAATTCGCTTGGCCGCCATGTTGCTTTTGTAGTTACCAGGTTTTCAAAGGTAACATAAGTGAACTTCTAGTAGTTCCGTCTGGCACCATACAAAATTCCAGGGTGATATCGGTAATAGTTTTGGAGATATTGAATGCAGGTGAAATATTTCGCACAGCCGCCATGTTGAATTGGTGAGACGTAACAAAATTTTAAGGGCACGGTCTGGGTCGCCCGGAATAGTGCTATGAACTTACCGAGTATCATTGAAATCGCTCCAGTCGTTTAGATTTTATTAGGGGGCACACACACACTCCTCACACACACACACACGCACACACACACGGACAAAAGGTGATCAGTGAGGCGCCTAGAATCAAAACCCGCCAAATCCATATTTTATGAAAATTGAGATAAGCATTGTTTCTTATAGCTTATGATGCGCTGAATTCATTAAAACTATTATTCTGTCACAAAATCCGCTACATCCTACTGTAAAACGAAGTCAAAGTTGAGGCTGAGTTGCAATATCCGCCAAGTCCAAAGACAGTTTCGCCATTTTAGGTAGATTTCATTAGAAAGCTAACTATTGCAATGGGTCCCATGTTTCGACTTCCGGAAAATTTCGACATATCTTCGCGTTTCACATCCCCCAGACCCCAAAGCCACCGTCAGTTCAAAAGTTTATATATAATTTATGTATATATGTATCTATATATATATATATATCAGTTTCTTGTGGACACGATAACTGCCGTAATTTTGCACCAATCACTTTGAATATTTTACATAATATGTATCACTATAAAATCTCGGTCGAGTTCGTTAATGGGCAAAATCGGTCAAAGGGGGTGAAAATGGGGGGCTTTTTTCGAAAAAGTGAAATATCGCTATAACTCTCTTAATACATGAAATATCGAATCTCTTCAAAGTTCATAATATGTGTCGGATAAGTGCCAAAAATTTATGTCAAATAAGTTTTTTGATAGCACCAACCATTGACCAAAGGGGTGGGAAAAAGTGGGGTTTTCGGGAAACATTAATCATATCTCTGTTAATAGGTACAATATCAAAACCGCACGAAATGGACAATATTCCTCCAATAATTACCTAAAACTTTTGTCTGAAAGAATTTTTGATATGACCCACCATTACGCCACGGGGTGAACAAAATGATTTAAATTATAAGAAAATGCCAAGTGCCAAGAGAGGTTGCCATGACAACTTTACTTTTAATTGATAAGGGATGAGCCATCAGCAGTTGCTATGACAACGCCACTGCACGAGATCACATTCAGTTTTCATATGTATGTGGGAAGCGACTTCGGTATCGGAACTGGTAGCATGTTGAACTTCTATGCCCAAGGTCGCGGGTTCAAACCCAGCTGAAGTCGTCGGATTTACTAAGAGCGCTAAAAAACCTGAGTTTGCTTTCCTTCGGAGGGGAAGTTCCAACGTTCGTTGCGAGTTGCTGATTGAGGTGGCATCTAGTAGCCAAGTTCACAGCTAGGTGTCGTTGACGGTAGTATTTTAGGTAGATTTCTTTGGAAAGCTAATTATTGCAATGGGTACCATGTTTCGATTTCCGGAAAATTTCGACATATCTTCGCGTCTCACATCCCCCAGACCCCAAAACCACCGTCAGTTCAAAAGTTTAGCTTATATGTAATATATGTGTATATGTATATCAGTTTCTTGTGGACACGATAACTGCCGTAATTTTGCACCAATCACTTTGAATTTTTTACCGAATATGTATACCCATAAAATCTCGGAAGAGTTCGTTACTGGGCTAAATCGGTCGAAGGGGATGAAAATGGGGGACTTTTTTTTTTCGAAAAAATGAAATATTGCTATAACTCTCTTAATATGTGAAATATCGAATCCGTTCAAAGTTCATACTATGTGTCGGATAAAGCTCAGAAATTTATGTTTGAAACGTTTTTTGATAGCACCAACCATTGACCAAAGGGGTGGGAAAAAGTGTTTTTTTCGGGAAACATTAATCATATCTCTGTTAATAGGCACAATATCAAAACCGTACAAAATGGACAATATTCCCCTAATAATTACCTAAAACATTTGTCTGAAAGAATTTTTGATATGAGCCACCATCGCGCCAAGGGATGAGAAAAATGATTTCGGAATTATAAGAAAATGCCAAGAGCTATCACTGGTTGACATGGCAACACTACTAAATTGATGAGGGATGAGCCATCAGACGTTGCCATGACAACGCACTTGCGCGAGATCAGATTCAGATTTCCATCTGACTAAGTGTGAAGCGGCTTCGGTGACGTAACTGGTAGCATGCTGAACACCTATGCCCAAGGTCGCGGGTCCAATGCCGGCCAAAGTCGTCGGATTTTCTAAGAGCGCTAAAAATCCCTCAGTAAGCTTTCCTTTGGAGGGGAAGTTCCAACGTTCGTTGCGAGTTGCTGATTGAGGTGGCATCTAGTAGCCAAGTTCACAGCTAGGTGGCGTTGACGTTAGTATCTGGTAGCAACATTAGGAACTACTGCTTGAAATTTAGCGTCTGCATTCCTTACCTGAATTACAGACTAATAGAGCCATCACAATTCACACCGTTTATCAGACAGATTCTACACTCACTCAAAGTACACGGGGTTATATGACCGCGTTGTCGCAGCCCCTAAACTGAGGAACCAACCAACATCTCTGCGGGAGATATAATTTTGCGTGAAGAAGTAACAGACCGTTACATAGTTACACATCAGTGTCGAAACCTTGCATAAGGACAGTGTGACCACAAGTATAACAAGTAGTTCCGTGAAGAACTGTACAGCCTATTTTCATATATCCTGCTCATGTTAATTGTCTCTATCAACTTACAAAATTTCAGTTTAATTGCTGTAACAGATTCGTAGATATTGAGAACCGTCTAAATATTTCAGATGGTCGCCAGGTTGGATTTTTATTTTTGTACTATTATATTAAGATTATTGTGTACGTGTGGTATTCAAACTTCAATCGCATGATTAGAACACAAGAAGTAAAAACGAGATTTTAAAATTACGCACAGCAGCCATCTTGTGATTATGCAAACAATTGAAATAAATTAGATGCCAGTGGATCAACATTTGTGTAAGCATTTAACGTGCAACGTTTCACGGCACTCGGATAGTTAATTCGCGAGAAACGTCCATTTAAATATTTATATTTCGCGTCGCCGCCATGTTGGATTCGTGCTCACCAGGTTACTGAAAGTCCTATAGGTGAACATATGTTCATAGTCTCTATGAACATAAAAATTTCAGTTTGGTTGCTGTAAAAGATTCATAGATATTGAGAACCGTCTAAATATTACGGAAGCTTGCCATTTAGGATTGATGATGATGATAATTGTTGTTTTAAGGGGCCTAACATCTAGGTTCATTTAGGATTGTTATATGTATAGGCCATAGAGTTATGTACCTTTCAAGGACACTTATTGCCTAGGTTCATTATTCAAACTTTCACTTCGATCACATGATTACGACACAAGAAATAAAAACTTAATTTTAAAATTTCGCACAGCCGCCATCTTGAGGTTATGTAAAGAATTGAATTAAATTAGATGGCAGTACATTACAATCTGCAAAATCATTTACTGTACCACATTTCACTGCGCTCAGAGAGTTAACTCACGAGAAAAGTCTATTTAAATTGTTCAAATTCGCTTGGTCACCATGTTCGTTTTGTACTTTACAGGTTTATGAATTATACATGGGTAAACTTGTATCAGTACCCTTTATCACCGTACAAAATTGCAGGGTGATATCTGTAATAGTTTCGGGGATACAGAATGTCAGTGAAATATTTCGCACAGCCGCCATTTTGAGGTTATGTAAACAATTGAACTAAATTAGACTCCAGTGCATTGCAATGTGTATAAATATTTGCTGTACCAAGTTTCATTACGTTTGGATAGTTAAATCGCGAGAAAAGTCTATTTAAAAGTCTCCACTTCGCTTGGCCGCCATGTTCGTTATGTAGTAACCAGGTTTTTGAAAGTCTCATAGGTGACCTTCTAGTAGTACCCTTTATCACCGTACACAATTTCTGGGCGATATCCGTTATAGTTTCGGAGATACTGAATGCTAGTGAAATATTTCGCACAGCCGCCATGTTGGATTGGTGAGACGTAACAAAATTCGATGGGCACGGTCGAGGTCGCCGGGAATAGTGCTATGATCTTACCGAGTTTCACTGAAATCGCTCCAGCCGTTTAGATTTTATTAGGGGGACACACACACACACCTCACACACACACACACACGCACACACACACGGACAAAAGGTGATCTCATAAGCCTATTTTTTTTTTCAAAATTGAAAATAGGCTAAAAATGGACTCCAAATGACAAGAAGGTTACCGTCCCCATAAGACAATAAAATGTTTAAAATGAAGAAAAACAAAGTTAATTAATCTCCAATTATAAAGTACTTTCACGCGATAAATGAGGTCTGATCCTTCTACGAAAACCTGCATATTCTGCCTATTTTCGCCTATCTCCAAGTTTGTCCGGTGAAATCTACCTCCGCCTTCCGGCGTGCCGAGAGGACTTTTTTTGGTTACAAAACCCGCCACATCCACATCAGCCAATAGGAGCACCCAGTTCCGCCATCTTACCTTCCATGATGCTTTGCGAAGTGTTTACTCTTTACCTACCAGCATTAGTCAGAGAACGTACCCCTGCCTGACGTGATCTGAATGGTTTATGTTGTTATATTAATAATAATTTGTTTTGGATAATTTTGACAAAGAACAAGAGAACAATAACATTTTGGTCCGGGGTGAAGTTTTCCACAGTACTGATATTTGCGAACATAAACTTGTCACGAAACCTCACGTACAGCCAAAAGATATAAACAGGGAGATTGACCTTCGGGAACTATAAGTGAAAGATGTTTCTAGACTACTTTCGAAGCATTTTGGAGAAAGATGGAGGAAAAATGAAGAGCTGCACTTTTATTGCAATCTTCAAATTTCAAATTTATTAGGGCTCTTTGGTATCAAAACCTGTCAAATCCAAATCTTAGTAACAAACACGAAGGGAATGATGAAGATTGTGAAACTACTATTGAGGATGAGGCAGAAACAGATATTGTGTAGCTAGAACTTGCTGTAAAGAATGTGATTTAATAAGCGGCTTCGGTGGCGTAGTTCTTAGCATGCTGAGCTTCTATGCCCAAGATAGCGGGTTCAAACCCGGCCGAAACCGTCGGATTTTTTAAGAGTATTAAAAATCCCTCAGTATGCCTTCCTTCGGAGGGGAAGTAAAGCCGGCGGTCCCATGTCATAGTTTTGTGGTATGTTAAAGAACCTTCCACTAATTACACCTGCGTGATGCTAAATTGTATAGGAATGTAAACAACGCTCTTGGGTTTGTACGTTCGTTGCCAAGAGCCGACTGCGGTGGCATCTAGTGGCTAAGTTCTGAACTAGGCCTAGTAGTCGTTGACGGTGGCGTTTGGTGGCTAAATTAGGAAATATTTAAAAAATTCAAAGTTGCAATCCTTACTTGAATTAAGAAAAAGTCCTCTCGGCACGTCGGAAGGCGGAGGTAGATTTCACCGGACAAACTTGGGGATAGGCGAAAATAGGCAGAATATGCAGGTTTTCGTAGAAGGATCAGACCTCATTTATTGCGTGAAAGTATTTTATAATTGGAGAGTAATTAACTTTGTTTTTCGTCATTTTATGCATATTTTAAACATTCTATTGTCTTATGATGACGGTAACCTTCTTGTCATTTGGAGTCCATTTTTATACTTGTGGTCACACTGTCCTTATGCAAGGTTTCGACACTGATGTGTAACTATGTAACGGTCTGTTACTTCTTCACGCAAAATTATATCTCCCGCAGAGATGTTGGTTGGTTCCTCAGTTTAGGGGCTGCGACAACGCGGTCATGTAACCCCGTATACTTTGGGTGAGTGTAGAATCTGTCTGATAAACGGTGTGAATTGTGATGGCTGTATTAGTCTGTAATTCAGGTAAGGAATGCAGACACTCAATTTCAAGCAGTAGTTCCTAATGTTGCTACCAGATACTACCGTCAACGACACCTAGCTGTGAACATGGCTACTAGATACCACCGCAATCAGCAACTCGCAACGAACGTTGGAACTCCCCTCCAAAGGAAAGCATACTGAGGGATTTTTAGCGCTCTTAAAAAATCTGACGACTTTGGCCGGCTTTGAACCCGCGACCTTGGGCATAGAAGTTCAGCATGCTACCAGTTACGTCACCGAAGCCGCTTCACACTTAGTCAGATGGAAATCTGAAACTGATCTCGCGCAAGTGCGTTGTCATGGCAACGTCTGATGGCTCATCCCTCATCAATTTAGTAGTGTTGCCATGGCAACCACTGATAGCTCTTGGCATCTCTCTATATATATAAGAATGAAAGTTTGTCTGATTTTTCTGAATTTCTACGGAAATTTGCGTTATTTACGCTTATTAGACTGTTTTATGATGGATGCGCGCAAAAATACAATTTTTGTCTGTCTGTCTGTTTGTTTGTCTGTCTGTGGACAATTTTTTGTGTCCTTATAACTCGAGAACGGCTGAGTGGATCAACGTAAAATTTGGTACAGATATCCTTCTGAGGCATGACACCAATCATTGATGTAATTCTTCTCTGTACCTCTCATAAAAGGGGGTCTACCCCCTTAAAATACTTGCTGAAATAGGCGTAGAAGGGCGAGACAAAGCTCATTTTCAGCTCCTCAATGTGAGAAACGAAACTCGGGGGCCCTAACATTTTAAGGCCCTAAAACCAACAATTTTTGAGATATTCCCAGAAAATTAATTTCATTTAATACAAATAATGAAAGGAAGCTAGCCGGTAACCATGGCAACAGAAATTCACAGGTCCATCTATTGCTGTAATATAAGACGCAATACAATTCCATTTATTACATTACTGAGATAGTTTGCAAACAGCTAGAAGGTTATAACGGAACCAAACTAAGCTGTAAAATTCATCAATACATATAATGCGCTTAAGGGGTTCAAGGGGCACTCTAGAATTTTTTCACGCGATTTACACGTGCTGGTGTGCTACGGAAGGTCTATTATATGCTTATCCCTATATTGTTATATTATTATAATTAATATTATTATTACACTACGGAAAGGAAGACCCCAGAGGACTGGAAAAAGGGAATAATTGTCCCGATCTTCAAGAAAGGTAGTAGAACAGAATGCAGAAACTATCGGGGAATAAAACTGATGAGTCATTGTGCAAAGATGTTTGAGAAAGTTTTGGAAAGGAGAATTAGGACAAGAATAGAAGGAGGGATGAGGGAGGAACAACATGGCTTCAGAGCAGGAAGGTACACAGTGGATTTGAGTTTTGCTGTAAGGCAGTTACAAGAACAGCACTGTGAGTATGGAACAGATCTACTGATGGCCTTCCTGGACATTGAGAAATCATATGACAGTGTATGTAGAAACAATGTATGGATGTCCCTCGAGGATAGAGGAGTAGAAAAATGGACTATAAGGAGGATAACGGAGATTACAAGGGAAGCGTGAGCTGTGTGAAAGTGGGAGGAGAGAGTTCGGACTGGGTGGAACAGAGAAACGGCCTGAAACAAGGAAGTGCACTAGCACCGTTACTTTTCATTGTGGTGATGGATGACATAATCTCCCGAGTGGCACAAGTAATTGGGGAAGGAAAGATGAAAGCAATGGTGTTAGCGGATGATTTGATGATTTGGGGAAACAAGGAGGAGGAGGTACAGGAACAGTTGGACGTGTGGTAAGGAATAATACAAGGATATGGGATGAAATTTAGCATAAATGAGATTGAGATGGTGATCACAACAAGGAAGAAGGAAAGAACCACAACGGGAATAACAATTGGTGGGGAACAGCTGAAGAAAGTGGAGAGTTTCAAGTATCTGGGAAGCCTGATACAAGATAATGGAAGAAACTATAGAGAAAAAATGAGCGAGGGAGACAGGCAGAAGCATTCCGGAGGAGTGTGAGAAGCATGTTATGGAGCAAGGATGTCCCTCAGAACAGAAACAAGATGATCAGCAAAGAACATATAGCCTACTTTCTCCTAAATGTATGGGTATATTTATAACTCTTTGTCCTCATCCCTAAAACCACCTCTACCACCATGTAGTGTTTGTTTTCTTTTATATTGATAATTAGCCAGTAAGTGTCAAAATCAATATTATATACTTTATGATGATTGAATAACAAAACTACTAACTTATTGTAATGCATTCACGTCCGTTAATCTCTATATTAAGCCAGCCTGCAAACTTAAGGATCTATCGTTTTGGGTACCTTCCCCTTAAAAAATCCGCGCCAATCACAGTAGGTTGGTGCTGCGACCTAGCAGTGAATTCATATTTATCTAGTACGCCTCTGGGTGTTCAACGAGTAGGCAGTTTAAAGTAGCCAGGAGGGAGGCGATCCAACTGGCAGTGTTTAATGATAGAGCGTACAGTCACTCGTCCTGCTAGAAGGACCTTCCGGAAGTACTTTTGTACACAGCGGTGCGTCCTTCCAGCAGGACTTTGGACCCTTATGGCAAATGTTTGAACTGGCCTTCCAGCAGGACGCGTCCTTCCGGCAGTACTTTGGGTTATCAGAGCGTAATAATATTGCAGTTCTGGTACTGGGCAAACAATAAAAGTCTGTAAATATTCTAAAATATTCAATATGACTGATATTGACTAATACAATAACTGTCTCATAACAACATATTGACTCTAAAATATATAAACGTATAAAGTATAAACGTGTTTTCTTATAGTACAGAGACTAAATAAATGTATGAGCGACGGCGCGTCCATCACTCGAGAATAAATAAATAAAAATAAGCCTAGTTGTGTTTTTGTCAATATCCCACTGCACAGTTGCACAACTACACGTAATTTAAACTACAGTACCATGACATTTACTGATATCATAATTACTAGCAAATAACGAGCGACTCCATGCATCTCCGCTGTTTGGAGCATCGAAATAGGTAGCAAAAACATAAACACAGTCACCATTACGTATAATCGCCGCCATTACTGAACGGTCAGAGCTACCAACTTCAGACTTGCATGCGCTGATTCGTTACATTTCCCTCTATATAATGGAAAAAAGAACGGTCCTGCCAGCAGGACGCTTCGTCCTCATATAAGCAATTGAATTACGTACTCAAATGAGGACCTAACTTCCTGCCGGCAGTGCCTTGTACGTTCTATCATTAAAGGTAATCGGAGCGCGATCGTGGCTAATAGTCGAACTACCAGTATTACAAAATTGCCATACTTTAGGAGGCCAGGTATTGACACAGCGGTATATTTGGAACAATACTACCCACATAACCCACAAGAGGACAGCACCGTACAGAGACATTAAGAAGGCTGTGGTTGATAACAACGTGTATCTAATTCTTCTATTCTCATTTTCGTAATGTCTTCTGTTTATGTGCAATGCTGGGACTGTGATTTTATTAATAAACGAGTGTATACATTAGCCTCCCCTTTGAGCTAAATGACATTTTATTCAGTATCTGTGAAAAGAGCTTGTGCACATCATTTGTAAAAGAATTCAAGAAAAAAAAAGTCAACTGTAGCAGTATTCGATCCCCAGTCAACTGCGTGACAGGCTAACACGCTAGCCCAGAGCTAAACATATCCGTAACATCATGGCGATCTTAACTGATATATTAGATTCAACCTGTTGGCAAATAATGACTTGAAATAAACTATTTCTTCACTGCAATACATCTTCATTATAGATCATTTCATACAAAGTTTATATTATTGTATCAGTAGGGTATATCGCATACAACATACTAAAACTACTGAAATATAAGACAGGCTCATGAGGACAGCTGCCATCTTGTCGTGTGGCAGATACAGCTCAGCTCTTTTAAGCCAGTCATACAGAATAATATTATAATATTAAATTATAATAAATAACGGATCATGACCTTCAGGATAGCTTAAACCACCCTAGGCTTGATAATCTGAATTGGTGGGTCTTAAGCTATTGATTATAATGGTTGCATAATTCACACGGCCACCATCCTGAAATGGCAAGGCCGATGACCTTGAAGTTTGGGTGAAAGACGCGTCCTATATAAAGGTATGTTGTCACCAAATTTGGTAGAGATCGGATGATTAGTTTAGCCGTAATTTGAGTTTACATTTTGAACGTTTGAGTGGCCGCCATTCAGTTTTGGTAAAGATGGCGGCGATATAAAGTATGACACTGAGGTGCCCTATGCTAGAGCTACATCTGTACCAAATTTCGTTCAATTCGGTTTCACCGTGTTCGAATTGATAGGGGGGACAGACATTCAGAGTACACTCACTCACTCACACACACACACACACACAGACTCACACACACACACATACACACAGACAGACACACAATTTTTCGCCCTGTGTTGATCTCATAAGTCTACTTTCATTTTTTGCAAAAATCGAAAGTAGGCTAAAAAGAACATATATCGGACGTACTATGCCCCTATCCTGACGTATGCCTCGGAGACCTGGGCTATGAAAGGAAGGGAGAAGAGCTTAATAAAGGCCAGTGAGATGAGGTTCTTGAGAAGCAGTATTGGAGCTGCAAAGATGGACAGAATAAGAAATGAGAGGACCAGAGAATTAATAAAGGAGGAACCATTACGTGATGGTATAGAGAAATCTAGACTTAGATGGCATGGACATGTAAAACGAATGGAGGATAAGAGGATACCCAGGAGGATACACGAGACGAAGTGGGAAGGAAAGAGACCGAGAGGATGACCGAGAGACAGGTGGCTGAAAGGGATGGAAGAAAGCGTGAAGAAGAGAGGAGAAGACTGGACAGGGGTGGAAGCTGAGAGATGGTGGGAAGACAGAAGACGTTGGAGTGGCCTGTGTTCCAAACTGACCCGGCCAACGGCTGGAAACTGTGCAAGATGATGATGATGATGATGATACTACGGCCTACAACGACGAGACAAAGCTCATTTTCAGCCCCTTGGTGTCAGAAAAAAACCTCGGGGCCCCTAAACAGTCGTAAAGGGTCCCCGGAAACTACATTGTAATGCTCTAAAACCAAGAGTTTCTGAGATATTCCCAGAAAACTAATTTCATTTAATAAACTAATGTAGGAATTTAAGCCAGTAACCATGACAACAGTGTCTCAAAAAGGTACATCCAACTTTCCATCTATTACTGCAAGAAGTAATGCCACTCCATTTATTAAATTTCTGTGAAAGTTTGCAAATGGCTATAAGGTTATCACGGAACCAACAAAAACTGTAAAATTCATCAATGCGCTTAAGGGGGTCAAGGGGTACCCTCGATTTTTTCACAAGACTTAAACGTGCGATGTGTCGTACAGAAGGTCTATTATGTCTTCAAACAGCAACATTATTTTCAAAAATTCCTGAATTGAAATAGTTTACCGTCTCTCTCTCTGTCTACAAACACTCTTTATTTAATTTTGTTAAAAAAGTTTGAAAATGCATAGTATTTGTTCTAGATATTTTTTTTTTTTTTTTTTTTTTGCTTTTAGGAATTTGGGCCATTGGAGGCTAAAAAAACCTGAATTTTCATGCACCACAAGCCTTTATAATTTATTAAAGGGGTCTTCCTCTGGATGCGCACTTGACACAACAGTGAGGGTCAGTTTTTATGTGACGTGAATTGCATTTCGTCTACGAGGTTTTCACTTTTTTTTTCACGTCAGGAAGTACACGTTAGGTAAATTAGTTTCAGAGCATATTTCAACTAATCATTTATCTTTGTCGACAAACAGGTTCCAAGCCCCTAACCATTGCAACAGTAGCTCAATTGATTACGTCTGGTTATTAATACCGACGACCGTTCGAAAAATGGGTACTTCTGCTAGTTTTCTTATAATTCCGAAATCATTTTTCTCATCCCTTGACGTAATGGTGGCTCATATCAAAAATTCTTTCAGACAAAAGTTTTAGGTAATTATTAGGGGAATATTGTCCATTGTGTACGGTTTTGATATTGTGCCTATTATCAGAGATATGATTAATGTTTCCCGAAAAACCCACTTTTTCCCACCCCTTTGGTCAATGGTTGGTGCTATCAAAAAACGTTTCAAATAAATTTTTGAACTTTATCCAGCACATAGTATGAATTTTGAACGGATTCGATATTTCACATATTAAGCGAGTTATAGTAATATTTCATTTTTTCGATAAAAAGTCCCCCATTTTCATCCCCTTCGACCGATTTAGCCCAGAAACGAACTCGATCGAGATTTTATGGGTATACATATTCGGTAAAAAATTCAAAGTGATTGGTGCAAAATTACGGCAGTTATCGTGTCCACAAGAAACTGATATACACATATATATATATTGCTTCCTGGAACATTGGGACATTGACAGGCCGCAGTCGCGAATTGGCAGCAATCCTAAAATCTCGTTGCGTAGATCTGGCTTGTCTACAAGAGACACGGTGGAAAGGGCAGAAATCTAGTGATATTGGAGAAGGGTATAAGTTGATCTATCATGGTACGACTAATAGCCAGGGAGTCGCTATTGTAGTGAATGAAAAACTTCGCAACCAAGTATCAGCTGTACATCGCTACTCCGATCGTCTCATGTCAGCAGTTATCGACACCCCAACTCGCCGTATACATATATTTTCAGCGTATGCCCCACAGACAGCCTGTGATGAGACAGCTAAAGACACATTCTGGAACGAATTTCAAGATGCCGTTACAACGTGCAATGAAGAAGACCTATTTCTACTTTGTGGAGATCTTAATGGACATGTTGGCAGTACCAGCGAGGGGTATGAATGCCATGGAAATTTCGGCTATGATCTCAGAAATGAAGACGGGAACAGGATCCTTGAATTTGCTGAAGCAAATGTTCTAATTATCACTAACACCTTCTTTAAGAAACGCAAATCACACTTGATCACCTACACTAGCGGAGGGCACAATACTCAGATTGACTATGTACTACTTCGTAGGAGAGATTTCCCAATTGTCATAGACACTAAGGTCATACCATCTGAATGTTTAGCCCCTCAACATAAACTGCTAGTTACCGATCTTAGAATGAAAGGTTACATAAGAAAACCCTATGTGAAATGTCATGCCAAAATCAAATGGTGGAAGCTACAAGACCTTAAAGTGAGAATATTGTGTTCCCTCCAGTTGATTCTGTAAATACGGATTATACTTGGGCATCATTCAACAACTGCGTAACTAGTATAGCTCAATCTGAGCTTGGTGTAACACAGCCCGGCACACGTAGAATTGATAAAGAGACGTGGTTGTGGACATACAAGGTACAGGAAATGGTGCATGGAAAAAAAACGCTTTTAAACAGTTGCGAACACCACCGACTGAGGAGAATCTTCTGAAATACAAAACCACCAAGAAGGAGGCAAAAAGAGCAGTTGCTGAGGCTAAAGTAGATCACTACAAACATTTATATGATCAACTGACAACTAAAGACGGAGACAAAATTATCTACCGACTAGCCCGAGCACGGTGTAGAGCAGGTCAGGATATAGAACACTATATGTGTGTGAAGGATAAGAATGGTCGACGACTTCACGATAGCAAGATGATTCTGCACCGTTGGCGAGAGTATTTTAGTGAAGTATTCAACACTGAATTCCCTCACCCACAAATACAAGACATCTATGTTACAGCTGGACCAGTACCTTGTATCACTGAAGATGAAGTCAAAGTTGCCATTCGTAGCATGAAAAATGGAAAGGCCCCAGGGCTAGATGACCTTCCTGCAGACATCTGGAAAATTGAGGAACTTACTGACAACGCGACCACCTGGCTGACAGAGTTCTTCAATTATTATCTGTGGTCAAATATCTACAGATTGGTCAACTAGTATCACAGTACCTATCTTTAAGGGTAAGGTTGACCCTGCTGAATGTACCAATTACCGTCCAATTAGACTTCTCTCCCACACTATGAAAATATTCGAACGTATCCTAGACAATAGGCTGAGGAACATCGTACAGCTCTCAGCAAATCAATGTGGGTTTGTCAAGGGATGTGGCACGATAGACGCAATCTTTGCTGTGCGCCAGCTGATGTAGAAATTCCGAGAGAAGAGGAGGTCACTACATCTTGCTTTCCTTGACCTCGAGAAGGCATTTGATCGAGTACCACACCAGATGATTTGGTACGCTCTCCGAGATCATCAAGTTCCAGAAATGTATATAAACTGGATAAAAATGCTGTACAACAACACCAAAAGCCACGTGCGATGCCCTGCAGGACTCACTGACAGCTTCCCTGTGACAGTTGGGGTTCATCAAGGCTCAGCTCTGTCTCCCCTGCTCTTTGTTATCGTCATGAATTCCATAACGCGAGACCTGCAGAAGTGTGTCCCATGGACATTGCTATACGCTGATGATGTGATGCTTGCGGCAGACTCCAGGAAGTATCTTGAAACCCAAGTGCAGACATGGCATGATCGTCTGCATGGATTTGGTCTTCGTTTGAACATCCACAAGACTGAATACCTCGAAACGATTCCATCCCCTGGAACTATAGGTATTAATGGAGCTCCTCTTACCAAGGTAAATACATTCCTATACCTAGGCTCACGATTGAATGGCGACAGCTCTGTGAATGAAGATGTGCGACCACGAATCAATGCGACTTGGATGCGATTCAGAGATGTCACCGTTGTTCTTTGTGATAAGAAGACGCCTATCCGCCTAAAATCAAAGATATACCGCACAATGGTGAGACCAGTTGCATTATATGGTACCGAGTGTTGGCCAGCACCTAGAAGTGCTGAGCACTCGCTTCATGTCATGGAAATGCGGATGCTGCGAAGATCATTAGACATTTCTCTGCTCGACCATATCCCCAACACAACGATTCGACATACAGCTGGCGTGGCTCCAATCAATGAGAAAATGCAGGAATGGAGACTCCGTTGGTATGGGCACGTTGTCCGTGCACCACAAAGTTCAGTCATCGGCTCGGCCTACCATCTAACGGTCGAAGGCCAGAGACAGCGTGGGAGACCAAAATTGCGGTGGCTGGACACCATTAACGCCGATTTACGATCAAGAAACTTGAAATCACGCGAAGCATTAGATCGCAAGAAATGGCGTGCATTGATCCAAAAAGCGGACCCCGTTCCTACGGGATGACGCTAAGAAGAAGAAGAAGTAGAAGATACATATATATACAGATTGAACCCGAGGAGGTTATGCTGACTGGAATTGAACGTGGTTCTCAGAGACTGTGATCTCAGCGTAAAGGTTCCACCAGGGAACGAACCAGAGATCTGTAGAGGCAGTTTCATGGTAAAAACCCCTCGAAAGAAGTGTATATTTAATCACTGGTGTGATTTTTGGTGCAATGACATTATTTATTAAAATAATGCAGGGAATAATGAGCAGATTACAGCATTATTAGACTACTTGGTGTAGGCTATACGAGGCTTGAAGCACGAAGAGGGCAGAGTTGACATTTTACAAATTAGCCCAGAATTGTGGGTGGGGCCCAGTGGAGCCATGTCCATCTCTGTGACCCCATTCTGTCGTCTGGAGCAAGGGGGAGGCCTGAATAATGACCCAGTTATTCCCCGACGGAGAATAGATTTGAGGAGTGGGAGGAGAGATGCCCAGGAAAATCATTGATTACTCGTGATTGGAGCAACGAATTGAGATGAGAGTTGCTCACAGATGAATCTGTTGGCAGGAGGCTAATTTTAGAGCCTTTTACCTGCGAAATTGGGGCATATTTAATGATGTGCGGAAGGACTGTAAAACGACCATTGTGCGCGGATAGATTTGAGAATGTTGCCGGGGAATACCCGTAAGATAGCGTCCCACGCTATGGAGAAAGGAATTAATATTAATTAATTGGACGAGCGATTCCTTTGCACGCAGATAGTTTTGGAATCTGTGAAGAAAGAGGAACCCAATTATCAGGGTTTGGAGACCAGATTCACGCTGTGAGAGGAGCCAAGATTTCGCGGGAAGATTTCGCCCTACTTTCAGTGAGAATCTGATATAAGGGAGTAGACCCTTGGAGGAGCGCTCAGTCAAAACCCAGTCTCTCTCAGTTCAAGCTCAGTCTACGCGCAGTTCACGTGCAGTCTGCACCCAGTTACAGAGCAAGTTGCAGTCTTATGCAGTCTTCACGCTCAGTTTACGTTAGAAGTTACCCAGTTGTAGCTCAGTTGCAGTAAGTTGCAATCAGTATGCAGCAATTACGAGGGCAGTACGAGACAGTATGTAAGCCGTATACAGCAGTCTTCAAGTAAGGTACGAGCAGTCTTCAAGTGAATCTTCAGTCAGGTACAGCAACTGTGAAGCAAGTTCGTCAAGGCAGAACGCATGGCGGTTCTACTCATAATAGACGCCGAACAAAGACTAGTACATGTAAATGAAGCATTTTATAAGCTTTTATGAAGAATAGTCGTGCTACAGGCATAATCAGCAGTACGAACTATGCCGTGTTCAGTTACGAAGCACCGTGTAGACTAATGGCAGAACTATTGTAAATAATTATTTGTGTAAAGTATTGACTGATCGTATATGTGTAAATACGATGGAATGCGCTAATGAAACTCTACGAAATGTTTGGTAATGTCATGAGAGTACCAGATGATAACACATGTACGGGAGCTAGCATATTTATGCAACGCAGGACGCTTACCGTAGGAGTAAGAATATAAAAACTGTTGGTGAATTCCGAAAGCAGGCAAACCAGACTTTCAATCAGGAGTTGATAGAAGCACGGGATATGCTGTCGACACATGCAATTTCGATCTTTGCTAGGGAATTTCAACATTGAAAAAGTGTATAAAGTGACGTGTGTTAAGTGTACAACATATGTAAAAATATCCTTTAAAGTAGTGATTAGATAAGTGTTTCACATGTGTGGGAGCGATAGCTTCCTGAGAGTTATGCAACGTGTCGTGTTGTTGATGAAAATTATGTGTTATAAAATGTGTGTTTGCAAGATGAATATGTCGCGTTAAACCTGCTAATGGCAGGCGACATGGAGAAATATGATTGGTCGGAGCCACCATAGACGCCTATAGAAATGTAAGTACCCCACAAGTTATGATTATGTAGAAATATGGGCCATTGCATGTTGTGAATTCCTTAAAGATGCCAGTAAAAATCAGTTTAGGAGGGAGATCCTCCCTGTTTAATTATTATTGTGTTGATTTTTATAGAGTTGAGATGTTAATTTGCATCATTAAGTGGAGTAATTATTCCCACTATGAATTAAGAATGGCAATCAATTATGTAATTGTGACGAACGCGATTGTTCGGATTTTAAGACGTTTAGCTATGTCGGATTTTTGGTTAAGTTATGTGAGAATAATAATAAAGTAATGAGTTGGTCATGTATGTCAGTGAGATTAATAAGAATAATAAAGTAATGATTTTGGTCATTTATGTCAGTGAGATTAATAAAAATAATAATGAATATTAAAGGTATGAACGAACACATCAGGAAACAAATAAATGTTGTAAGCGAGAGATTTACGCTAATTGCAAGACTTATCAATCTAAGCAGTAAGATGATACAGTAAGATTACATTACAGTAATTAAGGAAAGAAGTTTTATATCAGAATATTGCATATATTCAATAATGATGCCAGGCATGAAAGAGATTTTAGTGAATTGAATTTGCAGCTTATATGAGAAGCTTATAGAGTAATTGTTAGATTTCTCTTAATAATATAGGTCGGAGGTCGTAGCATTGAGTAGGGGCCAGATGGTCTATTCTACGTATGAAATCTCCTATGTCATGGGCATAAGTGGAGATATAATTTTATGCCAGAGTTGTAGTGTGTACCCTAGCTCTGAGGAAGGATATGAAAGTGTTCCGGGTTGGGATCCTGTGATAGAGACGAGGAGAACGAGGACACCTCGATACTCTATGGTCTCCCGAGAACTTATTTGATGAGTTATTCCGCTTGTGGTAGCGAAACTCATGGCGGCAGCTGCAGTGAGCGCCTATATTTTACTTGAGACATCGGTCACCCGTCAGACTAATGCATTACGAACCCCGAACCTTCATGTTGAATGGACCCGTGTGAGGCCAGTAATTATTATATCCTCTGTGTAGGAGTAATTAAAAAGCTCATTCAATACCTGTTTGCATAATAGTCAATTAAGATCCTTTGGGATATGTGTGTCGGTCAGACGACAGTATTTGTCTTGTAAATCTTTACTGCTTAGAAAGGAAAGCATTCAAAACCTTTAAGGAGGGTCGAGGTAATTGGTGGAACACCCATCCCACTTTCTATTGTGTGCGGACTCCTCTAGCCGAGGGTCTGCAGTCTAAACTCAAACCGTCAAGGCAAGTTGAAAGGGACAGATTTTAGACCCTGGTAAATGACATATAATGAAAGATTGTTATGTTGAGTAATGTAGCCATGTGGTTTAGGAGCACATGGATAATTATAGATCATCCTGATGGTTCATTATTTTAGCTATCTGACGAATAGTTAGATGATGTATTTGTGTTGTTGTTTGAGTCTTCAGTCTTTTGAATGGTTTGATGCAGCTCTCCATGCCTCCCTGTCCTGAGCTAATCGTTTCATCTCTACATAGCTCCGACACCCTACATCGGAGGCAATCTGTTTAACATATTCTAACCTTGGTCTACCCCTACAGTTTTTGTCCTCGACCCTTCCTTCCATAACTAAGCTTGCTATTCCTGGGTGTCTTAGTATGTGTCCTACCAACCTATCTCTTCTCTTCATTAGCAGTCGCCAGAAACATCTCTCCTCTCCCACTTGTCTTAATACCTCTTTGTTTGTAACCCTATCTACCCATCTGATCTTCATCATTCTCCTGTAACACCACATTTCAAATGCTTCAATTCTCCTCTTTTCTGCTGCACCAATAGTCCAAGTTTCACTTCCATAGAGCGCCACGCTCCAGACAAAGGCTTTCAAAAATGACTTCCTAATACCTAAATCTATATTCGATGTCAGCAGATTCCTTTTTTGTAGAAATGCTTTCTTTGCCTGAGCCAACCTACTTTTAATATCCTCTTTGCTTCGTCCATCACTGGTTATTCTGCTTCCTAAGTAACAGAAGTCTCCTACTTCCTTCAGCTTTTCACCAGCCAATTTGATCTCCATAGAGGTTTCTGATTTATTTCGGCTGCATTCCAGTATTTTTGTTTTACATTTATTAATTTTCATCATGAATTCTTTCTGTAAGACGGAGTCCATACCATTCAAAAACTCATTCAAATCCTCAGGCTTGTCGGCCAAGATGACTATGTCATCAGCAAATCTCAGAGTTGAAATTATTTCTCCTTGAATCTTCACCCCCACTTTAAATTTTTCCCTAATTTCCTTCATTGCTTGTTCAATGTAAAGATTGAAAGGTATGGGTGATAAGTTGCAGCCTTGCCTTACACCTTTCTGAATACCAGCTTCTCTCTCATGTCCTTCAACTCGAATGACTGCTGTCTGGTTTCTGTACAGATTGTGTATGACCCTCCTATCCCTGTACTTTATTCCAATTGATTTCAAAATGTCAAACAATTTAGTCCAATCAACGTTATCAAAAGCCTTTTCTAAGTCTACAAAAGCCATGAACGTTCTCTTATCTTTCCTTATTCTACCTTCTAAAATCAGCCTAAGACTTAGTACAGCTTCCCTTGTTCCTACATTTCTCCTGAAACCAAACTGGTCTTCACCCAACTCCGTTTCTATCTGGCTTTCAATCCTATTGTAAATTATTCTAGACAGGATCTTTGAAGCATGAGTAATCAAGCTGATTGTACGGTAATCTTCACATCAGTCAGCTCCCACTTTCTTTGGTATAGGGATGATTACATTCTTCTTGAAATCAGGGGGTACCTCACCTGTCTCATAAATCCTACACACCAAGTGAAATAACCTGATCAGACCTTCATCTCCTATGCAGCGTAGCAACTCAATCGGTATATCATCTATGCCTGGTGCTTTGTTCCTGCTTAAGTCTTCCAAAGCTCTATCAAATTCTGATCTCAATATTAAATCTCCTTTCGCATCCTCATCAATTTCCTCCTCCCTTTCCATTACATGATTCTCAATCTCCTTTCCCTTATACAAACTCTCTATGTAAGCTTTCCATCTCTCAACCTTTTCTTCCCTATCTGTTAGAGGCTTTCCATTTGTGTCCTTAATATTACAGCACTTAGTCTTCTTTTCCCCAAAAGTATTCTTAATCCTTCGATAAGCTGTGTCTACTTTTCCTAATTTCAGACAATTTTCTATACCTGCACATTTCTCTTTCAACCATTCTTCTTTCGCTTCCTTGCACTTCTTGTTAACCTCATTTCTCAGACGTCTGTATTCTGCTTTCCCCTTTTCATCTCTTAGATTCTTGTGTTTCCGCCTTTCATCCATCAATTCTAGTATATCCTGAGTGATCCACGGTTTTCTACCTATTCTTTCTTTCCTACCAATGTTTTCTACTGCGGATTTTGTTATTTCATTCTTCAAAAGTGCCCATTCGTCTGCAATTGAAGTTTGTTTAGGGTTTTTCATTAGTCCTTCCTTTATACTCTTCTTGAATCTTTCGTTTACATCCTTCTCTTTCAGTCTGTCTATTGCCCACCTTTTTGGCTTTTGACTTTTCTTCAGTTTCTTCAACTTTAATCTGCATTTCATTACAACCAGATTGTGATCAGAGTTTATGTCAGCACCAGGATATGTTTTACAATCCAAAATCTGGTTTCGAAACCTCTGCTTGACCATAATGAAGTCGATTTGGTAACGCCCTGTATCTCCTGGTCTCATCCATGTGTATATTCTTCTATTGTGGTTATTGAATAAGGTGTTAGCTATGACCAATTCATGCTCGGTGCAGAATTCTACCAGCCTGCTTCCTCGATCATTCCTTTCACCTAATCCGAAATCTCCTACTATCTTCCCTTCTCTCCCTTTTCCTACCACAGCATTCCAATCTCCCATTACTATAACATTTTCATCACCCTTGATATACCTCAGAATTACGTCTATTTCTTCGTAGACCTTTTCAACATCCTCATCATCAGCTTGACTGGTAGGCATATAGACTTGTACCACTGTAGTGCAGGTAGGTTTTGTATTGATTTTTGCTACAATAATCCGTTCACTATATTGCTCATAATATTCCACCCGCTGTCCAAGTTTCCTACTCAATATGAGGCCAACCCCTGCTTGGCCATTGTTTGATTTAGTGCTAATGACCCTATAGTCTCCTGACCAAAAGTCCTGTTCTTCCTGCCAGCGCATTTCACTAATCCCAACCAAATCCAACCTCAACCTATCCATTTCCCTTTCTAAGTTTTCTAACCTTCCACTTCCTAGCAGACTTCTAACATTCCACGCTCCGATCCGTAGAATGTCAGATTTCCTCTTTGTCACTTCTGTGATGTTAACCCCCTCTCGAGTAGTCCCCACCCGGAGATCCGAACGGGGGACTAGTTTACCTCCGGATTGAAATTTTACAAGGGAGGAGGCCATCATCACATGTAATTATGCATAGAGAGGTGCATATCCTCGGGAATAGCATACGGCTGTAGTTTCCCGTTGCTTTCAGCCGTGCAGCAGGACGCAGTGTAGCCATTATTGGCTTATATTATCAATATCGTAACCGTCTATAAGACTAGTAAAGAATTGATTTATTCTGAAAGGCTGCTACTCCCTTTCAGAATAAGTAAAGAGCAATTCTACTAACAAAAAACTAACCTTCTACCGTACTAACAATTAAATACCAAAACTCTACTAACAAAAAACATAAGTTCCACCAACAACAAATACTACTCATTAACTGTTCTTCTCCTTAGGCATCTTAAATACAGTAGATATTTAACGTGCTATGAACCACAGCCTGTTTCAACTCAACGAAAGTAAGACTGACAAGAACTAATTGTGCATGAAAGGTAACTATTTACGGAATGAGGAAAAGATAACCTGCTTTACGGGAAATACCAAGAATCAGTGCCCACCTAATTGCATTGCAGGTAGATAAAGCTATGGCCGGATGTAGGGCTAGTGTTGCTAAATTTAAACACGATGCAAACCCAGCACTGCTCAACATTCCTGTTACCTGAAATACATGTCAAATAATCCAAAAGTGTCCTGCAGAAGCTGATGTCTACACTCAAGATTAAGAATGTTTTTGAAATATGCACTAACAGGAGGAAACCCCTAAACATGCACTGTTAAGTTAAAACTGTCCCAAATATGCAATTGCATATGCAATATGCAAAATGCATAGGCCTAACTATCCTAAGCCTGATGATAATGAATCGTTCATGAAGGCAGGTAATAATAATAATAATAATAAATGTAATTTCTTTTTGGACCGCCACAGTGATATTTAAAATAATACCATCTCTTTGGAGTATTGTATTCGACGCTCACGCACGTTAAGTTTATTGGGGCAGTATGAGTGATAATAATAATAAGTTTTTGGATCACCTATGAATCAGGTAAATTGCCAACCATCGTTGATGAAAGTCCGTGTAAATATTACACATAATGTTTGGAAGTACGACCATTTATAATGTAGGTTTTTTTTTTTTTTTTTTCATTTCTGCTTTTGAGCGCACTTCTATAGCACATTGTTGATTGTTTATCATAGCGCATTTGTGGCGTAGCACAGTTTAGTAGGATTTTCCATTGTTTTTTTCTTAGTATTCCACATGGTGTAGTTGATACGTCTGATGTGTCAAGTCATTTTGAAGCATGTTGTGTTCACATTCCACGTGACTTGGGCACATTCAGAACTTCGGTAATAATAATAATAAACATAATTGGTAACGATTAATCTTTTTCGGAGTAGACCGATCGTAGGGGTAGAAAGGATGTCCTATCTTCACAGGAGTGTTTGTTCTTAGATAGATATTTACCCTACAGATCGTAGGAGGGTCATTTCTTTGTTTTTGTTCTACTACACTTCATGAAAAATAAAATGCTCGCTACTGTTTTATCGCAACTATTTATGCTTCTGATGTGATGATTCCCTAACTTCCCACCTCCTCGCGTGGAATTTGAGGGCAATGTTGCATTTATCTCGAACACACGCCCAGGACGACCCCGAGGTCCTTCTCATGCTTGCATTGTTCTCAAATTTCACATATGTGCATGGTGACCCATCGGTGCCCAGTGGCTTGCCATCGTGTACCGGTGGTGAACGGGCACAGTACATTTGTGAGAGCTTCTCTTTGGTTCTTAAGCTTACCAAAAGTAAACATCGTTCAACGATGAGCGATAGAAAGTTGCGCAATTGTTCACGAATAGCTGGGTCTAGAAATATTGTACCCAATTTGGAGAATTTTCTCCAAAACTAAAAGCCAGTAAAAACGATGGAGCAAAAGTCACTCAGTATGTACTATGTGTTCATATTGGTAAAATGTTGTTGAATTTTCCTCTCTAATATGTTCACATTTCAGTTTGGAATAAATCACAATATTCTTTACTTAACACTTGAGTTTGTTTCCTGCACATTCCATACATCGGAGTTCCATTCAATTTGTATATGTAGTATATTTTTATGGCAAAACAGCCCTATCAATATGTCAACAATCCCATAAGAGCCGTCGGCCGCACGACTGTACTAGTCAATCGGGTCCGAACATCGTCCATCTGTCTCAGGTCTCCTCGCTGCCACAGTGTAGTGGTGGTAGGAGAAGGAGCGCTAGTCTGACTGTCCAGTGCTCCCTGAGCGCAAAAAATTAGCTTGCACCAGAAGAATTCTATTAGCAATGTTTACGGCAGACCGTTCGACGAGACAACACAACTGAGCGGAGACACACTACTAAGTAAACATTGCAAATAGAACTTTTCTAGTGCATGCTAATTTTTTGTTTATTGTATTGATTTAGTACTACATTGTGATTTTCCAAATTGTACACACGTGTATATACTTTCTTGCTTGCGTAATGTTTAAACCTTTAAGACAAAACAAACCCAACGTACAACGAGATTCACATTGCGAATAGTAAAAAATACACCAAGACCAGCTACGACAACAGTAGCGTAATTATTTTTAGTGTAAATTTAAACCTCAACAAAGTGATCAGGATCTGATGTATTTGTACTGTCACTGAAACCAAGTTTTGAAGTTAGTTACCAGATGCCAATCGCCACGAGAGCAAGGTAATCTGATTACCATCCGACACAAGCTATAACGTAACGTTTTACCTAGGAATCACATACAGCATGCAGTGGAACCATATAAATAGAGGAAGTGGAGGGGTAGCTTACATAATTAGGGAGTTGCACGTTGATTGCGGTGCAACGTCCGAATAGGTAAATGCATGCAAGCATTTGTTTGGTGAGAAGAGAAAAATCAAAACACGCACGGCACACATAATTGTTAAAACCAAGAGGTTTAAGGAATAATTAATTTGTGATATTAAAGAAGTCACATTGTATGACTGTTATGTTAATGTACAGTTTGTATTGAAGTCGTAGGTGCATCAGCGCACCAGTATATCTTTATGTAGCTCACATAAGGGTACAGCTTTATGGTTTAATATGATTTTATTATGATTTCAATTTTGTTTGTTTGTGGATTGTGGAAGTAAATTTTTGTTTGCTTTGTTTTTATGGTTTTGGGATTGTTTTTGTGTGTGAAGCCATGATTTTTATTTACTGAATTAAAGTTTTAGAATAGAGTTGTGCCTTGTTATTGTAGAGTTGTTACCTTATAGCCTCAAATCCAAAGTATGCACTGCTCATTTGGGGGAACGGCACGCGCCTGAGACCTGATGCTAGCTGGAGGCAGCTGCATATTTACCATCGAGATTACTCACATGGGTACATGGGATTTGATGTCCTATACTGTGATTTGAGCTATCGGTACAACTAAAGTCGGTCAGATTTAGTGCACACAACTCTATTAAAGTAAGAATTAACGAAGTAGGGAATGACCGCTCCTATCCCTAGATAAGTTCCGATACGTACATATAAATTTTGATAGATGTATAAGTACAGTTCTACTCCTTTGTAAGTATACTCTTTTCATTATCATGGCCCAAGCGACGTGGGGCGGTATTAATTCATTATGGAACCGCCTGCGTCAGTGCAATATGAGCGATCTTGGCATTGCACATGCATGGCATACATGAATGATGTACATGAGTCTTCTATTTATCATGGCGCCCAGGTACGTGGAGCTTATGGGATTTAGGGAAAACCCATAGATTTTTATGGTATTTCATGGGGAAAACCATAGTAATTGTTTTGCCTCAAACTGTGTTTGAGTAATTTTTGAATTCAGTAGGCTTTTTATGTAACGAAGAATCTCTCTATTGAGAAGAGAATTGCCCAAGGGTATGAGCGCTACATACCAGATCCACAATCTACCATAATATTATCAGGTTTTTGTACGACTTCACAATATGTGTGCAGTGTTTGATGTTTCTCTTCGAAACGTATCCACATATTTTTCCAGGAAGCCTGCCTGCATATTTAAGTGTGTTATTGTAAAATGTCAGGTACGGAGGAAATCTTGCAGGTTATTGCAGGATTGAAACAGCATTTTGATGCTGCTAACGAGCAGAATAAACTGGAAGCCAAGGCTTTCCAGGAGAGCATAAACACTCGTTTAGATGCAAATCAGGTTGCACTGAGTAATCGGTTAGATGATAACCAGAGTGAGTTAAGTAACAGGTTAGATGCAAACCAGGTTGAAATAAACAACCGTTTAGATGCAAATAAAGTTGAGATGAATAATAACCAGATTGAATTAAACAATAAGTTAGGTCAAATGCAAGAGGTAATTAAGACCGAAGTAACAGATACTGTTGTAAGCATTGTATCGGAAATGCAGGTTAAAACTGATATACGTTTCGAGGCTATAGAAGCCAAACTTGAGGGTAATTTACAAGCGTGTAAGCATGCTCAGGAGGAAACCAACAGTAGATTAGATGCGTTGTCTAACGATATTAAGGATATT
Source organism: Meconema thalassinum (assembly GCA_946902985.2). Lineage (NCBI taxonomy): Eukaryota > Metazoa > Arthropoda > Insecta > Orthoptera > Tettigoniidae > Meconema > Meconema thalassinum. The sequence continues at coordinate 2,005,500,842 of OX336388.2, forward strand.
CAAATCCAAAATGAGGCGAATCTCGAACGCCAAGCGAAACAGTTCGCAGAGTTTACAAGAACGGTAGACCAGAGATTAGAGGAGAACGACTCCAAATGGGACCAGAAATTGAAAAGCTATGCTAGAGCAATTAACGGTGACCTCAAGAAACAGGACCAGAATATAAAGGTCAATGCCAGGAAATAGGCGAAATTAAGGCTATCGCTCATGAAAGTCAGGAGCTGGTAAGCAACGTGAAAAGTCAGATGGGCAAAGTTCATCAAGAACTGGACCAAGTTCAACGTGACATTGTCATAGTTAACAAAAGGCAAGAGGAGAATAGAGGTGAGATCACCAAGGTCCGGAATGAATTGTCTAAAGTCAATGGACACATTCAAGATGAAATTAAAGGGTTGAGAGAAGAACTCGAAATAAGAGAAGGCCAGAAAACAGAGGCAAGCGACAAGACCCTTGCTCAAATTAAAGAAGATGTAGAGGATGAAATATCCCATATCAAACAAAGTCTGAAAGAAGACAAGGTGAAAATATTTCAAGTAGCCGAGGAAAACCGAGATAGGCTTACAAGAATAGAGAAAGAAGTCATTACTCGCCTAGAAAGAGCAGAGATGCGCCACAATCAAATGGAGACTAGGATAATAGCACAGGAGGAAACGCTTCTGAAAGGTCCTAAGTCAAGTGAAGGCAGCATGGAGGATATGAGGAAAACAAGGTGGGCAGACTTGGAAACCCAACCTATGAGCAGGAATGCTACAGGCCCAGGGGAAAGTCCTTATATGACGCCAGGTGTACCAATTGCGGCATCGACGCCACATGAAAATGCTATGCACACCCAGGTGATAAACGTCATTAGGGCAAGCGAAGAAAAACCAAGGAAATTTTCAGGTAGCCACTGTAGTATGACACCAAAATATTGGTTAAAGGAAGTGACTGAATATCTAAATGATGCACGAATACCGCAGGAGCGTAGGCTACGTGCGATAGAGAAATTAACAGAGGGAGAGTGCGCATTATGGTTTCGCAGCTTCCGTTACACTTTCGATACTGTTGAGGAGTTCCGTGAGGCATTCTTGAAGAGATATTGGGACACCGCGACCCAACAGAATTTACGGTTGGATTTATATGCAAAGAAATACAGTACTAATAATCCAACAAAGTACGCAGAATTTTTCATATCGCAGATGTGTCGCTTTAAAGAGCTGGATCAAAAACCGAGCGAACTGGAGCTATGTATTGCTATCGCCAAACAGCTTCCATACGAGATCCAAAGGCTACTAATCTCGGCTAATGCGAAAACTGCTATGGAAATGGAGACAGTTCTCAGGCAACTGGACCTCACCACAGCAAATACAATGCGTCAGAGTCGAACCGTGGAACAAGTCCACGTGACCAACACACAGACTGACCAACAGCAAGCTCCAAGGAACAACAAAGCCACGAGCACAGAAACATTAGATTCCTATGGACGGCAATGGGAACAGGAACCCAGAAGATGGCAGTCAAAGTTCAAAGGAAATGCTAATAGAGGAGGAAGAGGTCGAAGTTCGTGGAATAAGCAGAATAACAGGGGTAAACCGTACCATAACAATGGAGGTAATAATGGCCAAGAAGGCAATAATAGAAATTGGAGACCCCAAGAAAGAAGAGGTAACTTCGATGACGAGGTAGAAGAACGATACCATGCTTCTTTGCGATACCTCGAAGAAAGGGGAGATGAGCCCCAGAAACAACAAGTTCGATGGCAAGAAGTCATGCAGAACAGGACATCGCCAGACAGATATGGAGATGGAGCTAAGAGTTTGGAACTACAGCGCAGCGAACAGGAGAGAAGAAACTCCAAGGGGGCGGGCGCTGAAGAAAAAAAAACGCCAAAATTAGAAGAGTTTGAGACTGATGGATGGAAGTCTATTAACATCATCAATTGGATAGCCAAACCAGAAGAACTGATTGAGGATACAGGAGGACCACAGGTCGTGGTCAAGAGAGAATTGCCTATTATAATTGTAAGAGTGGCAGGATTAAAAGTAAGAAGTCTGCTAGACACAGGGTCAACCGTGAGCCTTATGACACAAGCTCTATATAATGAAATAGCCCGGAGAGAGAACATTTTGAAAATACCGATCTCTAGTGTCAAGATTAAAGGGGTAATTCCAGACCGAACAATGATATGTAAATACCAGGTATTCCTAGATTTACAGATAGGAGGCTCTATTTTCTCACAGAGTTTTCTGTTAGTAAACAAACTGCCTTATAACCTACTTATTGGGGCAGAGTTTATAAGGGAATACAGAGTGATAATCGACCTAGCACAGGACAGGGTTATGTTCCATGTGAATGAAGAAGCTGAAGGCTTAGAGGTCGCACTCAATGAGATTGAACCAGGATCAAGTGAACAAGTATGGCATACATACAGAGATGTGGCTGAGGAGGGAGTGTTAGCTATTGAGCAGTTAGAAGAGGAGCTTACAACACTAGCCACAGACTTGGAAAAAGATCTGGAACCCAAATTGGTAGAATATATTTCGGAAAAGCTAGAAGAAGCGAAAATTGGGCTAAAAGAGAAGGAAAATTTAAAGCAGTTATTACTGGAACAGAAGGAAGTCTTTGATTCGAGTCCTGGTCGGATAAAGAACTTCACTTATGCTTTTCAAGTCAGTGATTGGACACCATTTAGGCAGAAACCCTACCCTATAGCTGAAAAGCATTATGCTAAAGTGAAGGAGGCAATTCAGGAGATGTTGGAGGCCGGTGTTATTGAGAAGACACCTACGCCTTATGTAAGACCATTGGTAATTGTACCAAAGACAGACGGATCTGTCAGAGTCTGCCTGGACCTGAGACGCTTAAATTTGCGAGTTATCCCGGAATTTGACCAAGTGCCACCTATTAAAGAGATCCTCAGGAAGTTTAAAGGGAAAACCATATTCACAAACTTGGATATCACATCCACTTTCCATCATCTTGAATTAGAGAAGAAAACTAGTCTGTTGACAGGATTTATGTTTGATCAACATACATTCACATTTTTAAGGCTACCTTTTGGGTTGAAAACAGCTGGTTCAGCCCTGATAAGAGCGTTAGATCGCAATCTATCAGATGAGGTTAAAGAGAGTACCATCAGATATGTAGACGACATTCTACTCACATCAGAATCTCTGGAGGAGCATATGAGAGACCTGAAGAAGTTGCTAGATGACCTTCGAGAAGCTAACTTTAAGGTTAATATCAAGAAATCGCACTTCTGTCAGAGGGAAGTCAAATTCCTAGGGCATGTTATTGATGCAAATGGAGTGAAGCCTAACCCAGATAAATTGGAGGTAATTCGAAATTTCCCTCGACCCACGAAAGTTAAGCACGTCCGACAGTATTTGGGAGTAATTGGATTCTTTTCGAACCACTGCCCAAACTATACTGAGACAGTAGCACCCCTGCAGGACCTATTGAAGAAAGGCGGCAGATGGAATTGGACGGAGCAATGTCAGGAAGCATTCGTGAGGTCAAAACAAATGCTTTTGGAATATGTGAAGCTGGGATACCCGGATTATACCCAGAAGTTCATCATACAGACAGATGCATCACTTATTGGGATTGGAGCGATGCTATTCCAGGAAAATGTTGACCAGCCTGAGAAGAAAATTTTTATCGCCTTTATAAGCAGGAGACTGAAAGCCCATGAGAAAAACTACACGATCACAGAGATAGAGTTGCTCGCAATTTTGTACGCGTTGCAATCTTGGCACAAACTCGTGTATGGCTTCCGAATAGTCCTCAGAACAGACCATAAAGCTTTAACATTTTTGTTAAAGACAGATTTGTCTAGCCAGAGATTGACAAGATGGTCCCTGTATATCCAGCAATTTAATGTGGAAATAGAATACTGTCCAGGGAAATAGAATGTAATACCGGACATATTAAGTCGTTACCCTAGAGAAGAGGAAGCGCTAGCGGTCCAGATTGAGAATCGAGATCAGAAGACGTTGGATGACTTAAGGAATCTTACCAACCTACAACGCGAAGACCCATGGTTGAAGATGATGATCGATTACCTTGAGGGACGCTTAGCAAGGGGAACTGCGGTATACAAAGAGGCGGAGGCATTGGCAACAGAGTATGTATGGTATAATCAGATATTACACAAGTGGGACGATGTAGATCATACACGTCAAAGGATTGTAATTCCTGCATCTTTGCAGAGGAGATTGGTATGGCTAGCCCACAGAGCATTTGGACATCCGGGGATAGATAAACTCTGTGCTCTGTTGAAGGAAGCATTTACTTGGCCAAAATTGAGAGAAACGGTGAGAAATACTATTAGGACATGTGATCTATGCCAGAGGGTAAAGCCAGATCCCTTTTTAATGAGGCAACGACCTATCCCGTTGTTACCGGAGAAGCCAAGGCAGCTATTGAGTATAGACAACTTTGGACCATTGCCTAGAGCACGTAGAGGCAATAGACACATTTTTGTAGCCATGGATGTATTTTCGAAAATGGTGGTGTTATGCCCCATACAAAAGACAAGTTCAAAACAGGTCTTGAAGCGCCTGAAAGAGAGAGTTATTCCGATTCTTGGGAAGCCGGATAACATTCTCTCGGACCATGGAAGTTGCTTTACAAGTGCAGAATTTCGTCGAGAACTGGAAACTCTAGGAATTAGGCAGATTTTATCTACCATTCGCCATCCTGAGGCAAGTCCAGTTGAAAGAGTAATGAGAGAGATCCAGAAATACATGAAGATCTACTGCTCTGAGGAGAATTGGCGTTGGATAGAATTTTTAGAAGTCATTGAATACTGTATAAATAATACTGTACATGAGGCGACAGGTCAGGTTCCCGTGACTCTACATCTTGATCAAAGACCAGAGAGACCGTGGACTGGTGTTATTCCATTACCAGTAGATGCACAGCCAGGTAGAGAATTGAGGATCCAACGAACCTTTGAATATCTAAAAGCACAGGCGGAGAGACGTCAGAGAAGAAATCGTGCGAAGAGGTATCTTTCAATATTGTTTGTTTGTGGATTGTGGAAGTAAATTTTTGTTTGCTTTGTTTTTATGGTTTTGGGATTGTTTTTGTGTGTGAAGCCATGATTTTTAGCCTACTTTCGATTTTTGCAAAAAATGAAAGTAGACTTATGAGATCAACACAGGGCGAAAAAAGTGTGTCTGTCTGTGTGTGTGTATGTGTGTGAGTCTGTGTGTGTGTGTGTGAGTGTGTGTACTCTGAATGTCTGTCCCCCCCTATCAATTCGAACACGGTGAATGCGAATTGAACGAAATTTGGTACAAAGGTAGCACTAGCAAAGGACACCTCAGTGTCATGTTTTATATCGCCGCCATCTTTACTAAAACTGAATGGCGGCCACTCAAACGTTCAAAACGTAAAATCAAATAACGACTAACCAAATCATCCAATCTCTACCAAATTTGGTAACAACATACCTTCGTTTAGGATGCGTCTTGTGACCAAACTACAAGGTCGTCCGCCATACCATTTCAGGATGGCGGCCGTGCGAATTATGCAAACTTTATAATCCATATCATGGGACCCACCAGTTCCGATTATCGAGCCGAGAATCGTTTTAACTGTTCTAAAGGAAGAGGCACGTACGAAATTAAAAGTTTATTTTGTAATACTATAGTGCAGACGTGATTTTAAAAAGCTCAGCTGATTCATTAATAAGACAAGATGGCAGCGGATATCTTGTGCCTGACTTATATTTCACTAATTTGAGTATTGAATGCAATATAGCGTACTGATAAAAAATAAATAAACTTTGTATGAAATGCTTTATATATAAATAATATACTCCAGTGATGAAATCGTTTAGTATAAATCATTATTTGCTAACAAGTTCTATGTAAGTCATTTTAAATAGAACGATATTCGTTGACACAATTAGCTCAGTGGTAGAGCGATAGCCTGTCGCTCAGATTCCTATGGTTCAAACCCGATCAGAGCTAGTTTTTTTGCTTGAAATGTTATATGTTTATTGTTTTGTAATGACTCAGATGTTTTAAAATTAAGCGTTATATTGTGCAAATTATGGTGTAAAATATATATTTAATTAAAACATAATTCGCCAGCAGATTTACTCGAGACATCTAGCTGCCAAAAAGGTAACTTCCAGATTTTATTGAAAAGTTTCTTCTTCTGGCCGCTAGAATGCACTCGCTCTGTTAGGATTATATTGTTCGATATTTCACCACTAGATGTCCCGACTAGTCTACGTGGGGATCCATTGATTACTATACCATTATCATTCTATGCGCATCGAATTTGAAGAATGACAAGTTGATACTACGATACATTTTAACTTTTTATTTTAAAGGGTTTGTAACAGCCTATTTTGCGTTATTTGAAAATGTTATTAAGCGTTATATTGTCCACATTATGGTGTAAAATATATATTTAATTAAAACATAATTCGCCAGCAGATTTACTCGAGACATCTAGCTGCCATAAAGGTAACTTCCAGATTTTATTGAAAAGTTTCTTATTCTGGCCGCTAGAATGCACTCGCTCTGTTAGGATTATATTATCGAAAATATCCACATAGTTTGTATACACACGTCTCTGTATGGTCATGGAAAGATTTGTTAATTCAATTAGGGTTGTGAAAGCCATGCACAACCAGACGTGTAAAGACATGCCTCAACTCAAAGTTGGATGTTGCCCACGGCAGGTCGTAATAATAATAATAATAATAATGTTATTGGTTTTACATCCCTTTTAACTACTGCTGCTTTTAGAGACACCGGGGTGCCGGAATTTTGGCCCGAAGGGGATCTTTAACGTGCCAGTAAATGTACTGACACGGCTCCCTCGCATTTGTGCACCCTCAAATGCCAGCTGACTGCGCCAGGATACGAACCTGCAACCTAGGGCCCAGCAAGCGAGAACGTTACCGCTGAGCCACGCCGCCAGTCCAGTCGATTATGTCTCCAGATCCATAACATTCTTGATATATTTCTTATCTTTCTTTCTTTCTTCAATGATGGTAGCAGTTTTTATCTAGGTCGTGGCGTTTGGTAGAGGTAAATCGTTTCTAAGGTCTTCAACAAAGAATAGTTCTATTATACTCTTTGATAATAACAACGAGTTATAACTATACTCATACATTTAGGAGAAAGTAGGCTATATGTTCTTTACTGAACATCTTGTTATTTACTGAATTAAAGTTTTAGAATAGAGTTGTGCCTTGTTATTGTAGAGTTGTTACCTTATAGCCTCAAATCCAAAGTATGCACTGCTCATTTGGGGGAACGGCACGCGCCTGAGACCTGATGCTAGCTGGAGGCAGCTGCATATTTACCATCGAGATTACTCACATGGGTACAATATATATATACATACAAAAATTATATATAAACTTTTGAACTACGGTGGTTTTGGGGTCTGGGGGATGTGAAACGGGAATATATGTCGAAATTTTCCGGAAATCGAAACATGGTACCCATTGCAATAGTTAGCTTTCTAATGAAATCTATCTAAAATATTACCATCAACGACACCTAGCTGTGAACTTGGCTACTAGATGCCACTGGAACCATCAACTCGCAACGAACGTTGGAACTTTCCCTCCGAAGGAAAGCAAACTCAGGGTTTTTTAGCGCTCTTAGTAAATCCGACGACTTCAGCCGGGTTTGAACCCGCGACCTTGGGCATAGACGTTCAGCATGCTACCAGTTCCGATACCGAAGTCGCTTCCCACAGACAGATGGAAAACTGAATGCTATCTCGTGCAGTGGCGTTGACATAGCAACTGCTGATGGCTCATCCCTTATCAATTAAAAGTAAAGTTGTCATGGCAACCTCTCTTGGCACTTGACATTTTCTTATAATTTAAATCATTTTTCTCACCCCGTGGCGTAATGGTGGGTCATATCAAAAATTCTTTCAGACAAAAGTTTTAGGTAATTATTGGAGGAATATTGTCCATTTTGTACGGTTTTGATATTGTGCCTATTAACAGAGATACGATTAATGTTTCCCGAAAAACACACTTTTTCCCACCCCTTTGGTCAATGGTTGGTGCTATCAAAACACTTTTAAAACAGAAATTTTAGGGCCTTGTCCGACACATAGTATGAACTTTGAATGGATTCAATATTTCAGATATTAAGAGAGTTATAGCGATATTTCACTTTTTCGAAAAAAGCCTCCCATTTTCACCCCCTTTGACCGATTTTGCCCATTAAAGAACTCGACCGAGATTTTAAGGGGATACATATTATGTAAAAAAATCAAAGTGATTGGTGCTAAATTACGGCAGTTATCGTGTCCACAAGAAACTGATATACACACACACATATATATATATATATATATATATATATACATAAATTATATATAAACTTTTGAACTGACGGTGGTTTTGGGGTCTGGGGGATGTGAAACGCGAAGATATGTCGAAATTTTCCGGAAGTCGAAACATGGGACCCATTGCAATAGTTAGCTTTCTAATGAAATCTACCTAAAACAGATACACACACTAATACAGCCATCACAATTAACACCGGTTATCAAACAGATTCTACACACATCCAAACTACACGGGGCTACATGACCCCTAAACTGAGGAATCAACCAACCGTTATTTAATAGTTGAATGACGATAGTTTTGTCTCTCAGAACCTGGACCATATGAATTGAACATGAATTTAATTTGATGTTTTTCCTTATTATTAATATTCAGTACTGTACAGTAGACTATTATTACCCTTTCATGAATTGATTGCCGGCGGTGGAGATGGGAAATATTCTTTATGTACTTGTGTCACACGTCAGACTGCTTCGTCAACAGGCCCTGTTACGCGAGTAGGATATGACTCAGCTCAAGTACCCTCAGTCATCGTTTAACTGCCATGGTGACATGAGCTCTGTGACGCTTATCTGACGTTATGCAGCTTGACCTATGTGCAGACTGCACTCTGTCATCGCTGTGTCCTCCGCTTTGCCCCATGGGGCTCATGCTACAATAAACATAAACGCTGGCACAACCACGCTCAGCGGCAATCGAATATTGAATGGGTAATATTAGTTTTATTCTGTTTCTGTTTATTCTTACTAGCCCATAATCTTTGTGCTAATAAAGCACAAAAATGATACGATTTTTTGTTTTATAACCTAAATTTAGTTAACTTTCTTTCAAAATATTAATTTCTTAGTAAAGCTTACATAGTTTCTACAATCTCATCACAACTTCAGATTTATTAGGGCTTTTTGGTATCAAAACCTGCCAAATCCAAATCTTAGTAACAAACCCCGACAAATCCGAATTATTGCTTTATATTTTTCTAAATAAATTGTTAACTATCCCGGGGACCAGCTTCGTACTTCGTCACTGTTCTTTAAAATAATTAATTCATTTTTTAGTGAAAAAAGTATTTCTTTCTAGGTATTGGTTTGTTTGTGGCAGTTTTTGCCACTTTGCCTTAAAAGTGAAAGAATGGATTTGGAGGGTTTTGATACTAGGCACCTCATCTCATAAGCCTATTTTTTCAAAATTGAAAATAGGCTAATAAGAAGACACGTGTCTGAGGGTTTTTCGATGTGGTGTATATTATAAGGTGAAGGGGGTGAAAAGTGGGGATTGAAAGATTCCTAACGGAGCGTGTATCTCTTAAACGACATACCGGTAGGCGAGGAGTTTGAAACTCAACGAAAAAAAATTAACATAAAAAGAAGTAAATACGTGTTTGACCGTTTTTCCATAAATCCAATTTAAGGGGCCCATGGGGAGGGGTGAAATTCGGATGGGGGAGGGAACAGGAATGAAAGTGCCCTAAATGATTGACTGACTGATTCACTCATCAAACTCATGGGGAAAAACTGCTTTAAAGTAAGTAAATAGCTTTTCGACAGGTTCTTTTGTTCAATCAAATTGAAGGGGTTCATCGGGAGGGGTAAAATTTTGAAGAAAATAGAATTGAAAGAAAATGTCCTGACTCATTCACTCACTCATCATCGCCCAGCCAAAAATATTGAAGTTGGAAACATGGCATTTCGGGGATATGTTCGTTGTATGTCAAAACCGTACACTAAGAGAGGATTTTTGGATATTCAGGTTCTAAAGGGGTCTTAAGGGGGTTAACCCTGCATGTCATTGAATAACAATATCTCACGAGTGATTTCATTTGTGGATGTGATACTCGGCATATAAACTAATCATTAAAAACAAGAAGTTCCGTGAAGAACTATACAGCCTACTTTTCATGCCAATGATTATTCTACAGTATATGAACCTATCTAGAATAATGACGAAATTAAGTTGGTAATATCGAAATATCTAATTAGTTCAAAATATACCTGGTATAATGTAGCCTAATAGAGCACTACAGTTGGCAGCCCTGGTGACTGAATATATTCTTAGTTCCACCTCTTAAGGTACAGAATACAACATTTGGTTGAAGTCCAATGGACGTTACATGCAGTTAGACACTGGATCTATCAGCACGCGTAAAAGCATGTTGCCAACAATACCATGCATGTGCTGGTCAGAAATAACCTGAATTATTATGATATCTTGTTGTGCCAATTTTGGATGAAATCCATTTGTTAGTGTAGAAGTTACATGTATTTTAAAATTGGACATATCAGCAGGCATATAATCATGTTGGCAGCACTGCCTTGTATTAATTACTCCAAATTAATCTAGAATGTCAGGTGCTATACGTGTGCAAAGTATAGAGCTGTTGGCTTGCATACTTTCTGATATATTGATATTAGGGTAAAATGAATATAGACAGCATTTTAAACAGTTGGCAGCCCTGATTGCTCTTAACAATACTTATAGTCATATCTGTCATGGTACACATATCACATACGAAATTTGGTTGAAATCCAACTGATAGTATAGAAGTTACCTGTATTTAAAAATTGGTACTATCAGCAGGCTTATAATCATGTTGGTAGAACTGACGTATATAAGTTACTCCAAATTAATCTAAAATGTCAGAATATACGTGTGTATAGTTTAAAGCTGTTGGCTTGCATACTTTTTGATATATTGGTATTTGGATAAAAAAATAGAGAGAGCAATTATTAACAGTTGGCAGCCCTGGTGGCTCTTAAAAATACGCTCAGTCATCTCTGTTTATGTACAGATATTACATACAAAATTTGATTGAAATCCAATTGATAGTGTAGAAGTTATAAGCATTTAAACATTGGACTTATCAGAAGGCTTAAAATTATTTTGGCAACACTGTTATGGTTGGCCTCCTGGAAATTAAACTGAAGTATTATTATCTACATGTGTGCCAATTTTGGAATAGCTCCATGCATACCTTGCAAGATATCCAACATGGAGCTCAAATTTCTAGTGCGTTTTTCCAGCAGTTGGTAGCACTGACATCATTTTCAAATATGGACGTGAGCTATTCCGGTGCACATCTTTACTCATACTAAATTTGGTTTTGATTGTTGCAGCCGTTTAGGAGTTGATAGGGGGACACACACACACAGCCAGACAGACAGACAGACAGACAGAAGGACAGACAGACAGACAGACACACATTTTCCCGGATCGATCTCATAAGTCTACTTTTTCCTCATTTTTGCAAAATGTGAAAAGTAGGCTAATAAGCAGACATATGTCTAAGGGTTTTTCGATGTGGTGTATTATTATGAGGTGAAAGGGTTGAAAAAGGGGGTTGAAGGATTCCTAACGGAGCGTGTAGGCCTATCTCTTAAAAGACATAGGCGAGAAATTTGAAACTCAGCGAAAAAAAATCAGCTTAAAAAGTAAGTAAATCGGTGTTCGGCCGTTTTTTCATAAATTAATTTAAGGGGCCAATGGAGTGGGGAGATATTCTGGGGAAAAAAGGAGAGAATGTGTCCTAACTGACTGACTAACTCACTCGCTCATCAAACTTAGCGGAAAAAGACAGCTTAAAAAACAAGCTTATAGGTGTTCAAGCGTTTTTTCATCAATCCAATTTAAGGGGCCCATGGGGAGGGGTGGATTTCTGGTAAAAATAATTCAAATAAAAGGTCCTGTCTGACTCACTCACTCATCACGCCCAGCGAAAACTATTTAAGTTGGAAACATGAAATTCTGGGAATATGTTCGCTGTATGTCGAAAACGTCAATTAAGGAATGATTTTTGTTTATTCGGGTTTTAAAGAGCTGTTAAGGGGGTAAATGTGCATTTCATTGAATAACGATATCTCATGAGTTGTTTCTTTGGGGATGTGATATTCGGTATATAAACTAATCATTAAAAATAATCAGACATATGTCTAAGGGTTTATCGATGTGGTGTATATAATGAGGTGTAAGGAGTGAAAATTGGGGGTTGAGGGATTCTTAACGGACCGTGTATCTCTGAAACGACATAGGCGAGTAGTTTGAAATTCAGCGGTAAAAAACAGCTTAAAATACTAGTAAATAGGTGTTCGACCGTTTTTTTTTTTCATAAATCCAATTTAAGGGGCCATTGGAGAGGAGTAGGGGGATGGTGGCGCTTCTAACTCACTCATTTTATTTGTACCAGACTGTACAAGTTAAAATAATTAATATCTCTCAAACGCATGGTCGGATGTTGACCAATGAGGTGTCATTGGACTCGAGCTGACGTCCTCTTTCCTATGGACCACTGGTTATATTTTTCAAAAAAAATTGAAATTTTTCGTTTTCGAAAATAGGCCATAGTTTGAAAACCAAACATGATAAAACGTTGTGCCATGGCTCAAACGAATGTTCCTTATGACCTTTATTTTGTATAATGAAACGTTTTTACTTTTTATGTTTTTTTGAAAACACTCGAATTTTGAAAATCCTATATTTTGGAAACTAGAAAGTTTACAAAAACGTTTATTTGACATAAATGAAAGGTCCCCATGCCCCCTACTCTCAAAATAAATTTCAAGTCTCTAGGATGAAAACCTGTAGTGGGATGACGACAGATCTGCACCACGTCTTTTTGAACCCTCCTCGTATCGGCCCCGAACCTGATATCTCGCTAACCAAACATGGGATTAGAACATACATGGTGTCCTAGCACTCGTAGTAACGCCCCCTACTTTCCTATAGCCTCTTTATTTAATTAAAAGACCAAAATTAAAAGGTCATCCGCTTTTAATATCTCGCGAACCAATCATGCTAGAGGCATGCACGACGGGTGCAAGGACTCGGGCTGACGTCCTCTTTGCTATGGACCGCTCGTTATATTTTTTAAAAAATTGGAAACTCGATTTTGGGGTAAACACGTGTTTTTTGTGATTTTTGCTGATATCTCACGGACCAATAACGCTAGAGACGTGTACGAGGTGTCCTAGGACAATGTGGTAGATATTTTTTTCAAAAAATAATTCACAAAGGGCCTAACGCCTTACATGTTGAAAAAACTTTTTCTTTTTCTATACCTGTTTATAATGTTCATGAAGCGTGGAGGTTGAGAGAGACGATACTGCTGGGTGTGTGTTTCAACGAACCTGTCGCTAACCACAAGGGCCATGCTTAATAGAACAATCGCTATTTCGGCGGGTTGGTGTATGACAGAGCGAGCGTGCGTTTTTCTGATATTTTACCTTTAACCTGTAAACGGTGATGAGAACTTGGTTCTATGTTGGTCGAAGCGAGTAGAGAAAACAAACTTGCAGAGGAGCAGGAGGTGAATGTCATTTGAGCTTATTGGAAGGCACTGATCTAACATGACAACAGGTGCAATGGAAAAATGACAATGACGCTTGAAGGTGAAATAATCTGACCATCGTGGTGGCAGGGAAGAGCGAAAGGCATGTGAACACATGTGAAACCACATGAGGGCTAAACCAGTTACATCCTGTTTTGCTTCGTACGTGACAAACTGCAAGTTCATGTGAAATTTGATCTACCACAGGTGTTCACCTTGGGTGTTAGCTGTCCACGTGCCTGATAACAGAATGTTCAAAGCGTGGGAATCGCTGAATCAGTAAAAAGTATGATGCAACTTGTGGGAATGATGTCACAACCAATAGATAGGCAAGAGCTGCGAACAGCATTGGTGGGTGGTGAAGGGAGGGAGAGGGGGAGGGGTAATGTATGAGAGAACACAGGTGGAAAGAGAAAGAAATATGTGGAGCTGAGGACTGTACACAAAGAGCTATAGGTGGTGTACAACATGTGTGAATAAATTAAAAATTGCACAGGTTCACACAACATGTAATTTATTGATCCAAGAATCAAACGTAGAGTTAAACCCTAACCATTTGACTTATAGTTTATTTCCTTTTTGTTTCAACACTTTTTCCACAAGATAATGCTTAGGAAATGCTGTTTTCTGAAGTTCGTGGAGATAAAATCTACTTTTTATGGGTTGATGGTTGAGGTCCTCGAGTAAATAGGTGACTGGAGTATCCAAGTTGACTCGACGAATTCGAAATAGTTCAGTCCCCCACTGTGGCGTGTAGCCCTTATTGAAGGCAGACTTAAATTTGCTCACACGAACAAAATCCCCAATTTTCAGTCGGTGACGTTTAGGATCGGCTGTTTTTATGGGGTTAAACTGTTTATCCAATCGCTGAATAATTTTGGACACGAGGCGTGGCTTGGTCCCAATCGTTCTATGTTTGGTGTCATTGTAACGTGACACTAGCTCAGGCAACATGTCCAACCAGCGATACGTGCCCTGAGCGCTAAAAGCTTTCCACATATGGGTTTTCAATGTACGGTTGAACCGCTCGACCACACTGGCTTTGAGGTTGATGTACGTGGTGTAATGGTGAATATCCTTAGATTTGAGAAAACTGGAGAAATCCTTGTTGAAAAATTCTTTCCCCTGGTCGGTTTGTAGCAGCTGAGGTCGACGTTTGGAGTGTTGAATAATATGTTGAAAGGCCTTGGTAACTAGTGGACCAGACTTGCGACGCACAGGTTAAACAAAGGCCATTTTGGAATAGACATCAATGACGGTCAACATATAGCGTACACCGTCGTTAACGCTAGCATAAGGTATCATTTCAACCAAGTCAGCCTGCCAAAGTTCATCCACACCTCGTGAAATCACCTTGAGTCGTGGATAGTGACGCCTAGCTGCGCGATGCAACTCGTGAGCAATACCCATTTAAATGGGTGGGGGCTTAAACAATTATTTTGGCATTTCGAAGTTCTTGTTCAATTTCTTGAATTTCCCAATCGTGACCGGTATGGCCAGCTTGACGTGAGGCATGCAACAACTGTAGCCGCTGGACGAGCTTATTGGGATTGTGCCAGTAGGTAACATCCACAAGGGGTTTTAATGGTTTAAATGCCACTCCCGAAGCGGACGCATTTACGACGAGTACTTTGACTGGTGGGAAACATTTTTGCAATGATGGTTTTATATTTTGAGATATATTGGCATTCACTAGTTGAGTGGGATCAAACTGTCTTTTGTGAGTATGGGTATGCAATAAAATGGATTTATATTTGTCAAGATCATCTGACGTATAATCATGGGAAGAGGGGGTCCGAGAAAAGAGCAGCTTTAACAGTCCTGGAGTTAATTTATAGTTGATGTTTTTAATGACAGCTTTAGTACGAGCAAATTTAATGGATGAATCGCCAATTTTAAAACTATCATCCTCATAGCGAACACCATACGTGGTACCTGTGTTTCCAATAAATAGATCGGTGAAATAGGGTTCCAATGTTGATCCATAATATTTTATTAAAATGGTTTTCAGTTGAGCTTTATGTTGAGGAGTGGCCAAGAGTAGTGAAAACGGAGACGCCCTGGAAGGGCAAGGTGTTTCGACCATGGCCAAGGATTTCTTTTTTCTCAAAAACTCTGCAAGTGGTGCGGCCTTTTTTTGAGGCGTAAACACATGTTCCTCGTCATCCTCAACTTCGCTAACACTAGTCAAATCTTCCTGTTCCTCTTCCTCTTCCTCAGGGTCCTCGTGCAGCGTCTGCGTGGCTTGTGAAACGGTGGGTAGCGTTTCAGATGGCTTGAAAGAAGGTTTCAACATGGCTTTTAGCGGAGGTGCTAAATGTTGCTGAATAAACAAAGCATGATTTGACGTGATCGTTTCAATTGACGAAACGTTTGGCGAATAGTACTTTTTGCTCTAATAATATGCTTTTTCAATTGACTCTCTGCTAACGCCATGGTGTCTTGACAAATGACTTGACGGGGAATGAGACAGGGCCTTAAATAGCAATAAAATGATCAAACCCTATGCGATACCGTCCTTGGTTGAGTTCACTTTGTTTGTCAATCACTAAACAGGCATGACGTTGAGTGTTCCAGCACTTGGCACACAATTCTGTAAACATTTGAAAGGTCATATCCGGATTCACTTGTTCATTATAAATGTGACGACTGTTCCTCTCGTCCTGGCGAAATAAAACAATGACATTGGCATTGTCACGAATCAACTGTTTGGACATTTTTGAATACGTTTGTCCAAGATAGAAGCAATCGATATGTTTGTGACGACCCATGCTGAAATAGCTTTGAATGATGCCTTGACGTTCAGTGGATACATCATCGAACGTTGCTTCACGTCCGTAGGTATAACCTTAAATTGCCCTACACGGGTCCCCCGGGTGGTGCTAAGAAAGCAACTGTGATAAGATGCCGCCGTACTGCCCCATGGGGCCTCACGGCCAAGACAGTAGAAATAACACGAAAAGTCCTTCTAAGGACTCGGCATTCAATACTCGGACCTTGGGCCCTCAACTAACGGTTTGCCAGCTTAACATTGAGGGCATTAGTAGAGCTAAGTGTGATTATTTATCCATGATACTCACGGAAAAATCAGTAGATGTAGTGGCACTACAAGAAACTCACACCGAAGATGGTATTCAGTTGTCTAATAGGGGTAAAATTCCTTGATACAAGATAGCGACGGAACTGCATCATCCAAAATATGGTATTGCTATTTATATTAAGAATGACATTGAAGACTATACAGTCTTGCCTTCTGATATACGCCAGAATATATTCTCAGCTTCCATCAAGATACAGAATGTTACCATCATGAACATCTATAAACCTCCACTGGTCTGCTGGCCAGATCCCGTCGCACTTGTACCTGATGAAGATAGTGTAATACTTGGTGATTTCAACAGCCATCATACTTCCTGGGGATATGACAGAAATTATGGTAATGGGGACAAGTTGTTTGAATGGATGGATTTAAATAATCTTGCACTGATATTTGATGCTAAAGACCGAGGCACATTCCATTCAGCTCGTTGGAACCAGGACTTCTCTCCTGACCTATGTTTTGTATCACACAGCCTAGTGACTCCAACACCACAAATCCGTAGACAAGTTCTGAATGACTTCCCGCGCAGCCAACGCAGACCCATCATTTATAACATCGGTATTCATATACCTGTAATAAGATCTGGACCCCAACCCCGCTGGAACTTCCAAAAAGGTGACTGGGATATGTACGCAAGATATACTGATGCTAATGTTCGATGGGTGCAACCAACCGCTGAGAACTATGACCGGTTTGTTGGCTTGATCAAGGCTGCTGCCAAAAGAAGCATCCCTAGAGGAGTCCGAAAAGACTATATCCCTGGTTGGAATGAAGAAACAACTCGTCTAAGCTGTGAATTTGAAAAAGACAGCAGCCGTGAGAAAGCAATTGAAGTGCTGAAATCCTTGGACAGTGCTAGAAGAGAGAAATGGTCCAAGATTGTTGAAAACTTGAATTTTACCCACTCAAGTAGGAAAGCATGGTCCCTCATACGAAAACTGGACCCAACGTCTATACCATCGAGAAAGCAATCAAGTATCAATGTAGAATCCATAGCTAACCAACTTGTTTCTACATCTAGGACGGAAGGACAGAAGAAATTCAGTAGAAAGATACGACTGGAATTCAATCAGTTAAAACAAGAAGTCCAACCACATCCGTTGTACTCACGCCCATTTTCTTTAGAAGAGATACAAAAGGGTTTAGATGGTCTTCAGACTGGCAAAGCAGCAGGATTTGATGGTGTGTACCCAGAGTTCCTTAAGAAATGTGGCCCAGCAACCAAGCGATGGCTTGCCACCTTCTTCAGCTCCATTCTGCATTCAGGACGCCTGCCTCCATCTTTCAAGAAGACCAAAATTATTGCAATATTGAAACCAGGGAAGGATCCTAAGCTACCTCAAAGCTACAGACCTATTTTCTTACTTAGTGTCACCTACAAACTACTTGAAAGGCTTTTGCTGAATAGGATTGCTCCTGCAATTGAGTCACTGATTCCTGTTGAACAAGCTGGATTTCGCCCAAAACGAGACTGCTGCGATCAAGTCCTTGCCCTGTCTTCCTATCTAGAAGCTGGTTTTGAGAAGAAGCTCAAAAGTGTTTCTGTCTTCCTGGATCTCTCAGCAGCCTATGATACTGTCTGGAGGAAAGGACTTCTCCTCAAACTTATAAAGGCAGTTCCTTGCCTTAAAATAGTCACCCTGATTGGCAATATGCTGAGTAACAGGCTATTCCAAGTGTTCACTGAAAATGTTAGAAGCAGGTTCCACACTATTAATAATGGTCTGCCACAGAGATCAGTTCTATCCCCTCTGCTATTCAACTTGTACACCCATGATCTGCCCGAAACTCTATCTCGAAAATTCATCTATGCGGACGATATAAATCTTACAGTCCAAAATACCACCTTTAATGAAGCAGAGGATGTAATGAATGCAGATCTTCAGAAGATGGATGAGTACTTCAAGAAGTGGCGCCTCCAGCCAAGTGCTTCAAAATCTGAAGTTGCCTCATTCCACCTTAACAACCTAGAGGCAAACTACCAGCCTAGAGTTAAGTTTAGGAATCAATACCTAAAGTACAACAGATGTCCTAAGTACTTAGGCATAACATTGGACAGGACACTGACATATCAACAACATACAGAAAAAACTGCTGCAAAACTAAAAAGTCGCAATAACCTACTTAGTAGGTTAGCTGGAACATCATGGGGTGCTGACGCCAGCACACTCAGGACTACCGCTCTGGCTGTCGTGTATTCTCCAGCTGAATATTGTGCAGGCGTGTGGTTGAACAGCTCTCACTGCCAACTCGTAGATATACAACTCCGCCAGGCAATGCGCATCATCTCTGGTACTCTACGTTGCACCCTTACCCAGTGGCTACCTGTACTTTGTAATATCGCTCCACCCCATTTAAGGAGACAGCAAGCTCTTGTTCGCTTGTGGTACAGGATCAAAGAAAATGCTGAGCTTCCTATTCATCTGGATGTCATACGGCTCTCTACAAAGAGATTGAAATCCCGAAAGCTAGCATGCAAAACGGCTATTGATCTTTCGTCCACTGAGTTCAACCTCCGAAATGCCTGGAGAGATGAATGGCGAAACTCCTCACCTTGCGGCTTACTTCAAATCAGTGACCCCACCACAAGACTTGCTGGTTTTAATCTTCCTCGGGCAGTTTGGTCAAGGCTCAACAGAATCCGATGTGGTACCGGTCGAACAGGTGCAGCCCTACACCAGTGGGGTTGGATAGATTCCCTCCGATGTGACTGTGGTTCTGAAATGCAAACTATCGAGCATATTGTGCAGGAGTGCCCTCTGCATTCATATCCCGGCGCCTTGGATGATCTCCACTCAGCAACTCCTGATGCAATTGCGTGGATTACAGACCTTCCTGTCCAAATTTGATGTGATGGTCCTAATGCTGTCAATAGTGTTTAAAATTGTAAATAGTGTATATACTGTAATTATTTTTCTGTCTTGTTAGCATCATACGCTAAATAATCATCGAAAATCATGAGTGAATCGGGCTTTACCTCATCCGGTGAAATCACATTTTCTTGCATGGAAAATGTAAAATAACCCATATTCTCTTTTTGTAATCCAGACATGACTTGATCCAGAAACACGTAGAGGGGTTGGTAGAGAGATTTTGCAAAAATATTAATATTTTGAAAACGCAGACCATTGGGCGCTGTGATGAGCGTTAGCAAAAGATTAGTCTTTCCACAGCCGGAAGGCCCCACAATGATGCAGCGAATGGAAGATGGAAACAATGAACCATGGCGTTGTTCACGTGATGTGGGACAGAGATGGGAAACCATGTCCCCCACGGGGAATGACTCTTGCTGCTTAATAATCTTCATTTCAACTAAGGCTTAGACAGGCTAGCAGGCTGTCTATATACAGGACACCGAACATTGTCATAGAAACAGTAGACTGGTACTACAGGTTGACGATGGATGTCTTTGGACGTGCGTTGATGGCCAAAGCTAGGCCTGTCCCCATACATGATCCTAAACAAGAAACAGATCCTGCTAATTAACACTATGTGGATAGGTCAGTAGTGCCACGCACAAAACAGGGAGATTATGACTTTAAGGGAAAGCGGTTAACCCATGTAAAATATCCTCAAGTGTCTACAGACGTTACTACGAAAAAGTATGTGGATAACAAAGAGTATGAGTTTTATGACAAAGTGCCCCAGCTTACGGTGAATGGCTATAGCGCTAATCACCATCGGATTATTCTCGTGGAAGACCCACAAGACGAAGACGATGTTTGTACCAAGCGTTACATGAAATGAAATGAAAAGGCTTTATAAATTTATCCCATCTGTATTTTTAGTGTATCTGACAAATGAAAAACCTGTGAATGACAGAAACCATTTACCGCTAGTCCATGATCAGCACTTGACCTATGTGCTTGCTTCGGGTTTAAGACACTATCGACTTCACTATGATGGAACCATTCACATCAAATATCCCATACCTGATGAGAACCATTTACAAATAAAGATAAATGGTCATAGGATGTTGATCCATAACCATAAAATGGTCAATGCAGGTGACGAATTATCCTTTCATCTCATGTTGACATGGGATGAAAAGCAAGCGGGAAAAACCATAAACAATTTCCCACTTTATGTGGAATTGGAATATACAGCCATGAAATAACCATCTGACGTTAGTTGTGATTTAAACTTTCTTGTGAAAGGTTGTTGGTCATTATCATCATGGTGATACAAAGGTATGCGGTGAGAAAGACTAATAAAAGGACTTTGTCCTTGGCAAAGCCTGGGCTTACGACATTCGTGGACAAGCCCTTGCGAAAGAAAAAAAGAAAAAATAATGTATTGACCATAAGTAAAGCCTTTCGAGCAGCACAGAGACATGTTATTCCAAAACGTCGGCGACAGGGTTCAAACCAAGGGCGAGTGATTCCCGTCCCCAAACGAGCGGGATTTTTACCTGCATTCGCGCAGCAGGGCAAGCAACAACTCAAAGAAAGTCAGCGACACAATGAAACGATGGAAGCGATTGCCA
Organism: Meconema thalassinum; assembly: GCA_946902985.2. NCBI lineage: Eukaryota > Metazoa > Arthropoda > Insecta > Orthoptera > Tettigoniidae > Meconema > Meconema thalassinum. The sequence continues at coordinate 2,005,522,065 of OX336388.2, forward strand.
TGGGGGCTAGAAATGCCAATTTAAAGCCAGCCTTTTATCAACAAGGATTTGGGATTTCACCATTTCAAAGTATTTAAAAAAAATTTACCTCAGCCATAGCAAGACATGCCCTAACGCATCAACAAGTGGAAAGCTATGCTAAACAACTAAAGCTTTCTCATTTTCGAGGTGTGTTTATGCGAAACCAATTACCCCCACGACCATGGAAACAGGAATGTGCTGTTGTCAATTTGGATGAACACCGAGGACCAGGAACGCATTATGTAGCTTATGTCAAAGAGGGATCCATCGTATGGTACTTTGACAGTTTTGGGAATTTGACCCCGCCCATGGAACTGGTGACCTATTTTGGAAACAGGATCAAGATATATTATAATGTGAAACGTGAGCAAACGTTTAACAGCCAACAGTGTGGACGTTTGTGTTTATTTTTTTATATAAGACGCCGCATAAGCTAAAATGCCACCAGTATGTCGGCAGAAAGTAAGACGTTTACACTGCATGGACGTGGACCTGAAGTCAGCCTAGATTTTTACCCGCCTATCGAATTGAGTGAAAACCCCTATGGTTTAGGACTTGTTTCACTTGAAACGTACAATCGAATATACAACATACGTGAAATGTGAACAACAAGTTTTACTATGATGATTCTGTGCTCACCTTGAACTCTGGTGGATACACGATCGATGACATTTATGAACACATTTATGTGGTGTTGATCAATGAGTATGGTTTAAAGTCATTTCTCGACGGAACGCACAAGTTTGAACTTGTAGGCAACACCAACACTCATCGCTGCAGTATTTTCCCTACCTTCAACATTGACATTAGAACACACCCCGATTCCATTGGTCCATTACTAGGATTTAAACCACGTGTGTTGGAGCCCAACAAAAAACATGAATCGGACCATGAAGTGAAATTCATTGAGGACCATCATGTGTCGGTGACATGTAATATTATTGGCCAAGTGTACACCAATCAAGAACCATCGCATTCGCTTTATGACTTTATTGTGACATCGCCCAATGGGTATATTATTCGTGAAAACCCTCCAGTGGTGCTTTTTCATTCTGTGGCTGTCGATAGTATTAGTAATATAACATTAATACTGATCAATAGAGATCAACAACTCATTGATCTAGATTCTACCACACCAGTGACTTAAAAGTTGGTGCTAAAGCCACTATGAAATTTGTGTATAAAGCAACAACACCGTCTAGGAATGGTGTTAGTTGTTTGCCACGTGAATACACGTTAACATCTCAAGACAAGCAGATTTTACAGCATTTGGGTTACCACGTCAACCCTCATAATGAATTCTATCCTAGAGATAGTGAACCGCATCGAGGAGCAACCAGGAGTGGTAAGAATTGATCTTCATTCCTATCAAGCTCAAACACCTGGACTCAATAACAATGATGAAATTCAATTTGTTATCAACAACCAAGATATTTACACCCAACCGCTCTGACTCAGTGAGGAAAGCAATGGCAAACTACCTCACTCCTCTTCATGCCTAGAACGCCTCAAAATAGTGCTGCCTTGGATTTTTGTGGGTATCTACTCACATAACGTAACGGCGGTACTTTTTGAGGATCCAACCAGCCTTCGGGCTGACTACCTAACACACCGCATGAAAGTGTCATTCAGATTGAAGGTCGGCTCACCAAAGCCGATGGCTCTACACCCACCACATCCAAGTTGGCCAACCATGGTTTGGCCTTTCTGTTTTCTGAAGTGCGGTATGTCATTAACGATATCGTGGTGGATAGCACTCGAAATGTGGGCATTTCCAGTGTCATGAAACTATACCCCTCTTATAGTGAGAAAGAAGGTAAAACACTTTGCATGGCAGGTTGGTGTCCTGACTCGACCAATGACTGGATGGTACACACCGATGGGACCTTTACTGGATATTTACCTCTTAAACTGATTTTAGGCTTTGCCGAAGATCACCAACGCATTGTGGTTAACGCAAGGCAAGTGCTTTACCTAGTGAGAGACAGGAGTGATAATAATGCACTCAAGGGAGTCGACAATGCCCCCATAGATTCAAAAATTCAACTACAACGCTTGCTATGGAAAGTGCCCCATGTGACCCTTGAAAATTGCAAAAAACTGGACATACTCAAAATGGTAAAGAGAGATATGCCTCTACCCATGGAATTTAGAAGCTGGGCACTCCATGAGTATCCGCTATTGCCCACCACCAACACACACAGTTGGTCTGTAAAAACAGCTCGCTATACAGAGAGACCTCTCTACCTGATCGTGGGTTTTCAAACGAATCGCAAGTATCAACAAACCAAAGATGCCACGCAATTTGATCACCTACAATTGAGAAATGCACGTCTTTTCTTCAACGGAGCTGTGTTTCCCCATGGAGGACTGGATTTGGATTTTTCAAAAAATAAGTTTGGCCCCCTGTACGACTTGTTTTCAAAATTTCGATGGTCGTATTATCAAAAAGAGAACAGCCCCATGCTACTACCCCAAGCGTTTAAGGCAAGAGCACCACTGATTGTCTTTGACTGTTCTTACCTGGAAGAGTCTGTCAAGCCATCCATTCGACTAGATTTTGAAACTTATGACAATGTACCAGCCAATACCACGGCCTACTGTTTGATTATTCATCACAAACAAGTCAACTATTATCCACTATCCAATCAAGTGACAAGTGTATAAATAACAGGTCAACCCACGTCAATCCGCTCAGTCATGTCTTGCTTTAAAGCCTCAAGAGACGTCACGTCCATGAATTTAAACTCTGAGGAACAACGTTTCAAGACTTTTGCAACATGGCCAGTGCCTTTCATAAACCCTGAAGCCTTGGCGGCCGCTGGATTCTACTATTTAAAAACAAGAGATGAAGTGAAATGTGCCTTTTGTCCCATCATCATAGACCAATGGCAGGAGGGCGATGAACCCATGCAGGAACATCAGCGCTGGTCACCCACCTGCCCCTACCTGTGCAGAATGGAAGTGGGAAATATACCCTGTCATTCAAACTATCCCTCACTTGTGTCCCTGGGTAATGAAAAAAAAACAAGTTACGATACGTGTGGACCGTATGGTATCCATTGTGCTTCGGTGAGCAGCTCACCATCAAAAACGTCTAGTTTAGAGACATTGGGACATCATCGGTGTTATGGACGTTACAAACACAAGAGACTATACTGTTGTATCAGTTGGTATCGTCCTTATCCCAAAATGACAAAAGCCAGTAAGACGTGTCATGATAATAAAATGATATAATTCTTAAATTCTTATTTTTGCATGTCCCCCTGTCCTACCCTAACCTTAATTTGAAACTAGCATGGCAGGTAAGTCCATGACATGATCACACTTTAGTGGTCGATCGTCAGTCAGTCGTCAGTTGAACTTGGTCCAGGCAAACGTCAACATGTTGCGCACACTCATTGTGGATTGCCAAGGGTTTAAAATTGGTGACAACAAATTTATATTTAAACAAGTGGCCATGATCGATTGTACCACGTTTTGGATATCGCAAGCTACGCATTTGCTATTTAAACCACCCCATGCTTTTGATTTGTTGTGTGAAAAAGACCGTAAACAAACCCAGTGGATTGATAATCATAGGCAACTAGACTGGAATCAGGGAACCATTTCCTATAAATATTTGGACGTGGTCATGAAAGCACACATGTCCTCGGCCAATGTGGTATTTGTGAAAGTTAATGAAAAACGTCAATAGTTGCAACCATTTTTGGTGTCTTACTGCCAACGTATCGACCTCATGGAGTTGGGCTGCTCCTCCCTGCAAACGCTCATGGATACTTGTTCCTGTGGCAACATTACCCATACAGCCCTATCGCATGCGTGGCATCTCTTTCATTGGTTAACCACCCATGCCTGCTGGGAGTTGTTGAACAAAATTATAAGTCAAGATTTACCTGTGAATGACGCCAGTGAGATTTCTACAAGCGTCGGGTAAACATCTACAGCACGTGATACCATGGAGAAAGGCAATACTACGGACAAAGCCATCGGCAAGTTCTTTGTGTGCAAATAGAAACTAGACAGTTTTACCAAAGAGGAACTCTTGGCGCTGCCCAAGTCGTTCATTTATTATGTGGCAGCCAACGCGGTCAAAGAAATATGGCAACATGTACCGAAATCATGGACTCAAGACCCTGTGTTGAGTGAATTGCAACCCTGTACGGATTACGATCACCATAAGCAAGTGGCCATGGCAAAAATACCGTCTATGCGTCAGTGTGCGACTTGCCAGCTAGTGAAACTGTATCACGGTCATAAAAGTCCGTGTAATGACTTTGTTGAATCATTCCACGGGTGTCATGGCGAGAAAAAGCAACAACAACAAACACAAACATCGTCCACAGAGGAGGAGGAAGACCAAACCTTTTTACCATCGATGGAAAAGGATATGCCAGACCTGTACTGGCAATGGCGTCATTGACAAAGTGATTCAATACTTACCTTTCGAAATCCATCTTCCAGGTTATCGTTTTTGCGGCCCTGGAACTCGTCTCGAAAAACGTTTACAACGTGGTGATGTACCCATTAATCTTTTGGATCAAGCATGCAAGGAACATGACCTTTCTTATCGCCATAGTCATCCTGGTTTAAGACATGTGGCAGATAAATTGGTATTGAAGAAAGCTAAACAACGTTTCACATCCAGTGATGCCTCAGTGGGTGAAAGGATGGCAGCCCTGATTGTCATGAGTGCTATGAAAGGAAAGTTGATGATGCATGGACATAAACATTGAGGAGTGAGGAATTGGGATTTGTTTGTATTCTATTTTTTCTTTTGTCAATTCACTATGACTATGAAATAAAAACAAAGGTTTACCTGAGCACGATGTTTTGTTATTTTTAATTTTAAGAAATCGTGATGTTGATGGCTTATGTTTCATTTTACACATTTCACACACGATGAATTCACACACTGCCATTTGTCATTTTGCAATTTACAGATTTTAAAAAGGTTCGTTTCAAGTTTGGCGTTTTTGATGAGATGGATTTTTCCAGTTTGTTGATGACACATTTTAAACAATGTCCGTTTGAAGTTTTTGAATTTTCAAATTTCACACATGGCCATTTCCAGTTTTTAAAAATGTCCCTTTTAAGTTTTGCGTTTTTGGTGACATGGAAACATAGATTTTCCATTTTGCTGTTTTCACATTTTTCCATTTGATGTATGTCGAAAGTTGAGATTTGACAATGATATTGATGCAAGTGCTTGACCATGGCGATGCTGCAATGTGTTTATGAGTGTTTGGGGAAACGTCGAGGTCTGCTGCAGGTAAGAGTGTTTTTACAAAAATAATGTCTATTGTCTGCCCTATTTCAAAGAAAACTAAACCATTGAAAGCAAAATGAGTATATAAGTGACCATTTACCCCCTCCCCACCCTACCTCACCGTGTTTGCTCTGGTCAACCATACTCACCAGCATTCTCTCTCCACTCATACATTCACACCTGCCTTTGGGAACAAACACAACCACTTTATTTATTCCCAAGAGCACATTCTTGACATGCAAACTCATCCCAAAATAACTTTTTTTAGTTTACCATTTTACCATTTCAAAAAAAAGAAAAAAAAAAGCTACTAAAAATCTTACTTATTTCATATTTACAAAGAAACTCAACTTTGTACAGCGGTAAAATAATCACACTATTTACCAATCAAAAAATTAAAAAAAAATAAGGTTGCATAGAACCGATTTAAAGAGCAAATGGTCCAAGTGGGTTGCCACTATTTACAAAATCTACTATTTACAATGAGAGAAACCAATATTTAAAAAATTCTAAATCTACAAGTTACATAAAGCTATGTCCCATAAACGATTAAACAATGAAATCACACCTCCTCCTTGCGATCATAACCCCAGGGCAGGCTGGTGAGCAGGTCATTAGCCCACACACGTTTGTTATCCATGGAGGCGAGGGTGCGTTATCTCTGTTCCACAAGATACAAATAATGGTTGCTGGATTGTATCCTGCACTGTGTATGAGACATAGCTTTGCCAGTGCGTAAAACCGCTAGATAGTCATTAACACGTAGCGGTTTTACCACTGCCCTACCTACACCTTTTGCTCTTTTGGCTTCCTTACAGTCGAGTGTGCGGTAAGCATACATTTTCGAAGCCAAACCTACGAATTCCGTCATAATGGAATCACCGCATTCATCTTTAAAAACGCCGATTTCCTTTTTGTTTTTTATGGGCAGCTGAAACACGTTGTCAGCGCTATAGCAAGAGGTGTCGAACCAGTCACTATGCTGTCTCATGACGTCATAGGGGTTGCAGTGGCAAATGTGGTAAATGAATGAGTCCGTATCCATATACAAAAGAGAGACGTCCTCAAAATGGCGTTTGGCAAACTCATAGTGAAATCGATACATGACCGATTTAGAAAAGTCTAGAATGACTTGACCCAAGTAAATGGGTTTTTTTCATGGTCACGCTGGTCTTACTCATTTCAATAGTAGCCAAATCCTCATCGATAATTTTGATCGATTTGAAATTTGGCTTGGCAATATACCGCCGGGCACCCCACTGCCCCTCCCAGACATTCACCAATTTAATGTCACGGTATTTGCGAACATTCTCTATGGACTTGCCATAGATGCAGTTGTTCATTAATTTAAAAATAATAATTTCAAACTGCTGTGTTGCCATTTGTCGGTGCTCTGTGTTGAGTCGCATGTATGGCTCAAGCCATGCTTTTTGAGCAAAAGAGTAGGATATAAAGGGCGGTTCTGGCACAGGGGCTAATGGGCAAGATGGCCGCCAGTGCAACCAGCCCTATGTTATTCTTATGGAGGGGACAGTCAGAGCTGGCACAGGGGCTATTGGGCAAAATGGCCGCCACGCTCTGAGACCGTCAATGACGTCACAGAGAGAGGTCGGCCATGTAGTTGCCAAATGGAATATTTATTATTATTATTATTATTAGGTAATTATTAATTGATCATGTATAATCAAGACCAGCCTTATATTGTCCACCTCTTGGTGTAGTGGCTAGAATTCTTGGAGGTCATTCCTGAGGTTCGAATCCCGGCTCTGCCAAGAAATTTAATTTCTGGTCTCATGAGTGGAACGGGGTACACTCAGCCTTGTGAGGCAAAACTGACAGGATCTGGCTTTTGATTCATACCTCAACCATTCTGCCTAACCCAACTTCACCTAACCTAACCTAACCTAACCTAACTTCAAAGTCAGAGCAAATATGAGAGCAAATGTGAAAGCACACATAATAACCTAAGTTATAACCTAACCTAACTTCACCTAACCTAACCTCACCTAACCTATCCTAACCTAACCTAACGTAACCTACCTAATTTTAAATTGCAAGCGAAAAAAAAATTAGCAAAAAGTGAGAGCAAATGTGAGAGCACAAATAATAAACTTAGTTATAACCTAACCACACCTAACCTAACCTAACCTAACCTAACCTAAACTAACTTAACCTAACCTAACCTAACCCAACTTAACCTAACCTAACCTAACCTAACTTCAAAATGCAAGCAAAAAAAAGTGAGAGCAAAAATTGTAATGAAAAAATTAAGAGCAAATGTAAGAACACAAATAATAAACTTAGTTATAACCTACCCTAACCTAACCTAACCTAACCAAGCATTTCCTCACCTAATTTCACCTATCCTAACTTCAAAGTAAGTGCAAATACAAGAGCAAAAAGTGACAGCAAAAAGTGAGATCAAATAGTGTATGCAAGAAAGTAAGAGCAAATGAGAGAGCACAAATAATAAACTTAGTTATAACCTAACCTAACCTAACCTAACCCCAGAAACCTCATTTTAAGATTTTAGATTTTACATTTTAACATTTTACATTTTAAGATTATAGATTTTTGATTTTTTCATTTTACTTTTTTAGATTTTACATTTTTGATTTTTTGTATTTCAGTTTTAGTTTTTTTAGATTTTACATTTTAAATTTAATATTTTTTGATTTTAGATTTTACAATTTCCATTTTCCGAAAAGAGTCACTTACCTAACCTCACTAAACCTAACTTTACCAAACCTAACTTAAGCTAATCCAAAGGGCTAATGCACATACACAAAGTATATAAGGACACATGCAACTCTCCTTATGCTAGTCTTATTGGCTACTGTACAACATGATCACTACCCAACCGTTTTTTTTTCATTTTGTTGTTTACTCATTTGTCAATTTTCCAATTTCCCATTTTCAGTTTTTTTAAATGTCAGTATTAAGTTTTTTTTTAATTTTATAATATGGAAACATGGATTTTGCATTTTGTTGTTTACACATTTGTCAATTTTCCAATTTCCCATTTTAGTTCTTTTTAATGTCAATTTTAAGTTTTTAAATTTCATGATATGGAAACATGGATTTTGCATTTTGTTGTTTACTCATTTGTCAATTTACTAAATTCCCATTTACAGTTTTTAAAATTTTAGTTCAATGTTTTTTCTATTTTGTCAATATGGAAACATGGATTTTCCAATTCGTGTTTTACATGTTCATTTTGCATTAGGAGTGGAGAGAGGTGGGTAGTAATTAAAAATGTACAAGCAGTGTCCATACAATATTTTTTATTTGAAATACATGTACACTATTTACACTTAAATACATTTTTATATATAGTCTATTTTTTGTTATAAATTGTACAGTTGTTTTTATTTTGTTTTCTATTTTATTTATTTTTGATTATGAATACTATTTTTTTATTTTTGTAGTGCTATTGTTTTATTTCCTAAATTGTTTTGTTTTATGTATTTGCTAGTTGCAGGCAGAAGATTTTGATATTCATAACTTAACTCTTTAAGCATGGTCAATGATTGAGTAATGACCATAGGCATGTGTACCTATACCATTAGCATCAATCACTCTTTTATCATCACCAGGACACAAAGCAATTTTGTTTAGCCTTATAGATGATATGTCATGTTGTTTAGAAGCGATAATGTTCATGGGTATTCTTTTTACATTGTTTTTCATGACACAATCCTTATAATCTTGAAAGCTTATACAATTTTTGACAACACCTCTGCTAATACCTTTAATCTTTTTGATTTCTTTACCATTTATGTCTAAAGCATACATTTTAGCTCTAAGTCCAACAAATGCTTTTATAATTTGTCCACAAGCCTCGTCTTTAAATTTCCCCAACGTTTTCTTGTTTGATGTAGAGTAACATATGTGATTAGTAGGATAATCTGATGTGTCCAGGTGTTGTAGGAAATCCAACTTGTCTTGATATACATCTGGGGTGTTAACCAAATATATGAACGAGTCAGTATCCATATACATGAGTTTAAGATTGTCCATGCCATAATAAGGTAGCAGGACATCATAGTGGTGGGAATACATGAGAGTTTTTGAAATATCCAGTATACACATTCCAATATATATAGGCTTATTGAATACAATGTTACGTTTAGCCATGTGGAAAGCAGCTAGGTTAGGGCCATAAATTGTTCTGTCGATAAATGTCGGCTTTGCTATTAGCTTTTCTGCCTTTTTGCTGTCAGTCACAAGACGTATGTCTATTCTTTTACGGATATTTTCCATTGTTTTCCCAAAAATGGCATTGTTGAATAATTTGTACAGATTTTTCTCAAAATCATTTTTGGCTTGTTTTCGAAGGTTGTTATTAAAATCAACGTATGCCTTTAACCAAGGTCTTTGTTTAAACTTTAACACACGATGAATTTTTATCAATTTTATTCCATGATCTAAAGCCTGTTTTAATGCCATGTAGTGAACAACATATCGCCTTCGATTTCCAAGATGAGGAATTAGTTTTTTCAGAGACGAATCCTTAGGTTGTGTACACTCTGGTAGGAAAGGTAAATCGTTGTGTAGATCATGAAGGTCAGATGGGTAATCAACATCAACGTCTAGAATGTATTCCACAGGATCGTCTTTCTTTAGTTTTTCTAGATCAACAGTATCTGGAGAAACCCACTGAAATCCATCATAAGGAAGGGAGTGGCACATAGCCCACCCGTATTGGTTGTTGGCATCATCATAGGTAATAAACTGCGATGGTTTCTCAGAATCATAGGTTTCCATGTATTTATTGTTAGCTTCAGCATACCGATGAGACACCTGGCATATGCCTCCACGTATTCCAGACTCGATTAAAAGAATCTGATCGTAATCCTGTAGCAATTCCAGTTCAATGCCTGTGTAAAGGAGCATTGCCTCGAAACTTAAACCAGGCGAAGTAAAGAAGTGTGCAGCATCCACTCGGTGTGTTTCTAGTGTTTTGTTTCTAAACGTTTCAAAGCTGTCTGCAAGAAGGAGTACATCTGATGTTAGGTAGAGGTCACTATATTCCCCTAGAGTTTTAATGTTGAACTGATTCCAGACATTTTTGGCATGTTCATAGTCTTCTTGACTAACATTTTCTTGACTTAATTTGTTAAAGAATGCCTCTTTTGGAGGTAAACACGTTTCACTTAACTTTTCCCATGAGTCAATGTAGTCATAACAAAATACCCCTTTACGAGTCATGAGCATTGCATTTTCTTTTCCAAAGTACTTGTCTGTTTCAGGGTATAATGTTAAGTTGGAAACTAAGTTTTCCAAACTACTCGGCATTAACCGAAACGTATCCACAAATCTAAGCTTAACATTTCCTACATATTTCGTAAAGGAAATGTACTTTTCTTTGGAGTTAGCGATAACATCCACTCTCTCAGTAGTACACCCCAATTGCTTTACAATGAAATTTGCGTCGTAGCCACTCATATTATGTAGAAACACAGGAACGGGGTTTCGTGTTTTACACCTCAAATTACAGTTATTGTGAGCACTTCCACGGTATTCCCCTGTAATATGGCAGTGGTCTCGAACTTTCCAGTCCTGTTGGGTAAATGTTTTTTGACACAAATAACAGGTTTCAGAACATTGGAACTCTGCTTCTTGAGCCTGAGTTAAGGCCTTTGGAACATTTAAGCTGTAAAGGCGATCAATTTCATTAGCTATTGAGATCAAACAGTCCATAAACTTTTCTGCAGCGTCAGGCCCACGATAAATAACAGGTTGGCTTGAAAGATTTGTCTTTATGTGTTCCACAGCAGGTGAGGGTTTAACGTATATACCAAAGCTCATAGGAACATGACTCTGGTATGGCACTGTATAACTTGCCTCAGGATTAGGTAGACATGTTTGATAGGGTAAGAGTATACTTTCAAAATCTGCATAGATAACGTAAGGTATTCTCAGCATTTTTTCAACATTTAAGAATTTGACAATGGGGTTTTTAATAGGCATTTCAACCCTAGCAATGTCATGCTGGACACACAAAGCTCTATGTTCTTTCATTTTTTCCATTCCTTGTTGTCCATATCGATTATCAAAGTGTGTAAAACACCGTTTACACGTATATATTTTATGTTCATGGCGGGTAATCTGATGTCTTACTAGTTTATCAAAATCTTTGATAAAGACGTAGTGGTTCTGGCCGGATGATGAACTTAGCAAAAGGAGGTCGCGATGGTCTTGCAGCTCTTGATCCACAACCTTTAGAGGGAACAGTTTATTGTCTTCTTCCAATCCAAATACATTAATGGATATATCGTTAGCTTTTTCAAATTTGGGAATGTCTGCTAGCGATGTAGGAAATGATATTGTTGAAAAATCATACTTGTTTTCCAGATCCTTGTATTTACTAATGCGTTTAGCATCAGTTTTAACCAGTTTTGCTAAAATGGCATACATAAAACACCTCTCATCCTTAAAGTTTTGAGGATTAATGCAGGCTTTTCTTGCTTGTATAACTGCTGGTAATGGAATATATGTGCTTCCACGCAAGGGATTATACTTATTTATTTTTAATCGTACTCCTTCCACTGCTAACAAAGCCCAATTACTGCCTTTTAGCTCAGATTCCTCCATTTCCGTAGTTAACTTTGTAAATTGTGTTTCCAAGAAACTACTTAAGTCAGTTTCCAAAAATAGGGCCTGATTTCGTGTTTTAAAAGCACGATCTGTAATTTCATTGGTAGATGTATGAATGAATCTACATTCAGCCACAAGATTAACTTTTATCGACTTGTGCATTGCTAGTTCTTTCTGCATAGCTTGCATTATTTGCTGTTTGGACTCTTTAAGGTATGAATTTAAATCCTTGCACGTATCGCAACGAATGAAATAGGATTTAAGTCGACCTTCAAAAGATGTCTCATATTCAATAAGTCCATTTTTGTCAGGGACCAATGACAGTAGGTAATGTTTTGTAGGCTCTGCTTTTTGTCTTTTAGCTGCCGACACAACATTACAACATTCTTCATGACGACGTCCATTGTAGGCATTGTTGAATGTACTACCACAGGTCTTGCACTCATGAAATTCACCTCACGATACTTCATGTCGCTTCCTATGATAGTCTCGAAGAAAAGTCTTTCCACACTCTTTACACATATAGCTAGGAATGGCTTCTTCCATTATGAATGTTGATTTCTGCAAACAGCTGCTTACTGCGTATCACAGGGCTAGAGGTTGGTCAGTGAGACGGTCTTTCACGATGTGAACACCGTGAGAGGTAGTAGTCAACTAGTGATATTCTTGTGAAGGGTCCACTAATATACCCCTAGTCTAGACCAACAGCTCTTTACAGCGTATGACAAGGCTGTAGACTGGACAGTGAGACGGTCTTTCACGATGTGAACACTGTAACAAGTAGTAGTCAACTGATTATATACTTGCTAAGGGTTCTCTAATATACAATAGTCAAGACCAACAGCTACTTACTGTGTAGTACAAGGCTGTACAATAGTTGTTTTGACAGTCTTTCACGATGTGGTCACTGTGAATGGTAGTAGTCAACTGATGATATTCTTGATAAGGGTCCTCTAATGTACCCCTGGTTAAGGGTAACAGCTGTTCACTGCTTATGACAAAGCTAAAGACTGGTTGCTTCAACGGTCTTTCACAATGTAAACACTGTGACAGGTAGTAGTCAACTGAAAATATTCTTATGGCCTACTCAAGGTTATCAGGTACTTACTGCATATCAAAAGGCTGTACACTCATGTGTGTTAGGCACTCTTTCTTGCTAAGGACCCCAATATTCCCTACACAAGGCTATACATGTTAGTTCTAAACACTTAGTGATTAATTGTATATTCAATTTTTGTACAAAGCTTATACAAGCACGTTTTTATGAGGTAAAACTTTGTTAAATAGCTGCATGCGACACACAAAGTATGTTGCCGCTATCTAGCGGTGACTATGAGAACTACTTGAACGACCAGCATGCTACCTAGCGCTCCATTTCAACACTCGCTCACTGAACGACCAGCATGCTATCTAGCGGTCGATAGCAATACTCCTCAACTACCAGCCTGCTATCTATCGGTCAATATGACAACTCACTCAACTACCAACATGCTACATGGCTTTTTTGGTCAGTTTTTTGTTGGCTTTTTTTTGGTCAGTTTCTGTTGGCTTATGTTGGCTTTTATTGGCTTTTGTTGGCTTTTGTTGGCTTTTGTAGGCTTTTTTGTTGGCTTTTGTTGGCTTTCATATTTGCTCTTGCTTGTGGGGGCTTATTATTTGGTCTTGGAAAGTATGTCAGTCCTTTTTTTATGGCTGCAAAATGCTTACAGCCATGTTTGTAAGCAGCAACAACAACAACAGCAACACACAAAATTCCAAAAAAAAATCCAAAGTACTCTAAGGTTTATCAATGACTCTCAACTCTTACACTTACCTCTATCCCATGCATAGTCAAAAATTAGTGTATTTTTCAAATTTTTCAAAAATATTTGGAAAGTTGGCTATATCATTAATCTAAAAATCCTGAAAAGACATATGTTAACTCCAACACCTACCTCTATACCACTCTCAGTCCAAAAATAGTGTATTTTTCAAATTTTCCAAAACATATTTCCAAAATGGGTTATATTTCCAAAATTAAAAAGTTAACAAAAACGTTTGTTTGACATAAATGAATGGCCTTTGTCCCCTCTACCACTATACCAAGTCCCAGGTCTCCAGGACAAAAAAATAAAATTTTTAAAAAGCGTTTTATTTCCAAAATTAGGAATTTTACAAACACATTTGTCTGACGTAAATCAATGGTCATTACCCCCTCTATCCCCACACTAAGTCTCATGTCTTTAGAACAACAAAAATAAAATTTTGAAAATGGACTTATATTTCCAAAATTAGGAATTTTACAAAAACGTTTGTCTAACGTAAATCAGTGGTCATTACCCCCTCTACCCCCCACACTAAGTCTCATGTCTCTAGAACAACAAAAATAAAATTTTGAAAATGGGCTTATATTTCCAAAATTAGGAATTTTACAAAAACGTTTGTCTGAAGTAAATCAATGGTCATTACCCCCTCCACCCCCACACTAAGTCTCATGTCTCTAGAACAACAAAAATAAAATTTTGAAAATGGGCTTATATTTCCAAAATTAGGAATTTTACAAAACCGTTTGTCTGACGTAAATCAGTGGTCTTTACCCCCTCTATCCCCATACCAAGTCTCAGGTCTCTAGGTCAACAAAAATAAAATTTTGAAAATGGGCTATATTTCCAAAATTAGGAATTCTACAAAAAAGTTTGTCTAACGTAAATCAATTGTCATTACCCCCTCTATTCCCATACCAAGTCTCAGGTCTCTAGGTCAACAAAAATAAAATTTTGAAAAAATGGTCACTATTTTGGAAACTAGGAATTCTACGAAAAAGTTTGTTTGACGTAAATGAAAGGTCTCTATCCCCTCTACCTGTAAACCAAGTCCCAGGTCTGTAGGACAAAAATGAAAAAAGTTCAACTGGGAAAGTAGGCGATTTTTCATAAAACCAAACATTCTAAAAAGTGTTCTATGGGTATAAAAGAATGGTCTCTATGTCCTTTATTTTTATAATAAAACTTTTTTATTTTTTGAGTTTTTTTGAAAAAGTTCAATTTTGAAATTTTTATATTTTGGAAACTAACAAGTTTACAAAAATGTTTGTTTGACATAAATAAATGGCCCTGACCCCTCTACCAACAAAATAAATTTCAAGTCTCTAGGACTAAAACTGTACAGTAGTGGAGTAGTGGCGCTTCTAACGCACTCCAGAACTCTCCTTGCCCCACTACTAAGCCTCAGGCATGTAAAATGGGTGGGTTAGAAGCACCACTACTCCACTACTGTACAGTTTTAGTCCTAGAGACTTGAAATTTATTTTGTTGGTAGAGGGGGTCAGGGCCATTTATTTATGTCAAACAAACATTTTTGTAAACTTGTTAGTTTCCAAAATATAAAAATTTCAAAATTGAACTTTTTCAAAAAAACTCAAAAAATAAAAAAGTTTTATTATAAAAATAAAGGACATAGAGACCATTCTTTTATACCCATAGAACACTTTTTAGAATGTTTGGTTTTATGAAAAATCGCCTACTTTCCCAGTTGAACTTTTTTCATTTTTGTCCTACAGACCTGGGACTTGGTTTACAGGTAGAGGGGATAGAGACCTTTCATTTACGTCAAACAAACTTTTTCGTAGAATTCCTAGTTTCCAAAATAGTGACCATTTTTTCAAAATTTTATTTTTGTTGACCTAGAGACCTGAGACTTGGTATGGGAATAGAGGGGGTAATGACAATTGATTTACGTTAGACAAACTTTTTTGTAGAATTCCTAATTTTGGAAATATAGCCCATTTTCAAAATTTTATTTTTGTTGACCTAGAGACCTGAGACTTGGTATGGGGATAGAGGGGGTAAAGACCACTGATTTACGTCAGACAAACGGTTTTGTAAAATTCCTAATTTTGGAAATATAAGCCCATTTTCAAAATTTTATTTTTGTTGTTCTAGAGACATGAGACTTAGTGTGGGGGTGGAGGGGGTAATGACCATTGATTTACTTCAGACAAACGTTTTTGTAAAATTCCTAATTTTGGAAATATAAGCCCATTTTCAAAATTTTATTTTTGTTGTTCTAGAGACATGAGACTTAGTGTGGGGGGTAGAGGGGGTAATGACCACTGATTTACGTTAGACAAACGTTTTTGTAAAATTCCTAATTTTGGAAATATAAGTCCATTTTCAAAATTTTATTTTTGTTGTTCTAAAGACATGAGACTTAGTGTGGGGATAGAGGGGGTAATGACCATTGATTTACGTCAGACAAATGTGTTTGTAAAATTCCTAATTTTGGAAATAAAACGCTTTTTAAAAATTTTATTTTTTTGTCCTGGAGACCTGGGACTTGGTATAGTGGTAGAGGGGACAAAGGCCATTCATTTATGTCAAACAAACGTTTTTGTTAACTTTTTAATTTTGGAAATATAACCCATTTTGGAAATATGTTTTGGAAAATTTGAAAAATACACTATTTTTGGACTGAGAGTGGTATAGAGGTAGGTGTTGGAGTTAACATATGTCTTTTCAGGATTTTTAGATTAATGATATAGCCAACTTTCCAAATATTTTTGAAAAATTTGAAAAATACACTAATTTTTGACTATGCATGGGATAGAGGTAAGTGTAAGAGTTGAGAGTCATTGATAAACCTTAGAGTACTTTGGATTTTTTTTTGGAATTTTGTGTGTTGCTGTTGTTGTTGTTGCTGCTTACAAACATGGCTGTAAGCATTTTGCAGCCATAAAAAAAGGACTGACATACTTTCCAAGACCAAATAATAAGCCCCCACAAGCAAGAGCAAATATGAAAGCCAACAAAAGCCAACAAAAAAGCCTACAAAAGCCAACAAAAGCCAACAAAAGCCAATAAAAGCCAACATAAGCCAACAGAAACTGACCAAAAAAAAGCCAACAAAAAACTGACCAAAAAAGCCATGTAGCATGTTGGTAGTTGAGTGAGTTGTCATATTGACCGATAGATAGCAGGCTGGTAGTTGAGGAGTATTGCTATCGACCGCTAGATAGCATGCTGGTCGTTCAGTGAGCGAGTGTTGAAATGGAGCGCTAGGTAGCATGCTGGTCGTTCAAGTAGTTCTCATAGTCACCGCTAGATAGCGGCAACATACTTTGTGTGTCGCATGCAGCTATTTAACAAAGTTTTACCTCATAAAAACGTGCTTGTATAAGCTTTGTACAAAAATTGAATATACAATTAATCACTAAGTGTTTAGAACTAACATGTATAGCCTTGTGTAGGGAATATTGGGGTCCTTAGCAAGAAAGAGTGCCTAACACACATGAGTGTACAGCCTTTTGATATGCAGTAAGTACCTGATAACCTTGAGTAGGCCATAAGAATATTTTCAGTTGACTACTACCTGTCACAGTGTTTACATTGTGAAAGACCGTTGAAGCAACCAGTCTTTAGCTTTGTCATAAGCAGTGAACAGCTGTTACCCTTAACCAGGGGTACATTAGAGGACCCTTATCAAGAATATCATCAGTTGACTACTACCATTCACAGTGACCACATCGTGAAAGACTGTCAAAACAACTATTGTACAGCCTTGTACTACACAGTAAGTAGCTGTTGGTCTTGACTATTGTATATTAGAGAACCCTTAGCAAGTATATAATCAGTTGACTACTACTTGTTACAGTGTTCACATCGTGAAAGACCGTCTCACTGTCCAGTCTACAGCCTTGTCATACGCTGTAAAGAGCTGTTGGTCTAGACTAGGGGTATATTAGTGGACCCTTCACAAGAATATCACTAGTTGACTACTACCTCTCACGGTGTTCACATCGTGAAAGACCGTCTCACTGACCAACCTCTAGCCCTGTGATACGCAGTAAGCAGCTGTTTGCAGAAATCAACATTCATAATGGAAGAAGCCATTCCTAGCTATATGTGTAAAGAGTGTGGAAAGACTTTTCTTCGAGACTATCATAGGAAGCGACATGAAGTATCGTGTGGTGAATTTCATGAGTGCAAGACCTGTGGTAGTACATTCAACAATGCCTACAATGGACGTCGTCATGAAGAATGTTGTAATGTTGTGTCGGCAGCTAAAAGACAAAAAGCAGAGCCTACAAAACATTACCTACTGTCATTGGTCCCTGACAAAAATGGACTTATTGAATATGAGACATCTTTTGAAGGTCGACTTAAATCCTATTTCATTCGTTGCGATACGTGCAAGGATTTAAATTCATACCTTAAAGAGTCCAAACAGCAAATAATGCAAGCTATGCAGAAAGAACTAGCAATGCACAAGTCGATAAAAGTTAATCTTGTGGCTGAATGTAGATTCATTCATACATCTACCAATGAAATTACAGATCGTGCTTTTAAAACACGAAATCAGGCCCTATTTTTGGAAACTGACTTAAGTAGTTTCTTGGAAACACAATTTACAAAGTTAACTACGGAAATGGAGGAATCTGAGCTAAAAGGCAGTAATTGGGCTGTGTTAGCAGTGGAAGGAGTACGATTAAAAATAAATAAGTATAATCCCTTGCGTGGAAGCACATATATTCCATTACCAGCAGTTATACAAGCAAGAAAAGCCTGCATTAATCCTCAAAACTTTAAGGATGAGAGGTGTTTTATGTATGCCATTTTAGCAAAACTGGTTAAAACTGATGCTAAACGCATTAGTAAATACAAGGATCTGGAAAACAAGTATGATTTTTCAACAATATCATTTCCTACATCGCTAGCAGACATTCCCAAATTTGAAAAAGCTAACGATATATCCATTAATGTATTTGGATTGGAAGAAGACAATAAACTGTTCCCTCTAAAGGTTGTGGATCAAGAGCTGCAAGACCATCGCGACCTCCTTTTGCTAAGTTCATCATCCGGCCAGAACCACTACGTCTTTATCAAAGATTTTGATAAACTAGTAAGACATCAGATTACCCGCCATGAACATAAAATATATACGTGTAAACGGTGTTTTACACACTTTGATAATCGATATGGACAACAAGGAATGGAAAAAATGAAAGAACATAGAGCTTTGTGTGTCCAGCATGACATTGCTAGGGTTGAAATGCCTATTAAAAACCCCATTGTCAAATTCTTAAATGTTGAAAAAATGCTGAGAATACCTTACGTTATCTATGCAGATTTTGAAAGTATACTCTTACCCTATCAAACATGTCTACCTAATCCTGAGGCAAGTTATACAGTGCCATACCAGAGTCATGTTCCTATGAGCTTTGGTATATACGTTAAACCCTCACCTGCTGTGGAACACATAAAGACAAATCTTTCAAGCCAACCTGTTATTTATCGTGGGCCTGACGCTGCAGAAAAGTTTATGGACTGTTTGATCTCAATAGCTAATGAAATTGATCGCCTTTACAGCTTAAATGTTCCAAAGGCCTTAACTCAGGCTCAAGAAGCAGAGTTCCAATGTTCTGAAACCTGTTATTTGTGTCAAAAACCATTTACCCAACAGGACTGGAAAGTTCGAGACCACTGCCATATTACAGGGGAATACCGTGGAAGTGCTCACAATAACTGTAATTTGAGGTGTAAAACACGAAACCCCGTTCCTGTGTTTCTACATAATATGAGTGGCTACGACGCAAATTTCATTGTAAAGCAATTGGGGTGTACTACTGAGAGAGTGGATGTTATCGCTAACTCCAAAGAAAAGTACATTTCCTTTACGAAATATGTAGGAAATGTTAAGCTTAGATTTGTGGATACGTTTCGGTTAATGCCGAGTAGTTTGGAAAACTTAGTTTCCAACTTAACATTATACCCTGAAACAGACAAGTACTTTGGAAAAGAAAATGCAATGCTCATGACTCGTAAAGGGGTATTTTGTTATGACTACATTGACTCATGGGAAAAGTTAAGTGAAACGTGTTTACCTCCAAAAGAGGCATTCTTTAACAAATTAAGTCAAGAAAATGTTAGTCAAGAAGACTATGAACATGCCAAAAATGTCTGGAATCAGTTCAACATTAAAACTCTAGGGGAATATAGTGACCTCTACCTAACATCAGATGTACTCCTTCTTGCAGACAGCTTTGAAACGTTTAGAAACAAAACACTAGAAACACACCGAGTGGATGCTGCACACTTCTTTACTTCGCCTGGTTTAAGTTTCGAGGCAATGCTCCTTTACACAGGCATTGAACTGGAATTGCTACAGGATTACGATCAGATTCTTTTAATCGAGTCTGGAATACGTGGAGGCATATGCCAGGTGTCTCATCGGTATGCTGAAGCTAACAATAAATACATGGAAACCTATGATTCTGAGAAACCATCGCAGTTTATTACCTATGATGATGCCAACAACCAATACGGGTGGGCTATGTGCCACTCCCTTCCTTATGATGGATTTCAGTGGGTTTCTCCAGATACTGTTGATCTAGAAAAACTAAAGAAAGACGATCCTGTGGAATACATTCTAGACGTTGATGTTGATTACCCATCTGACCTTCATGATCTACACAACGATTTACCTTTCCTACCAGAGTGTACACAACCTAAGGATTCGTCTCTGAAAAAACTAATTCCTCATCTTGGAAATCGAAGGCGATATGTTGTTCACTACATGGCATTAAAACAGGCTTTAGATCATGGAATAAAATTGATAAAAATTCATCGTGTGTTAAAGTTTAAACAAAGACCTTGGTTAAAGGCATACGTTGATTTTAATAACAACCTTCGAAAACAAGCCAAAAATGATTTTGAGAAAAATCTGTACAAATTATTCAACAATGCCATTTTTGGGAAAACAATGGAAAATATCCGTAAAAGAATAGACATACGTCTTGTGACTGACAGCAAAAAGGCAGAAAAGCTAATAGCAAAGCCGACATTTATCGACAGAACAATTTATGGCCCTAACCTAGCTGCTTTCCACATGGCTAAACGTAACATTGTATTCAATAAGCCTATATATATTGGAATGTGTATACTGGATATTTCAAAAACTCTCATGTATTCCCACCACTATGATGTCCTGCTACCTTATTATGGCATGGACAATCTTAAACTCATGTATATGGATACTGACTCGTTCATATATTTGGTTAACACCCCAGATGTATATCAAGACAAGTTGGATTTCCTACAACACCTGGACACATCAGATTATCCTACTAATCACATATGTTACTCTACATCAAACAAGAAAACGTTGGGGAAATTTAAAGACGAGGCTTGTGGACAAATTATAAAAGCATTTGTTGGACTTAGAGCTAAAATGTATGCTTTAGACATAAATGGTAAAGAAATCAAAAAGATTAAAGGTATTAGCAGAGGTGTTGTCAAAAATTGTATAAGCTTTCAAGATTATAAGGATTGTGTCATGAAAAACAATGTAAAAAGAATACCCATGAACATTATCGCTTCTAAACAACATGACATATCATCTATAAGGCTAAACAAAATTGCTTTGTGTCCTGGTGATGATAAAAGAGTGATTGATGCTAATGGTATAGGTACACATGCCTATGGTCATTACTCAATCATTGACCATGCTTAAAGAGTTAAGTTATGAATATCAAAATCTTCTGCCTGCAACTAGCAAATACATAAAACAAAACAATTTAGGAAATAAAACAATAGCACTACAAAAATAAAAAAATAGTATTCATAATCAAAAATAAATAAAATAGAAAACAAAATAAAAACAACTGTACAATTTATAACAAAAAATAGACTATATATAAAAATGTATTTAAGTGTAAATAGTGTACATGTATTTCAAATAAAAAATATTGTATGGACACTGCTTGTACATTTTTAATTACTACCCACCTCTCTCCACTCCTAATGCAAAATGAACATGTAAAACACGAATTGGAAAATCCATGTTTCCATATTGACAAAATAGAAAAAACATTGAACTAAAATTTTAAAAACTGTAAATGGGAATTTAGTAAATTGACAAATGAGTAAACAACAAAATGCAAAATCCATGTTTCCATATCATGAAATTTAAAAACTTAAAATTGACATTAAAAAGAACTAAAATGGGAAATTGGAAAATTGACAAATGTGTAAACAACAAAATGCAAAATCCATGTTTCCATATTATAAAATTAAAAAAAACTTAATACTGACATTTAAAAAAACTGAAAATGGGAAATTGGAAAATTGACAAATGAGTAAACAACAAAATGAAAAAAAAAACGGTTGGGTAGTGATCATGTTGTACAGTAGCCAATAAGACTAGCATAAGGAGAGTTGCATGTGTCCTTATATACTTTGTGTATGTGCATTAGCCCTTTGGATTAGCTTAAGTTAGGTTTGGTAAAGTTAGGTTTAGTGAGGTTAGGTAAGTGACTCTTTTCGGAAAATGGAAATTGTAAAATCTAAAATCAAAAAATATTAAATTTAAAATGTAAAATCTAAAAAAACTAAAACTGAAATACAAAAAATCAAAAATGTAAAATCTAAAAAAGTAAAATGAAAAAATCAAAAATCTATAATCTTAAAATGTAAAATGTTAAAATGTAAAATCTAAAATCTTAAAATGAGGTTTCTGGGGTTAGGTTAGGTTAGGTTAGGTTATAACTAAGTTTATTATTTGTGCTCTCTCATTTGCTCTTACTTTCTTGCATACACTATTTGATCTCACTTTTTGCTGTCACTTTTTGCTCTTGTATTTGCACTTACTTTGAAGTTAGGATAGGTGAAATTAGGTGAGGAAATGCTTGGTTAGGTTAGGTTAGGTTAGGGTAGGTTATAACTAAGTTTATTATTTGTGTTCTTACATTTGCTCTTAATTTTTTCATTACAATTTTTGCTCTCACTTTTTTTTGCTTGCATTTTGAAGTTAGGTTAGGTTAGGTTAGGTTAAGTTGGGTTAGGTTAGGTTAGGTTAAGTTAGTTTAGGTTAGGTTAGGTTAGGTTAGGTTAGGTGTGGTTAGGTTATAACTAAGTTTATTATTTGTGCTCTCACATTTGCTCTCACTTTTTGCTAAATTTTTTTTCGCTTGCAATTTAAAATTAGGTAGGTTACGTTAGGTTAGGTTAGGATAGGTTAGGTGAGGTTAGGTTAGGTGAAGTTAGGTTAGGTTATAACTTAGGTTATTATGTGTGCTTTCACATTTGCTCTCATATTTGCTCTGACTTTGAAGTTAAGTTAGGTTAGGTTAGGTTAGGTGAAGTTGGGTTAGGCAGAATGGTTGAGGTATGAATCAAAAGCCAGATCCTGTCAGTTTTGCCTCACAAGGCTGAGTGTACCCCGTTCCACTCATGAGACCAGAAATTAAATTTCTTGGCAGAGCCGGGATTCGAACCTCAGGAATGACCTCCAAGAATTCTAGCCACTACACCAAGAGGTGGACAATATAAGGCTGGTCTTGATTATACATGATCAATTAATAATTACCTAATAATAATAATAATAATAAATATTCCATTTGGCAACTACATGGCCGACCTCTCTCTGTGACGTCATTGACGGTCTCAGAGCGTGGCGGCCATTTTGCCCAATAGCCCCTGTGCCAGCTCTGACTGTCCCCTCCATAAGAATAACATAGGGCTGGTTGCACTGGCGGCCATCTTGCCCATTAGCCCCTGTGCCAGAACCGCCCTTTATATCCTACTCAAAAGAAATACCCCTGTGGATTTTCTTCAACACCAAGCCTTGGGCAAGGCATTGCACCAACATTTGGATATGAAGCACATACCGATTTTTGTTGTAAAGTGTGCCCATGAGTTTTTCAATTTTCACTTTATTCTCAGGGGGAACCATTTGCTCAAGTTAGAATGGGAAATCGGCATGTTCATCATACAAGGATGAGGGATATTCAATATCCACTTATAGCACATATCCACGGCCTGTTTCTTGGCTAGCCATGTTCACATCAAATTCTGACACTTGTTTCTCTGTCAGCCAAGCAAACTTCCCATAGGGCAAAGGCTGACTCATGGCGTAACCGTACAAATTATTCACGTCATAGTGCATTAAGTACGATTCTGGTTTGTCTGGTAAATAATCAGGCATATAGACATTGTTCGCTTCGGCATGGCGTTGGTTAAGCGACACAAAGCCGCCACAAATGCCCTTTTCAAAAAATAGAACCGTGTCTACGTCAGTGAGTAAATCCAATTCCACTTTAGTGTATTTTAAAGCGGCATCAAACGAGAGCCCAGGACTCGTATAATAGTGAGCCGGGTCAAGACCGTAAATGTGTTGACACAACTCACGGAATTTTTCAAACACATCGGTGAGTAGCAATACATCCAATTTTAGGTAATGCAAAGCATATTCACTTAGCGTGTTCACGCCAAACACTCGCCAAACTTGACATGCATGGGCATAGTCTTCATCGGAAACGGTACTGCGTGTTAGTTTTGAGTAAAATTTCTCTTGTGGTGGGAGTTTTCTTTGCTTTAACACGTCCCAGCTGTTGCAGAAATCATACGGGAATATACCTTTCCGAATGCACAATTGAAATTGCTCAGGATCATTAAAAAGCATTCTAGTATTTTTTAATTCCTCCTCATTCAAGCCATTCACAAGGCTGTCTAGCGAGGATGCCATAAACTTAAAGGAATCCAAAAATTGAATGCTAAAGTCGCTCAACCTCCATGTCAGGGCCGTAAAACGCTCGTGGTTTTGGGGAATAATGGTAAACGAGCCCTTGTTGACATGACCCAATTCACGAATCAAAAACTGAATGTCATAATTTGCCAGATTGTGGAAAAAGACACTGATGAAGCGATGAGCTGGAACGTTCAAGTTACATTTACTATGCGCAGCTCCACGAAACTCCCCCGTAAAGTGCAAGTGATCACGAACGGTGTCTTCAGCACTGATCAGTGGCTTTTCGCAAATATGGCAGGTCGTGGCATGCTCATACTGCTGCTGCTGTTCTGGGGATAGGCTCATGGGTACTGGGTGGTCCAGTAATTCCTGTACATGGTCGGCCAACTTGACAAGTTCATCCAAGAACCATCTGGCACAATCTGGCCCCTCGCGGTATTTGTAAACGGATTGTGTTGGGTCATAGGCACACACCACATTAAATCCTATGGCAAAAGGTTCATGTTTTTGAATGGGTGTGGTTGAGCTGATGGTGGGATCTGATTCACATCCCGCCATGGGTGTGGTGAGTGCTTCGAAATCTGCATATACCACATAGGGAACAGTATCACACTTATGAATGTCCTTAAACTTTAACACAGCCTTGTCCCCTTGTGGCAATATCAATCTCACCGCTTCCTGAGAAACGCAATCTACCCTATGACGTTCCAAAAGCGTAGGGGTTTTAAAATATAGCAAGCATCGATCACAAATATGTTTTACACCAGTGTGCTTAGACACTTGTCTGCTTAGCAATCTACTCAGGCTTTTAATTAGACAATATTGATTCACCTCTCCTACAGATAAATATAAAAGATGAATGTGGTGTCGTTTCGGTTCTTTTGTGGCATAAAAAGGACCCACAATCTCATCACCATCAAGGCCATACACCATGAACGAAAAGTCCTGGTTGTCTTGTTCAAACCTATGGACCTCGGTTAAGTCCATAGGGAACGATACTCGAGTTAAATTTAAAGTTTGTTTCAATTCATCAAACTTGGCCTTGTACTTTCCCGGTCGACAACCATTATGTTGTACCGGCTGCAAATAGACAGCCACAGACCACAGAAAGCAATCATTGTCATGGTTCTCAATATTTACCACTGCCTTTTTCGAAGCTATTGCTGGTGGTGTTTCAATAAAGCTAGACCCAGCATTCAACGGGTTGAATTGACAAATGTTGATTTGCAAATGATGAATTTTGTCTAACGCTAAGCCACTGGGTCCTTGTTGCAATTTATCAAATTTTGATAGCATGGCATTCACCACATGGCTTTGATACCACTCGTTCAGATTATCGGCTATCAAAAGCTCTTGCATTTTACTGCAAATATAGAATGTCTCTTTATGCTCTACGTCCTTCTTTTTATATATGAAATCGCACACCAGTTCTGTATTCACCTTTAAAGCCGTATGCAACCTTTGCGCTGTGCAAATTTCAATTTAGAAAATTTCAAAACAAGATTCTAAAAATTCTTTGGGAATCAAACTTTTTCTAACATTGACCACACGACCAGAGCACACACGCGATTTGAAACAAGACTCATGGGGCTCCCAAGTTAACGTATCCGCAGCAGTAAAATACATTATTTTGAAAGAACACTCTCACCTGAGTTTTCAGCTGTAGACTGCTTGACAATGGCCTCAAACACACACGTTCCAGGTTATCAACAGAGGTCAAGCGTTTTCCAACACTCTAAAAAGAAATAAAATAAACCACCATAAGTATATCCATTCCATATAGTTTATGCATTTCATAAACAAAACAAATTCGAACAGGTTATATATAAAAACAAATCTCACCTTGACGTGTAATGCTTTGCTATATTCCCGTCTCGTGGGCTAGTGTGGAAATGGTTTCCTTTTCTAGCTGTCTGTCTTTCTCTTTCTTTAATATATTTCCCACAGACACACGACAGGTAGGCTATACACGTTATCTGCAAACAAATAAATAAATAAATAAAAACATTAATTACCTAATCAATAAATAATTGCATGTATTTATATAAAAATCAATAAATATATAAATGAATAAATATATACCTACCCCGCAACAAGGTTAAGTATTTTCCATCAACACCAAAACTGTTAAACAAGACCAGGGGTTTCATGCAACGCAGTGTGTTCAAAGGTAGTCACCTAAGTAAGAGTGAAAATGATAACGACATGTCTTTATATATGTTACGTTGCATGTATAATCTTTTTTTTCCCATGCTATGAACATTCTCTTATCGTGCACGTGGACAGCTAACGTCCAAGGTGAACACCTGTGGCAGATCGAATTTCACGTCAACATGCATTTTGTCACGTACGAAGCAAAACAGGATGTAACTTGTTAACAGTTATCGCGCACGTGGACAGCTAACGTCCCAGGCGAACACCTGTGGTAGATCAAATTTCACATGGACTTGCATTTTGTCACGTACGAAGCAAGACAGGATGTAACTTGTTTAGCGTGCATGTGGTTTCACATGTGTTCACATGCCTTTCGCTCTTCCCTGCCACCACAATGGTCAGATTATTTCACCTTCAAGCGTCATTGTCATTTTTCCATTGCACCTGTTGTCAAGTTAGATCAGTGCCTTCCAATAAGCTCAAATGACATTCACCTCCTGCTCCTCTGCAAGTTTGTTTTCTCTACTCGCTTCGACCAACATAGAACCAAGTTCTCATCACCGTTTACAGGTTAAAGGTAAAATATCAGAAAAACGCACGCTCGCTCTGTCATACACCAACCCGCCGAAATAGCGATTGTTCTATTAAGCATGGCCCTTGTGGTTAGCGACAGGTTCGTTGAAACACACACCCAGCAGTATCGTCTCTCTCAACCACCACGCTTCATGAACATTATAAACAGGTAAAGAAAAAGAAAAAGTTTTTTCAACATGTAAGGCGTTAGGCCCTTTGTGAATTATTTTTTGAAAAAAATATCTACCACATTGTCCTAGGACACCTCGTACACGTCTCTAGCGTTATTGGTCCGTGAGATATCAGCAAAAATCACAAAAAACACGTGTTTACCCAAAAATCGAGTTTCCAATTTTTTTAAAAATATAACGAGTGGTCCATAGCAAAGAGGACGTCAGCCCGAGTCCTTGGACCCGTCGTACATGCCTCTAGCATGATTGGTTCGCGAGATATTAAAAGCGGATGACCTTTTAATTTTGGTCTTTTAATTAAATAAAGAGGCTATAGGAAAGTAGGGGGCGTCACTACGAGTGCTAGGACACCCTGTATGTTCTAATCCCATGTTTGGTTAGCGAGATATCAGGTTCGGGGCCGATACGAGGAGGGTTCAAAAGGAAGTGGTGCAGTCTGTCATCATCCCACTACTACAAGTTTTAATCCTAGAGACTTGAAATTTATTTTTGGGGTAGGGGGCATAGGGATCTTTCATTTATGTCAAATAAACGTTATTGTAAACTTCCTAGTTTCCAAAATATAGGATTTTCAAAATTCGAGTGTTTTCAAAAAACATAAAAAGTGAAAAAGTTTCATTATAGAAAATAAAGGTCATAAGGAACATTCGTTTGAGCCATGGCACAACGTTTTATCATGTTTGGTTTTCAAACTATCGCCTATTTTCGAAAACGAAAAATTTCAATTTTTTTTTGAAAAATATAACCAGTGGTCCATAGGAAAGAGGACGTCAGCTCGAGTCCAAAGACACCTCAATTGTCAACATCCGACCATGCGTTGAGAGATATTATTTATTTTAACTTGTACAGGCTGGTACAAATAAAATGAGTGAGTTAGAAGCGCCACCATCCCCCTACTGAGAGGGGTGAATTTCTGGGGAAAAGAACAGGAAGGAAAGTGTCCTAACTGATTGATTCACTTATTCACTCATCAAACTTAGGTGGAAAACAGCTTAAATAGGTGTTCGACCCTTTGTTTTATAAATCCAATTTAAGGGGTTCATGGACAGGGGTTAAATTATCAAAAATAAATGAAAGAAAATTTCCTGACTGACTCACTCACTCATCATCGCCCAGCCAAAATTATTGAAGTTAGAATCATGAAATTTTAGGGATATGTTCCTTGTATGTCGAAAACGTCCACTGAGGAAAGAGGTTTGAATATTCCGGTTCTAAAGAGGTGTTAAGGGGGTAAACGTGCATTTCATTGAATAACAATATCTCACGAGTGGTTTCATTTTGGGATGTGATACTTGGCATATATACTAATCATTAAAAATAAGCTGACACATGTCTAATGGTTTTTCGATGTAGTGTATATTATGAGGTGAAAGGGATGAAAAGTTGGGGTTGAAAGATTCCTAAGGGAGCGTGCATCCCTTAAACGACATAGGTGAGGAGTTTGAAACTCGGAGGAAATCAGTCAGCTTAAAAATAAATAAATAAATAAATAAATAAATAAATAAATAAATAAATAAATAAATAAATAAATAAATAAATAAATAAATAAATAAATAAATAAAATCAATAGGTGTTCGATCGTTTTTTCATAAATGCATTTCAAGGGGCCTGTGGGGAGGGGTGAAATTCTAGGAAGAAAAACGTCTACTAAGGAAGGATTTTTGGATGTTCACTCTCTTCGACCAACCAAAACTATTAAAGTTAGAAGAATTATATTTTGGGATATGTTTGTTGTGTGTCGAAAACGTCTACTAAGGAGGGATTTTTGGATATTCAGGTTAAATAGGGGTGTTAACGGGGTTAAACCTGCATTTCATTGAATTACAATATGACATGACTATGACGCGAGCGAAGCGAGGCTAAAAATGTGATGATGTGTGTCTGTGCATTACTCAATCACGCAAGTACCACTGGTCTGATTTACTTGAATTTTACATGGAATTAGCTGATTTACCTGGGTAACATATAGGTTACTTATGATTTCAATACTTTGCACTATTTAAAGATGGCGACCATTTAATTGACGTCACTACACCCTTCGGTTTCAAACTTTCATATTCCCATTTCAAATAAAAAGAGAACGGTAAGAAATCGCAAACTTTTGATGGCTTGTACGAGGTTTAAAATTACATTTTCTATCCGAAAGGTATCCTCAACGGTTAGCGAGTAAAACCCAAATTTGTGCTGCAAAACACGGTCAACGCCGAGCGGTGTAGTTGGACAAAATTTTCCATCCTTAATCTCCCTCTGCGCAGCACCTCGCCTATCCCCTGTTTTAACTGTCACCTTCACATTTTAATTTATTTATGACACGTAGCGAAGCACGGGTTCTTCAGCTAGTCTATATATATAACAAGATGTTCAGTAAAGAACATATAGCCTACTTTCTCCTAAATGCATGGGTATTGTTATAACTCTTTGTCCTTTTCAAGGAGTATGATTGAATGTTGGTTGTAGTAGCTTGTTGAAATACAACGTGCTATAGGGATATTAAACATGTATATGAGGTGCCCTTTGCTAGTGCTACCTCTGTACCAAATTTCGTTCAATTCGGTTTCACCGTGTTTGAATTGATAGGGGGAATCGATTTGCACACATACTTGGCCACCATCTGCAAACTATTGGGCTGATGTTCTTGCAGTTTGGTCAGAATATGTTTCCCACATAAAGATATGGTGTTGCAAAATTTGGAAGAGACTAGATTATTAGGTTGGTCGTAATTACATTTTAGCTTTTAACATTTGGGTGGCCGCGATTACGTTTCCGTCAAGATGGCGACGATATAAAACATGACACTGAGGTGCCCTTTGCTAGTGCTACCCCTGTACCAAATTTCGTTCATTCGGTTCCACCGTGTTCGAATTAATAGGGGAATCAATTTTGACATAAAGATGGCCGCCATCCGCAAACTATTAGTCTAATGACCTAATAGATTGGTCAAAGGATGCTCCCTCCATAAAGGTATGTTGTTGCAAAGTTTGGTAGAGATCGGATGGTTATGTTAGTCGTAATATGATTTAAGCTTTAAACATTTGTGTGGCCGCCATTACGTTTCTGTCAATATGGCGGCGATATTAATCATGACACGGAGATGCTCTTTACTAGTGCTATCTCTGTACCAAATTTCGTTCCATTCGGTTTCACCGTGTTTGAATTAATAGGGGGAATCGATTCTGACACAAAGATGGCCGCCATCCGCAAACTATTAGGCGAATGACATATTAGATTGGTCAAGGGATGCTCCCTCCATAAAGGTATGTAGTTGCAAAATTTGGTAGAGATCGGATGATTAGGTTAATCGCAATTTGATTTAAGCTTTGAACATTCGTGTGGCCGCCATTACGTTTCACTCATGATGGCGGCGATATAAAACATCACACTGAGGTTCCCTTTGCTAGTGCTACCTCTGTACCAAATTTCGTTCCATTCGGTTCCACCGTGTTTGAATTAATAGGGGAATCAATTTTGACATAAAGATGGCCGCCATCCGCAAACTATTAGGCTAATAACCTATTAGATTGGTCAAAGAATGCTCCCTCCATAAAGGTATGTTGTTGCAAAGTTTGGTAGAGATCGGGTGGTTGTGTTAGTCGTGATTTAACTTAACCTTTGAACATTTGTGTGGCCGCCATTACGTTTCTGTCAATACGGCGGCGATATAAAACATGAAACTGAGATGCCCTTTGCTAGTGCTACCTCTGTACCATTTTTCGTTCCATTCGGTTTCACCGTGTTTGAATTAATAGGGGGAATTGATTTTCACACAAAGATGGCCGCCATCCGCAAACTATTATGCTAATGACCTATTCATTTGGTCAAAGGATGCCTCCTCTATAAAGGTATGTTGTTGCAAAATTTGGTAGAGATCGGATGATTAGGTTAATCGTAATTTGATTTAAGCTTTGAACATTTGTGTGGCCGCCATTACGTTTCCGTCAAGATGGCGGCGATATAAAATATGACACTGAGGTGCCTTTTGTTAGTACTACCTCTGTACCAAATTTCGTTCCATTCGGTTGCACCGTGTTCGAATTAATAGGGGGAATCGATTTTCACACAAAGATGGCCGCCATCCGCAAACTATTACGCTGATGGCCTATTGGTTTGGTCAATAGATGCTCCCCCCATAAAGGTATGTTGTTGCAAGATTTGGTAGAGATCGGATGATTAGGTTAGTCGTAATTTGATTTAAGCTTTGAACATTTGTGAGGCCGCCATTACGTTTCCGTCAAGATGGCGGTGATATAAAACATGACACTGAGGTGTCCTTTGCTAGTGCTACCATTGTACCAAATTTCGTTCAATTCGCATTGACCGTGTTCGAATTGATAGGGGGGGACAGACATCCAGAGTACACACACTCACACACACACAGACGCACACACACACACAGACTCACACACACACATACACACACACACACAGACTCACACACACACATACACACACACAGACAGACACACTTTTTTCGCCCTGTGTTGATCTCATAAGTCTACTTTCATTTTTTGAAAAAATCGAAAGTAGGCTAAAAATCAATGTAACGTGATAGTTTGTCTGTGGGTGGGTATGTATGTCTCCTATGCGTTCATATACCATTCGTCCGATTGCGATGAAACTTGGGTGAGATGTTGAGTACACTCCATGGAAGGTTTCTGACTTAGTAAATCCATTTTACAATAGGTAGCGCACGCGTAGATTCAACAAATGAGCGACGATGCGCGAAGCATTTCAACAAAGTCCCGTATGTGCTCATATACCATTCGTCCGATAGCGATGAAACTTGGGTGAGATGTTGTGTACACTTACGTGAAGGTTTCAAAATTAGTGAATACATTTCAGAGTAGTTATCGCACGAGTAGATTCAACAAATGAGCGACGACACGCAAAGCGTTTCAACAAAGTCCCGTATGCATTCATATACCATTCGTCCGATAGCTATGAAACTTGCGTAAAATGTAGTGTACACTGCAGGGAAAATTTCTGGCTTAGTACATCCACTTTACAATAGGCAGCGCACGAGAAGATTCAACAAATGAGCTACGACGCGCGAAGCATTTCAACAAAGTCACGTTTGCGTTCATATACCATTCGTCCGATAGCGATGAAACTAGGCTGAGATTTTGTACGCACTCCAGGGAAGGTTTCTAGCTTAGTAAATCCCTTTAAAAATAGGTAGAGCACGAGTAGAATCAACAAATGAGCGACGACGCGCGAAGCGTTTCAACAAAGTCCCATATAATTTCATATACCATTCATCCGATAGCGATGAAACTTGGGTGAGATGTTGTGTACACTCCAGGGAAGGTTTCTGGCTTAGTACATACATTTTACAATAGGTAGCGCACAAGTGGATTCAACAAATGAGCGATGACACGCGAAGCGTTTCAACAAAGTCCCGTATAAAGTCATATACCATTCGTCTGATAGTGATAAATGTTTGGTGAATTGCTGTGTACACTCCAGGAAAGGTTTCTGGCTAAGTAAATTCATTTTACAATACGAAGCGCACGTTTATGTTCAACAAATGAGTGACTACGCGCGAAGCGTTTCGACAACGTCCCGTATACGTTCACATACCATTCATCTGATTGCGATGAAACTTGTGTGAGATGTTGTGTACACTCCAGGGTAGGTTTCTGGCTGAGTACATCCATATTACAATATGTAGCGCAAGAGTAGAATCAACAAATGAGCGACGACACGCGAAGCGTTTCAACCAAGTCCCGTATGCATGCATGTACCATTCGTCCGTAGCTATGAAACTTGGGTGAGATGTTGTGTACACGTCATGGAAAATTTTTGGCTTAGTAAATACCCTATACAATATGCAGCGCACAAGTTGATTCAACAAATGAGGGCCGACGCGCGAAGCGTTTCAACAAAGTCCCGTATAAGGTCATATACCATTCTGCCGTTAGCGGTGAAACTTGGGTGAAATATGGTGGACACTCCAAGGAAGGTTTCTGGCTTAGTAAATACATTTCACAGTAGGTAGCACACGAGTAGATTCGACAAATGAACGACGACACGCGGAGCGTTTCAATACAGTCCCCTATGTCTTCATATCCCATTAGTCCGATAGCGTTGAAACTTGGGTGAGATGTTGTGGACACTTACGTGACGGTTTCTAACTTAGTAAATATATTTTACAGTAGGTAGCGCACGAGTAGATTCAACAAATGAGTGACGGAGCGCGTATCGTTTATACAAAATCAGGTATGCGTTCATATACTATTCATCCGATTGCGATGAAACATTGATCAGTTATTGTGTACCCGCCAGGGAAGGGGACTTAGTAAATCCATTTCACAATAAGTAGCGCAAGAGTAGATGCAACAAATGGGTGATGACGCGCGAAGCATTTCAACAAAATCCCCTATTGTGTTCATATAACATTCATCGATTGCGATGAAACCTTGATGAGTTATTGTGTACACGCCAGGGAAGGACTTCGACTTAGTAATACATTTCTCAATAGGTAGCGCACGAGTAGATTCAACAAATGAGTGACAGCGCACGAATCGTTTAAACAAAAACCCCTATACATGCATATACCATTCATCCGATTGCGATGAATCATTGATGAGTTATTGTGAACACGCCAGGGAAGGGTTTCGACTTATTAAATCCATTTCACAATAGGGAGCGTACGAGTAGATTAAACAAATGAGTGACAGCGATGAAACTTTTGAAAGTTGTTGTGCACGCTCCCACGAATGGTTCTAAATTAGAAAATCCATTTTAGGATAGCTTAGAGGCAGTTAACATGTTGTGTATCCAAGAGCACTTCAAGAAACAGAATTTCAACGCCAACACTTTCTTTGATTGGCATTGCAACGCATGCCGGGTACAGCTTGTACATAATAAAACATACATGACACCTCTCACACAAATGGAGGAAGTATCCAGCAGAATAGTGGTTTGTATACCAACCACTTACCTAAGGACAATATAATGTATTAGTAGTCTATTTTTAGCCTATTTTCAATTTTAAAAAAAATAGGCTTATGAGATCACTTTTTGTCCGTTGTTTGTGTGCGTATGTGTGTGTGTGTGTGTGTGTGCGTGTGTGTGGTGTGTGTGTGTGTGTGTGTCCCCCTAATAAAATCTAAACGGATGGAGCGATTTCAATGAAACTCGGTAAGTTCATAGCACCATTCCCGGCGACATCGACCGTGCCCTTCAAATTTTGTAACGTCTCACCAATCCAACATGGCGGCTGTGCGAATTATTTCACTAGCATTCAATATCTCCGAAACTATTACCGATATCGCCCTGAAATTGTGTACGGTGATAAAGGGCACTACTGGAAGTTCACCTATGAGACTTTCAAAAACCTGGTGACTACAAAACCAACATGGCGGTCAAGCGAAATTGAGACTTTTAAATAGACATTTCTCGCGATTTAACTATCCAAACATAATGAAACTTGGTACAGCAAATGTTTATATACATTGTAATGCACTGGAGTCTAATTTAGATCAATTGTTTACATAACCTCGAAATGGCGGCTGTGTGAAATATTTCACTGACAGTCTATATCTCCGAAACTATTACAGATATCATCATGCAATTTTGTACGGTAATAAAGGGTAATGATACAAGTTTACCTATGTATATTTCATAAACCTGTAAAGTACAAAACGAACATGGCGACCAAGCGAATTTGAAATATTTTAATAGAATTTTCTCGTGATTTAACTCTCTGAGCGCAGTGAAATGTGGTACAGTAAATGATTTTGCAGATTGAAATGCACTGCCATCTAATTTAATTCAATTGTTTACATAACCTCAAGATGGCGGCTGTGCGAAATTTTAAAATTAAGTTTTTATTTCTTGTGTCGTAATCATGCAATCGAAGTGAAAGTTCGAATAATGAAGCTAGGCAATAATTGTCCTTGAATGGTACATATCTCTATGGCCTATACATATAACAATCCTAAATGGCGAGCTTCCGAAGTATTTAGACGGTTCTCAATATCTATGAATCTTTTACAGCAACAAAACTGATCTTTTTAATGTTCATAGAGACTATGAACATATGTTCACCTATAGGACTTTCAGTAACCTGGTGAGCACAAATCCAACATGGCGGTGACGCGAAGTATAAATATTTAAATGGACGTTTCTCGCGAATTAACTATCCGAGTGCCGTGAAACGTTGCACGTTAAATGCTTATACAAATGTTGATCCACTGGCATGTAATTTATTTCAATTGTTTGCATAATCACAAGATGGCTGGTGTGCGTACTTTTAAAATCTCGTTTTTACTTCTTGTGTTCTAATCATGCGATTGAAGTTTGAATACCACACGTACACAATAGTACAAAAATAAAAATCCATCCTGGCGACCATATGCAATATTTAGACGGTTCTCAATATCTACGAATCTGTTACAGCAATTAAACTTAAATTTTGTATGTTGATAGAGACAATTAACATGAGCAGGATATATGAAAATAGGCTGTATAGTTCTTCACGGAACTACTTGTTTTTAATTTTTTTTATTGTTCATACTCTCTGCATGCTCCACTACATAAGTAGTACTACATGCACTTACATTACATTTTATAAATGAACAAAATAAATTGCATTATAATAATTCAATAATTGCTAGATGACTTAGTCTTAACAATATCAAACATTATTAAACATCGTTTTTCCTTAGAGCTTGAAAATCCAGAGCATTAACAAATTTAGAAAATTCCTTCAAATACTTTTTTAATAGCACCGATTTCTGAATCGGCCAGTTATCATCTCTATTAACACTATTGATCAAGAATTGCCTAATATTTTTCACTTCACTGCACACGAAAATTATATGATCTAGAGTCTGAGGGCTACTTTTACAGGAACACTCGGGATTACGTATAATTTTAAGTATGTGTAAGTACGAAGCAATATTTCCATGTCCAGTCAGTATTGTAGTCATATTAGGTGTTAAGGTGATTTTGGATTTTAATCTACCTGCAACTGTTGGAAAGAATTCTTTTGTAAGTGTGCCTTTTGAAATTTGTTCCCATTTTTGCTGCCATTCATGAATTGATTCTTCTTTGAGATTTCTTTTAAAAGTTGAGATGGGTATTCTATCGAAAAAAACCTCGCTTAATTTTGTAGCCTCCTTTGCAATTTTATCAGCCAGTTCATTGCCTGCAACACCTGTATGTGCCTTAACCCATTCAAATTTTATTATCCATTTTTTTATTTTTAGAATAGCTGTAGTCCTTCTTATATTCTCAATTAGTTAGTTATGATTTCTGAAGTCCGCAATGGAGTCAATTGCTATTTTACTATCTGTGTAAATAATTACTTTCTTATCTTCATCATCCTCTGTCCTAGTAGTATCTAAGAACTCCAGAGATTTAAGTATAGCTAATTGCTCCTCCTGATTATTCGAACAGTTGTCTTGCAGTCTATATTTCAATTGGTCTACTAATTCGTGCAATCTGAATATAGCTATGCCAGCTCCCACTCCTTCTTCACTTTTCCTTCCATCTGTGTAAATTTTCCATGGGATATATTCATTTAATGCTATTCTCGGATCTTCGGTACCAGGAAAATAGGCTGGATGGAGCCATCTCATAGGTTTTTCGGGGTGGTCAATGACATAGTTCATAGTTGTTTTTCCTGACTTGATTTTGTATAGAGTAACAATCTCTTTAGCCATTATATCTATAGGAGTAATTCCTGTAATAATGCACAGTGCCTCATGAGATACAGTGCGGTACGATTTTGCTATTCTCAAGAGAATAAGTCTTTGCACTCTCTCGTATTTAATCATATTACATTTCTTTTCTAGGGATTCAATCCAGGTCGGAGCAGCATATAACAGCATTGGCAGCATTGCTCCTTTATAAATTGTTTCCAAAGCCTGGTGTTTTAGACCCCATCCTATTCTAGCCGATTTTGATAATGCGTTTATTAATTTAATACATTTTTCACTAACTTCATTGATGTGGTCATTGAACTTAAAGCGAGAGTCTATAGTTATTCCTAGATATTCCATCGTATCTACTTGTACATGACGTTTCCAATTCATAAAGATATCAATTGTCTTCTTTGCTTTTCTTAATCTTGATATTAGAATAACTCTTGATCCCAGGCAGACCATACGGCATATAGTGAATGACTGCCCGACGCATTCCTACAGTGGCAACTTCAGTGACTTTGTGGAAGCAGGCCCAGCTGTGATGGACTTTATTAACAACTTGAAAGTGAAACTGTAAATAATGTAAATACACATCTATTTTTGACTAATGTTGATATGTACAGCCAAACGCTAAATAAATAAATAATCTTGACTTACTTTCATTAAAACGGGTTTTGTTTTCTGTTGACCACTTAGTAACTTTCCGTAATTCCATATTCACAATATTTTCTGCTTCAATTTCAGTTTCAGCCCTGACTGCAATTATAAGGTCATCAGCAAATGCTATATCTTTGGTGTTTTCACCGTATTCCAAACTGAGCAGTGAATTATACTGTACATTCCAGTACCCCGGTCCACAACATGAACCTTGAGGACATCCTTTATTAACTACTGTTTCTACTTGGATACTATTGGAATTCATGAACGTCGTTCTATCCTTGAAGTAGCTCTTAGTCAGGTAGTACAAATTTCTCGGGCATTTGAAGTCTTTTAGGGCCTTTAGGACACATGGCCACCACGCAGAGTCAAAAGCTCCTTTGACATCAAGACTAACTATAACGGTAATTTGACCATTTTTGAACGCCTCAGTTATAAATTCCTTAAGTGCCATAGCTGCATCAGTAGTAGACCTTTGAACTGTGAAGCCATATTGATTTTCGTTCAGTAGTTTATTGGTATAGAGGTAGTGATTTATTCTATTTATTAGAAGTTTCTCTAATACTTTGCCCACCACATTTATCAGGCTTATTGGTCGGAATTTAGAGGGATCCTGATTCTTATCTTTCCCTGGTTTTGTGATTGGTATAGTATTCTATTATAAACAATGATGCTAATGGTAGAATCTTTCTGTCTTATTTTCTAGTAGAAATTTCTAGTAAGAAAATAATCATGGATCGCCTTGATTTACTGTACAAAAACAAATCACATGAACAAAAAAATATAAAAACATAAAAGGAAACAGAAAACAAAAACAAAAAACAAAAACAGAAAACAAAAACAAATACAAAGATAGACATAAACAAAATCAAAACAATAAACAGGATAATAACAAAAAGAAAAAGAAAAGAAAAAAACAAAAACAAAAACAAAAACAAAAACAAAAACAAAAACAAAAACAAAAACAAAAACAAAAACAAAAACAAAAACAAAAACAAAAACAAAAACAAAAACAAAAACAAAAACAAAAACAAAAACAAAAACAAAAACAAAAACAAAAACAAAAACAAAAACAAAAACAAAAACAAAAACAAAAACAAAAACAAAAACAAAAACAAAAACAAAAACAAAAACAAAAACAAAAACAAAAACAAAAACAAAGACAAAAACAAAAACAAAAACAAAAACAAAAACAAAAACAAAAACAAAAACAAAAACAAAAACAAAAACAAACATGGCCAAGGCAAAATAGAGCGAGTAAATCTATGTTATATTCATTCCTCAACTATTTTGCCTTGGCCGCGTTTGTTTCACTTCCCTAGGCTCACATAAAGATTGAAATATGAAACCAACAAACGCTTCTGATCAAGAGTTAAATTTCACTTAGTTTACTAGAAATGTAATATGTTTATCGACATGCAAGTTGCCCTCTGGGCGTTAATTAACAAAGCTTGCACCCGGCCACCGAGGCCATACGATATTAGGCTATTATTATTAACGAGTTACTAAATATGGTTAAAATAAGTGTATATGGTTCATAAACAGCCTACCTTATCTGATAACTGGTATGTTAATGAATAAAGCATTTCTCTAAAGGGCCAAAAACAAAACAAGGGTGCCATTATACCACCTTTTCCACTAATTCAATCTCAGTCAGTGTTCGCGCAGTCGAGTTCTGGAGACGACAGTGTTCAACTGAACATCGTAATTAGAAAGTAGATCGCCTCTATTGCTCCAACTCATGTACGCTACGGTAGCCGAGGCCGTAGGATTATT
The DNA here is from genome assembly GCA_946902985.2 of Meconema thalassinum. Taxonomy (NCBI): domain Eukaryota; kingdom Metazoa; phylum Arthropoda; class Insecta; order Orthoptera; family Tettigoniidae; genus Meconema; species Meconema thalassinum. The sequence goes on from OX336388.2 coordinate 2,005,561,457, forward strand.
ATACAATACATAGTCTATATGCATTTTCATTTGATACAGGTTTGCCTTTCAGCGTCCAGTCTTGTCTGTAAGCCTCTGTTTTCAAAAAAGTCGCCTCCATGATGTCCTATTAGCAGTTAACATTGCAGCCTCTTTGCTTCAACCCCTCTCACATAGAAATCGTTTAACACTGAATCTAGCCATCGCCTCCAAGGTCTACCACTACTTCTCTTACCGTCTACAGCCGAGCTCATTACCCTCTTAGGTAATCCCTCCTCCCCCATCATCTTCAAATGATCGTACCATCTGAGTCGTCTCATAGGAACAGCTTCATCTAGCGAGTTCATTTCTAACTTAGCCTTTATCTCTTCATTACGAGGGTTAGCAAACAAATTCTGCACACAACCAAAGTACACGGGGCTAAATGACCGCGTTGTCGCAGCCCCTAAACTAAGGAACCAACCAACCACCTTCATTATGAGTACCTCCCTGCCACTGCTTCCACCTATTTGCCCCAGAAATCGTTCGTGCTACCCTCATATCAGTTACCTCTAGCTTATGTATCAAAAATCCAGAATCTACCAAGCTCTCACTTCCATATAGCAAGGCCGGTCTAAATACTGAGCGATGAAGGGAGAGTTTCGTCGATAGACCAACTTCTTTCTTACCGGTACAGAATACCGTAGATCACAACTGAGAACTCACTGCATTGGTTTTTCCACACCTCGACTCTATTTCCTCCCCCATAGTACAATCCTGAGGTGAAACTCAGGGGCACTGTGTATGTAAGGCTAGCAACCTGCTTTACTTGTACGCCCTAAACCTGCTAAAAATGTCAAGATTTTTTTGTCATTATATTATTATTATTATTATTATTATTATTATTATTATTATTATTATTTATGTAATTGTTAGTGTTTTTGAATTAGTGTAAGTGCCCCAAGATTTTAAATAAGCTAACATCCGTTCATTTCCCTGGATAGAGTGTGTAAAAACATGAAAAATCCTCAATCACAATGGCTGCTGTCAGCGCCGGGATTTCAACCTTTAATATCCGAACTTCCAGTTTCCCCTTACAGTCATGATGCATGAATTAACGCGGTCGGTTACGCGGGTAATAAATCTATTATACTTAATGTTGATTATATTTATTTCATTACTTTACAAGGTCTATCCCTGCAAATACATTCGTAATTAGCAAAGTACATTAAATGCTCTCATTGTACGATTCGAAGCAACACCTGACCGTGAAGCCCAGAGCTACGCCAATAAATTTTGTGATTCTTTTAGTAACATTATTAAAACGCGCTAAATAATGAACAATGTATCGTTTCCATGTTATAAAGTAATTAAATAATAATCCAATAGTTTTCAGAACAATCCAGCCATGAGGGATCTCCGCTTTTCATCTTCTAACACGGCATGGTATTCATTTTACACTGGCCATATATTAAGCTCATAATGCGTTGCTTTCAAGCCGACCAAGAATGCAATACAGAAGCACAATGGGTTCTGCCTATAGCTGTTTTATTCTTTCTCTTCGATTATCTTTTATTCGCTGTATGATTCACAACCCCCCAATTTCCTCCCTCGCCCATCGCACTCCCCGCTGCTACAACATGAACCTACATTACAGTAATGAATCAGACCTATCAAAACAGAATTACACAAACGCTACTAACATTTTATTTTCAATGGACGCCACGGGAATATTTCAAGATGGAGACACTGCCCACTGGTACTAGTGTATGGCTATACAAGGGGAATACTGCCTCATAACAGATATTTCATACCGGCTATATTCAGTCATGTAATTTATGATGTTGCTAGAATATAAATACCACCGCTCATAATCTTCTTTGTCCCTGATACATTTACCCATTAATGAAGATTTGAAAGTGATTCATTTTGATCACTGCAATGAAATAATTACACGTGGATATCAGTGAAGGAGAGGGTCGTATGTGAAATATTTCCACTATGCTTATCTACTGTATATAAAATGATGGAAATGGGGGACGGAGAATTTGAGTGATAGCATTATAGTTTGTCGACTGGCGTTATCTATTGATGGTCAAATATTGAATTTAGGTAACTTAATTACTGTTATTCCATCCATAAAGTGCGTTTTCTAATATTAGTGATATATGGTATTACATTTTTGAATATAGTCTGTAACACCATCAAGGATTAAATAACCAGCCAAAGCCAAAATAAACCCGTTTAGCTTCAGCTACCTCAAATAATTTAAATGGGACAACCTGGATAAATTCTGTTAATAGTTGTGAGTACACCCTAATAAAGCTGCAGGAATCCTTGAGTATTGTTGGCTCATCCTAGCGGCCGTAATGTGACGTAATGTTACGTCGAATGACGGAAAGAAACTGGGGACCGTCTTGACGGCGAAGAGTGGTGTTAAGCTAGAGCTCACTCGGTGCATGTTGTAACGGCAAGTTGTTATAATTAATATTATTTATTTAATCGAATAGCACTATTACAGAGCACGCAAAATCAATAATTCAAATCTTGCCACATGCCTTTTTTCTCTCTGCCCACATTCGCTTCATCCTCTCTGATCTCTGCTTCCGGAGCTGTCCTGTGTTATTTTACTCGTACGTGGCTATTTTCGTTGATTTTCTTGTTCCTCCCTGAAGATCACTATTTGAATTTAGTCCCGAAATAAATTGCTAATTCTATGTATCTGTAATGTCATTGTCGGCTTTTAGTGCCACAGGTGTCCGAGGACATGTTCGGCTCGCCAGAGTTTGTAGCTACTTCTATGCGGACACCCACGGGATGAGCTACAAGTACCGTCGCGTGTGGAGTGTTCTCTGGGAAGGAAAGTGTGAATGTAAAGACGAGGCATTGGAAGGTAGCGGCTGTGCCTATAGTTATGGACCAACCCCGAATTTGCCTGGAAGGAAGATGGGAAACCACAGAAGACCATCTTCAAAGTTGCCGGCGGGGGGATTCGAACCTCCTCGCCTCTCGGATGTGAGCGACTGCCTGCAGCCACGCCGTAATGACCTCGCCTAACTCACCTGATAAATAATGATGATGATGATGATAATTGTTGTTTTAAGGGGCCTAACATCTAGGTTATCGGCCCAGTCCTGATAAATAAGAAATGAATGATATTGACATGGCGTTAGTAATCTTTTTTGGAAGATGAACACTCATACGAAGACGATAGGGAACGTTTGGAGGGAATTTATATTTTTAACAGGCGTCGTATGAAACTTCAGTGCGTCGTCATCTTCACTGGAATGAAAAAAAATAGGGAATATTCCCCTTTGACTACAGTGATTTACACCAAATCAATCGTACTTGTCTTAACTCTTTGCTCTTCACATTATAGCCTGTAATGTTTCATGATTCTTCAGGAAATCTATTAATGCTGCATCCTCTTCTATACTCCATTATACCATATTATAAGTCATCGCAAGTAGTTCAGCACACACTTCACAACACACCGTACCATACAGAAACGTTGACAGAATTGTTTGCCGTCGCACTCACCGCCATGACGTCACCGCAACTTCACGTGAGAGTGGTAGACAACGCTTTCTAGAAATCCACCCTCCTTTGTTTCCATCGGAACTTTTTTTTGTTTTTTGTTTTGTTTTTATTGTTTCGTGTGGCATGGTGGCACAGTGGACAACCTGTTGGCATCTCACCAAGGTGGACCGGGTTCGATTCCCGTTCAATGCATGTGAGATTTTTTAAGTGAAATGCCATGTTCTGTGGCTCGGATTCCACGTAAAAAGGAAGTCCCGTGGCTCATGATCGAATGACTAACGGTCACGTAAAACTAAAAGCTTCCTTCCTTTTTTTTTGTCAAAAAACGGCCGCTAGAATGAACTACCGCTAATCGAGGAAACCGCAGCTTTACTCCAGGACGTGAGACTATGACAGTCGGTGTCTGGCTGGTGTGCAAGAAATATATTGATAAACAATGACGCCGCTTACATGGCTGTATCGTCATATACTCAATCACCGCACGTTGTCTGTATGGAGCTGCTACATCGTGGTCATATAGCCACGTGTATTTGTGTGAGTGCGCGTGTACGCGCGAAATTTGTGTGATAACCTCTGTTATTGTTATGGCTGTATTAGTGTGTGTGTTTGTATATATAGGATAATATTGGTAACGAGGGGGCCGTGGCATTAAGTTGAAAACCATCCCAGCATTTTCCTGGAGTTGAAGTGGGGAAACAACGGAAAACCACTTCCAGGTTGGCTGAGGTGGGAATCGAGCCCTCCTCTTCTCAGTTTTGTCTCACGAGGCTAAGTGTACCCCGTTTCAGCCCTCACACCAGAATTAAAATTTCTTGGCAGAGCCGGGAGCCGAACCTGGACCTCCGGGGCGATAGTGAAAGAGGCTAGCCGCTACACCACTAAGCGGTCTGCCTGTATTTCTGAGGTACTGTAGCAGAGTATGTAACTGCACGTATCTGGTCATATGTTTGTAGTAGGATTCCTGGGACTCAAATTAAGGTTTTTAGCCTACTTTTCACATTTTGCAAAAATGAGGAAAACGTAGACTTAGGAGATCGGGAAAATGTGTGTCTGTCTGTCTGTCCTTCTGTCTGTCTGTCTGTCTGTCTGTCTGTCCTTCTGTCTGTCTGTCTGTCTGGCTGTGTGTGTGTCCCCCACTATCAACTCCTAAACGGCTCCAGCAATCGAAACGAAATTTGGTAGGAGTAAAGATCTATACCTGAATATCTCACGGCCATATTTGAAAATGATGTCAGTGCTACCAACTGCTGAAAAATCGCAATTGAAATTTGAGCTCCATGTTGGATATCATGGAAGGTATGAATGGGAGCTATTTCAAAATTGGCACACGTATAGATAATAATATTGCAGTTTAATTTCCCGGAGGCAATACATGGCAATGTTGCCAAAATGATTATAAGCCTGCTGATAAGTCCAAATTTTAAATACATTTAACTTCTACACTATCAATTGGATTTCAACCAAATTTCGTATGTGCTATGTGTACATACACAGATATGACTGAGCGTATTCTTAAGAGCCACCAGGGCTGCCAACTGTTAATAAATGCTCTCAATTGTTTTTATCCAAATACCCATATATCAGAAAGTATGCAAGCCGACAGCTTTAAACTATGCACACGTATAGTACCTGACATTCCATATTAATTTGGAGTAACTTATATACGTACGTCAGTGCTACCAACATCATTCTAAGCCTGCTGAGAGGTCCAAATTTAAATACATGTAACTTCTATACTATCATTTGGATTTCAACCAAATTTCGTGTGTGCTATGTGTACCATAACAGATATGACTCTGCCGATTCTTAAGAGTAACCAGGGCTGTCAACTGTTAATAAATACTGTCTCTATTTTTGTTACCATAATATCAATATATCAGAAAGTATGCAATCCAATAGCTCTAAACTTTGCACACGTATATTACCTGGCATTCTAGATTAATTAGGAGTAACTAATGTAGGCCTATGCCAGTGCTGCCAACATAATTCTAAGCCTGCTGATAGGTCCAATTTTAAATTCCATGTAACTTAAATACCAACTAATGGATTTAATTCAAAATTGACACAACAATAGATCATATTATTTCAGATTATTTCTGACCAATACATGTATGTCAATGTTGCCAACATGATTTTACGCGCGCTATTAGATCCAATGTTTAACTGCATGTAACGTCTATGCTATCCATTTGACTTCAACCAAATTTTGTATTCTGTACATTAAGAGATGGAACTAAGAATATATTCAGTCACCAGGGCTGCCAACTGTAGTTCTCTATTAGGCTACATTATGCCAGGTATACAGTATTTCGAACTAATTGGAAATTTCGATATTACCTACTTAATTTCGTCATTATTCTAGATTGATCCATTTAGATTAATCATTGGCATGAATCTTAAATTTTAAGAAAAGTAGGCTCTTTAGTTCGTCACGGAACTTCTTGTTATTTTAGAGTATGGTTTTTAGTGCCGGGAGTGTCCGAGGACATGTTCGGCTCGCCAGTTTTTTGTAGCTGCTTCGGGACGGACTCCCAATGGGTGAGCTACAAGTACCGTTGGGGAGGGAAGTTGGAATGTAAGAACGAGGAGTTGGAAGGTAGCGGCTGTGGCCTTTAGTTAGGGACCAACCCCGGCATTTGCCTTGAAGGAAGATGGGAAACCACAGAAGACCATCTTCAAGGTTGCCGGCGGGGAGATTCGAACCACCTCGCCTCCCGGATGTGAGCGACTGCCAGCAGTCATGCCGTAACGACCACGGCTAACTCACCCGGTCAAATTAAGGTAACATCCTGGCATTCACAAGAATTAAGGAAAAACCTGAAGGACTCTCAGGATGGTCACTGTCTGTTCCGAGATTCAAACTCGGATCTTTGAAATCGCAGCAGCTCACCATCAATACAGATTCCCACGGTGGGTGAGTGGTTAACGTGTCGGAATACCAACATCAAGCTTGTAGGTTCGCTCCTGGCCATGGTAGGAGAATTTTGAAAGGGCGACAAAAATCACGACACGCATGTCATACGCTAATGGCATGTTAAAGAACGCATTTGAATTCAGTAGGCCGTGTTCATAATGGCAAAATTAATCTCGGGATTTTCTGCCAACACTAAAGTTCCTCCTTTCTCTACTAGAAAGCGCTATAGTGGCTAACCACTTTGACTTTTATAGCGCTCCAAGGATCAACAATAATTCGGCATGAAAGCTGCCCTCTGGGCGTCAAATAACAAAGCTTTCACCCAGCACTCCAGGCCATACGATATTATTATTATTATTATTATTATTATTATTATTATTACCACCAATACAGTCGGGTTAGCTGGTTATTGAGGTTTTAAGGGACGACACAGTGAGGTCATCTGTCCCTAATACAGTTGTATTGCGTGACGTAACGCACTATGCTACGTTGCGAGTTAGGATTGAAGTAATGCGGCTTTTATAGGCACCCTAATGTCAATATTGAAGACAATTCATATTGTGACTTCATCTTCTAAATTAAATCGGCTTTGGAGGCGTGGTGGCGCAGCGGTCAAGCTGTTGGCCTCTCACCAAGGTTGACCGGGTTCGATTCCCGTCAATGCATGAGTGATTTTCGAATAGGAATGCCATGTCCTGTGGTTCGGATTCCACGTAAAACGGAGGTCCCGTGGATCATGATTTCATGATTAAAACTAAAAGCTTCGCTTTTAAATCGCCTTTACAAACAGCTCGGTGCCAAATGTCCCCTTGTAGTTCCTTGTGAATGGTACTAGCTTGCCTTCCAAGCTGCAAGTACAGTACTTCGCAGTTACCGTCTCGCGTTGCTTCTATTCATGTATACGGACCACTCTCTCCCTTGGAAATGATCTACTGAATTTTTCAGTACGTATCACCTTAAACTACCTACTAAAGAGCCCTGTGCCTCTGCGTGAGGTTTATGCATCACAATTACCTCCTGAATGTCACTTCTTGAACGTTTTAGGTAAGCAAATGACTTCGCACAAGATAAACACATCACTTGCCCTAAACTCTGTTAAGTTACCTCGACGTAAATATTTCACGCTGTATTCATGGTGTGATTTGTTGTCTGAGCTGCTGTAGCCAAGATTTTCACAGCGAACAGTATGTGTTATCAATGGCTTCAGTGGGGTAGTCGGTAGCATCCTGATCTGCTATACCCCGGATCGCGGGTTGAAACTTGGCCGAAGTCGTTGGGTTTTTAAGAGCGTTAACATCCTTCAGTATGCCTTCCTTTGGAGGGGAAGTAAAACCGGCAGGCCCATGTCATAGATTTGTGGCACTTAAAAACCTACACTGCAATAGGGTGCGCTTTCCTAATTCAATGTGTCCAAACCGTGATACCGTTCGGAATTTGGTAAGTAAATTGCGTGTGACTGGCTCAGTTCACGATGTACCGGGAACAGGCAGGCCTACGCTTTTAACAGACGAAAAACTTGATGAAATCTCCGACATAATGCTGCGTAGTCTAAGTAAATCAACACGAAAATTAGCTCAACAAACAGGAATCTCCAAGTCGACAGCACATAAAGGTGTAAGAGACAAGCTTCAATTGTTCCCTTATAGTGGGCGATGTATGGAAGATAGACGTATGCTCTCGCGGACTTTTTTGTAGAACTTTTCATGTTGAACAATTCTTACACTCATAGCATGTAGATATGTTTAACGGTTTGCCCAGCGTAAGCTTACAAAGCGCTCGGACGCCAGGTTTTTTTCAATCGACTTTTCCACTAAAATCGTTACTGCTCGGCTTCTTTTGATCATAAATAAATAATTTTCTAAAGAAATCATACTCGATATATCCTTTACAGAATGGTGAAAACCGCATCAAAATCCATCCAGTGGTTCTCGAGTTTACGCGTAACATCCAAGAATCGGGGACTTAGTTTTATACTAAGTAGAGATGATGCAAGCGGCAGCCGTTCTACCAACGTAACTGCTGTAGACGCATGTAGGCGCTGCGGAGCAGGGACCCGGAACAGAACGTAACGCGGAACGGAACTCTTGTCTATGTGGAACGGAGAAATTCCGTTATCTCCAAGGTTATTTCCAAGTTGTAACGTTACCGCTGTCTGTTCCAAGCGTAACGTTACCGTCCTGGAACGGAACTGATTCTGAAACCGTACCCGGTATCTGGAACAGTGGAATGTTAGCCGAGCCTGTACCGGTACAGCGTATTGGAGACGGGTGGAACGTTACGTTGTCCCGTACCGAAATGAACAGAGGAATATCCGATACGTTACAGTTCGGAACATTCTACTTATAATAACAGAACAAACAGACGGAACGGAACTTTACAAATTTAACGGGATTGTATTGTTACAAGGCTGCATTATGACGTCTCAAGGTCAAGCAGAAGGCGTGCGATGTAGCTGTTATTTTTATTGGGACGACGTGCATGCATTTACTCACTCAATCCCAATTTTCCCGCTCACCTCACAGCACGCCAGCCTTCTGTTTCAGCTAATGTAGAGATCCTGTACCCCAAAAGAAGCTGCGCGACTCCGTCCCCTCGTTGTGATCGGTTGATCAAAATTTCTTTGGGATACCGTACACGATTTGTGAGGTAGGGCAATGGGCAAAGCACAGTGCTATCAAGCGGTTCCGTGGCACATTTTCCGTATATAACTAAGTAGATCTAAGTTGCGGGAACACCGCAGTGTTTGTTTGTACTTCAACGTTGATTATCATCGAGACATGAGGTTTGAGACCACATATAAAATTTTTAAATTTCAAGCTGCCTGGAGTTGGAGAGGGGAGTACAGACGATTCTCTAGTTTAATCAAATTTTGGTTGGCTTACATATCATTGACAATCATTTCATGTCTCTGCTTTCAAAATAAGGCTATATTATGACTACCCACATCGTCACTCCAAGAGGACAGCGAAATACTTATTATTAGACTATTGTTATTATTATTATTATCATCATTAGACAGTTATGTTATTATTATAATTTTCATAATTATTAGTCAATAATGATTATTATTAGTATACTATTATTATTATATTTTTAATTATTCTAGACAATTGAGTTTGTACAAAAATTCGCTATCCAGCAACAGAGAAACTACCTTATACTATCGGGGCGCAGTTAGCCTATTATTAGGAACCGGATTCTTAGGTTCTTATCTATTTTTCCCATACTTCTAAATACTTTTACGAATCACACTGAAATTCCGTACTACCTAAAACACTAAATAATACGCGAGTACCTAAAAATAACTAATTGCAGTTTTGTACCATTTATTGTAGTATATTTCAAATTTTGTCCATAATTCTTGAAATTAAATGTGAAGATAGTGTTTATTCCTAGCTCCAGTTGATTGAAAGCAATCCTAACTAATGGAAAAATGAAATATTTTCAGCACTTTCCAGCTTATATATTATTGTTTGGTTATTTACCGAGAGGAAAGAGCGAATAAATCTCTTATTATTCCCATGAATCCAATATTGTAAAGAATCAACATTATTTGAACGAGATAGAGTGTGAAAATCATCTCTGACATCCTTGGCTTTATTGCAATCCCTAAAAGTGTAAAGTTATCGGTGATAATTTGATTACGCATCAGTATGTAAAATATTTACTCTCTCGTTGCAATCAGATTGTCTACTAACAATGAGGTATTAATTTTAAGCCTTATGTAATGTATGTCAACTTTCGCTACCCTTTAAACATAAGAACCTATTGTAAAAACCCATTCTACCTAATAAAAAACTAAAAAGAACAATTTTATGTTTTTGAAAACCTAAAATGACAATTTTAAAAACCACCAAAATCCGGCCCGTATTTATTATATTCTGATGGTTGGGTGGTAGAGCAGCGAACTCTGTACTGGGATAAACGCCAGGAAAGAAGAAGATGGTTGGGTGGTTTCGTAAGTAAGAAAAGAAGTTCCGTGAAGAACTATACAGCCTACTTTTCATGCCAATGATTGTTCTGCAGTATATGAACCTATCTAGAATAATGACGAAATTAAGTTGGTAATATCGAGATATCTAATTAGTTCAAAACATACCTGGTGTAATGTACCCTAATAACGCACTACAGTTGGCAGCCCTGGTGACTGAATATATTCTTATTTCCATCTCTTAAGGTACAGAATACAACATTTGGTTGAAGTCCAATGGACGTTACCTGCAGTTAGACACTGGATCTATCAGCACGCGTAAAAGCATGTTGCCAACAATACCATGCGTGTGCTGGTCAGAAATAATCTGAAATTTTATGATATCTTGTTGTGCCAATTTTGGATGAAATCCATTTGTTAGTATAGAAGTTACATGTATTTTAAAATTGGACCTATCAGCAGGCATAGAATCATGTTGGCAGCACTGACTTATATTAATTACCCCAAATTAATCTAGAAAGTCAGGTGCTATACGTGTGCAAAGTATAGAGCTGTTGGCTTGCATACTTTCTGATATATTGATATTAGTGTAAAAAAATATAGACAGCATTTATTAACAGTTGGCAGCCCTGATTGCTCCTAACAATACTTATAGTCATATCTGTTAAGTTACACATAGCACATACGAAATTTGGTTGAAATCCAACTGATAGTATAGAAGTTACATGTATTTAAAAATTGGTACTATCAGCAGGCTTATAATCATGTTGGTAACACTGACGTATATAAATTACTCCAAATTAATATAGAATGTCAGGTACTATGCGTGTCCATATTTTAAAGCTGTCTGCTTGCATACTTTCTGATATATTCGTCTTTGGATAAAAAAAATAGGGAGTGCATTTATTAACAGTGGCAGCCCTGGTGGCTCCTAAGAATACGCTCAGTCATATCTGTTTATGTACACATTTTACATACAAAATTTGGTTGAAATCCCATTGATAGTGTAGAAGTTATATGCATTTAAACATTGGACCTATCAGAAGGCTTAAAATTATGTTGGCAACATTGTCATGTATGGCCTCCTGGATATTAAACTGAAATAGTATTATCTACATGTGTGCCAATTTTGGAATAGCTCCCATGCATACCTTGCAAGATATCCAACATGGAGCTCAAATTTCTAGTGCGTTTTTCAGCAGTTGGTAGCACTGATATCATTTTCAGATATGGACGTGAGATATTCCTGTGCACATCTTTACTCATACTAAATTTGGTTTTGATTGCTACAACCGTTTAGGAGTTGATAGGGGGGGGGGGGGGGCACACACACAGCCAGAGAGACAGACAGACAGACAGACAGACAGACAGACACACATTTTCCCGGATCGATCTCATAAGTCTACTTTTTCCTCATTTTTGCAAAATGTGAAAAGTAGGCTAGGGCCCACAGCCACTCCTATTTCAGTACACGAGCTATCGAGTCTAATACCAACAGGCCGAGTGGTTCGAGGCTGGCTGGCGTACCTCTGGTCGTATTGGGTACTGACGCACATTAGTAGTATATGCCAAAAGCATAAGATGGCGTCGATAATTTAGAGGTGGAACACCCGATTCGACGAGTTGGCTGGGTATCGGGCTGGTCCGGAAAGCACCAGTAGCCAGCCTAACGCCACTATGGTGGATACTGTCCAGCATTTTCAAGGTTGCCGGTCTTTCTGAACCGTAAGCCGCAGAACCATAGTCTAGCCGGGACACGACGAGGGCTTGGTAGGACCGTAGCAGCACCGCTCCGTCAGCCCCCCACGTAGTGCTACTAAGAAACTTGAGCATGTTCAGTTTCCTGAGACACGTCGTTCTTAGTTGCCGTATATGGGGCTGCCACGTTAATTTGCTGTCACAATGGAGCCCCAAGAAGCGATAAGTGTCAACCAACGGCAACGCAGCATACCTGAGATGTAGTTTAGGGTGTAAGTGTAGCCTTCGGAGCCGACAAAAATGGACGACGGAGGATTTCGCTGATGAAAACCGGTCGTGAGCCCACCTGTCGACCCGGTTAATAGCTATCTGCAATTGCCGTTCCACGATTGACATACTTCCAGACCTGTAAAGCAGAGCTAAATCGGCTACATACAGCGATGGAACGATCGTGGGCCCGGTGGCGGTAACAATGCCGTTTATGGCAACCTCTTTTACTTTTACGCTCATCGGCGTATCACAGATTCTTTCTTCTTTTATATTTAAGGAAAATATATCAATTCAAAACAACCATTTATTGACACTTCTGGATGTCATGACAGTTAATTTTACAACAGTGGAAAAAAGATGACAATCTTAATGTAGCATCTTTGGCCAAAAGATATGACACACTCCCACCTTGAGTTGGTGGAAGAACAACTCAACCATACATAAATAACTATAATTACCTCAAAATACGGTAATCATAAATCTAATCTCTTTGGTGTATTTACAGCTCTACCACTTTTAGTGGTTACTCTTGACATCCCTTCTCATCCCTAAACACATTTAGGCTAATGAGACTTTTGTCATTTTTTGAAGAGAAAGGCTCTTCCTGTACCAATCTTGCGACTATTTTTTTTTTTGCTGACATTATCTCCTCACATGATAATTCTCCACGAGCTCTTGTAAGGTTTGCTCTTCGCGTATTTTGGATAAACCTCTTTATCCAAGCAACCAACAGAATTATTTTTCCATAGCTTGAAAAATATAAGTAATACCAATTAAAATCGTGGTACCTGCACTGATCATTATTTACATGTTTTGGGGTGCTACATGAAGTATCTACAAAGTAACTCGTTATTTGAGTTGATTTTCTCTTTTCTTGTAAAATCAGCTCTGCCTCTGCAGGTGGAAATTCACCAGGCCACTCTGGCCGATCCTTTCGTAAAAACTCTGGCCCCTCCCACCATTGAAGTGCTAACAATTTTTCTGCCAGACAACTCTTGAAGGAAGATCTGCAGGATTCAAATGGCCAGGAACATATCTCCACATTTCTGGTAAAGTCAACCGATGGATTTCTTTAGCACGGTTGTTGACAAACACAGTCCATGTTTCTTCCTATAGAATCCATGCTAAAACCGTTGTCGAATCAGTCTAGAAATTCAACTTGACATCTTGGTAGTTTAGTACTTCTAGCACTGAATTACCTAATCTAGCTCCCACTGTTGCAGCAATTAGTTCCATTCGGGGAATGATGACTGTGTTTAATGGGGCTACTCTTGCTCTGGCTGCAAGAAGGTGTACCTTACTCTCACCGTCAATTTGTAGTCGTATGAAGACTACTGCAGCGTAGGCCTGTGCACTAGCATCACACAAAATATGTAGACTGACATCCCTGTGGTTCTTGGAATAATGAAACCAGCGTGGAATTCTCATCTCTTTCAGGAGAAAAAGGCTTAAATACCAGGTTACAAATTGGTCCTTAATATCAGTAGTAACCTCTTCATCTCAAGATATACCACTTAGCCATATATTTTGTAATAACAATTTAGGAACTAGAAGTACTGGACTAACTATGCCAATCGGATCAAATATCTTTTGTGCAACTGACAGAATGGATCTTTTCGTGATCACTCCCAATTCATGGTTCTGTAACCATTCCAAGTTTAACAATAAATTGTCAGATTCTAAATCCCATCGTAAACCTAGCACCGCTGTCCGTCCTACAAGAATGAAAGCATCATTGTTGGCCTGCCAACCTCTGAGGTCGAACTTTCCTTCCTGCATTATTTCACGTGCTTCATTAATGAATTCTTTCAGTTCTGATTCAGTATCAACACTGGTTACAACATTGTCCATATAAAGGCTCTGTTTAAGTCTTGATATCTGTCCTTTACTATATTGACAATCTTCCATTGCCTTGTCCAAATGGTAATCAAGAACTGCTCCTAAAAGGAAAGTGCTACATTTTAATCCAAATACCACCCTCCGATGCCGAAATATCTTTATATTCTTCCAGTCATTTGGATCACACCAGAAGAACCTAAGAAAATCTCTGTCTTCTTGACGAACACTTATTTGTAGAAAAGCCATTTCTACATCAGCTGTCACCCCAAATCTCCCTTCCCGAAATTTTAGTAACAGGGAAGGAATCAGTTCAATCAGATTGGGTCCACACTCTAAACAATGATTGAGAGAAGGAGCATTTCTACCTCTTGCTGACACGTCAAATACAGGACGAACTCTGGTGGTGCTATTCTCCTTAATAACAGTTCGATGTGGTAGGTAGTGTCCATAATTCCCTACTTCTTTGACTGGTACTTCTTCAATAATTCCCAGTTCTTCCCACTCAGCTAGAACTGCATCGTATGAAATGAGAAGATTTTGAGACTGAAGCTTTCTAGTGGTAGATTCTAACCTTTTGAGTGCTAGCTCCCTGTTACTAGGAAGAGCCAAGCTATCTTCTTTCCACAGCAATGAAACTTCGTAACGTCTCTCATCATTCACAGTAATACCTCTTAGAAAATCATCTCTAATTTGAAGCTGTCTTTCATTTTTGGACATTTTAACAGCTGAGTCTGAGATTCCAATGGTATCTAGGCTCCAGCGATCGTTGATCTCATTAACAAACAGAGCTGTAACTTCTTCTGCCAAGTTAACAGAAGATTGTTGTGAAAATTTCCCCATCAAAGTCCAGCCTAAATTTATTTCCACAGCAACCAAACCAGAAGATAGAACTTTAATATTTCCTGTAAGAAGTTTGTCCGCTACTCCGCTCCAATCAGCAAGTCCACAGGCCTAGACTCATCCCCAATATCTGTTAGGCTGATATTCCCTTCCTCAAGTTCATTCAACCAAGGTCCTTTCTTGACCGAAGGGATGCCATTACATATTAATACCTGATCCAATACTTCAAAATTACATTGATATTTTCCATCCAGGCTTTCAATTTCTACTTTGTAACATGAATGTTCATTAACACTCGTTTTCACTCCCCCAAAAAGGTCATGTTAAATTGTTTCAGTTCTGACTGGAGTGTAACCTAATCTTTTAACAATGTCTTTCTTAACATAGGATCTTTGGGATCCTGAGTCAATTAAGGCTCTAACAGAGAAGGAAGAGCCAATACCTTTCACCTTTATAACCAAAGTTTGCAAAATAACTTTAGGATATTTAGAAATATTACTCAGCGAATTTGTCTTTTGTTCATTCTTCCCCCCGGATTGCCTGTGTTCGACATTATTATGGGATATATTTTGTTTATTCTGAGGTAAATCAGGGCACATCAGAACTTGGTGGCTCTTACTAAAAATAATGCACCGTACTACGGCTTTACATTTATTGACACAGTGTCCCTTCTTAAAGCACTTAAAACACCCACCCTTGTCCTTTAGGACCTTCTGTTTCTCAGATGGACCTAATTAGTGTGCTTTAAAGCAATTAAGGGCATCATGTTGATCTCCACAAAAAATACAGTACCCTCACCTCTCCTCAACTGGGTTAGTGTTAAACAAGTCAGCTGCAGTAGCAATGTGCTCTGACAATTTGGGTTGGTCTCTACTCCTGTTATTATCTTTGATTCCAAAACCGGAAATTGCTAAACTGATCCATTCCTCGGCTTCCACTTCCCTTTTCATGAATAGCATGAGATTGTCTAACCTATCTTTCGAATCACGTGTGTGTGCAAAATTGGAACTTCTTTGCCAGGCCCTAAGAAACTCCTCAGGCAAACATGACTCTACTAAAGGATACAACATAGATGCACACTTATCTGTTGTAACACCTAAGGTTTCAAGTGACCGTATGTGCGATTCCAAGTTGTCATAAAGGCTACACATTGAATTGCCATCACCGGGAGTGGAAGATTTCTTAAGAACTAAAGATAACAACTCTCTTACGTAAACTTCAACCAACAGATCATCTCTACCGAACCTGCTCTTTAAACATTCTACTGCCTTCGTATAATTTTCCCCAATAGGTGGAAAACTTTCAGTAATTTCTCGAGCACGAGACCCTTTCACTGTAGCTTGCATTAAGTATTGAAACTTATCTTCCGGTGCAATATCCGAATCCTTGTCTATCTTTTCAAACTAGCCCCTGAACTGTATCCACTGTTTTACATCGCCATCAAATTTCCTTAGTTCTAATTTAGGTAGTTTGAATTTTCTCTTACTCACAAGATCTACACTGCTACAATCACTGTTGTCTTGAGCGATGCCTCCTGAAGGTAGAATATATTCAACACTCACCTCTATATCAAGAAATTGACGTTGATAGTCATCGGCAAGTCTACATTCGTCGTCCAAGTCCTCTTGGCCGACGTCAAGTTTTAGACTTACGACCTTACCATCCAGCTGCAGGAGCTCATCATTTTTCTTCCGAAGTAAAGAAAGGGAAACCTGAACTTTCCTTCGCTTTTCATGAGCTGTCATCTGGACGTCATCAATTTCACCTTTGAGGTTATTCAACTGCCTTGAAAACGCCGCCCGTGTTACCTTACGTAGCTTTATCGCTCGATCCAGTTCACGTTGGGTTGTCTCCATAATTAAAATATATTGATATATTTATCCTATCACTGGTCGCCACTTATTTTACTTTTACGCTCACCGGCGTATCGCAGATTCTTTCTTCTTTTATATTTAAGGAAAATATATCAATTCAAAACAACCATTTATTGACACTTCTGGATGCCATGACAGTTAATTTTACAACAGTGGAAAAAAGATAATAGAGAAAAAAAAATAACAATCTTAATGTAGCATCTTTGGCCAAAGGATATGACAACCTCGAACAAGGTGACAGAACAGAACCCTGAGGAACTTCGTTTTCTTGGGTATAATATTGCGATATGTTCTACCGACCCTTACACGGAAGAGTCGGACTACATGAAATTCGTAATGAAAGTCGGTAGATTACCACGGCGTCCTCACTCATGAAGGGTGGAAAGGATCTCGTAGCGCCATGTGGTGTCGTAGGTAATTCGGAGAAATGCCTCCTGTATGGCGCTCACAAGTCGCACCAGATGGACGGTGGTGGACATATGGGAGTGAAATCTAGACTGGTACCCTGACAGTAAGGCTCTCTCTTCCAGGAACCACACCAGTCGATGGTTCACCATCTTCTCTCGCAGCTTACATAGGGCATTTGAGAGGCCTGTAGCTGCTGACAAGTTTGGGATCCTTTCCAGCCTTGGGAACCGGTATCATGATCCACTCTCGCCATTGAGATGGAAACTGCCCATCAATCCATATACGATTGAAGAGGACCAACAATTACTTTATACTGGATTCGCACAGATGTTTTAACATTTGATTTTGTATGTTATACGGTCCGGGAGACGTATCCCTACACAGTGAAAGCGCACTGCGCAGTTCCCTTTCAGAGAATGGTACATTGTAGGACTCCAAAGCAGCAGTGGCAAAGGACAAGGGGTGAGCCTCTGCCTCCCGCTTCAGAGTCAGAAACGTAGGATCGTAACTCCCAGAACAGGATACATCATTGAAGTGCGATCCAATACGGTTGGCAATGGCGAGTTGGTCCGTGATGATGTCTCCGATGATGGAGACTCCGTGTGCCATCAATGATATCGGGAGTCCGGAGATCCGACGAAGCTTAGTCCACACTTGAGATGAAGGAGTATGTGTCGTCATAAACAACACATACTTTTCCCACGTCGTTTTATTACTCTCCCGAATCAGATATCGGGCTCTAGCACGCATCCTTTTGAAGGTGATAAGGTTGGCCATAGTGTTTTGCCTCCGATAGCATTTGAAAGCACGTCGACGATCTTTAAAGGCTGCTGCAATCTCGGCTGTCCACCAAGGGGCAAGTTTCCGGTGGGAGTTGCCGGATGAGGAAGGTATTGTTTCCTCAGCAGCAGCCGAAATACCATGCGTTATGTGAATCGTATGATCATAGACACTCTCAAAGGTATCTTCGGCAAAATCAGCACGTGCTGTGAAAGTTGTCCAATCAGCCCGACGGAGAAGCCATCGACTTGGTAATTCGATGGCTCTCTGGTTCGGAAGAGTAACGATAATCGGGAAATGGTCATTAATACAAAGGTCGTCGTGTACACCCCACTGTAGCAGGGGAACCAGCGCACGACAGCACAAGGTGATATCGACATTTGAATAAGTGCCGTGTGCAATAGAGAAGTGCGTAGGTTCCCCTGTGTTTAACAAATACAGCTCCAGCGCCTGATCGGTCTCTCAAAATCTCTCCCTCCATCACTAGTGGTAGCGGAGCCCTAGATGGTGTTGTGGGCATTAACATATCCCAGAAGGAGAAAAGGAGGGGGGGGAGCTGAGAGACTAGATCCACCAGCTGGTTTCAATCCAGTTGAGAATCAGGTGGAATGTACACGTTACATACTGTTGCCATTACTGGCGACGAAGTACGAACTGCAACTGCCTCTAGCTGAGTACGCAACGGCACCTCTTCACTAAAGAGGCTAGAGTGGACGAGAATGCAGACGCCACCGACGGCCACAGCTCCATCCACAGGGTCTTCAGAGAAGAGGTTGAAGTAACGCATTATTGTCTCACATTCAGGACGAAACCTGGATTCCTGAAGACAGACAATGGTTGCCGAAAACGAAGATATTAATTGACGTAACTCATTGAGATGACCAGAATAGCTATTACAGTTCCCTTGTAAGTAGAAGTGGGTCTTCTACTTACGCTTGACCGTTTGCCACCATTCCCCATCTCTAGTTGGATATGATGGGGCAGGAGAGCGCACCTCAATCTCCACATCTCGGTCCGAAGACGAAGAAAATGGAGCGGGCAGTCCCCTGTATGGCGCGAGGTCCTCGTCGGACTTCACGAGTCTCGCTCTTGGGGAAGAGCGAGAGCGGTGTCGAGGGACTTTCTCCCGGTCCGAAGACTGGGTGTCTGTCCCCGACATGTCCCGAAGAGATTTCTTTCTTGATCGGCGCTGACGTCTATTTGGGGAAGTAGATGGTCGCTTCCCCACAGACGCCAGTTCCTTACAAAACATGGCCGCTCCTGCTGACACCGCTCCACTGGTGGTGGTGGGAGTGAAATGGCCAGCAGATACCTGAGCAGCCCTGTCTCTAGGAGAGGAAGAGAAACGGCGCTGAACCGTTCCTCTCTCCTCCGCTGATGTATTTTCCTATTTGTAGGGGAGTTCCTCCATACGGACGAGTTTGGCTTCAACCGGCTTCCCTCCCTTGATGGTCGTGGGAGCGGGAAGGCCAGCAGAGACAGTAGCTACTCCGTCAGGAGGAGGGCGAGAGAGATGGCGACGAACCTTCTCTCTCATCTCCACTACTACTTTTGTCATATCGGGTGGACTGGAAGAAGGACCAGCCCTGGTCGGCAAACTCTTCTTTCCCCTGTTAACTGAGGAAGACATGTTAGCCGACCGGTTCGAAGAAGAAGAGGACTTCTCCGATTTCGCCGGTTTAGATGATATAACTGTCGCCTTCTTTTCCTTGCCCGCAGAAGGTTGTGGGACCTCCTTCGGGCAGACAATTTTCACTGGTACAGCGAGGGGTGATTTCAAATCTGCTGAATTACCGGACGTCGAGGGTACTACACTGGGAACTGTGACAGCAGGGGTGAATGAGGGCGTCGCTGCGGCCACAAACGTCACCCGAAATTCGGGGGCATTAATATCACGGTACCTCTTGCGAGCATCGTGATATGAAAGCCGATGCAATGTTCTGATTTCTTGGATTGTGGCTTCTTTACAGAACTCAGGGCACTGCTTCGATCGTGGAGAGTGGCTTCCTTGGCAGTTATACCAGGCCCAAAACAACTGTGAACATGAGGGAGGAGCCAGATTCACGCGCTCACCCGCGCCAGCCAATTGCATAGCGCGGCGTTGCCTAGTTAACTACGCAATCTGGGCTCGCTGTGCCGTACGAAATCCCTATTTCTCTCCGCGCACGAAAATCATTAATTAACCAATTATTTAGATGAACCTATGTTACAGAGCTAAACATTCTGAAGCTGACTGTGCAAACCCCATGACGATACGACCAGCCGTTCGGGAGATATCATCTGCTCTTTAGCTGAAGGGATAATTAGAGCGAAGAATGGTTAGGTGTTGAAATATTTAGTTTCGCTGGGGAAGATAACAGTGACAGCATGGCTGTATCAATTCAGTAGTGGAGCTTATAGAAGTTAGTGCTGTGAGCTGAAGTTTTGAACTCATAACAATGTTCCGTAGCAAGTCGAGTGGCAGTCGAACAGCGAGGCAAGAACAATATTTTTCAGGGTATACGGCCTTTTAAAGAATCTTTCGAATACAGAAGTACGTGAAAACACAAAATCTGATAACCTGTGTTGTTGTGTTGTCGGAAAATATGTTTTCTTTTTTAAAATTGAGTCGAATAACACTCACCTCTTCACAGTCTTACCTCACGAGGCATAGAGTACCCGGTTCTAACCCTAAGACCAGAACTAAATGTCTTGATTGAGCCGTGAATCGAATCTGGACATCATGGGTGACAGCAAGAGTTGTTGTTGTTGTTGTTGTTGTTGTTGTTGTTGATTATTATTGTTGTAGAGGCTTTGTGACATCGTGGTCATGTAGCCCCGTGTATTTGGGTGTGTGTGGAATTTATCTGATAACCTGTGACACTGTGATGTCTCTACTAGTGTGTATATTTGTAATTGAGGAAGGATTTGCGTAGGAAGCGGCCGTGGCCTTACGTTAGGTACCATCCCGGCATTTGCCTGGAGTAGAAGTGCGAATCCACAGAAGAACCACTTCCAGGATGGCTAAGGTAGGAATCCAAACCACATATTCCTAGGTTTGCATCACGAGGCTGAGTGTACCGTGTTACAGCCCTCAGTCCAGAATTACATTTGTTGGGAATCGTACCCAGGACTCCGCGGTGACAGCCAAGAATGGACAGCAATGTGCTAGCCAGTACACCACAAGGTGGTCTCCAATAAACAAAAACTGATCCCAAAAATTGTATTCTCTGTTTCTATTACCTTATAAAGGGCTACCGAGCAATGTTACTCAGAATGGCTTGGGGTGTAGATTACGTCATGTGATATAATAACGTTGTAATTGTTGTTTCATTTGAGGGGCTTGGACATATTCGTACTTTAGCCCCGTGTACTTGTCTGAAAATCTGGGTTACTGTGGTGTCTGTATTAGAGTGTGTGTATTATTATTATTCTGGTGAGGATTGGGAAGGAGGCGGCCGTGTCCTTAAGTTAGGAACCAACCCGGCATTTGCCCGGAGTATAAATGAGAAACCACTTTCAGGATGACTGAGGTAGGAATTTTACCTACATCTTCCCAGCTTTGCCTCAAGAGATTGAGCGAACCCTGTTCTAGCCCTCAGACTAAAATTAAATAGCTTGGCAGAGCCGGGAATCGAACCTGAAACTCCTGCGCGACAGCCAAGAATGCTGGTCGCTGGTGGTCACTTTCACGAATAACGTTTGTGTGGCATCTTATATCTGCCTCATATCACATTGTGTGCAATCCGTTTTGAGGATAGATATTCGTAGGATTAGGTCCCCCAGCTCGTACATGCGCTTGCATTCGGAGCGCTTTGTGTTCTGGGGGAAGGTCGTGTGTATACTGCGAGCGTAGAGCTGTGTCATCTCTGCCAGTCTCACTGTGGCAACAGCGCTCCGCTGGACGCACGCTAATGGGCGAGCCCATGTTCACAGTTGTTTTGGGTCTGGTATAGGACAAATCGGGGGAGGCGTACACCTCTCACCCTCATGTGTCCCCTTGTCACACTCTCTACACACGGCCTTGGCAGTTCACCTGGCAGAAACATGCCCGAATTTCTGGCATTGATAACATCACATAGGTGGAGGGATGTACGGTCGAACATCGCAGTGGTTCGATGTGACCTACATCTGCTTAGGTAAAACATCACCCTCAAAATGGAGAATAAAAGCGCCGGTATCGACGCTGTTCTCTCCAATCTTTCGGGTGATGCGCCCAATCTTGGTGACGCCTATCTTCCCCAGATTCCGCAACAATTCCGCATCGCTATTCAAAATGAATTTACGATGGAAAATAACTCCACGGACCTCATTCAGCGTTTCGTGTTTTGAGACCTTAACGGGAATTTCGCTGAAATGCGTGCATTCCAGCAACGTTTCGGTTTGCTGTCAGCTAATTGTATGCAGTAGGAGCTGTCCGTTCCGGAGCTTGGAAATCCCGTTTAGATCTCCAAATTTCCCCTCGAATTCCTCGGAAAAGATCATTGATTTCACCACTTTGAAATAATCCCCGTATGTCCTGATAGCTACCAGGTAGCGATGTGACTTGTCAACAGGGAAACGTGCATTGAAAGTTTTATCCCTGATCCGACACTCAAGAGACGGCTATTTAAGGGGGACACCCTCTGATGATTTATTGGGCCGCTTTCGCGTCATCCCAAAATCACCCTCCCCGAATACAACCTACTCCGAACGAGGGTCATCACTGTGGGCGCCACCCAGCCAAGGCAATACCTACCTGGCATAGCAGGTATTGCCCGGGGTCTCAGTGCGTTGAATAGGCACTTCCCCCTCGGCATGCACAGTGATATGTTTGGCGAAATTATTCGGCCGTGCAGGGACCTCCGTTGTGAGGCGGATACCACTGCAAGGGTACATGGCGAACCCACCTGACGGGATGGGGAATACCGTCCAGGCTTTCTGGCCAGATGGCCAAGTTGATGGCCCTTCCGCAGGCAGCATGACGTTTATTTCTAAGGGTCAAACCAAAAATGAGACCGGAAGTCGGAAAAGACCTTTTACAGGCAGGGGATACCGTAGATGAATTTTCTCTTCCCATCAACAGGGAGTCTTCAAAATCAAAGTCAGTCATGTCAGTCTGTCTTGTCGGCCCTATTAGTGTCCTCCTACGACAAGCAGAGCATACCGTGTGTGTATTCTAACCCGCAACCCACACGGGGGTGTACCTAAAAGGATGTCTGTCGCACCCAATGGGGATTATCCACACTCCAGTAATGCATATTATGACGATAAACGGTTCCATTGTTGTGGAATCGTGCTTCGTCCGTAAATAAGATGGTCGCTAGAAAAGCCGGATCAGTTTCCACAGAACGCCACCCGTGCTTCGAAATCATGACCATGCATCTCCAGGTGTAAGTGCAGAAGGTACGGGTGTGCATTATCCGCATAACAGACACTCGGCTGATGTTCGTCTCCTGTGCAATGGCCCATGTGGTAGTATGAGGGTGACGCCGGATATCGTCAAACACAACCTCTTCATTGTGAGCAGACGTCACGCGATGATCTCAAACCGGCCGTGTTTTTCCCAGGGATCCAGTATCTCCCAGGCGTCTTTCCACACTCCGAAATACCATGCCTGTCGGTCGTTGTCTATCCGGATAGAGTTCTTGGTACAGGCGATGCGCCTGGTATGCATTCTGTCGAGCTCCTCCATTAATATAACATATTCAGGCGCGGATTCAAGGGGGGGGGGGGGGTCACGGGGGTCGTGACCCCCTCCCCCCCCAAACGGAGAACAAATTTTTTACAAACTCAAAAAACCAAAACACAATAACCAGACAAATGAAACTTAACGAATTTTAACTGAAAAACAGGTTTCTTTTTCATTTTATTCAATACTGAAAATTTCTTTATTGCAATTATTATGTTCTGTTACAACTGTACTTATTTACTACTTCATACCTGTTATATAAAAACGAGTATTTATATAACAAAATCAACTCGTCTATTTTGTTTAGCAAACCTTGTGATTACTGAATCGTTGTTTATGGTGATGTCACGATGAATGTGCAGCAATGCAC
Organism: Meconema thalassinum; assembly: GCA_946902985.2. Classification (NCBI taxonomy): domain Eukaryota; kingdom Metazoa; phylum Arthropoda; class Insecta; order Orthoptera; family Tettigoniidae; genus Meconema; species Meconema thalassinum. The sequence continues at coordinate 2,005,585,529 of OX336388.2, forward strand.
GAATAGGAATTTGGGGCTTTTTTCGCACCAAAAATTTTTTCCGACGTCCAAACTGCAAGCTTGGTTGGCAATTTAATCTGTGACTTTCTCCCTTTGTCGGTACCAACCCGACTTGCCGAAACTGCAACGTACTTTGGTATTTTTCTCGAAGCTCGATGTAAAAGTCGCAAAACACGCCGTTGCAATTTGTACGAATATTTTAGGTGCGCTAAACGCATCAAATTTATATCCATGTAGCTTGCAAAAAATTGGTCTGGTTTTGTACGTTTGGTTATTTTGTGATTGCGTTTTTAGTGATACCATTTTGCTTAACTATTTCGATTCTCTGACCCCCCCCCCAAAGCCAAACTCTAGATCCGCGCCTGAACATATTCATATGCTCTTCGCTGAAATACATCTCGAGGCAGTGAATACGCTTCGTGTTGTGAATTACGTCGAAGGAGCGAGTTCGCGCAGCTACATACTGACTTGCCATCGCATGTTGTTTTCGTTCCAATGGGGCACACTTTGCCCTACCTGTGGTCTACGAAGCTTGAAACATGTACGACGTAGCTAACTGGTTGCCTGTGCCCTAGCCAGAGACAATCACCTCCTCATCCTTGTCCAATCCAGCACCTTAGCTTATGCAACGATACACACGGTATTCTTTTCTTTTTCTTTTTATTTCATCGCTTACCCTCCAAGCTCGGCTTTACCCTCGGACTTTGTGAGGGATCAGTCCTCTACCGTCGAATTCCAGGACAGTGCCTCGGAGATGAACACACCTTGACAGCAGATACAACTGGGGATGGTGACAAGCCAATCGCCTAAGTGACCACGAACTTGGGTCTAATGAAGGAAAGGGCAGCGAAGGGAGTGGGAAGAAAGATGCCGTGGTCCTGTCGAAAGGAACCATCCCAGCAATCGCCTGGAGGAGACGTGGGAAACCACGGAAAACCACTTCTAGGATGGCTGAGGCAGGAAGCGAACCTGCCTCTACTAAGTCTGTGTGCCCCACGAGGTTGGGTGAACCCCGTTCCAGGCCTCAGACCAGGAACAAAATTTCGTGGCAGAGCCGAGATTTGAACCCGGGCCTCCGCAGTGACATGGTCTTTTACAGAGCCAAATAAACAAATCGTGTCGCCTCCGTGGTGTAGTGGTCAGCGTGCATAAATGCCACCCCGTAGGTCTGAGGTTCGATACCCGGCTCTAACAAGAAATTTGACAAGTGGTATGAGGGCTGAAACGGGGTCTACTCAGCCTCGGGGAGAAGAGTAGAGTGGGTTCGATTACCACCTCAGCCATCTTCGAGTGGTTTTCCGTGGTTTCCCACTTCGTCTTCGGGCAAATGCTGGAAAGCTACAGTACCTAACCAAAGGCCACGACCGCCTCCTTCCCTCTTCCTTGCCTACCCCTCTCACTCTTCCCATCCCCTCATCAGGCCCCTGTTCACTTCGCAGGTGAGGCCGCCTGGGCGAATTGCTAGTCACACTCCCCAGTTGTATCCCCTGATTCAGAGCCTCAAGCTGCTGGACACCGTCCTTCGCTTAGTCCGTGGGAAAAGCCAACCCAGGAGGGTAAAAAGATAACGAAAAAAAAACAACTAATCAGTCTGTGAAAACGATTAAGTATATAACCTTGCCACTTGCCAGGCAACTCCAATCGCGCGCTTGCCATGTGAGCTACTGCGACATTTGACCTGCAGCGCGCACCTCCCGGTCTATACAATACCTGCTCTCGGTGTGTGCGTGCACCTCTTTTTTTTCAAGTGTGTGTTCTGCGTATCTCGGCTCGTTTAACGGGTTCATTCGAGGTACCCATACTGAATTAATAGTGGCGCTCACTATTCCTGCTGTCTTCTATCCCGTAAACACACATCTCGTTATATTACCCCGGTTTAGGGAGAGGGACCTATGTCTTTCAGAATTGTAGTACATGTGACAGAATGCATAAAACTGGATCACAAGGGGCCAGTGGACCGTTCGGTATGTAGGCCATAGAGTTTTGTAGACTACTATTACCTGAAGATACCGGTTGAGTTAGCCGTGCTCGTTACGGCGTGACTGCAGGCAGTCGCTCATATCCGGTAGGCGAGGAGGCTCGAAACCCTCCACCGGCAACCTTGAAGATGGTTTTCTGTAGTTTCCTATCTTCCTTCCAGGCAAATGCCGGGGTTAGTCGCCAACTATAGGCCACAGCCTCTACCTTCCAATTCCTCATCCTTACATTCACACTTTCCTCGCCAGACAACCACCACACGGGATGGTACTTGTAGCTCACCCCATGGGTGTCCGCATAGAAGTAGCTTAAAACTTGAGCGAGCCGAACATGTACTCGGACACTCCCGGCACTAAAAGCCATACGCCTAAAAAATATAATATTAGAACATGAAGATTATTGCGTAAATGTATTATTCAAACTTCAATCGCATAATTAGGACACGAGAAATAACAAGTATTTCCGTGAAGAAATGTGTAGCCCAGTTTCATTTATCCTGCTTATGTTAATTGCCTCTATCAACATACAAAATTCAGTTTGATTGCTGTAATAGATTCGTAGATATTGAGAACCGTTTAAATATATCGGATAGTCGACATGTTGTATTGTTATATCTGTAGGCCTTAGAGTTATGTACTATTACATGAAGATTATTGTGTAAGAGTATTATTCAAACTTCAATTGCATGATTAGGACACAAGAAATGGTAAAAACGAGATTTTAAAATTTTGCACAGCCTCCATCTTCTGGTTCTAAAAAAAATGAAATAAATTAGATGCCAGTGGATTAAAATTTGTATAAGCATATACCATACCAAGTTTCACTGTGCTCATCCTTTTCAATATTCGCATTTCGCGTCGCCGGCAGGTTGGATTTGTGATCACCAGGTTATGAAGGTTCCATAGGTGAACTTACGTTTATAGCCTCTACCAACACACAAAATGTCAGCTTGACTGCTGTCAGATTATCAGATTTTGTGATCCGTCTAAATATTTTGGATGCTCGCCATGTTGGATTGTAACATAAGTAGGCCATAGAGTTATTTACTATTAGATGACTATTATTGCGTAGGTTCATTATTCAAAAGTTGATTTCGATCGCATGATTGCGACACAAAAAATTAAAACTTAATTTTAAAAATTTGCACAGCTGCCATCTTGAGGTTATATAAACAATTTGACAAAAATATATGTCAGTGCAATGAAAAGTGTATAAAGAATTGCAGTACCAAGATTCACTGCGTTCGGATTTTTAACCCGCCAGAAAAGTCTATTTAAATGTTTCAAATTCGCATGGTCGCCAGGTTCGTTTTGTAGTTAACAGGTTTCTGAAAGACCCTTGAACGATTTTGTAGTAGTGCCTTTTATCACCGTACAACATTTCAGGTTGATATGAGTAATAGATTCGGAGATATAGAATGACAGTGAATATTTCGCACAGCCGCAACGTTGGATTGTTGAAACGTAATAAAATTTGTAGGGCACGGTCGGGGTCAGCCAGAATAGTACTATGACCTTACCGAATTTAATTGAAATCTATCCAGCCACGTAGATTTTATTAGTGGGGCGTGGGGGCTCACACACGGACGCACACACACGGACAAAAGGTGAACCATAAGCCTATTTTTTCATAAATAGAAATAGGCTAAAAGCGAGATTTTAAAATTTGACACTGTCGCCATCTCGTGGTTAAAAAAAACAATTAAGTTTGATTGCTCTCACAGATTAGTTGACATTGAGAATCATCTAAATATTTCGGATGGTCACCATATTGGATTTTTATATACTTTGTAGGCCATAGAGCTATGTACTATTAGATGATGATAATTGCGTAGGTTCATTGTTCAAACGTTGGTTTCGATCGCATGATTAGGACACAAGAAATTCAACCTTAATTTTAAAATTTCGCACAGCCGCCATCTTGAAGTTATGTAAACAATTGAGCTGAATAGGGTGTCAGTGCATTACAAGGTGCATACCATTTGATGTACCATGTGTGACGGCACTCGGATGGTTTAAATTCGAGAAAAGTCTATTTAAATACAAAAACTTCGCTTGACCCCCGTGTTCGTTTTGTAAAGAGGTTTTTGAGAGTCCCATCGTTACACTTCTATTAGTGCTTTTTTCCACCATACAAAACGTCAGGGTGATATCTGTAATAGTTTCGGAGATTTGGAATGCCGGTGAAATATTTCGCGCAATTGCCAAGTTGGATTGGTGAGATGTAATAAAATTTGAAGAGCACAGTCGGGGTTCGACAAAATAGTACTATGACCTTACCGAGTTTCGTTGAAATCGCTCCAGCAGTTTATATTTTATTAGGGAGAGGAGCGAGGCGACGGTCACATGCAAACACACACATACGAACACACACACGGACTCTATGTGATGTCATAGGCCTATCTTTCATAAATGTAAATAATAAAGGAAGCTTTCCAGTCGGTCAACACGACTGAATAGCTTTCATTATTAGAATTAAGCATCACTGAAAAATGGCTTCTTTCAATACTAAATGACAATAGGCCAACAAGTAACCGAAAAGCAGGAACGGGAGGTTAAATTTAGAAAAGAAATACTATTATTGGTCACAAAGGAGCTAAAGTTCCGCTTACACGTACCTTGATGCTCGGTACAGTTGGGAGTCGAGTTCCGACTGCAATGTTCCAGGGCTGTAACGTTCCACACGCTCGTACTGAGTTCCAAGTTACAGTTCCGGAACGATACCGCAAGCCAGCTCGGGGCCGCGGTATGGCGTACGTTACGTAACGTGGAACACAAGCGATACGTAACGCATTTCAGTTCTGTTCCGTGTCCCTGATGATTAGTTTAGTCGTTTATTAATGTTAAGTTTTGACCAATTGAGTAGCTACAATTGAGATTTGGTAAAGATGGCGGCAAAATAAACATGACACTGAGGTGCACTTTTCTAGTGCTACTTCTGTACAAAATGTCGTGTTTCAATTGATAGGGGGGAGCCGACATATAATAACACAGATACACAATGTTTCTTGAAAAAAAAGTCCCTTAATACTAGCCACGTACTTCTACTGGCAGTGATCTGTAAGAAAATCAGGCATTTTTAGTCTACTTTTGACATTTTGCAAAAATGAGGAAAAAGTAGACTTATGGCTACCTGTCTGTCTGTCTGGCTGGCTCTGTGTGTGTGTCTTCCCCCCTATCAACTCATAAACGGCTTCAGCAATCGAAACCATTTTTTAGTATGAGTAAAGATGAATACCGGAATATCTCAAGCCCATATTTGAAAATGATGTCAGTGCTACCAACTGCTGAAAGAAACGCACTAGAAATTTGAGCTCCATGTTGGATATCTTGCAAGGTATACATGGGAGCTATTCCAAAATTGGCACACAAGTAGATAATGCTATTTCTGTTTAATTTCCAGGAGGCCAAGCGTGACAATGTTGCCAAAATAATTTTAAGTTTTCTGATAGGTCAAGTTTTTAATTGCATATAACTTCTGCACTATCAATTGGATTTCAACCAAATTTTGTATGTAATATGTGGACATAAACAGATATGGCTGAGCGTATTCTTAAGAACCACCAGGGCTGCCAACTGTTAATAATTGCTCACTCTATTTTTTATCCAAATACCATATTATCAGAAAGTATGCAAGCCGACAGCTTTAAACTATGCACACGTTTAGTACCTTAAATTTTAGATTAATTTGGAGTAACTTATATAGTCAGTTCTACCAACATGATTCTAAGCCTGCTGATAGCACCAAATTTTAAATACATGTTACTCCTATACTATCAGTTGGATTTCAACCAAATTTCGCATGTGCTATGTGTACCATAACAGATATGACTATGCTTATTCTTAAGAGGAATCAGGGCTGCCAACTGTTAATAAATGCTGTCTATATATATTTTTCCCTAATATCAATAAATCAGAAAATATGCAAGCCAACAGTTCCATAATTTGCACACGTATAGCACCTGGCATTCTATATAAATTTGGAGTAATCAATATAAGACAGTGCTACCAACATGACTCTATGCCTGCAGATAGGTTCAATTTTAAAAAACATGTAACTTGTATACTAAAAATGGATTTCATCCATAATTGGCACAACAAGATATCATAATATTTCAGATCATTTCTGACCAGCACACGCATGACATTGTTGCCAAACATGCTTTTAAGCGTGCTGATAAATCCAGAGTCTATCTGCATGTAAAGTTCATTGGAATTCAACCAAATTGTGTATTCTGTACCTTAAGAGATGGGACGAAGATGTATATATTAAGTCGCCAGGCCTGCCAACAGTACTGCTCTATTAGGCTACATTATACCAGGTATATTTCGAACTAATTGGACATTTCGATATTAACAACTTAATTTCGTCATTATTCTAGATAGGTTCATATACACTAGTTTAATCATTGGTATGAAACTTAATTTTAGGAAAAGTAGGCTCTTTAGTTCGTCACGGAACTTCTTGTTAGGGTTTTAATATGTGTTTGAAATTTGTTGCAGATGATTATTTTATCATATTTTCATACATCATGTTACGGTATGTTGATTTAGGCGATCAATTTTCCATCCTTCTTTATGGTGCACCATATAAGGTTTAATACCAAGGGACTTTTTAGTGTTACGCTATACATTTATCTTGTGTCTTTGATATTTATCAATTCATTCATATCGGCTGATGTTGTTGTTTGAGTCTTCAGTCTTTTGACTGGTTTTATCCCGCTCTCCATGTCTCCCTGTCCTGAGCTAAGCGTTTCATCTCCACACAGCTACCACACCCCACATTCGTGGCAAACTGTTTAACATATTCTAATCTCGATCTACACCTACAGTTCTTGTCCTCGACCTTCCTTCCATAACTAAGTTTGCTATTCCTGAGTGTCTTAGTATGTGTCCTACCAACGTATCTCTTATCTTCATTAGCAGTCGCCAGAAACATCTCTCCTCTCCCACTCGCCTTAATAGCTCTTCGTTTGTAACCCTCTCTTCCCATCTGATCTTCATCATTCTCCTGTAACACCACATTTCAAACGCTTCAAATCTCCTCTTTTCTGCTGCACCAATAGTCCAATTTTCACTTCCATAGAGTGCCACGCTCGATGTCAACAGATTCCTTTTCTGTAGAAATGCCTTCCTTGCCTGAGCCAACCTACTTCTTATATCCTCTTTCCTCCAACCATCACTGGTTATTTTGCTTCCTAAGTAACAGAAGTCTTCTGAGATTCGGAGATATAGAATGCCAGTGAAATATATATTGAATTATTCAAACGTAATAAAATTTGTTGGGCACGGTCGGGGTCGACCTGAATAGTACTACAGTATGACCTTACCGAATTTAATAGAAATCTATCCAGCCACTTAGATTTTATTAGTGGGGGATGGGGGCACACACACGGACACACACGGACAAAAGGTGATCTCATAAGCCTATTTTTTCATAAATAGAAATAGGCAAAAAACGAGATTTTAAAATCTGACACTAGCGCCATCTCGTGGTTAAGAAAACAATTAAGTTTGATTGCTGTCAGAGATTAGTTGACATTGAGCATCGTCTAAATATTTCGGATGGACACCATATTGGATTTATATATACATTGTAGGCCATAGAGCTATGTACTATTAGATGATGATTATTGCCTAGGTGCATTGTTCAAACGTTGGTTTCGATCGCATGATTAGGACACAAGAAATTAAACCTTAATTTTAAAATTTCGCACAGCCGCCATCTTGAAGTTATGTAAACAATTGAGCTGAATAGGATGTCAGTGCATTACAAGGTGTATACTATTTGCTGTACCATGTGTGACGGTGCTTGGATGGTTTAAATGCGAGAGAAGTCTATTTAAATACAACAACTTCGCTTGGCCACCATGTTCGTTTTGTAAAGAGATTCTTGAGAGTCCCATCGTTACACTTCTATTAGTGCTTGTTTTTTCACCATACAAAACGTCTGTAATAGTTTCGGAGATATGGATTGCCGGTGAAATATTTCGCACAGTTGCCATATTAGTTTGGTGTGAAGTAATAAAATTTGAAGAGCACAGTCGGGTCGGACAAAATAGTACTATGACCTCACCGAGTTTCGTTGAAATAGCTCCAGCAGTTTAGATTTTATTAGGGAGGGGAGCGAGGCGACGGACACATGCAAACACACACATACGTACACACACATGGACTAGGCTATATGTGATGTCATAGGTCTATCTTTCATAAATGTAGAAAATAAAGGAAGCTTTTCAGTCGGTCAACACGACTGAATAGCTTTCATTATTAGAATTAAGCATCACTGAAAAATGGCTTCTATCACTACTAAATGAAAATAGGCCAACAAGTAAACGAAAAGCAAGAACGGGGGGTTTAATTTAGAAAAGAAATACTATTATTGGTCACAAAGGAGCTTAAGTTCCGCTAACACGTACCTTAATGCTCGGTACAGTTGGGAGTCGAGTTCCGACTGTAACGTTCCAGGGCTGTAACGTTCCACACGCTCGTACCGAGTTCCGAGTTTCAGTTACGGAACTATACCACAAGCCAGCTCGGGGCCGCGGTATGGCTTAAGTTACGTAACGTGGAACACAGCGGTACGTAACGCATTTCAGTTCTGTTCCGTGTCCCTGATGATTAGTTTAGTCGTTTATTAATGTTACGTTTTGACCAATTGAGTAGCCACAATTGAGATTTGGTAAAGATGGCGGCAAAATGAACATGACACTGAGGTGCCCGTTTCTAGTGCTACCTCTGTACAAAATGTTGTGTTTCAATTGAAAGGGGGGAGCAGACATATACACACACAGACACATAATGTTTCTTGAAAAAAGTCCCTTAATATTTGGCACGTTCTTCTACTGGCAGTGATCTGTAAGAAAATGAGGCATTTTTAGAGCTTTAATAAGTGCTTGAAATTTGTTGCAAATTATTATTTTATCATATTTTCATACATTATGTTACGGTATGTTGATTTAGGCGTTCAATTTTCCATCCTTCTTTATGGTGCACCATATAAGGTTTAATACCAAGGGACTTTTTAGTGTTACGCTATAGATTTATCTAGTGTCTTTGATATTTATCAATTCATTCATATCGGCTGATGATGTTGTTTGAGTCTTCAGTCTTTTGACTGGTTTTATCCCGCTCTCCATGCCTCCCTGTCCTGAGCTAGGCGTTTCATCTCTACATAGCTACCACACCCTACATTCGAGGCAAACTAACATATTCTAATCTCGGTCTACCCCTACAGTTCTTGTCCTCGACCCTTCCTTCCATAACTAAGTTTGCTATTCCTGGGTGTCTTAGTAAGTGTCCTACCAACCTATCTCTTCTCTTCATTAGCAGTCGCCAGAAACATCTCTTCTCTCCCACTCTTCTTAATACCTCTTCGTTTGTAACCCTATCTACCCATCTGATCTTCATCATTCTCCTGTAACACCACATTTCAAACGCTTATAATGTCCTCTTTTCTGCTACACCAATAGTCCAATTTTCACTTCCATAGAGTGCCACGGTCGATGTCAACGGATTCCTTTTATGTAGAAATGCCTTCCTTGCCTGAGCCAACCTACTTCTTATATCCTCTTTCCTCCAACCATCACTGGTTATTTTGCTTCCTAAGTAACAGAAGTCTTCTGAGATTCGGAGATATAGAATGCCAGTGAAATATATATTGAATTATTCAAACGTAATAAAATTTGTTGGGCACGGTCGGGGTCGACCTGAATAGTACTACAGTATGACCTTACCGAATTTAATAGAAATCTATCCAGCCACTTAGATTTTATAAGTGGGGGGTGGGGGCACACACACGGACACACACGGACAAAAGGTGATCTCATAAGCCTATGTTTTTTCATAAATAGAAATAGGCAAAAACGAGATTTTGAAATCTGACACTAGCGCCATCTCGTGGTTAAGAAAACAATTAAGTTTGATTGCTGTCAGAGATTAGTTGACATCGAGCATCGTTTAAATATTTCGGATGGTCACCATATTGGATTTATATATACATTGTAGGCCATAGAGCTATGTACTATTAGATGATGATTATTGCCTAGGTGCATTGTTCAAACGTTGGTTTCGATCGCATGATTAGGACACAAGAAATTAAACCTTAATTTTAAAATTTCGCACAGTCGCCATCTTGAAGTTATGTAAACAATTGAGCTGAATAGGATGTCAGTGCATTAAAAGGTGTATACCATTTGCTGTACCATGTGTGACGGTGCTCGGATGGTTTAAATGCGAGAGAAGTCTATTTAAATTCAACAACTTCGCTTGGTCACCATGTTCGTTTTGTAAAGAGATTTTTGAGAGTCCCTTCGTTACACTTCTATTAGTGCTTTTTTTCACCATACAAAACGTCTGTAATAGTTTCGAAGATATGGATTACCGGTGAAATATTTCGCACAGTTGCCGTGTTAGTTTGGAGTGATGTAATAAAATTTGAAGAGCACAGTCGGGTCGGACAAAATAGTACTTTGACCTTACCGAGTTTCATTGAAATCGCTCCAGCAGTTTAGATTTTATTAGGGAGGGGAGCGAGGCGACGGACACATGCAAACACACACATACGTACACACACATGGACTATATGTGATATCATAGGCCTATCTTTCATAAATGTAGAAAATAAAGGAAGCTTTTCAGTCGGTCAACACGACTGAATAGCTTTCATTATTAGAATTAAGCATCACTTAAAAATGGCTTCTATCACTACTAAATGAAAATAGGCCAACAAGTAAACGAAAAGCAAGAACGGGGGGTTTAATTTAGAAAAGAAATAATATTATTGGTCACAAAGGAGCTAAAGTTCCGCTAACACGTACCTTGATGCTCGGTACAGTTGGGAGTCGAGTTCCGACTGTAACGTTCCAGGCATGTAACGTTCCACACGCTCGTACCGAGTTCCAAGTTTCAGTTACGGAACTATACCACAAGCCAGCTCGGGGCCGCGGTATGGCATACGTTACGTAACGTGGAACACAGCGGTACGTAAAGCATTTCAGTTCTGTTCCGTGTCCCTGATGATTAGTTTAGTCGTTTATTAATGTTACGTTTTTACCAATTGAGTAGCCACAATTGAGATTTGGTAAAGATGACGGCAAAATAAACATGACACTGAGGTGCCCGTTTCTAGTGCTACCTCTGTACAAAATTTTGTGTTTCAATTGAAAGGGAGGAGTAGACATATACACACACAGACACATAATGTTTCTTGAAAAAAATCCCTTAATATTAGCCACGTTCTTCTACTGGCAGTGATCTGTAAGAAAATCAGGCATTTTTAGAGTTTTAATAAGTGTTTGAAATTTGTTGCAAATTATTATTTTATCATATTTTCATACATCATGTTACGGTATGTTGATTTAGGCGTTTAAATTTCCATCCTTCTTTATGGTGCACCATATAAGGTTTAATACCAAGGGACTTTTTAGTGTTACGCTATGCAATTATCTTGTGTCTTTGATATTTATCAATTCATTCATATCGTCTGATGTTGTTGTTTGCGTCTTCAGTGTTTTGACTGGTTTTATCCCGCTCTCCGTGCCTCCCTGTCCTGAGCTAAGCGTTTCAACTCTACATAGCTACCACACCCTACATTCGAGGCAAACTGTTTAACATATTCTAATCTCGGTCTACCCCTACAGTTCCTGTCCTCGACCCTTCCTTCCATGACTAAGTTTGCTATTCCTGGGTGTCTTAGTATGTGTCCTACCAACCTATCTCTTCTCTTCATTAGCAGTCGCCAGAAACATCTCTCCTCTCCCACTCGTCTTAATACTTCTTCGTTTGTAACCCTCTCTTCCCATCTGATCTTCATCATTCTCCTGTAACACCACATTTCAAACGCTTCAAATCTCCTCTTTTCTGCTGCATCAATAGTCCAATTTTCACTTCCATTGAGTGCCACGCTCCATGTCAACAGATTCCTTTTATGTAGAAATGCCTTCCTTGCCTGAGCCAACCTAATTTTTATATTCTCTTTCCTCCATCAATCACTTGTTATTTTGCTTCCTAAGTAACAGAAGTCTTCTGAGATTCGGAGATATAAAATGCCAGTGAAATATATCGCACAACCGCCATGTTGGATTATTAGAACGTAATAAAATTTGTAGGGCACGGTCGGGGTCGGCCTGAATAGTACTATGACCTTACCGAATTTAATTGAAATCCATCCAGCCACTTAGATTTTATTAGTGGGGCGTGGGGGCACACACACGGACACACACGGACAAAAGGTGATCTCATAAGCCTATTTTTTCATAAATAGAAATAGGCTAAAAACGAGATTTTAAAATTTGACACAGGCTCCATCTCGTGGTTAAGAAAACAATTAAGTTTGATTGCTGTCACAGATTAGTTGACATTGAGAATTGTCTAAATATTTCGGATGGTCACCATATTGGATTTTTATATACATGGTAGGCCATAGAGCTATGCACTATTAGATGATGATAATTGCGTAGGTTCATTGTTCAAACGTTGGTTTCGATCGCATGATTAGGACACAGGAAATTAAACCTTAATTTTAAAATTTCGCACAGCCTACATCTTGATGTTATGTAAACAATTGAGCTGAATAGGATGTCAGTGTACTACAAGGTGTATACCATTTGCTGTACCATGTGTGACGGCGCTCGGTTGGTTTAAATGCGAGAAAAGTCTATTTAAATACAACAACTTCGCTTGGCCGCCATGTTCGTTTTGTAAAGAGGTTTTTGAGAGTCCCTTAGTTACAATTATATTAGTGCTTTTTTCCACCATACAAAACGTCAGGGTGATATCTGTAATAGTTTTGGGAGATTTGGAATGCCGGTGAAATATTTCGCGCAATTGCCAAGTTGGATTGGTGAGATGTAATAAAATTTGAAGAGCACAGTCGGGTCGGACGAAATGGTACAATGACCTTACCGAGTTTCGTTGAAATCGATCTAGCAGTTTATATTTTATTAGGGAGGGGAGCGAGGCGACGGACACATGCAAACACACACATACGTACACACACATGGACTATATGTGATATCATAGGCCTATCTTTCATAAATGTACATAGTAAAGGAAGCTTTTCAGTCGGTCAACACGACTGAATAGCTTTCATTATTAGAATTAAGCATCACTGAAAAATGGCTTCTATCACTACTAAATGAATATAGGCCAACAAGTAAACGAAAAGCAAGAACGGGAGGTTTAATTTAGAAGAGAAATACTATTATTGGTCACAAAGGAGCTAAAGTTCCGCCAACTCGTACCTTGATGCTCGGTATAGTTAGGAGGCGAGTTCCGACTGTACCGTTCCATACGTAACGTTCCGCTAACACGTACCTTGATGTTCGGTACAGTTGGGAGTCGAGTTCCGACTGTACCGTTCCAGGGCTGTAACGTTCCACTTGCTCGTACCGAGTTCCAAGTTACAGTTACGGAACGATACCGCAAGCCAGCTCGGGGCCGCGGTACGGCATACACAGCGGTACGTAACGCATTTCAGTTCTGTTCCGTGTCCCTAATGATTTGTTTAGTCGTTTATTAATGTTAAGTTTTGACCAATTGAGTAGCCACAATTGAGATTTGGTAAAGATGGCGGCAAAATAAACATGACACTGAGGTGCCCTTTTCTAGTGCTACCTCTGGACAAAATTTCGTGTTTCAATTGAAAGTGGGGAGCACACATATACACACACACAGACACACAATGTTTCTTGAAAAAAGTCCCTTACTAGCCACGTTCTTACACTGGCAGTGGTCTGTACGAAAATCAGGCATTTTTAGAGCTTTAATATGTGTTTGAAATTTGTTGCAAATGATTATTTTATCATATTTTCATACATCATGTTACGGTATGTTGATTTAGGCGATCAATTTTCCATCCTTCTTTATGGTGCACCATATAATGTTTAATACCAAGGGACTTTTTAGTGTTTCGATATACATTTATCTTGTGTCTTTGATATTTATCAACTCATTCATATCGGCTGATGTTGTTGTTTGAGTCTTCAGTCTTTTGACTGGTTTTATCCCGCTCTCCATGCCTCCCTGTCCTGAGCTAGGCGTTTCATCTCTACATAGCTACCACACCCTACATTCGAGGCAAACTAACATATTCTAATCTCGGTCTACCCCTACAGTTCTTGTCCTCGACCCTTCCTTCCATAACTAAGTTTGCTCTTCCTGGGTGTCTTAGTAAGTGTCCTACCAACCTATCTCTTCTCTCCATTAGCAGTCGCCAGACACATCTCTCCTCTCCCTCTCGTCTTAATACCTCTTTGTTTGTAACCCTATCTACCCATCTGATCTTCATCATTCTCATGTAACACCACATTTCAAACGCTTCAAATCTCCTCTTTTCTGCTGCACCATAAGTCCAATTTTCACTTCCATAGAGCCCACGCTCGATGCCAACAGATTTCTTTTCAGTAGAAACGCTTTTCTTGCCTGATCCAACCTACTTTTTATATCCCCTTTCGTCCGTCCATTACTGGTTATTTTGCTTCCTAATTAACAGAAGTCTTCTGAGATTCGGAGATATACAGTAGAATGCCAGTGAAATATTTCGCACAGCCGCCATGTTGGATTTTTGAAACGTAATAAAATTTGTAGGGCACGGATGGGGTCGGCCAGAATAGTACTATGACCTTACCGAATTTAATTGAAATCTATCCAGCCACTTAGATTTTATTAGTGGGGGGGGGGGGGGCACACACACGGACGTACATACACGGATGAAAGGTGATCCCATAAGCCTATTTTTTTCATAAATAGAAATAGGCTAAAAGCGAGATTTTAAAATTTGACTATGGCGCCATTTAGTGGTTAAAAAAACAATTAAGTTTGATAGCTGTCACAGATTAGTTGACATTGAGAATCGTCTAAATATTTCCGATGGCCACCATATTGGATTTTTATATACTTTGTAGGCCATAGAGCTATGTACTATTAGATGATTATTGCGTAGGTCCATTGTTCAAACGTTGGTTTCGATCGCATGATTAGGACACAAGAAATTAAACCTTAATTTTAAAATTTCGCACAGCCGCCATCTTCATGTTATGTAAACAATTCAGCTGAATAGGATGTCAGTGCATTACAAGGTGTATACCATTTGCTGTACCATGTGTGACGGCGCTCGTTTGGTTTAAATGCGAGAAAAGGCTATTTAAATACAACAACTTCGCTTGGCCGCCATTGTGGAGAAAGTGAACTAAAGCTCTTTCGAGCAATCTACTTCCTGTAGAAAATAGACAGTGTTTTGATTTAGAAAATAGACAGTGTTTTGATTTACATAGTTTTGATTTTGTTATCTTTGAGTGTAGTGTCTTTGGAATGTCTTTGGATGCGATGTTGAGTTGTGTTAATAAAATATTGATTACTGTATATTAAAATTATTTGGTATGGTATATAACTGGCGACCGTGACAGGACTACTGGCAATCTCAACATCAAATAAAACAGAACAACGATGACCGAACGTCGAGTATTACGCGGCGTATTTACACGTGAGGTAAACAAGCTTGAAGAACTGTTGGCGCTTGCTGATGGTGACCACGTGGAGATTCGTAGCAGATATGCTTCACTTGTGAAACGCTACGAGAAGTTAAAACGTCTGGATGATGAAGTTTACAATGAGCTGCTGCTAAAGGAAGACCTTGAAGACATCGTGCTTGAAACAGAGATCAACAATTGCAGTCAGTACGACTTGAAATATTTTAAGGATAGGGAAAAGGTGCAGGCCTTACAAGTTGGAGATCAAGCCGTTTCTGAAGCTAAAATGAGTAACTGTTCGCGTACTTCTAATCAGAGACTACTAAGACTACCAAAACTAGAACTGAAAAAAATTGACGGAAACGTGAAGTGCTGGATTGGGTTTTGGGCGCAATTTACTAAAATACATGAAGATAGCAGCCTTAAAGATGAAGATAAATTTGTTTATTTGATTCAGTGTATGGAACCTGGTTCGTGTGCTCAGAAGTTGGTAGAAAACTTTCCTCCTTCAAAGGAAAACTACAAAAAGGCTATAGAATTGTTGAAGTCTAGGTATGGGAAGGATGAGTTGCTCATTGAGTACTATGTTAGGGAACTTTTATCCTTGGTGTTAAAGAAGGATAGTTTATGATCCATAGCCCAACTGTATGACAGTCTGGAGGGACAGTTGAGAGCACTTGATTCCTTGGGAGTAACAAAGGAGAAATATGCTGCAATGTTATTTCCACTAGTAGAGAGTGCCTTGGCAGAGGTTATGTTTAGAACTTGGGACAGGTATCGTGTATCAAAAGAAACTTCGACCAAGGAACCTGACTGTTGCTTGAGTGAATTGTTAGCCTTCTTAAAGACTGAGGCAGAAGGTGAAGAACGGCTTAAGCTATGACATAGTTCTTTTGAAGTTAACGAGTGGACGGATCGAGTTAAGAAAGATGATAGGACCAAGACTAAGACTAGGGACATACCTTCAGCGGCTTCTTTAATTTCAATAGAGGATGTTTCAGTTAGTAAGGGAAACAGAAATAAGAAAGATACGGCTTGTATATTCTGTGGCAGAATCTCACATCTTTCTCAAGACTGTGCTGTAGCTATTGATTATTCTCAAGAAGAACGCCAAGTAACGTTAAAGAAAAAGGGAGCTTGTTTTAGGTGTCTACGACCGGGACATGTCAGTGTTAAGTGTAAGATGTTTGTGAAGTGCCCATTTTGCAAGGGGAACATTACGCTTTGATGTGTGCGAAAACAGACTCAGATGAACCAAAAGGTAATTCAGTTCCAAAAACAGTTAGCATGATGGCAGATAGTAATAAAGGACATGTGACCTATCTGCAGACTTTAGTTGCTAGAGTAGTTGTTGGTGGATCCACGCACAGAGTAAGAGTTCTGTGTGACAGTGGATCGCAGAGAAGCTACATAAAGAAATCTTGTGCTAAGAAATTAGAGTTGGAACAAACTGGAAAGGTAACACTAAGTCAAGAATTATTTGGAGGTAGGAAAACAGCACCTGTTTGTTTCGAGTCCTATCAAATAACTTTGCTGGGTATGAACGAGGAAAACAGATGTGAGGTTGCAGTGTTAGGCTCTGATAGTATCTGTGGAGGTGCTCCCCTAGTTGATGCTGACTTGTTTAATTTACTGAGGGACAAGGGAGTTGAACTTAGTGATGTTGGCCAAGATAATTGTGGCAACAGTACTGACATTCAGGTATTGTTAGGAGCTGACGTGTGGGCTCAGATAATCACGCCAGACTTTCTACATGTAAACAAGAGTCTAGTAGCTGTGAGAACTTGTTTAGGGTGGACACTTATGGGCTCTTCTGAGATCACTTCAACTACTGCCTCGTCTTACACTCTACTTACTTTAACTCAATCAACAAGAGTGACGGATTTGTGGGAAATTGAGACTTTGGGTATAAAAGATCCTGGCGAACAGATTAAAAAAGGAAGAAAGGGAACAAGAAGTTCAGATGTTCTTCGATAGGACTGTGAAGAGAGAAGAGGAATCTGGGCGCTACATTGTCAAACTACCCTGGATTGATGGTTGTACTTCTCTGGAAACGAATCGTGAAATTTCTCAGAAACGATTATTGAACACTTCAAGAAAGTTACGAGGGATGCAGAAATTTCAGGATTATGATGAGGTGTTACAGGAATGGGTAAAG
This sequence comes from Meconema thalassinum, assembly GCA_946902985.2. Lineage (NCBI taxonomy): Eukaryota > Metazoa > Arthropoda > Insecta > Orthoptera > Tettigoniidae > Meconema > Meconema thalassinum. The sequence goes on from OX336388.2 coordinate 2,005,603,132, forward strand.
AAAGGGATTATCGAAGGTGTTGAAAACGAGGTTTTGGATAGACCTACACATTATTTGCCTCATAGAGCTGTGCTGAAAGATGGTGGCACTACAAAGATAAGGCCGGTGTTCGATGCTTCCAACAAAGACAGAAATGGTCATTCCTTGAATGATTGCCTCGAGCGCGGACCCAACCTCATCGACCTTGTTCCATCAGTGCTGACCAATTTTCGAACCTATCCTATAGGTCTAATAGCTGATATAGAGAAGGCATTCCTGCAGATTTTAATTGATCCTGAAGACAGGGATATGCTCCGTTTTCTCTGGTGGGATAATGATAAGATTACCACTTTTCGACATTGCCGGGTGGTTTTAGGTGTTTGTTCCAGTTCCTTCCTATTGGTTTCTGTACTGAACAACCTTCTGGAAGAGCCCCCAACTCATTTGAAGGAAGTAGCTACAAAAATGAAACCTGCATTTTATGTGGACAACTGTCTTACTGGAGTCGCTTCAAAGGAAGAAATTGGACCCTTTATTTTAAAGGCACAAGAATTGATGTTATCCGCAGGTTTCAATTTGAGGGGACGGGTGAATTCCTTTGATTGTGGTGTTGGTAAAACTGAGAATGTCTTAGGACTTCGTTGGTATTGCGACGTAGATGAACTTGGATGTAACTTCAGCCCGACTACCGGTTTAGTAACCCGAAGAGTGATACTATCCAGCGTGCAAAAAATATTTGATCCGATTGGATTTTCAGCCCCAGTAACTCTGATTCCCAAGCTCATTCTGCAGAAGACATGGCAAAAAATATAGGATGGGATGAGGTTTTACCAGGAGACATTTGTGAGGAATTCTGTCGATGGACTCAGCAGTTGCAATACCTACATGACTGTCGGATACCTAGAAGGATTTTCCTGAATGACAACAGCACTTTGAATGTATTTGTGGACGCTAGCAAAAGAGCGTTTGGTTGTTGCATATTTCTGAGAACGGAAGAAGAAGGTAAGATCAAACTGAGTCTTCTGATGGCTAAATCTAGAGTGGCGCCTCTCAAAGAACTGACACTACCCCGCCTTGAACTGATGGGAGCGCTCCTTGGAGTTAGAATGTCTCGGTTGAGCCTTCGATGCCTACACCGGAATGACATACACACAGTGTTTTGGTCCGATTCAACAGTAGTCTTGGCTTGGATTGCTAATAAAGGGCTTTGGTCGGTGTTCGTAGAGAATCGGGTAAAGGAAATTCATGAGTACAGTAAGGCTAGTTCATGGAGACTCATACCGGGCAGCCTCAATCCTGCAGATCTCCTGTCTAGAGGGTGTTCACCAACACAACTTAGGAGATCCAGATGGTGGGAGGGTCCGTCTTGGCTTAAATGTAAAGAAGAAGAATTGGTATTTAATCGTCTTGAACCATTGTTGGAAGAAGTCAACAGGGAAAGGAGGAAAACAGTTGTAGCTGCTAAGAACACTGTTGTGGAAACTATTTTACTGCAATTAAGTTCACGATTCTCTGGATACATCAAAATCGTTAGGACCATTGCTTGGATTTTGAGATTGAAACAAAGGAATCGTAGAGACCACGTATCAATGGAAATTGATAGCGAAGAGTTTCTCAATGCAGAGAAGAAACTGTACTTCCTTATCCAGAAGGAAACGCTTTATGAAGAAGAGAGAAAAGAACAATTGAAGAATCTGGAGGTGTTCACAGACGATGAAGGAATTCTACACATGAAGTCAAGAGTCGTTGATTCTGACGACACTCCTGAGTATACCTATCCAGTTGTACTTCCATCAAAACATGTGATGGTTGAAAGAATGATTGAACAATTTCATCGATTCCATAACCATGCTGGGACGCACACACTGCTTGTTTTGTTGCGCCAAAGGGTTTGGATAATTAGAGGAAGAAGGACGGTGGCAGCAGTTGTTCGGAAATGGGTGATCTGTCGTCGTAACTCTGCTAAGGGTTTTGAGGTACCTTTTCCTCCGTTGCCACAGGATCGAATCAAGGCATCGAGTGTTTTCCAGATCACGGGCACAGACTTGGCCGGCCCTGTGTTTCTACGAGGAGGAGAAAAGGGATGGATTGTGATATTCACTTGTGCAGTTTATCGGGCTCTGCATCTGGAATTGATCAGTTCACTTAGTACAGGAGTGTATATCCAAGCACTACGCCGATTTGTGGCAAGAAGAGGAAGAGTGAATACCATGTATTCGGACAATGGGACGAATTTCACCAGACTTCGCAGAACCATGGAGCAATTGGATTGGACTGAAATAGAGAGGATGTGCAGCCTTCTGAAGATTAAATGGAAGCTGAACCCTCCCACTGCAGCCTGGTGGGGAGGATTCTGGGAAAGGTTGATTAAGATTCTAAAGGATTTGCTTCGCCGTAATCTGGGTAAAGCTTGCCTAAATTATGAGGAAATGTGTACTCTTCTGTGCGATTGTGAGAACCTGATGAACAATCGACCTTTGACTTATCTTTCTGAAGAAGATGAACTCAAGCCACTCAGACCCTCCATGTTCCTACAGAGCCTAGAGGGTAATGATGTAACCGACTTAGACCAAATTCAAACCAGCAGTTTAAACGACAGATGGCGTTATCTACAAGCTGTTCGGGAGAGCCTGAGAAATCGCTTCAAAAAAGAATACCTGGGATTTCTCCGATCACGGAGCAAAAAGCAACAGGGATCCATACAAGTAGGAGACATAGTACTGGTGGAGAGCGACAACAAGAAACGTATCAACTGGCCCTTAGGGAGAGTGGTGGAGCTGTTACCTGGAAGAGACAATGTGACTCGTCTGGTTAAAATTAAGACAGCAACTGGCATTCTACTTCGTCCAGTACAGCGACTTTATTCGTTAGAGATAAACTGTCTTAACAAAGGTGATTCTATCAACACTTCACAACACCGACTAAGTGAGCCGGTCCTTAATGAAGATATTCCCTGCAGTAACTCAGGAACTGAAAAGGAGAGTGAATTCAAGACTCGTTGTGGTAGAACTGTTAGGCAACTCAAGAAACTAGACTTATAGTGGTTCACATTCCTGAGCTCAATGTTCAACTATAATTTTAGAATGTTTAGGCCTAATTCAGTTTATGAGTGTGTGTTGCAAAACTACCTTTTGCAAGGTGGGAGAATGTGGAGAAAGTGAACTAAAGCTCTTTCGAGCAATCTACTTCCTGTAGAAAATAGACAGTGTTTTGATTTAGAAAATAGACAGTGTTTTGATTTACATAATTTTGATTTTGTTATATTTTAGTGTAGTGTCTTTGGAATGTCTTTGGATGCGATGTTGAGTTGTGTTAATAAAATATTGATTACTGTGTATTAAAATGATTTGGTATTGTATAGCCATGTTCGTTTTGTAAAGAGGTTTTTGAGAGTCCCATCGTTTCACTTCTATTAGTGCTTTTTTCCTTCATACAAAACGTCAGGATGATATTTGTAATAGTTTCGGAGATATGGAATGCCGGTGAAATATTTCGCACAGTTGCCATGTTGGATTGGTGAGATGTAATAAAATTTGAAGAGCACAGTTGGAGTTGGACAAAATAGTACTATGACCATACCGAGTTTCGATGAAATCGCTCCAGCAGTTTAGATTTTATTAGGGAGGGGAGCGAGGCGACGGACAAATGCAAACACACACATATGTACACACACACGGACTATATGTGATGTCATAGGTCTATCTTTCATAAATGTAAATAATAAAGGAAGCTTTTCAGTCAGTCAACACGACAGAATAGCCTTCATTATTAGAATTAAGCATCACTGAAAAATGGCTTCTATCACTACTAAATGAAAATAGGCTAACAAGTAAACGAAAAGCAAGAACAGGAGGTTTAATTTAGAAAAGAAATACTATTATTGGTCACAAAGGAGCTAAAGTTTGCTGTGTAGGTTACACTCTGCCTTATATGGCAACACCGCGAGAAGGTGAGTTGGATTCCCATCTAAGCCATCTTAGATTGGTTTTCCGTGGTTTCCCATTTCTACTCCAGGAAAATGCGTGGATAGTTCCTAAGTCAAGGCCACGGCCTACTCCTTCCCAAGCCATGCCATCATTACAAATACACACGTTACTACAGACATCACAATTACAAAGTTTAGACCTATCAGACAAATTCCATAAAAACCTCAACTACATGGACCGATGAACAATAACCTATGTTCCAAACCTCTATATGGAGCAACAATAAATATTTCGAATCAATGGGATCCATCGTATTGTTTTCAGGAAACATATTTCTAACGTAGGCTACAGTATGACCGCGATCGAAACGAGCAAGGTGCCTTGCCCTGTCTGATGCGGCACGCACTCAGACTGAAATCAGTATTTTTATTTGTATTTTTATTGATATTTCAAGAAGTAATTATCCTATGTTTGAATAAATAATTTGCCTGGAATTGCATATGGTATCGTTCAAACTGGGATAGTTGTTGACGCAGAAAAAAGGATCTTTTCATCAGGGTTCTAGGTAGGACAGTAGATACTGAAAAATATCCTTAGGCTAGATAGAGTATTTCGATATCATGAAAGAAATGCCCCTAGGTTAGATAACAGGTATGTAATTGATGTAGTTGTTGTGTAATTAGGCTAGTATGTGACAGTTTGTAACAACCAGCGTAACAGTGTAATAAACGCAGTGTTACAATTGCCGTGGTAACTAAATAGACTGTGTAATAGCCGTAACAGTCTACGTAAAAATTCGGTGTAATAGCCATAATGGTTTTAATAGCTAATGGACAGTAGTTCCGGTAACAGTCCTGTAATAGTCTGTAGGCCTACATACATTTTGGGAAATGCTGCTGTACTGTTACAGGCTCTGTACCGTTCCACTTTCCGTTGGAACATGAGAACCTGGAACGTTACGCATAGATACCGGGTGGCTGGTTGGTATAACCTGGAACGGTACACAGTGTAACTGGGTACTGGTGGAAACGTTACTCTATTTCGATAACCAAGAAGGTACGCAGAGTAACTTTCCAACTGGTAACGCTGAGGAATCGTTCCAGTCATGTACCGTTCCATACGTAACGTTCCGCTAACACGTACCTTGATGCTCGTTACAGTTGGGAGTCGAGTTCCGACTGTACCGTTCCAGCGCTGTAACGTTCCACATGCTCGTACTGAGTTCCAAGTTACAGTTCCGGAACGATACCGCAAGCCAGCTCGGGGCCGCGGTATGGCATACGTAACGTAACGTGGAACACAGCGTTACGTAACGCATTTCAGTTCTGTTCCGGGTCCCTGCTGCGGAGAACATTCTCGCTCTCACTGTATTTGGCTAGTTAGAAACGCTCTATCACGTTCAAACGTTCGCCGCTAGGTGTTAGTGACAGTATCATCTGGTAGCCAAAGTTCGAACTGCTTGCAATTGAACTTGTTGGGAGCCCTCGGGCGTTCAATCAAAACCTCCCAGATATGGCCATTGACCATAATAGTTTGTAAACCCGGTATCGGTAGTCCCCTATGTCATCCCTCCCTATATTATTCTGCTAAGGTCCCATTCCAGTTTTGTACCGAAAATAAGGTCTCATTAACACCAACCTACACATATGGGGTACCTGCAGGTTCAGCATAACCCAATGCGTAAGCGAAACGCACTCACTTATTGAGCTGAATTGAGAAAGTCTGATAATTCATACCAAGGATAAATCAGTTATAGCATTCATGATTGAGATGTTGCTAAGTGTACTCTTTACAACTAGAATATTTGCGGGCGAAGCCGCGACGGGTAATGCAACGACAGTTCGTTTAATTCGTTAGTTTGTTAGTTAGTTAGTCAGTTAAGAGTTAGTTAGTTATAGGTAGTGAAACAACCCATATAACCTAACACTATGCACCTAATGTTTAAATATATTTAATAAACTGAGCGTATGAACTACAATACTTAAAGCACAACATTATGCCCCTAGAAATATTTTACTTGATAAGTTTTGAATTCTTGTATCGACAATAGCAAATTGTTTACGTGTGAGAGATTTTAAAAAAGCCAAGTACGTGCCATTCTTAGCATTACTTTCTCTTCCATGCTATGTTTGACAATTTACAAAATACGTAATTGCAATTATTTCATTCTTTACAAAAACACAAAATAATTTTCAGAAATGGAAACCAAAAGTGATTGATAATAAAATCCCTGACAATTGTAGACCAAATCATTGACTATGATTATTTAAGAAACAAATCATTTATCAAATTATGATTATGTACGAGTCATTCGCCTACTGCAACCTAAGCACAAAAAAGATCAAAATATGGCAAACACCCCCACCATCGTGTGTACAAAAGTATGAAACGTGTTTAATCTAGTAAGAGGTATGCAAATTTTTTAGTCAAGAACACTGATAGTCAGTCTGAAAGACTAGACATTATATCATTTTAAATCCTACAAATGCTGCGTAAATTCAAAGTCCGTTAGCAAAAAAAAAAAGCAGGTGGCTGGATGACGTCACGCTCACCGGAGCGAGCGGGGAAAGGAAGAAGCTCAAGCATTAATATGACGTCACACGCCTCAGTGCATTCTCGGTACATTTCGTCCCGTCACCGTAACGTACCGCCAGACCCCAGCGAAGTCGACATAATCATTTAAAATGATAAAACCGACAGGATAAAAATATGAAATATCATAGAAATTCGATCTCTAATTGAAGCTCTTTTCTTTAGGGTTGAGAATTGATACATCTTATTACGTGATACCAGACCATTTTCTCCTCTTCCTACGACTCAGCCAATCCCAGGTATACACCCCACAAGTAGCATAGATCGCAATATCTTACACTACAAATTTTCCCAGGCACAAAATGACGACATATATGACGTCATGGATGACGATTAAGATTTAAGCGATGCATACAACATAGGCCACTGGTTTTGGCCGGTGTCCATGAGCGATCGCGCATTCAAGAGAGTTTACTAGTAGCAGTTGGCAGGCGATTGACAAGAGGTGCTGAGAAGTTGTGCTCCTCTGATGGTCTGAAGTTCCGCCGCCTGGTTGGAATTTTTATCTTCATTCCATCATTTTGACCACTACAAAAAGTAAAATAGTCACCATAGCCAGTGAACGATACCAGTGTACGGTAATTCAGTTGACCTACGAAATAAACCTATTATTTCACAAGTAAGGTCAGAGTTTGACAGGCTGAGCAATCCGCCACTGAAATAAGCAAATAGCTGACGTGTCGTGCATCTCGTGTAGCTCAATGCATCACCAAGGGCTTCATCACAGAATAATGATATTGCAAGTGATACGAGACATACTACAGGCAGCTTCATATAATGTGCGTTCAAAAAGTAAAGAGCCGGAGGCTGGAATGCGCAAACCGGTGACGAGATCGGCTAATCGTGCCGTGTGTAACGAGGTGTGGTTCCGACCAGAGTGTGGAAGGTCAAAGCCCGTCGCTAGAGGGCACGCCTACACGTCACGTGACGATACAAAGCGAGCAGCAGCATGCATCAATCGTCCAACGCTGCCAGTCGCATTGCAAACAGTGACATGGAGGCGTCAACCGAAGACAAAGAGGTGTTGTTCGGTTTCTGACAGCCGAAGGAGTAGGGGGAACGGACATTCAACGCCGAATGTCACAATTGTTCGGCGAACACTGCATGTCCCTTGCAAGGGTCAAGGCGTGGCACAAGCACTTCAGGGAAGGACGGGAGTCGTTTGCCGATGATGCCTGGTCTGGGGCACCCCCCTGCATTACCGATGAAAATTTCCAGCTGGTTGATGCACTCATTACCCAGGACCGCCGAGTGACAGTGAACGCCATAGCCGCCGTGGTCGCTTCACGAAAATGCACGACCTCATATGGCCAACACAGTCGCGGCACTCCGGCAGAAATTCAAGTGGGAGGTTCTCGGCCACCCTCCATACAGTCCAGACGCCATGTCTGGTTCCCAGAAAAGGGCTCTGCGGGGCAAACGATTCACCTCGGACGCCGACGTCCAGCTGTACGTGCGGAACTGGTTCACATCGCAGCCCAGGGAATTTTATGATACAGCCATTCACCGCCTCGTGTCACAGTGGGACATGTGACTCAACAGCCAGGGCCAATACTTCTAACATACAGGTACTGGTTTCTGTAATTATGCCTCCGGCTCGTTACTTTTTGAACGCACCTTATAAATTATAAACCTTCCGTCCTTCCTATCTATAATCTGTGTATAATACGCTAAGCTCTTATGTTACACCCATAATTACATTATGAAATGAAAAATAACTTTTCTCACCAGAGATGTCAAAAGAAAAGACAGGTCCCGAAATACGGCCTGATCATCCTAAAAATCATGTGTGCGTGTGATGTGACAAGCATGCAATATGGAAGAGTACTTGATGCGCGATTTGTTGCCATCCTGCGACTGCCGTCAGGCTACAAATCCGCATCTGTGATATCTTAACGCTGGGAACTAAACACTACTAAATACTATCAATACTAAGCTGACACTCGCTAACTTGAATTATTTACAATGAACAAATTCTTCCGTTGAAATCTGGACCAACGTGCTACAGCACAACATTACTGCCTCATCACAGGACTTGTCAATAAAACACCGGAGTGAGTAACGTGACCATGAAACAACAACAACAACAACCAAGAATGACCGAATGTCATCTTACATTGAAATACACAACAAGGTGTCAACAAGAAAATTACATTAATCAAAAATTAAAATAAAACACATGCTCAAAAGCACGACAGTAAACTATACAAGAAAAACATTTCATTTGGACGTTAAACATGGTAATACCGCTCAGGCGTGGCGATCTAAATCCCTGAATATCATATTGGTCTTTAAATAAACAAGCAAGCTATATCTTTAATAAGTAGTTCACGGCAAGGCCGTTACCCCATCCTCACACACACAGGTGTCCAGAAATACACCTCAGATCAGCGCTCAGTGTGGAACACGTCATCAATGTCAAAATCACCCCTGCGTGAACATGTCCCGGGCCAGCACTAATTGCTTGATCCCCAAGATCCACGAAGAAATATAGCTGTCACAGCAGCTCAAATGTGGGTGTGTCATCAAAATTAATATCTCATCATTTCCCCTTGGAATTACAAGACCAGCATTGGATTGGTAGAGGTCCCTGCGGGCAACACTCTCCATCCTAAAAACAACATTGCAGCAGTCAGAGGACTAGTCCAAAGCTATCCTCCCGCGCAGATAGATCACACCATTTGATACATGTAGACACACAGCACACACAAAATCACGCGCTAGGGTTTTGACAAACACCTGAAATAAAAGTACACAAATATATTTTCCACACACAACGCGCGCCTGATCTGGTATCCTGACCACAGAATTAATTACTCAAAAAGCAAACATTAATGAAATAAAAGAACGGACGGTTCTTTAAAAAATCATGTTGCAACAAGGCAACTCAAAATAAGACGTGTTCATTAAAAGTTCTAACAACACACGTTTTCCCCCCTTTGCTATTTTTAACTATAATTACGGCAGCGCCACTTGTCACCGGTGCCGCATCCATGTTTACGCCAAATCAAATGTATGCGTACACGAGTACACAATTAAAATACACAAATACTCTGAATGAGACTAATGGTCACGCGTCCTCACGCATTTACATAATTAAGTGTCGGTACACTACGTTAATCTAAGTCAAAAATGAAACAAGAAAAAATACACACAACAATTATTAACAAAAATTGTTCCCATGCCAAAATATCTAGAATATGAATAATTCAGTATTAGTACTCATCCAAATCACTTGTCACGTCAGCGGACGTCCTGCGCCATGATCCACTATGGATCTACTCAGCCATCTCACACATCTTAGTTGGTTGCAGGTACATCACTCCAACGGTCGACCCAAAGTCCATCATCTTGCTGCTGACTTCGGCGATGGAAAATACTGTTCAAAATTAATAATCCTTCCTATTTCTGCTAAAATTGCAACAGAGCTACACCATCACTCTATGTCCTAGGCAATTAATTAAACGTCGACACTTTCCCTAAATTAAGCACTTGGCTGAATTCACACGCAAACATATTATAAAATTTACAAATATTTACACACGACTCTCAACAGAGTCCACACAACTTTAAACATCTCACTTGAGATCGACGACCAAAAGTACTTTCAAATGTTAGTAGCGCTTGGCTACACCAAAATGTGAACTTGAACAAATACGTGTAGTACCTCCCAGGTACATCAAAACAAGAACAAACGTACGTGTAGTACCCTCGGCTACATGGAAAATAAAAACATGGTCGCTAGCACAGACAACTAATTTATACAATCTGGTCAAATGCGAAGTAGTGGGGACGTTAAATTTTTTATAATTCGAAGCAGTCATCGTAGAAACTTGCAGGTGGTATCAAACATTATCATTTCTTCTGAACGTCAAACCGATGCCTCGCCGAATCGAATCGCATCGGTGATTAATTAGATACTGCATTCGCGGGCTTTTTTTAGGGTACGCCACGATGATGCCGAGCTTGGCTTGGGTGTTCCTGATTCGTCCATCCAAACATAAAATCGTTGAGTAAAGTAGGTCGGTTCCCCCACTTGCCAGCATCCTTCTCTTACTTTCAACACTGCTTGCTCTGGCTAACAAAGACTGAGGACGCGAGGTCAGTGATCGTCGAACCCTCTTCCAGGAAAATGTTTTAATATATCAGGCGCGCTCAACTGCCCTCCCTATTGCAACACACAGCTCCCAAGTTGCTTCAACTGACTGCGGCCTCAATGCAGTACATAAAATAAAATATGAACAATTATTCTATGATATAAAGAATAAGGGTTCACCAAAGACTACTAGAAATATTGTTCATTACAATCAAATTTCCCAACTCCTGCTTGGTGCAAAATATTGTAATTGAAATTACATGAATCGCAATTTCATGTAGATTCTGTTAGATTGGCGCATAATGTTATGATAGATATCGTTCATATCGATAATCTGGTGGCAAAAATAATTGCCGAGACTGGGGTTCGAACCTGAGACCTCATTATTCGCCGACCAAGAGGCTATGATCGAAGCTAAATTTAGTGTACAAGACAGTTACTTATTTTCACGTGCCGGTAATAATATGGAAGTAATGTTTTATGCTCCATTAAAGTGTTGCTTTTTTCTATAATGTTTCTGCGTGGAATTGAGTTTTAAATTAGTTATGAATACGCCTACTTGACAGTAAAGGGAATGCCTATTGTGGTCTATGTAAGGCTCGACCATTTCCCGTATAAACACAGCGATATATATATATATTATATTGATCACTGCATTACCGCAATGTGGGTAAATATCTGAATAGCCATTGTGCAGAAACATAATACCGGCATTGCCGACTAGTCACAATGTTTCATATTAAAGCATATCATCATTTAAATACTGATACGAAGACTTTGACCACTTTGTTTGTGTTTCAAACAGTTGACACTGGAGTTTACATGATTGTTTACCACGTTCGAATGCCGTAGGGATAAAATGTTATATTGTAATTGTATATTGAAATTAGATAGATCGTAATTTCATGTAGATTCTATTAAAATGACGCATAATGTTATGATAGATATCGATCCAGCTGGCAGTGATTCTTACACACTTCCGTCCGCTCCACTTCCGTCCTATTTTTCAATATCACTCCCACAAAAATATCCAGCAACCGAGTGGAAAGATGTTACACATCAAAAATTATTAATAGTTCACTGAATTACACATTTATCAATATCATCAAGATCAGTGGTGTGATTGCATACCCAATGGGCCTTATTATTAGTAGGGGGGCAGTGGGGGTTCTAACGCATAGCCTACTTTCCTGGTGACGTCATCCAAGATGGCGGCCATGCCGTCATCGTGACGTCATCCTAGATGGCAGCCATGACGACACCGTGACGTCATCCAAGATGGCGGCCATGACATCACCATGATGTCACACCAGATGGCGACCAAGATATCACCATGACGTCACTCGGTAATGACGTTGCCATGACGACACACGGCCATGACGTCGCCATGACGTCACACAAGATGGCGACCAAGACGTCACGACTATAACTTAACTAACCTAGCCTAACCTAACCTCACCTACGAGGTGTGATCAAGAAGTTTCAAAATGTTAACCCATAGCCTTCTTTCCTGGTGACGTCACCTACGAGGTGTGATCAAAAATTTTATCCGTATCCTACTTTCCTGGTGACGTCGCAAGGAGGGGTGATCAAAAATGTTGACCCATAGCCTACTTTCCACTAACCAAAATGGCGGCTAACCAAAATGGCGTCTAACCAAAATGGCGGCTAACAAAAATGACGGCCACGGCCTAGCCTAACTTAACTTCACCTACGAGGTGTGTTCGAAAAGTTCCAAAAATGTTAATCCATAGCCTACTTTCCTGGTGACTTTGCAATGAGGTGTATTCAAAAATTCCAAACCGAACACATGGTCGGATTTTGATACATGAGGTGTCGAGGCTGTCACCCCCTTTTCCCAAAATTCCAAAAATGTTGACCCATAGCCTACTTTCCTTGTGACTTTGCAACGAGGTGTAATCAAAAATTCCAAACCGAACACATGGTCGGATTTTGACGAATGAGTTGTCGAGGCTGACACCCCCTTTTTCCAAAATTCCAAACATTTTGACCCATAGCCTACTTTCCTGGTGACGTCGCCCACTAACCTGGCATAGCCGATATCTCCCGAATGCCTGGTCGGATTTGGACAAATGAGATGTCAGGCTGACACCCCCTCTTTCCAAAATTACAAAAATGTTGACCCATAGCCTACTTTCCTGGTGACGTCTCCTACTAACCTGGCAAAGCTGATATCTCCCGAATGCATGGTCGGAGTTTGACAAATGAGGTGTCGTTGTAAGAGGTGTCAAGGCTGACACCCCCTTTTTCCAAAATTCCAAAAATGTTGACCCATAGCTTACTTTCCTGGTGACTTTGCAACGAGGTGTAATCAAAAATTCCAAACCAAACACATGGTCGGATTTTGACGAATGAGGTGTCGAGGCTGACACCCCCTTTTTCCAAAATTCCAAAAATGTTGACCCACAGCCTACTTTCCTGGTGACGTCACCTACTAACCTGGCAAAGCCGATATCTCCCGAATGCATGGTCGGATTTTGACAAATGAGGTGTCGAGGCTGACACCCCCTTTTTCCAAAATTCCAAAAATGCTGACCCATAGCCTACTTCCCTGGTGAAATCTCCTACTAACTTGGCAAAGCTGATATCTCCCGAATCCGTGGTCGGAGTTTGACAAATGAGGTGTCTTTGAAATCGGGCTGACGCCCCCTTTTTTCCAAATTCCAAAAATGTTGACCCATAGCCTACTTTCCTAGTGACGTCACCCACTAACCTGGCAAAGTCGATATCTCCCGAATGCACGGTCGGAGTTTGATAAATGAGGTGTCGAGGCTGACACCCCCTTCTTCCAAAATTCCAAAAATGTTGACCCATAGCCTACTTTCCTAGTGACGACACCTACTAACTTGGCAAAGCCGATATCTCCCGAATGCATGGTTGGATTTTGACAAATGAGGTGTCGAGGCTGACACCCCCCTTTTCCAAAATTCCAAAAATGTTGACCCATAGCCTACTTTCCTGGTGACGTCGAGATTGGGTGAGAACAAGAGTTAACCAAGTGAGGTAAACAGGAAAGAAGACTGAGAGGAGCCCGGTACACGTAAGTGAACGCAATGACGAACACAGCTGAGGCCCTGTGATTGCTAACCCACATTCTACTAGATGTGAGCCCCCCCCCCCCCCCCCTGGAAAGAAACTTGAAACATGACTGCTTACCATTGCCCAAGATAATAGCCATGCTTGCATTAGTTAATATTTGAATGAACCCTAAATCACAGAGGCTTACGCCATGGATCGTAGCAGACAATCGAACTCGAGATACTTTAAGCCAAAGCCTAGCGCGCTAACCAGTTTGCTATGGGATGTAAAACAGTGTTGGCTGCTAAAACCTGTCGCACTTTTCCTGGGGGAATGATTAAATGAATAATCGATGAAATGAAATGATAGTGGAAAGTGTTGCTTGATTGAGTGATCAGGGAATGGAATGAATGAACCCCCTCATTTAGCTATGGAATGTAAAACACTGCTGACTGCTAAAGCCTGTCGCACCTTCCGGAGACATGATTAAATGAATGACAGATGAAATAATTGTGCAAATTATTGCTTGACTGATCAGTCAGGAAATGGAATGAGTAATGTTTTCATTAAACAGTGATGATATGAAGCAGTGCCGGCTGCTGACGCCTGTCACACTCCCCTACGATAATGTTTAATTGAATGTCAGATGAAATAAAATAATTGTGGAGAGTGTTGCTAGAATGGAATAGTGACATTGGAAAAAGACGGTGTAGCTTGAGATTTGAAGAGAACGAGAGTTAACCAAGTAAGGTCGACAGGAAAGAAGATTGAGAGGAGCCTGGCACAAGTAAGTGAAAGCAATGCTGAACACAGCTGGGGCCCTGTGATTGCTACCCCCACGTTTCTACTTGATGTGAGCCCCCCTTGAAAGAAACTTGAAACATAACTGCTTAGCATTGACCAAGATAATAGCCCATGCTTGCATTAGTTAATATTTGAATGAACCCTAAATCACAGAGGCTTATGCCCTGGTTTGTAGCAGACAATCGAACTCGAGATACTTTAAGCCAAAGCCTAGCGCACTAACCAGTTAGCAATTGGATGTAAAACAGTGTCGGCTGCTAAAACCTGTCGCACTTTTCCTGGGGAATGATTAAATGAATAATCGATGAATTGATAGTGGAAAGTGTTGCTTGATTGAGTGATCAGGGAATGGAATGAATGAACATTCCCTCCCCCCCCCCCAGTTAGGAATGAAATGTAAAACACTGCTGACTGCTAAAGCCTGTCGCACTTTTCTAAGACAATGATTAAATGAATGACAGATGAAATGATCATGCAAAGTATTGCTTGATTGATCAGTCAGGAAATGGAATGAGTAATGTCTTCATTAAACTGCGATGATATGAAATAGTGCCGGCTGCTAAAGCCTGTCACATTCCCTTAGGATAATGATTAAATGAATGCTAGATGAAATAAAATGATTGTGGAGAGTGTTGCTAGAATGGAATAGTGACAGTGGAAAAACCGGTGTAGCTTGAGATTGGAAGAGAACAAGAGTTAACCAAGTGAGGTCGACAGGAAATAAGATTGACAGGAGCCCGGCACAAGTAAGTGAATGCAATGCCGAACACAGCTGAGGCCGTGTGATTGCTTACGCACGTTCAACGAGATGTGAGCTCTTGGCGAGAAACATGAAACACAACTGCCCGCTCGCATGCATGTAGCGCGACCTTGAGATAATGAAAGCTGCAACTCTAGCATGATGACAGTGTTAAATTGTACATTCTCTAAACATGCTACCTGTTAGATTGCATGTATGTACTGTACCCAACTGTCATCATGTGGAACATGTGTTCGTATCCCAGCTAACTCACGGTCTTTCGAGGTATGGGGCGTTCCTGCCCACCATACGACCACATGCTCAGGATTTGAGTCTACCAGGTAACTACTCTACATGAAATACACAACATATTCCTAAAATAAAATATTTACTGGTATAAAATCATGGCTATACAACAAATACAAATAAAGGATAAATTATATTTACTTCCCACAAATAAAATAGGGTTATTTTGTGAGTCTCTTCTTCATTACTGCAATACTGCACTCGAATCTATTTCTAGCATCCTATCATTGATACTTTCAGACTTCTATGGGTCTCCATAGTGTTCATCATGTGACACAATTTTATATAACTGGATTATTACAACATAAAAATCACATATCACATCTAAATGACATTAAATACTGAAACAATAAAACATTACTCCGTTTCTTATGGCATTTACTTTGATTAGCATAAATTCATTATTTTATGTCTTAATTAACAAATACTTGTTGTGTCGTGTGAATCATCTTCCTTCTTTCCATCAATATGAAACGCTTAAAAAGTGGTACATCTCCCTTCCAAAATAAACATGGATAGAAATATTTATAGTTTCACCATACAACGATTTTCTGGGTCTTGTCGGAATTTTTATCGTTACAAATGTGTCATGTTCTTAGAAATAACATACCCGTCTGCATAAATTAGCGTGAACTGGCAAAAATGCATTCTAAATGGATGCCTAACACGTTATTTGGTTCAGTGTTCCTCTTCAGAGAATAACTGGGCCAATTATTATCCGATTTCTTTGATTCAACAATGTATGTGTGTTGCAACACATCTTTTAATTCACTTGGCATCATCATTACACTCATATCATAATTGCATATTGAAATATCGAGTTTTTCAGTGTCCCACTATGACCTTAATTTAAAGGACTGGCGGACCGAAGTCCCCTCTTCCTAGCAGCAATAAAAATTAGTTCCGGCCACGGCACAAGATGGCTGCTCGACTCAGTGGGCCAACCCACTTCCCTCATCTGCCGGCAAGGTCAGGTTTGTTTACAATCACAGTACAGCAGAGATACGCTAGGTGTGGTTCCTAAGTAATTGAGTCATTTAATTATATAACACCTATCTTTAAAGTGTATCGGGCACAACTGGCTCCTTATTAACATTCATGGCTGGGGATGGATCCTGTGATAGTCTTGTCGTTCTATGGTGAATACTAGTGGCTTTTGGACGCGCATCATAATGAGAACACAGGATTCTCACCAGCAGCTGTCACAATTATAACATTATCAGGAAATCTGCGTTTCCTAAACGACGAATATTATCCTTACCTCTCAGGGTAGATCATTTATACACATGCTCACGGAGTCTCGACGGACCTCACTCGTGGCCATAATTCATGCAAGCGATGGATACAGACAGGCTCTGTCCAATTCGCTGCGAATAATAAAATATGCTCAACAGCGATACCAACTCGTAGATTAGCCAACTTCTCACCTAACGCGCAAGCAATATTAGTTTGGTCCCCGCAATATATTTACGTAAATCACTGGATTCTACGTTACTCTGTACGCTTACATGCGGCTCAAACAATACTTCACATAGATGACTCAATTATTAAGGCACCCGCGTTCTCTCCGTAATAACACTTAAGCCAAAGCTTCAAATAGCTCCTAACAACAAGATATAAATTTACTGGCTTACTTTACTTTGATGGTCCTCAAATATAATCCTAAGAATTGACCATATCAAATATTCATTCAACATTTTACTGACACTGAAAAACTCTCGTATTTCGCTATATTCCACGTTACATTCCTACTGTTTACCAAAATACAGTATCTTTATATTAGAGATGACACACCTTGAACGTTATTTTAGGCCAAAAATGCCTATTACTTTACTGTTGCCGACCACAGATTATTATTATTATTATTATTATTCATTTAGCGTTACCGTTACATCCATCACTATTTTCGGCCTGAATGGCCCTAAACAAATCACCTTCCAAGCCATATTCTATTCAAAACGAGTGGTGAAAACTCGTTCAATAAGTGACTGTGACATCTTAGTCTCAAAGTGATGAATCGTTATATGGTGAACTATTTAATTATAATAACATTGTAAATTGGTACTCACTTTTTAATTTTCGCTGGATAGAACCATCACCTCAGCTTCAGGCCTACCATGACGCTTGATTTAAGCCATCATGTTATATTTTTCACAACACTTAATTTCACACATTTCCCACATGATAAACATACTCTTATCAGTGGCCCCTTTCACTTCTACACAATGCATATTAATCACTATACACATGAACACTTTTAAATCACTATTACACAATTTATGTACACTTATTCACTACTTCACAGGTTGATTCTGAATTGGACTCCTCCTACGCCTGATCTCAGAGATGCGATGCAATTACGCCAACCGCTGGTCTCCGTGAAAGTTTAACTGCGTTTACGGACGTTCGGTCCTCGTCACCTGCAATATCGTTCAGCTCACTGTCAAGATTAAGTGGCGATGCTTCCCAAGCTCCCATACTTGTAGTGATCCTGATGATAATGTCATATACAACTCTGACAATACCTCCTGGTATATGTAATGTTCAAAAACATTATAAGTTACTTTTTCGCTGTAGCGAATTTATATTTGCGTCAGATAATCGACAAATATCTGTATTAATTTTACTTCGACGCACTTCATGATTATTTATGAAGCTGTATGACTTTCTTCTATTGTTTTTCAACGGCTGAGCGTCGATACTTTAACATTTCGCGCGCTTACTGGCAGCGTATTAGTTACGTGTATACTGGTGAACAGACTGAAGACATCTCGCTTGGCCTGCACTGCTCCCTCCTTATAAAGGTTTCTCGTAAAAACTAGTCCACCGGACATGTGGCTGCGACTCCTTCCTTGAAATAATACCTTTTCAGCCGAACTGACATATACACCTTGTTTATTTAGGTGTGGAAGTTTCATAAACGTTCGCGTGCCGGCGATCGCTTCGGCCAATTAATTACAATTAATTGCCTTAGTCCAGCGCGTCAGGACGCCACCATGGTGATTCCCCCTTGGCTGGTCACCAAATCACTCCTCTCGAGCGTAGGCTCGGTGGTAACGCGTTCATTTAGAGATAAAGGCTTTAATTTAGGTGTAAAATCATTCCTAAATTATCTCTCCTAAAATATATTCACCTGGGTGTACATTTCACTCCATTTCAATGCTCCACTTGGCGGCAATTAATTAATTTCCGTGGGCAGTCATCCCTACCCTAGGTTCCATCGTTGTCAAGCGGTGAATACCCGAGTCATTAATTTTGAGCTGTCTCCTCGTTCCAGACGAAAGTAGGTCCCTTGGCGTCTACGATCTCCACCCATTTTCCAACTGCAATTAGTAAAACGTTAAACTGGCCTCCTTTCGTTCTTGTATGCTTCGAAAACGTATATTTGCTTGCATTTGCTTACAATTCTTCACCTTAAATTGCTTTGATATCCACATATTGGTCATGAAATCATGCTACATTATTATATCTCATTATTTAACACATTGCTCTTCAGGTTCCCTAAAACTGTTACCCCTCAGAAATCAATGGTTCAATTCTAGTTAGCATCATGTGCCTGGTCTTCTCAGATAGGACCTGAGTTCGATGCCAATCTGCCGTGACCAATTGGGCACAGTACTGCTATATGAATTATTGGATATTAAAATGAAATCAACTGTGACTCTATTGAAAAGGAATTGTCTTGGCATTCGCCGGGTGGTGAAAATGGAAAATCACGAAAAACATGTTTTAAGAGTAGTCACTCCTGAATCACCTTTGTTCCGTAGCGGTTAGCATGATTAGCTGGCGCTCCCCAAATGATCTGGGTTTGATTCCCGGCTCTTTCAAGTAATTTTAAAGTTGTATGAGAATTGGAACGAGGTCTACTCAGCTTTAGCCTAGACCCAAATGAGTAGAGAGAATTCGATTCACACTTTAGCTATTCTTGAAGTGGTTTTCAGTGATTTCTCACATTGTCTTAGAACAAAATGCTGTGATGATACCATAAGGCAACGGCAGTCTCCTTGCTAGAATGAAATGACGACAGGGGAAACTGTAATTGCCGGAGAAAAGAAAAAACTATATCTCATCACTTTGTTCAGCACAAATTAGCATGATTAGCTGACGCTCCCGGAGATTCTGGGTTTGATTCCCGGCTCTGTCAAGAAATTTAAAAGTTGTATGAGAATTTGAACTAGGTCTACTCAGCTTTAGCCCAGACCCAAAATGAGTAGAGAGAATTCGATTCACACATTAGCTATACTTGAAGTGGTTTTCAGTGATTTCTCACATTGTCTTTGGCGCCAAATGCTGTAATTATACCTATCATATGGCCACGGCAGTCTCCTTGCTGGAATGAAATGACGACAGGGGAAACTGTCATTGCCAGAGAATTAAAAAAACTGTATCTCATTGCTTTGTTCAGCACAAATCTCGCATGGAGTGACGGGGACTTGAACTATGGACTCAGTAGTGAGAGGCTAGCATGCATTTGCCTAAGCCATAGAGGCTTTAAAATGATAGTGACATACACCAAGTCTCTGAGCCACATAAATGAATTCCACCAATTTTGAAGTGGTTTTCAGTGATTTTCCACTTTGTATTTGAATAAAATGAGGAGATGATACTTACTGTAAGGCCACGGCCGCCTCCTTTACACTTCCTCGCCAAATAATTTCACTCTTTCAACCCCAGGTTAACAGGATAGAAAATAGAGAGGAGTTTTGATACAAGCATGTGAAAGCAATGCTAGACATAGCAAGGACCTTGTGATTGCCAACCCTACATCCCACTAGATGTGAGCCTTCAGATTTTGTAAAGGATGAACTAGGTAATACAGTTTCTTTATTTCATCACTTAGCAACAGTTAACTAATAGCTGAGATCTTGAAACAGGATGTGGTATTGCAATACAAGCTATTGTGTTCGAAAAAAGCTGATATTGCTGATAATGTGAAAACGGAAAACTTATTATGAATGTAATTTCCGTTTGACGTGCCATGTGATGTAAATTGTTTTTTGCAAGCTTGTAATATTGAACACTATAAATGCAAGGTCATATCAATCATTGACACTCATTAGTCTCTCATTACCGGCGATTAATGCTGCAGTCTTATCATTTATTATAAACAACTTACGAAAGCAGTGGCGTTACTTGGAGCGAAAAGAAAACTATTTGTGAGGTATGTATTTAATAGATTAAACTTTTTAAACAGTTTAAATATAAATCAACGAGTATGTCATGGATGAATGGATTGAATGATTGGTTTATTTATTTACAGATAATTGGTTATACCTAATCCAGTTGGCAACAACGATTATTATTAAAGGTGAGTACCTCTTTTAATTAGATGGCACTGACAATACAAGTTTGAAAATCCGTGTTTAAACGACTTGACCATTTTATCCAGTGTGCATGTACATGACTAGATGCCATTGACAATACAAGTTTGAAAATCCATTGATTACTTGCAAGCGTAGCTACTTGTATACTTTAAATATTCGTTGCATGCCAGCACTCGATTAGCTTTGTCTACTAGACTCTACATCTTTCTGTGGAACAAAGTGCAAGCGCTACTAAAAAGTTCTTTTAGGTATTAAAGGTTCCTTCTTTTTTACGGTTAATAAGCGTTTACAGTTTGACTCACCCTTTTGAGAAGCGTATCGTATGTTAGCCACGTACTTATAAGGTTTTCAGGATCTGCCTACCGTAGTTATTGTATGCTCTAATGCATATTTAACAAGCAGTTCCGTGAAGAACTATACAGCCTATTTTCATATATCCTACTTATATTAACCGCCACTATCAACATACAAAATTTCAGTTTGATTGCTATAATAGATTCGTAGATGTTCAGAGTCGTCTGAATATTTCGGATGGTCGCCATGTTGGATTGTTAAATGTATAGGCCATAGAGTCATGTACCATTAAAGAAAATCATTGCGTAGGTTCATTATTCAAACCTTCACTTCGATTGCTTTATTACGACACAAGAAATAATAACTTAATTTTTGAATTCGCACTGCCGCTATCATGAGGTTATGTATACAATTGAACTAAATTAGATACCAGTGCATTACAATGTGTATAAACATTTCCTGTACCAGATTTCATTGCGTTTGGAACATAAAATCGCGAGAAAGGGTTATTTAAAATTTTAAAATTTCTCTTGGCCGCCATGTTCGTTTTGTAGTTAAACGCTTTTTAAAATTGTTATAGATAAACTTCCAGTAGTGCCCTTTATCACCGTACAAAATTTCAGGGTGATACAGCTAATAGTTTCAGAGATATAGAATGCCGGTGAAATATTTCGCTCGTCCGCCATCTTGTGGTTTTGTACACAATTGAAACAAGTTAGATGTCGGTGCATTACAATGTGTATAAACATATACTGTACCAAGTTTTATTGCGTTTTGTTGGTTAAATCGCGAGGAACGTCTATTTAAAAGTCGCAAATTCGCGTGGCCGCCATGTTGGTTTTGTACTTACCAGTTTTTCAAAAGTCACATAGGTGAACTTCAAGTAGTTCCCTTTATCAACGTAATAAATTCCAGGGTGATGTCGATAATAGTTTCGGAGATATTGAATGCTGGTGAAATATTTGGCACAGCCGCCATGTTGGATTGGTGAGACGTAACAAAATTTTAAGGGCATGGTCAAGTTCTCCCGGAATAGTGCTATGAGCTTACTGAGTTTCATTGGAATCGCTCCAGCCGTTTAGAATTTATTAGGGGACACATACACACACCTCACACACACACACACGCACACACACACGGACAAAAGGTGATCTCATAAGCCTATTTTTCCAAAATTGAGAATAGGCTAAAAACTTAAAATTGCACATGGGAGTGACATTGTCTTTTATATGAATACTGAGAATGATAATGAGGGGACTCGCTGGAACTAGGTACACTCAGACTCGTGAGGTAAAACTGAGAAGAGGAGGGTTCGATCCCCACTCAGTTGTTCTGGCTTTCTCATTTCTACTGTACTCCAGGCAAATGCAGGGATGGTTCCTAACTTAAGGCTACGATGGCAAGACTATTTTGTAAATCCGTGTTGAAACAACTTGACCATTTGTAATCTACACCTCGTGGTGTAGCGGCTAGCGTTCTTGGTTATCACCCTAGAGGTGTGGGTTCGATTACCGATGTGCAAAATAAAATTCTGATGCGAGGGCTGGAACGAGGTACACTCAGACTCGTGAGGTAAAACTGAGAAGAGGAGGGTTCGATTCCCACTCAGTCATTCTGGCTTTTCAATTCTACTATACTCCAGGCAAATGCAGGGATGGCTCTTAACTTAAGGCTATGATGGTAATACTATTTCGTGGATCTGTGTTGAAACAACTTGACCATTTATAATCTACACCTCGTGGTGTAGCAGCTAGCGTTCTTGGTTATCACCCTAGAGGTGTGGGTTCGAATCCCGATGTGCTAAATAAAATTCTGATGTGAGGGCTGGAACGAGGTACACTCAGACACGTGAGATAAAACTGAGAAGAGGAGGGTTCAATTCCCACTCAGTCATTCTGGCTTTCTCATTTCTACTGTACTCCAGGCAAATGCAGGGATGGTTCCTAACTTAAGGCTACGATGGCAATACTATTTTGTGAATCCGTGTTGAAACAACTTGACCATTTGTAATCTACACCTCGTGGTGTAGCGGCTAGCGTTCTTGGTTATCACCCTAGAGGTGCGGCTTCGATTCCCGATGTGCAAAATAAATTCTTATGTCAGGGCTGGAACGAGGTACACTCACACTCGTGAGGTAAAACTGAGAAGAGGAGAGTTCAATTCCCACTCAGTCATTCAGGCTTTCTCATTTCTACTGTACTCCAGGCAAATGCAGGGATGGTTCCTAATTTAAGGCTATGATGACAATACTATTTTGTGAATCGGTGTTGAAACAACTTGACCATTTGTAATCTACACCTCGTGGTGTAGCGGCTAGCGTTCTTGGTTATCACCCTAGAGGTGTGGATTCGATTCCCGATGTGAAAAATAAAATTCTGATGCGAGGGCTGGAACGAGGTAAACTCACACTCGTGAGGTAAAACTGAGAAGAGGAGGGTTCGATTTCCACACAGTCATGGCTCCTAACTTAAGGCTATGATGGCAATACTATTTTGTGAATCCGTGTTGAAACAACTTGACCATTTGTAATCTACCTCTCGTGGTGTAGCTGCTAGCGTTCTTGTTTATCACGCTAGAGGTGTGGATTCGATTCCCGATGTGCAAAATAAAATTCTGATGTGAGGGCTGGAACGAGGTACACTCAGACTCGTGAGGTAAAACTGAGAAGAGGAGGGTTCGATTTCCACTCAGTCATGGCTCCTAACTTAAGGCTATGATGGCAATACTATGTTTGAATCCGTGTTGAAACAACTTGACCATTTGTAATCTACACCTCGTGGTGTAGCGGCTAGAGTTCTTGGTTATCACCCTAGAGGTGTGGGTTCGATTCCCGATATGCAAAATAAAATTCTGATGTGAGGGCTGGAACGAGGTACACTCAGACTCGTGAGGTAAAACTGAGAAGAGGAGGGTTCGATACTCACTCAGTCATTCAGGCTTTCTCATTTCTACAGTACTCCAGGCAAATGCAGGGATGGTACCTAACTTAAGACTACGATAGCAATACTATTTTTGTGAATCCGTGTTGAAACAACTTGACTATTTGTAATTTGATTAACGCTTTATTCAATGTCGATGTTGAAACCTAGATGCCATTGACAATTCTATTTTTAAGAATCCATGTTAAAACAACTAGACCATTTATGATTTGATTAAACGTTCTATATAGTGCCAATATTGATAACTAGATGCCAGCTGACAAAGCATGTTTGCAAATCAGTGTTAAAACAACTTAACCATTTGTGATTTGATTAACACTCTATCTAGTATTCATGTTCATGACTAGACGCCACTGGCAATACTATTTTGGAAATCCGTGTTGAAACAACTTGACCATTTATAATTTGATTAACGCTTTATTCAATGTTAATGTTGATAACTAGATGTTATTGACAATACTATTTTGCGAATCCATATTAAAAAATTCCTCTCGGCACGCCGGAAGGCGGAGGTAGATTTCACCGGGCAAACTAGGGGATAGGCTATAATAGGCAAAATATGCAGGTTTTCGTAGGAGGATCAGACCTCATTTATTGCGAGAAAGCATTTTACAATTGGAGGTTAGTTAACTTTTTTTCGTCTTTCTATGCATACTTTTAACATTTTACTGTCTTATGGGGATGGTAACCTTCTTGTCATTTGGGGTTAATTTTTTATACTTGTGATCACACTGTCCTTATGCAAGGTTTGGAACTAATGTGTAACTATCTGACAGTCTGTTACTTCTTCACGCAAAATTTTATCTCCCGCAGAGATGTTCGTTGGTTCCTCAGTTTAGGGGCTGCAACAAGGTGGTCAGGTAACCCCGTGTACATTGGGTGTGTGTAGAATCTGTCTGAAAAACGGTGTTATTTGTGATGACTGTATTAGTCTGTAATTCAGGTAAGGTCTGCAGACAATCAATTTTAAGTAGTAGTACTGTGCCCAACTCTAGGAATGGGTATTCCAAGATTCAGACACCTAGATATCAAGGGAAAGGCTGTAGCCGCTTTTGAAAGTTGAGATATTTGAATATCGCGCTACATTGCTTCTCGAAGCATTTGGAAATAATTTACCGATAGTTGGATGTCAAGTGACGTAGCGAGTAATAGCAGAGGTGGAGGCTATTTATTGATTAAATAGTTAACTATGGAGTAGAGACTTGAGACTAGGATCAGATTACTGGCACGGCGAAATGAAAGAGAATGCAATTAGTATCAAGTAAATCGGACCAGGGATTCAAGAGATATGAGGATTTCTAGATATAAGGTGATGACGCGTGACCCTGACAGTTTTGAATAAAAGCCAGCTGGCCGAAGCATGGTCAGCTCATTCTAACACAAGCAGTTGCCTAGCAAGTTGCTACGACGCTGAGCCAAGGCACATGGTTGCCGGATCTACGCAGAAGTTCTTTTCAAGTCGTGATAGTCACGGAAAGTGCTGCGCTACGAGTTGGAACTTAGTAAGTTTACGGCGAGGAGAATCACTGAGGTGATTGATTTTTCTACAGACATTGGTGGAAATATTTATATTTTCACAAGGACATATGCTAGACTTTGTCTAGAAATAACTTTGTCACAGTCCAGTAGTAACATAATACTTGGATATTTAAATCCATTTCAAGTCAGTTTTCATATTTGTAACTAGTTAACCACTTCGATCTGTCAGTACACTGAACGGTGGCGTTCATTAGTCTACGCAAGGGAAACTACAAGTTGCCTAGCGCATGGTAGATGGTGATATTAATAAACCATGCCCAGGCAACGATCTTCAGAACAGCCGTTAATTGCTTAGACTGTCAGTGTTTTTCTTGTACTGATAAGATTACCGTGAGTTATGTTACAACTGACATATTTAAGAAGAGATCACTTAGATCTGACCCTATTTAAACAAACTGTTATGGCTTTGATAGAAGCCCATATTAAAATGGAACAACAGTTAATTCAAACGTCAAGAGATACTACCACTATGTCTGACTAGACGGATTTTGGGTATATAATGGCGGCCGATACAAGGATTATACGTGCTTGTCCGATAGGGCATGTCTATGGATAAATCTGGTACAGACCAGGTTTACTACGCTTCAAGACCATCAAGAAATGTAAGCCACATTTGAATTATATTATGCCTAGCTAATTGGAACAAACTATTTTTTCTGCAGATGACCAACACATTTTTTTCGTCGTATTTAAAGCTTGCAATGATTTACGCAAGACTTATTAGAGTTATTCTGAGTATTTTCAGCACTCAGAACAGTTTAGGATCGATGACCGAGCATTTCGAGCATTTATTTGAATATTTCATATTTTTGGGAAATCACGGTAATCAGCCGATGTAACTGTAAAAGTTAATAATTTATTTTTGTTGAGGAATGGATATTTTTTCCATATTCGAAGGTTCGAACATGTGGATTCTCACATAATGAGATGATAATTAAATATATTTAAAATGATACAAATAATAATAATAATAATAATAATCCACTAATAATAATAATAATAATTTTTATAATTTTTCTAAATAATTCTTGGATATTATATTTTCTAATAATCATATGTATTGAGAGAGAGCCTATGAAGTAGTTTAATCATTTCTAGTCTGGAACAGGAGATTTTCCGAAGGAAAGTGGTTAGCGCAAGCCCGCATTCAACCAATATGTCAGTTCTGGTTGAACAGTTGATATTTGCATTCAGCAAAGTATATTTTTCAGATAACACGGAGAGGCATGAAACGGGAAGCAAATGATATTTGTATCAAATAGGATATTTTTGTATTTATATAAAATCATGACGTAAATACACTCGAAAGTGAAATAATGATTTCCATAAGTATGGTAAATTCACGGGTAGAACTGAATGGTAAAATAAAATAAAACTTGTAAGTTTATTAATCTTCCAGTGTTGATAACAAGCAGAGGCTTGATTTATTGTATAAATTTTGGGAAGAAAATTTATATGTGTGGAGTAGTTGAAATGCCATTCCCAGGTGCGCATGTTTAAGTCGCAGGAATGAAGAGGTTTTTTCGAACATCAATCAAATAGCAGGTTCGATGGCTCAGGTTTATAGTAGGAGTATTGGAACTACACATTTCGTCGGATGAATGACCCGAAGGTTATTTCTTTAAAACCATCAGTTCTTATTTCAACCTTGTTTACGAATTCCATTTAGACTTTGATTTTGCTAGAACCCGGATTTGTCATGATAGTAGTTTATTCTTCTTCAGAGGAAGACCTTTGCCGTTGTTGTTGTAATATTGTGTTCTTACACAAATAATAGAATGGGCCACTGCCAATTTAAAAAAAATTCTTTAACCACGAATAATTTGAAGGATATGCATATTAAGGCTTTCACGGCCCGGATTATTATATAAACAATTCATGCTTTTGGGCTAATGCCGTGTGTATTTTTAATTTAAACCATACGTTTCGGAGAAACCTTGCCTCCTTTTTCAATGGAAATAAACAATGTGGCCAAAGAAAGTATATCAATGATATTACAAAAAATATAGATAAATTCCTCTGTTCGTCACCAGAGAGCAGCTGCCAGAAATTACTGTATGGACCATGGTGGAACGGCGGACAAAGTAGTAAGTAACCAGAAGGTAAAGGGGTCGGTGTGAAAATATAGAAACTCCTCGAAGGATGAGGAGGGGGGGGGGAGGGGGGGGGGGGGTTAGATGGATATAAGGAAACATAAACAAAAGGGAAGTGTATCTGAACAATACCTAACGTCATACAGTCAACGGCGAAAAAACAGATAGAAACTCCTCCAGTGACGAACAAAGGAGATCAAATCCAGACTCTGAGCCCTAGAGGGAAAATGTACAATTTTAAATATGTGAAGAACTGAGAGACTGAGAGGAACTATCTCCCTAGATCCTTAATAACTGGTAGCCAAGTGTCACTTAGCTGATATCCAGTGTCTCTGTTAAAATTATTGGGATTTTTACGAATTTCAACTGCCTCCCTTATAATTCTAGACCAGTTGTGCTTAACAAGGGCAAGCGCATGAGCATCCTTGAAACATACATCGTGCCCTGAAGACAGGGCATGTTCAGCTATAGCTGATTTGTCAGGTTGGTTTAGACGGATGTTCCTTTGATGCTCTTTGATGCGAGTTGCAATGGAACGTTTTGTTTGTCCAATGTAGACTTTTCCGCAAGTACAAGGGACTTCATACACCCCAGGTTGTAGTATTGGAGACAATTTATCTTTGTTTAATGCTAAACGTTGACCAATTTTCGTCATAGTGCCGAAAACTGTTTTTATCTTGTGCTTGCGGAGAATCTTAGCAACGCGGTCAGTGGTGTTGTGAATATAAGGGAGGTAAGCAGTTCCTCTCACGTCGGAGCTCTGAGAAGGTTGTCTATCCCTCCTTCTGGGATGTAGGGACCTATATATGGTGGATTCATTATAGCCATTACCTTTAAACATGGTTTGTAAGGCATGTAACTCTTCCTGAAGAGTTGATGCCTCACAAATACGTTCCGCACTTTTGGCTAGAGTTGTTATAATTCCTTGTTTTTGTGCTGGGTGGTGGTGGGAGATGCTTCAGCCGCATTTGGGGCGCACACAGTCCTACATTAGGGATTCAACCCATTTCGTCGAAAAATTGTCAACCATCGCCGTTCAACCAAATGCTATTTTGGTGAGTTTTGATGTAGAGTCCTTGTTTACCAGAGTGCCGGTGGACTCGGTCATGTCACTCATCAAGGATTTGTTTCCTGAGGACATTGCCCGATTATTCCACCACTGCTTGTGTTCCAGTTATTTCTTGTGGGATGGTAAATATTACGAGCAGACTGATGGTGTGGCCATGGGAAGTCCACTCTCGCCTGTCGTGGCAAATTGTTTCATGGAACATTTTGAGGGGGAGGCTATATCTTCGGCGTCTTTCAAACCTGTGATTTGGTGGAGGTATGTGGATGATACGTTCGTGGTGTGGGAGGAGGGTTCTGAGAAACTGAACCACTTTCTGAACCACCTAAATCAGCTGCATCCTTCAATCCACTTCACAATGGAGCTAGAGTCAGGTGGATGCTTACCTTTTTTGGATGTTCTTGTGAGGAGGAAATCGGATGGCTCCATTGGGCACAGCGTCTACCGTAAGCCAACTCACACTAACCGTTATTTACATGCGGACTCCCACCACCACCCAGCACAAAAACAAGGAATTATAACAACTCTAGCCAAAAGAGCGGAACGTATTTGTGAGGCATCAACACTTCAGGAAGAGTTACATGCCTTACAAACCATGTTTAAAGGTAATGGCTATAATGAATCCACTATATATAGGTCCCTACATCCCAGAAGGAGGGATAGACAACCTTCTCAGAGCTCCGACGTGAGAGGAACTGCTTACCTCCCTTATATTCACAACACCACTGACCGCGTTGCTAAGATTCTCCGCAAGCACAAGATAAAAACAGTTTTCGGCACTATGACGAAAATTGGTCAACGTTTAGCATTAAACAAAGATAAATTGTCTCCAATACTACAACCTGGGGTGTATGAAGTCCCTTGTACTTGCGGAAAAGTCTACATTGGACAAACAAAACGTTCCATTGCAACTCGCATCAAAGAGCATCAAAGGAACATCCGTCTAAACCAACCTGACAAATCAGCTATAGCTGAACAGGCCCTGTCTTCAGGGCACGATGTATGTTTCAAGGATTCTCATGCGCTTGCCCTTGTTAAGCACAACTGGTCTAGAATTATAAGGGAGGCAGTTGAAATTCGTAAAAATCCCAATAATTTTAACAGAGACACTGGATATCAGCCAAGTGACACTTGGCTACCAGTTATTAAGGATCTAGGGAGATAGTTCCTCTCAGTCTCTCTGTTCTTCACATATTTAAAATTGTACATTTTCCCTCTAGGGCTCAGAGCCTGGATTTGATCTCCTTTGTTCGTCACTGGAGGAGTTTCCATCTGTTTCTTCGCCGTTGACTGTATGACGTTAGGTATTGTTCAGATACACTTCCCTTTTGTTTATGTTTCCTTATATCCATCTAACCCCCCCACCTCCCCCCCCCTCCTCATTCTTCGAGGAGTTTCTATATTTTCACACCGACCCCTTTACCTTCTGGTTACTTACTACTTTGTCCGCCGTTCCACCATGGTCCATACAGTAATTTCTGGCAGCTGCTCTCTGGTGACGAACAGAGGAATTTATCTATATTTTTTGTAATCTCATTGATATACTTTCTTTGGCCACATTGTTTATTTCCATTGAAAAAGGAGGCAAGGTTTCTCCGAAACGTATGGTTTAAATTAAAAATACACACGGCATTAGCCCAAAAGCATGAATTGTTTATATAATTTGAAGGATGTTTTCAATCCTAGTGCCATGAACTAAATGAATTCATTATAAAACTACAATTCTAATTTCCGCATTCTGTCGAAGAATTGCAAGTTGTGAAATTTACTAAGAATGGCCATGAATATAAATATTTTTTTTCATAATGATTCCAAGTGGAAAATCTAATAGTTGAATGGTTCAACAATTTAGTGATCAAGTTGATGATTCAGAAATCATGTATTTTGTTAGGAACTTGAAGTTCATAATCGAGTCACTTCTCGACTGTTTAATGTTAGAAGAACAATTAATTGTTGTTGTGCTTCGCACAGTTCTTCGATGCTATGCTCAAGGTCAAATACTTTTCAGATGTTATTAATATGTGTAAATGATTTGTGTTGCTTCGATGATGATAATATTTTTCGACAATGTATTTTTGAAACTGGAAAAATAAGTGAAAGTTTAAAAATTCTATGAACATTTATTCTACGAGTGTTAATATCATGTAAATATTCAAACAGTGATCTACGATATTTCCAGTATAGACAATTAACTTTGAACTGGAATTAAATATTAATAATTTTGGAACACAGTCTACAGGACTATTAATCGGACTTGTGTTTCCAAAAAGATTGTCAAATGTGTTTGGAAAATTTCTGTATATTGTGTGTAAATAAGAGTGTGGATCGCCACACGTGGATGATGCTGCTTTGAGCATCCTTGCAGTCAGATTTTAACTTCAAAATAAACTGAGATAATTTTACAGGATGTGTTACTCCCAATTAAATCTCCTTCTATCCTTATTGTTGCATTGAGCCAAAAATCAGTAAAGCATTTTTTTTTATTTTGATGTCGTTTTTGCGATTTGCTTTAACCCATCTGGCGCTCCGGGATATTTTGACTCTCGTGCTGACTGATTATTGGTAAAATGCATATGTGGTCGTGCGGACTCCGGTCTAAACGGGCACATAAAATAAGATAGAGAGAGAAATGGCTTCGAACGTGGGTCCCGATTTAGACATGATCAATCGCATGCCGATTTGAAATTGTGATAATATTTATAGAAATATTTTGGGAGTTGAGAGATGTCTGGTTTTGATGAATAAATTAGTAGGAAACCCAATTAATGGGGAAAATTAAAAATTTAACTGGTTAATAATTAGAATGGGTTTGATTATTTTTGATAATGGTTTAACCATTAGGGCGTCAAGTAAATTCAGTAGTAAACGTTCGATGACTGGACATACACATTATTAGAATCCAGGTGGAGGATATTTGAGAACTTGCATATTTTTCTTGTGATATTGTGGTAAATGTAATTCGTAAAAGTAGAGAATTTTGTTTTTCCATCACGTCGATATTAGGACAAATCTCATTTTATTAGTGTGTTCCAATTAGCTATTCATATTTCTTGTTCTAGTTATAAGCTTGTGTTTGCCACTGTTGTATACCCCTAAGTTTTGAATAATAATTGAAAATTATGGAAGAAATGATGAGGATGATGAGGAGTTTGGAGGAGAGTTCAAAGGAAGCTGGACTGCGTGTAGCAGCCATTATGAAAGAAAATACTGAGGCTTTGGAAAAGAAACTTAAAGAAAATTCTGATAAACTTAAAGAAAGTTTAAACGATAAACTTAAAGAAAATTCTGATTCTTTAGAAAATAAACTTAAAGAAAATTCTGATTCTTTAGAAAATAAACTTAAAGAAAATTTGAATGATAAACTTAGAGAAAATTCTGATTCTTTGGAAAATAAACTTAGAGAAAGTTCTGATTCTTTAAAGGGTAATTTGAAAGAAAATTTAAATAGCAAATTTAATTCAATGGAAAGTAAATTTAAAGAGAATTCTGAAATTTTGAAAATGACACTTGAGAGTAAAATGAATAAATTATGCGAAAAAACACATGAGCTCGAAACTTCATTAGCTACTAACGCAAGTTTAATGGACGATAAATTTCGCGATGCCGATCTTCGATCCCAAAGCTTAGCTGATAGGATAGAACATGGTCTTAGGAAAGTTGGTGAAGACATGGTCAACCTAGAAGTCAGAGTGAAGAAGGAGAGTAATGAGATGGGAATTCTAGTTGTTCAACGTTTAACGGAACAATTCAAAGAACTTGTCATGGGAGAAATAAGAGAAGGTGTGATTAGTGAATTGCAAACTGAAATCAAAACCACAGTTGTCAATGAAATTAAAGACACACTCAAGCTGGAGAATCAAGAGGGAATCAAGGAGATTAGGGAATCTTTGTCATCCCATATTGAAGTAATTGCCAAAGATATCCAAGCAACTCAGAAGGACATATCAGATATGACAGGGTCATTGAAAAGTCATGAGACTGTTATGAATCAGATATCCACTGATGTTAAGGAGAATTGTAAAGAAACTGAAGCAATTAATAAGATGGCAGAAGAAAACCAGAAGGAACTTGAGGCTATGAAAAGTCAAATCAAGGATGAGAAACAGTCTGATCATCTGTTGAAAATGCCAAATGTAAGGGGAAAGGAACAGATACAGATAAATCTAGGAGGAGCTAGAGACACGGATAGTCAAAAACAGGATGAGGTCAGGACAGTATTTCAATCCAACCCCATAACTGTATTTAAGAATATAGAAGATAAGCCTTCTAAATTTTCAGGGCGAGATTCTGTGACACCCGTGGAATTTTTGAGAGAAGCAGGGGGGGATTACCTGAAAGATTCTAAGATCCCTAAAGAAAGACAGATCCGAGTGATAGGGAAGTTTTTGGAAGGTCCTGCACTTCTTTGGTTTAGAGCTTTTAGATCCACTCTAAGCACTTTTGAGGAGTTTTCTCGTGGGCTATTGAAAAAGTTTTGGTCCCCGGAAACCCAACAGCAAGTCAGAGCAGAGTTATATTCGAAGAGATTCTCGACGTCACAACCTACTCGATACTCTACGTACTTTTCTGGACAGCTGTCTAAACTCCAACATTTAGATCCGCCGATGCCAGATAACGAATTGATTACTGCATTGATACGTCAATTCCCAGCAGACGTCCAGAGGACTTTGATCGCTGCTGATATCTATAATATGGAACAATTTGACGAAGTATTACAAAAGCTGGATCATACAAACGCTCAATTCTTCCATCAGAAGGGAGGAAATAATAACAACGCTGTGTACGCTGTTATGGCTGATAGTTATTCTCAGACACCTCGAGAGATTCGAGAAGGGCGAGAAGAGAAAACGCCGAGGGAAGATCCAAATAAGAGAGGATGGAACCAGTACAGTAACAGATACAGTTACAAACCATATGCGAGACCGGATGGTGGTAATCGATACAATACTCGATGGAGAAGACCACGAGATAGTCAAGGAAGGTACCAGGAAAGAAGATATTATGGTAGAAACAACTACAATAACAGAGGGAATGTAGATACTCGTCAGTCCAATGAAGAGTTCAACAAGGAGACGAGGAAAAATTTGGAAGCAAGACACCAAGATAACTTGCAGTTTTTGGAGCAGAGGCCCGACGAACCAGGTCCATCGGGAACACAACAATCCCGGGGGAATGGTAATGAAAAAAAACACTTCGAATTCACAGTAGAAGATAGAATTTTGAACACTTTCACTTCCAGAATTATTAAATGGCAAGCAGAGGATGATGACTTAATCCAACAGAATGACGAACGAAAAGAAATGGGTACAAGAATTAGAATGCCAATCATATCATGCGAAGTATTTGGTATGCCTGTCGATACTTTGATCGATACTGGGGCTATGCTTTGTCTGGTGAGTGAGAAGCTTTATATTCTGTGGAAGCTCAAAGAGAATTTAGAGGAGATTCCAGTATCAGGAATTAAGATCCAAGGAATAATACCCAATAAAATATCTCTGTGTAAAACACAATTATACTTATGTATTACGATTGGAGGACATGATTTCCGACATGTGTTTGTGGTAATGAAGGACATGGCTTTTGACATGATATTGGGAGCAGATTTCATTCAGAAATACCAAGCAGTGATAGATATGAAGACAGAGACGATCAGATTCAAGAATACCGAAGAGATTAACTTCGAGGGAAAAGAAGAGGAAGACATCGAGGGAGATGCTCAATGGTCTCTGATTTTTCATGAAGCTGAAGGAATAGAAGTCTACACTGAGAAGGAGTCCCCAGAGCTAGGGAAGATTTTGGAAGAGTATCACGATATTTTTGATATTAAACCTGGTGAAATTAAAGATTTTGAATATCGTATTCGTGTAAATGATGATGCACCTTTTCATGCTAAATTGTATCCAGTAGCAGAAAAGCATTGAGAAAGAGTAAAAGTACTTATCAAGGAGATGGAAAGCAACAATGTGATTGAAAAGTACACTACATCTTATGTCAATCCATTAGCAGTAGTATCTAAGCAAGATGGAAGTCTGAGACTATGTTTAGACGCGCGAAATTTGAATTCAAGATTACTGCCAGAGTATGACAGACCACCAATCATTAGGGAACTGTTAAGGAAATTCCAAGGCAAGGTCTGGTTCTCTAATATTGATCTCACTTCGTCCTACCATCACATTAGGCTTAGTGAAGATTCTAAGAAGTTTAGAGGATTTATGTTTGACCAGCAGACATATGTATTCCGCCGTCTACCATTTGGAGTCAAAACATCTGGATCAGTTTTGATCAGAGCCCTAGAACAAAATTTGAGTCCTGGAGTAAAAGAGATAGCAATTCGTTATATTGATGATATCTTAATTGCATCTGAGAATAAGGAGGAACATTTGTTACATCTTCAAATGTTATTCGCAGATTTGAGAAAAGCGAACTTCAAAGTAAACCTTCGAAAATGTCAGTTCTTTCGAAAGGAAATACAATTTTTGGGTCACATTTTGGATGGAGAAGGATACCGTCCCAATGAGACGAAGATACAGGCAATTGCAAATTTCCCTAGACCTACTAGAGTGAAGAATGTACGCAGTTTTCTCGGGACATGCCAATTCTTTGCAGGGCACTGTCCGAACTTCACCAAGACAGTTGCGCCATTGCAGGAATTGTTAAAGAAAGGAAACAAATGGAAATGGGATGAAGATTGTGAACAATCATTTCAAGATGCCAAGAGGTTATTGGTAAACAGTGTGAAATTGGAGTATCCTGACTTTACCAAGAATTTCATCATAGAATCTGATGCATCCACCGTAGGGATTGGAGCTATTCTACTTCAAGAAGATGAAGACCACAAGAGACATTACCTGGCGTTCATTAGCAGGAAACTTCGTCCATCAGAGAGGAATTATTACACCACAGAGTTAGAAGCGCTTGCTGTAATATTCGCATTGGAGTCGTGGAAGAAAATGTTAATTGGACATTCAGTAATTGTGAGGACTGATCACCACGCATTGGAGTTTATTTTGAGAACCAACTTTGCCAGTGATAGAATAACTAGATGGTCACTTTTTATTCAACAATTCAATCTAGTTATTGAACACACTCCTGGAAAGTTGAATGTGGGAGCTGATTTATTGAGTAGAGCAGTGGAGTCTACATCTAAGGTTTTTCAAGTTAACCTGACGCAGGAGGATGAAGATACCTTGAGAAGGTTAAGGTTATTGCATTTATCCCAGAGGAGAGACCGACGTCTTAGGAACATTTTTCGTTTTCTACAGGGAGACATGGACCCAAATGATGATGATTTTGTGGAAACTGAAAGAATTTCAAGAGATTTTATGATGTTAGATGGTTTAATCTACAAGTTTGCAGATCCCGACCATACGAAGCTGAGAGTAGTGATACCTCCACGAATGCAAAAACCCATTATCTGGATGGCACATCGAATCGCAGGTCATGCTGGAGTAGATAAGACGGTCAACATGATTCAAGAGAAATTTTCGTGGGAGCGAATGCGACAAACTGTCAGAAACACTATTCGAGAATGCGACTTATGCCAAAGGAGTAAACATAATTCTAGATTATTGAGAGAATTACCAAGGCCTATTATTCCTTCTAAGCCTTGCGAAATCTTCGCGACTGATTTATATGGTCCTCTCCCAAAGTCTAAAAGAGGTAACCGATATATTTTGGTGACCATGGATGTTTTTAGCAAATACACCATGTTACATCCAATTCAGAAGGCAAACGCAAAGTATTGTGCGAAGAGAATTAGAGACAGCGTAATTCCGGAAGCAGGCAAACCGGAATTCCTTTTATCAGATCGTGGACCTCAATTTACATCTTTGGAATTTCGAACCATCATGAATAATCTTGGGATTAGACAATTATTTTGTTCTATTAGACATCCAGAGAGTAATCCAGCGGAACGCGTGATGGCTGAAATAGCAAAATTTTGCCGCCTCTATTGTCCAAATGAGCATTGGAAATGGATGGATGTTCTTTCTTTAGCATCCGAATCCATCAACTCTACGATTCATGAGAGTACTGGACAGATTCCCATGTTGCTTCATCATGGAATTAAACCAACACGATTATGGGATCGAATCATCTCTATTCCACCTGAGATTGAACCAAGCCGTCAGATGAGGGAAACTCTAGCTTTAGACAAGTTAAGGAGTCAAGCTGAGAAGAGAGAGCGCAGAGTGAGAGGAAAGCGTTTTCGCAGACCCTTGCGCGTAGGAACTCTTGTTTTAGTGAAAAGACCTACACCCTCTGACGTGCAAAATCGAGTGTACTCGAAATTTGCAAGCCTTTACGCTG
Source organism: Meconema thalassinum (assembly GCA_946902985.2). NCBI lineage: Eukaryota > Metazoa > Arthropoda > Insecta > Orthoptera > Tettigoniidae > Meconema > Meconema thalassinum. The sequence continues at coordinate 2,005,640,175 of OX336388.2, forward strand.
GACCCTATCGTATTGTGGAAGTAAACAATAATGGAAGCTATGAAGTAGCCAATACACGAACTGGTAACATCGAGGGAACTTATAATGCATCGAATTTGAAGATTTATTATTCAAGAACCAGATGATTTAATGTGTAGATAGGAAAAACAAAAATATATCAATTTTTATTTTTTGCTAGGTGTGGGGTGGATGTGCCCAACTCTAGGAATGGGTATTCCAAGATTCAGACACCTAGATATCAAGGGAAAGGCTGTAGCCGCTTTTGAAAGTTGAGATATTTGAATATCGCGCTACATTGCTTCTCGAAGCATTTGGAAATAATTTACCGATAGTTGGATGTCAAGTGACGTAGCGAGTAATAGCAGAGGTGGAGGCTATTTATTGATTAAATAGTTAACTATGGAGTAGAGACTTTCGACTAGGATCAGATTACTGGCACGGCGAAATGAAAGAGAATGCAATTAGTATCAAGTAAATCGGACCAGGGATTCAAGAGATATGAGGATTTCTAGATATAAGGTGATGACGCGTGACCCTGACAGTTTTGAATAAAAGCCAGCTGGCCGAAGCATGGTCAGTTCATTCTAACACAAGCAGTTGCCTAGCAAGTTGCTACGACGCTGAGCCAAGGCACATGGTTGCCGGATCTACGCAGAAGTTCTTTTCAAGTCGTGATAGTCACGGAAAGTGCTGCGCTACGAGTTGGAACTTAGTAAGTTTACGGCGAGGAGAATCACTGAGGTGATTGATTTTTCTACAGACATTGGTGGAAATATTTATATTTTCACAAGGACATATGCTAGACTTTGTCTAGAAATAACTTTGTCACAGTCCAGTAGTAACATAATACTTGGATATTTAAATCCATTTCAAGTCAGTTTTCATATTTGTAACTAGTTAACCACTTCGATCTGTCAGTACACTGAACGGTGGCGTTCATTAGTCTACGCAAGGGAAACTACAAGTTGCCTAGCGCATGGTAGATGGTGATATTAATAAACCATGCCCAGGCAACGATCTTCAGAACAGCCGTTAATTGCTTAGACTGTCAGTGTTTTTCTTGTACTGATAAGATTACCGTGAGTTATGTTACAACTGACATATTTAAGAAGAGATCACTTAGATCTGACCCTATTTAAACAAACTGTTATGGCTTTGATAGAAGCCCATATTAAAATGGAACAACAGTTAATTCAAACGTCAAGAGATACTACCACTATGTCTGACTAGACGGATTTTGGGTATATAATGGCGGCCGATACAAGGATTATACGTGCTTGTCCGATAGGGCATGTCTATGGATAAATCTGGTACAGACCAGGTTTACTACGCTTCAAGACCATCAAGAAATGTAAGCCACATTTGAATTATATTATGCCTAGCTAATTGGAACAAACTATTTTTTCTGCAGATGACCAACACATTTTTTTCGTCGTATTTAAAGCTTGCAATGATTTACGCAAGACTTATTAGAGTTATTCTGAGTATTTTCAGCACTCAGAACAGTTTAGGATCGATGACCGAGCATTTCGAGCATTTATTTGAATATTTCATATTTTTGGGAAATCACGGTAATCAGCCGATGTAACTGTAAAAGTTAATAATTTATTTTTGTTGAGGAATGGATATTTTTTCCATATTCGAAGGTTCGAACATGTGGATTCTCACATAATGAGATGATAATTAAATATATTTAAAATGATACAAATAATAATAATAATAATAATCCACTAATAATAATAATAATAATTTTTATAATTTTTCTAAATAATTCTTGGATATTATATTTTCTAATAATCATATGTATTGAGAGAGAGCCTATGAAGTAGTTTAATCATTTCTAGTCTGGAACAGGAGATTTTCCGAAGGAAAGTGGTTAGCGCAAGCCCGCATTCAAACAACATGTCAGTTCTGGTTGAACAGTTGATATTTGCATTGAGCAAAGTATATTTTTCAGATAACACGGAGAGGCATGAAACGGGAAGCAAATGATATTTGTATCAAATAGGATATTTTTGTATTTATATAAAATCATGACGTAAATACACTCGAAAGTGAAATAATGATTTCCATAAGTATGGTAAATTCACGGGTAGAACTGAATGGTAAAATAAAATAAAACTTGTAAGTTTATTTATCTTCCAGTGTTGATAACAAGCAGAGGCTTGATTTATTGTATAAATTTTGGGAAGAAAATTTATATGTGTGGAGTAGTTGAAATGCCATTCCCAGGTGCGCATGTTTAAGTCGCAGGAATGAAGAGGATTTTTCGAGCATCAATCAAATAGCAGGTTCGATGGCTCAGGTTTATAGTAGGAGTATTGGAACTACACATTTCGTCGGATGAATGACCCGAAGGTTATTTCTTTAAAACCATCAGTTCTTATTTCAACCTTGTTTACGAATTCCATTTAGACTTTGATTTTGCTAGAACCCGGATTTGTCATGATAGTAGTTTATTCTTCTTCAGAGGAAGACCTTTGCCGTTGTTTTTGTAATATTGTGTTCTTACACAAATAATAGAATGGGCCACTGCCAATTTAAAAAAAATTCTTTAACCACGAATAATTTGAAGGATGTTTTCAATCCTAGTGCCATGAACTAAATGAATTCATTATAAAACTACAATTCTAATTTCCGCATTCTGTCGAAGAATTGAAAGTTGTGAAAGTTACTAAGAATGGCCATGAATATAAATATTTTTTTTCATAATGATTCCAAGAGGAAAATCTAATAGTTGAATGGTTCAACAATTTAGTGATCAAGTTGATGATTCAGAAATCATGTATTTTGTTAGGAACTTGAAGTTCATAATCGAGTCACTTCTCGAATGTTTAATGTTAGAAGAACAATTAATTGTTGTTGTGCTTCGCACAGTTCTTCGATGCTATGCTCAAGGTCAAATACTTTTCAGATGTTATTAATATGTGTAAATGATTTGTGTTGCTTCGCTGATGATAATATTTTTCGACAATGTATTTTTGAAACTGTAAAAATAAGTGAAAGTTTAAAAATTCTATGAACATTTATTCTACGAGTGTTAATATTATGTAAATATTCAAACAGTGATCTACGATATTTCCAGTATAGACAATTAACTTTGAACTGGAATTAAATATTAATAATTTTGGAACACAGTCTACAGGACTATTAATCGGACTTGTGTTTCCAAAAAGATTGTCAAATGTGTTTGGAAAATTTCTGTATATTGTGTGTAAATAAGAGTGTGGATCGCCACACGTGGATGATGCTGCTTTGAGCATCCTTGCAGTCAGATTTTAACTTCAAAATAAACTGAGATAATTTTACAGGATGTGTTACTCCCAATTAAATCTCCTTCTATCCTTATTGTTGCATTGAGCCAAAAATCAGTAAAGCATTTTTTTTTAATTTGATGTCGTTTTTGCGATTTGCTTTAACCCATCTGGAGCTCCGGGATATTTTGACTCTCGTGCTGACTGATTATTGGTAAAATGCATATGTGGTCGTGCGGACTCCGGTCTAAACGGGCACAGTACCTAATTTTGTACCAAATACTAACGTCAACGACACCTAGCTGTGAACTTGGCTGCTAGATGCCACTGCAACCAGCAACTTGCAACGAACGTTGTAACTTCCCCTCCGAAGGAAAGCATGCTGACGGATTTTTAGCGCTCTTAGAAATCCGGCAACTTTGTCCGGCTTTGAACCAGCACCTTGGGCATAGAAGTTCAGCATGCTACCAGTTAGCCGCTTCCCTCATAGTCAGATGGAACAAGAAGTTCCGTGACGAACTAAAGAGCCTACTTTTCTTAAAATTAAGATTCATGCCATAGATTAATCTACAGTATATGAACCTATCTAGAATAATGACGAAATTAAGTGGGTAATATCGAAATGTCTTAATTAGTTCGAAATAAGGTATACTAGGCATAGCCTAATAGAGCAATACAGTAGGCAGCTCTGGTGACTGAATATATTCTTACTTCCATCACCTAAGGTACAGAATACAAAATGTGGTTGAAGTCCAAAGGACGTTACATGGATTTAGACATTGGATATATTAGTACACGTAAAATCATGTTGGCAACAATGTCATGCGAGTGCTGGTCAGAAATAATCTGAAATATTATATATTTTTGTGCCAATTTTGGATGAAATCCATTTGTTGGTATAGAAGTTACATGTATTTAAAAATTGGACCTATCAGCAGGCTTAGAATCATGTTGGTAGAACTGACGTATATACGTAACTCCAAATTAATGTAAAATGTCGGGTAATTTACGTGTCCATAGTTTAAAGCTGTCGGCTTGCATACTTTCTGATATATTTGGATACAAAATAGAGAGCAATTATTAACAGTTGGCAGCCCTGGTGGCTCTTAAGAATACACTCAGTCATATGTTTGTATGTACACACATTACATACAAAATTTGGTTGAAATCCAATTGATAGTGTAGAAGTTATATGCATTTAAAAATTGGACTTATCAGAAGGCTTAACATTATTTTGGCAACGCTGTCATGTATGGCCACCTGGAAATTAAACTGAAATAGTATTATCTACATGTGTGCCAATTTTAGAATGGCTCCCATGTATACCTTCCAAGATATCCAACATGGAGCTCAAATTTCTATTGCGTTTTTTAGCAGTTGGTAGCACTGGCATCTTTTTCAAATATGGGCCTGAGATATTCCGGTATACATCTTTACTCATACTACATTTGGTTTCGATTGCTGCAGCCGTTTAGGAGTTGATAGGGACACACACACACACACACACACACACACACACAGCCAGACAGACAGGAGGACAGACAGACAGGCAGAAGGGCTGACACATTTTCCCTGATATACCTTATAAGTCTACTTTTTCCTCATTTTTAGCCTATTTTCAATTTTGAAAAAATAGGCTTATGAGATCACCTTTTGTCCGTGTGTGTGTGCGTGTGTGTGTGTGTGTGTGATTCGTGTGTGTGTCCCCCCCCCCCTAATAAAATCCAAACGGCAGGAGCGATTTCAATGAAACTCGGAAAGTTCATAGCACTATTCCCGGCGACATCGACCGTGCCCTTCAAATTTTGTTACAACTCACCAATCCAACATGGCGGCTGTGCGAAATATTTCACCAGCATTCAATATCTCCGAAACTATTGCCGATATTACCCTGACATTTTCTATGGTGATAGAGGGAACTACTATAAGTTCACTTATGTGACTTTTGAAAACCTGGTAACTACAAAACCAACATGGAGGCCAAGCGAATTTGCGACTTTTAAATAGACGTTTCTCGCGATTTGACCAACCAAACGCAATGAAACTTGGTACAGTATATGTTTATATACAGTGTAATGCACCGAGATCTAACTTCGTTCAATTGTTTACATAATCACAAGATGGCGGAATTGCGAAATATTTTATTGGCATTCCATATCTCTGAAACTATTAGCGGTATCTCCCTAAAATTTTGTACGGAGATAAAGGGCACTACTGGAAGTCCATCTATAAGACTTTCAAAAACCGGTTAACAACAAAACGAACATGGCGGCCAAGTGAATTAGAAAATTTTAAATAGACCTTTCTCGCGATTTAATGTTCCAAGCTCACTGAAACCTGGTACAGGAAGTATTTATACACATTGTAATCCACTGGTATCTAATTTAGTTCCATTGTTTACATAACCTCAAGATGGCGGCAGTGCGAATTTTAAAATTAAGTTTCTATTTCTTGTGATGTAGTCATGCGATCGAAGTGAAAATTTGAATAATGAACCTACGCAATAATTTTCCTTTAATGGTACATGATTCTATGGCCTATACATTTAACAGTCCAACATGGCGACCATCCGAAATATTTAGACGATACTGAATATCTACGAATCTATTTTAGCAATCAAACTGCATTTTTAATGTTCATAGGGGCTATGAACTTAAGTTCACCTATAGGACTTTAAATAACCTGGTGATCACAAATCCAACATGGCGGTGACGCGAATTATAAATATTCACATGGACGTTTCTCGCAATTTAACCATCCGAGTGCAGTGAAACTTGGTACAGTAAATCCTTATACGAATGTTAATCCACTGGCATCTAATTTATTTCAATTGTTGCCATAACCTCAAGATGGCAGCTGTGAAAAATTTTAAAATCTCCTTGTTTTTTCTTGTGTCCTAATTATGCGATTGAAGTTTGAATACTACACGTTCACAATAATCTGCATGTAACAGTACATAACTCTAGGACCTACATATATAAAATCCAACATGGCGACCATCCGAAATATTTAGTCGGTTCTTAATATCTACGAATCTATTACAGCAATCAAACAGAAATTGTGTATGTTGATAGTGGCAATTAACATAAGTAGGATATATGAAAATAGGCTGTATAGTTCTTCACGGAACTACTTGTAGAAAAGTGTGAAAAGTAGGCTAAAAATGAATGTTATCTCGTCAATGGCGTTGTCTTGGCAACCTCTGATAGATCATCCCTTATCAATTTAAAAGCGTTGTTATGGTAACCTCTGATGGCACTTGGCATTTTTTTAAATTCCGAAATCATTTTTCTCATCCCTTGGCGTAATGGTGGGTCATATCAAAAATTCTTTCAGACAAAAGTTTTAGGTAATTATTAGGGGAATATTTTCCATTTTGTACGGTTTTGATATTGTGCCTATTAAGAGAGATATGATTAATGTTTCCCGAAAAACCCACTTTTTTCACCCCTTTGGTCAATGGTTGGTGCTATCAAAAAACGTATTTGACATAAATTTTTGGCACTTATCCGACACATATTATGAACTTTGAATGGATTCGATATTTCACGTATTAAGAGAGTTATAGCGAAATTTCACTTTTTCGAAAAAAAGCCCCCCATTTTCACCCCCTTCGACCGATTATGCCCATTAACGAACTCGACCGAGATTTTATAGGGATACATATTATGTAAAACATTCAAAGTGATTGGTGCAAAATTACGGCAGTTATCGTGTCCACAAGAAACTGATATATATAGATAGATAGATAGATACATATATACATAAATTATATATAAACTTTTGAACTGACGGTGGTTTTGGGGTCTGGGGGATGTGAAACGCGCAGATATGTCGAAATTTTCCGGAAGTCGAAACATGGTACCCATTGCAATAGTTAGCTTTCTAATGAAATCTACCTAAAAACGACTTGACCATTCGTGATTTGATTAAACGTTCTATCCAGTGTCAATGTGGACAACTAGATGCCACTTACAATGATAGTTTACAAATCCGTGTTAAAACAACTTGGTGATTGTTGTTGTTGTTGTTGTTGTTATGACAATGTTGAGACTAGAGTGTCATAGTTATGTTTTTTGTTTATAGATTATCATGGAAGGTTTGAATGCAATCGGTCAAGCCTGTGGTCTTGAACTCAAGAAGATGAGCGACTTGCCTATTCATACACCTTTTCGCATTCATAGAATTAAAAAAATAAACACTGAATTTGGAATCCGCGCTCTTTGCATTTGTGAAGAGTTTGAAACTTTTCTTCCTTCACGTTTCGATGACGTGCCTGAAGATGTTTTTGAAGATACAAGTAGTCAACCAGTATATTTGATTTGTGAAGGTAAAAACAATCATCGATGTATGGTACGTTTTGAATAAACAAAAAAAAAACAATATAAATGCTTGTTTTCTATTTTCGAAATCATAGCAGTGATGATATACATTTTAGCCTACTTTTCACATTTTGCAAAAATGAGGAAAAAGTAGACTTATGAGATCGGGCAAATGTGTGTCTGTCTGTCTGTCTGTCTGTATGTCTGTCTGTCCTTCTGTCTGTCTGTATGTCCTTCTGTCTGTCTGTCTGTCTGTCTGTCTGGCTGTGTGTGTGTGTGTGTCCCCTATCAACTCCTAAACGGCTGCAGCAATCGAAACAAAATTTGGTAGAGGTAAAGATCAATACCTGAATATCTCACGCCCATATTTGAAAATGATGTCAGTGCTACCAACTGCTGAAAAATCGCAATTGAAATTTGAGCTCCATGTTGGATATCTTGGAAAGTATGGATAGGAGCTATTTCAAAATTGGCACACGTATAGATAATAATATTGCAGTTTAATTTCCAGGAGACCATACATCGCAGTGTTGCCAAAATGAATATACGCCTGCTGATAAGTCCAAAATTTAAATGCATATAACTTCCACACTATCAATTGGATTTCAACCAAATTTCGTATGTGCTATGTGTACATAAACAGACATGACTGAATATTCTTAAGATCCACCAGGGCTGCCAACTGTTAATATATGCTCTCAATTTATTTTATCCAAATTCCAATATATCAGAAATTATGCCAGCCGACAGCTTTAAACTATGCACACGAATAGTACCTGACATTCTATATTAATTTGGATTAACTTATATACGTCAGTGCTACCAACATGATTCTAAGCCTGCTGAGAGGTCCAATTTTAAATACATGTAACTTCTACACTATCATTTGGATTTCAGCCAAATTTCGTGTGTGCTATATGTACCACTAGCAGAAGTACCCATTCTTCGAACGGTCTTCGGTATTAATAACCAGATGTTATCAATTGAGCTACTGTTGCAATGTTTAGGGGCTTGGAACCTGTTTGTTGGCAAAGAAAAATTATTAGTTAAAATGTGCTCTCAAACTAAATTTACCTAACGTGTTCTTCCTGGCGTGAAATTAAAATTGAAAACTTCGTAGAAGAATCGCAATACACGTCACATACGAACTGACCCTAACCGTTGTGTCAAGTGCCCAACTACAGGAAGACCCCTTTTATAAATTATAAAGGCTTGTGTTGCATGAAAATTCAGTGTTTTTAGCCTCCAATGGCCCAAATTCCTAAAATCAGCAAAAAACAGTCTACTATTTCTATTCAGGAATTTTTGAAAATAATGTTGATGTTTGGAGATATAATAGACCTTCTGTACGACATATCGCACGTGCAAATCGTGTGAAAAAAATCTAGGGTACTCCATTTGCAACCTTTCACAGAAATGTAATAAATGGAGTGGCACTACTTATTCCAGAAATAGATGAAAAGTTGGATGCCACCTCTTGAGATACTGTTGCCATGGTTAGTGGCTTGCATTCCTTCTTTAGTTTATTAAATGAAATTAGTTTTCTGGGAATATCTAAGAAACTGTTGGGTTTAGAGCCTTAAAATATAGTTTTCGGGGACACTTTACGGCTCTTGAGGGTCCCCGAGTTTTGTTTCTGACCCCAAGGGTTTGAAAATGAGCTTTGTCTCTTCGTTGTACGCCATAATAATGATAATAATTAAAAGAATAATACTAATTGCTACCCCACATTAACGGCACTGGCCAGCAGCACGTCGGTAACTCGATAACCAACGCTCTGCTTCACCATTGTGACACCGTGGAGAGACACCATCGCTTGGCTTACCAGAATGAGACGTGTACGGGGAGCGTGGATGGGCCAACTTACCTGTATTCAGAGGTCCGGGTCACCTCCGCAGCAACATCACCTCCAGATGACATGTCCCAACAGAAGAGCTCCAAAAGGGGTGGAAGGAAGATGGAGAAGGGGACAACACACACAGGCTATTCCACAGACCCCCCCCCCCCCCTCAAAAACCAACGGAACTGCCGTCGGCGAAATAATGCCACAACAGCTGCTTAAAAATTTAAAATAAACATTTAATGTTAAAATTTAAAAGAAAACACCTCCACTAGCAAACACAACATGCATCAGGCAGCCAAAATTAAAATTAAAATAAAATCTCAGCTAGAATTCTCACTGTAGAAATAATAAAAATTTAAGGCCAATATCAAAAAGGATTACTTGAGGTAAGAGCATAAACAGCTTGCACCGCGTTGTGCTCTTACGTTAAACAAAATAGCAGAGGCGTGAGGAAATACAGTAGAAGTGAAAACAACACCTTAAACAGGATCGCTAAGGAGCGGGGAAAGGATGTCTCTTTCGATGCGTGCTGGGCCCAAGATTCCGGATCGAAAGAAAGATACTTTCCAAAAAAGGAATCGAATGAATTGTTTAAAACAAATCAAAAGCGGAATTGAAATTATCTAATTGATCGAGGAACCCAGAAGCGTGAAGGTCGTGACTGCGTTACAGTACGAAGCCAAGACCGACGAAATCGGACGAGAGATGAGGGAACTTAAAATTACAAATGAAAGAGGACGAAACCAAGTGAACTATTTACTATTGTATTTAAAGTAAACTAAAACAGGTGCGCATAAGAGTAAGGATATATCTAAACACAAAATGAAAGGTAAACGTGAAGAGGTATAAAATCGCTTAATAACAAATAAAATAAAATTAATGATTAAAGATGGTACCTAAGAAAGGGGGACACAAAAACAATCTCAAGAGAAAAGTGTATAAATGAACTTAAGCACTAACAAAGATGAAACAAGATTAATTAAAATGTACTTACAATCAATGTGCAACTAAACCGTAAGCGCGACTCGATAACCAAAATTTAAAATACAAAAACAAAACAAAAACGAAAAAGATAGAGAGTATGGATGAGTCGAATAAGAGAACACCTCTACTTACGAGGATGACCTGGACTAGAATGCCCTTGCCAAGAACAGACTTCCAAAAAGCTCATGATGTTGTGAAATCATGGGGTAAGGGGGGGGGGGAGTGGTGGGGATGAGAAGGGTGCGTATGTAGGAAACGGGGGTGGGGGTGGGAGAGGGGGGATGACACGGAGTTACGTAATATAACGAAGCCAGAGGAAACAACACAAAATTAACACATAAAAATAAAGGAAAATGAGTATTACATTAAATTAATTGACATTACCGGGACAGGAAATGAAAGGAAAAATCGATCAGCTAAGAAATATGCTTTGTAGGAAAATATAGGCTTACGTAGAGGTAGTTATGTCTAAATATAACGACATACGAAGAAACAAAGGAATTAAGGCATGACGAATGGACAGTGACTAACACAAAGACCATCGCTCACACACTTTTCCTAAAACAGAGGGAAGGATCAAATAGGAGGCGAAATGAGACATGGCTCCGTTACTCCAATGATACCTTGACCCAAAAAACAAACTCTGATACGACAATCAAATGAAAGATACCTCGAAAGAGTGCACATCAATTTGTGACGTAATACAGAGCGTTGGTAAGCCTCGCAGAAAAGTAGCATATATTTCAGACCTGAGAGATTTGAGTAAAAATAAAACCGATTACATGAAAGGTAGGGATGACAAATAAACACAGAGGCTTCGCTAAACTAACGTAAACAAAGGCGAAGGGACTTGGGTTCATGGATCGAATTCACATCATCATAAGAAAGGGAAATTGATAAACTGAAATTCAAAAATGATAGCATGCCAGATAAAACCAAGTGATCGAATCGTACTTACGTTTAGTTGCGTTGGGCACGGGCGAAAAGCCCGACACACCTAGGCTGTGACCGTTTCACATGATGGTCAGAAATGGAAGGAAGCCACCTTCTCTAAAAGGAACGCAGTAACGCCGCTCGGGAAAAATAAGTCGTAGAACTCCCCCTCTCCAGAACATAAAGGGGGCCAATGGGAGAAGCAAAGCTTAGTAACAAGTTATGCTTCAACCAATGGTAACACAGTGTCAGTAGGGGTGAAAAGTTTCACCACCTGACGAAACATTTACGCAGAATTACAAAGTTTGAACGCAGTAGGTGAGACAGAGAAACGTATGTCACAATAATGCGACATGAAGGAAATGATGATAATAATAATAATAATAATAATAATATGACAAAAAATAATGAACCTGATAAAAACGGTTCAAAATTCCCCTGCTCTCCCAAAAAAAAAGGAATTTTCCCTGGCCATGGAAATTTCTTTTTTCGTACAAAAAGAGAGGAAAAAAATATGTAAAGGGGGAAAAAAATGAATACTAAAAAAATTGGGTACTAAAGACCTCTAGGAGAATACAAAAAAAATGAACAGTTGACTAATCTGACCGTGAAATGAAGGTGGTACCCCCTTCATTGCTCGTCAACACTAGCCACTAACGTCAAAAGTACTGCGTTCAAAAAGAAATACAGTGAGTTCATATATTAAATAGTGATCATTGTTCTTGCTAGTTCATGATGATGCGGATGTCGAAATCTTCAAGATGGACGTTACCTCGGGACTGCAAATCTCTCCAGCCTCTGATGAGAAAAGATAGACAAAGTTAAATCGTGATCACATTTAAAAAAAAATACATTTGGGACACCCTGTATATAGGACCTTTCGTTGCGTCAACGAGGAATATGCAATAGTGTCATAATGTCTTCGAAAGGGAAAGTACTCTCCTTTTCAGCTGCTGAAAAATAAAGCCATGTATAGACCCAGTGAAGGGTGACTGGTCCGTTAACGAGTTCCGAGAAGACCCTCAGCTGTGTTAGCTCAGGTACACAAAGGTTGTTTGTTGTCACTCGCCAACCCTCTGGATGGTTGCTAGACAATACACGATATGCTGAGAACACTTGACAATTTAAAACCTAACAAAATATATGACTTCACAATAAATATCAAAATCAAGATGACACTAAGGTGCATGATATCTCAAAACCATGACACAAAAAGTCAATTACATGAATAAATGTAAAATAAATACCAAATTCCTACAAGGTCAAACAGGAAGTGTTGAAGGGTCCTTGTCTGTCGTCGAACAATAGGAGTTAAGCCGAGGGGCAGTGCAAAAGAGGAGTAGGGGTGGTTTGCAAATAGTGACCGACCAGGTATATACTGACGGCCTCAGGCAAAGATATAGTTTGACAGAGATGTCAAGTATTCACGACACACTCACGTACGAGAAAAAGGCCACGGGTGTCTCCTGTCTTGTCACAGGAATAAATGAAAAGGAAGCACACGAATTAAGATCAGAATAGGCTCACATGCTAGGTTGGCTATTAAGGAGCTCGGGCATCCAATTAGAATAAAAGGAAAAACAAAAACACAACATTATAGCGAGGCGAAATTCACAAGATCATTTGACAAATTTTTTCAACTGCGTGACGTGGGCCGAAGTCACTGAATTATCGTGATCGTCCACTAACTCAACTGAGACAGGATTTAAAAAGCGTGAAATAGTCTTGGGAGTTGACCAACGTAAGCACAGCTTACTGGAAATTTGTTTGGTAGCGTCACTCAAAGGATGTAAACGACACAAAACTTTGTCCCCAATTTGGAATTTAACATCATGACGGCCTAAGTTGTAGCGCTTCGCTACTCTGGCTTTTGCTTTCTTGAGGTGACCGGTAGCGATGGCCCATCTTTGAGCAACAGAGGTAGTGCGAGAGGGTTCGGAAAGATATTCAATATTCCATTTGAGCAGCAAGGGGTCGACAAGCGATCGGCCTAGGAATAATTCCGCTGGAGTAGTTTGAACGGACGAATGGAAAGAGGTATTGAACCCGAGACTGAAATACTGTAGGTTCGTATCCCAGGAGGTTTGATCGGCATTGTGAAAAGCGGACATACAAGCCTTCAAGTTTTTGTGAAAACGCTCTACGTGATTTCCCTGCGGTCGATACGGTGACAAGAAAATATGTTGGATGCCCCAGTTAAATACCATAGTTTCAAAGGCTTTGGAACGGAATACAGAGGCGTTATCTGACACAAGGTACTTGGGAGGACCAAAAACTCCAAATATATATCTAGACAAGAAATGGATAGTAGTCTGAGAAGTGATATTCTTTACTGGGAATAACCAAACAAACTTCGAAAAACCATCAATGACAGTTAAAATGGCTTGATTGCCAGATTTTGATCTCACGACTGGACCAAAGTAATCAATGAAAAGGCGTTCGCCGGGACGAGTGACGATACCAGCTTGGTGGAAGCCTACACGAGTGTTCTGGGCAGGTTTAGAACGCTGGCAGGTTAAACATCTTCTGACATGAGCTAAAGCATCTACTTTAATTGAGGGCCAATAAAATTCACCGGATATCTTACGGAAAGTGCGCTGCATCCCTGCATGAGTTCCCAGTGCAGAATCATGATAATATGTCAAAAGCATATCACGTACTGCTAATGGAGCAAAAATTCTAAATTTAGAAGAGTTAGGAAGAACATAGCCAATAACATCATTTCGAACACAAAAGTTGCTTACTGCCGGATCTTTGTTTGCAATTTTTGCACGGAGGTCAGTGCAAAATGGATCCTCAGACTGGAATTTCCGGATATCCACAAAAGACCAAGGACAATGTTGCAATAGGAAAAGATTTTCTTGAAGTGGTGTACTGATAGAAACGCTCTCGATTGGAGTCCTAGGGGTCTCTTCAAACATGCGTGACAGGCAGTCTGCTACCGGGTTCTCGCTCCCTTTTACGTGGATGATATCAAACTTAAAAGATGACAACCTCAAAATCCACCTGTTGATGCGTCCAAGCTTTTTCACGTGAGAAAGACTCCATTTCAAAGCCTCATTGTCGGTAAAAACAGTAAAGTGACGGTGTTCCAAAAAGGTCCTGAATTTTTCACATCCAAATACCACAGCAAGACTTTCCTTCTCGAAAATTGAGTAACGTCGTTCATGTTGATTTAACATACGACTCGCGAAGGCCACTGGTGCAAATTTTCCATCCACACGCTGGCTCAAAACACTAGAAATGGCCAAATCACTGGCGTCACAATGTAAAAAGAAAGCTGATTCGAAATCAGGCGTGTGCAGTACTGGTGCTGACATAAGGGCTTCTTTCAAAACATTGAAAGCTTTGTCCTGTTCTGGCCCCCACACAAATTTCACATTCTTCTTTTTGAGAGCATTTAGAGGTGCCGAAATGTCAGAGAAGTTTTTGATAAAACGAGAATAGAACGTGAACATACCCATTACTCTTCTCAAGGCCCTAACTGTGGTGGGTACAGGTAACTGCTGAATGCAATCTGCGCGCTCGGGTATGACACGGATACCATCGGCTGACAGAATGTGACCCAGAAATTTAATTTGAGTACAGCCCAAAGAGGTCTTTTTTGGATTGATAGTGAGGCCGGCCTTCCTGAGGCGGGAGAAAACTTCCCTAAGATGAACGACATGCTCCTCAAAAGATCTGCTGTATACGACTAAATCGTCAAGATAATTAAATACAAAATTGAACTTCAGGTCTCCCAAGATGTCGTCTAGCACGCGACTGAGGACTTGTGCACCAACAGCTACACCCATCGGAAGACGTTTGAAATTATATAACCCGAAAGGGGTGTTAAAAGCAGTGAAGTCGCGACTCTCAGCATCCAAAGGAATCTGATAATAGGCACTATTTAGATCAATCATCGAATACACATTGGCCCCGTGGAAATGTTGAAAAGCACTCTCAATAGTAGGCAGTGGGAAATTATCAAAGACTACCTTCTTGTTCAATTTTCGGTAGTCTACGACTAGCCGGTACTCGCCTTCTTCTTTCTTGGGAATTAAGAAAGCAGGAGACCCATAAGCTGATTTGGAAGGAACTACTACTCCCCGATCTTGCAAATCATTGATATACTTTTTCATGGCCAAGAGCTTGGGCGGATTACAAGGAAATGGAGGACTTCGAACAGGTACATTGTCGCTCAAGTCAATGTGGCATTCGTGATTTACAGCAGAACCTAAATCTTCTGTGAGGACATCAGAAAATTCCTCAACTAAATCGTTCAGAGTATCACGTTGCTCGGACATCAAAGTTAATGGAAGATGTACGGAAAATACAGGAGACACATCAACGTAGTTAGAAGTACATTCTTCAAAGGGGAACATTTTATCTGAGCGAAATTTGAAACAAAATGAATCGTTAATAAAATCCAACTGCATACCAGTTTTATGCATAAAGTCAATTCCTAAAATACATTGAGTGGAGAGATTGTTAACCACATGAAAAACATGTTTCCAAGAAAATCCGTGAATTTTAATGCGACATAGAATAGTTTCGGCAACGTCGATAACTGACGATCCCGCAGAGAGGAACTGACATTTATTCTGCACGGGGTGTTTTTGCGAAGATCGAATGCTATCTGCCACTGAACGGTGGATGAAACTTCTGGTGGCGCCTGTATCCAAAATAGCAGGTGCCGAGACATTATCGAAATTTACTGAGACTCCTGGTTGTAACACAACATCGAAATTAGATGCATTGTCAAGTTTGGATGGAGGACTGCTCCGGGAGTCGAACTCAGAACACCTCCCTATGAGTTTTCCTGGTTGGAATTACAATTTGGACAGGAACGAGTCGTGACCTCATTCATCCCACAGCCAAAACAGAATTTTCGGCGTTTTAAAGAACACATTTTAAAATGATGTCCAAGTTCATTACAGTTCCAACAAGTTATGCGACCAGAAGAAACATTGCGTGTGATTGTTGTTGGGGTGTTTGTAGTCCTTTCACGGGAAACAGCAGAAGAATTACGAGCCACAGAAGGGCTTGGGTTAGAATTCCTAGAAAGGGACTCAGCACGGCGAGCAGACGGCTTAAACCGTAAGGTGTCGTCTTTTGTTCGGTCGACAGCTGGGCTAGACAGTGTTGTCTGGGGGGAGTAGGCTAACTCGGGGAAAATCGTATTATCGGCTCTTGGAGGTGGAGTATAGTTCGAACAGGCTCGTGCATTTAATTCATACTCACGGCCTTGCGATATGATGTCCTCGATGGAAAAAATGGATGTACGCCGAATGAAGTATTTATAAGTGGGATTTAAATTCCTGTATATAATTTCCAACAGATCCCTGGGATGAAAGGGTTGGGGGAGGTTCGCTGCTAACAGCCGAACTGAGGTTACATAATCGTCGATCATCTCCCCAGGAGCCTGAGTACGGGAGTATATTTCTTGTTTGAGAGCGAAATCGAAATCTTGTGGCGTGAAACGGTCCTTAATGCACCCAACAAATTCGTCCCATGACTTATAAAAATTCGGAGTAGTGCGATGCCACATCAGCGCTTTTCCAGACAAAAGAATAGGTAAGCAACGTACAATATTGTCGGGATTAATATCGTGACAATAACACAATTCCTCCACACGTTTGATAAAACAAAAAACTGATGAGGTATTGTTTTCTCCGGAAAAAGTCAAACCCCACCTACTCACTACTGATGCAACATTTTCGTTGTGGCGAGCACTATTAACAGTGCCTACAGGGGCGATGGAGCAATCTAAAAGGGGAGGGTCTATCATTAGCAGGTCCTGTGTCGTATCTTGCAATAGTGGCGTGGGCATTGTTAAAGATTCAAAGCCCATAAAATTTAACTCCTTTTTGACGGGTGGGAATTCTGACTTAGACATGACAATAGACAAGGAGAAAAGTAAAACACTTTAACTTAGTAAAATAAAGGTCACAATACCGTAATGCGTCCTATTCCAGCGTTGCGAAGTACTCACTAACTTGTTGCACTCTTCACCTCGGAACTAGATTCTTTGGATGTCTTGTTCACTCGAGAAATGCTTTCACACTCCGCACTTTCTTCGGGGATGGGGGAACAATTCAGTACAGGTATCTTAAACTCAGAAAGACAACATTGTAATAATTGCAAAAATAATATAAGTTTGGTAATTTAAAGGGAACGATTTCACGAAAAACCACGCTCTGATATACCATTTGCACCGCGTTGTGCTCTTACGTTAAACAAAATAGCAGAGGCGTGAGGAAATACAGTAGAAGTGAAAACAACACCTTAAACAGGATCGCTAAGGAGCGGGGAAAGGATGTCTCTTTCGATGCGTGCTGGGCCCAAGATTCCGGATCGAAAGAAAGATACTTTCCAAAAAAGGAATCGAATGAATTGTTTAAAACAAATCAAAAGCGGAATTGAAATTATCTAATTGATCGAGGAACCCAGAAGCGTGAAGGTCGTGACTGCGTTACAGTACGAAGCCAAGACCGACGAAATCGGACGAGAGATGAGGGAACTTAAAATTACAAATGAAAGAGGACGAAACCAAGTGAACTATTTACTATTGTATTTAAAGTAAACTAAAACAGGTGCGCATAAGAGTAAGGATATATCTAAACACAAAATGAAAGGTAAACGTGAAGAGGTATAAAATCGCTTAATAACAAATAAAATAAAATTAATGATTAAAGATGGTACCTAAGAAAGGGGGACACAAAAACAATCTCAAGAGAAAAGTGTATAAATGAACTTAAGCACTAACAAAGATGAAACAAGATTAATTAAAATGTACTTACAATCAATGTGCAACTAAACCGTAAGCGCGACTCGATAACCAAAATTTAAAATACAAAAACAAAACAAAAACGAAAAAGATAGAGAGTATGGATGAGTCGAATAAGAGAACACCTCTACTTACGAGGATGACCTGGACTAGAATGCCCTTGCCAAGAACAGACTTCCAAAAAGCTCATGATGTTGTGAAATCATGGGGTAAGGGGGGGGGGGGAGTGGTGGGGATGAGAAGGGTGCGTATGTAGGAAACGGGGGTGGGGGGTGGGAGAGGGGGGATGACACGGAGTTACGTAATATAACGAAGCCAGAGGAAACAACACAAAATTAACACATAAAAATAAAGGAAAATGAGTATTACATTAAATTAATTGACATTACCGGGACAGGAAATGAAAGGAAAAATCGATCAGCTAAGAAATATGCTTTGTAGGAAAATATAGGCTTACGTAGAGGTAGTTATGTCTAAATATAACGACATACGAAGAAACAAAGGAATTAAGGCATGACGAATGGACAGTGACTAACACAAAGACCATCGCTCACACACTTTTCCTAAAACAGAGGGAAGGATCAAATAGGAGGCGAAATGAGACATGGCTCCGTTACTCCAATGATACCTTGACCCAAAAAACAAACTCTGATACGACAATCAAATGAAAGATACCTCGAAAGAGTGCACATCAATTTGTGACGTAATACAGAGCGTTGGTAAGCCTCGCAGAAAAGTAGCATATATTTCAGACCTGAGAGATTTGAGTAAAAATAAAACCGATTACATGAAAGGTAGGGATGACAAATAAACACAGAGGCTTCGCTAAACTAACGTAAACAAAGGCGAAGGGACTTGGGTTCATGGATCGAATTCACATCATCATAAGAAAGGGAAATTGATAAACTGAAATTCAAAAATGATAGCATGCCAGATAAAACCAAGTGATCGAATCGTACTTACGTTTAGTTGCGTTGGGCACGGGCGAAAAGCCCGACACACCTAGGCTGTGACCGTTTCACATGATGGTCAGAAATGGAAGGAAGCCACCTTCTCTAAAAGGAACGCAGTAACGCCGCTCGGGAAAAATAAGTCGTAGAACTCCCCCTCTCCAGAACATAAAGGGGGCCAATGGGAGAAGCAAAGCTTAGTAACAAGTTATGCTTCAACCAATGGTAACACAGTGTCAGTAGGGGTGAAAAGTTTCACCACCTGACGAAACATTTACGCAGAATTACAAAGTTTGAACGCAGTAGGTGAGACAGAGAAACGTATGTCACAATAATGCGACATGAAGGAAATGATGATAATAATAATAATAATAATAATAATAATATGACAAAAAATAATGAACCTGATAAAAACGGTTCAAGCTACAAACCCAAAAAAAGAAAACTAAATAAGCACCAGACACACTCCCAAACTGGACCATGAGGGCCTTGGAGAATCAGAAAAAAAACTAGTGCGAAAAAATTACCAAAAACAAGGTAACGAAAGAATAACGAAGGAGTACCAAGAAAACTCCACCAAAAAGGAAACCAAAGGAAAATTAAAACAAATAAGTTAACCAACATCACCATGACCCAAGAACGTGCACTTCAAACAAAACGCCAGAAAACAAAAACCCACAATGCACTTCAGTAAACAAGTTACCATGGCGACCGAGAACAGAAGAATGTACATCAGTACGTAATAATGAGAAACACGTAATTTACATATTTAAAATAAACTTCTCCAGTGAGAAAACAGCTAGATATAACAAACTCTAGACATTACGAGATCAAAAGGTTTTTACATGCAACGGATCAGACAAAAAAAAAGACCGACTAATGAACCAATTTAGGCCTATTGTAAATAGACTCGTCTGGCCATTACCATAATATTATAAGAAGAAACTGCCTTAACTAGATGCAAATAATAAGTTAAGAAGAAACAATTAGTGTTCCCCGGACAAAAAATTTAACAAAATTTTACATTTTCATAGGTGACATATCTATTCCAAGGTCAACCTTTCAGAACTAAAACAAACACTCATCACACAATGCAAAATAAGGAGCTCCAATAATTTAAATTAAATGTTTCAAAACATACCTTAATAAGGCCTTTGGGGAGACACTGATGATAAAACAAACATAACACTAATAAATAATTTTAAAAAAATGAAAACTGCCCAGATGACTGTTGCTGGCACACGCAACCATTGACACTAAACATCTTCAAGTTTTCTCATTCCGGCGAAAATAAGGTAGACCATGCTTCAGGGGCGACGATCCCACTTCCTACCCACTGCGGTTTACGTTTTTGTAATGTAATTCCATTTCTTGGTGAGGCGAGGGCCACAGGCCCCCGCCTCAATAGACAATCAAATTCACGAACCCTCAGTTCAATCCAGACTGTTCAGTTACCGATGACAACACATAATGGCGCCGACAAGGAAGCCAGGCGCGCTGCATGCATGATATTTGGAAAATGTCCAATCACGGTTTGACACCTCAAACAACAATGTCATAAATAAGTTCATAATTTGGCGGTATCATGAATACACCGGCATTTGTTTTAAGACGCTGGAATGCAATTGTCTTTCAATTATGTCATGCATATAAGGAGTTTTATCAGGCGGAGCACACGCTACCTAGTGGGGAGCCAGGAACTATTTGAAATCTTTCAAAGTCCGACAGGTGCTACCATCTCGTGTTCAAAATGGGAAGCAAGTCACCAGGCGGTCGTTTCAAATGTCGAGATGTTACAATCCAAGCGTATATACATGTTTGAAAGAGTAGGGACGTGCCCTTGCACGTATCAGTCTCCCTCCCTTAAGCGTGAACACCGTTCACGAATATGCCAAGTCATAGACAGTACTCCTTAACTTGTCGATTCACCAGAGATGTTTCCCGAAGATAATGTTCACCAGTTAACTCCAATTGATGGATGAAACCGCATCGTTTTGGTTAGGAAGAATGCAGGGTCAGATTATCAGGGAATGGATAATTGATCACCTCGCAAACAACTTAGTTAAGAGCTTCCCTGTGTCCATAATTCTTCAGAAACGCAGAACACCAGCACCTGCAGTGCTTTCATAGTCCGAGACACGTTAGGAAAATTTTCAACAAGTCCAATGTAGTTCGCATAGACGAAGTAGGTAGAAGCAATGTGCAAGATATGATTCGACGCGTGGGCAGCCATTTACAAAAATAAAGTTAATCTAATTTCAAAAAGGTTTACAGAATTTACAATTTCTTACTACATTTTACAAAGAGAAACAAAGTTGAATTTAAATGAAGAAAATTTTTGACCATGCCCTAGATCCGTGCTTACAAAATTTCATTAGCAAGTTTACCTTTTTACAGATTCGAAGTACATTACAAGATTACATGAGTTGGATGACTATACATTTCGAAGGAACTACGGTAGAGGAATGACCACTAAAATTCCCAAAGGGAACAGGAATACAAGGTTACCCTGAGTTAGGTCTCCCACCGAGCCCAACTTACATATTAGCATCTCCTATGAAACATCAAAATTAGGTACACTTTTACAATTTACCATTACAATGGGAACTTCCCAACATTTACATTTTGTATCCCATCAGAGTTTGCAAACCCAATTAAATTCAAAATTCCACAAGGAACAGATACCAGAAGGCTTCAATGAATTTTAGGGACACTCTACATTATACAAAATTCGTTTTACAAAATTTACGGTAGCATTTCCTCATTAGACACCTCTCCACCTCGCTTAATGTGTGATAGATGCACTCTAGAAATTTTGTTGGCCGGCTTTAAGGTTTTGAAAAAGAAAATTCATTAATCTGACATGTATGCCTCTACATAGTTGGTTCGTGACCGCACGCATTACTTGGCATGGGGACACTGAGGAATTCAAACGCAGTTACAGTAACGACAAGAACGAAGGAGAAAATGGCAGCGCAGAAAATCAAAGACCAATACATACACACAAGGAACAAAATTGAGGTTCGACACCCGATGACTATACAGCCGACATCCGCCTGGGTGAGAAAAATCCAACATAAAAAGAACTAAGTTCAACAGTACACGAGGTACAATGAGGTTTCCTCGTTCAGGTTAAAGACACGAACACGTACAACCAAAGGATGCCTAACATGGCCCAAAAATACGGTTAGATGAGAAACAAGCCGCTCTTGTCGAAAGACGAGGCTAACAGAGAACACTTACGCACCATTCTAAACGATAAAGCCGAAAAATTTAGGATTATTAATCAAAAGCAGAAAATTTTACTCAACTACAGTGGCTGATGACCGAGATTGCCATAGCATGAACTAAAGCAGAAGGCCTATGTAATTTACGGTTAGCATAAGGCAACAGGTGACCCTGATTTCCAGCAACAAGAGATTACTGGCTTAAAAGTAAAACAAGCTGACTTACAGAACCAGATGACCATAATGTCCAACAGAAATTTAACCCCAGTAAATTTTGAAGACCCTATATTAATTAATTAAGCCGGAAAGCACATTACATTATGGCTGTTCACGAACTGAGATCTCATATTCACAACAACATATTCATCGCACAGCATACTCCAATAATAGCGATACATAATTTTAACCACCCACAAAAATAATTCCCATTAATACTCAAATATGCAAGTTATGTAGTCGTAGAGATATCATAACACAAACAAATACAATAAAAAAACACAATACCCTTACAATTACATTACACTACACATACCTGCATTTCATCGAACAGGCCAGTCCCATACCAGGCCAGTTCGGATCGTGCAAGTCCTATATACAACCTGCCCAGGGATCAAACCAAGAAAGAATCCCATACTTCTAACCTAGCTAACCCCAGACAGTAGATATCTCCACGTAAAACTCTCCTACATATTCGCTTTAGTTCAAAATTACAAGGAAAGCAACTAATAAAAATACGATCCTAACCTTACTTTTGCAAACAAAACAACGCCTGAATTACCCCACCCTACAAATCTAAATCAAATCTACGTTAACACATACATACAGACACGATTTTCACACGATACACACTTATCCCAGAACGATTGCAGTATAATGTAATTTTAAGAACCAAAAATTACAAACCGCACACTGCGATAAAAACACCTCAAAACAAACACTTACCTTGAATGAATTTGGGAAGAATTCCTAGCCAAAAGATAGTGACATGCATGTTAAATGTGCCTTCTGGCACCACAATAGGGACATAGGGCGGGCAGATTTCCATAGGTTAGCCCTTTTAATCGGACTACACTTTGCCATAACACCAATAGGCGTGACAGTTCCATAATAAATAATTTACGAGGACAGCATATCACCACAGAAACCCATGCAAAGAAACATAGTGGAACACAACAGTCTTCTTAAACACCAACACTGCCTCGACACCTGAAATTTCGACAAAAACATCATGCACAACGTAGCCCAGGACTGCAGAAGTCATCGCTTGCTTGGCTCGAGAACAGGGAGCTAATTTACAAAAATAGGCACAAAACATCAGGCTACCAGCTTCCGATGGGGCTCCAGGATTCCTTCACACGCAGCATATAGGCTATCAGAACATTAAGAAATCCCATTTCCCATGCCAAGAACACATGTCAGTCACTCACCGGGCTGCTTCTTAAGTTGGAATGTTGCACACCAACAGGGTAAAATACAGGAGTAAACGCCTCGTTTAGAACAGGTTACATACAGCATTCCACATGTACATTCAGAGGCAACCATGAAACAAAACAAACGACAAGGATTAGCTTTGCACAACATCAAGTGCACTGGCCTGACAAAAGCACACCAACAACTGACCCATCAGCATTAGAGGGGTCTATAAAACAGCCTGTGGGTACTAGGGAGGGGGTAGTTACGGAAGTGAACATGAGCAGGATCTGCTACCAGAATGCTACCCCACATTAACGGCACTGGCCAGCAGCACGTCGGTAACTCGATAACCAACGCTCTGCTTCACCATTGTGACACCGTGGAGAGACACCATCGCTTGGCTTACCAGAATGAGACGTGTACGGGGAGCGTGGATGGGCCAACTTACCTGTATTCAGAGGTCCGGGTCACCTCCGCAGCAACATCACCTCCAGATGACATGTCCCAACAGAAGAGCTCCAAAAGGGGTGGAAGGAAGATGGAGAAGGGGACAACACACACAGGCTATTCCACAGACACCCCCCCCCCCCCCAAAAAAAAAAACCAACGGAACTGCCGTCGGCGAAATAATGCCACAACAGCTGCTTAAAAATTTAAAATAAACATTTAATGTTAAAATTTAAAAGAAAACACCTCCACCAGCAAACACAACATGCATCAGGCAGCCAAAATTAAAATTAAAATAAAATCTCAGCTAGAATTCTCACTGTAGAAATAATAAAAATTTAAGGCCAATATCAAAAAGGATTACTTGAGGTAAGAGCATAAACAGCTACAAACCCAAAAAAAGAAAACTAAATAAGCACCAGACACACTCCCAAACTGGACCATGAGGGCCTTGGAGAATCAGAAAAAAAACTAGTGCGAAAAAATTACCAAAAACAAGGTAACGAAAGAATAACGAAGGAGTACCAAGAAAACTCCACCAAAAAGGAAACCAAAGGAAAATTAAAACAAATAAGTTAACCAACATCACCATGACCCAAGAACGTGCACTTCAAACAAAACGCCAGAAAACAAAAACCCACAATGCACTTCAGTAAACAAGTTACCATGGCGACCGAGAACAGAAGAATGTACATCAGTACGTAATAATGAGAAACACGTAATTTACATATTTAAAATAAACTTCTCCAGTGAGAAAACAGCTAGATATAACAAACTCTAGACATTACGAGATCAAAAGGTTTTTACATGCAACGGATCAGACAAAAAAAAAGACCGACTAATGGACCAATTTAGGCCTATTGTAAATAGACTCGTCTGGCCATTACCATAATATTATAAGAAGAAACTGCCTTAACTAGATGCAAATAATAAGTTAAGAAGAAAACATTAGTGTTCCCCGGACAAAAAAATTAACAAAATTTTACATTTTCATAGGTGACATATCTATTCCAAGGTCAACCTTTCAGAACTAAAACAAACACTCATCACACAATGCAAAATAAGGAGCTCCAATAATTTAAATTAAATGTTTCAAAACATACCTTAATAAGGCCTTTGGGGAGACACTGATGATAAAACAAACATAACACTAATAAATAATTTTAAAAAAATGAAAACTGCCCAGATGACTGTTGCTGGCACACGCAACCATTGACACTAAACATCTTCAAGTTTTCTCATTCCGGCGAAAATAAGGTAGACCATGCTTCAGGGGCGACGATCCCACTTCCTACCCACTGCGGTTTACGTTTTTGTAATGTAATTCCATTTCATATTCACGAACCCTCAGTTCAATCCAGACTCTTCAGTTACCGATGACAACACATAATGGCGCCGACAAGGAAGCCAGGCGCGCTGCATGCATGATATTTGGAAAATGTCCAATCACGGTTTGACACCTCAAACAACAATGTCATAAATAAGTTCATAATTTGGCGGTATCATGAATACACCGGCATTTGTTTTAAGACGCTGGAATGCAATTGTCTTTCAATTATGTCATGCATATAAGGAGTTTTATAAGGCGGAGCACACGCTACCTAGTGGGGAGCCAGGAACTATTTGAAATCTTTCAAAGTCCGACAGGTGCTACCATCTCGTGTTCAAAATGGGAAGCAAGTCACCAGGCGGTCGTTTCAAATGTCGAGATGTTACAATCCAAGCGTATATACATGTTTGAAAGAGTAGGGACGTGCCCTTGCACGTATCACTAATAATAATAATAATATAACAAAATAGGGATAGGGATATAATAGACCTTCCGGACCATACCCGCACGTGTAAATGGCGTTAAAAAATTCTAGATTACCCCTTGACCCCTTAAGCGCATTATATGTATTGATGAATATTTAAGCTTAATTTGGATCCGTTATAACCTTATTGCCGTTTGCAAACCTTCACAGTAATGTAATAAATGGAATTGTATTGCGTCTTACAGAAATGGATGGACCTCTGAGATTCTGTTGCCATTGTTACCGGCATGCATTCCTTCATTAATTTATTAAGTGAAGTTAGTTTTTTGGGAATATCTCAAAAACTGTTGGTTTTAGGGCCTTAAAATGTGGTTTTCGGGGTCCTTTTAGGGCCCCCGAGTTTCGTTTCTCACATTGAGGGGCTGAAAATGAGCTTTGTCTCACGCTTATTTCAGCATATATTTTAAGGGTGTAGACCCCCTGTTATGAGAGGTACGGAGAAGAGTTACATCAATGATTAGTGTCGTGCCTCTGATGGATATCTGTATCAAATTTTACGTTAATCCACCCAGCCGTTCTCGAGTTATAAGGACACAAAAAATTGTCCACAGACAGACAGACAGACAGACAAAAATATATTTAGCGTGCATCCGTCACAAAACAGTCTGAAATGGGCAAATATGTCAAATTTTCGTAGAAAAGCCGAAAAATCAGATAAACATTCATTTTTAGCCTATTTTCAATTTTGAAAAAATAGGCTTATGAGATCACCTTTTGTCCGTGTGTGTGTGTGCGTGTGTGTGTGTGTCTGTGTGTGTGATTCGTGTGTGTGTCCCCCCCTAATACAATCTAAACGGCAGGAGCGATTTCAATGAAACTCGGAAAGTTCATAGCACTATTCCCGGCGACCTCGACCGTGCCCTTCAAATTTTGTTACGACTCACCAATCCAACATGGCGGCTGTGCGAAATATTTCACCAGCATTCAATATCTCCGAAACTATTACCGATATTACCCTGACATTTTCTATGGTGATACAGGGAACTACTATAAGTTCACTTATGTGACTTTTGAAAACCTGGTAACTACAAAACCAACACGGCGGCCAAGCGAATTTGCGACTTTTCAATAGACGTTTCTCGCGATTTGACCAACCAAACGCAATGAAACGTGGTACAGTATATGTTTATATACATTGCAATGCACCGACATCTAACTTCGTTCAATTGTTTACATAATCACAAGATGGCGGATGTGCGAAATATTTCACCGGCATTCTATATCTCTGAAACTGTTAGCGGTATCTCCCTAAAATTTTGTACGGAGATAAAGGGCACTACTGGAAGTCCATCTATAAGATTTCAAAAACCGGTTAACTACAAAACGAACATGGCGGCCAAGCGATTTTGAACATTTTAAATAGACCTTTCTCGCGATTTAATGTTCCAAGCGCACTGCAACCTGGTACAGGAAATATTTATACACATTGTAATCCACTGGTATCTAATTTAGTTCAATTGTTTACATAACCTCAAGATGGCGGCAGTGCGAATTTTAAAATTAAGTTTTTATTTCTTGTGATGTAGTCATGCGATCGAAGTGAAAGTTTGAATAATGAACCTACGCAATAATTTTCCTTTAATGGCACATGACTCTATGGCCTATACATTTAACAATCCAACATGGCGACCATCCGAAATATTTAGACGATACTGAATATCTACGAATCTATTTTAGCAATCAAACTGCATTTTTTAATGTTCATAGGGGCTATGAACTTAAGTTCACCTATAGGACTTTAAATAACCTGGTGATCACAAATCCAACATGGCGGTGACGCGAATTATAAATATTCACATGGACGTTTCTCGCAATTTAACCATCCGCGTGCAGTGAAACTTGGTACAGTAAATCTTTATCCGAATGTTAATCCACTGGCATCTAATTTATTTCAATTGTTTCCATAACCTCAAGATAGTAGCTGTGAATTTTTTTTTAATCTCCTTGTTTTTTCTTGTGTCCTAATTATGCGATTGAAGTTTGAATACTACACGTTCACAATAATCTGCATGTAACAGTACATAACTCTAGGACCTACTTATATAAAATCCAACATGGCGACCATCCGAAATATTTAGTCGGTTCTCAATATCTACGAATCTATTACAGCAATCAAACTGAAATTGTGTATGTTGATAGTGGCAATTAACATAAGTAGGATATATGAAAATAGGCTGTATAGTTCTACACGGAACTACTTGTTATATAATAGAGAAGGGATATAATAGACCTTCCGTACCACACCCGCACGTGTAAATCGCGTGAAAAAATTCTAGAGTACCCCTTGACCCCTTAAGCGCATTGTATGTATTAATGAATATTTCAGCTTAATTTGGATCCGTTATGACTTTATTGCCGTTTGCAAACCTTCACAGTAATGTAATAAATGGAATTGTATTGCGTCTTACAGAAATGGATGGACCTCTGAGATTCTGTTGCCATTGTTACCGGCATGCATTCCTTCATTAATTTATTAAGTGAAATTAGTTTTTTGGGAATATCTCAAAAACTGTTGGTTTTAGGGCCTTAAAATGTGGTTTTCGGGGTCCTTTTAGGGCCCCCGAGTTTCGTTTCTCACATTGAGGGGCTGAAAATGAGCTTTGTCTTACGCTTATTTCAGCATATATTTTAAGGGTGTAGACCCCCTGTTATGAGAGGTACGGAGAAGAGTTACATCAATGATTAGTGTCGTGACTCTGATGGATATCTGTATCAAATTTTACGTTAATCCACCCAGCCGTTCTCGAGTTATAAGGACACAAAAAATTGTCCACAGACAGACAGACAAAAATATATTTTTGCGTGCATCCGTCACAAAACAGTCTGAAATGGGCAAATATGTCAAATTTTCGTAGAAAAGCCGAAAAATCAGATAAACATTCATTTTTAGCCTATTTTCAATTTTGAAAAAATAGGCTTATGAGATCACCTTTTGTCCGTGTGTGTGTGCGTGTGTGTGTGTGTGTGATTCGTGTGTGTGTCCCCCCCTAATAAAATCTAAACGGCAGGAGCGATTTCAATGAAACTCGGAAAGTTCATAGCACTATTCCCGGCGACCTTGACCGTGCCCTTCTAATTGTGTTACGACTCACCATTCCAACATGGCGACTGTGCGAAATATTTCACCAGCATTCAATATCTCCGAAACTATTACCGATATTACCCTGACATTTTCTATGGTGATACAGGGAACTACTATAAGTTCACTTATGTGACTTTTGAAAACCTGGTAACTACAAAACCAACATGGCGGCCAAGCGAATTTGCGACTTTTCAATACACGTTTCTCGCGATTTGACCAACCAAACGCAATGAAACGTGGTACAGTATATGTTTATATACATTGTAATGCACCGACATCTAACTTCGTTCAATTGTTTACATAATCACAAGATGGCGGATGTGCGAAATATTTCACCGGCATTCTATATCTCTGAAATTGTTAGCGGTATCTCCCTAAAATTTTGTACGGAGATAAAGGGCACTATTGAAAGTCCATCTATAAGATTTCAAAAACCGGTTAACTACAAAACGAACATGGCGGCCAAGCGAATTTGAACATTTTAAATAGACCTTTCTCGCGATTTAATGTTCCAAGCGCACTGCAACCTGGTACAGGAAGTATTTATACACATTGTAATCCACTGGTATCTAATTTAGTTCCATTGTTTACATAACCTCAAGATGGCGGCAGTGCGAATTTTAAAATTAAGTTTTTATTTCTTGTGACGTAGTCATGCGATCGAAGTGAAAGTTTGAATAATGAACCTACGGAATAATTTTCCTTTAATGGTACATGACTCTATGGCCTATACATTTAACAATCCAACATGGCGACCATCCGAAATATTTAGACGAAACTGAATATCTACGAATCTATTTTAGCAATCAAACTGCATTTTTTAATGTTCATAGGGGCTATGAACTTAAGTTCACCTATAGGACTTTAAATAACCTGGTGAACACAAATTCAACATGGCGGTGACGTGAATTATAAATATTCACATGGACGTTTCTCGCAATTTAACCATCCGCGTGCAGTGAAACTTGGTACAGTAAATCTTTATCCGAATGTTAATCCACTGGCATCTAATTTATTTCAATTGTTTCCATAACCTCAAGATAGTAGCTGTGAATTTTTTTTAAATCTCCTTGTTTTTTCTTGTGTCCTAATTATGCGATTGAAGTTTGAATACTACACGTTCACAATAATCTGCATGTAACAGTACATAACTCTAGGACCTACTTATATAAAATCCAACATGGCGACCATCCGAAATATTTAGTCGGTTCTCAATATCTACGAATTTATTACAACAATCAAACTGAAATTGTGTATGTTGATAGTGGCAATTAACATAAGTAGGATATATGAAAATAGGCTGTATAGTTCTTCACGGAACTACTTGTTATATAATAGAGAAGGGATATAATAGACCTTCCGTACCACACCCGCGCGTGTAAATCGCGTGAAAAAATTCTAGAGTACCCCTTGACCCCTTAAGCGCATTGTATGTATTAATGAATATTTCAGCTTAATTTGGATCCGTTATAACCTTATTGCCGTTTGCAAACCTTCACAGTAATGTAAAAAATGGAATTGTATTGCGTCTTACAGAAATGGATGGACCGCTGAGATTCTGTTGCCATTGTTACCGGCATGCATTCCTTCATTAATTTATTAAGTGAAATTAGTTTTTTGGGAATATCTCAAAAACTGTTGGTTTTAGGGCCTTATGATGTGGTTTTCGGGGTCCTTTTAGGGCCCCCGAGTTTCGTTTCTCACATTGAGGGGCTGAAAATGAGCCTTGTCTCACGCTTATTTCAGCATATATTTTAAGGGTGTAGACCCCCTGTTATGAGAGGTACGGAGAAGAGTTACATCAATGATTAGTGTCGTGCCTCTGATGGATATCTGTATCAAATTTTACGTTAATCCACCCAGCCGTTCTCGAGTTATAAGGACACAAAAAATTGTCCACAGACAGACAGACAGACAAAAATATATTTAGCGTGCATCCGTCACAAAACAGTCTGAAATGGGCAAATATGTCAAATTTTCGTAGAAAAGCCGAAAAATCAGATAAACATTCATTTTTAGCCTATTTTCAATTTTGAAAAAATAGGCTTATGAGATCACCTTTTGTCCGTGTGTGTGTGTGCGTGTGTGTGTGTGTCTGTGTGTGTGATTCGTGTGTGTGTCCCCCCCTAATAAAATCTAAACGGCAGGAGCGATTTCAATGAAACTCGGAAAGTTCATAGCACTATTCCCGGCGACCTCGACCGTGCCCTTCAAATTTTGTTACGACTCACCAATACAACATGGCGGCTGTGCGAAATATTTCACCAGCATTCAATATCTCCGAAACTATTACCGATATTACCCTGACATTTTCTATGGTGATACAGGGAACTACTATAAGTTCACTTATGTGACTTTTGAAAACCTGGTAACTACAAAACCAACACGGCGGCCAAGCGAATTTGCGACTTTTCAATAGACGTTTCTCGCGATTTGACCAACCAAACGCAATGAAACGTGGTACAGTATATGTTTATATACATTGTAATGCACCGACATCTAACTTCGTTCAATTGTTTACATAATCACATGATGGCGGATGTGCGAAATATTTCACCGGCATTCTATATCTCTGAAACTGTTAGCAGTATCTCCCTAAAATTTTGTACGGAGATAAAGGGCTCTATTGGAAGTCCATCTATAAGATTTCAAAAACCGGTTAACTACAAAACGAACATGGCGACCAAGCGAATTTGAACATTTTAAATAGACCTTTCTCGCGATTTAATGTTCCAAGCGCACTGCAACCTGGTACAGGAAATATTTATACACATTGTAATCTACTGGTATCTAATTTAGTTCCATTGTTTACATAACCTCAAGATGGCGGCAGTGCGAATTTTAAAATTAAGTTTTTATTTCTTGTGATGTAGTCATGCGATCGAAGTGAAAGTTTGAATAATGAACCTACGCAATAATTTTCCTTTAATGGTACATGACTCTATGGCCTATACATTTAACAATCCAACATGGCGACCATCCGAAATATTTAGACGATACTGAATATCTACGAATCTATTTTAGCAATCAAACTGCATTTTTTAATGTTCATAGGGGCTATGAACTTAAGTTCACCTATAGGACTTTAAATAACCTGGTGATCACAAATCCAACATGGCGGTGACGCGAATTATAAATATTCACATGGACGTTTCTCGCAATTTAACCATCCGCGAGCAGTGAAACTTGGTACAGTAAATCTTTATCCGAATGTTAATCCACTGGCATCTAATTTATTTCAATTGTTTCCATAACCTCAAGATGGTAGCTGTGAATTTTTTTTAAATCTCCTTGTTTTTTCTTGTGTCCTAATTATGCGATTGAAGTTTGAATACTACACGTTCACAATAATCTGCATGTAACAGTACATAACTCTAGGACCTACTTATATAAAATCCAACATGGCGACCATCCGAAATATTTAGTCGGTTCTCAATATCTACGAATCTATTACAGCAATCAAACTGAAATTGTGTATGTTGATAGTGGCAATTAACATAAGTAGGATATATGAAAATAGGCTGTATAGGTCTTCACGGAACTACTTGTTATATAATAGAGAAGGGATATAATAGACCTTCCGTACCACACCCATACGTGTAAATCGCGTGAAAAAATTCTAGAGTACCCCTTGACCCCTTAAGCGCATTGTATGTATTAATGAATATTTCAGCTTAATTTGGATCCGTTATAACCTTATTGCCGTTTGCAAACCTTCACAGTATTGTAATAAATGGAATTGTATTGCGTCTTACAGAAATGGATGGACCGCTGAGATTCTGTTGCCATTGTTACCGGCATGCATTCCTTCATTAATTTATTAAGTGAAATTAGTTTTTTGGGAATATCTCAAAAACTGTTTGTTTTAGGGCCTTAAAATGTGGTTTTCGGGGGCCCTTTATGGCCCCCGAGTTTCGTTTCTCACATTGAGGGGCTGAAAATGAGCTTTGTTTCACCCTTCTACGCCTATTTCAGCATGTATTTTAAGGGGGTAGGGCCCCTTTTATGAGAGGTACGGAGAAGAGTTACATCAATGATTAGTGTGGTGCCTCTGATGGATACCTGTATCAAATTTTACGTTGATCCACCCAGCCGTTCTCAAGTTATAAGGACTCGTAGAACTTGACCACAGACACACAGACAGACAGACAGACAAAAATTTTATTTTTGAGCGCATCCGTCATAAAACAGCCTGAAACGCGCAAATATCGCAAATTTCCGTGAAAATTCAGAAAAAACAGACAAACTTTCATTTTTAGCCTATTTTCAATTTTGAAAAAATAGGCTTATGAGATCACCTTTTGTCCGTGTGTGTGTGCGTGTGTGTGTGTGTGTGTGTCCCCCTAATAAAATCTAAACGGCTGGAGCGATTTCAATGAAACTCGGTAAGTTCTTAGACACTATTCTCGGCGACCTCGACCGTGCCCTTCAAATTTTGTTACGTCTCACCAATCCAACATGGCGGCTGTGCGAAATATTTCACTAGCATTCAATATCTCCGAAACTATTACCGATATCGCCCTGAAATTGTGTACGGTGATAAAGGACACTACTGAAAGTTCACCTATGAGACTTTCAGAAACCTGGTGACTAAAAAACCAACATGGCGGTCAAGCGAATTGAGATTTTTAAATAGACTTTTCTCGCGATTTAACTATCCAAACTTAATGAAACTTGGTACAGCAAAGTTTTATACACATTGTAATGCACTGGAGTTTAATTTAGTTCAATTGTTTACATAACCTCAAAATGGCGGCTGTGCGAAATATTTCACTGACATTCTATATCTCCGAAACTATTACAGATATCACCCAGAAATTTTGTATGGTGATAAAGGGTACTGATACAAGTTTACCTATGTATATTTCATAAACCTGTAATGTACAAAACGAACATGGCGACCAAGCGAATTTGAAATGTTTTAATAGACTTTTCTCGTGATTTAACTCTCTGACCGCAGTGAAATGAGGTACAGTAAATGATTTTGCAGATTGTAATGCACTGCCATCTAATTTAATTCAATTGTTTACATATCCTCAAGATGGCGGCTGTGAGAAATTTTAAAATTAAGTTTTTATTTCTTGTGTCGTAATCATGCGATCGAAGTGAAAGTTTGAATAATGAATCTAGGCAATAATTGTCCTTGAATGGTACATAACTCTATGGCCTATACATATGAAAATCCACAGCCTGCTTCCAGTCTCCGACCGGGTCAGGAATGGAATGAATGAAGCCCCCATCTAGCGGCGAGGATATGAACTGTGCCGGCTGCCGAGGCCTGACGCACTCCTCTGGGTATGGCCTATACATATAACAATCCTAAATGGCGAGCTTCCGATATATTTAGATGGTTCTCAATATCTGTGAATCTTATACAGGAACCAAACTGATTTTTTTTTTTGTGTTCATAGAGACTATGAACATAGGTTCACCTAAAGGACTTTCAGTAACCTGGTGAGCACAAATACAACATGGCGACGACGCGAAGTATAAATATTTAAATGGACGTTTCTCGAGAATTAACTATCCGAGTGCCGTGAAACGTTGCACGTTAAATGATTATACAAATGTTGATCCACAGGCATCTAATTTATTTCAATTGTTTGCATAATCACAAGATGGCTGCTGTGCGTAATTTTAAAATCTCGTTTTTACTTCTTGTGTTCTAATCATGCGATTGAAGTTTGAATACCACACGTACACAATAATCTTAATGTAATAGTACAAAAATAGAAATCCAACCTGGCGACCATCTGAAATATTGAAACGGTTCTCAATATCTACGAATTTGTTACAGCAATTAAACTGAAATTTTGTATGTTGATAGAGGCAATTAACATTAGCAGGATATATGAAAATAGGCTGTATAGTTCTTCACGGAACTACTTGTTATATATAGAGAGATAACAGATATGTATATGCCGATTCTTAAGAGTAACCAGGGCTGCCAACTGTTAATAAATACTGTCTCTATTTTTGTTACCCTAATATCAATATATCAGAAAGTATGCAAGCCAATAGCTCTAAACTTTGCACACGTATAGTACCTGGCATTCTAGATTAATTTGGAGTATCTAATATACGTCAGTGCTGCCAACATGATTCTAAGCCTGCTGATTGGTCCAATTTTAAAATGCATGTATCTTCTATACTAACCAATTGATTTCATTCAAAATTGACACAACAATAGATCACATTATTTCTGACCAATACATGTATGTCATTGTTGCCAACATGATATTACGCGCGCTGTTAGATCCAATGTTTAACTGCATGTAACGTCCATGCTATCCATTGGACTTCAACCAAATTTTGTATTCTGTACCTTAAGAGATGGAACTAAGAATGTATTCAGTCACCAGGGCTGCCAACTGTAGTTCTCTATTAGGCTACATTATGCCAGGTATACAGTATTTCGAACTAATTAGAAATTTTGATATTACCAACTTAATTTCGTCATTATTCTAGATAGATCCATATAGATTAATCATTGGCATAGATCTTAAATTTTAAGAAAAGTAGGCTCTTTAGTTCGTCACGGAACTTCTTGTTGATTGTTGTTTTAATCCTAAAGTTTATATGTAGATAAAAGTCATTCACCAATCATTCCACAAATAAATAACAACACGTCTTAATAATGCATCACTGTTATGATAAGCTATAGCATTATTTCCCACCTGCATGTCTCTCCCACCCCTCAAACAATCATCAAGCTGATTGCTGGGATTACAAAAGGAGTATCAAGGTAGGTTTTTTCAAGGGTTTATATTGAATGACTTGATGAATATTTCCATAGCTAGTATAACATAGACATTGGTTAGCACTGTGTAAAATGAAATACTACTTTGATCATGTTCTAAGATAAGGGGTATTCATGCTAACTATGGTTCTTGCTCAATCAAATACATGTAAACAGCATCTGTGGTTTGCTTGGAGCACTACATTGATAAACACTCTCACTTAAAAATTTTCATTTTTAGCGTATTTTCAATTTTGAAAAAAATAGGCTTATGAGATCACCTTTTGTCCGTGTGTGTGTGTGTGTGTGTGTGTGTGTGTGTGAAAGGAGTGTGTGTGTGTGTCCCCTAATAAAATCTAAACGACTGGAGCGATTTCAATGAAACTCGGTAAGTTCATAGCAATATTCTGGGCGACCCCGACCGTGCCCTTCAAATTTTGTTACGTCTCACCAATTCTACATGGCGGCTGTGCGAAATATTTAACTAGGATTCAATATCTCCGAAACTATTACCGATATCACCCTGGAATTTTGTATGGTGACAGAGGGAACTACTAGAATTTCACTTATGTGACCAATGAAAACCTGGTAACTAAAAACCAACATGGCGACCAAGCGAATTTGCGACTTTTAAATAGACGTTTCTCGCGAGTTAACCAACCAAACGCAATGAAACTTGGTACGGTATATGTTTATACACATTGTAATGCACCGACATCTAATTGTTTACATAACCTCAATTGCACCGCAACCATATGGCGGTATAAACGTGAGTGATAGTTCCTAGCCAGAATTGCTTTTAGAAGGTGACAAAGCAGAAGCAGTGCATTGCAAGAGTGATCAGTGAGAAGTAAATCAACAGCAGAACGTTCGGTGATAAACGCAGTAAGTTGAAATATTGCTGTTATTTTGATAAACAAGTATTAATGTGTGTGAGAGGTTAGAGTTGAAAACTACAAAATGACGGGCAAAGAGAAACAAAAGAAGGCAGTTAACCGCAGTGGGGAGCGCGGAGTTCGTGAACAAACGAAGGGTGGACAGCACAAGCAAGTGAAAGCAGACGACCCTAGCGCCCTAGAGAGGAACGGAGCAGGTAGCAGCTCGGGAGAACAATTGAAGACCGTGGATCGCAGTCAGGGTGGGGGTTGTCGCAATGCTAGCGAAGCTGACGGCTCAAAAAGAAACTGGAAGGACAGTGGCACTACTTTTTCTTCAGAGGACCACAACCAAGCTACGCAGGATGTGCGCCGAGACTCAGCTGACATTTTAAGCCTGCTGAGTAATACGAACCTAATCGAGGAGCTCGTGAATCGAGTTGCTAATAAGGTGATTGATAAACTAAAAGAAACAATAGATCTTAACACCCAGGTCATCCATGAACTCAGACAGGAACTTGCCAGGCGAGACGACACTATAAATCAACTTGAGCTGCAACTGAATGACCGCACTGATGAACTTGAGCAGTACCAGCGTCGAAATAACTTGAGAATTTTTGGTATTCCAGAAACTCCAGGCGAGGACACCAACAGGTGTGTAATGGATGTTGCTGCCAATTTGAATGTGACAATCGATCCCCAAAGAATAGACCGATCTCATCGTGTAGGACTCCGGGATACTGGAAAGAAGCGGTCAATAATAGTGCGGTTCGTGTCCTATGCAGATCAAGCAGCACTCTTCAGGTCGAAGAAATACTTAAGGAACACCGGCATAACTGTAAGAGAAGATCTGACGAAAACCCGGACTGATATTGTAAAACAAGCAGTAAGTCACTTTGGGTTACACGGTGTATGGACTGCAGATGGCGTTGTTCTGATCCGCATTGATGACACGAGGCATCGTGTGAAAACACTCCGAGAATTGGACTTTTTGAAGAAAAAGTTTCCCGCTCCTCGTACGTAAAGGACCCTCATACGTGCCAGTGTGAGGGGACTCAACTGATCAAAGTTACAAGTGTAAGCACAAACATGTAATATGGTTACTGGTGGAACTTAAACTACAGTGTCTAGCCAAAATACAAGCCGATATTATTGATTAATATTTAGAAAATAGCTTAAGTTTTAGATTTTGTAATTTTTGATATTTCTTGTTTAACAATTTTACAATAATTTTCAATTATCTTTTGCATGGATATTAGTACCAATGAGTATGATACGCATGCCTATCTTTGTGATATAGCTGATAGATTACCCAATGATTTTAAAGTAACTCACCTGAACACGCAGTCACTTAAAATGCTAGAACATTTCGCAGAATTTGAATATACATTTGTTAACTCCGGTATTGATGTAATCACTGTTAGTGAAACATGGTTCAATAAGTCCATTACTGATTCATCTGTAACCTTGCCAGGATATAATATCTACCGCAATGACAGACAACGTAGAGAAGGGGGTGGAGTAGCAGTGTATGTTCGACAGCACATTAAGTGCCGGGTTATCTGCAAATCCCCAAATAATGAGAATTTCACACCTGAGTACCTATTCGTAGAGATTTGCCTGAAAGATACTAAAGTATTATTTATTTGTGTTTATAGAGCACCCACAGTCGGTTTTATGGAACTACTATTAAATGACATGCTTTCACACATTTTTAGTTATAAATATGTAATATTAGCCGGTGATTTCAATGCCCATTTAGGGTCGGCTACATTTGAAACGAAAAACATAGTAGAAACTCTAAATACTTGCAATCTGTCGTGGCTCCCGTATCAAGATACACATCACACTGCAACCGCCTCTTCTACTCTGGATCTAATAGCATCGAACTGCAATGAGCACGTGATTGAGTTTGGCCAAACAGCTGCTTCTGGCTTCTCAGCACATGATCTCTTATACGCAGTATATACCCTGTCAACTCCAAAATATAAGCCCAGTATTCGAACTTTTCGAGACTTCAGCAGGTTTAATTATGAAAGGTTTAAGGCTGATGCCATCTCAGTTCCATGGCACACTGTTCTCGAGCAGCAAACTATAGATGAGAAGGTCGAAACATTCAACACATTTTTAATTGATTTATATGATAGCCATGCCCCAGTGCGCTCAGCTAACGTGAGGCACGCACCAGCTGCCTGGATCAACACAGAAATAAAAGATCTAATAAGATCTCGAAATAGAGCCAGAAAGAAGTGCAACAGAACACAGAAACCCGTGGACATTGTAGAATACAAAAGCTTACGCAACAGAACCCAGCAAGTTATTCGTAATACAAAGATACGTTACACTTATTCGCTAATTAATTCAGCTAAAAACTCTTTGGCTTTGTGGAGAGCTATAAAAATTCTCGGTGTTGGAAAATCCAGACACAAAAGCAATAACCCAAAAATGAGCGCTGATGAGCTTAATAAGCATTATTTAAACGTATCAACCGTTGTAGACAGCAATAGAGTTTTGTCAACTGTTGCTAACTACAGGGAAAAATTTACTGACTGACGGGAAGAATTTCATTTTGGCTATATATATCCAGAGGACATTCATTTAGCCATATTTAGGATAACTTCAAAAGCCATAGGACCAGATCATATATCTATTACGCTATTGAAAAGGAATATGGACCTCCTCATGCCAGTTTTATTGCATATATTTAACTATAGCCTGCAAATGGGTATTTATCCGACACAATGGAAAAAAGCCAACATCAAAGCAATACCAAAATTCACGAACGCCTTACACTGTAGTGACTTTAGACCAATAAGTATATTGTGGGCAAGTGGGAAAGCGTTAGAACGGATTGTTTTTGATCAGTTTTATGAATATATAAATTCCAACAATATCCTAAACCCGAACCAATCTGGATATAAATCAAAACATAGTACTCTGACAGCCCTTATCAAAGTCACAGACGACATTCGTCTAGCAATGGACCGGAAGGAAATAACTATATTATCTCTATTCGATTTCAGCAAAGCCCTTGACAGAGTTCACCATGAGATCCTACTAGTTAAATTAAGAAATCTAGGCCTTTCAAAGTCAGTAACGAACTGGTTTAGGTCTTACCTAACAGGCAGATGTCAGAGAGTAGTCCTAGCAGATGACAATGTTTCAGAATGGTGTGAAGTAACAACAGGTGTGCCGCAGGGTTCGGTCCTTGGTCCACTCCCGTTCTCCGTGTATATAAATGACCTTCCATCTGTCCTTAAATTCTGTCAACATCATATGTACGCAGATGACCTTCAGCTATATCTACACACGGATCTGAAATCCATTCATTTGAAGGTAGCTCTAATTAACAGTGACATTCAAAGCCTATCTCAGTATGCACTCGATCATAATCTAATACTTAACTTCGAAAAATCGCAACCGATCATCATCGGCTATACCAAATTACTCAGTTCCCTACCTGACCCAGTACCACCTTTACACCTTGCATCCCAACCAGTTCCGTACCAGTCAGCAGTAAGAAATCTGGGAGTTATTTTTGACTCTCGATTATCGTGGCAGGATCACACAAACATGATTCTGAAAAGTGTTGCATCGTCATTATATCAAATTAGGCGAACTTGCTTCTATTTGCCTCAAAATGTACGAAAGATACTGATACAGAGTTTGATATTACCAATATTTGACTATGGATCTATAATTTACCATGATATGGGAGAGGTCCTCAATACAAAATTGCAAAGAATGCAAAATGCTTGCTTGCGGTTTGTTCCCAATGTACCAAGAGAGTCTCATATAACTCCATTTTACGTCCAGATTGGATGGCTAAAGTTAAAGGAACGAAGACAGTATGGCATGGCTCTGACTGTGATAAAAATTCTAAAATTCAAAATTCCGTCTTATATTTACTGCACACTAACTCCCATGCAATCAGTGCATAACCGTGCGAATAGACACACTGCACAAATGCTCCAGATACCTAATCACAGAACCGAAAAATGTAAAGGTTCATTCCGTATTTCAGCTAGTATTCTCTGGAATAAATATAAATTGCACCAGTATTCAGGACTTCCTATCAGAGTGATAAAACACTCCCTTCATTGTAATCTATCAGCTATACAATTATCATGTTCAACGTGAACGGATGTAATAACAAGAACTTCTATTGTCAACTGTATGTATAGGTTAAGTTTTTTCTTTCTTCATTTATTCTATTGTATTTAACCGCCCTCTGAATGAAGAGAGCTGCATAAAGAGGCTTTGTAGCCTCAGTGGC
Organism: Meconema thalassinum; assembly: GCA_946902985.2. Taxonomy (NCBI): domain Eukaryota; kingdom Metazoa; phylum Arthropoda; class Insecta; order Orthoptera; family Tettigoniidae; genus Meconema; species Meconema thalassinum. Next base: position 2,005,681,103 of record OX336388.2, read on the forward strand.
CTGTATAAGAGAAACAATAAATTCAAATATGGCGGCTGTGCGAAGTATTTCACCGGCATTCTATATCTCTGAAACTATTACCAGTATCACCCTGAAATTTTGCACGGAGATAAAGGGCACTACTGGAAGTTCATCTATGAGACTTTCAAAAACCGGTTAACTACAAAACGAACATGGCGGCCAAGCGAAGTTGAAAGTTTTAAATAGACTTTTCTCGCGATTTAATGATCCAAGTGCAATGAAACTTGGTACAGAAAATGTTTATATACATTGTAATGCACTGGTATGGAATTTAGTTCAATTATTTAGGCCTACATAACCTCAAGATGGCGGCTGTGCGAATTTTTAAATTAAGTTTTTGTTTCTTGTGTCGTAATCATGCAATCGAAATGAAAGTTTGAATAATGAACCTACGCAATATTTTTTTCTTTAAAGGTACATGACTCTAAGGCCTATACATATAACAATCCAACATGTTGACCATCTGAATTATTTAGAAGGTTCTCAATATCTACGAATCTATTACGGCAATCAAACTGAATTTTTTAATCTTCATAGGGGCTATGGACATAAGTTCACCTATAGGACTTTCAATAACCTGGTGATCACAAATCCAACATGGCGGCGGAGCGAAGTATAAATATTCACATGGTCGTTTCTCGCAATTTAACCATCCGAGTGCAGTGACACTTGGTACAGTAATTCCTTATACAAATGTTAATCCACTGGCATCTAATGTTTTTCAATTGTTTCCATAACGAAAATATGGCATTTGTGCGAAATTTTAAAATCTCGTTTTTACTTTTTTGTACTAATCATGCGATTGAAGTTTGAATACTACACGTACACAATAATTTTCATGTAACAGTATATAACACTAAGCCCTACATATATAAAAGTCCAACAAGGCGACCACCCGAAATATTTAGATGGTTCTCAATATCTACGAATCAATTAGAGCAATCAAACTGAAATTTAGTATGTTGATAGGGGCAATTAACATTAGTAGGATATATGAAAATAGGCTTTATAGTTCTTCACGGAACTACTTGTTACTTTTAGATTCCCTAGACATTTTGTAACCTCTCTTTTGAGCATCACCAGAATATTATTCAATTCACATTCTGACGATTATAGTTATAAGAATATCCTTGATAAAAAAGCCAATATATAAGCCAGCACAAAAGCCAATACATAAGCCAATACAAAAGCCAATACAAAAGCTAATACAAAAGCCAATACATAAGCCAATACAAAAGCCAACACATGGGGTTAGGTTAGGTTATGATATGTTATATCAGGTTAGGTGAACTAAGTGTAACGTTATAGCCTGCCCAAAAAAAGTCTACACGTATAAGCCAACACAAAAGCCAATATATAAGCCATCACAAAAGCCAATACATCAAGCCAATACATAAACCAATACAAAAGCCTACACATGGGGTTAGGTTAGGTCAGGTTATGATATGTTACATTAGGTTAGGTGAGCAATGGGTGATATCATAGCCTGTCTTAAAGCAAGTCTAAACTTTTAGAACATGTCACGTGAACCTAACCTAACCCCATGTGTTGGCTTTTGTATTGACTTAGGTATTGGCTTTTGTATTGGCGTTTGTATTGGCTTTTGTATTGACTTATGTATTGGCTTTTGTGCTGGCTAATATATTTACTTTTGTGTTGTCTTATACGTTTAGACATGTTTTAAGACAGGCTATAACGTTACACTTAGTTCGCCTAACCTCATGTAACATATCATAACCTAACCGAACCTAACCCCATGTGTTGGCTTTTGTATTGGCTTATGTATTGGCTTTTATATTAGCTTTTGTATTGGCTTATGTATTGGTTTTATGCTGGCATATATATTGGCTTTTGCACCCACTTTTTGCACCCACTTTTGGCACCCACTTTTTGCACCCACTTTTGCACCCACTTTGCACCCACTTTTTGCACCCACTTTTTGCACCCACTTTTACACCCACTTTTTGCACCCACTTTTTGCACCCTATTTTTGCACCCACTTGTGTACCCACTTTTGCACCCACTTTGCACCCACTTTTTGCACCCACGTTTTGCACCCACTTTTGCACTCACGTTTGCACCCACTTTTGCACCCACTGTTGCACCCACTTTTTCACCCACGTTTGCACACACATGTCATGTCCTGTAGCTCGACAGTCATTCTTGCAATTGTGTTTTTTTTTCAATCATTACAGTCATGCTTTCACTAAGCATAAGCCTCTGCGAATCATGATTCATGAAATATCAATGAATGCATTAAAAGCATGGACATCGCATAAGCCTCTACAATCCATGATTTATCAAATAGCGATGAATGCATTGGCAACCATGGTCACCGCATAAGCCTCTGCAATCCATGATGTATGATACTTTTACAGACTCAGCGATTTACACTCTTGAACATTCAATCATCGCGCACGTGTATAGCTAACATTCATGGCCAACACCTGCGCGATGTCATGTGACACATCTACTTGCATTTTGTCACGTTCGAATCAAAAACAGGATGTGACTTGTTAGCTTACGTATTGTTTCACACACGATCATCGCGCACGTGTATAGCTAAAGTTCAAGGCCAACACATGCGCGAGGTCATGTGACACACCTACTTGCATTTTGTCATGTACGAATCAAAAACAGGATGTGACTTGTTAGCTTACATGTTGTTTCACACATGCATTCGTCAAAATCTAACCGTTGCGTTCGGAAGATATAAGCCTGCCCCTGAATGTATGGCGGGTTAGAGTGTGACGTCACCAGGAAAGTAGGCTATGGGTCAACATTTTTGGCATTTTGGAAAAAGGGGGTGTCAGCCTCGACACCTCATTTGTCCAAACTCCGACCATGCATTCGGGAGATATCGACTTTGCCAGGTTTGTAGGTGACGTCACCAGGAAAGTAGGCTATGGGTCAACATGTTTTTGGAATTTTGGAAAAAGGGGGAGTCAGCCCGATTTCAAAGACACCTCATTTGTCAAACTCCGACTATGCATACGGGAGATATCAGCTTTGCCAGGTTAGTAGGAGACGTCACAAGGAAAGTAGGCTAGGGGTCAACATTTTTGGAATTTTGGATAAAGGGGGTCTCAGCCTCGACAACTCATTCGTCAAAATCCGACCATGTGTTTTGTTTGCAATTTTTGATTACACCTCATTGCAAAGTCACCAGGAAAGTAGTCTATGGATTAACATTTTTGGAACTTTTCGATCGAACCTCGTAGGTGAGGTTAGGTGAGGCTAGGTTAGTTAAGCCATGGCCGCCATTTTGGTTAGCCGCCATTTTTTAGTGGAAATTAGGCTATGGGTCAACATTTTTGATCACCCCTCGTTGCGACGTCACCAGGAATGTAGGCTATGAATTAACTTTTCAGCACACCTCGTAGGTGACGTCACCAGGAAAGTAGGCTATGGGTTAACATTTTGGAACTTCTTGATCACACCTCGTAGGTGAGATTAGGTTAGGCTAGGTTAGTTAAGCTATAGTCGTGACGTCATGGTCGCCATCTTGTGTGACGTCTGGCCATGTGACGTCATGGCAACGTCATGACCGTGTGACGTCATGGTGACATCAGGGTCGCCATCTTGTGTGACGTCATGGTGACGTCATGTGACGTCATGGCCGCCATCTTGGATGAGGTAATGGCTGCAATCTTGGATGACGTCACCAAGAAGGTAGACTATGCATTAGATCCCCCACTGCCCTCTCCCCCCCCCCCCCCCCCCCTACTCTTATTGTTAGTGTTGCAGCCCTGTTACTCACTCTTATATTACTTACTTCCTTCTTTAGCAATCTTTCTAACTGTCCTCCCTAATACTTTTGTTGCAGTTACCACTGTAGTCTGCACTTTTTCCAGAGGAATTAAGACCTTACCCGACGTTCCTTTACTTTTCACAAACTAATGCACATTTATAATCTCACGACTTTGGCTGTGAAGAAGTTTGCCCACGAAGATTTTATTGAATAGGTGGCATTTACCTCAGCCCCAGTGGCGTTATTTCAGGGGTTGTTCAGGGAGATCAATCACCTTCGAAGAATCAAATAATAAAAACAAGATGTTCAGTAAAGAACATATAGCCTACTTTCTCCTAAATGTATGAGTATAGTTACAACTCGTTGTTATTATCAAAGAGTATAATAGAACTATTCTTTGTTGAAGACCTTAGAAACTTTTTACCTCTACCAAACGCCACGACCTAGATAAAAACTGCTACCATCATTGAAGAAAGAAAGAAAGAAAGAAAGAAAGATAAGAAGTATATCAAGAATGTTATGGATCTGGAGACATAATCGACCGGACTGGCGGCGTGGCTCAGCGGTAACGTTCTTGCTTGCTGGGCCCTAGGTTGCAGGTTCGTATCCTGGCGCAGTCAGCTGGCATTTGAGGGTGCACAAATGCGAGGGAGCCGTGTCAGTACATTTACTGGCACGTTAAAGATCCCCTTCGGGCCAAAATTCTGGCACCCCGGTGTCTCTAAAAGCAGCAGTAGTTAAAACGGATGTAAAACCAATAACATTATTATTATTACGACCTGCCGTGGGCAACATCCAACTTTGAGTTGAGGCATGTCTTTACACGTCTGGTTGTGCATGGCTTTCACAACCCTAATTGAATTAACAAATCTTTCCATGACCCTACAGAGACGTGTGTATACAAACTTAGTGGATATTTTCGATAATATAATCCTAACAGAGCGAGTGCATTCTAGCGGCCAGAATAAGAAACTTTTCAATAAAATCTGGAAGTTACCTTTTTGGCAGCTAGATGTCTCGAGTAAATCTGCTGGCGAATTATGTTTTAATTAAATATATATTTTACACCATAATGTGGACAATATAACGCTTAATAACATTTTCAAGTAACGCAAAATAGGCTGTTACAAACCCTTTAAAATAAAAAGTTAAAATGTATCGTAGTATCAACTTGTCATTCTTCAAATTCGATGCGCATAGAATGATAATGGTATAGTAATCAATGGATCCCCACGTAGACTAGTCGGGACATCTAGTGGTGAAATATCGAACAATATAATCCTAACAGAGCGAGTGCATTCTAGCGGCCAGAAGAAGAAACTTTTCAATAAAATCTGGAAGTTACCTTTTTGGCAGCTAGATGTCTCGAGTAAATCTGCTGGCGAATTATGTTTTAATTAAATATATATTTTACACCATAATTTGCACAATATAACGCTTAATTTTAAAACATCTGAGTCATTACAAAACAATAAACATATAACATTTCAAGCAAAAAAACTAGCTCTGATCGGGTTTGAACCATAGGAATCTGAGCGACAGGCTATCGCTCTACCACTGAGCTAATTGTGTCAACGAATATCGTTCTATTTAAAATGACTTACATAGAACTTGTTAGCAAATAATGATTTATACTAAACGATTTCATCACTGGAGTATATTATTTATATATAAAGCATTTCATACAAAGTTTATTTATTTTTTATCAGTACGCTATATTGCATTCAATACTCAAATTAGTGAAATATAAGTCAGGCACAAGATATCCGCTGCCATCTTGTCTTATTAATGAATCAGCTGAGCTTTTTAAAATCACGTCTGCACTATAGTATTACAAAATAAACTTTTAATTTCGTACGTGCCTCTTCCTTTAGAACAGTTAAAACGATTCTCGGCTCGATAATCGGAACTGGTGGGTCCCATGATATGGATTATAAAGTTTGCATAATTCGCACGGCCGCCATCCTGAAATGGTATGGCGGACGACCTTGTAGTTTGGTCACAAGACGCATCCTATACGAAGGTATGTTGTTACCAAATTTGGTAGAGATTGGATGATTTGGTTAGTCGTTATTTGATTTTACGTTTTGAACGTTTGAGTGGCCGCCATTCAGTTTTAGTAAAGATGGCGGCGATATAAAACATGACACTGAGGTGTCCTTTGCTAGTGCTACCTTTGTACCAAATTTCGTTCAATTCGCATTCACCGTGTTCGAATTGATAGGGGGGGACAGACATTCAGAGTACACACACTCACACACACACACACAGACTCACACACACACATACACACACACAGACTCACACACACACATACACACACACAGACAGACACACTTTTTTCGCCCTGTGTTGATCTCATAAGTCTACTTTCATTTTTTGCAAAAATCGAAAGTAGGCTAATATGAAATTTGTTGATTTTTGATGTGTAACATCTTTCCACTCGGTATCTGTATAATTTTTGTGAGGGTGATTTTGAAAAACGAAACGGAAATGGATGGGACGGAAACAATGAGCGCGCACGGTGTCGAAGATTGGTACTGTCGGCCATGTGGCTGTGTGGAATATATATCGTATACGGTTTACTTCAAGGTTTGGAGGCCCGATTAAAGATATTCCTACAATAAATCATCTTCAAATTGTCGTTCTTTGGTGTGAAAATATTCATTATATCATATTTGCTCAAAACAGTTATGAGTTATTAAATCTTCATACTTTTGCTCTATTCTTATTTAATGTAAGCACTCGAGGTACTGTCGGCCATGTGGCTATGTGGAATCTATATCACATACACAATTTATTCATGGTTTGGAGGCCCCATTAATGATATTCCTACAATAAATCATCATCAAGTTGTCGTTGTTTGGTGTGAAAATATTCATTATATCATATTTGCTGAAAACCGGTCAGGATTTGGTACTGCAGTTTTACAAGTAGTTATTTCAATGACGAACAAAGTTCACTGTTCTCCCGGGCAGACATATAGTAGGCCATGAGGCTATGTGGAATGTATATCGCATACGGTTTAATTCAAGGTTTGGAGGCCCCATTAAAGATATTCCTACAATAAATCATCTTCAAGTTGTCGTTCTTTGTTGCGAAAATATTCATTATATCATATTTGCTGAAAACAATTATGATTTATTAAATATTCATACTTTTGCTGTATTCTTATTTAATGTAAGAACTCAAGGTACTGTTTGTTGGCCATGCGGCTATGTGGAATCTATATCGCATACAAAATTACTTCAAGGTTTGGAGGCCCCATTAATGATATTCCTATAATACAGTATATCATATTCAAGTAGTCGTTCTTTGGTGTGAAAATATTCATTATATCATAATAAAATTGCTGAAAACCGGCACTGGAGTTTAACAAGTAGTTATTTCAATGACCAACAGAGTTTCCTGTTAACAAAGGATAACATGTCACATGTTACACATCACATGCGACTATTGTAAGGCTCGTATATTTTTTTTTTAATTTTTAGTTGTACGGTAATCTTAACATCTGTGAACTCCTGCTCGCTTCGGTATAGGGATGGTAACATCTTTGCTTTGTTCCTACTAAAGTTTTCTAGTGATCTATCAAATTCATATCTCCATATTATACCGCCTTTCTCATGACTAATAAACAAATTTTGCCAATTTTAAAATGAACATTTACTAAAAGGGAGGGGGTACATTCTCGTTACACAGAAAATATAACATCAACATCACAATCATCATCACTTTCATCAGCATCATCATGCTATCATCACCATCATCGTCAACATCATAATGTACTCCTCGAGGTGCAGATGATCATCCTGAGATAGAATCCCGGTTCTACCAAGGAATTTAGTTCTGGTTTGAGTAACTGGAATGATATTGTTGGTATGCAAGTCACCTAAGTAGTACCAATTTCGAAGCCTTGCACGAGTCCAGTAGGCTACACGAGTTAACTTTATCATTATACTCACCATCACCACGATATAATTTTGTAGGTACTGCTACACCACCTGTGCGAGGATCCCTGTTCTTCGTTACGCGTTCCATCTCCGATACGGGCTCGGAGCGCGATGATTGGAGGGTGCTCAATGTATAATTGCATCTAGTTCTTCCCACTGATTGAACGCGTGCTGCTACGAAGTTTAATTGAGATCGTAAAATATTCATAGACCAATTTACTTAAAAGAGTACGACTCCCTGAAAACGTATAGAAAGAAATTTGCAAGCATCCATCTTCTTTAGTTTGAAACAAAGCAGTACATTTTCATAGCATCCTCTTGGATCCGAGTATCATCATTTCTTTGTGCACACCTTGAACTGCCCTGCTATTAAGTAGCCACGTTGCATTTCTTGCAAAGAGGATATAAAAAGTAGGTTGGTTTAGGCAAGGAAAGCATTTCTTAAGAAAGGGAATCTGTTGACATCGAATATAGATTTAGGTATTATGAATTAATTTTTGAAAGTCTTTGTCTGGAGCGTGGCACTCTATGGAAATGAAACTTGGACTATTGGTGCAGCGGAAAAGAGGAGAATTGAAGCGTCAGAAATGTGGTGTTACAGGAGAAAGATGAAGATCAGATGGGTAGATAGGGTTACAAATGAAGAGGTATTAGTTAGTTAGTTCGTTAGTTAGTTAGTTATTGTTATTTTAAGGGGCGGAACTACAAGGTCAACTGCCCCTCTTAACACAGGCTAAAGTATACAAATTTGGAATGGAATTTCAAATTTTGGGGTGGACACCTAAATTTGGAAAGACCTAAGATTAATAAAACAAAAAAAACAAAAAAAACTATTAATTATAATATAAATAGAAACGAGAAGACCCGTGCTGCTCAGCAGCATTCACTTCAACAGTCCTACAGCACTTCTGTTCATATGACATTTACATGTATTCATGCTAGTGACCTGAACAGACATTTACGGTACCGTCGCTTTTGGGTAAATGATGAAGTAGACTTATGAGATCAAATGTGTGGGTGTCTACCTGACCTCTGTGTGTGTCCCACTATTTACCCTGCATAAGCTTAAAAGACTCACGGACGTCAGATTCCAGACGCATTTATGAAAAGCCGAGGTGAACAGCTAACTCCAAACACATAAGCTATACTGTTCTCTGAAGAATAAACTCGACACGACTCGGCAGATTGATGCTGGCTGAAGCTAGGGTGATAGGTCGCTCGCAAGCTCGTAAACTCACTCTGAAGCAAGTAATTTAAATTTCCACTGAATGGAGATTGCTGGAAGAAATGAAAACGTAAAAACATTTACAGTGGTCGATGTGGGAGCTGTCGCGGACTTTCTTGCAGAACTTTTCATGCCGAACAATTCTCAGAGAATATCGATATTTTTAACGGTTTACCCAGTGTAAGCTTAAAAGACACATGGACGTTAGGTTTTTCTTCAACTCAATTCACTGAAATCGTAAATGCTCGGCTTCTTTTGGTCAAAAATAAATGTTCTTCTACCTCATCCTTCATCGAGAAATCCTTTACAGAATGGTGAAAACCGCATCAAAATCCATGAAGTTGCTCTCGAGATTACCCGTTACATCCAAGAATTGTAAACTTTGTTTTATACTAAGTAGATAGAGATATCCACACAATTTAAGGCTACAGCGGTACAATTTGGTGTTTTGTCTACTTATGAACAATGGTATAAATTTAAAATAAAAGATGGGTCTCTTATATTTGAATTTAGAGATGTAACTCTTGGTTATCATATAGAGGTGTGCAAATTGATAGAATTAAATAAATAATTTTAATTAGTCATAATTACTTTTATTCAAAATCATTTTAGTGACCAACTTCTTTTGTTCTCCTACTTAGTAGTGTTTCCTCTCCCGTGGAATTACACCTTTTCCCAAAAGGAATTGCGTCTGGAAACATTCAGATCATTGAATTCCGAGGGATATCTGAGCTGGGTCCATTTTCAATTTTTTATTGACTTTAGAATTCAAGTCAGATGATTCCAATGCATAGTTCATGAATCTTTGAATAGTTCAATAGCGTTCATCAGTTAGAAGACCCCAAATCCCTCCGCTCTAAATTCACACGTAAAGTAGAGTGAAGTAATAAAAACGAAACGTGTGTCATTTTGCATTTGCTGGGCTCCCTTGTTAGTGGAAATTCTAAAAAATCATTTTAATTTGAGTTTCTTAAATGAAAATATAATTAAGAGTCTTGGTTAACATTTGAAGTAATTTAATCGCCTTGTAAACATACTTAGTACATTAAACCGTGAAAAGTAAAAATGCAATTTTGGAAAACTGACATCGAATCCAATAATTTGCACATCTCTGTAAAGACAGCTATCGCCTCCACCCCTACAGATGGAATAGTAAGTAAAGGCGATTGATGAGAAATGAAAAGAAAACTCACACAGAAGTAATTAATATTTATTAAAATGTAAATTTGTTTGAGTATATCATTGTTATAGAACTGAGGGAATGAAATAACAGGATGTAGGATAGTAATCAGCGATGTAGGACAATAGTAATTTTTTACCATTACCACAGGACAGTTATCGTATTAAGGATGCAGACGTCCTTGTATAATTGTTATTTAATCTGTGCCCCGTTTGCTGAGGTCTGTGCTCCTCCGCAACATTCGTTTCAAAATTCGAATAGTACTTATTTCCATTCGACATTTGCGATTCGCTTGCATTTTGGTTCTATTTGAAATTTGGCGTCACGAAAGGATTTTGCTCGCGATAGTGCGACATACAGTAAAGTTGCCCGTGGCTAAACACCGGTTGAGGTAAATAAATGTCTACATGATGTAGTGTTTGACCTTGAGCTTTATTGATAGTTAAACAAAAGCCAAACGTACTGTAAACTGCCTCCTTTTGAAAGAAAATGGCATAGAAGTATTTGATGGCGTAGGGTCAAGGCGAGGGAGTAGGACATTGTTTCCAACATTTACGCCAGTACTAGTTTCCAGGTGTAAGCAATTGTCATGCATCCTCCAAACCAACAGTCTAGTACCGTTCAACAGGTTTTGGGTAACATGAATATTTCTCAACAAAATCACAATTGAGCCTTCTTTTAGTCGAAGGATATGAGGTGGCAATCCACTTATGCCTATGCTGTCTAAAAATTCTATTGGGAATTGTAGAAGTTCACTCTCATCTTCAGTAATCAAATTATTCACACTGATGTAAGTTCTCGATGATCCTGGGATTTGGTCTAAAACTTTGTCATTGATTTCTTTACAATACTCATTTTTAGGTGCTAAAATCGTTATTTTTTTAAAAGCGTGAAATATTTTTCAGCGTGGGACTGATTCAGAATTTTCTCCATCGACGTGAGGGTATTCACCGTTACCAATTTGTATCAAGAAGTTTGTAAAGTCACGTTGATGTGTATCCGCTCGCATATTACTGTTGAGTTTGAAAATTTTGAATAATGGCCACAAAGGAGAGAACCTTACTGACATTTGGACTGATGCTGCTTTAGATGTGAGAGGCACAACAGGCAATACCTGACTAAAATCTCCACCTAAGATGATAATTTTTCCTCCGAAAGGCACGTCGTTATTCATGATGTTCTTGAGCAACCGATTTACACACATCAACGCGTGCTTATTAGCCATGGGGGCTTCATCCCAGATGATAAGTTTTGCTGAACGAATATAAAAAGCTTCCTTGCTGTTAACTTTTATTCCTGATACAGAACTTTCACAACTTCAACTGGCTGTGTACAGTGCGCCCCTTAGGTAGTAACATTGCTGCAATACCAGTCCATGCAAAAGAAACTACATTTAACCCCAAATTTGTGCAACTGGGAATCAAGCATTGGTAAAGAAATGTTTTCCCGGTGCCCGCTGGACCGTCAATGAAATATGCATTACTCATCCTTTCATTGCTGTTTTGTACTATCCCCAAAATTTCTGTAATTAGCCGTTTGGTTTACATTTGCTTGGTTTATCATCCGACTTAATTGATCCTCATTAAGTTTTGGATAATTCATTGGTAAATTTATCTGAGGGAAATTATCAAAAATAGCTGGCAATTCGAGAGAAGTAATGGGAAGACCATGGAGCTTTAATATATTAGAAATATGTATAAGAGAGAACTGATATGCAATGTTAGGTTCGTGAAACTGAAGATAATCTTCTGATAATGAATTCTTGAAAATGTCTCACAACTATCTTACATGTGAAGGGGTCTGAAAGATACGTAGGTAAGAAAACAGTTGTCGTAACTGAGAAGGCATATGAAATTGTGACGCTTCTGCCAAACAACGCTGCCATTCAAAATCATCAATCAGCAAACCTCGCTCCTTGGATGTTTCTTTAAAAGTAGAATAGACAACTGCTTTGTATGTTCGTAGATCCTGGAAGGTGGTAGCACCTACGACGTGAAGCAATAACAGGCCTAAATAATACATTTCTGCTTCTGTAGGCGAAACATTATACATTCAGACTAAGTTATAGTTTTTGAAACATGTTTTTCTTTTTTGCCACTGGCTGTTGCTCTTATTCCTGACGTAATGTACTGGTGTTACAGGACATATATACGGACTTCTGGCTTGCGAATCTTGATTTAACTTGAACAACGCTTGTAATGACGTGTTGCGCAACTGTGCTTGAAGTAAAATATCAGGAGCGTTATCATTTTTAAAATAGATATTTTGCAAGTTTGGCAAGTGAACTGGTAATCGCACGATAGAATGTGACTGTTCAAGCATGTGAAATGAAAATATCCTGAATGCGGCTTCTGTTGGACCAACATATCTAGCATTTAGGAAAGAAGAAATTTCATCGTAGTTCTCCGTTTCGCCTTCAGGACATATTTTAACAATGCTCAATTCAGCAGTCATGACCTTTATACACATACTTATGGATTTTAATATATAAGATACTTGTGGATGTATTTAACACTCTGAACACTTGAGCATATTTCAACATTAATATGAGCTTGCAAGTAAAGTAAAAGAAATGGATTGTAGGGAACAATGAATCATCTGTCGATTTCAATGTCAATGCCTCGAATTGTTTTTATAATAATCCGTCCTTTATTTTTCTCCTATACGAAGGATAACCATTTGCATTAACTTTGGTCTCTTCCTGAAACTGTTTAGGGAAATCTTTCTTACAGACGCCATCTTGCATACAGACTGAAGATGGATTCAAAGATCTGCGAGGACCATGTACCATATGACGCCTTACCAACTCGTATAGCGCTTCATCTTCGAGATCTGGTATTTCGGCTGACACCACACTGTCAATGTCAGAAATTTCTCGAAACTTACAATCTTCCGTTTATGTTAAGAGTAAATAGATATGCGGGAGACCTCGTTTTTGAAATTCCACTGTATATAGATATGCTTTTACCGAAAATTTCCTTAACATTAATCAATCGTAGCAATTCCTTTACTTTGCAATGGAAAACTCTTACTTCAATATCAGGCCTATTATTAGCCGTTTCCCAGAGATGAATGCTGTTAAGTATTTCTGGCCAGTCCACATTATAGGTGAACGTAATGAATAAATCTGGCTTTCCAAACTTCCTCACTATCGCCATCGCATCCTGATATGTTTGCAATATTTTCCTTGGGCTACCTGTAAAAGAAAATGGCAAGAGTGCAATACGACCGACTCTGAGATTTTCATTTTCTGCTCGTACATGCAAAGCGTCTGCTAAACCGCCAAATGTATCAACTCGTAACTTCGTTTGTTGATGACTTATATATTTTAACCGGTCACCTTCCATACGACAGTAGTAATCCACGAATAAATATCCATTTTGCAAACTTGAGCAGCGACAACTAACTCAACATAACCTCCATGAACACCATTCTTAGACATATACATTTTGTAATCATCACTCGTATTGATAGCAGTTTCGTACATAGCGCTGTTGCCAACAATAAAGGAAGAATTATTATTCCACTTGTCTGTAACATGTTTTACAATTCGCTTTCTAACCTCTGTAAATAAACTCTGATTGTTGTACTCACAATATGCCAATGACCTGAACAGGCAATTACCGTCACCTTTAATCTCTATAACATTTGTAATTGAGTGTCGCCTCTCATTCAAAATAATATGATTCATTGTATTGATTGAGCAGACAACCTATAAGGACGAATGATGAAACGAAAAGAAGACAGTTTGTAGCTGGTGAGACCAATGACTATATAACAGAAAGATCGAATACACAATTCAAAATGGTGGTTCCAACATTCGACTGTAGCGGCATCTTCGTGAAATTAGTTGTCTTTCGTATACAGTATTTGTTGTCATTCAAAGAGATGTTGACATGACAGTGTCATTAGCAAAATGACTTCTGATTGTGCATGAGCATATCAGTCTCAAGTTAATCCATTCTTTGAGAATATTTAATTAAATTATGTGCACAGAATCCCCTTCTGCATATTGTATGGATACATGCGACCTTAGCGTCCGAGTGGAGCAGGTAGAAGTTAACGATATCATGACGTAATTAGGGAACTCTCTGTTAATATCAAGTTAGTCTTATTATTGGGGCGGCGTTGAATATCATGATACAGTGTTAGTCGTTGTCGCCTAGCGACAATATGTCCGTCAAGTCATTCGACTCTATTTTCTTGAGACCTTGACGGAACTAATATTCGCAATTATTTTAATACACGAATTATTTAATCAAGTAAGGTGGATATCAATCGACAGTACCTGACGGGCATTACATTTTAAGATAACAAACGTCGTCGTAGCGCAAATACTTCCCGAGATATTACAGTTTTAGTAAAGTGTGAAATTTTTTGAACATTATTTTCCTCCCTGATGAGAACCGCATTGATGCGCTGCTATTTCCACTAAAGTGGCGATCAATGATTGAGAGTTTACACTCTTGTCACTTGTCACTGTAAGCGACAGTTTTGTATGAGACAAGTCTCAGTTTTACCCCAAGACACCGGACTATTTTAATACTGTATACTAGAAGACCCGTGCTGCTCCGCAGCATTCACTTCAACAATCCTACAGCTCTTCTGCCCATATGACATTTGCATGTCTTCATTCTAGTGACCTGAACAGACATTTACGGTACCGTCGCTTTTGGGCAAATGATAAAGTAGACTTATGAGATCAAATGTGAGGGTGTCTGCCTGTCCTCTGTGTGAGTGTCCCACTATATACCCTGCTTAAGCTTAAAAGGCGCACGGACGTCAGGTTCCAGACGGAATTCTGAAAAGCCAAGGTGACCAGCTAACTCCAAACACATAAGCTATACTCTTCTGTGAAGAATTAACTCGACACGACTCGACAGTTTGATGCTGGCTGAAGCTAGGGTGATAGGTCGCTCGCAAGCTCGTAAACTCACTCTGAAGCTAGTAATTTAAATTTCCACTGCATGGAGATTGCTGGAAGAAATGAAAACGTAAAAACATTTACAGTGGTCGATGTGGGAGATGTCGCGGACTTTCTTGCAGAACTTTTCATGCTGAACAAATTCTCAGAGAATATCGATATTTTTAACGGTTTACCCAGTGTAAGCTTAAAAGACACATGGACTTTAGGTTTTTCTTCAACTCAATTCACTGAAATCGTAAATGCTCGGCTTCTTTTGGTCATAAATAAATGTTTTTCTACATAAACCTTCATCGAGAAAACCTTTACAGAATGGTGAAAACCGCATGAAAATCCATCAAGTTGCTCTCGAGATTACCCGTTACATCCAAGAATTGTAAACTTTGTTTTATACTAAGTAGATAGAGATATCCACACAATTTAGGGCAACAGCGGTACAATTTGGTGTTTTGCCTACTTATGAACAATGGTAGAGATTTAAAATAAAAGATGGGTCTCTTATATTTGAATTTAAAGATGTAACTCTTGTTTAACATATAGAGGTGTGCAAATTAATAGAATTAAATAAATAATTTCAATTAGTCATAATTACTTTCATTCAAGATCATTTTATTGACCAAATTATTTGTTTTCCTACTTAGTAGTGTTTCCTCTCCCGTGGAATTACACCTTTTCCCATAAGGAATTGCGTCTGGAAACTTTCAGATTATTGGATTCCGAGGGATATCTGAGCTGGGTCCATTTTCAATTTTTCATTGACGTTAGAATTCAAGTCAGGTGATTTCAATGCAAAGTTCATGAATCTTTGAA
Source organism: Meconema thalassinum (assembly GCA_946902985.2). Lineage (NCBI taxonomy): Eukaryota > Metazoa > Arthropoda > Insecta > Orthoptera > Tettigoniidae > Meconema > Meconema thalassinum. Next base: position 2,005,696,964 of record OX336388.2, read on the forward strand.
TAGTTCAATAGCGTTCATCAGTTAGAAAACCCCAAATCCCTCCGCTCTAAATTCACACGTTAAGTAGAGTGAAGTAATAAAAACGAAACGTGTGGCATTTTGCATTTGCAAGGCTCCTCTGTTAGTGGAAATTCTAAAAAATCATTTTAATTTGAGTTTCTTAAATGAGAATATAATTAGGAGTCTCGGTTAAACATTTGAAGTAATTTCATCGCCTTGTAAACATAGTGCATTAAACCGTGAAAAAAAAAATGCAATTTTGGAAAACTGACATCGAATCTAATAATTTGCACATTTCTATAAAGACAGCTATCGCCTCCACCCCTACAGATAGAATAGTAAGTAAAGGCGATTGATGAGAAATGAAAAGATAACTCACACAGAAGGAATTAATATTTATTAAGCTGTAAATTTGATTGAGTATATCTTTGTTATAGAACTGAGGGAATGAAATAACAGGATGTAGGATAGTAATCACCGATATAGGACAATAGTGTTTTTTTTTACCATTGCCACAGGACAGTTATCGTATTAGGGATGCGGACGTCCTTGTATAATTGTTATTTAATCTGTGCCCCGTTTGCTGAGGTATGTGCTCCTCCGCAACATTCGTTTCAAAATTCTAATAGTAATTCCTTCCATTCGACATTTGCTGTTCGCTTGCCTATTGGTCCTATTTGAACTTTGACGTCATGAAAGGATTTTTCTCACGATAGTGTGACATACAGTAAAGTTATCCGTGGCTAAACACCGGTTGAGGTAAATAAATGCCTACTTGATCTAGTGTTTGACCTTGAGCTTTATTGATAACTAGCAGAAGTACCCGTTCTTCGAACGGTGTTCGGTGTTAACACCAGACATTATAATAATAATACTAACAATGTTATTGGTGTTACATCCCTTTTAAGTACTGTTGCTTTTAGAGACACACCAGACATTATCAATTGAGCTATTGTTGCAATGGTTAGCGGCTTGTAATTCCTTCATAAGTTTATCAGAACGAAGTTAATTTTCTGGGAATATCACACACACTGTTAATTTAAGGGCCTTATAATGTGGTTTTCGGAGATCCTTTATAGACTCGCGAATTTTTTGTCTCACATTGAGAAGTGCAACATATGCTTTGGTCGTCCTTCTATGATAATTTTTATATTTCGCCTATTTTAGCATGTATTTTGAGAAGTATTTCCCTATATCCACCCTTCTACTGTATGAAATGCACGGTGAAGAGTTTTATAAATGATTGGTGTATTGACTCATGTTTACCATACCTAATTTTACGATGCACCAAGCATCTGAAAATGAGTTATAGGCGTACATAAGGATACACAGAAAGACAGACAGACAATTCTATTGTCTACAACATATCACCCAGAAATCCAAATATGGGTATATCTACCACACAGTATCAAAGAAAATCATCCTTACGATGAACCCATATGTCGACAAAAAGAAGAAAAGAAAAAGATTAGTTGAAATGTGCTCTCAAACTAAATTCACCTAACGTGTACTTCCTGACATGAAATAGAATTGAAAGTCTTGTAGATGAAACGCAATACACGTCACATAAAAACTGACCCTCTACGTTGTGTTGGGTCCCCATACACAGGAATACCTCTATCATAAATTATAAAAGCTTGTGGTGCATGAAAATTCAGGTTCTTTAGTCTCAAATGGCCCAAATTCCTAAAAGCCTCAAAAAATGCTGATTCAATTCAGGAATTTTTGAAAATAATGTTGTTGTTTGGAGATATAATAGACCTTCTGTACTATATGTCACACGTGAAAATTGCATGAAAAAATCCTAGATTACCCCTTGACCCCCTTAATTGCATTGGTGAATTATACAGTCTACGTTGGTTCCGTGATAACCTTATATTTGCAAACTTTCACAGAAATGTAATAAATGTAATAAATTGCTTCTTACTGAAATAGATGGAAAGTTGGATGCCACCCCTTGAGATAATGTTGTCATGGTTACGGATTTGCATTCCTTCATTAGTTTGTTAAATTAAATTTAATTAGTTTTCTGGGAATGTTTCAGAAACTGTTGGTTTAAGAGCCTTATAATGTAGTTTTCGAGGACCCTAGAGTTTTATTTCTGGCACCGAGGGGCTTTGTCTCGTCGTTGTACGCCATAATATAATACTACTAATAATAATATAATATAGGGATAGGAATATAATAGACCTGCCATACCACACCCGCAGGTGTAAATCGCGTGAAAAATTTCTAGACTACCCCTTGACCCCCTTAAGCGCATTTTACATATTGATGAAATTTACAGCTTAATTTGGTTCCATAATAACCATCTAGTCGTTTGCAAACTTTCACACTAATGTAATTAATGGAATTGCATTGCGTCTTACAGCAATAGATGGATCTCTGAGAATCTGTTGCCATGGTTATCGGCTTGCATTCGTTCAGTAGTTTATATATATATACACCGCGGACAGGCCAACAAGGACCACGCAAATATCACTTCTTTATAGGTCTAGTTTCCTTCTTTCTTTTCCAGAAGTCTTTCATCCTGGTCGACTGTGCAGCTCATCTTTCAGCAGTCCATTCTCCTCTGTTGAGATTTTTCTTCTCCCCGACAAGAATTTTGAGACCAAACATTTTTTTCTGTACTCTATTCGATTTAGACAATCTTCTTCAGTAATTTTGAATTTTTGAAGTTCTTCTTTCATTTGTTTTACATAGCCTCCTTGTCCTTTATAGTTCCAGATGTTATCAAAAATTTGTTTGTTTAACCTTGAGCAATCCATGCGGACCTATGTCCGTAGAACTGAAGTCGCCGTTTTCTGATCATCACTTCAAGGTTGTCGATTTTACTATAAATTTCTGCATTCGATCTCAGTCTATAACCTTCCTGTGTTTTCCTAGGACCATAAATCCTTCTTAAAATTCTTCTTTCTATCTTGAGCAAATTCTCCATTCCGGTTATATTTGTAGTTTCCATGCCGTACAAGATAACTGGTCTAACAACAGCATTAAAATGTCGTAATTTTGCATTGATAGACAGGTTCGTTTTATTGTATATATTTTTTGTACAAAAATTTAATCTTTCCAATTTCCCTTTTTTGTTCTCGATTGCCAATTTATCCGTCCCATTGCTACTAATTATTTCTCCAAGATATTTAAATCGGTCAGTGACCCTGATGCTCCCATAATTTGTTTTTATCATTTTCTTAGTATATTTCTGATCACTTGTAATCATCTCTGTTTTTACCAACGAAATCTGTAAGCCCGCTTTTTCCGCCGTTTCTTTTAACTGATCTATTTGGTTAATAGCTTCTTGTTCTGATTCAGCAAACAACGCTACGTCGTCAGCAAATGCTAAACCTTTGACTTTGAGGTTCTTATTCTTTGTACCAATTTTAGCACTTGAATCGTTCTTCTCCCAAAACGTCCTCATGACTTTATCCAAGACCAAATTGAAAAGCAGTGGTGATAGACTGTCCCCTTGTCTTAGCCCAGCTTTTACCTCGAAGGGCTCGCTAACTTCATTTAAAAATTTTACTCTGGAAATCGTATTAGTTAATGTAAGTTTTATTAAATTTATGGTTTTTTGATCAACTTGGTATTCCTTCAATGTGTCAAAAACAGTATCCCTATCCACGAATTAAATGAAATTAGTTTTCTGGGAATATCTCAAAAACGGTTGGACGTAGGACCTTAAAATGTGTTTTTAGGGCCCCCGAATGTTATCTCTCACATTGAGGGGCTGAACATGGGCTTTGTCTCGTCCTTCTACTCCTATTTCAGCATGTATTTTAAGGGGGTATGCCCCCTTTTATGATAGTTACAGAGAAGAGATACATCAATGATTAGTGTCGTGCCTGTGATGGATATTTGTACCAAATTTTGCGTTGATACACCCAGCCGTTCTCGATTTATAAGGGAACAAAGTTGTCCACAATCAAACAGACAGACAGACCAAAACATTATTTTCTCGTGCATCTATCATAAAACAGTCTGAAACGTGTAAATAACTCAAATTTCCGTAGAAATTCAGAAAAAAAAACACAGATTTTCTATTTATATATGTAGAGATATACTGCACGGCTTGGTGTTGACCGTGTTTTATTGCACAAATTTAGGATTTACTCGCTAACCGTTGGAGATACACGAAAAGTGTTAAGGACCTTTTGGATAGAAAATTGAATGTTAAAGCTGATGTATGCCATCAAAAGGTTGCTATTTCTTAGCGTTCTCTTTTTATTTGAAATGGAAATATCAAATTTTGAAACCAAAAGGTTTAGTGACGTCATAAATGTGGGTTTTACTCGCTAACCGCTGGAGATAATTGAAAAGTGAAGCTCGTATGTACCGTCAAAAGTTTGCTATTTCTTAGCGTTCTATTTTTATTTGATAAGGAAATATGAAGTTTTGATTAAAGTGTGTAGTGACGTCACTAAAATGGTCTCCATTTTTAATAGTGCAAATTATCGAAATAAAATGTATCCTATATGTAAACCTGGTAAATCAGCTACATCCATGCAAAATTTCATTTAAATCGGACCAGTGGTTCTTGCGTTATTGAGTAGCACACAGACAGACAGAAAGACAGACGCACACCATCTCATTTTTATATATTAGTATAGAAGAAGTACCCGTCCTTCGAACGGTGTTATATATTAACACCAGACATTATCAATTGAGCTACTGTTGCAATGGTTAGCGGTTTTTCATTCCATTATAAGTTTATCAGAACGAAGTTAGTTTTCAGGGAATACCACACACACTGTTGATTTAAGGGCCTTAAAATGTGGTTTTCGGAGACCCCTTATAGACTCGCGAATTTTGTGTCTCACAATGAGAAGCGCAACATATGCTTTGATCGTCCTTCTAGGATAATTTTTTATATTTCGCCTATTTTAGCATGTATTTTGAGAAGTTTTTCCCTATATCCACCCTTCTACTGTTTGAAAAGTACGGTGAGGAGTTTTATAAATGTTTGGTGTATTGACTCATGTTTACCATACCTAATTTTACGATGCACCACGCCTACGAACACGATTTATAGGCGTACATAAAGATACACAGAAAGACAGACAGACAATTCTATTGTCTACAACATATCACCCAGATATCCAAATATGGGTATATCTGCCATACAGTATCAAACAAAATCATCCTTACGATGAACCCGTATGTCGACAAAAGAAAGATTAGTTAAAATTTGCTCTCAAACTAAATTCACCTAACTTGTACTTCTTGACGTGAAATAGAATTGAAAGACTTGTAGACGAAACGCAATACACCTCACATAAAAAATGATCCTCTACGTTGTGTTAGGTCCACATACACAGGAAGACCTCTTTCATAAATTATAAAGGCTTGTGGTGCATGAAAATTCAGGTTCTTTAGTCTCAAATGGCCCAATTTCCTAAAAGCCGCAAAAAATGCTGATTCAATTCAGGAATTTTTGAAAATAATGTTGCTGTTTGGAGATATAAAGGATAATTGTAGTTTTACGTGACCATTCATCGCGAGATCATAAGCCACGGGACCTCCATTTTACGTGGAATCTGAACCACAGGGCATGGCATTTCACTTTGCAAATGTTTGGAGATATAATAGTCCTTCTGTACTATATGTCGCACGTGAAAATTGCATGAAAAATCTAGGTTACCCCTTGACCCCCTTAATTGCATTGATGAATTATACAGTCTACGTTGGTTCCGTGATAACCGTATAGCCATTTGCAAACTTTCCCAGAAATGTAATAAATAGAGTGACATTACTTCTTACAGAAATAGATGGAAAGTTGGATGCCTCCCTTTGAGATAATGTTGTCATGGTTAGCGATTTCCATTCCTTCATTAGTTTGTTAAATTAAATTAGTTTTCTGGGAATATTTCAGATACTTTTCGTTTTAGGGCCTTATAATGTAGTTTTCGAGGACCATTTAGGGCCCCCAAGTTTTGTTTCTGGCACCGAGGGGGCTTTGTCTTCTCGTTGTACGCCATAATATAATAATAATAATATAATATAGGGATAGGAATATAATAGACCTGCCGTACCACACCCGGAGGTGTAAATCGCGTGAAAAAATTCTACTGTACCCCTTGACCCCCTTAAGCGCATTATACGTATTGATGAATTCTACAGCTTAATTTGGTTCCGTGATAACCTTCTAGCCGTTTGCAAACTTTCACACCAATGTAATTAATGGAATTGCATTGCGTCTTACAGCAATAGATGGACCTCTGAGAATCTGTTGCCATGGTTACCGGCTTGTATTCGTTCATTAGTTTATTAAGTGAAATTAGTTTTCTGGGAATACCTCAAAAACGGTTGGTTTTAGTGCCTTAAAATGTGGATTTCGAGGACCCTTCAGGGCCCCCGAGTTTTGTCTCTCACATCGAGGGGCTGAAAATGTTTTTTGTCTCGTCCTTCTACTCCTATTTCAGCATGCATTTTAAGGTTTTTTTTTTGTCGTGTAGCCTCCTGAGAGGCCGAGTGCAGGTCTTTCTAGTCGACGCCCGTGGGCGACCTGCGCGTAGGGATGAGAGATGGAATGGATGAAGATGAATGAAACTGGGCAAGGATGTGGAAGGAAGCGGTCGTGGCCTATCAGAAGGTACTGTCCCAGCATTTGCCTGGTGATGAAAATGGGAAACCACGGAAAACCATTTCAAGGACAGCCGACGGTGGGGCTCGAACCCACGCGTCTACCGAGTCAGCAGAGAGCTTGGCCCCTTGACCTAACGCAGCGCTTTAGCCCGCGTAGCCACTACTGTCGGTTATTTTAAGGGGGTAGGCCCCCTTTTATGAGAGGTACGGAGAAGGGTTACATCAATGATTAGTGTCGTGCCTCTGATGGATATCTGTACCAATTTTTACGTTGATACACCCAGCCGTTCTCGAGTTATAAGGGAACAAATTTGTCCACAGACAATCAAACAAACAGACAGACCAAAACATTATTTTCGCGCGCATCTATCATAAAACAGTCTGAAACGTGTAAATAACTCAAATTTCCGTAGAAATTCAGAAAAAAAACAGACAAATTTTCTATTTATATATATAGAGATATACTGCACCGCTCGGTGTTGACCGTGTTTTAGGTAGATTTCTTTAGAAAGCTAACTATTGCAATGGGTCCCATGTTTCGACTTCCGGAAAATTTCGACATATCTTCGCGTTTCACATCCCCCAGACCCCAAAACCACCGTCAGTTCAAAAGTTTATATATAATTTATGTATATATGTATCTATATATATATATATATATATATATATATATATCAGTTTCTTGTGGACACGATAACTGCCGTAATTTTGCACCAATCACTTTGAATTTTTTACAAAATATGTATCCCTATAAACTCTCGGTCGCGTTCGTTAATGGGCAAAATCGGTCAAAGGGGGTAACAATGGGGGGCTTTTTTCGAAAAAGTGAAATATCGCTATAACTCTCTTAATACATGAAATATCGAATCCCTTCAAAGTTCATAATATGTGTCGGATAAGTGCCAAAATTTTATGTCAAATAAGTTTTTTGATAGCACCAACCATTGACCAAAGGGGTGGGAAAAAGTGGGTTTTTCGGGAAACATTAATCATATCTCTGTTAATAGGCACAATATCAAAACCGCACAAAATGGACAATTTTCCTCCAATAATTACCTAAAACTTTTGTCTGAAAGAATTTTTGATATGACCCACCATTACGCCACGGGGTGAACAAAATTATTTAAATTATAAGAAAATGCCAAGTGCCAAGAGAGGTTGCCATGACAACTTTACTTTTAATTGATAAGGATGACCATCAGCAGTTGCTATGACAACGCCACTGCACGAGATCACATTCAGTTTTCAAATGTCAGTGGGAAGCGACTTCGGTATCGGAACTGGTAGCATGCTGAACTTCTATGCCCAAGGTCGCGGGTTCAAACTCGGCTGAAGTCGTCGGATTTACTAAGAGCGCTAAAAAACCTGAGTTTGCTTTCCTTCGGAGGGGAAGTTCCAACGTTCGTTGCGAGTTGCTGATTGAGGCGGCATCTAGTAGCCAAGTTCACAGCTAGGTGTCGTTGACGGCAGTATTTTAGGTAGATTTCATTAGAAAGCTAACTATTTCAATGGGTACCATGTTTCGATTTCGGGAAAATTTCGACATATCTTCGCGTTTCACATCCCCCAGACCCCAAAACCACCGTCAGTTCAAAAGTTTATATATAATTTATGTAATATATGTATATATGTATATCAGTTTCTTGTGGACACGATAACTGCCGTAATTTTGCACCAATCACTTTGAATTTTTTACCGAATATGTATACCCATAAAATCTCGGACGAGTTCGTTACTGGGCTAAATCGGTCGAAGGGGATGAAAATGGGGGACTTTTTTTTTCGAAAAATGAAATATTGCTATAACTCTCTTAATATGTGAAATATCGAATCCGTTCAAAGTTCATACTATGTGTCGGATAAAGCTCAGAAATTTATGTTTGAAACGTTTTTTGATAGCACCAACCATTGACCAAAGGGGTGGGAAAAAGTGTTTTTTTCGGGAAACATTAATCATATCTCTGTTAATAGGCACAATATCAAAACCGTACGAAATGGACAATATTCCCCTAATAATTACCTAAAACGTTTGTCTGAAAGAATTTTTGATATGAGCCACCATTGCGCCAAGGGATGAGAAAAATGATTTCGGAATTATAAGAAAATGCCAAGAGCTATCAGTGGTTGACATGGCAACACTACTAAATTGATGAAGGATGAGCCATCATACGTTGCCATGACATCTGACTAAGTGTGAAGCGGCTTCGGTGACGTAACTGGTAGCATGCTGAACTTCTATGCCCAAGGTCGCGGGTTCAAACCGGCCCAAGTCGTCGGATTTTCTAAGAGCGCTAAAAATCCCTCAGTAAGCTTTCCTTTGGAGGGGAAGTTTCAACGTTCGTTGCGAGTTGCTGATTGAGGTGGCATCTAGTAGCCAAGTTCACAGCTGGGTGGCGTTGACGTTAGTATCTGGTAGCAACATTAGGAACTACTGCTTGAAATTTAGCGTCTGCATTCCTTACCTGAATTACAGACTAATACGGCTATCACAATTCACACCGTTTATCAGACAGATTCTACACTCACCCAAAGTACACGGGGTTATATGACCGCGTTGTCGCAGCCCCTAAACTGAGGAACCAACCAACATCTCTGCGGGAGATATAATTTTGCGTGAAGAAGTAACAGACCGTTACATAGTTACACATCAGTGTCGAAACCTTGCATAAGGACAGTGTGACCACAAGTATAACAAGTAGTTCCGTGAAGAACTGTACAGCCTATTTTCATATATCCTGCTCATGTTAATTGCCTCTATCAATATACAAAATTTCAGTTTAATTGCTGTAACAGATTCGTAGATATTGAGAACCGCCTAAATATTTCAGATGGTCGCCAGGTTGGATTTTTATTTTTGTACTATTATATTAAGATTATTGTGTAAGTGTGGTATTCAAACTTCAATCGCATGATTACAACACAAGAAGTAAAAACGAGATTTTAAAATTACGCACAGCAGCCATCTTGTGATTATGCAAACAATTGAAATAAATTAGATGCCAGTGGATCAACATTTGTGTAAGCATTTAAAACGTGCAACGTTTCACGGCACTCGGATAGTTAATTCGCGAGAAACGTCCATTAAAATATTTATACTTCGCGTCGCCGCCATGTTGGATTCGTGCTCACCAGGTTACTGAAAGTCCTATATGTGAACATATGTTCATAGTCTCTATGAACATAAAAATTTCAGTTTGGTTGCTGCAAAAGATTCATATATATTGAGGACCGTCTAAATATTACGGAAGCTTGCTATTTAGGATTGTTATATGTATAGGCCATAGAGTTATGTACCATTCAAGGTCACTTACTGCCTAGGTTCATTATTCAAACTTTCACTTCGATCGCATGATTACGACACAAGAAATATAAACTTAATTTTAAAATTTCGCACAGCCGCCATCTTGAGGTTATGTAAACAATTGAATTAAATTAGATGGCAGTACATTACAATCTGCAAAATAATTTACTGTACCACATTTCACTGCGCTCAGAGAGTTAACTCACGAGAAAAGTCTATTAAAATATTTCAAATTCGCTTGGTCACCATGTAATATGTTCATAACGGCAAACTATTACTTGTTATTTATATATTTAGATGTATTATTATTATTATTATTATTATTATTATTATTCGTACTTAATTGATAGAATTCTTTATTATTATTAAGTTTAGATTCAAGGCTAACTGAGCCATGGAGATGTTTTATTACACACGATAACTCCAATTATTTTCGCTATTTGAATCAAAGGGATTCGACATATTTCAGTTATTCTACAGTATGTTAACTTGTGAGGTGACCAAAGCCATGAGACACTTTTCTTATTTTCCTAAGACAGATTTTAAAACCGTGGCGAGTGCAATTATTCTGAGTGACACGCACAGCGGGGGGCTCTCCGCTGAGTTAGTGAACAATGGACAGCCTGGTACAACAGATTTCAAGAGATTAGTGTCAAAGGAGCTATCTGGCTTCACAAGGTGTGTCTGTATCAAGTGAAGAGGAGTTTAACTGATGTTTTCTAAGAAGGACTCTGGGCCTACTGGAACGTATCTCTGAGACAGAAGACCATAGCAACGGTATTTTGATTGGTCGACGAAGGTTTTTTTTTCTGCAGGAGTGGGGATAAAGACGGATGGCACTTGAGGGCTGGCGCGTTTAAGGAAAGGGTCACTCACTACTGTGAATCTTATTGGGAATGAAGTAAGTCATTCATACCGTCTATAGTTTGGACTTGATTGTGCATATAAGACATATTTCTTCGTCTTTCCATGCAATAACGACAATGGTTGTGTTATTGGCCAAAGTCGGTAAAGTGCTTTATGGAGTTAGCACTTCATCACTGATCAAGCTAGCAGCTAAATCTACATCATCGCTGCTCAGTAAATATAATTAACGAAACTTATCTGCTGGGATCCTTCAAGACGTCATTCCAAGAGATGAATCATCGCCCCAGGGACAACTACAAGTCTTAAATATGGAGACCAATTCCTTCGACACGCAACCTCGGTAAGCTAGGCTGACATATATTATTCAAAATCTCTTCTTTTATATTTCTGGCAAGTAACTTCACAGTTTTGGAAATAACGTTAAACTTAATATCGGTCTCATCACTTTTCTCGCCCCTCAGGTTAACATAACTTCAGTAAAGTATTTACTATTTATTATTATTAACTTTTCATATTTTGTTTTTGTGTAGAATTAAATTCAGTATTTTAATCCATGCCTTGCTTTCCTTTTTCAGTAGTTAGAAGTACATGTAAGTCATCCCTTATCCCCAATGCAAAAACTAACTGGTTGATTACTTTGATTTCGCCACGGGCTGGGAGAAAGAGGTCTCAGGTGCTCCACTGATGTTAATTTATCATTATTTGTGTTTCTTTTATTGGTCTTCAACACTTTGTTGCGACCACGGCGCCCAACATTTCATTTTGAGAGCACTACTGAAGGTAAGTTCACAATACCAGTGTGTATTAACGTGTCTCAATTCATTTCATGACCTATTGCATTTATCATCCAACAGTGAGCAAATCACCATCTTAAAAAAACATTACAGGTGTCGCCAAAGCGTAGGGCACGAAAACCAGATAGTATTTGTAATTGGGGAACGGTATTATCTTTGTGCTTGTGTTTTGTGGGGGATTTTAATTGTGGTGTATCAGTATGGCTGATAAGGACCAGATGAAGCTTAGGAGTGGTCAACAGTTGAGTGGTGATATGGTAGAGGAGAATGTGGGGGAGGAGAATAGTCAGTTGGCAGAAGATGGTCAGAAGTTGATGGAAGGGAGATCGGAGGTTGATCCCAATACCAGTAAGGAGATGTCGGTGGAAATAAGTGAAGGCATTATGAGCATGTTAAGGTTGTTGAATAACAAATTAGAAGCCACTAATAATAAACTAGATAATACCAGTCAGGAAATAAATGCTAAATTGAAAAGTCACAGTCAGGAAATGAATGCTAAATTGGATAGTCACAGTCAGGAAATAAATGCTAAATTAGAAAGTCACAGTCAAGAAATAAATGTTAGATTAGAGAGTAATAATCAAGATTTTAGTAATAAGTTAGAAGCCACTAAAGCTAGACTTGAACGTAATAATAAGCAGATAAACAGGAAATTAGATCAGAATAACTCTGAAACTAGTAATAAAATTGAGGAATTGAATAAGAGGATAAACGGCGTAGTGGAAAGTAGCGAGGAGTTGCGTAGGAAATATGAGCGGATGAAGGAAAGTATATTGGATGTTCAAGAGACGATAAGGGAAGAGATGAAAAGTCAGTTAAAAGAAACAGTAGAGGAAGTCAGGGTAGAAGTTGAGAATAAGCTTGAGATTTTAGGCAATAAAGTTGACCAGACTAGTCAACAGGTGATAGAAAGAGTACAAGAAGTAAGGGTAGAAATTATGGAACGTAATGAGAAAGAGGAGAATAAGATTAAAGAGAAGATAGGAAAGGAAATAGGTAAAATAAAGAAAGTACTAAGCTCTCAGGAAATAAAAATGCAGGAAATCATAGATGAAGAGAATAGGCAGATTAGGGACGACTTTAGAGCAAGTATAGAGGAAGTTAGTAGGAGATTAGCGGAAATGGAGAAGCGGACGTTAGGCTACAGCCAGAATGAGATAGTTAAAGAACAAGATGAGCAGGAAGAAGGAGATCATAAGAGTAAAAATAAAAACAGAAAGAAAAATCAAAAGGAAAGAGCGATGGTAGAAGAAATGGTGGAAGGTGATACCATAGGAGTTGAGGGGAGGCAGGAAGATAGAAATCATGAGAGTAGAAAGAAAGAGAGAAAGAAAAATCAGAAGGAAAGAGCGATAGTAGAAGGAATGGTGGAAGGTGATACCATAGGAGTTGAGGGGAGGCAGGAAGATAGAAATCATAGGAGTAAAAAGAAAGAGGAGAATAAAAATAATGCATTAGAGGAAATGGAAGCCAGGTTGAAAGAAAGAGAGAGAGAACACAATATGGAGTGGAATGAAATAGCAGATAAGGTAAGGGAAACTGTAGGAGGAGAAGTGCACTGTAGTGTCACCATTGATAAGTGTAGTACGGGAGATGGGGAAACCATTATTATAAGGAGAGAAGACAGAGTGACGATAAAGAGAGAAAGTGATAAAATAGGGAGTGAAAAAAGAAAGAAGTAATAATCGAAAGTAGAACATTTATGTAGGGTTGCAGTACTGTATGTTTACTTTGCCAACCAGTACTCTTGTGTATAAGTAATGTAGACCTAGATTTAAAAAGTGACTCGTTTCGTGAATTTACCGAAGAACCCGAGGTAGCTGAGTCCTTAAATTCGAACCCTGTCGTCGAATTATTCGTGTCGAGGGCGAGTGCATGTAGTTTGTTAGATAGTAGTTTCTCTTATTTGAGGGACCGAATGTTGTTTCTCAGTGCGTCGGTAAGTGCGCTTATGTGTTAGAGAATAATGGAATTCGTTTATATGGTACATATAACATTCACTCGTTACGTAAGTATGTGGCGTGAGTTGGAGAGGTGACAGCTGTTACGAAAGGGTGACCGGTGATAAACCTCTAGGACTTGATTTGAATAGGTAGCCTATGTAAGGTGGTATGAAGGCTGTTGATCTGGACTAAAAGGTTAGTGGTAACCGTAATTATGAAGGTATGTATTTGGGGAGAGACCGTGTTGGAGTTATCTCAAGGAGATAAGGGTGACAGGAGGAGTGCTCGCTGTTGGAAGGTAAGAGACTGGTTTTAAAGGAAGCTAAATGGGACTCATTAAGCACAGAGATAAGATGAATTACATAGATTTCTATATTTTGATATTATTTCAGTAGAGGTTCACATTGTAATTAATTTTCAGAGATTTTGTGTAATGCAGTCTGTAAGCCCTATAGCTTACGTGTGACGTACGGCTGCGAAAATTGTGTTAGTTTACATGTGTATGCGTGTGAGAGGTGGAATTCCCGACATATCGATTACAGTTCAGGAGAAGTTATGACTACACTATATAACATTGTAATTTGGTCGAATCTCCGTAAACTCTACTCCAGGAACTAACCCTCCGAAGTGATATTATTTCATACGTGTAGTATGGAACCGACCCGTAATGTGACATAACTATGATTGTGTCACGAGAAGAAAATTTACCGTGTGTAAATAAAGGGTAAAATATGAATATATGTTCTATTTTTCAGGGTATCGATTTCGTGTATCAGGCGGTGTTTCCGCTATACAAAAACACTTGAACGCACAAGTTGCAAATGAATACAAAGGGAACAATGACGTAATTACGTTGAAGATGATTGCAAATTACACTTTTACATAGAAGGGTATTATTAGATGTTGTATTTTTTCTGTACTTTGTGTCATATTTTTTATATATTCGTGTCGGAAGAAAATCAGCACTACATTACTATGTAATATAGCGTGATCTTCTAGGGCGTTCTGTAATATGTTCATAACGGCAAACTATTACTTGTTATTTATATATTTAGATGTATTATTATTATTATTATTATTATTATTATTATTCGTACTTAATTGATAGAATTCTTTATTATTATTAAGTTTAGATTCAAGGCTAACTGAGCCATGGAGATGTTTTATTACACACGATAACTCCAATTATTTTCGCTATTTGAATCAAAGGGATTCGACATATTTCAGTTATTCTACAGTATGTTAACTTGTGAGGTGACCAAAGCCATGAGACACTTTTCTTATTTTCCTAAGACAGATTTTAAAACCGTGGCGAGTGCAATTATTCTGAGTGACACGCACAGCGGGGGGCTCTCCGCTGAGTTAGTGAACAATGGACAGCCTGGTACAACAGATTTCAAGCGATTAGTGTCAAAGGAGCTATCTGGCTTCACAAGGTGTGTCTGTATCAAGTGAAGAGGAGTTTAACTGATGTTTTCTAAGAAGGACTCTGGGCCTACTGGAACGTATCTCTGAGACAGAAGACCATAGCAACGGTATTTTGATTGGTCGACGAAGGTTTTTTTTCTGCAGGAGTGGGGATAAAGACGGATGGCACTTGAGGGCTGGCGCGTTTAAGGAAAGGGTCACTCACTACTGTGAATCTTATTGGGAATGAAGTAAGTCATTCATACCGTCTATAGTTTGGACTTGATTGTGCATATAAGACATATTTCTTCGTCTTTCCATGCAATAACGACAATGGTTGTGTTATTGGCCAAAGTCGGTAAAGTGATTTATGGAGTTAGCACTTCATCACTGATCAAGCTAGCAGCTAAATCTACATCATCGCTGCTCAGTAAATATAATTAACGAAACTTATCTGCTGGGATCCTTCAAGACGTCATTCCAAGAGATGAATCATCGCCCCAGGGACAACTACAAGTCTTAAATATGGAGACCAATTCCTTCGACACGCAACCTCGGTAAGCTAGGCTGACATATATTATTCAAAATCTCTTCTTTTATATTTCTGGCAAGTAACTTCACAGTTTTGGAAATAACGTTAAACTTAATATCGGTCTCATCACTTTTCTCGCCCCTCAGGTTAACATAACTTCAGTAAAGTATTTACTATTTATTATTATTAACTTTTCATATTTTGTTTTTGTGTAGAATTAAATTCAGTATTTTAATCCATGCCTTGCTTTCCTTTTTCAGTAGTTAGAAGTAGATGTAAGTCATCCCTTATCCCCAATGTAAAAACTAACTGGTTGATTACTTTGATTTCGCCACGGGCTGGGAGAAAGAGGTCTCAGGTGCTCCACTGATGTTAATTTATCATTATTTGTGTTTCTTTTATTGGTCTTCAACACTTTGTTGCGACCACGGCGCCCAACATTTCATTTTGAGAGCACTACTGAAGGTAAGTTCACAATACCAGTGTGTATTAACGTGTCTCAATTCATTTCATGACCTATTGCATTTATCATCCAACAGTGAGCAAATCACCATCTTAAAAAAACATTACAACCATGTTCGTTTTGTACTTTACAGGTTTATGAATTATACATAGGTAAACTTGTATCAGTACCCTTTATCACTGTACAAAATTGCAGGGTGATATCTGTAATAGTTTCGGGGATATAGAATGTCAGTGAAATATTTCGCACAGCCGCCATTTTGAGGTTATGTAAACAATTGAACTAAATTAGACTCCAGTGCATTGCAATGTGTATAAATATTTGCTGTACCAAGTTTCATTACGTTTGGATAGTTAAATCGCGAGAAAAGTCTATTTAAAAGTCTCCACTTCGCTTGGCCGCCATGTTGGTTATGTAGTAATCAGGTTTTTGAAAGTTTCATAGGTGAACTTCTAGTAGTACCCTTTATCACCGTACACAATTTCAGGGCGATATCCGTTATAGTTTCGGAGATACTGAATGCTAGTGAAATATTTCGCACAGCCGCCATGTTGGATTGGTGAGACGTAACAAAATTCGATGGGCACGGTCGACGTCGCCGGGAATAGTGCTATGAACTTACCGAGTTTCACTGAAATCGCTCCAGCCGTTTAGATTTTATTAGGGGGGACACACACACACACCTCACACACACACACACATACACGCACACACACATGGACAAAAGGTGATCTCATAAGCCTATTTTTTCAGAATTGAAAATAGGCTAAAAATGGACTCCAAATGACAAGAAGGTTACCGTCCCCGTAAGACAATAAAATGTTAAAAATATGTTTAAAATGAAGAAAAACAAAGTTAACTAATCTCCAATTATAAAATACTTTCACGCGATAAATGAGGTCTGATCCTTCTACGAAAACCTGCATATTCTGCCTATTTTCGCCTATCTCCAAGTTTGTCCGGTGAAATCTACCTCCGCCTTCCGGCGTGCCGAGAGGACTTTTTATTGCACAAATTTAGGTTATACTCGCTAACCGTCGGAGATACACTCAAAGTGATAAGAACCTTTGGATAGAAAATTAAATGCTTAAGCTCGTGTATACCATCAAAAGTTTGCTATTTCTTAGCGTTCTCTTCTTATTTGAAATGGAAATATGAAATTTTGAAACCAAAGGGTGTAGTGACGTCACTAAAGTAGGTTTTACTCGCTAATCGTTGGAGATACACGAAAAGTGATAAGGACCTTTCGGATAGGAAATTAAATGCTTAAGCTCGTATATACCATCAAAAGTTTGCTATTTCCTACCGTTCTCTTTTTATTTGATATGGAAATATGAAATTTTGAAACCAAAGGGTGTAGTGACGTCACTAAAATCGTCGCCATTTCTTAATAGTGCAAAATATCGAAATTAAAAGTATCCTATATGTAAACCTGGTATTTCAGCTACATCCATGCAAAATTTCATTTAAATCGGACCAGTGGTTCTTGCGTTATTGAGTAACAGATAGACAGACAGACAGAAACACCATCTCATTTTTGGCCTATTTTCAATTTTGAAACAAGATGTTCAGTAAAGAACATATAGCCTACTTTCTCCTAAATGCATGGGTATTGTTATAACTCTTTGTCCTCTTCAAGGAGTATGATTTAATGTTGGTTGTAGTAGCTTGTTGAAATACAACGTGCTATAGGGATATTAAACATGAATATGAGGTGCCCTTTGCTAGTGCTACCTCTGTACCAAATTTCGTTCCATTCGGTTTCACCGTGTTCGAATTGATAAGGGGAATCGATTTTCACACAAAGATGGCCGCCATCCGCAAAATATTAGGCTGATGACCTATTAGTTTGGTCAAAGGATGCTCCCTCCATAAAGGTATGTTGTTGCTAAATTTGCTAGAGATCGGATGATTAGGCTAATCGTAATTTGATTTAAGCTTTGAACATTTGTGTGGCCGCCATTACGTTTCTGTCAATATGGCGGCGATATAAATCATGACACTGAGATGCCCTTTGCTAGTGCTATCTCTGTATCAAATTTCATTCCATTCGGTTTCACCGTGTTTGAATTAATAGGGAGAATCGATTTTGACACAAAGATGGCCGCCATCCGCAAACTATAAGGTGAATGACCTATTAGATTGGTCAAAGGATGCTCCCTCCATAAAGGTATGTAGTTGTAAAATTTGGTAGAGATCGGATGATTAGGTTAATCGTAATTTGATTTAAGCTTTGAACATTCGTGTGGCCGCCATTACGTTTCAGTCAAGATGGTGGCGATATAAAACATGACACTGAGGTGCCCTTTGCTAGTGCTACCTCTGTACCAAATTTCGTTCCATTCGGTTCCACCGTGTTCGAATTAATAGGGGGAATCAATTTTGACATAAAGATGGCCGCCACCCGCAAATTATTAGGCTAATAACCTATTCGATTGGTCAAAGGATGCTCCCTCCATAAAGGTATGTAGTTGCAAAATTTGGTAGAGATCGGATGATTAGGTTAATCGTAATTTGATTTAAGCATTGAACATTCGTGTGGCCGCCATTACGTTTCTGTCAAGATGGCGGCGATATAAAACATGACACTGAGGTGCCCTTTGCTAGTGCTACCTCTGTACCAAATTTCGTTCCATTTGGTTTCACCGTGTTTGAATTAATAGGGGGAATTGATTTTCACACAAGGATGGCCGCCATCCGCAAACTATTAGGCTAATGACCTAGTTATTTGGTCAAAGGATGCTTCCTCTATAAAGGTATGTTGTTGCAAAATTTGGTAGAGATCGGATGATTAGGTTAATCGTAATTTGATTTAAGCTTTGAACATTTGTGTGGCCGCCATTACGTTTCCGTCAAGATGGCGGCGATATAAAACATGACACTGAGGTGCCTTTTGTTAGTACTACCTCTGTACCAAATTTCGTTCCATTCGGTTGCACCGTGTTCGAATTAATAGGGGGAATCGATTTCCACACAAAGATGGCCGCCATCCGCAAACTATTACGCTGATGACTTATTAGTGTGGTCAAAGGATGCTCCCCCCATAAAGGTATGTTGTTGCAAAATTTGGTAGAGATCGGATGATTAGGTTAGTCGTAATTTGATTTAAGCTTTGAACATTTGTGTGGCCGCCATTACGTTTCCGTCAAGATGGCGGCGATATAAAACATGACACTGAGGTGTCCTTTGCTAGTGCTACCTTTGTACCAAATTTCGTTCAATTCGCATTCACCGTGTTCGAATTGATAGGGGGGGACAGACATTCAGAGTACACACACTCACACACACACACACAGACACACACACACACACAGACTCACACACACACATACACACACACAGACAGACACACTTTTTTCGCCCTGTGTTGATCTCATAAGTCTACTTTCATTTTTTTGCAAAAATCGAAAGTAGGCTAAAATAGGCTTATGAGATCACCTTTTGTCCGTGTGTGTGTGTGTGAGGTGTTTGTGTGTGTGTCCCCCCTAATAAAATCTAAACGGCTGGAGCGATTTCAATGAAACTCGGTAAGTTCATAGCACTATTCCTGGCGACCTCGACCGTGCCCTTCAAATTTTGTTACGTCTCACCAATCCAACATGGCGGCTGAGCGAAATATTTCACTAGCATTCAATATCTCCGAAACTATTACCGATATAGCCCTGAAGTTGTGTACGGTGATAAAGGCCACTACTAGAAGTTCACCTATGAGACTTTTAAAAACCTGGTGATTACAAAACCAACATGGCGGTCAAGCGAAGTTGAGACTTTTAAATAGACTTTTCTCACGATTTAAGTATCCAAACGTAATGAAACTTGGTACAACAAATGTTTATACACATTGTAATGCACTGGAGTCTAATTTAGTTCAATTGTTTACATAACCTCAAAATGGCGGCTGTGCGAAATATTTCACTGACATTCTATATCTCCGAAACTATTACAGATATCACCATGAAATTCTGTACGGTGATAAAGGGTACTGATACAAGTTTACCTATGTATATTTCATAAATCTGCAAAGTACAAAACGAACATGGCGACCAAGCGAATTTGAAATATTTTAATAGACTTTTCTCGTGATTTAACCCTCTGAGCGCAGTGAAATGTGGTACAGTAAATGATTTTGCAGATTGTAATGCACTGCCATCTAATTTAATTCAATTGTTTACATAACCTCAAGATGGCGGTTGTGCGAAATTTTAAAATTAAGTTTTTATTTCTTGTGTCGTAATCATGCGATCGAAGTGAAAGTTTGAATAATGAAGCTAGGCAACAATTGCCCTTGAATGGTACATAACTCTATGGCCTATATATATAACAATCCTAAATGGCGAGGTTCCGAAATATTTAGACGGTTCTCAATACCTATGAATCTTTTACAGCAACCAAACTGATTTTTTTATGATCATAGTGACTATGAACATATGTTCACCTATAGGACTTTCAGTAACCTGGTGAGCACAAATCCAACATGGCGGCGACGCGAAGTATAAATATTTAAATGGACGTATCTCGCGAATTAACTATCCGAGTGCCGTGAAACGTTGCACGTTAAATGCTTATACAAATGTTGATCCACTGGCATCTAATTTATTTCAATTGTTTGCATAATCACAAGATGGCTGGTGTGCGTACTTTTAAAATCTTGTTTTTACTTCTTGTGTTCTAATCATGCGATTGAAGTTTGAATACCACACGTAAACAATAATCTTATTGTAATAGTACAAAAATAAAAATCCAACCTGGCGACCATCTGAAATACGAGTAATTAAACGGTTCTGTTACGAATCTGTTACAGCAATTATACTCAAATTTTGTATGTTGATAGAGACAATTAACATGAGCAGGATATATGAAAATAGGCTGTATAGTTCTTCACGGAACTACTTGTTATATATTAGTATGATTAAACAAAAAGCCAAATGTACTGGAAACTGCCTCCTTTTGAAGGAAAAAGCATAGAAGTATCTGATGGCGTAAGGTCAAGGCGAGGGAGTAAGACATTGTTTCCAACATTTACGACAGTAATAATTTCCAGGTGTAAGCAATTGTCATGCATCTTCCAAACCAACAGTCTAGTACCGTTCAACAGACCTTGGGTAACATTAATATTTCTCAACAAAATCACAATTGGGCCTTCTTTTAGTCGAAGGATATGAGGTGGCAATCCACTTATGCCTATGCTTTCTAAAATTCTATTGGGAATTGTAGAAGTTCACTCTCATCTTTAGTAATCAAATTATTCACACTGATGTAAGTTCTCGATGATCCTGGGATTAGGTCTAAAACTTTGTCATTGATTTCTTTACAATGTTCATTTTTATGAGATCATCACAGGGCGAAAAATTGTGTGTCTGTCTGTGTGTGTGTTGTGTGTGTGTGTGAGTCTGTGTGTGTGAGTGTGTGTTCTCTGAATGTCTGCCCCTCCCCCCCCCCCCCACCCCCCTATCAATTCGAACACGGTGAACCCGAATTGATCGAAATTTGGTACAAAGGTAGCACTAGCAAAGGATACCTCAGTGTCATGTTTTATATCGCCGCCATCTTGACGGAAACGTAATGGCGGCCACCCAAATGTTCAAAGCTTAAATCAAATTACGACTAACCTAATCATCCGATCTCTACCAAATTTTGCAACAACATACCTTTATGGGGGGAGCATCCTTTGACCAAACTAATAGGTCATCAGCTTAATAGTTTGCGGATGGCGGCCATCTTTGTGTGAAAATCGATTCCCCCTATTAATTCGAACACGGTGAAACCGAATAGAACGAAATTTGGTACAGAGGTAGTACTAGCAAGAAGCACCTCAGTGTCAAGGTCTATGTGGCCGCCATCTTAACGGAAACGTAATGGCGGCCACACAAATGTTCAAAGCTTAAATCAAATTACGACTAACCTAATCATCCGATCTCTACCAAATTTCGCAACAACATACCTTTATGGAGGAAGCATCCTCCGGCCAAATTAGTAGGTTATTAGCCTAACAGTTTGCGGATGGCAACCATCTTTGTGTCAAAATCAATTCCCCCTATTCATTCGAACACGGGGAAACCGAATTGATCGATATTTGGTACAAAGGTAGCACTAGCAAAGGACACCTCAGTGTCATGTTTTATATCGCCGCCATCTTGACGGAAACGTAATGGCGGCCACCCAAATGTTCAAAGCTTAAATCAAACTAAGACTAACCTAACCATCCGATCTCTACCAAATTTTGTAACAACATACCCTTATGGGGGGAGCATCCATTGACCAAACTGATCGATCATCAGCCTAATAATTTGCGGATGGCGGCCATTTTTGTGTGAAAATCGATTCCCCCTATTAATTCGAACACGGTGAAACTGAATGGAACGAAATTTGGTACAGACGTAGTACTAGCAAAAGGCACCTCAGTGTCATGTTTTATATCGCCGCCATCTTGACGGAAACGTAATGGCGGCCACACAAATGTTCAAAGCTTAAATCAAATTACGACTAACCTAATCATCGGATCTCTACCAAATTTTGCAACAAAATACCTTTATGGGGGGAGCATCCTTTGACCAAACTAATCGGTTATCAGCCTAATAGTTTGCGGATGGCGGCCATCTTTGTGTGAAAATCGATTCCCCCTATTAATTCGAACACGGTGAAACCGAATGGAACGAAATTTGGTACAGAGGTAGCACTAGCAAAGGACACTTCAGTGGCATGTTTTATATCGCCGCCATCTTGACAGAAACGTAATCGCTGCCACCCAAATGTTAAAAGCTTAAATCTAATTACGACCAACCTACTAATCTAGTCTCTACCAAATTTTGCAACAACATACCTTTATGTGGGAAGCATATTCTGACCAAACTGCAAGATCATCAGCCCAATAGTTGGCAGATGGTGGCCAAGTATGTGTGCAAATCGATTCCCCCTTTAATTCAAACACGGTGAAACCGAATTGAATGACAATTTTTTACAGAGGTAGCACTAGCAAAGGGCACCTCATATTCATGTTTAATATCCCTATAGCACGTTGTATTTCAACAAGCTACTACAACCAACATTCAATTATACTCCTTGAAAAGGACAAAGAATTATAACAATACCCATGGATTTAGGAGAAAGTAGGCTATATGTTCTTTACTGAACATCTTGTTTAGGTGCTAAAATCGCTATTTTTTAAAAGCGTGAAATATTTTTCAGCGTGGGACTAATTCTGAATTTTCTCCATCGACGTGAGGGTATTCAACGTTACCAATTTGTATCAAGAAGTTTGCAAAGTCTCGTTGATCTGTATCCGCTCGCATATTTTTATTGAGTTTAAAAATTTTGAATAATGGCCACAAAGGAGAGAACCTCCTGACATTTGGACTGATGCTGCTTTAGATGTGTGAGGCACAACAGGCAATACCTGCCTAAAATCTCCACCTAAGATGATAATTTTTCCTCCGAAAGGCACGTCGTTATTCATGATGTCCTTGAGCAACCGATTTACACACATCAATGCGTGCTTATTAGCCATAGGGGCTTCATCCCAGATGATAAGTTTTGCTAAACGAATATAAATAGCTTCCTTGCTGTTAACTGTTATTCCTGATACAGAACTTTCATGTAAATGTAGAGGTAACTTCAACTGGCTGTGTACAGTGCGCCCCTGAGGTAGTAACATTGCTGTAAAACCAGTCCATGCAACAGAAACTACATTTAACCCCAAATTTGGCGACTGTTAATCAAGCATTGGTATAGAAATGTTTTCCCTGTGACCCCTGGACCGTCAATGAAATATGCATTACTCATCCTTTCATTGCTGTTTTGTACTAACCCCAAAATTTATGTAATTATAGCCGTTTAGTTTCCATTTGCTTGGTTTATCATCCGACTTAATGGAGCCTCATTATGTTTCGGATAATTCATTGGTAAATTTGTCTGAGGAAAATTATCAATAATAGCTGGCAATTCGAGAGAAGTAATGGGAAGACCATGGAGCTTTAATGTACTAGAAATATGTATAAGAGTGAACTGATATGCAATGTTAGGTTCGTGAAACTGTAGATAATCTTCTGATAATGAATTCTTGAAAATGTCCCACAACTATCTTACATGTGAAGGGGTCTGAAAGATACGTAGGTAAGAAAACAGTTGTCGTAACTGAGAAGGCATATGAAATTGTGACGCTTCTGCCAAACAACGCTGCCATTCAGAATCATCAATCAGCAAACCTCGCTCCTTGGGTGTTTCTTTAAATGTAGAATAGACAACTTCTTTGTATGTTCGTAGATCCTGGAAGCTGGTAGCACCTACGACGTGAAGCAATAACAGGCCTAAATAATACCTTTCTGCTTCTGTAGGCGAAACATTATACATTCTGCCTATAGTTTTTGAAACACGTTTTTCTTTTTTGCCACTGGCAGTTGCTCTTATTCCAGACGTATTGTACTGGTGTTTCAGGATATATATACGGACTTCTGGCTTGCGAATCTTTATTTAACTTGAACAACGCTTGTAATGCCGTGTTGCGCAACTGTGCTTGAAGTAAAATATCAGGAGCGTTATCATTTTTAAAATAGATATTTTGCAAGTTTGGCAAGTGAACTGGTAATCGCACGATAGAATGTGACTGTTCATGCATGTGAAATGAAAATATCCTGAATGCGGCTTCTGTTGGACCAAGGAAAGAAGTAATTTCATCGTAGTTCAGCGTTCCGCCTTCAGGACATATTTTAACAATGCAGCAGTCATGACCTTTATACACATACTTGTGGATTTTAATATATAAGATACCTGTGGATGTATTTAACACTCCGAACACTTGAGCATATTTCAACATTAATATGAGCTTAAAAGTAAAGTAAAAGAAATGGATTGTAGGGAACAATGAATCGACTATCGATTTCAATGTCAATGCCTCGAATTGTTTTTATGATAATCCGTCCATTATTTCTTCTCCTATACGAAGGATAACCATTGACACTATATTTGGTCTCTAGCTGAAACTGCTTAGGGAAATCTTTCTTACATACGCCATCTTTCATACAGACTGAAGAAGGATTCAAAGATCCGCGAGGACCTAGTACCATATGACGCCTTACCAACTCGTATAGCGCTTTATCCTCGAGATCTGGTGTTTCGGCTGACACCACACTGTCAATGTCAGAAATTTCTCGAAACTTACAATCTTCCGTTAATGTTAAGAGTAAATGGATGTGCGAGAGACCTCGTTTTTGAAATTCCACTGTATATAGGTATGCTTTTGCCAAAAATGTCCTTAAGATTAATCAAGCGTAGCAATTCCTTTACTTTGCAATGGAAAACTCTCACTTCAATATCAGGCCTATTATTAGCCGTTTCCCAGAGATGAATGCTGTTAAGTATTTCTTGCCAGCCTGCATTATAGGTGAACGAAATGAATAAATCTGGCTTTCCAAACTTCCTCACTATCGCCATCGCATCCTGATAATTTTGCAATATTTTCCTTGGGCTACCTGTAAAAGAAGATGGCAAAAGTACAATACGACCGACTCTGAGATTTTCATTTTCTGCTGGTACATGTAAAGCGTCTGGTAAACTGGCATATGTATTGTGCCCGTCCTGGAAATATGTGCGATGACCCGGCCAAAAATTACACCACACAATCTCCGAGAAAGAACAGGGGAGTGCAATAAAAAAAGCAGGAAAAAAACGAATGTGCCTGAAGTCTAGTTTGATAATTTAAGAAAAACGGCTCGGGTGGCACGAGACAGAGTATCTCCGGGTCGTTACGGGATGGGGAAGAGGGCGCCATCAAACTAGATTTCGCAAGGACACATTCCTGGAGAGGCCAGAGTTAAAAGAAGGAAAGTAGAAATGACACAGATAAAAGAAATTTAAGAAGGTATTATCCTTATTTATTCATGGATTCAGCTTGCATTAAAATTCCACACCCTACCTATGATCTCGTCGGCTAGAGAATCCCTAAGATATGGTGTAATGTCTTTTTGAATCTTGCCAAATCAGATCAATAAAAAAATACATCACAGGACTGAAACGAAAGCCAACTAAAAGTCTCTTCTGTCGCTGCAGGGATTTTTCGGCGCACACGACACGAAAAATTATTAATACTCATCCCTGAGCGACCTAACTTCAATTATACGAAAGAAAAAAATACACCATCAAATAATCAAGCTAATGCGCCCTGTGATGTGAAACTGCTTGCTAATGAATAGATATCGGCATTGTTCTACCTTAATTGCACACAAAACAGTCTATCCAATTGTCCAAACTTATTTACAATTATAACTGACAATAATATAATATGAACTCCTCTAACTCAGTTCCTAAAATCAAAAATTGTCCACATCAGTCCACTGATTATCAGGATCAGTTCAAAAATAAATCAAATCGAAATCCTTAATTCAATATCTCATGCTCAATTCAAAATCTTTTAGTGAATCCTAAACTAATAATCTTGTTCAAAATTCGATAATCTTTTGTCAATTCAATAATCATCCCTAATGCCCGCAATTATTATAATAATCCTTACATGGTCTCGTGGTCTCGAATCCACAACTAGATTCAAGAATAATCCAGAATCAAACTCCATCAAATGATCATTGAAGTATCAGTGCAACCATACTCGTTGATTTCGTTAAATTGCTCTGGCAATTGCTGATCAAAATAATTAGTAAAGAGGACAGAGAAGGAAAGATTAAATTTTGCCTCACCAAAGCAATGAGCCTTTGTCAAAATAAGCCTTAAATTCTCTAAGAGAGACCAAATAATTGGATCAAAATATTTAAACATCATGATAGGATTATAATAATTCATGATAAAACATGTCATATCATTTGCCAACAAATCGTTGCACTAAGGCAATAGCCCTCTAAATAACTCGAGCAACATGTCACAAAAGATCATGGCCCATCAAACTATCATTCAAAACCAGAAATCAGATCTTCATCTGAGCATTTCTGTACATAACATCAATAATTCCTATCACAAATATAATATCCAAGTGGCAAATCTAATATTTAATATTGGCTATCTTCACACTCAAAATGTGGCAACCAGAATGCATAAATCGAACAGTCGGATCTGAACAGATATGCATCCAAAATACTAATAATTCAATCGAAATGTGAACGGCTCAAGGCAAAACTCACAAAGTCCTCAAATGAGACCCCTAAAGATCGTCCTAGAAAAGATCTGGAGTTCAAAAAAAACATCGCACAGACGGCAAAGTCATCCTAAGGCTTGAACATCAAATCCCCAAAGAAAATGTGGACCAAAAAAAAGCTTGTGTATCTGATGCACACTATTTTAAAATCCTTGGATAAAACCATAAATCGAAAAAGAATGCATCATGAAAGAAACGCAGAAGAAAAAAAAACATTGAAATAATTGCCATCGCAATTATGCAAGAGAAAATAATAATAATAATAACAATCGTAAAAAAACAATCATTATCATCATTAATCCCAACAAAATTCATTAGACTCCGATGTGTACAATCAGATAATGCTCTTGCCATACCGTGGAATTATGCAAAGTCTAAATATGATCATGTGCTCTGGAGTGCAACTCATTATGGGAAGATTCAATTCATGTGGGCTGGCGACACATTTTTACCTCCTGGCATTTTCGTTAGGCAGAGACAAACCTCTTCTGCAAATTTAATAGAGTGTAAAGATCCCTGATAAGTGTTCCCTGGTGTCGTGTTGGCGGCAGGCGTCTGCTTGCGAAGATCGTCGCGACGCCTCCTGGATCAAAGTTCCATCCCTCCATCACGCCTTCTGTATGTTTTAATGTGTCATGGTGTAATTAGAAATATTCGACACTGTATGTCTCTCCTTCCTCACGAAGACATTTACTTCATTAATATGTTGCCCCATTATCTTAGAGTAACACGCCGCCACTGTTCCAATTCGATCTAGAATGTTCAGAAGTGAGATTGTGTTCAGTGTAATTGGTAAAGACTGTTCCAGAAGTCCGGCGTGAAGCAATGTTCAATGAACTATGTGAACTATTACAGAGTTCCATTGATGCCTAAAGCCATGTTCACCTGCCATCACGGCTTTGATTAAATGTGCAATGTTCTGTCGCAAAGATGTCCCAACTGATTTCCATTGAATAGTGTGTAAGCTTGTAGCACAGGATAAGAAATATCCAGCCCTCAGACTGTGTATCACTGCTGCTTTATGCTGGTAATGTTTATATGATTTTTCAACTTACGTGGCTCCAACTTCCTTTGTATGTCAGTGCAAGTCCCAATACTTACGAATATGAACCATCACTTTCACACTGCCGTTTGCTGGCGATTTGCGAGTGACAAACTTGCATCTAATAGCTCGCCCTTACGACCGTAAGAATACAACACACACAGCGATACCAGTCCGCACTAACAGAATCAAACATCAGAATGCGCCAGCTCGTCTCGCGATCACCTGCCAAGCGGTCTTGCTATCCTCCCCGCCGTAAGGGGGGGGGGGGGTAGCTCGCATATACCTCTCCTTACTGCCGGCACAAGTGCACTGACCTCCACCGGTCAATCGGGCAAGATCAAACCACCGTGACGTAATATTTGCGGCCCCCGGCCGTTCACGCAGCAACGTAGCTTAGTGGTCATACTCCAAATCGGGTACAGTATCAACTCGTAACTTCGTTTGTTGATGACGTATATATTTTAACCGGTCACCTTCCATACGACAGTAGTAATTCAGGAATAAATATCCATTTTGCAAACTTGAGCAGCGACAACTAACTCAACATGACCTCCATGAACACCATTCATAGACATATACATTTTGTAATCATCGCTCGTATTGATAGCAGCTTCGTACATATCGCTGTTGCCAACAATAAAGGATGAATAATTATTCCACTTGTCTGTAGCATGTTTTACAATTCGCTTTCTAACCTGTGTAAATAAACTCTGTGCATGAGCATTTCAGTCTCAAAGTAATCCTTTCTTTGAGAAGTTTTAATTAAATCATGTGCACAGAATCCCCTTCCGCTTATTGTATGGGTACATGCGACATTAGCGCCCTAGTGGAAAAGGTAGAAGTTAACGATATCATGTATAGATACATGCGACATTATCGCCCGAGTGGAGCAGGTAGATGTTAACGATATCATGACGAAATTATGGAACTCTCTGTTAATATCAAGTTAGATTTATTATTGGGGCGGCGCTGAATATCACGATACAGTGTTAGTCGTTGTCGCCTAGCGACAATATGTCCGTCAAGTCATTCGATTCTATTTTCATGAGACGTTGAAAATAGTGGAGTAGTGAGAGTTCTAACTCACCCGGCGTTGCTCGGGCGGCGTCCATGTTAAATCATTAATATCTGACCAACGCATGGTCCGATTTTAATAAATGAGGTGTCGTTGGACTCAGGCTGACGGGGGCATTGCTATGGATACCTCGTTATATTTTTGAATTTTTTTTGAAAATTTTTGTTTCCGAAATTAGGTGATAGTTTGAAAACCAAACATGATAGAACGTTGTGCCATTGCTCAAACGATTGGTCCTTATGACCTTTATTTTCTATAATAAAACTTTTTTATTTTTTATGTTTTTTTAAACACTCGAATTTTGAAAATCCTATATTTTGTACACTAGGAAGTTTACAAAAAAGTTTGTTTGACGTAGACAATGGTCCCTACCCCCTCTACCACCAAAATAAATTTCAAGTCTCTAGGATAAAAACCTGTAGTAGTGTGGTAACACGGGTTCTACGGCACTTAGGAAGTTGTGAGCCCCTGCGACCTTGGAATGGAAGGATTCATGCTAGGAAGGCGTGCTTGGATTCTTATTTTCGTCTCGTTGTGCTCTTTACGGAAATGTAGGTGTCGAAAGGGTGAAAATCTGGAAACATATTTTTTGGGGGATAAAACCGTGATTTTAAACTTTTTGCTATATCTCGCGAATCAACCATGCTAGAGGCGTGTATGACGGGTCCAAGGACTCGGGGTGACATTCTCTTTGCTATGGACCACCCGTTATAATTTTAAAAAAATATTGGAAACTCGTTTTTGGGGTAAACACGTGTTTTTGTGATTTTTGCCGATATCTCACGAACCAATAACGCTAGAGACGTGTACGAGGTGTCTTAGGACTCGGGCTAACGCCCCCTTTCAAATGTGGTAGATATTTTTTCCAAAACATAATTCACAAAGGGCCTAACGCCATACATGTTGATAAAAAATCTTTTTCTTTATCTGTTTATAATGTTTATGAAGCTTGGTGGTTGAGAGAGACGATACGGCTGGGTGTGTGTGTTTCAACGAACCTGTCGCTAACCACAATGACCATGCTTAATAGAACAATCGCTATTTCGGCGGGTCGGTTTATGACAGAGCGAGGGTCCTTTTTTTCTGATATTTTACCCCCGAAAAGAGCCTTTATCGTGTAAACGGTGATGAGAACTTGGTTCTATGTTGGTTGAAGCGAGTACAGAAAACAAACTTGCAGAGGAGAAGACGAGCAGGAGGCGAATGTCATTTGAGCTTATTGGAATGCGCTGATCAGACTTGACAGCAGGTGCAATGGAAAATGACAAAGACGCAGATGACGCTTAAAGGTTAAATAATCTGACAATCGTGGTGGCAGGGAAGAGCGAAATGCATTTGAACACGTGTGAAACCACATGTAAGCTAAACAAGTTACATCCTGCTTTGCTTTGTATGTGACAAAATGCAAGTCCATGTCTGGCGCAGCAAATGGTTGAAGAATATAAAAACCTATAACATTCGGTCGACCAAGCAATGTGCGTGAATGCAAAGCACCAAAAACTGTAAGGTCATTCCCCAAAGATTTTATAAACTATTCATTGGACATAGTGAGAGTGTATGATTAATGTGTAAATGTATTGAGGATGGCCGCTTGCTGATATTTATTATTACAGTAAAATGTTTAAGACACACATGTTTTTATTGCTAGCACACACAGTCTCGCTTGCTCACTCTCAATACACGACCTGGCCAGGCCTTGTCAGAGCGACTGCTGATAACACAAGAATGTCTATGTGGGCAGGAAGTAACGGGTCAGGTTACTTGGCTGGTAGAGGCTAGCAGGTCTGTCGTTTAAACAGACCTGGTAGAGGCTAGGAGGTCTGGCGCTTAAACAGAGAGACCGCCATTTTGGTTCCAAGACAGCCGTACTACCGATGTATAAGAGGCAGCCATTTTGGTTCCTTATTAATAACATGAAACTACTATAAGGTGCACGAATCTTATTCAGATTGAGGAATGTAAGGAGGCGTGGGAACACGTGTGAGAGAGACAACATTTCAAGTTCAAAACACTGAGAAAATGCAACTCTCTCTGTTGCTAGGCTAACTGATAACGATCGCGTTAGTAATGCACTTGCCATTTTAGCAAACAGACGTATACAGTAGAGCTCTGAACTGAACTTTGGAAGAAAAAATTCTTTTATTTTTTGTTAAGTACCTATGAATGATTATTTTAATAATGTTATGCTAATGAACCTTAAATTTGTAGTTATTGATCGGGTAATTAATGATTTTTATTTATTTATTTGTTTGCAGGTAACCGGTATACCTTACATGTCTGAGAGAGAAGAAACCATTGCACTTTTGAGCCCACTAAAAGGAAACAGCAACAAGCCACTGCAAGTGAAGGTGAGATGATTTTTTTAAACTAACTTGTTTCATTTTTTTGTTTTATGTTTTATTTTATGAAATGCATGTATTAACTTGAATTTAGGTATTTATAGCGGTTTATTTTATTTATTTTTAGAAACTTGGAAAGAAAAGCCTTACCGCCGTAGCAGTTGCTGAAAAAAAACGAAACGCACTCAAGCGAAACCATTGCCAAAGAGTGAACTGTTTAAAACTCAGGTAAGTCTAACTTAAAAATGCTATTCCATTTTACCACTACTGAAAACTCGTAGACAAAAAAAATCATTACCTGTACATGACTGGGACAATGATTGCTTTCTTGATTAATGGCTATGTTGTTGTTGTTGACTGGGAAAAATACAAGGCCATGTTGGATTTTCTAAAAACAAAAATTTAAATATAATTTATGGGTGGTTCCCTATGGACTCAACAAATATCCACAGGTTTGAACAAGATAATGTGAACAAAATGACATGACATTCATTTTTGTTTATATATTGGTTAAAGGGGGGAGGGGGGGGATGTAAATGACTGTAGCTTTATAAAAAGAAAATAAGTACATGTGTTACTGTTAGTGCCAACATACAGTTTATTTTTAATGGTGTTTTGATATAATAATGCCAATTAATGTTAACGTTTTATTTACAAGTATTGATTGATTGATTGAGTGATGGGTTATTTTGTTTGCGTTTAGGTGTCGTCATGCGCCATTAACGTAATGAACAGACAGTGAACAAGCATACATTGTGCTTTTAAAGTACTCCGTGCAACGTTAATAACTTATAATAAGAAAAAGTTTTATTATAACACATGGCGTTAGTACCAAATACAACAAGTGAGCAAGTTGGTTTACCACGTGGGTTAAATTTAAAATCAGAACATGACCGTTGGTTAACATTTGAATCCTGGCCTGTAGGCTTTTTGTCGACACATGAACTTGCAAAAGCCGTTTTTTTTTACCTGAACCGAGAAGATGTGGTGCGCTGTGTGTTTTGTCGTATTGAACTTTCACACTGGGAAGAAGGGGATGATGATCCCTTTAGAGACCATTAGCGATGGTCTCCTTGTTGTCCTTACATGCTTGGTAAGCAAGTGGGTAACATACCTGTGTATTCATTTTACCGAACCACAAGACCATTGGACGCTACTTACGTTGCTGAATCACAAATAAATAATAATGATGTATTACCAGCCAACAACGGTAGTTTCGATATATGTGTTCCATATGCCATAGACAGTGTTGAATTGGCAGGTGCTTTTGAAAAATTGGGAGTTTTCAAGGCGAAAGCACTAGCACACTCAGAATACAGCTCTGTTGAAAAACGTTTAGAATCTTATAAAAAATATTTGGCCATTAATATTAAAACACTTTACCAAACAACTAAGTGAAGCTGGATTCTTTTATACTGGTGAAGGGGATAAAATAATATGTTTTTATTGTGGATTTGCTTTAAAGGATTGGCAAATGACTGATGACCCTTTTGTGCAACACGCTCGTTGGTTACCTAACTGCAAATACATGGTGTTGCTTAAAGGTCAGGAATTTGTGAACAATATTCGTAAAGAAAACATGATTGCAGTACAAGACTTAAAAGTGCCTTTAGAGTTAGAACATGCGGAGCAAATACACGAGGCTGAAAGATAAGACTTGTCTCACGAACAGATACAAAGGTGGGACCAACAATTATGTAAAATTTGTTATCAAGATGAACTAGGTGTTGTATTTTTTGCCTTGTGGACACATGATAGCCTGTGTCAAGTGTGCATTAGAACTCAACACTTGTGATATATGCAGAAAAGCAGTATCTGCTACAGTTAGGGCATTTCTTGCATAACTCGTATAATTTATTAGCCATGCATAGTGCAATATCCCTAATTGCACAATATTATTAAAGCTGTTTTAGAGTGTAATAGATATGCTTTTCTTTTGTTTATAGACTACTACAATGAATGTTTTGAATGCTGTGGGTCAAGCATGTGGCTTAGAGACAAAGAAGCTCAGCGAATTGCCAACGCATAATCCATTCCGCATTATCAAGATTCGGAAATTGAAAACAGCATATGGTGATCGTGTACTTTGTTTATGTGAAAACTTTGAGACATTTCTGCCTACACGGTTTAATGATATGTCGGAGAGGGTTTTTGATGAAGTCAATAATGCTGTACAACCTGTACACTTAATTTATGAAGGTTTTAAAAACAATAGGTGCATGGTTCGTTTTAATTAAATATAAAAAACAAATGTCAAATAATATTGGAAGATATAAGTCATGACAATGGACTGAAAGAAAAATATGTGTAGATAATAATGTTTTAGTGTTTAGTATTGTCTTAAAAATTATTATCATGAAACAAAACAAAATGTATATAAAGTTCGTAAATAAATGAAAATAATGGTACAATGTTGTTTTATTTTCTATAGAAGTCAGAATATTTAACATTGCAGAGTATACATGAATATGACAATAAAAATCACACTTAATACTAGTCTTTGCATTTACGATAGTGTGTTATAGTTTTAAAAACAAAGCTTGTTGTAGATCTTTTTTCTTCCACGATGAACAATAGGCATGAAAACGTTATTGTCTTGTTTTGGATCATTATCACTATCATAATCATAAGCAGCATGATCTATATCACTATTATTATAATCACTATAATCATCCTCAACGTTATCCTCAACGTTACTAAACCCAGATAAATATTCCTGGTCCTCTTCCTGTTTCTCTTCCTCTTCCTCTTCCTCTACAGTGTCCTCATGTAGAGTTTGCGTGGCTTTTGATAATGTTAAGGGTTTTTTGAACATTAAACTATTTTGAGCAGTAATATTATTTTCTTGTACTCGCTTTTTAACATTTTCATGATTTTCTGTTGACAGCAATAGTGTTTCATGCAGTACACTACATTGATGATCACTGACATTTAAACCTCACTATTTTTACTTTTTAGCTCACTGCGACATTGTTTTGAACGTTGTTTAGAACAACGCCAAATAACGGTTCCATTTTTATTGGTTCATTTCACAATATTTGAATATCCTTTATAGAATGCTTGAGGCTTACCATACCTAGTCACAGATACTTTCATATCAACTGTCAAGCATAGACTAAGCTCTAGTAAAGTCAACTTGGTAATAAGAACAATAATTTAATGTGTGAGCATACATGGGTGCAAATGTGGGAGCAAAAAAGTGGGAGCAAAAAGTGGGAGAAAAAATTGGGAGCAAAAAGTGGGAGCAAGAAGTGGAAGCAAAAATTGAGATCAAAAAGTGGGAGCAAAAAAAAGTAGGAGCAAGTATGGGAGCAAATGTGAAAGCAAAAGTGGGAGCAAGTATGGGAGCATATGTGAAAGCAAAAGTGGGAGCAAAAAGTGAGAGAAAAAAGTGGGAGCAAAAAGTGTAAGCAAAAGTGGGAGAAAATATGAGAGCAAAAATGTAGGAGCAAGTATGGGAGCAAATGGGAAATCAAAAGTGGGAGCAAAAAGTGAGAGAAAAAATGTGGGAGCAAAAAGTGTAAGCAAAAGTGGGAGCAGATATGAGAGCAAAAAAAAAGTGTGAACAAATATGGGAGAAAAAAGTGGGAGCAAAAATTGGGAGCAAAAAGTGGGAGCAAAAGTGGGAGCAAAAATTGAGAGCAAATATGAGAGCAAAAAAAAGTGTGATCAAATATGGGAGCAAAAAAGTGGGAGCAAGTATGGGAGCATATGTGAAAGCAAAAGTGGGAGCAAAAATTGAGAGAAAAAAGTGGGAGCAAAAAGTGTAAGCAAAAGTGGGAGCAAATATGAGAGCAAAAATAGTAGGAGCAAGTATGCGAGCAAATGTGAAAGCAAAAGTGGGAGCAAAAAGTGTGAGAAAAAAAGTGGGAGCAAAAAGTGTAAGCAAAAGTGGGAGCAAATATGAGAGCACAAAAAGTGTGAGCAAATGTGGGAGCAAAAAAGTGGGATCAATAAGTGAGAGCTAAAAGTGTAAGCAATAGTGGGAGCGAAAAATTGGGAGCAAAAAGTGGGAACAAAAAGTGGGAGCAAAAATTGGGAGCAAAAAGTGGGATCAAAAGAAAGTAGGAGCAAGTATGAGAGTAAATGTGAAAGCAAAAGTGGGAGCAAGTATGGGGGCAAATGTGAAAGCAAAAGTGGGAACAAAAAGTGAGAGCAAAAAGTGTAAGAAAAAATGGGAGCAAATATGAGAGCAAAAACAGTAGGAGCAAGTATGGGAGCAAATGTGAAAGCAAAAGTGGGAGCAAAAAGTGTGAGAAAAAAAGTGGGAGCAAAAAGTGTAAGCAAAAGTGGGAGCAAATATGAGAGCACAAAAAGTGTGAGCAAATGTGGGAGCAAAAAAGTGGGAGCAATAAGTGAGAGCTAAAAGTGTAAGCAATAGTGGAAGCAAAAAGTGGGAGCAAAAAGTGGGAGGAAAAATTGGGAGCAAAAAGTGGGATCAAAAGAATGTAGGAGCAAGTATGAGAGTAAATGTGAAAGCAAAAGTGGGGGCAAGTAGGGGGGCAAATGTGAAAGCAAAAGTGGGAGCAAAAAGTGAGAGCAAAAAGTGTAAGAAAAAATGGGAGCAAATATGAGAGCAAAAACAGTAGGAGCAAGTATGGGAGCAAATGTGAAAGCAAAAGTGGGAGCAATAATGTGAGAAAAAAAGTGGGAGCAAAAAGTGTAAGCAAAAGTGGGAGCAAATATGAGAGCACAAAAAGTGTGAGCAAATGTGGGAGAAAAAAAGTGGGAGCAATAAGTGAGAGCTAAAAGTGTAAGCAATAGTGGGAGCAAAAAATTGGGAGCAAAAAGTGGAAACAAAAAGTGGGAGCAAAAATTGGGAGCAAAAAGTGGGATCAAAAGACAGTAGGAGCAAGTATGAGAGTAAATGTGAAAGCCAAAGTAGGAGCAAGTATGGAAGCAAATGTGAAAGCAAAAGTGGGAGCAAAAAGCGAGAGAAAAAAAGTGGGACCAAAAAGTGTAAGCAAAAGTGGGAGCAAATATCAGAGCAAAAAAAGTGGGAGCAAAAATGTGGGAGCAAAAAGTGGGAGCAAAACGTGTAAGCAGAAGTGGGAGCAAACAAGTGTGAGCAAATATGGGAGCAGAAAGGGGGAGCAAATGTGAAAGCAAAAGTGGGAGCAAAAAGAGCGAGCAAAAGTGAGTGCACAAAGTGGGAGCAAAATGTGTGAGTAAAAAGTGGGGGCGCAAATATGGTGTTTTACTAAAACAATCTCCCCTAACCTAACCTAACCTAACTTCACCTAACCTAACTTCTCCTAACCTAACCTTCCAACTCTCAGATCAAAAATTAAATTCTGGCCATAGTCGAGTTGGAACCCAAAACCTCTGGGATAACATCCAAGTATACTAGCCACTACACTGCGAAATGTGCAAATTATCATGCAACACAACACAAAAATAAAAAGTTTCCTGTAGTGTAACTCATTGGCTGACAACCATAGTTGAGAATTCAAACCCAAGACCTCAGGACTTTTGTTTTGAACATTATCAGAAATATTATTCCAATTACATTTTGCTGTTGCTTATAGTTATAAGAGTTGGCATTAATATGGGAGCAAAAGTGAAAGCAAAAAGTGGGTGCAAGCATGGCTAGTTGTAGAGACTTTCATATCAGCTAATACACATAAATTAATTTTAGTAAAGTGACTTGGCTAATAATAATAATAATAATAATAATAATAATAATAATAATAATAATAATAATAATAATAACAGTTTTAAAAAAATTCAAGGGGATTGATATTTTTCAGGGTGTAATTTCCAAAGTACTGTCAAGAATAATAATTACATGAACAGATTCCAAGAACTCTAGAGTGCTTTTAAGGTTAATGATTGGCTAGGAGTGAGATAGAGCTTGCTAACCTAAGTTAACCTCAGCTCAGTAAACCTATCCTTGTCACATGACATGTTCTACAAGTATAGACTTGCTTTGAGACTGGCTATGACATCACAGATGAATGGCGGCGGGAGGCTGGCAAAAAGGAAAATGCTTTTGTGTAATAAAAAGTCATGTCCAGGCTCCCGCCGCCATTCATCTGTGACGTCATAGCCAGTCTCAAAGCAAGTCTATACTTGTAGAACATGTCATGTGACAAGGTTAGGTTTACTGAGTTGAGGTTAACTTAGGTTAGCAAGCTCTATCTCACTCCTAGCCAATCATTAACCTTAAAAGCACTCTAGAGTTCTTGGAATCTGTTCATGTAATTATTATTCTTGACAGTACTTTGGAAATTACACCCTGAAAAATATCAATCCCCTTGATTTTTTTTAAAACTGTTATTATTATTATTATTATTATTATTAGCCAAGTCACTTTACTAAAAATTAATTTATGTGTATTAGTTGATATGAAAGTCTCTACAACTAGCCATGCTTGCACCCACTTTTTGCTTTCACTTTTGCTCCCATATTAATGCCAACTCTTATAACTATAAGCAACAGCAAAATGTAAATGGAATAATATTTCTGATAATGTTCAAAACAAAAGTCCTGAGGTCTTGGGTTTGAATTCTCAACTATGGTTGTCAGTCAATGAGTTACACTACAGGAAACTTTTTACTTTTTTGTTGTGTTGCATGATAATTTGCACATTTCGCAGTGTAGTGGCTAGTATACTTGGGTGTTATCCCAGAGAGTTTGGGTTCCAACTCGACTATGGCCAGAATTTAATTTTTGATCTGAGAGTTGGAAGGTTAGGTTAGGAGAAGTTAGGTTAGATTAGGTTAGGGGAGATTGATTTAGTAAAACACCAAATTTGCCCCCACTTTATACTCACACATTTTGCTCCCACTTTGTGCACTCACTTTTGCTCTCTCTTTTTGATCCCACTTTTGCTTTCACATTTTCTCCCACTTTCTGCTCCCATATTTGCTCACACTTGTTAGCTCCCACTTCTGCTTACACGTTTTGCTCCCACTTTTTACTCCCACATTTTTGCTCCCACTTTTTTTGCTCTGAAATTTGCTCCCACTTTTGCTTACACTTTTTGGTCCCACTTTTTTTCTCTCACTTTTTGCCCCCACTTTTGCTTTCACATTTGCTTCCATACATGCTCCTACTTTTTTTGCTCTCATAATTGCTCCCACTTTTGCTTACACTTTTTGCTCTCACTTTTTGCTCCTACTTTTGCTTTCACATTTGCTCCCATACTTGCTCCCACTTTTGCTTTCACATTTACTCTCATACTTGCTCCTACTTTCTTTTGATCCCACGTTTTGCTCCCAATTTTTGCTCCCACTTTTTGCTCCCACTTTTTGCTCCCAATTTTTTTCACCCACTTTTGCTTACACTTTTAGCTCTCACTTATTGCTCCCACTTTTTTGCTCCCACATTTGCTCACACTTTTGCTTTCACATTTGCTCGCATACTTGATCCTACTTTTTTTTGCTCCCACTTTTTGCTCCCACTTTTTTTTCTCACACTTTTTGCTCCCACTTTTGCTTTCACATTTGCTCCCATACTTGCTCCTACTGTTGCTCCCACTTTTGCTTACACTTTTTCTCCCACTTTTTTTCTCTCAATTTTTGCTCCCACTTTTGCTTTCACATATGATCCCATACTTGCTCCCACTTTTTGCTCCCTTATTTGTTCACACTTTTTTTTGCTCTCATATTTGCTCTCAATTTTTGCTCCCACTTTTGCTCCCACTTTTTGCTCCCAATTTTTGCTCCCACTTTTTGCTCCCGTATTTGTTCACACTTTTTTGCTCTCATATTTGCTCCCACGTTTGCTTACACTTTTTGCTCCCACATTTTTTCTCTCACTTTATGCTCCCACTTTTGCTTTCACATTTGCTCCCATACTTGCTCCTACTTTTTTGCTCCCATATTTTCTCCCACTTTTGCTTACACTTTTTGCTCCCAATTTTTTCTCTCACGTTTTGCTCCCAATTTTGCTTTCACATATGCTCCCATACTTGCTCCCACTTTTGCTTTCACATTTGCTCCCATACTTGCTCCTACTTATTTTGCTCCCACTTTTTGCTCTCAATTTTTGCTTCCACTTTTTGCTCCCACTTTTTGCTCCCAATTATTTCTCCCACTTTTTGCTCCCACTTTCTTGCTCCCACATTTGCACCCATATATGCTCACACATTAAACTATTGTTCTTATTACCAAGTTGACTAGAGCTTAGTCTATGCTTGACAGTTGATATGAAAGTATCTGTGACTAAGTATGGTAAGCCTCATGCATTCTATAAAGGATATTCATATATTGTGAAACGAACCAATAAAAATGGAACTGTTATTTGGCGTTGTTCTAAACAACGTTCAAAACAATGTCGCAGTGAACTAAAAAGTAAAAATAGTTAGGTTTTAAGTGCCAGTGATCATCAATGTAGTGTACTGCATGAAACACTATTGCTGTCAACAGAAAATCATGAAAATGTTAAAAAGCGAGTACAAGAAAATAATATTACTGCTCAAAATAGTTCAATGTTCAACAAACCCTTAACATTATCAAAAGCCACGCAGACTCTACATGAGGACACTGTAGAGGAAGAGGAAGAGGAAGAGGAAGAGGAACAGGAAGAGGACCAGGAATATTTAACTGGGTGTAGTAATGTTGAGGATAATGTTGAGGATAATTATAGTGATTATAATAATAATGATATAGATCATGCTGCTTATGATTATGATAGTGATAATGATCCAAAACAAGACAATAACGTTTTCATGCCTATTGTTCATCGTGGAAGAAAAAAGATCTACAACAAGCTTTGTTTTTAAAACTATAACACACTATCGTAAAGGCAAAGACTTGTATTAAGTGTGATTTTTATTATCATAATCATGTATACTCTGCAATGTTAAATATTCTGACTTCTATAGAAAATAAAACAACATTGTACCATTATTTTCATTTATTTACAATCTTTATATACATTTTGTTTTGTTTCATGATAATATTTTTAAGACAATACTAAACACTAAAACATTACTATCTATACACATATTTTTCTTTCAGTCCATTGTCAGGAATTATATCTATCATTATTTTTTGACATTTGTTTTTTTATATTTAATTAAAACGAACCATGCACCTATTGTTTTTAAAACCTTCATAAATTAAGTGTACAGGTTGTTCAGCATTATTGACTTCATCAAAAACACTCTCCGACATATCATTAAACCGTGTAGGCAGAAATGTCTCAAAGTTTTCACATACAAAAAGTACACGATCACCATATGCTGTTTTCAATTTCCGAACCTTGATAATGCGGAATGGAATATGCCTTGGCAATTCGCTGAGCTTCTTTGTCTCTAAGCCGCATGCTTGACCCTCAGCATTCAAAACATTCATTGTAGTAGTCTATAAACAAAAGAAAAGCATATCTATTACACTCTAAAACAGCTTTAATAATATTGTGCAATTAGGGATATTGCACTATGCATGGCTAATAAATTATACGAGTTATGCAAGAAATGCCCTAACTGTAGCAGATACTGCTTTTCTGCATATAGCACAAGTGTTGAGTTCTAATGCACACTTGACACAGGCTATCATGTGTCCACAAGGCAAACAATACAACACCTAGTTCATCTTGATAAAAAAAATACATAATTGTTGGTCACACTTTTGTATCTGTTCGTGAGACAAGTCTTTTCTTTCAGCCTCGTGTATTTTCTCCGCATGTTCTAACTCTAAAGGCACTTTTAAGTCTTGTACTGCAATCATGTTTTCTTTACAAATAGTGTTCACAAATTCCTGACCTTTAAGCAACACCATGTATTTGCAGTTAGGTAACCAACGAGCGTGTTGCACAAAAGGGTCATCAGTCATTTGCCAATACTTTAAAGCAAATCCACAATAAAAACATATTGTTTTATCCCCATCACCAGTATAAAAAATCCAGCTTCACTTAGTTGTTTGGTAAAGTGTTTTAATATTAATGGCCAAATATTTCATAAGATTCTAAACGTTTTTCAACAGAGCTGTACTCTGAGTGTGCTAGTGCTTTAGTCTTGCAAACTCCCAATTTTTCAAAAGCACATGCCAATTCAACACTGTCTATGGCATATGGACCACATATATCGACACTACCGTTGTTGGCTGGTAATACATCATTATTATTTATTTGTGATTCAGCAACGTAAGTAGCGTCCAATGGTCTTGTGGTTCGGTAAAATAAATACACAGGTATGTTACCCACTTGTTTTCCAAGCATGTAAGGACAACACGGAGACCATCGCAAATGTTCTCTAAAGGGATCATCCCCTTCTTCCCAGTGTGAAAGTTCAATACGACAAAACACACATCGCACCACATCTTCTCGGTTCAAGTTAAAAAAAACGGCTTTTGCAAGTTCATGTGTCGACAAAAAACCTGCAGACCAGGATTCAAATGTTAACCAACGGTCATGTTCTGATTTTAAATTTAACCCACATGGTAAATCAACTTGCTCGCTCACTTGTTGTATTTGGTACTAACGCCATGTGTTATAATAAAACTTTTTTTTATTGTAAGTTATTAACGTTGCACGGAGTACTTTAAAAGCACAATGTATGCTTGTTCACTGTCTGTTCATTACGTTAATGGCGCATGACGACACCTAAACGCAAACAAAATAACCCATCACTCAATCAATCAATCAATACTTGTAAATAAAACGTTAACATTAATTGGCATTAATATATCAAAACACCATTAAAAATAAACTGTATGTTGGCACTAACAGTAACACATGTACTTATTTTCTTTTTATAGAGCTACAGTCATTTACATCCCCCCTCCCCCCTTTAACCAATATATAAACAAAAATGAATGTCATGTCATTTTGTTCACATTATCTTGTTCACACCTGTGGATATTTGTTGAGTCCATAGGGAACCACCCATAAATTAAATTTAATTTTTGTTTTTAGAAAATCCAACATGGCCTTGTAATTTTCCCAGTCAACAACAACAACATAGCCATTAATCAAGAAAGCAATCATTGTCCCAGTCATGTACAGGTAATGAATTTTTTTTGTCTACAAGTTTTCAGTAGTGGTAAAATGGAATAGCATTTTTAAGTTAGACTTACCTGAGTTTTAAACAGTTCACTCTTTGTCAATGGTTCCGCTTGAGTGCGTTTCAGTTTTCTTTTTTCAGCAACTGCTACGGCGGTAGGGCTTTTCTTTCCAAGTTTCTAAAAATAAATAAAATAAACCGCTATAAATACCTAAATTCAAGTTAATACATGCATTTCATAAAATAAAACATAAAACAAAAATAATTAAACAAGTTAGTTTAAAAAAATCATCTCACCTTCACTTGCAGTGGCTTGTTGCTGTTTCCTTTTAGTGGGCTCAAAAGTGCAATGGTTTCTTCTCTCTCAGACATGTAAGGTATACCGCTTATCTGCAAACAAATAAATAAATAAAAATCATTAATTACCCGATCAATAACTACAAATTTAAGGTTCAATAGCATAACATTATTAAAATAATCATTCATAGGTACTTACCAATAAATAAAAGGATTTTTTTCTTCCAAAGTTCAGTTCAGAGATCTACTGTATACGTCTGTTTGCTAAAATGGCAAGTGCATTACTAACGCAATCGTTATCAGTTAGCCTAGCAACAGAGAGAGTTGCATTTTCTCAGCGTTTTGAACGTGAAATTTTGTCTCTCTCACACGTGTTCCCACGCCTCTTTACATTCCTCAATCTGAATAAGATTCGTGTAACTTATAGTAGTTTCATGTTTTTAATAAGGAACCAAAATGGCTTCCTCTTATACATCGGTAGTACGGCTGTCTAGGAACCAAAATGGCGGTCTCTCTGTATAAACGCCAGACCTCCTAGCCTCTACCAGGTCTGTTTAAACGACAGACCTGCTAGCCTCTACCAGCCAAGTACCCTGACCCGTTACTTCCTGCCCACATAAACATTCTTGTGTTATCAGCAGTCGCTCTGACAAGGCCTGGCCAGGTCGTGCATTGAGTGTGAGCAAGCAAGACTGTGTGTGCTAGCAATGAAAACAAGTGTGTCTTAAACATTTTACTGTAATAGTTATTAGTAGCAAGCGGCCATCCTCAATACATGTACACATTAATCATACACTTTCACTATGTCCAATGAATAGTTTATAAAATCTTTGGAGAATGACCTTACAGTTTTGGTGCTTTGCATTCACGCACATTGCTTGGTCGACCGAATGTTATAGGTTTTTATATTCTTCAACCATTTGCTGTGCCAGACATGGACTTGCATTTTGTCACACACAAAGCAAAGCAGGATGTAACTTGTTTAGCTTACATGTGGTTTCACACCTGTTCAAATGCATTTCGCTCTTCCCTGCCACCACGATTGTCAGATTAC
Organism: Meconema thalassinum; assembly: GCA_946902985.2. NCBI lineage: Eukaryota > Metazoa > Arthropoda > Insecta > Orthoptera > Tettigoniidae > Meconema > Meconema thalassinum. The sequence continues at coordinate 2,005,740,747 of OX336388.2, forward strand.
TTAACCTTCAAGCGTCCTCTGCGTCTTTGTCATTTTCAATTGCACCTACTGTCAAGTCTGATCAGCGCATTCCAATAAGCTCAAATGACATTCGCCTCCTGCTCGTCTGCTCCTCTGCATGTTTGTTATCTGTACTCGCTTCAACCAACATAGAACCAAGTTCTCATCACCGTTTACACGTCAAAGGCTCCCTTCGGGGGTAAAATGTCAGAAAAAAAACGCACCCTCGCTCTGTCATAAACCGACCCGCCGAAATAGCGATTGTTCTATTAAGCATGGTCATTGTGGTTAGCGACAGGTTCGTTGAAATACACACACCCAGCCGTATCGTCTCTCAACCACCACGCTTCATAAACATTATAAACAGGTAAAGGAAAAGAAAAAGTTGTTTCAACATGTATGGCGTTAGGCCCTTTGTGAATTATATTTTGGCTACCACATTTGAAAGGGGGCGTTAGCCCGAGTCCTAGGACACCTCGTACACGTCTCTAGCGTTATTGGTTTGTGAGATATCGGCAAAAATCACAAAAACACGTGTTTACCCCAAAATCGAGTTTCCAATATTTTTTAAAATTATAACGGGTGGTCCATAGCAAAGAGAATGTCACCCCGAGTCCTTGGACCCGTCATACACGCCTCTAGCATGATTGGTTCGCGATATATAGCAAAAAGTTTAAAATCACGGTTTTACCACCCAAAAAATGTTTCCAGATTTCCACCCTTTCGACACCTACATTTCCGTAAAGAGCGCAACGAGACGAAAAAAAGAATCCAAGCACGCCTTCATAGCATGACTCCTTCCATTCCAAGGTCGCAGGGGCTCACAACATCCTAAGTGCCGTAGAACCCGTGTTACCACACTACTACATGTTTTTATCCTAGAGACTTGAAATTTATTTTGGGGGTAGAGGGGGGTAGGGACCATTGATTTACGTCAAACAAACTTTTTTGTAAACTTCCTAGTTTACAAAATATAGGATTTTCAAAATTCGAGTGTTTTCAAAAAAACATAAAAAATAAAAAAGTTTATTATAGAAAATAAAAGTCATAAAGACCATTCGTTTGAGCAATGGCACAACGTTCTATCATGTTTGGTTTTCAAACTATCACCTACTTTCGGAAACAAAAATTTTCTAAAAAAAATCAAAATATAGCGAGTGGTGCATAGCAATGCCCCCGTCAGCCTGAGTCCAACGACACCTCATTTGTTAAAATCAGACCATGCGTTGGTCAGATATTAATGATTTAACATGGACGCCGCCCGAGCAACGCCGGGTGAATTAGAACTCTCACTACTCCACTACTCTTGAAGGAAGTAATATTCGCAATTATTTTAATACACGAATGATATAATCAAGTATGGTGGGTATCAATCGACAGTGCTTGACGGGCATTACATTTTAAGACAACAAACGTCGTCATAGCGCAAATACTTCCCGAGATATTTCAGTTTTGAAAACTATTTTATTATATAAGATAAGACTACGAGAAATCAAAAAAAAAAATCAGCATTCAAAAACGCACAAGTCGTTGAGTCAATGTAGACTGGAAAATTTAGATTGCTGGCCCTAACCCACTCTCACTTATAAAGCGGATAACGAGATCAGCAGCCACCGCGTCATCGGCTAATATAAGTTTGAATGTCATCTGCAAACCAAGGTTTCTTCGTAAGTCAGCAAGATCCACACACTCGGTTAAAATGTGGGCCACGGTGAAAATGGCTCCACAGGTACAATGTGGGGGGTCTTCTCTTCTCATTAGGTACGAGTGGGTGGATCTTGTATGACCTATCCTTAATCTACACAAAATGACGGACTCCCTCCGTAACCAGAACGAGCTCGGCCACACGCGTGGTATATTCTATGGAATATACGTCTTGTTAGAGTTAGCAGTCACTGCTCTTTGCTTTTTTTCTTCTCATTCACGTTCTTTTATTTCCCTTCTCATAGACACCAACTGGGACCTTCCATGTATTTCAGTTTCTCGGTACATATGCTTATCCTGTTTGAAAGTTTGTTTCAGATGTGCATTTTCCTTGTAAGCCTCTCTGCAGATCTCTACGCGGTAGGCTGTTGAAGCATTGGACCCCGTAGTTCCAAGAACTGATTCATTCCATGCAAGCAGATGGCATCGTCGTCAAACTTTACAATCTCCATGAAGAAGTCAACTTCTTTTATTTAATGCTTATCTTGTACAATGTGGTTTTCTTATGTTACCTACTATGTATCTGTTCCTTTGTCCCCCCTTCGCCGCTCTGGCTCTCTGAGGTGTCTGGATATCTCGTTCATTCCTACTACGTGGCTATAGTGTGACAGTCCAACTCTCTTCTTAGGAGAAGCTTACTTTTCAACCGCGTGTTGAACTTTTAAATAGACGCCATGGCTTAAGGTTTGTGTAACGGCTGGCCGGAAACATCAACTACGCTGCAATGAGAAGATATGTAACAATTTAAAATGTTTTTAAACCAAATTTTAAGGGATTTAATCTAGTCCAAAGGCTTTTAATGAATACTTCGGCAGTATTTACATTTTCACATTATTGTGCAATCTCCTAACTGCCCTACGTGGGAAATGTCTTTATCTTCTTAAGCTAACTAAGCATGCCATTGAAAGTCATGCAAACCTAGTACTTCTTGTAGGCAATAAGGGGGATACCTCCTCTCCACCGAGGGAATTCGCCTAAACTCATAGCTGTCTGAAAACATAACTTTGCTTCCTGCGTGGGATTCTCTGCTCGGCCTATTCAACTATAATTACAACTCTAGAAACTTCCATTTGTATTAGATTCTAAACAGTGAAAAACTCTACTCTACCACGTGAAATTACTGCTAACTTCCAACTCAAATTGAACTACAAACAGCAGTAGTGACATTTCACTCACGTTCTACAAAACTGTTAGTGCTGTGAAACATGATCGTGTGTCCATCTTCCGCGCCGCGTTCCGTCCGAAACAATAAAATCGGCCAGACTTTAATTCCCCATTCCCTATTTCCACAATTTTCCTATTACTAACAATTTGGTGTAATTTAAATAATTTTCTTGCAATCATCTATGAGGCTTTGCCTATAAATAGGCATCCTCCCATTTTTTCATGTATTAGATCTCGTAATTACTGTAGAAATACTCTATGTGGTTATAAATCCACATTTTAATCCGCACTTTCATTTTCATGCTGCGGTCAGGAAATTTGAGTTTGTTATTTCCCAATTGTTTAAGCGTTGGTATATTTTCTTATGTAACCAAGGATTCACTTATATGACCTCTCCAATGTGTATTTAACACATCGTAATTACTGCTTTAATAATAATAATATAATAATCTAAGTAGTTATAAATCCACATTTTAATTCTTTTTTTCTCTCCTGCTGTTCCCGGGAATTTAAAATCATTCGTTTAAAGCTCGTTTCGCTTTAATACAAGGGCATTCTAATGAGGAATGGGTACTTTACTTATCCAATCTAACAAAATATCCAAACATTTTGTAAAGTTTCTCATTATTCTTATTATAGGTCTCAGACCTCTTAATTGTACAAATTGTTCGAAAACCCTTGTGAGGGTCCTTATTATTCTTGTTATAGGTCTAAGACCATCGAATTGTACAAATTGATCCAAAATCTATTATTGTTGAGGCAATTAAAATTGCTATAATTTCCTGGAGTTCAATTATATTGCTCGAAGAGCTGTTAGGTATGGCCTACCTTTCCCTATTTTATTCTCTCGAATTACCTTCTGTATTTAAAGAAATAACCCTGAGTACTGAATGCTAGGTTAAATACAAATTCAATCATTTGTTGCGTTTATAGCAAAACTTCTGCTAACATCGCTCATAAAGATTACTTTAGCTATTTCTTGTAAATTATTAAAGGCAGGTATAGCTAACTCAGCCAGCTTCCTACTTGAAGTGATTCCTGCTTTGTCCTACGATTTACTACATGGAATTGTGGTTTTGTCTAAGTAAGGTTCGGGTTTCTTACCCCGTTCTAAACTTTTAGTCGGCACTCTGCTTGATAAATGTTTAGCCTACTTTAAACGCAACAATTGTTTCCTTCTAGTAATTTCTACTAATAACAATAATCTTACTAAAAGCTCCGAAAGCGCCATATCTCTGTCCACACTGGGGGCATTTGGTTTCTCGCATAGGGAATACAATTATTCCTGTCAATTTCAATAACCTGAGTATATTAAAATACTGCCTAAAACATTTCCTTTTAGAAAGGAAAATAAATAATTCAACTTTCCCTTGTTTGTATTTACTCGCCAGCGAACTGTGTACCTTTATAGTACCCCATTTTCCGTTAAGGAGGGACGGTACACTTAGCGCCTGCCTGCCGGCAACCTCAGCCAACGTTGTTCGCACCATTATACTTGCTTATAAGTACGTTATTACATACACTCATGGTCGATCTATACGTAAGAAAGACTGTGTTATCTTTGACAGTTTCATTCTTCAAGTTTTTGTCAGGATTTTGAGAATTAATCAATCTTTTAACAAGCAGTTCCGTGAAGAATTATACAGCCTATTTCCATATATCCTACTCATGTTAATTGCCTCTATCAACATACAAAATTTCAGTTTGATTGCTGTAATAGATTCGTAGATATTGAGAACCGACTAAATATTTCGGATGGTTGCCATGTTGGATTTTATATATGTAGGTCCTAGAGTTATGTACTGTTACATGAAGATTATTGCGTACGTGTAGCATTCAAACTTCAATCGCATGATTAGGACACAAGAAGTAACAAGAAGATTTTAAAATTTCGCACAGCTGCCATCTTGTGGTCATGGAAACAATTGACGTGAAACAGATGCCAGTGGATTAACATTCGTATAAGGATTTACTGTACCAAGTTTCACTGCACTCGGATGGTTAAATTGCGAGAAACATCCATGTGAATATTTATACTTCGCGTCGCCGCCATGTTGGATTTGTGATCACCAGGTTATTTAAAGTCCTATAGGTAAACTTAAGTTCATAGCCCCTATGAACATTTAAAAAATCAGTTTGATTGCTATAATAGATTCGTAGATATTCAGAGCCGTCTAAATATTTCGGATGGTCACCTTGTTGGATTGTTAAATGTATAGGCCATAGTGTCATGTACTATTAAAGGAAAATTATTGCGTAGGTTCAGTATTCAAACTTTCACATCGATCGCATGATTACGACACAAGAAATAAAAACTTAATTTTAAAATTCGCAAAGCCGCCATCTTGAGGTTTTGTAAACAATTGAACTAAATTAGATACCAGTGTATTACAATGTGTATAAACATTTCCTGTACCAGAGTTCATTGCGGTTGGAACATTAAATCGCGAGAAAGGTCTCTTTAAAATTTTCAAATTAGCTTGGCCGTCATGTGCGTTTTTTATTTAATCGGTTTTTGAAAGTCTTATAGATGAATTTCCAGTAGTGCCCTTTATCTCCGTACAAAATTTCAGGCTGATACCGCTAATAGTTTCAGAGATATAAAATGCCGATTAAATATTTCGCACATCCGCCATCTTGTGGTTATGTAAACAATTGATTCAAGTTAGATATCGGTGCATTACCATGTGTATAAACATATACTGTACCAAGTTTTATTGCATTTGGTTGGTTAAAACGCGAGAAACGTCTATTTAAAAGTCGCAAATTCGCATGGCCGCCATGTTGGATTTGTAGTTACCAGTTTTTCAAAAGGCACATGGGTGTACTTCTAGTAGTTCCCTTTATAACCGTAAAAATCCAGGGTGATGTCGGGAATAGTTTCGGAGATATTGAATGCTGGTGAAATATTTCGCACAGCCGCCATGTCGGATTGGTGAGACGTAACAAAATTTGAAGGGCACGGTCGGGGTCGTCCGCAATAGTGCTATGAACTTATCGAGTATCATTGAAATCGCTCCAGCCGTTTAGAAGTAATTAGGGGGGAACACACACTCCCAACACACACACACGCACACGCACACACGGACAAAAGGTGATCTTATAAGCCTATTTTGTTTTTCAAAATTGAAAATAGGCTAAAAAATGCCCTATTAATAACTTTCTCGCCTTGCACTCGCAAGCCTTAATCAAAACATTACTATTTTTTAGCCTACTTTCGATTTTTGCAAAAAATTAAAGTGGACTTATGAAATCAACACAGGGTCAAAAATTGTGTGTCTGTCTGTGTGTGTGTGTGTGTGTGTCTGTCTTTGTGTGTGTCTCTGTGTGTGTGTACTCTGAATGTCTGTCCCCTCCCCCCCCCCCCTTTTTTCAAGTCGATCACGGTGAAACCGAATTGAACGAAATTTAGTACATAGGTAGCACTAGAAAAGGGCACATCAGTATCTTGTTTTATATTGCCGCCATCTTGAAGAAAACTTAATGGCAGCCACCCAAATGTTAAAAGCTTAAATCAAATTACGACCAACCTAATCATCTGATCTCTACTAAATTTTGCAACATTATACCATTATATATGAAGAATCTTTTGACCAAACTACAAGGTCATCAGCCCAATAATTTGTGGATGGCGGCCATGTGTGTGTGCAAATCGATTCCCCCTATCAATTCAAACACGGTGAAACCGAATTGAACAAAACTTGGTACAGAGGTAGCAAAGGGCACCTCAGTGTCATATTTAATATCGTCGCCATCTTGACGGAAGCGTGATGGCGACCACCCAAATGTTAAAAGCTTTAGTCAAATTACGACCAATCTAATCATCAGATCTCTACTAAATTTTGCAACAACACACCTTTATGTGGTAAGCATCTTTTGACTGAACTACAAGGTCATCAACCCATTAGTTTGCAGATATTAGTCAAGCATGTGTGCAAATCGATTCCCCCTATCAATTCAAACACCGTGAAACCGAATGGAACGAAATTTGGTACAGAGGTAGCACTCGCAAAAGGCAACTCAGTGCCATGTTTTATATTGTCGCCATCTTGACGGAAACGTAATGGCGGCCACACAAATGTTTAAAGCTTAAATCAAATTACGACTAACATAACCATCCGATCTCTACCAAACTTTGCAACAACATACCTTTATGGAGTGAGCATCTTTTGACCAAACTACATGGTCATCAGCCCAATAGTTTGCAGATAGCGGTCATATATGTGTGCGAATTGATTTCCTCCTATCAATTCAAACACGGTAAACCCGAATTGAACGAAATTTGGTACAGAGATAGCACTAGCAAAGGGCACCTCAAGGTCATGTTTTATATCACCGATATCTCGACGGAAACGGAATGGCGGCCACCCAAATGTTTAAAGACTAAATCAATTTACGACCATCCTAATCATTTGATCTCAACCAAATTTTGCAACAACGTACCTTTTTGGGGGAAGCATCTTTTGACTGAACTACAAGGTCATCAGCCCAATAGTTTGCAGATAGCGGCCATGTATGTGTGCAAATCAATTCACCATATCAATTCAAACACGGTGAAACCAAATTGAATGCAATTTTGTACAGAGGTAGCACTAGCAAAGGGCACCTTATATTCATGTTTAATATCCGTATAACACGTTGTATTTCAACAAGCTACTACAACCAACATTCAATTATACTACTTGAAAATGACATAAAGTTATAACAATACTCATGCATTTAGGAGAAAGTAGGCTATATGTTCTTTATTGAACATCTTGTTTTCTTTATCTAAACTATATTATTTCTTTCTTTGTATGGATTCGTTCCTTTCTGCCCAGAATTCGTTTCTATTCCCAATCCCTTTCCTTTTACATATCATCTTCCCTCCGGTAGTGTTTAAGCCTAGGCTTGACCTACCAACCCGAGTAGTTCACTTCATCACTCTCAGATTACTGGGCAGTGGGTCAGCTAGCCACTGACGCTCCCAAAATGCGAGTAGGCTACTTGTCGGCGTAACTGAGAGGGAATATCTCTAGGGGGTACCTCCATTGGTCGAGTTGTTAGTGATACCACCTCTTTTGCAGCTTTATCCGCTAGCTCATGAAGATCGGATAGGGTAACATATTGAACCCTTATTGATCTTCGATAAATAAGTATTCATATTTATTATTATTATTACTACGGCCCAGGCAGTACTTGAGGAAGTCGGCATGGATATAAGGGAGGCTAGCATTTCGTAATATTGCAACAGGAGCTGAGCTGGTAGCTATTCTTGGGGGACGGCTAGAATTAGTCGGGTTCAAGGCCAAATTGAGCAACTACTGTACCAAAATTGGAAGCATAAAGGAAGGATCACGAGGCACTTGCAACGAACATACGATTGAATCAGCCAATCACAAGAGACCAAGCCATGACCACGCGGTGGACAGCGTCGGTAGTAAAAAGCCCGCGGAAATGGATATCTAGAGAACCGCCGAACGGATTAATCTCCGCACGAGTGAATTGAGACGTTTGATTTATTTGAAGAAGAATGACACTAGTCCCATCTTTGTGAGACAAAAACTCTGGAAGTTTTTATCCGACACCACCCCACTCCTCCGCCCTGTCAGTTTTCTAATAAATAGTTTGGCATGACGCCACTCTAAGTCATTCTTTGTGGAGCCGTGAGGGGCTTACTTCACGCCAGTTTGTATCGTGATTTTAACGCTCTGAATTTGGTTAAGTCATTTTATTTGGGAGCTCTGAGGAGCTAAAGTCACAGTGATTGCATTATCGAATTTTAAAGCTCAAATACATTTGTTAAATTCTGGAATCAACTTTATTTTGTGAGCTAAATATCTCACGCCAGTGCGTGATAACTTGTAACAGTTACTTAAAGACGACGATTTCAGCTCTAAGGGGGAAGTATTGTAACACCCTAATTAGCACTCACCGGAGCAAAGGTCCACAGTACAGGACGGAAATACCGAGCAAGATAGCGACTGCTAGTGCAGCCAAGATCTTAAACTTGTTAACGAGCCAGTGACGTGGTCTCGAGGTGTATATTTATGTACATATTGCAGTGTATTTTATATGTGTTTTATTGTGCGTGTGTGCGAGATATTTAGGGCCAGTCTTCGCTATTAATCGCATTAGGACAATTGTGGGTGAACTGAGTAACCTGCAAGCGATTATAGGTAGGTAAAATAATTAACATTGAACTTTTCTGCCAAGGAGTCGATACCAAGATGATCAGCACGTGGTTTGGAGTTGGGATGAACTTCAACAGATCAACGCAGACGACTACTATGGAGTGCTAATTTGTCCATAGGGGCAATGGGTTGAGGAGGATGTCCTTAGTTCTACAAGCAGAGCGGTGATGTACAACAATTGGATTATTTCAATTATGTAGTTAGATTTGGCCGGGGAACTTTGTAAATAGCCATGTTTCTTTTCTTGTTGTTTAGAGTTTTTCTTGCACCGACCCTCAATGTTTTAAATGTCCGTTGGCGCGTGGCCAAAGTGTTTGTTAGATATTTGTTTTTCCTTGAGTCATATGTAATGCGCGCGGCGTGCGTGCGTGATTTTTATCCTTGCAAATGCGGAACCCGTTACATTCGATAAATGGTGCTTTATTAACGTTAATATTTGAAATAGGAATGGGAGGAAATTACTGTAAGATATTTGCTGAACAAGTTATTATTCATATTAGGGTTGCCAAGCGCACCAACTTAAAAGTAATTTGTAGAACACCTTCGTTCTAATTTGATAGATTTTTTTTGAGTCCTTTTCAGGTTGACTAGTCACGGCATAGAACGGTGCCGCCAGCATGTGGATATTATTTGTGTCTTTTTATTTCAGGGTCTGTCAAAACCCATACGTGTGTTTCTGTGTATGTTACTGTGTCAAGTGTGTGTTGATTCTACGTGAGGTCCTACCGCTCTCATATTTTTGCTGCTGTTGTTTTTTTAGATGGAAAGACAGGGTGCTCTATGGAGACCGCTGTTCTTGTCCATATTTATTCTGACACACACACACGTATATTTGTGCTTTGGCGCACACTTCTTCGAGATTCGACCCCATGTCCTGGGAGGTCGAGGTTATTGACACGTGGGTTGACAGACATGCAGAGTTCCACAAACCGCCCGTTTTGCCTGTGACTTTTTTTTGATAGGCAGTCCTGATTGTCCGACTGACCCCTGTAAGCTTTCATGTAGCAAACCTGTTCATTGTGATGGTCATTTTTAAGCCATAATTAATTGGGAGTTCGCCATGTGTGTAACGGCTTGTTGTACGTTGTATGGGTAAAATATTGTATTATTAATGTAAATGTTGGCTTTGTGCCTATTGCTTTGTTTATGACTCGATTCATGTAAATTTTTTGTGTGTCACACCTGTGCGGTGTAGTGGTAGAGTATTTGTAAATTTTGACAGCGGTCATTCTGTGTATTTTTTTATTTGGTCACGTGGTAATGTACTTGTGTTGATTTGTGTGAGAAGCCCTAAGTTTTTAGGCAGTAAATGTTGCTACGGCAATTTGATTCCAATTTCACACGGAAATTTTGTGTTTGTTTATATTAGTTTTAGGAAGTGTCGGTTTAGTTTTAAGTATTGTGTTGTGTTCCCCCGTGTCGGTCTAGCTCTAGAAATGTGGATTCGTTGTCTGAAGGATCATTCTGGATGATGACGAATCACGCATTCATTGTACACATCGTGATGCATGTAGAACGGCATACACACAAATATGGTCACTTTTGTATTTTATCTTAGGGACACTTGGTCCAGGTAATTAATCTCTCCAGAGTTTTTCGCCTAGTTTTTGGCATTTTTATTTAAGTGGGAGTAAGATGGGAGTTTTTGTTGTTTATTTGTTAAGTGTAAATATGGTGATTTGTTATTAAATTCATTTGTTTTAACCCTGGCTTCACTCTTTTCTGCATGTTATTTTGTTATATGTTACCCTGCAAGTTTATGAAGCGCTTTGACAACAACTTACGTTATGAACCGTTACACCCCCCGAAACTGAGTCTCATATGCTTCTTTGCAAGGGTTCATAAAACAAAAAATGGCTGCCCAAGTGGGGTTGTTGTTGTTGTTGCTTCGCTGACCTCATATTTATTTCGTTGAGAAATGATGCCAGGTCAAGCGGACATGTAAATTCAGTAAATTGAGGCGATGTTGTACCGCCATGTGCATTAGTAAAATCACTGAGTTCCTAAAGTTAGAGATATTGAACAAGGTTAGAATTTGATATTGTATTTGTTATAAACTTGTTCTGGCACCCGGCATTAAAATTAGAAATTTGCATTATTATTGAACTCAGTCAAAGCAGGAAGATGTTGCCTTATATTTGACATTTAATTGACTTCGGTTAATTGGTGTTTCGTAAATTCTGTTGGTTAGGAATTTAAAAGCAGATCACCAGGGGTTATCTTGTTGTTTGGGAATAAGTGTCATTGTATTCAGTAAATTTTGTTACTGAAATTTTCATTAAATTAGAGCCAGTAATATTTAAATGTGTGACATGTATGTGCGTATAGGGCTGAAACCTTGGCCCATAACCCTGTTTTCTCTGAATATATTTTGTGTGTGAAATGGCGATTGTTGACGAAATTAAGGAATTGTTGGAACAGATGTCGATCCAAATGTCCGCGAAAACGGAAGAACAATTAGAACACATGTCGATCCAAATGTCCGTAAAGACGGAAGAACAGTTAAAGAACATGAAGGAGGAAATAAGCGAAGACAATAATAAACAATTAAATAAACAATTAGAACAGATGTCCGTAAAGACGTAAGAACAATTAAATAAACAATTGAAAGAACAATTAGGAGCTCAGCGGGAGCATAATGAAAAACAATTACATGACATGAGCGGTAATATTTCGGTCCAGTTAGAAGTCCAGAAATTAGACACGGACAAACAATTAAATGAACTAAATCACAAATTGTCGGAACAGGCGGTAACACAAACGGCACAAACCTAACAATTAGGAAAAATCACTAATGACATTAATCAGAGCGTTAAAAACGTAGAGAAACTGGCAGGCGAGGTGGCGGAGAACAATGTCAAAGAGTTAGGCGAAATTAAGAAATTGGAGGCGAAATTTGATAACAAATTAGTACAATTTGACGAGATGGTGGCAGATAAACTCAAACAGATAGAGTCAGCATGTGTCAGTAACACCGCGGGAATGAAGAAAACCCAAGAGAAACTACAGCAGAAAATTAATTCGGTAGACAGCAACGTGCTGGAATTAATAAAGGAAATTGATAAAGTCGAGGTTAAGGCTGAAACCGAACGGATACACTTGCGGGAGAATTTAGAGGAGCAATTAGGCAAAACACAAGAAATCATAAGAAAAGAGATGGAAGGCCAGCTAATAAACACACAAGAGGTCATAAGACAAGAAGTAGGAGAGCAGCTCGTCAAGACTCGGGATAATCTGGGAGAACAGCTAGTAAAAACGCAAGAACAGTTACGTGAAGAGCTAGAGAAAAATCAGGAAAGGTACGAGGAGAAAATTAATAGCTTGAAAAGTAGGATCCGGCGAGATTGGGACCAGCAGGCTCACGCAAATAAAGAAGACCGCTTGAAAATTTTAAAACGCTTGGGGGAATACAGTTCAAGAATGCAGGAATTGGAGGAAAATATGAAGTCAAAATTACAGGAACACTCGGAGTTAATCATCAAAAACGAGATTAGATCCTTAGAGAATGCGACAGTACTTTCGACTGAAAATATACCGGAGAAGCAAACAAGTATTGGAAGTCCTGCAGGTTTGAAGTTGGCTGAGGATACGAGCCGGGGTCAAAGTCCCAGACTCACGATTAATGCATTCCAGCAATACAGGGGGGAGACTTCAACACCGCAACCGAACTTGGCACCAGCCCAAGTCATCCAAGTCATTCGGGGTAATGATTTTAAGCCCGATAAGTTTAAGGAACATTCAGGAACTACTCCCAAAGCATTTCTACGACAATTGACTGATTACTTTAATGACCAGCACATCTGCCCTGAGAAACAATTAAGACTAGTGGAGAAATATTTAGAAGGACCTAGCCTAACCTGGTTTTTAAGCTTCAAGTACACGTTCACAGACATGGCTCAATTCCGCGAGGCATTTTTGAAGAAGTTTTGGAGCCCTTCGTTACAGCAGGGGTTGAGAATGGACCTGTACACGCGCAAATATCATAGTACGCATCCAACCCGTTTTTCAGAATTCTTCAGTCAGCAATTGGTAAAATTCAGAGATTTTGACGACCCGCCTAGCGAGCCAAATATGGTTATAACCATCGGGAAACAACTCCCAATGCACATCCAACAATTATTAGTCGCAGGGAACATTCAAACCGCAGTCCAAGCCGAAGAATTACTCAGACACTTAGATGAAACGAGTATGGTGAGCCCACAGATAGGAAGAAGGAATCTGGAATGTGTCAACACGGCAGAGGTAGTTCAGGGACTCCAAAGTAACCACGGCCAGGGGAACCAAACTAAGACACAGTCCACAGGAACACAATTCACGCCAAGAAGACAAGATTTTGACGGCCGAAACCAGTTCCACAATAACAATCAGAATTATCAGAATAACCGCGGGAGATACAATCAGAACAATCAAAATCAAAACAATCAGTGGACGTACCAGCGGGAGTTCACAAATTGGAGGGGAAACCAGAGACAAGGTAGACCTTACCAAAGAAATGGAGATGGTAGATGGAATAACGGCAGGGACTATCGCCAAAACAATAGGGGAGATTATCGGAACACCTGGGACGAGCGATATATTGAATCACGTAAATATTTGGATCAATTAAGTACTGAAGAAGCGGAGAAAGAGAAGTGGGGGCGTGCCATGGCGAACAGACAGAGCCCAGACAACCATCAAGGAGAGGGGGCGGAGAGTTTATTGAGACAACAGGAACGACAGAATGACAACCGGCGAAACACGACAAATGGGTCCCGGGATAAAAAAAAAACAAATGAACTGAAAGGTGACAGGCTGAAAATGGAGGTCGCCAGGGAGCAAGAAGAGATGATAGTGGCCAATATAGAAGAGTGGGTAGCATTCCCGGACGACTGCCTGGAGGAAGTGGTGAAGAACCATGAAAATGTTATCAGACAGCTACCAATTATTTACGCGCATTTTGGAGGCATGAGGGTGAGATGTTTGATTGATACAGGTAGCCAGGTGAGCATAGTCACTGAAAATTTGATAAAGGAAATAGGAAGGAAACAGACTGTTCCTATTATGCCGGTACCGCTAATGAAAGTCAGAGGTGTTATTCCTGATAAAACTATGAATTGTAAACAGCAAGCATTTCTAGATTTGGAAATATTGAACCATACTTTCTCAAAAACATTCATTGTTATTCCAAAGATGAACTACAACATAATTTTAGGAGCCAACTTCATCTGCGATTTTCATGCGGTAATTGACTTACATAACAACACTGTAAGCTTCAAACAAGTAGAGGGGTTGAATCATGTGGGTTTAAATATGGAAGAGAGTCCGTTGGAGAGAGAGGCCAATACTTGGGTTGTTGAGGAATGCACTAATGAGGCCGGAGATAAGATCTTGATGGGGGAGCGAGTCAGCCAGACAGCAGTGCTAGAAATTGACAGCCGAGATATTTCACAGGAACTGTGGGTGCATTTGGCAGAAGAAGAAATTAGCGGAACCAAATTTGAAATTCTACTTCACGAGCGACTTATGGAGGCCATCGTAGGGGAACCGGATAAAAGAAGACTGGAAGAAATTTTAAGATTACACAAAGGAGCTTTTGACACCGTACCTGGGAAATTTTAAATTTTCAATATGCTATGCAGGTAACAGATTGGACCCCATTTAAAAGTAAATTGTACCCGATCCCAGAGAAACATTTTTCTCAGGTGAAGGACATTATTACTAACTTATTAGATTCTGGCATGATAAGGAAAGCGGCAACCCCTTACCTGAACGCAATATTGGCTGTGACCAAGCCAAACGGATCAATTAGGCTATGCCTAGACGCGCGAGTTTTGAACAGCAAACTGCTAGTTGAGCATGACCAAGCACCTAGGATTAAAGATGTTTTGAAAGGCTTCCGTGGGAAGAAGATATACTCAAGTGTTGATTTGACGAATAGTTTCCACCATCTTGAACTTGAAGAAAAATCCCAACTGTTGACGGGATTTTTATTCGATAATCAAAGTTATATCTGGTGTCGAATGCCCTTTGGCGTGAAAACTGCGGGTTGTGCACTCATTAGAGAACTTAATAGAAATCTGACTGAGGAGGTCAAGAACTTCACCACGAGATATGTTGACGACATATTAATTGCTTCTGAGACAATGGAGGAACACCTGATAAATTTAAATAAACTGCTGGACAACTTGAGAACCATGAACTTCAAAATCAACCTAAAGAAGTCACATTTTTGCCAGAGCGAGATTTTATATTTGGGGCATATAATTGATGTCGAGGGCGTGCGGCCTAATCCAGCCAAGATTGATGCTATTAAGAAATTTCCCACACCTACCAAAGTCAAACATGTGAGAGCGTTTTGGGAGTGACAGGCTTCTTTAAAGAAAATTGCCCTGGTTACACAGAAACAGTAGCTCCTATGCAGGAGATGTTGAAGAAGGCAAATCGATGGTCGTGGAACGAGGAGTGCGACAGGTCTTTTAAAGCAACGAAGGATTTATTGGAAAACTGTGTGAAACTTGGATATCCGGATTTTGAGAAGCAATTTATTATTCAAGCAGATGCTTCATTAATTGGGATTGGTGCTATGCTGTACCAAGAGGACGCTGAAGAACCCAAGAAGAAATCCTATTTGGCATTTACGAGTCGTAAATTACGGAAACATGAGAGGAACTACACAGTTACGGAACTTGAGCTACTAGCAATTCTTTATTCTCTTCAACAGTGGCGCAAGATGATCTATGGTTATTCCATCATTGTTAGAACCGACCACCATGCACTGACATTTTTATTCAAGACAACAATGGCAAGTGAGAGAGTTACGCGCTGGTCCATCTACATACAGCAGTTTGACATCACAATAGAGCATTGCCCTGGAAGGATGAATGTCATACCGGATGCCCTGAGTAGAAACCCTGAGGACGGAAACGAAGTAACAGCGGAAGTTCACAATATTACATTGACACCTAAGGCTCGTGAGTTTTTGGCAAGATTGAAGGATATTCGGAAGGAGCAAGAAGCAGACCCATGGATGATGATGATGATAAAATTCTACAGGAAGGAATTACAACCAAATTCACTGGAGTACCGAGAAGCCAGTGCTAAACAAGCGAGATTTCACTACTTAAATAACTTGTTACATAAGTACGTGGATGAGCATCATACTAAACTGCGAATCTTAGTTCCAGCATCACTACAGAGGGGATTAACTTGGCATGTTCACGAGAGCCTAGCACATATCGGCACGGATAAGACTGAAGCTACGATAGGGGAGACCTTTACTTGGCCGAAGATGAGATTCACCATTGTTGAAGTAATTAGAACGTGTGACGCATGCCAGCGCACAAAACCGAACAACTTTATTCTGAAACAACCTCCAAGACCACTGTTACCTCAGAAACCATGCGAGATGCTCGCTATTGATTGCTTTGGCCCTTTAGTAAAAGGAAAGCGTGGATGCCGACACCTTCTGGTGTGTGTCGACGTATTTTCGAAGATGGTCGTGCTATGTCCTATTCAGAAGACGACATCAAGACAAGTCCTCAGTCGAATTAAGAACAAAGTTATTCCGATGCTTGGGAAGCCGGAATCCATTCTATCAGATCACGGTACCTATTTCACAACAATGTTTTTAGGCAAGGTTTGGAGAGCCTAGGAATAAAACACGTATTTTCAAGCATTCGTCATCCTTGTGGAAATCCGAGCGAGAGAACAATTCGCTGTGTTGCTAGATACTACAGAGTAATGATTCCTAACGAGCACAATAAATGGGTTGATAAAGTAGGGGAAATTGAGATGTGCATGAACACCACTAAGCACGAGTCGACGGGTCAAGTCCCACTGATTGTACACCACAACAGATTGCCAGAAAGAACTTGGGACAAGATCATTCCTTGCCCAAGGGATCCATTATTAGCGCATGATTTGCGAATCCAGCGAACGAGAGAGCACATGAGGAACCAAGCGGACCGAAGGCTGAGACGGTACCGAGGAAAGAAGTTTCACCGAGAGTTACAAGAACAAGAACTAGTGCTGGTTCGTAGACCACCGATATCCGACCCTAAGAACAAAGTCTTCGCCAAATTCTGTCCGAAATTTATTGGCCCGTTCCGGGTAATTAAGAATCTGGGTAACAATGCCTACAGGCTGGAAGAAGTGAGCACTGGTGCAAAATCTGTTTTTAATAGCGCCAATTTAAACCCTTACTACTGAACCCATGTGCCATCAGGTCCATGGATGGTCGAATCCATGCATTTGAGAAAGAAATCAAAGAAGCGTACAGTTTCTAATGTAACTTAAAGAAAGATCCAGCTAGGAGGCCAGTATAAGGTTGTGCAACCAACGAGGACCAGGTGTTCGAGAGGATGATATCATCCCTCTTGACATTCAGAAGGGAGCGAGTCACGAGTATTAATAACCGAGTGGAAATTTCCCAGGATTAGACAAGGAGGCCTGAATCGGAATTCAAGCTGACGTTGCTGGAAAATGACAACACCGCTTATGCGCCAGAAGAGGAATAATTAAATTTAACCCATTTACAAGTATAATAATGAGTAAACAAGTACGGTACAGTGAATCATTTTGAATGAGAAATTTTTCAGTAAAGAGAAACCATTTAATAATTGCGCAGGAAAAACTGCCAACGCAAGACGACGTCATTGGGGAATTACCGAAGCCTGTGTGGAGGGGAGAAAACAAAAGAAATGCAACACCCACACATCTGAGGACGAGAAATTAATTAATATCTCCGAATTGCACGATCGATTCTTAGGTGCAATAAGATTATTTGACATTGAGAAGACGAGCTTTCGGAAGGTATAATTTTTATATTTGTGGCACCATTATTTTAGAAGTTGGCCACAGAAAAGGCTAGAGTCTTATTTTTTTGTAGTAAAATAGTATAAAGCTTCGGGCTTCACCAAGTCAATCATGCAGTTTCAAACGGTCTGAGGGCACGTCACTAGGCTACACCAAACACCGAACGCAGTTCCGACAGCCCGTGAGGGGCGTAAGACTACATCACAGCACATCAGTATTCAGACAGCCGTGTGGGGCGTAACTCTGCGTCACATCGAGGAAAGTTACTAGTACTCCTTGAGGGGAGAAACGCTGTGTTACACCGCAGAAGTAATATCCGATAGCCACAGGCGTCGCAGTATTAACGACTTGCTTGCCTCCATAAGGAGTGGTCAAGAAGAAAATTTAAAGTATCGCCGTAGTGAAATATTAGGAAAATCCTAGTTACAGGATTTAGGCCCGACTGTATACAAGTTATAGTGAAAGTTCGTAAGATATAGTCAGAGCAGGCCGCAAACGTCGGACTTAAAGGTGATAGGTCGTTAAATAGACGAATGAATAGATCATAACGTACGGAAGTACCGTACCAGAAAGATAAACTGTTATTTAAATTAAAGAACCCAAAAAGGGAAGAACAGAATAAGGTTCGGAACGTACATCAGAGACGTAGGAGTGCTAGAACCGATCAAATAGAGAAGCAAGGAGACTATAAACATTATCTCCAGAAAGCAGGCGAACTATTCTAAAAGTACTAGAATCGAGAAGTACTAGCTGCTATAATAGTACATTATGCAACGAGCCTATAATGGCTATAATTAAGACACGAGTATTTTTTATAAAACGAGCGTATGCGAGTTTTATAATTTCCATACGAGTGTCTTAATTACCATTATAGGCGAGTTGCATACGACTGTTTATGTTCGACGATAATTATAACTTTATTATATGTTTTAACATAAATATTCATAAATATCTGTTGAGAGTCAGCTACTGGAATTTTGTGATCGCAGAGCGAGCGTTGGGTGTTATATCTCTGCCTTTCAAGAGCTTTGAACGACCGACGCATGCGCTCTGTGAGATTGCAATGCCATATGCAAACCATATGTTTACATCTGCCGTCCCTCAGTAATATTGTCACCGGTGTCAGTTGAAGACAATGCGCTGTGTAGAAATTAGTGTTGGTGATTTTAAGGTACAGTGCTATTTCTTGTCTCATATTCGCCAGTTTATTTACGCGAACATATGGACGGTGGGTATTCCATGTCGGTAATTTATTATAGTTCGATGTTGTGTTTATGTCCGACATGTTGGATTTTGAGCGCATGCGCGAAGTTATCGTTACCTAATTGGTCAATGAACGAGCTCTGATTGGCTGGAGAAAATGTATCATAATGGAAAACAGTGTTATAATGACCATCATTATGATACAGTTATCTGACACATAATAGTGAAGGTCGAACATAAACTAAATCTATAGGTCATTGAGGAGACCTCGATCCGAATAGACTTTCGCTAGGATCGATAAGACAGATCTACAAAGAAGCCGTTCAAGCTAGATAAATAGCCGGTCATCCAGGATAGGAGTAGAAGAATTTGGATTCCAGGGAACAGTAGATGTTTCGAGACTTTCGTATTCTGCAGGATAGGAAGCCGACATCGAATAAATTTCACCCTTGGAAACGGGAAATTAAGAAGGTCACGTGTGATAGGCTCAGAAATACGGCCTAGTGATCAAGAATTGTGAAGTGTAAAATTATCAAGATTGTGTGTTAATAATATTTTTAGTGTTTATTATGTGTTCAAAAGGGACACATCAGTGTATAAAAATGTCGTCAATGTTAAGTGTTTTAAATATATGTCAAAAAGTGTTTATACATAAGATGAATTCCTTTAATATGGAGTAAAAAGTTCAAAGTGGGCCCAAAATGAAGCACCGCACAAGAATAAAGATCATGGGACGATCTTAAAACATGTGAGTACTGAATTTCATTCTATTTTGGTGTCAGGAATTGACTGTGTACAAATCCACCGGAGTTTTTGAGTAAAAGGGATGTGTTTTAAGAAATAAATACTGAATAAGCAAGAACGCGGTCTGAACAATAATAGAAAATTTGAGAAAGTATAAATGATTATGTAAAGAATAAATCCCGTAGAGGAAATAAGTGAATAAAATGTTAATGTATTTAACAAATGTCATAAGAGCAAGCGAAATATCAGTAATTATCATGAAAGATATTCAAATAAAGTAAAGTTGAAATATTAAAGAAATAGCTTTTGAGCTTGTGTAAAGAATAAAGATAATAATAATAACTAAGTATGGAAATATTAAATAAAGATCAAATAAATTGATGTGAACATAAGAGCGTTAAAGCCTTAATATATGTGTAAGATATGATGTTCAAGGGAATGTTTTAAAAAGGGAGCGATTTATCGGCAACGGAAAAGATTAATATGAGAATAAAAATAATATGAATTGTTACTAATGAGATTTATCAGTTCTTGGGAAGACATTTCGGCTTAAAATAATGCATAGCGCAAAAGAGCGCCAATAATATTAAAATGTCACGCTAGGAACGCGTAGAGGTTAAAATACTTGGTAAATTACTTATGGAGGGTAGTTGATTGCAGTGAATTGATAATTGTATAAGTCCTCTATTTGTGACGTAGTATCACGAGGCATTGTGTATGTATTTGAAAGGGAGCTAATATATGGTATTATTGAGCGTATGTCATATGGGCCACGGCCGACTTTAAATCGCATTTTGTATAAGTCCTCTGTAAGGGAATGGTTCCCGAGGCATGTGAAAAGATTCGAACGCAGAATCTTCTTATGATAAAAGCCCCTTAATTCTTCGTCGTCGAATGTGTATTAATCTTCCCAATCAATGAGGACCCTCTCATAATTAATAAATGCCAAGGTTACGAAAGTGGTCTTTGAACCAAAGAATAGTTGTTTGAGTGAATACGGTAAAGTAAAAGCCGGTCTCTCCCCAGAACTGAATATAATGTGAAGGTTTGTTTTGAAAGCCTTGGGAATAAGCTACTAACGTGGGTTAGACAGGGAGTCGCCGTCACCCTCCGTGTCATAAATCGCGCCCAAGTAGAAGGGTCTAGCTTTCTTAGAGTGAGAGTGGCCAGAAACCGTCTCGTAAGATGTTGTAAAGAGAAATGAATACACCAGGAGTGTTTAAAGTTGTTAACGACCCGGGCGTTGAACCGAGGTCCTTGTAGATTGATATTTTCGTTTGTCTGTTCAGATCGTAGTTTCTTATATGATAATGGTCTTATAAAATATAAGAGATAAATAACAATCCCTATTGTAGTGTTGGATAGACGTAGGATTCCACGAGTTAATTGAAGGCAACTAAGTTTCGGGAGTAACTATAGTTTTTTGACTGTGTCAAGTATCTTCACGCTCTGGAGTACACAATTGATTTCCTGATTACCTTAATATATCTGTGAAATAAAGAGAGATGATAACAACTGAATGTGTGGACATGCCCAAAATATGGAGTTAGATAATTAACATAAATTTTAAATGTAATTATAAATTTGTTTTTGAGAATTAAGAAGATATAAAGGATAGTATTTGAGGTGTACAAGAATGACACCATTATTATGTAAAGTATGGAGCCAAAAGAGCTCGGAGTTATATAAAACTTACAGTGATGCTTTATGGAAGTAAGACTAAGTAGGAATTGTTGGTTTATGTGGAAACCACATGTTTTAAATACAATATTTGTTTTATTATATTTGTGATTCCTTGTTCATTTGGAACAAGTAGATGATTATGGGTCAGTAATTAAATTGTTAAAGTGTTTGTAGCGCCATTAATTTTATTAATTAAATATGTTAAAATAGGAGTTGATTTTGTTGTTATTTTTGCAAGTGTATCCTCTATTCAATCCAAAATATGTGAGTCACAGAGTGGGGGAACTTACCGCTGCCCCGAAAATTCCGAATTGAGCTACGCTGGTATACTGTGATTGGCATATTTCTTGCTAAAAGGGCACACTACAGAAGGGAACCATTTGATGACTAGGAAAGATGATGTGTGCAGAATCAGTATTGCAAAAATGTTATTTTGAAAGCCAACACCCAAATCTAACGAGCAGCTGAGACGACAGGAGTGGCAACTACTTGAGGAGAAGGGCGAGACCTAGTGAGGAAGTATGAATGACATTACAGCGAGAAGGAGAGCACACTAATTGAGTCAGAGGGGCGTACACTCGAGCAGCTGAGTGAGATTTAAAGAGATGTGTTGTTACTTCAGTGGATTTTGTTTTTGAAATCCAAACCAATAAATTGTTTCGAATTTCAAAACCTTGCTGAGGATAAATGAACCCTTATTGATCTTCGATAAATAAGTATTCATATTTATTATTATTATTACTACGGCCCAGGCAGTACTTGAGGAAGTCGACATGGATATAAGGGAGGCTAGCATTTCGTAATATTGCAACAGGAGCTGAGCTGGTAGCTATTCTTGGGGGACGGCTAGAATTAGTCGGGTTCAAGGCCAAATTGAGCAACTACTGTACCAAAATTGGAAGCATAAAGGAAGGATCACGAGGCACTTGCAACGAACATACGATTGAATCAGCCAATCACAAGAGACCAAGCCATGACCACGCGGTGGACAGCGTCGGTAGTAAAAAGCCCGCGGAAATGGATATCTAGAGAACCGCCGAACGGATTAATCTCCACACGAGTGAATTGAGACGTTTGATTTATTTGAAGAAGAATGACACTAGTCCCATCTTTGTGAGACAAAAACTCTGGAAGTTTTTATCCGACTCCACCTAACTCCTCCGCCCAGTCAGTTTTCTAATAAATAGTTTGGCATGACGTCACTCTAAGTCATTCTTTGTGGAGCCGTGAGGGGCTTACTTCACGCCAGTTTGTATCGTGATTTTAACGCTCTGAATTTGGTTAAGTCATTTTATTTGGGAGCTCTGAGGAGCTAAAGTCACAGTGATTGCATTATCGAATTTTAAAGCTCGAATACATTTGTTTAATTCTGGAATCAACTTTATTTTGTGAGCTAAATATATCACGCCAGTGCGTGATAACTTGTAACAGTTACTTAAAGACGACGATTTCAGCTCTAAGGGGGAAGTATTGTAACACCCTAATTAGCGCTCACCGGAGCAAAGGTCCACAGTACAGGACGGAAATACCGAGCAAGATAGCGACTGCTAGTGCAGCCAAGATCTTAAACTTGTTAACGAGCCAGTGACGTGGTCTCGAGGTGTATATTTATGTAC
This sequence comes from Meconema thalassinum, assembly GCA_946902985.2. Lineage (NCBI taxonomy): Eukaryota > Metazoa > Arthropoda > Insecta > Orthoptera > Tettigoniidae > Meconema > Meconema thalassinum. The sequence goes on from OX336388.2 coordinate 2,005,763,827, forward strand.
ATATTGCAGTGTATTTTATATGTGTTTTATTGTGCGTGTGTGCGAGATATTTAGGGCCAGTCTTCGCTATTAATCGCATTAGGACAATTGTGGGTGAACTGAGTAACCTGCAAGCGATTATAGATAGGTAAAATAATTAACATTGAACTTTTCTGCCAAGGAGTCGATACCAAGATGATCAGCACGTGGTTTGGAGTTGGGATGAACTTCAGCAGATCAACGCAGACGACTACTATGGAGTGCTAATTTGTCCATAGGGGCAATGGGTTGAGGAGGATGTCCTTAGTTCTACAAGCAGAGCGGTGATGTACAACAATTGGATTATTTCAATTATGTAGTTAGATTTGGCCGGGGAACTTTGTAAATAGTCATGTTTTTTTTCTTGTTGTTTAGAGTTTTTCTTGCACCGACCCTCAATGTTTTAAATGTCCGTTGGCGCGTGGCCAAAGTGTTTGTTAGATATTTGTTTTTCCTTGAGTCATATGTAATGCGCGCGGCGTGCGTGCGTGATTTTTATCCTTGCAAATGCGGAACCCGTTACATTCGATAAATGGTGCTTTATTAACGTTAATATTTGAAATAGGAATGGGAGGAAATTACTGTAAGATATTTGCTGAACAGGTTATTATTCATATTAGGGTTGCCAAGCGCACCAACTTAAAAGTAATTTGTAGAACACCTTCGTTCTAATTTGATAGATTTTTTTGAGTCCTTTTCAGGTTGACTAGTCACGGCATAGAACGGTGCCACCAGCATGTGGATATTATTTGTGTCTTTTTATTTCAGGGTCTGTCAAAACCCATACGTGTGTTTCTGTGTATGTTACTGTGTCAAGTGTGTGTTGATTCTACGTGAGGTCCTACCGCTCTCATATTTTTGCTGCTGTTGTTTTTTTAGATGGAAAGACAGGGTGCTCTAGGGAGACCGCTGTTCTTGTCCATATTTATTCTGACACACACACACACGTATATTTGTGCTTTGGCGCACACTTCTTCGAGATTCGACCCCATGTCCTGGGAGGTCGAGGTTATTGACACGTGGGTTGACAGACATGCAGAGTTCCACAAACCGCCCGTTTTGCCTGTGACTTTTTTTGATAGGCAGTCCTGATTGTCCGACTGACCCCTGTAAGCTTTCATGTAGCAAACCTGTTCATTGTGATGGTGATTTTTAAGCCATAATTAATTGGGAGTTCGCCATGTGTGTAACGGATTGTTGTACGTTGTATGGGTAAAATATTGTATTATTAATGTAAATGTTGGCTTTGTGCCTATTGCTTTGTTTATGACTCGATTCATGTAAATTTTTTGTGTGTCACACCTGTGCGGTGTAGTGGTAGAGTATTTGTAAATTTTGACAGCGGTCATTCTGTGTATTTTTTTATTTGGTCACGTGGTAATGTACTTGTGTTGATTTGTGTGAGAAGTCCTAAGTTTTTAGGCAGTAAATGTTGCTACGGCAATTTGATTCCAATTTCACACGGAAATTTTGTGTTTGTTTATATTAGATTTAGGAAGTGTCGGTTTAGTTTTAAGTATTGTGTTGTGTTCCCCCGTGTCGGTCTAGCTCTAGAAATGTGGATTCGTTGTCTGAAGGATCATTCTGGATGATGACGAATCACGCATTCATTGTACACATCGTGATGCATGTAGAACGGCATACACACAAATATGGTCACTTTTGTATTTTATCTTAGGGACACTTGGTCCAGGTAATTAATCTCTCCAGAGTTTTTCGCCTAGTTTTTGGCATTTTTATTTAAGTGGGAGTAAGATGGGAGTTTTTGTTGTTTATTTGTTAAGTGTAAATATGGTGATTTGTTATTAAATTCATTTGTTTTAACCCTGGCTTCACTCTTTTCTGCATGTTATTTTGTTATATGTTACCCTGCAAGTTTATGAAGCGCTTTGACAACAACTTACGATGTGAACCGTTACACCCCCCGAAACTGAGTCTCATATGCTTCTTTGCAAGGGTTCAATATGAAGAGGTATTAAGCCGAATGGGAGAGGAGATACGTTTCTCGCGACTGCTAATGAAGAGAAGAGATTGCTTAGTAGGGCACCCAGAAATAGCAAACTTAGTGATGGAAGGAAGGGTCGAGGACAATAACTGTAGGGGTAGACCGAGGTTGGAATATGTTAAACAGATTGCCTCGGTGTAGGGTGTGGTAGCTATGTTGTTGACAGATCTTGGATCTGCACAGACACTCCTCATCATTGTTTATTTTCATGTATAATTGTATCTGATGTAAATTTAATCGGATAGTGCCTAGTTGTAGTATGGAAGTAAGTATCCAGTCTGTTGCATGAGGGCCTTGTGTTCTATATGAAGCGAAACCTACCTAGGAGCGACATGGTAAAACGTCGTACTAATGCATTGTTTAGTAACTGACTAGGATCTAGGTGGCGGTGGCTAGATATACACACGCTTTGGTAAAGATTCTTTTATTATATTATTGTTTAGTATCGAATGGATGCTGTTATAAAAGAAAACAAGATGTTCAGGAAAGAACATATAGCCTACTTTCTCCTAAATGCATGGGTATTGTTATAACTCTTTGTCCTTTTCAAGGAGTATGATTGAATGTTGGTTGTAGTAGCTTGTTGAAATACAACGTGCTATAGGGATATTAAACATGAATATGAGGTGCCCTTTGCTAGTGCTACCTCTGTACCAAATTTCGTTCAATTCGGTTTCACCGTGTTTGAATTGATAGGGGGAATCGATTTGCACACATACTTGGCCACCATCTGCAAACTATTGGGCTGATGTTCTTGCAGTTTGGTCAGAATATGTTTCCCACATAAAGATATGATGTTGCAAAATTTGGTAGCGACTAGATTATTAGGTTGGTCGTAATTACATTTTAGCTTTTAACATTTGGGTGGCCGCGATTACGTTTCCGTCAAGATAGCGGTGATATAAAACATGACACTGAGGTGCCCTTTGCTAGTGCTACCTCTGTACCAAATTTCGTACCATTCGGTAACATCGCATTCGAATTGATAAGGGGAATCGATTTTCACACAAATATGGCCGCCATCCACAAAATATTAGGCTACTGACCTATTAGTTTCGTCAAAGGATGCTCCCTCCATAAAGGTATGTTGTTGCTAAATTTGCTAGAGATCGGATGATTAGGCTAATCGTAATTTGATTTAAGCTTTGAACATTTGTGTGGCCGCCATTACGTTTCCGTCAAGATGGCGGCGATATAAAACATGACACTGAGGTGCCCTTTGCTAGTGCTACCTCTGTACCAAATTTCGTTCATTCGGTTCCACCGTGTTCGAATTAATAGGGGGAATCAATTTTGAAAAAAGATGGCCGCCATCCGCAAACTATTAGGCTAATGACCTATTAGATTGGTCAAAGGATGCTCACTCCATAAAGATATGTGGTTGCAAAGTTTGGTAGAGATCGGATGGTTATGTTAGTCGTAATTTGATTTAAGCTTTAAACATTTGTGTGGCCGCCATTACGTTTCTGTCAATATGGCGGCGATATAAATCATGACACTGAGATGCCCTTTGCTAGTGCTATCTCTGTACCAAGTTTCGTTTCATTCCGTTTCACCGTGTATGAATTAAAAGGGGGAATCGGTTTTGACACAAAGATGGCCGCCATCCGCAAACTGTTAGGCGAATGACCTATTAGATTGGTCAAAGGATGCTCTCTCTATAAAGGTATGTAGTTGCAAAATTTGGTAGAGATCGTATGATTAGGTTAATCGTAATTTGATTTAAGCTTTGAACATTCGTGTGGCCGCCATTACGTTTCAGTCAAGATGCCGGCGATATAAATCATGACACTGAGATGCCCTTTGCTCGTGCTATCTCTGTACCAAATTTCGTTCCATTCGGTTTCACCGTGTTTGAATTAAAAGGAGGAATCGATTTTGACACAAAGATAGCCGCCATCCGCAAACTATTAGGCGAATGACCTATTAGATTTGTCAATGGATGCTCCCTCCATAAAGGTATGTAGTTGCAAAATTTGGAAGAGATCGGATGATTAGGTTGATCGTAATTTGATTTAAGCTTTGAACATTCGTGTGGCCGCCATTACGTTTCAGTCAAGATGGCGGCGATATAAAACATGACACTTAGGTGCCCTTTTGCTAGTGCTACCTCTGTACCAAATTTCTTTCCATTCGGTTCCACCGTGTTCGAATTAATAGGGGGAATCAATTTTGACATCAAGATGGCCGCCATCCGCAAACTATTAGGCTAGTAACCTATTAGATTGGTCAAAGGATGCTCCCTCCATAAAGGTATGTTGTTGCAAAGTTTGGTAGAGATCGGATGGTTATGTTAGTCGTAATTTAACTTAAGCTTTGAACATTTGTGTGGCCGCCATTACGTTTCTGTCAATATGGCGGCGATATAAAACATGACACTGAGATGCCCTTTGCTAGTGCTACCTCTGTACCAAATTTCGTTCCATTCGGTTGCACCTTGTTCGAATTAATAGGGGGAATCGATTTTCACACAAAGATGGCCGCCATCCGCAAACTATTACGCTGATGACCTATTAGTTTGGTCAAAGGATGATCCCCCCATAAAGGTATGTTGTTGCAAAATTTGGTAGAGATCGGATGATTAGGTTAGTCGTAATTTGATTTAAGCTTTGAACATTTGTGTGGCCACCATTACGTTTCCGTCAAGATGGCGGCGATATAAAACATGACACTGAGGTGTCCTTTGCTAGTGCTACTTTTGTACCAAATTTCGTTCAATTCGCATTCACCGTGTTCGAATTGATAGGGGCAATCGATTTTCACACAAAGATGGCCGCCATCCCCAAACTATTAGGCTGATGACCTATTAGTTTGGTCAAAGGATGCTGCCCCATAAAGGTATGTTGTTGCAAAATTTGGTAGAGATCGGATGATTAGGTTAGTCGTAATTTGATTTAAGCTTTGAACATTTGTGTGGCCGCCATTACGTTTCCGTCAAGATGGCGGCGATATAAAACATGACACCGAGGTGTCCTTTGCTAGTGCTACCTCTGTACCAAATTTCTTTCCATTCGGTTCCACCGTGTTCGAATTAATAGGGGGAATCAATTTTGACAACAAGATGGCCGCCATCCGCAAACTATTAGGCTAGTAACCTATTAGATTGGTCAAAGGATGCTCCCTCCATAAAGGTATGTTGTTGCAAAGTTTGGTAGAGATCGGATGGTTATGTTAGTCGTAATTTAACTTAAGCTTTGAACATTTGTGTGGCCGCCATTACGTTTCTGTCAATATGGCGGCGATATAAAACATGACACTGAGATGCCCTTTGCTAGTGCTACCTCTGTACCAAATTTCGTTCCATTCGGTTGCACCTTGTTCGAATTAATAGGGGGAATCGATTTTCACACAAAGATGGCCGCCATCCGCAAACTATTACGCTGATGACCTATTAGTTTGGTCAAAGGATGATCCCCCCATAATGGTATGTTGTTGCAAAATTTGGTAGAGATCGGATGATTAGGTTAGTCGTGATTTGATTTAAGCTTTGAACATTTGTGTGGCCGCCATTACGTTTCCGTCAAGATGGCGGCGATATAAAACATGACACTGAGGTGTCCTTTGCTAGTGCTACTTTTGTACCAAATTTCGTTCAATTCGCATTCACCGTGTTCGAATTGATAGGGGGGGACCGACATTCAGAGTACACAAACTCACACACACACGCACACAGACTCACACACACACAGACAGACACACTTTTTTCGCCCTGTGTTTATCTCATAAGTCTACTTTCATTTTTTGCAAAAATCGAAAGTAGGCTAATACGACGAGATTCTACATGTCCTAGTGAATGTAATTATTTAATAGAGAAGATTCTCATCTTTAAATAACGGAGAAGTATCCGTGGAATGCTCCTTTATAAGATGAACCAGAAATGTCGCAAGTTGCGGAAATTAAAGAACACCTGAATACGTTATAACCCAATGAATTAAGTAGCTAATATAATATGCAATGCACGGCACTTTTCGGTTAGTTACACAAAGATTGATTCATTAAATATTATACTTTCCTTCATATCATTATACTCTGTAGTGGTTATTTGGTCATTTACATATTTACTCTTTATACATATTATTTCTACGAGAGGGGGGGAAGAGTGTTTTGTTATAAGCAAGCCACATTGTCCTGCTGCCCGGGAGAAGAGTCTTATGTATTCTGTATTTCTTTCTCATTGTGGAGATGAGGGGCGCCAAATAGAATTTGTTCACTGATTATTATACTCTGTAGTTCAGATGGTAGGACGACCACAATGTAGAGATGACAAGATTAGCTGAGGACAGGGGGCATGGAGTGCTGCATCAAACCAGTCAATAGACTGAAGGCTCAAACAACAACAATTCCATTGCTCTCGCAATTCTCACTAAAATGGGTAACCGCGCTCAATGTGTAATGGTCCTGACTATTAAATGGTGAAATTGGTTAGTAGATTAATGCGGTCACCCGCGCCCGTTTAAGCGTGTAAACTTGTTCAACAGTTGGGGCCAGTTTAACCCGGATATTTTAATTGCTCGAATATCAGGATAATAAGAGATCCATTACCAACTCAACCAGACAGTATTGGGCATTAGTAAATGTCATTTTATAGGTTAACTTGGATTCTTTATAATTATCATTGCATCGGGTGGCTTCGGTGGCGTAATTGGTAGCATTCTGAGTTTCTATGCCCAAGATCGCGGGTTCAAACCCGGCCGAAGTCGTCGGATTTTTAAGAGCGTTATAAATCCCTCAGTATGCCTTCCTTCGGAGGGGAAGTAAATCCAGTGGTCCCATGTCATAGATTTATGGCATGATAAAGAACCTTCCACTAATTACCCTTGTGTGAAGCTAAATTATAGGTTAGATTTGACTAACGCTCTTAGGTTCCAACGTTCGTCTCCAGGAGCCGACTGCGGTGGTATCTAGTAACCAAGTTCAGTAGTAGTTGTTCGTTGACGGTGGAGTTTGGTAGTAAAAGCAGAAACTACCTGAAAAATCAATATCAGCCGTCCTTACTTCAATTAAAAACAGATAACACACACTACTACAGCCATCACAATTAGCATCGGTTATCAGACAGATTCTACACATACCCAAACTACACGGGGCTACATGACCGCGTTGTCGCAGCCCTAAACTGAGGAACCAACCATGATTGCATAATCAGGTCCAGATGCAATATTCGGGAGGTCCCAGAAAACACTATTCTCAGTCTGCGAAATTGATTAAGAAATAGACAAACATTACCCTGACTACGCCAGTTTAAGAGGTACAAGTCAGCTTTCCACCTGTCTCAGTGGGAGAAACACAGGTAGCCCACTTTTCTTTGAAATTAAGACGCCAATGAATAATCTATATATACTTATGTAGAATAGTGAGGAAATTAAGTTGGTAATACTAACATTTCTAAATAGTTCGAAATATACCTGCAATAGTGTAGACTAATAGAGCACTACAGTTGGTGGCCCCGGTGATTGTGCATATATGCTTAGTTCCATCTCGAAATGTATAGAATGCACATACAAAATTTGGTTGAATGATAGTAATGACGTTACATGCAGTTAGGCTTTGGATCTATCAGCGCACGTAAACTCATGTTGGCAACGGATGTCATGTAGGCCTATGTGTTGCTCAGAATTAATCTGAAATATGATGATCTATTATTGTGCCAATTTTGGATGAAATCCATTAGTTAGTATAGAAGTTACATGCATTTAAAAGTTAGACCAATCAGCAGGGTTATAAATAAAATCATGTTGGCCACACTGATGTATATCAGATATTCCAAATTAATCTAAATTTTCGTGTACTATACGTGTGGAAAGTTTAGAGCTGTTGACTTGCACATTTTCTGATTTATCAGGGTAAAAAATAGAGAGATCATTTATTTACATTTGGCAGCCCTGCTGATTCTTCAGAATACGCATAGTCATAACAATTATGGTACACAAAGCACATACGAAATTTGGTTGAAATCGATTTGTTAGTATAGAAGTTAAATGTATTTTGAAATTGGAAATATCAGCAGGCTTAGAATTATGTTGGCAGCACTGACGTTCATTATTTACTCCAAATTAATGTATAAGATCATGTACTATACGTGTGCAGAGTTTCGAGCTGTTGGCTTGCATACTTTCTGATATATTGGTATTAGGATACAAACATAGAGAGAGTATTTATTAACACTAGGCAGCCCTAGTTGCTCTTGAGAATACGCTTAGTCATATCTGTTATGGTATACATAGTACATATGAAATTTAGTTGGAATCGAATTGAAAATATGTACGTTAGATGGATATGACGATATGACCTATTAGCAGCCATAGAATCATGTTGGCAACACTGTCATGTGTGGCCTACTGGAAATTAAACTGATAGTTCCACGGTCTTTAGTAGTTGCAGACTCCTGCATTCAATAGCATACACTCTTATCTAGACTTGGCAAAGTCACACAAATATACATGGCACTGACCTCTGGAAGAACATAGCAACTAAAGGGGGAGGAAGGGGAAAATCAGTTCCACACAGCTAATACTCGAGGTTAGTCGACTATAACTGGTGTCTAAGGAAACACGCAACTGCTTCAAGTTCCAGCTAAGGAGACAACTCGAAAAGTATAAGCTTGTATTATTTCAGTATAACCATAGTTGATTTTGTAAAACCATATAATCTCCCCTAACAGACAAATTCCGGATTGTCATCACTATTTTAGAAGTTTACCTAATATTAGATATACCACATTTAACATACACCGACTGTTGCATTACCAACACTGCAACTAAATAATTGTACATATTGTATATATTTTTCACCTGTATTCTCAAACATAGATGTTATAGCCTAAGTGTAATGGAACTGATGATGATCGCTTGACGATCGAAACTGGTCATCCTAGTGTATTTATTAATCTTATGTAATTTATTTCGGGATCAGGGCATAACCCAGCTCTATTTGGGTACATTCGTGTTGACCGACTGAAAAGCACCAAACTTTTGTTTACATAGGCAACACTGAAAAATGGCTTCAAACCTCACAACAAGGAAGCTAGTTAGTCAGTTAGTTAGTTAAGGGGTGGAACAGCGAGGTCATCCGCCCCTAAGTGTAGCTATTTCTTACCATTAATTTCGGAATGTTATTATACAATATAATTAAATCGTTGATTCCTTCCATCATTCAGCGCCATGCTCAGTAAAATCGGATTGTGTTTGGATAATGGGGAAACACAAATACATTTCTTCACATAATGTTGCAATTTTTAATGCTCTGCTGGATGAAGTGCTTGAGTCTAATAATTTGAACATATCTGTAGGCTGAAACCCTTAAAATAGATGTATGCATTCATATCTTTTTCAGGCATGACTTAATTTTACAGACTTCCTTTGGTTATTACCACATACATATCTCTAGTGTTGGCTTTCGAAATCTCGGGTACTTCACTGAATTGCAGCAAGTTGCTCTGCATAGCCGTTCTCAGCTAGGACTAGGAAGTGGCTATGTTTTCTTTACGGAAGATCTTATTTCATTTGTCTATTGATTGACACATGCTAGAGTAAACTGTAGCTCTTCGTTGCTGTTGTTTTTGTTGATTCTTTTTTGGGCCTTGCGACATCGTGCCATGTATCCCCGCGTACTTGGGTGTGTGTAGAATTTGTCTGTTTACCTGTGTCACTGAGATGTCTGTATTAGTGAGCGTATTTGTATTTCAGGCAGGATTTCGATAAAAAGTGGTCGTGGCCTTAAGTTAGGAATCATCCCAGCATTTTCCTGGTGTAGAAGTGTGAAACCACGGAAAACCACTTCCAGGATGGCTATGGTGGGAATCGAACCCTCCTCTTCTCAATTTTGCCTCACAATTAAATTTCTTGGCAGAGCCGGGAATCGAACCCGGTGACGGATAAGAATGGGCAACGAGGCCGACCAATCTAGCTACCCAGCAATGTTCTTGTGCTATTTTTGGCTGTGATTGTTTAGAAGCTAGTTAATGTTGTTGTTTCATTTTAGGGGTTTGGCATAGAGGTTATTCCTGCTTCGTGTAGTTGGGTGTGTGTAGAACTTGTTTGATAACCTTTGTTATTGTGGTGTCTGTATTTGTGTGTATACTTTTAATTGAGACGAGGTTCGTATAGAGGCAGCCGTGACCTTAAGTTAGTACAGTAACTATCGGAGCATCTGGCTGGAGTAGAAAACGTGAACCCACGGAAATCCAGAACTAGGATGGTCGGAAAACCCTCTCATACGAGAGAAAGAAAAAAGTATTAGCCGTCCTTAGTGGGCTTAAATCAATAATAATTAAAATATATGACAGAGGGATAGTGACTTGTACAACCAGGCGGAGAAACTTACGGACACAATGCGTAAGAGAAGGATTAAATTGTATGGCCACCTCACACGAATGAGCAACAATAGATTAACTAAAACAGGGGTGCACAACCTTTTTGTAAGTGGGGGCCAAGTTTATTTTTACATAATAAGTGGCGGCCCTCAAGTAACCTTTCCACATGGCACTTGTCAAACCCTACCGCTAAAGCTAATTTTACTATTATCTGAATAACCTATTTTACCAGCAGACAAAAAATGTGTTTCAAAACCATTTTTGTGTCCTCTAAATAGTTTAAATCCATTTTTGAAGTTCTTTGGCAAATTTCGTTATTAAGTTATCAAATTACTGATTTACAATCAACTAACTCCTAATTCGGAAATGTTTAGGGGTATATAAAATAAAATAATACTATCACACGGTTGTAAAATTCCTATTTTTACAAAAAACAGAATTCTTAACAAAACGGTATATAAAAAATGAAAATCAATATATCGTCAAACTGACCATCAAATCAAGTAGCAGCCTAATGCTCCTAATGTGATGCTTGGCCTTGTTTATTTTTCAATAGTCTGTCAATGTCAGGTTCAATGTTAGAGATGGCAATGCGCAATCTGTCCAATAATTGTTTACTTTTTAAATTTATTTTTAACGAAACATTGTTATAATTTTCTTATTTCAACTAGGGCCTACAATAATGGGAAAAATCACATCATTCACAACATATGTATTCACGTGTTCAATGGTATAACATATTTATCCGCGGGCCACATACACTGACTTTAAGGGCCGCGGGTTGTGCACCCCTGAACAAAAAGGATCCTCACTTACATTAGCAAATTTAAGTCCACAAAATGGGCTGAGGAAACACGAGCAGATCTCAATGAAGTTGGCATCACTTAAGAAGATATTCTCAACGAATCATTGTTTCGAAGGAAGTTTAATAAATTTAAAGGGTTTCAGGAAAAACCTAGCTCAAAAACCAAGGTCATCAGGTCTGAGGAAAGAAGGAGGAGACTCAGCGAACGCATGAAGAAATTCTGGGACGAGAAGAAGAGATTGGCAAGTCCGCCGATTGTTCAACGCGGTCCACAGTAGGCCGAAATCGACAGAAGAAGAAGAATTAAAATATATGAGATTGTTCCTCCATTTCTAATCAGAGTAGTTGTTATTAATTCATTTAAGGGGTCGGTACTGCGCCCGATGACGCATGTTCGCGTTGGGAATCGACCACAAGATCATTGGAAAAGTTGCTGCAACACAGAAAGCAAATAAATACTATATGTGCCCGCTGGCCGAAGGTTTCGGGGAGCCATTGGTTTCAAATGACCCTTCCGAGACCCTCTTCCTGCTAACACACAAGTATTGGGAACGACACATTCATAGGCTGGTTTCGCACAAAAGTCTGTACTCGGGGGTATCGGGAATTGGTGAGGTTCGATTCTTAACCAGCTCAGAGAAATGCATCGATATAAAACTAAGCAACAGAGAGAGGTCAGTGTTATATTAAAATCATGAATAAATTTTATTCAGAATAGATCCCTAGCCTAGCATGAGAGTTGCAAAACGGCTAGTCCGATTCTAAACTGCCCTGAAAGAAAATTTTAAAAATCCTATGCAAAATCCAAGTTACTCTCTCATGGTCCTAATACAAAAATTAAACGATAACAATCAAGCTAAGAGTATGGCACGTCAGATCAACCCTAAGCAATTACATCTAAAATGACTACGGGAGGATACAACAACAAAAGAATTTACTGCAAAGCAAGACATTTACTTGTTTACAAATACTAATAATACAGGGTTATTCAAAATGATTGTCGGGGTTTCGTGAATGTTTTGTAGAAACAGTGGATAACATACCATTGTTATTGTTGCAGTAACGGTTACACTAACTCTCAAAGTTTTGTTCTACATCGATTTAGTACCATGTATAACCACCAGATGGCAGTAACAGCAGTATTTGACAAAATGGCGGTCAGCGGTAAGGGGAAAGCATTTTGTACTTTCGAATTTCATCAACACCGGTCCGTTACCATAGTCCAGCGCCATTTTAGTACGACGTACGGGAAAGACCCTCCCTCCGACAACTCTATTCGCAGATGGTATGCGCAATTCGTGAATACCGATTGCTTGTGCAAAGGGAAAGACCTTGGCCGTCCCCACGTGTCAGAAGCAGACGTGAATCGGATCAGGAACGTTTATCTCCGTAGTCCTAAGTAATAGACTACAATACGCAGCAGGGAACAGCATGTTCCTCAAACCACCGTATGGCGTGTGTTACGAAAGCGTCTGCATGTAAAGCCATATCGCCTACAACTGCGTCAACCTTGAACAGGCAATGACAATGTCCTAAGCTGGAATTTTTGCATGGAACTGCAACAACGTTTTCAAGAAGAAGCAGAAGAAGAAGAAGAAGACAAAAGTCATTTTAATGACAGGCTAGTTTTCAGAGACGAAGCCACTTTCCATCCGAGTGGTAAGTTGAATAAACAAAACGTTCGAATTTGGGGGACACGTAACCCCCATTGTTATGTGGAACACGTGCGTGATTCACCAAAAGTGAATGTGTTCTGTGCCGTTTCAAAGATGAAGGTCTACGGCCCCTTCTTCTTCCGTGAAAAAACAGTGACAGGGCTGATGTTCCTGGACATGCTCACTGAATGGCTGTTACCCCAGTTCCTCCTCTACCGGCGAATATTCTGCAACTGAAGCAGCGTATCCGAGCCGTCTTCGACACCATCATGACTGACATGTTGGGGCGTGTGTGGGAAAAGATGGACTTTCGAGTTAATGTGTGTAGAGTGACCAGAGGGGCACATATCGAGCATTTGTAATGCATGTAAAAATACTTTTTGAGTTACAGTACACAATAAAACACGCTTCATCTTCCTACGTCAATTGCACTGTGTGTTATGAATTTTTGTAACCCCGACAATCATTTTGAATAACCCTGTATTTACATTTAACAACAAAGGGAAAATTGTTCCAAGCTATGATGGTGCCATCACCAACATTTATCTTTAAATTTACTTGTTTATCGACAGAGTTATGTGCGAATCCAGCCTTTGAATGTGTCGTTCCCAATACAGTAAAACCCCTGTAATCCGTCACCTTTGGGACTGAGGGTATGGTCGGAACGCAAGAAAGGTCGGATTATCCGAAAGTACAGAAAAATACGGATTTACATTAAAATAAACAATCTCTGAACTCCAGATATCGGGGTTCCTTTTCTTCTTTATTGGTAGAACCACATCCACAATGCGTTGTCAAGCAGTTCAAGTTTAGGCTTTTTAAAGTTTTGTGATATATAAGAGCGTTTTCACCATCTATCGTCACTGTACATGATTCAATGTCTTTCAGGTTTCTTCTCCAATCTTTAATTGTCTTAACGCCTGGATTGAGTTCCTTGGCAATTTTTTGGAGTGATTCCCCTTTGTCCAGTCTGTGTAGCACTGCTAATTTTTCATTTAATGAAAGAATAACGTGTTTACGTTTCACTCCTGACATGTTGAAAAAAGACACACACAACTGTACAGTACACACAATGTATATAAAACAAATTACTGTACAGTACTGTAACGAACATAGAAGAACAATGTCGTTAAAACCAACGAACTAAAACTTCACCGTACTGTACAAAACACGGACAACAACAGAAACGAAAGGAGAGAATTACGGAGCATTATAACGGACTGCCGATAACAAGTACCGGTAAACAACAATTGCGCGACGGGTAGTGTGTCACCGCCAGGAGTCGGGGCAAGTTCGGCTCAAGCAAGGTCGGATCAACCGGAGCGACGGACTAGCCGAGGGCGGACAAGAGGGGTTCTACTGTACTTGTGTAGTAGCTGGAAGAGGGTCTCGGAATGGTCATTTGAAACCGATGGCTCCCCGATACCTTCGGTCAACGGGCACAGTAAATTGTGATATTCAGACCCGAGTTGTTGGGTGTGTGTTGAAGTTGTGTGATTGCCTGTATTTATGTAATAACTGTAGTAATGTGTGCAACATTATTAGGGACAGGAACGATGAAGGTATCCTGGGACATGAAGTAAGGTAATATCCCAACATTTGCCTGGGGTGAGAGTGGAAAACCCTTGGAAAATCACACGCAGCATAGCCTCTGTCAGCGTCGAGATTCGAACCTGAGATTTCCGGACTTGCGGCAGCTGCCCTCACAGTCATAGCGCACGATTAAACAAGCATGGCTAAGCTGCGCGGTTTTCTTATCACAAATCAATTAACGGTGATCACTTCGTGGTGTAGTGCCCAGCATTCCTGGCTTTCACCCCGGATGTCCGGGTTCGATTCCCAGCACTGTCAAAATAAATATTCTGGTCTGAGGGATGATGCGGGGTACACTTAGCCTCGTGAGGCAAAACTAAGAATAGTTGGGTTCGATTTTCACCTCAGCTATCTTGGAGTGATTTTCCATGACTTCCCACTTTAGTCCAGGAAAATACCGGGATGGTTTCTAACTTTAGGCCGCGGCCACCTCCTTCCCAATTCTCGCATGAATTACATATAGGCCTACTCACATTATTACAGCCACCACAATAACACTGTGATTTACATATTGTTATGTGTTGCGGCTGCGTGAAATATTCGAATAATTGTCGTTTTTAAAAGGTAAATGTTCGGATTAATTTACTTTAATAGTACCGTACATATGTTATTTTACAATGTAAATATTAATGTTGGTAGAAACTTACATGTTTCTTTTTAATCGCTTATCCTTCCAGCTCAGTTAACCCACGGATTCTGCGAGGACTCGTTCCTCTACCGTCGCGAGGACGGTGTTTGGGAGATAAACACACTTTGACAGTGGATACAACTGGGGATGATGACAGGCCAATCCCTCAGGCGACCACTAACTTGGATCTAATTAAGGTAGGGTCCGGGAAGGAATTTTAGAAGGAAGTTGGCCGTGGACCTGTTGAAATGAACCGGCCCACAATTTGCCTGGTGGTGAAAGTGGGGTACCAAGAAAGCCATTTTCAGGACTTTCGGGGCTGAAATTCCAACCCCTCGCTCTCCTGATGTCGGCGAGGCTCGAGTCCGGTTATGATCTCAATAATAGTATATAGTATACTATCAGGTACCCCCTTAACACCCCTTCAAAACATGAATATCCAAAATCCATCCTTAGTGGACGTTTTCGACATACAACGAACATATCCCCAAAAGTTCAAGTTTCTAACTGCAATAGGTTTTGCTGGGGGATGATGAGTGAATATCCAACAAGTAGTTCCGTGAAGAACTATACAGCCTATTTTCATATATCCTACTTATGTTAATTGCCTCTAGCAACATACACAATTTCAGTTTGATTGCTGTAATAGATTCGTAGATATTGAGAACCGACTAAAAATTTCGGATGGTCGCCATGTTGGATTTTATATATGTAGGTCCTAGAGTTATGTACTGTTACATGCAGATTATTGTGTACGTGTAGTATTCAAACTACAATCGCATAATTAGGACACAAGAAGTAACAAGGAGATTTTAAAATTTCGCACAGCTGCCATCTTGAGGTTATGGAAACAATTGAAATAAATTAGATGCCAGTGGATTACCATTCGTATAAGGATTTACTGTTCCAAGTTTCACTACACTCGGATGGTTAAATTGCGAGAAACGTCCATGTGAATTTTTATATTTCGCGTCGCCTCCATGTTGGATTTGTTAACACCAAGTTATTTAAAGTCCTATAGGTGAACATAAGTTCATAGCCCCTATGAACATTAAGAAATTCAGTTTGATTGCTATAATAGATTCGTAGATATTCAGAGACGACTAAATATTTTGGATAGTCGCCATGATGAATTGTTAAATGTATAGGCCATAGAGTCATGTACCATTAAAGGAAAATTATTGCGTAGGTTCAATATTCAAACTTTCAATTCGATCGCATGACTACATCACAAGAAATAAAAACTTAATTTTAAAATTCGCACATCCGCCATCTTGAGGTTATGTAAACAATTGAACTAAATTAGATACCAGTGCATTACAATGTGTATAAATATTTCCTGTAACAGATTTCAGTGCGTTTGGAACATTAAATCGCGAGAAAGGTCTATTTAAAATTTTCAACTTCGCTTGGCTGCCATGTTCGTTTTGTAGTTAACCGGTTTCTGAAAGTCTTATAGATGGACTTCCGTAGTGCCCTTTATCTCCGTAAAAGATTTCAGGGAGATACCGCTAATAGTTTCCCAGATATGGAATGCCGGTGAAATATTTCGCACATCCGCCATCTTGTGGTAATGCAAACAATTGAACGAAGTTAGATGTCGGTGCATTACAATGTTTATAAACATACACTGTACCAAGTTTCATTGCGTTTGGTTGGTTAAATCGCGAGAAACGTCTATTTAAAAGTCGCAACTTTGCTTGGCCGCCATGTTCGTTTTGTAGTTACCAGATTTTCAAAGGTCACATAAGTGAACTTATAGTTGTTCCCTTTATCACCATACAAAATGTCAGGGTAATATCGGTAATAGTTTCGGAGATATTGAATGCTGGTGAAATATTTCGCACAGCTGCCATGTTGGATTGGTGAGTCGTAACAAAATTTGAAGGGCACGGTCGGGGTCGCAGGGAATAGTGCTATGACCTTACCGAGTTTCATTGAAATCGCTCCAGCCGTTTAGATTTTATTATGGGGGGGGACACACACACGAATCACACACACACACGCACACACACACGGACAAAAGGTGATCTCATAAGCCTATTTTTTCAAAATTGAAAACAGGCTAAAAATCCTGCCTTATTGGACTTCGTTCCCCAGAATTTCACCCCTCCCCATGGGCCCCTTAAATTGGATTTATAAAAAAAAACGGTCGACCACCTATTTACTTATTAGCCTACTTTCGATTTTTGCAAAAAATGAAAGTAGACTTATGAGATCAACACCGGGCGAAAAAAAGTGTGTCTGTCTGTCTGTGTGTGTGTGTGTATGTGTGTGTGTGAGTATGTGTGTGTGTGTGTGCGTGTGTGTGTGTGAGTGTGTGTACTCTGAATGTCTGTCCCCCCCTATCAATTCGCACACGGTGAGCGCAAATTGAACGAAATTTGGTACAAAGGTAGCACTGGCAAAGGACACCTCAGTGTCATGTTTTATATCGCCGCCATCATGACGGAAACGTAATGGCGGCCACCCAAATGTTCAAAGCTTAAATCAAATTACGACTAACCTAATCATCCGATCTCTACCAAACTTTGCAACAACATACCTTTATGGGGGCAGCATCCTTTGACCAAACTAATAGGTCATCAGCCTAATAGTTTGCGGATGGCGGCCATCTTTGTGTAAAAATCGATTGCCCCTATTAATTCGAACACGATGAAACCGAATGGAACGAAATTTGGTACAGAGGTAGTACTAGCAAAGGGCACCTCAGTGTCATGTTTTATATCGCCGCCATCTTGACGGAAACGTAATGGCGGCCACCCAAATGTTCAAAGCTTAAATCAAATTACGACTAACCTAATCATCCGATCTCTACCAAATTTTGCAACAACATACCTTTATGGAGGGAGCATCCTTTGACAAATCTAATAAGTCATTAGCCTAATAGTTTGCGGATGGCGGCCATCTTTGTGTCAAAATCGATTACCCCTATTAATTCGAACACGGTGAAACCGAATGGAACGAAATTTGGTACAGAGGTAGCACTAGAAAAGGCCACCTCAGTGTCATGTTATATATCACCGCCATCTTGACGGAAACGTAACCGCGGCCACCCAAATGTTAAAGGCTAAAATGTAATTACGACAAACCTAATAATCCAGTCACTACCAAATTTTGCAACAACAAATCTTTATGTGGGAAGCATATTCTGACCAAACTGCTAGATCATCAGCCCAATAGTTTGCAGATGGTGGCCAAGTATGTGTGCAAATCGATTCCCCCTATCAATTCAAACACGGTGAAACCGAATTGAACGAAATTTGATACAGAGGTAGCACTAGCAAAAGGCACCTCAGTTTCATGTTTTATATTGCCGCCATCTTGACGGAAACGGAATGACGGCCACCCAAATGTTAAAAGCTTAAATCAAATTTCGACCATCCTAATAATTTGATCTCTACCGGATTTTGCAACAACATGCCTTTTTGTGGAAAGCTTCTTATGACTGACTACAAGGTCATCAGCCCAATAGTTTGCAAATAGCGGCCATGTATGTGTGCAAATCCATTCCCCAGATCAATTCAAACACGGTGAAACCGAATTGAATGAATTTTTTTTACAGAGGTAGCACTAGCAAAGGGCACCTGATATTCATGTTGAATATCCCTATAGCACGTTGTATTTCAACAAGCTACTACAACCAACATTCAGTTATACTCCTTGAAAAGGACGAAGAGTTATAACAATACCCATGCATTTAGGAGAAAGTAGGCTATATGTTCTTTACTGAACTTCTTGTTTTTAAGCTGTTCTTCCTCCCTGAGTTTGATGAGTGAGTGAGTGAGTCAGGACATTTTCTTTCGATTATTTTTCCGTAATTTCACCCCCCCCCCCCCCCCATGAACCCCTTAAGTTGGGTATATGAAAAAAACTGTCGAATACTTATTTACGTCTTTTTAAGCAGTTTTTTTTCCCTGAGTTTGATGAGTGAGGCTGTCAGTCAGTCAGTTAGGACACTTTCTTTCCTGTTTATTCCCCCCAGAATTTCACCCCTCCCCATGGGCCCCTTAAATTGGATTTATGAAGAAAAAAACGGTCGAACACCTATTTACTTATCTTTTAAGCTGATTTTTTCCGCTTAGTTTCAAACTCCTCGCCTATGTCTTTTAAGAGAAACACTCTCCGTTAGGAATTCTTCAACTCCTACTTTTCACCCCCTTTCACCTCATAATGTACACCACATCGCAAAACCCTCAGACACGTGTCTTCTTATTTTTTAATGATGATTTTATATGCCGAGTATCACATCCCCCAATGAAGCCAATCGGGAGTAATTGTTATTCAATGAAATGCAGGTTTAACCCCCTTAAGACCCCCTTAGAACCTGAATATCCAAAAAGCCTCCCTTAGTGGACGGTTCTGACATACAGTGATCATATCCCCAAAATGTCATGTTTCTAACTTCAATAATTTTGGCTGGGCGATGGTGAGTGAGTCAGGACTTTTTCATTCAATTTTCTTTTTTCAGAATTTCACCCCTCGCCATGAACCCCTTAAGTTGGGTATATGAAAAAAACTGTCGAACACCTATTTACTTATTTTTAAGCATTTTTTCCCCTGAGTTTGATGAGTGAGTCTGTCAGTCAGTCAGTTAGGACACTTCCTTTCCTGTTTTTTCCCCCAGAATTTCTCCCCTCCCCATGGGCCCCTTAAATTGGATTTCTGAAAAACGGTCAAACATCTATTTACTTATTTTTAACTGATTTTTTTGCTGAGTTTCAAACTCCTCGCCTATGTCGTTTAAGAGATACACGCTCCGTTAGGAATCCTTCAACCCCCACTTTTCACTCCTTTCACCTCATAATATACACCACATCGAAAAACCCTCAGACATATGTTTTCTTATTTTTAATGATGAGTTTATATGCCGAGTATCACATCCCTCAATGAAACCAAGCCGGAGATATTGTTATTCAATGAAATTCAGATGTACCCCCTTATTTGGGAATATCTCCGAAACCGTTCATTTTAGGAACTTAAAAAGTGTGTTTCGGGGTCCCTACAGGACCTCCGAGTATTGTTTCTCGTATCTGGCGGCTTAAAATGAGCTAAATCCGATCTTTGTACCGACTGTCCTTGCTCAGTGCCATAGGGCCGAAAAAAGTCACTTACAAATAGAATTTTCAAAAACCGTTTCTTATTGAGCCTCTACATACTCGGATCAACCAACATGCAAAATTTCAGCTTTCTAGGTCTAGTGGTTTGAGCCCTGCGGTGATGAGTCAATTTTGGATTATATGTAATAGATCACGCACTAGGACCAACAGGCTAGCAAGTGATCATACCCGCCCCATTCTCTGGTCTTATTACCACTCATCCGCTTACTTTGCAGGCAATGTGTTGGTAAGTACTAATTAGTTGCAAAGTGAAAATGAATCCAACAAGGAAGCATGAATAATTGGTAAATGAGACGATGGAAATCAAGCAATAATTAGTAGTATATATGAATTGCAGCTGAATGGTCATAGCTCCGTATTTTTGATTCAACGCCCGAGCGCTCCCAACAAGTTCAATTTCAAGTAGTGTAGTTCCAACTTTGGCTACCAGATGCTCCTGTCACTAACACCTAGCGGCGAACGTTGGAACTTGATAGAGCGTTTTTAACCAAATACCCTACAAGTTTTGCTACACACTACCAATTGCAGTGGTAGGTTCTTTTACATGCCATAAATCTATGACATGGGCCCCCTGGCTTTACTTCCCCTCTGGAGGAAGGCATACTGAAGGATTTTAACGCTCTTAAAAAAACCGACGACTTCGGCCGGTTTGAACCTGCGATCTTGGGCACAGCAGTTCAGCATGCCACCGACTACGCCACCGAAGCCGCTAGCCGTTTAATTAATAATAATGTATAGTTATAAATGAAGAACCGGTCAAGAAAATCAAGATTATCGGCCGAAGGACCCGATGTGATGACCACGCGTCACCCCAAAATTTGTAGGCAACAGGACCGGACAACAGTCACTTGGTAGTCCAAGGCCCTTCAGAGCCTACGTGCCACGGGGTTTGTTAGTTTGTTTGTTTATAAATTAAGAAAACTTTGGTACAAGACAAAATAACGTAAATAAATGTCGATGCTATAAGTGTATCCACATCTGTATATTTTATGTAGACTACAAGTAAGACGTGAAATAAATTTAAGAAACGTGTCTCTCTTGGTTTAGAATGTTGAGATTTCAGTCATAGTTAGCCTTAAGAATGCAATCAACTTCTGGTTTGATGACTTAAATTGACGTAAAACATGCTGTGTCCCATATACAGTAAGAGATCTAAATTTTGAAATTCGATTTGTAATATCTGTTTGATATCGAAGGTAATAAAAATATAGTTGGCTTACACCGTGGCGTGATATTTCAATCGTTCAAGGGAGAAGTGTTCGATCGCTCTAGCTGGTGGCATCAATTAAGTGAGTACCTCCGAGCACATTTCACTAACCAATTTGAGCGTGTGGGTTTTCAACCCCATAGAGCACACATGCGCCTTTGATGTTCGATGCAGCTGAAACCCGGGGCGGTTTTTACTGTCTTCTCAAACGAGTTCCCTCTAGTGCCAATAATTATATTATTTTGAATCACTGTAACAATATTCTCAGAAATTGAATTTTCCAAATTGTTGAGGTTGAATCCCAGGCATGAAGAGCTTTCAGCAAGGCTCCTTGACTCTGTGTAACTACATTAGATGTCGAAGAATTTCACCCTGCTATTAGAATCTGTGTGAGTCAAGAACGTTTCAATCGAGGGTAGAAACTGTTATTTTACAATCCTACCTTCTCATTTGATATATTTAGTTTAAGGTACTCATCTTCGATGTCTAAAGTCGCGGGTTCAAACCCGGCTGAAATCGTCGGATTTTTATGAGCGTTAAAAATCCCTCAGTATGCCTTCCTTCGAAGGGGAAGTAAAGCCGGCGGTCCCATGTCATAGATTTATGGCATGATAAAGAATCTTCCACTAATTACACTTGTGTGAAGCAAAATTAGAGGTTATATTTGACTAACGCACTTAGGTTCCAACGTTCGTCACCAGGAGCAAACTGCGGTGGCATCTAGTAACAAAGTTCAGAACTGGTTTTTCGTTGACGGTGACATTTGGTAGCAAAAGTTGGAACTACTTGAAAAATCAAATGTCTGCAGTCTTTACTTGAATTTAAAAAAACAGACTCACACACTAATACAGATTCAACAAATGAGTGACGGCACGCGAATCAATTAAACAATTTTTCAAATAGTTCCTACTTTGGCCTCCAAACGCCACCGTCAACGACTACTAGGCCTAGTTCAGAACTTAGCTACCTATTGTAAAATGCATGTAATAATCCAGAAACATTCCCTGGAGTGTACACGACATCTCACTCAAGTTTCATTGCTATCGGACGAATGGTATGTGAACGCATACGGGACTGTGTTGAAACGCTTCACGCGTGGCACCCATTTATTGAATCTACTCGTGCGCTAGCTATTGTAAAATGGATTTACTAATTCAAAAACTTTCCCTGGAGTATACATAACATCTCATCCAAGTTTCCTCGCTTTCGGACGAATGGTATATGAACACATATGGAACTTAGTTGGTTGGTTTGTTCGTTAGTTTAGGGGCTGCGACAACGCGGTCATGTATCCCCGTGTACTTTGGGTGTGTGAAGAATCTGTCTGATAAACGGTGTTAATTGTGATGGCTGTATTAGTGTGTGAGTCTGTTTTTTTTAAATTCAAGTAAAGACTGCAACTTTAAATTTTTCAAATAGTTCCTACTTTGACCGCCAAACGCCACCGTCAACGACTACTAGGCCTAGTTCAGAACTTACTTACTAGACGCCACCGCAGTCGGCTCTTCTCAACGAACGTAGCTACCTAAGAGCGTTGTTTACATTCTTAACCTATACTATTTAGTTTCTCACAGGTGTAATTAGTGGACAGTTCTTTAACATGCCATAAATCTATGACATGGGACCGCCGGCTTTACTTCCCCTCCGAAGGAAGGCATACGGAGGGATTTTTAACGCTCTTAAAAAATCTGACGGCTTCGGCCGGGTTTGAACCCGCTATCTTGGGCATAGAAGTTCAGCATGCTTCCAACTACGCCACCGAAGCGGACATATATATGAAACTTAGTTGAAACGCTTAAAGCGACGTCGCCCATTTGTTCGATCTATTCGTGCGTAGCATATTGTAAAGTGGATTTACTATACCAGAAACCTTTCTTGAAGTGTATACAACATCTCACCCAAGTTTAATCGCTATCGGACGAATGGTATATGAACGCATACGGGACTTTGTTGAAACACTTCGCACGTCGTCGCACAAATGTTGAATCTACTCGAGCGCTAACTATTGTAAAATGGATTTACTAAATCAGACACCTTCCCTGTCGTGTACACAATATCGCACCCTAGTTTCATCGCAATCGGATGATTGGTATATGAACGCATACGGGACTTTGATCAAACGCTTCACGCGTCGTTACTCATTTGTTGAATCTACTCATGCGCTATCTATTGTAAAGTGGATTTACTAAGCCAGAAACCTTCCCTGAAGTGTACGCAACATCTCACCCAAGTTTCAACGCAATGGGATGAATGATATTTGGACGCTTGTGGGACTTCGTTGAAAGGAATCGCCCGCTTTTTTGTCGAAGTTACTGGCGCGCTATCTATTGTAAATTTGTTTTACTATGCCTATAACTTTTCCTGGAGTGTGCACAACATTTCACCAACATTTGATCGCAATCGGATGAATGGCATATGAACGCATACGGGTTTTTTTTAACGATTCGTGCTCTGTCACTCATTTGTTGAATATACTCGTGGGCTACCTACTGTGAACTGGATTTACTAAGTTAGAAACCTTCACGTAAGTGTACACAACAACTCATCAAAGTTTGATCGCAATCGATGAATCGTATATGAATGCATACGGGATTTTGTTGGAACTCTTCGCGCGTCGTTACGCATTGGTTGCATCTAATCGTGCGCTACCTATTGTGAAATGAATTTACTAAATTGAAAGCCTTCCATGGCGTGTACACAACAACTCATGAAAGTTTCATCGTAATCGGATGAATGCATACGCGACTTTGTTGAAGCGATTCACGCATCGTCGCGCATTTGTTGAATCTACTCGGGCGCTACCTATTTTAAAATGGATGGACAATGACAGAAACTTTCCCTGGACTATGATCAACATGTCACCCAAGTGTCATTGCAATCGGATGAATGGTATACGAACGCATACGGAACTTTGTTGAAGCGATTCGCGCATCGTCGCTCATTTGTTGACTCTACTCGTGCGCTACCTATTGTAAAATGGATTTACTCAGCCAGAAACCTTCCTTGGAGTGCACTCAACATCCCACCCCAAAGTTTTATCGCAATCGGATGAGTGGTATATGAACCCATAGGAGACATACCCACAGACCCACAGACAAACTATCACGTAACATTGATTATTAGCCTACTTTTCACATTTTGCAACAAGATGTTCAGTAAAGAACATATAGCCTACTTTCTCCTAAATGCATGGGTATAGTTATAACTCTTTGTCCTTTTCAAGGAGTGTAATTGAATGTTGGTTGTAGTAGCTTGTTGAAATACAACGTGCTATAGGGATATTAAACATGAATATGAGGTGCCCTTTGCTAGTGCTACCTCTGTAAAAAAATTCATTCAATTCGGTTTCACCGTGTTTGAATTGATCTGGGGAATGGATTTGCACACATACATGGCCGCTATTTGCAAACAATTGGACTGATGACCTTGTAGTCAGTCATAAGATGCTTTCCACAAAAAGGCATGTTGTTGCAAAATCCGGTTGAGATCAAATTATTAGGATGGTCGAAATTTGATTTAAGCTTTTAACATTTGGGTGGCCGTCATTCCGTTTCCGTCAAGATGGCGGCGATATAAAACATGACACTGAGGTGCCTTTTGCTAGTGCTACCTCTGTACCAAATTTCGTTCAATTCGGTTTCACCGTGTTTGAATTGATAGGGGGAATCGATTTGCACACATACATAGCCACCATCTGCAAACTATTGGGCTGATGATCTAGCAGTTTGGTCAGAATATGCTTCCCACATAAAGATGTGTTGTTGCAAAATTTGGCAGAGACTAGATTATTAGGTTGCTCGTAATTACATTTTAGCCTTTAACATTTGGGTGGCCACGATTACGTTTCCGTCAAGATGGCGGTGATATAAAACATGACACTGAGGTGGCCTTTTCTAGTGTTACCTCTGTACCAAATTTCGTTCCATTCGGTTTCATCGTGTTCGAATTAATAGGGGGAATCGATTTTCACACAAAGATGGCCGCCATCCGCAAAATATTCGGCTAATGACCTATTAGTTTGGTCAAAGGATGCTCCCTCCATAATGGTATGTTGATGCAAAATTTGGTAGAGATCGGATGATTAGGTTAATCGTAATTTGATTTAAGCTTTGAATATTTGTGTGGCCGCCATTACGTTTCCGTCAAGATGGCGGCGATATAAATCATGTCATTGAGGTGCCCTTTGCTAGTGCTACCTCTGTACCAAATTTCATTCCATTCGGTTTCACCGTGTTCGAATTAATAGGGGTAATCGATTTTGACACAAAGATGGCCGCCATCCGCAAACTATTAGGCTAATGACCTATTATATTTGTCAAAGGATGCTTCCTCCATAAAGGTATGTTGTTGCAAAATTTGGTAGAGATCGGATGATTAGGTTAGTCGTAATTTGATTTAAGCTTTGAATATTTGTGTGGCCGCCATTACGTTTCCGTCAAGATGGCGGTGATATAAAACATGACACTGAGGTGGCCTTTTCTAGTGTTACCTCTGTACCAAATTTCGTTCCATTCGGTTTCATCGTGTTCGAATTAATAGGGGGAATCGATTTTCACACAAAGATGGCCGCCATCCGCAAAATATTCGGCTAATGACCTATTAGTTTGGTCAAAGGATGCTCCCTCCATAATGGTATGTTGATGCAAAATTTGGTAGAGATCGGATGATTAGGTTAATCGTAATTTGATTTAAGCTTTGAATATTTGTGTGGCCGCCATTACGTTTCCGTCAAGATGGCGGCGATATAAATCATGTCATTGAGGTGCCCTTTGCTAGTGCTACCTCTGTACCAAATTTCATTCCATTCGGTTTCACCGTGTTCGAATTAATAGGGGTAATCGATTTTGACACAAAGATGGCCGCCATCCGCAAACTATTAGGCTAATGACCTATTATATTTGTCAAAGGATGCTTCCTCCATAAAGGTATGTTGTTGCAAAATTTGGTAGAGATCGGATGATTAGGTTAGTCGTAATTTGATTTAAGCTTTGAATATTTGTGTGGCCGCCATTACGTTTCCGTCAAGATGGCGGTGATATAAAACATGACACTGAGGTGCCCTTTGCTAGTGCTACCTCTGTACCAAATTTCATTCCATTCGGTTTCACCGTGTTCGAATTAATAGGGGTAATCGATTTTGACACAAAGATGGCCGCCATCCCCAAACTATTAGGCTAATGACCTATTAGATTTGTCAAAGGATGCTCCCTTCATAAAAGTATGCTGTTGCAAAATTTGGTAGAGATCGGATGATTAGGTTAGTCGTAATTTGATTTAAGCTTTAAACATTTGTGTGGCCGCCATTACGTTTCCGTCAAGATGGCGGCGATATAATACATGACACTGGGGTGCCCTTTGCTAGTACTACCTCTGTACCAAATTTCGTTCCATTCGGTTTCACCGTGTTCGAATTAATAGGGGCAATCGATTTTCACACAAAGATGGCCGCCATCCCCAAACTATTAGGCTGATGACCTATTAGTTTGGTCAAAGGATGCTGCCCCATAAAGGTATGTTGTTGCAAAATTTGGTAGAGATCGGATGATTAGGTTAGTCGTAATTTGATTTAAGCTTTGAACATTTGTGTGGCTGCCATTACGTTTCCGTCAAGATGGCGGCGATATAAAACATGACACCGAGGTGTCCTTTGCTAGTGCTACCTTTGTACCAAATTTCGTTCAATTTGCGCTCACCGTGTTCGAATTGATAGGGGGGACAGACATTCAGAGTACACACACTCACACACACACACACTCACACACACATACACACACACAGACAGACACACTTTTTTTCGCCCTGTAGTGATCTCATAAGTCTACTTTCATTTTTTGCAAAAATCGAAAGTAGGCTAAAAATTAGGAAAAAGTAGGCTTATGAGATCGGGCAAATGTGTGTCTGTCTGTCTGTCCTTCTATCTGTCTGTCTGTTTGTGTGTGTGTGCCCCCCCCCCCTATCAACTCCTAAACGGCAGCAGCAATCGATACAAAATTGGTAGGAGTAAATATCTATACCTGAATATCTCACGGCCATATTTCAAAATGATGTCAGTGCTCCCAATTGCTGAAAAATCGCAATTGAAATTTGAGCTCCATGTTGGATATCGTGGAAGGTATGAATGGGAGCAATTTCAAAATTGGCAGACGTATAGATATTAATATTGCAGTTTAATTTCCAGGAGAACATACATGGCAATGTTGCCAAAATGATTATAAGCCTGCTGATAGGTCCAATTTTTAAATGCATATAACTTCTACACTATCAATTGGAATTCAACCAAATTTCGTATGTGTTATGTGTACATAAACAGATATGACTGACCGTAATCTTAAGAGCCACCAGGGCTGCCAACTGTTAATAAATGCTCTCAATTGTTTTTATCCAAATACCCATATATCAGAAAGTACGCAAACCGACAGCTTGAAACTATGCACACGTATAGTACCTGACATTCTATATTAATTTGGAGTAACTTATATAGGTCATGCTACCAACATGATTCTAAGCCTGCTGAGAGGTCCAACTTTAAATACATGTAACTTCTATACTAACATTTGGATTTCAACCCAATTTCGTGCGTGATGTGTGTACCATAACAGATATGACTATGCCGATTCTTAAGAGTAACCAGGGCTGCCAATTGTTAATAAATACTGTCTCCATTTTTGTTACCCTAATATCAATATATCAGAAAGTATGCCAGCCAATAGCTCTAAACTTTGCACACGTATAGTACCTGGCATTCTAGATTAATTTGGAGTAACTAATATAGGCCTACGCCAGAGCTGCCGACATTATTCTAAGCCTGCTGATAGGTCCAATTTTAAAATGCATGTAACTTTTATACTAACTAATGGATTTCATTCAGAATTGACACAACAATAGATCATACTATTTCAGATTATTTCTGACCAATGCATGTATGTCATTGTTGCCAACATGATTTTACGCGCGCTGTTTGATCCAATGTTTAACTGCATGTAACGTCCATACTATCCATTGGACTTTGTTTTAGATCCCTTATTTGGGGGTGGATCTAAAAGGGAGAGTTGCTGTACTAATTTATGAGTTTGTGCCTAAAGAAGGGTAGCTCCCCTTGACAGGGCAAGCTGACCAGTGTAGTGTGTTGTGGTGTGCTAGGAACTAGGGGGCGTTCCTATAAATAATGTGGTAGTGTTTGAGGGGATGGGACCCACTGCAAAGGGTCGCTGTACTAGTCGCTCAGCTGACTGCTTGTTATATAATCGACTCTGCTCGTATCAGCCGGGTGGCACGCGCTTCACTTGAGCACGCGAGCCGCTGTGAGGAATACAATGACGTCTGAGTTGGCGTTATTACTACGGTGTGTCACGTCTGACTGTGACGGGAGTAAGGAAGGGCGTTGGGATGTAAAGAGGCGTATAACAGTAATGCTAGTGTAGAGTGTGGACCAAGTGTTTTATTGGTCTGTGATATTCTTTGTGTGAGTCCCTTGTAGGGAATGAAATTATGTTTATAATGTGATACAAGTTGTGGGTTGCAGGTTACATAAATAGGAACTCTGAACACGATTGACTGACTCACCTCGGTTGACACCAGCGTAGCTTCGGCCGTCTTGATGGAGCACTGACAATGGAGAGAGAGTTTGACCTCATTAGGACGTCGTTTTATACCTTCTGACGCCCTCCTGTCAGCAATGTATTGGCCCAGTTAGTACTATGTCGCTGAGTGTAATGATTACGTAAGGCTTGAGCTGCTTTATGGAGTAGCAAGCTGTCCTTACAGTATTAATGGATGTTGCCCCGGCTTTCCAAGGGTTGCCATTTTAGGGGATTTAGCCAGATGTTGGGGGGATGGTCTCCAAGGGGTGCATACCCCTGGGATGCTGTACAAGAGTCTTCCTTCATTTGGTCGCGTCCTCGCGAACGGGAACGGAACTGGAAGTTGGGATGTTGACGTAGTGGTCCTGGAAAACCCTCTCGTATCTCCTGGTGGCGTCGTATCGAAGTGTGGGTGTGAGGTGAGCCCGTGTTCAGAGGGGAGGGTTATGGGATTTACATATATATATATACATTGACATTGTGAAAAAAAAAAACAAAGAAAAATTGACATTTGCGGAAGATTTGATTAACATTGGGAAAAAATTGACATTTTGAGAAAAATTGAACATTACAATAAATTCGGTATGTAAAAAAAAATTGCCCTTGCATTTGCTGGCATATTGCTAGTTTAAAAAAAACATGGCCTCTGATGGTGACGTGTCATATATTTGTGCAGGGAGGAAAAACCCAGGGCCGAACGGATGATTGCTTCGCCCGCCCCATCTTAGGGAAAAAATGCTCCCTGCAATAAGAAAGGTAGAAGAAAATAGAAAAATGGGTGTTCCAGGGTATAATTTAAGGGAAATATTCAAAAGTATTTATTTGTGTGGGAAAAACGGAACACCCTGACAAATGGGGAAGTTAGAAGAAGGAAAAATGAAAGAAAACAAATCATACACATGCTGGACATTGGCATATTGGTGAACAAACAAAAATATATATAGTGTATAATTGTAGAAAGTTTATCCTGAAAAATTATAAATTACTATGACCTTATGTCTAGTGGAATAATGGTATACAGTTTATCCTGAAAAATTATAATTTACAATGACCTTATGTCTACTTAATCGCGCTAATCCCTTATAACTATAGTTTTCATGAGGTACCTCGCGTGCACGCTACCCGTCTGTACGTACTCTTGCCGTCTCACGGCTGATTCTGTACGGCCACTCCTTGGTACGGTATGGTTGTCGTACCGCTTGTATGTGTGCTTAATACCTAACCTGTGAAGCATCCTCTGTGGGTGAATGCTTTCACACTTGACAATGAGAGTCACTGCCACAAACCGGTTGCGCCCTCATTGTCGTACTCTGCGTCACATTTTGACGCTTTATGTGTTTTAATTGAGTTGATCTGCCAGTAAGCCTGGTACCCCACAGGCACCAGTCCTGCTGTGCAGATTCATTTTAGAGTGTGTATCTGAAAAAGAAAAATGTGGTGAGTGTTTGCGAGTGTGTCGGGATTAGTGCAAGTTGAAAAAAATAAACAAAAAGTGTACACATCATGGCATGCTGTAGATAATATGCCACTGCTATGTGGCAGTGAAATTCCTGTCACCAGTTTTCTGTATCTGGTGACGATGCCTGTGAAAAAAAAATGGCGAGGTTTAGAAAAAAAAAAACATATTAGTACCGGTTGAAGCTGGTCTTTTACTGAAAAAAAAACATGATTAATGTTACTTAGCTGCAAGGCCGGGCTTACCCTATACGGTGCCGTAATGCCGTAAATAATATATAGTTGGTCTTACCCCGGTAGCGGAATTGTGGTTACCGGGTGCCGATATATTCCACTTTGATAATTCCTATCTTAATCTAGTATTGTCGGGCTTACCTCGGTAACGGATTTATAGTCACCGAGTGCCGATATATTCTACGGTGATCTATATATATATTAAAAAAATGCCTTAAATGTAGGTTTATGTTACCTTATGTCTTACCTTACTTATTTAACTTATTGATAAAATTACTTAACTGTAAAACTATTCTGTATTTACATGCCGAGTGGACCTTATTCTAAAGCCGAAATGTGCTGTGCTATTATTAGCAACAGCTGTCAGTAAATTTGCTTACATCTAAGTGACCTTAACATGGCACTATGACTTAAGTACTAAGATTTAGATGGAGGCTGGCCGCTTGATTTCTCTCGCGGGGGCGCCCTTGTAGTACATTGTCGGGACCGGAACCCAACAATGCCTCGTAGTCCCCTCCGTTTTAATACTATTGTCGACATCTATTCTAGGTTTTAATACTAGTACTAACCTATTCGCAGGCGCCTTACGGTGCCACTAAGCTAACCGTTTCGCCCGCTGTAACTTTCGTGTTCATAACCGTGTGCTGTTCCTATTTGACGTAGATGAGCCGCCCACTTGGCTCCTGTGAGGGGCGCGCAATGCCCCTCTCTGAATGCCCTCTGGTTGCCCGTTGCGTCGCCATTTATGTGGGCATTGGACAGTGTGGTCCAATGGCATAATATCCTCCGGGAAGAAAGCGTCCGGGGAGTCCTCTTCGCCTGTATCGGCCGCAATATTTGTATTCATGTGTCCTCCGGGAAGTGAGCGTCCGGGGAGTCCTCTTCGCCTGTGTCGGCATTGCTGGGTTGGCCCACTGAACCCTTTTGAGTGCCCGCTATGCTACTCATTTAAGAACTCTGGCGACCCGTTGTCGTCCATTTACGTGGGCGCAGGACCGAATGAGCGCGTACATTCCATATATATATATTCATATTTCATTCTGCATTATTGATTACCGTCGTGGTCTTCACCTTCACCTCGCGGGGTAAGGACTTGTCGGATCTAGGATTGGTCCTGCTGAACCCTTGGATCCTGCTTCACTCCTGACGAATAGGAGTCTGACTCCCCGCCATGGAAGTCCTACTTACGTAAATTTAACTAACAGTCTAGTCATAATATGGTCGTCTCTAGGGATAGCTCCCGAGGCCGGCGCGGAGTGAGCTATTTCTCCCGCCATTCTCAGAAAGTCTCCCTGCAGGTCTTGGCTTCGACGACCGTGGCTCAAAGTGGGTTTAGCATCCCTTCCTCCCAGGGGCGGTTTATGCGCACCTAGGATTCCAGAGCTTGCCCGACCAGGCCGCGAATGCTTTGACCTTACGTGGTTCGTCTATTTGGTCTAGTCGTCAGTAATTTGATGAGCCAACTGGGGTAAGGGTCCACATCGCCTTCCCCAGCTCTGCTCCAGTGTGGTCCCTCCTGACCTTCGGCTTACACCGTTGTCAACCATCAGTTCGTATCAGATTCCTTTGTAAGAGAGAAAATGTGTCGTAACCTGTGTGAAAGGTTCAACCTCTGTGTAAAATGTAAAATATTTCCAGTGTAGCGGGGTTGCAGATCTTCTAAGTACATAGGCTACTTCTGGCCTACCATCGCTATGTCAGCTTCCCAGCAATAATGCCTTCTTTACCTTAATGGAGGTGTTAGTAGGGTCTGTAATGTCAGGTACCCTGTTATTAGGATTTGGGGGTAGTTATTTGTTGAGTGGGCTTAAAGCATGGTAGGAAGGGTTTGCGCACCTTTGGGTTCCACGTTAGTGGTGGCCTAGAACCGGTGGTGGCACTGGGATGCTTCTATAGTGAGTGGAGTGGGGAGGTAATTCCCGGGATTGCAAAAATACGAAAATTCATGCAGGTTTGATATTAAAATCCCTGGTAATTGGATGGGATACTCATGCATGAGTCTGGATATGAAGTTTCTGCCTTCATGTACGGATAGGTGTAGGATGGGGCATAATACCATATGTTCCTTTCATGCGGGAGAGCTTAAGTACTAAAGCATGGTTAATATGTATCTATGGCCTCCTCCCTCATTTGGAGAGGCGCATTATGCTTCTTTTAATGTTTGCTGAGCCACCTCTAATACTCAGGCGGTGCAACGGGGCTCAAGGCGTAGCTTGCCTGCTCTTTAAACGCATGAAGTCCAACAACCCCAGTGTGTATTTTGTAATGTAGTGTAGCTGTTTATGGTCGTGTAGATGTGGTTGCGTTGTTTATGTTGGGCGTGAGAAGGTTATGGGAGGGGAGTAAGGTGGTACGCTGGTAGCCTGTTCTCCTGTCGTCCTCCCTTGGTCCATGTTGGCTTTCTATCCGCGCCTTGGGATAGTAGGGCTGCATGACCTAATCTGGTCGGCCATTTGCAGTGTAGATGTGGCCAGTGGTCGTAACGCGACTGGTTATGTGCTAGTCATCTGTAATGATTTATTTGGGGAATAGAATCGCGAAAAGAAGTTATTAAGGGGAGGTCCTGTTTCTTCAAAGTCCCTATGTTCGCTCCTAATTGGTGAGTGCGTGTGTGTGTGTGTGTGACTACGTTCCGCTACACCACGCGGACGGTTGGTCTGTTATGAGGCTAAGTCCTAATATGTATCACCTTTGTGGGCAGAAGGCGCCCGTGGCTTGCCAACGTGCCCTTGCGACCGTGCCCTATAGGCCCCAGATAAGTTTCGCTGTGTCACGTCTTGTCCATTGCCAAATGATTTTGCAGTGTGGAGAAAAAAAAATGTATGGCCTTATAATTGTTATGTATGTGTAATTTCACGGTCACGGGCTATACGCAATAGTGTCTCGTCACCGCAGTATTGCAGTGTGAATAGTCTGCAGTCAGCAATTGGTATGTGCAATTCTGCAAGTATGCAAGTGTGGTCATTGTTTTGGATTCCTAGCCTAATGTAGCAATTCGCCCTAGTTAGGTAATGACGTCGTGTGGCCATTGTTCTCTAAGACCTGTGTCTTGCGAAATTTTCCTACCTGTGTTCGTGAAATGTATTCCTCTATGCCTGGTGTAATTCGAAATTTTATGGCTGGCTTTTGGTGGGAGGAAATGTAGTATTCCCTGTTCATGCACTTGTCTGGGCCAATTTCAGTATGATTGGACGCCTGAATAGCTGTTCTCCTTTGCGTCTAAATTTTCACTGGAACTCAGACCCGTGACCTTATGTCATTCTCTGTGTTTTATGTTTGCGTTGTGTGACAGGGCTTGGGGCTTTCCCAGTGTGGTCGTTGCTTGTGTTCCGTGTACCAAAAATACCATTGGATAGTTAGTTTTTGGTACGCGTGTGGTGTGTGGTCATGGGTTCGAATCCGGTTGTCTGTAAAGACTTGGTGGAATCATTTCCGTGCCGCTTATAATATGGCACGTTTCCGTGGCTGTGTAATGCGCATATGAAAGCATGCATACGTGTGTAGAGTTTGTACGTTTTTGAATTCCCCTCGTAGTGTAATTTTGGAAGATATAGGGTCTCCAAATCGGGCGTGAATGATGTGTTGATTTCTGTCCAGTAGGCTTTGGCTCGCTTGTCTGCGTCGAGCAGCCTTGCTCATTGAGGAGTATGTTACAGCTGATACGACGGTGTTGAATTACGATGTTGTGTGCTTTCATTTGTTTCATGCTCTGCCCACGTCCTAGTTTTCTGCACGTGTGTGTGTGTGAACCTGATTGCTGCCTATAATGATTGCTAGCAGTGCCTCTCTCATTGTAGAGAAAAAAAAAACTTTGTGGTTTAATATGACCGTTGATTTGTAGCTCATGCGCCAGGGGATTTCCGTTTTACTTGGAATCCAACCCACAGGCCATGGCATTTCATTTCGGAAATCCCATATTCGTTGTACGCGAGTGTGTCTGGTCCGCTAGTCGCGTATTTGGTGACCAGATGCCAGAGGCGATTGTATTGTTTTTCGTTTATGACCCGCTGTTAGTGGGACTGTCCCAATTAGTCTTAGCTTTCCCATTATCCTTATTCTAGGACTGGATATCTACTCAACCTTATATTCCTGGTATTCAGGAGGTTGCGGGTTTGGAGACCGCCTTTTACCCAGAGTAATTGTTTCCGGCACCATGAAGGTTGTGTCTCCGGGACAGTTCTGGTGAGTGTTAGGATCGTATCCCGGCGCGGTCAGTGGGCTATTTCTTGGCCCTCTTTTCACGCCTGCCCGTGGGATTACTTCCTTTCCTTTTGGCAGTATTTCCGCCTTTACGTTTACCTATGTCTAAAAATTATGTCGTGAACACCATAAAAAATGTTTAAAAAAAAATGTGCTTGGGACCTGAGTGTAATATTTACCATTTTGGTAACGTGAGTACTACCGTAATCTGGTTACGTCTCAGGGGAATCTACCGACACTGTCTAGTACACATTAGGAAGGCCATTGCAAGACGTAATTGCTATACCTGTATCCACGTCACGAGCAAAGCCAGTGCACTATGGGAGTGAAACCTGCCCTTCAAAGTAATTGTAACTCACCAAAATGACAGTGTCTCGTCTCGATGTGCAATTGGGCTTTTCAGTTGGCTAAAGCACATCTCACCAAATTTTTGAAGTTAGTTTGAGATTCTTAATTCCTGCCACACTTACGGCTTTCGCCCGCAACAGGAGAATCTATCAAACTGTGGAACCCTAACATAGAACGTTTAGTCATTTCTACTTAGAAAGACTCACTTAAGCTTTATGCTGTGATTTTATGCTTAAGTTGTGTTCAAAATATCTCTTTTTCGGCCTGAAGCCTGCTTGGCTTCCACTTGGCTTAGCATATTAGAGACTTTACGTTATGGCGTTAATCACTTCGCCCAATAACCATTGATGGCCTGAGAGAAAAATGCCATGGTTCCGAAAAAAAAACAAGAAGGATTTAGAATTGTTCCTTCTACTTTGGCTATATTGCACTGTATATACATAAAATAAGAAAGAAAAATATGCGATTTCATGTTGATTATGTACTTGTTGGACCGTTTTCCTATCGCCCCCGTGTGAAAGAACTTATGTGGCCTATAATTTTGGTGTTAGCGATGTTAGTTTATTTCTGTGGCCCTGGTGGAAGTCGGTATCCTCTTTCGAGCTTCAGTGCTCAGAAAGGTGAAGGGCTTTGCCCTGTTATTAGATTATAGGCCTCTGGAATCCACTGGGGTGTTCCTTTGCTACCTTCCGGCGGAATTTCTAGCAAAGTAAGCTTTGGCCTACTCCCACCGTAGCGCGTGTCTATAGGTTTAAATGTACCTGTATTCGAGGGCCTAATTGTGCTTGACGCTGCCCTAGTAGATTTTACGGGAGTGTGGATATATTTGACTGCGTGGTTTTGTGGGGTAGGTGAGAACACCTTTCCTAATCCCCGTGTACTGTGTGGTAATGCCCGGTCAAAATGTTCGTGCGTATATCGTGCACCCTGAGGGCCTAATACCGGTGTTCGCCTATGTTCTGGCAAATTTGCCCTTTGAACTGGCGGTAAAGGTCGCTTAATGGCTTGTGTCCGGCCTAGCAATGTGGTGGCGTGTAGTCTGACCGTTTTTCGGCCTGTGGCCACGGCCGACTCCTGCCAATGTGTTAGCCTATCTGTGTACGTGTATGTAGGCTTTATATACTGTAGGGCGGGCTCTATGTCGTCTGCCCATGACGTGGTTACGTCCCGTTGTCCCTCTGTTATATCATGTGTATTTAATGGCCCTAGCTTCGATTCCCTCTCGTCCTTTTGTTCCGAGGGGATTGTTCTAGGCTCTGCCCCTCGGTTTGGCAAAATCGCCTCCCGATCCGGGGCTGAAGGACGTGTGTTTGTGTTAGGTTTATTTTGTAGTAAGTTGGAGCCTAACCTGGCCGTCTTCTTGACTGTGGCCACGGTGAACTCCTTCCATTCTGTGGCAGTACGTGGCGAGAGGGACATCCTCGCAAATTGTCGAGTCAGCGTATCTACGCTTATGTCCTCTCTCGGGTGGGCTGATGGCCCTACCATGAACTCAAAAATGGCCTTATTGGCTTGGAGCTCACAGTATTCATCCCAAATTTGGGTGTACTGCCTATTGAGGCATATGGCCTGTTCAGCGACTTTGGTGTCCTGAGTCCCTATCCGTCTGTGTTCCGTGATGAGTGTTTCCCATTGTTGGAACATAAACTCGTGTCGACAGTGTAGTTGCCAGTGTGCTTTTATGATTTGTGTGCGGAGGGTGGGGATTTTCGCCCGAATCTTGCGATTTTTAGCACTGCGGAGTGGCCGGACAAGGGCTCTTATGATCCGCATGTACTGGGCGTGCAGGAGCTGCTGAAACCTTCTGAGGTAGTCCTGCCTAGTTTCAAAAACTCTGTGCCAGGCAATTAATTCCTGGTACTCCCCAATGCTCCTTAGCACAGCTAGGCGGTATAGGGGGGCCATGTTGAATGGAGTGTATGTGAAAAAAATAATAAAAAAAAATCTGTGCGTGTTTTGACAGTGTATTCTTATATTTCTCTAATTCTGTATGGGGCTGGGGGGTTGGTTTGTTAAGAATTTCCCCTGTGTAGCTAGTTTGGAGCACTCAAAAAAAAAATGGTGCTTTTTGTCTGGGGGAAAATTTTCTCACTATTTGCTTGGCTTTTTGCGGTACGGAAGGGGTCGTTTTAACTACGAGGGCTCGTTGATTGAGTCCCTTTTCTCTATGCGTAGTACCCCGCCTCCACCAGTGTTTTAGATCCCTTATTTGGGGGTGGATCTAAAAGGGAGAGTTACTGTACTAATTTATGAGTTTGTGCCTAAAGAAGGGTAGCTCCCCTTGACAGGGCAAGCTGACCAGTGTAGTGTGTTGTGGTGTGCTAGGAACTAGGGGGCGTTCCTATAAATAATGTGGTAGTGTTTGAGGGGATGGGACCCACTGCAAAGGGTCGCTGTACTAGTCGCTCAGCTGACTGCTTGTTATATAATCGACTCTGCTCGTATCAGCCGGGTGGCACGCGCTTCACTTGAGCACGCGAGCCGCTGTGAGGAATACAATGACGTCTGAGTTGGCGTTATTACTACGGTGTGTCACGTCTGACTGTGACGGGAGTAAGGAAGGGCGTTGGGATGTAAA
This sequence comes from Meconema thalassinum, assembly GCA_946902985.2. Classification (NCBI taxonomy): domain Eukaryota; kingdom Metazoa; phylum Arthropoda; class Insecta; order Orthoptera; family Tettigoniidae; genus Meconema; species Meconema thalassinum. Next base: position 2,005,801,564 of record OX336388.2, read on the forward strand.
GAGGCGTATAACAGTAATGCTAGTGTAGAGTGTGGACCAAGTGTTTTATTGGTCTGTGATATTCTTTGTGTGAGTCCCTTGTAGGGAATGAAATTATGTTTATAATGTGATACAAGTTGTGGGTTGCAGGTTACATAAATAGGAACTCTGAACACGATTGACTGACTCACCTCGGTTGACACCAGCGTAGCTTCGGCCGTCTTGATGGAGCACTGACAATGGAGAGAGAGTTTGACCTCATTAGGACGTCGTTTTATACCTTCTGACGCCCTCCTGTCAGCAATGTATTGGCCCAGTTAGTACTATGTCGCTGAGTGTAATGATTACGTAAGGCTTGAGCTGCTTTATGGAGTAGCAAGCTGTCCTTACAGTATTAATGGATGTTGCCCCGGCTTTCCAAGGGTTGCCATTTTAGGGGATTTAGCCAGATGTTGGGGGGATGGTCTCCAAGGGGTGCATACCCCTGGGATGCTGTACAACTTCAACCAAATTTTGTATTTTGTACCTTAAGAGATGGAACTAAGAATATATTCAGTCACCAGGGCTGCCAACTGTAGTTCTCTATTAGGCTACATTATGCCAGGTATACGGTATTTCGAACTAATTAGAAATTTCTATATTACCAAATTAATTTCGTCATTATTCTAGATAGATCCATATAGATAAATCATTGGCCTGCATCTTAAATTTTAGGAAAAGTTGGATCCTTAGTTCGTGACAGAACTTCTTGTTATATAGATAGATAAGTTTAATTTATATGTCTGCTTCTATTTAACCTAAACTGCTGTTTGTTACTGCAATATTTTCGCTCTGCAATATGTTCTAATAGTTGTATTGCAGATTAATTTGTTTATCTTTTTGATGGTCAAATATATTAGTGTACGGCAGTTTTCGAGGTTTCCCATTTTCACCAGCAGGCAAATGCCAGGACGGTCCTTATCAATAGGTCCACGGCCGATTTACTTCCAAAATCCCTTCCCTGACCCGTCCTTAAAATAAAATGAATGGTCATTGTCTGCATTAATAAAAGTAAAAATCAGTGTATTTTTAAAGTTACCGTACTTAATTCTCATAGTATACAAATAACTGTGGGGGCCAAAGCTTTATCGCTGCTCCACACCGGATGTCAAAAGAAAATAAATAAATGAATAATTATTGAACGGTTACATTTAGGTACTCTTACAGACGCTATGGTAATTCGTTAGCTGACATTTTGCCGTCTACTGTGGAAAATACTTTCAAAGTTGTTGATGAATGGTAAATAGCTTGGTTAATTAACAAACGGATGTAATTGCAATTGTAAAATGACTCAAACATAAGTTATGAGATCAAGATAATCCCGTAGTAGAAGGTGAAACATCGGTTGGCATGTATACCTAAAAATGAGCATAGATAACGATAATGACTGTACAAATCTAAAAGCTATTGAACAAATAGATACACATTCTAGCATTGAGTTCAGGTACGTAGCTCCTTTGTCTTCTGTAAGATGTCCTGGAATTGACTTACTCAGAACTTGGAACAGAAGTTGGGTGATACAGATGGCTTGATCTTGTCGTGGTTTGAAGCCAGGCGAGAACAAGCTGATTTAACATGCTTGATGGTCTCAGTGGTGGCAACACTTAGTCCCCTCAACTGTTGGAACTTAGAAGATACATTTACGGTGACTTTGAGAGGCGACAACATGGCCCTTAATTGCTGTTTCACTTCCGAGAGGAGATCTGAGAGAATTAGCTGTGCATGTAGCCGTGACTTGTCGAAGTGTCCTGATCACGAGCAAATCTTCCACGAAGATAATTCCAGTTTCCATTTCCCGATAGTCCGTTAATTCCTTTCCAGCGGGTGAAGTGGCCTGTGATTTGTGATTGTGCAGACTACCTCATGGTGCTGTGGATAGCATTCTTGGCTTGTCACTTCTAACTACTACAGTCATCACATAAATACAGGTTATCAGACAAATTCATCACACGCCCAACTACACGGGGCTACATAACTACGATGTTGCAAGGACACTCAATGAATCTACAACAAACAATTAATTTAAGTCATGTAGTCCCGTGCACTATGGTGTGTAGAGAGAATCTGTTTGGTAACTTATGACGAGGAAATATATTTGATCCCATAGACGATTGCTCTATGGCTATGCAAACCTATTTCTATGCTTCAAAAATATGAGTAAGATTCAGACTTTGACATACAGGTGGCTCTGTATTTGTCGTCTGGGAGATCAATGATATTTCCTCGTCATTCCGCAATCCTCCGCGACAGCGCCTCTCTACCTAAGACTTCAGAATTTTGCCGTTGTTGGAGGGTAGTCACAATGATTCAAGGGGCTAAATACACCCGAGCGGACAGCAGGAGACTTGAGTTCGATTCCCGTCTACGGTCACTTTTTGATGTCTTACTCAACAAGAAAGATGAGTTTCCGTTGACCCCAAACCATATCCCCCTAGTTGCGAGCCACAGGAAGATGTTCGGACCAAGATCTCAACCTTGAGTTGTTGTTGTTGTTAACTCGCTTTAGGTTCTTGAGACTTTCTGGTCATCAGCCCCGTGTACCTGTGTGTCTTTTTAGCCTACTTTCGATTTTTACAAAAAATGAAAGTAGACTTATGAGATCACTACAGGGCGAAAAAAAAGTGTGTCTGTCTGTGTGTGTGTATGTGTGTGAGTCTGTGTGTGTGTGTGAGTGTGTGTACTCTGAATGTCTGTCCCCCCTATCAATTCGAACACGGTTAAACCGAATTGAACGAAATTTGGTACAGAGGTAGCACTGGCAAAGGGCACCTCAGTGTCATGTTTTAAATTGCCGCCATCTTTACCAAAAGGTAATGGCGGCCAATCGAATGGTCAAAACTTAATAATGCATTACGACCAAACTTATCATCGGATCTTTACCAAATTTGGTAACAACCTACCTTCATATGGGACGCGTCTTGTGCCCAAACTACAAGGTCATCAAACGTACCATTTCAGGATGGTGGCCGTGTGAATTATGCAAAATTTATAATCAATAACATGGGACCCACCAGTTCCGATTATCGAACCAACAATCGTTTAATCTGCTCTAAGCGACGTGGTTCGTTCGAAATTAAAAGTTTATATTGTAATATTATAATCTAGAAGTGACTTTAAAAATCTGAATCGTCTCGGCTATTTGACAAGATGGCAGCTGATCTCTCGTTCTGACCTACATTTTACTAATTTCAGTATGTTGCATGCAATATAACCTACTGATAAAAATTATATGAACTTAATATGAAATGAACTCGGTTTGAAATACACTCCAGTGAAGAAATCTTCAGTCCAAGTGATTATTTGCTAATACAGTACGTTATATGTATTTGATCGATAACGCGTGAATTATGAGTGTACGATTGGCTGTGTGGTTAGAGCTCCCAACTCTCATGTGGCTGGCCGGGGTTCAAATCCTATCAGAGTAGAACTTTTTTGCTTGATTTTTTTTATATTCATTGTTTCTTGAGTACTGAGACGTTATAAAATAAAGCGTTATATGGTGCTTTTTGCAATGGAAATTATATATTAAAAAAACGACATTCTCCACCGGAGTGACATCTACCAGCCTTCAGTTGTACTATGCAGAAACTATAGATTCGAGCAGCGCTCTATACCGGCTAGTTAGTGAACCCAGTCTTAACGACTGCTAGGAGTAATAATACAGTAACATTCGTTTATTCCTTGTGCGCAGAGGCGTTGTTGATAACCTCAAAACTTGCAATATGGATGATTTGGAGATGGATTATTTTGTTATACCGTGTATTTAAGATTAGCCTATAAATTAACGGGTTGCGAAGTTACTTCACTTAGTCCTATATCATTCGTATACGACACAGAACAACAACGTGTCGTCAGTTTCTGATCTGCTCTGATTGGCTATTACATTGCTGCAGTCGGGTAGTTGGCAGTCAAGGATAAAATTCGCGACTGCCAACTGCCAGCTACCAACTGCAACTTCATGGCCTTATTAGACCAACGAAGTTTCAATTATTGTAAGTAGTCGGTTTTTGGAGTGTTTGCTGATGAAATTGCAAAATGCTGGGGTAAATTATAAACTATGGTTTGAACGCCACTGTTCAAATCCTGTGTGCCAATTTGCACTTCAAATAGGAAGAAATTAGGAGATGATAAGGACAGAGAGTTATAACTATACCCATACATTTAGGAGAAAGTAGGCTATATGTTCTTTCCCGAACATCTTGTTTTCTTCCTGATGATCTGTGCCACTGCAATGACCGCTAAGGAAGCTGCAGCAAGTCCAGAGATCGTATATTTGAATCCCGGCGCTGACAGCGAATATCCTGAGCGTGGTTTATTCCGTGTTTTTCCACACCTCATTCAGGCATATGCTGGGATAATACTTTACTTCAAGTCCCTAATACAGCTACACTTGCAACTACTGTCATCACAGGAATACAGGTTATCAGACAAATTCTACACACAACCAACTAGATGGGGCTGATATATCAAGCCCCTAAATTGAATTATCACCAACAATCGGAATGGTTACCCCGGGATTTGAATTAAAGCACTATCCCGCCATTTACCTGGAGAAAGGGTGGCCTCGGTGTCGTAGTTGGTAGCATGCTGAGCTTCTATGCCCAAGGTAGCGGGTTTAAACCCCGCCGAAGTCATCAGATTTTTAAGAGCGCTAAAGATCCCTCAGTGTGCCTTCCTTCGGAGGGGAAGTAAAGCCGGCGGTCCAGTGCCATAGATTTATGGCATAAAAAAGAACCTTCCACTAATTACACTTGTGTGAAGCTAAATTATAGGTTAGATTTGACTAACGCTCTTACTTTCCAACGTTCTTCGCCTGGAGCTAACTGCAGTGGCATCTAGTAACCAAGTTCACAACTAGTCGTCGTTGGTGGTAGCATTTGGTAGAAAAAGTAGGAACTACTTGAAAATTGAATGCCTGCAGTCCTTACCTGAATTACATAGGCTATAACACTCACTAATACAGCCATCACAATTAACACCGGTTATCAGATAGATTCTACACACACCCAAAGTACACGGGGCTACATGACCGCGTTGTCACAGCCCCTAAACTGAGGAACCAACCAATGTGGAGAAAGTGTGAAAATAAACGGAAATTATTTGTCGATAATGATAGTCACTACGTCATGGCGTAACTTTAAATTACAACTTGTTATATCGTAGAACTTACTCTTTGACCGGCCACGGTGGCTGAGAGAGTAAACGCGCTACGTCGTGCCTCCCTGCTATCGGGAGAGCGTGGGTTCTAACCCCACCTCGGCCGTCCTGAAAATGGCTTTCCGTGGTTTCTAATGTTAACTCCTAGAATAATAATAACTTTATCAAACACAAATTGTGCACTTTAACAAATGAACATTCACATCGTGCAATAGTTAATAATGGAACATGGTCGCTGTGAGCATTTTTGAACATGGTACCGTTCGCAATGCTGATCACACAGCTGACAAACACAATCAGTTGAAGGCTCATGATAGAACTCGAGCTTGCAAACTCTATACTGTTAGCCATGCACGGCCATGGAATTAAGGAAGTATCGAAGGACATGGTTAGCATCTGACCATGTCTTGTTCATCATGGCTTCAGTCGGGTAGAACTGTAGCCAGATATCCTTTCGTTTTATTTCCCTTTCTTCCAACAATTTCTTCCAGCTATCCGTAGAAGGGATAGCAAACTTGAATCTCAAATCTTCTATGAGGAAAGGTTCCCCAGCAAGATCATATACTAGCCCTGTATATTGAGGTACACCAATGGTGACCTTTAAAAACCTTGCCTTGACTTTTCCCAAAGAGGTCACTCTTACTTAGTTTAGCCTATGTAATATCTATTCCGTAAGCAAGAATATGTATTATTTTTGCATGAAATAATCCCATGGCAGACTTGAAAGATATTTAAGAATTTGATATCGTATATAGCTTTCGTAGCTGCTGCTTTGAATATTGTGTGTAGTCGGAAAGATTTAGTCGTTGTTTGATGGATAAGGCCAAAGTATTTGAAGCTATTTAAGATGTGTAGTGTCTCTCTTTTGAAAAGTACTCTCAGTGCCGGGACTTGAACCTCCAATCACCGGACTTTCTGCAGCTCCCCATCAAGACCGTGGTGAGCGATCTAACGCGCACGGCTACGGCTAGAAAGTCTCAGATCAATCCACCAGAGCCAAAGAGTGTCTTGAAACTGCTTCCAGTTTATTTAGCTTATTCCTTACTCTCCAGGTGTTACAGTGACTAATAAATCACTACATTACTGCACTTACCGTTTTATCGTTGTTCGTCATACACGCAGGATCACCCTTGCTTTATGGCGGACAGAGCTTCAGTGTGCGCTGGGAATGAAGTCTTTATGTCTATTTTTATATTGCCGTACTCATGTTTGCGTAGAATTGTTCGACATTTTATGTACAAGTTTTACGGTAACATATTACCAGACAAAACATTTCCCTTTTATTTTCTAGTACAATGTATAGATCGTTTGGGTTTTATGATCCACTCAGTGTGTTTAATGTTCTACACAGCTTGATATTATCCATCGTGCTGAAAACTGTACAATAACTACAGCTCAAAATACAAGCCATGTAACAGCTACGAACGTGCCTAGAGTAGATATCCGTATAATCTGAAGACTCTTCATGAGATACATGCTTTATAAAAGGTACTTAAATCCAATGAACTCAGATTATCCAAACAATTTAAAAAAGCATACTCCAAAACTGGTTTTCTGAGCAGCCTGTAGACCATTGTTTCCCAAACTTTTGTGAGTGCGAACCACTTTAAGAGATGAGAATCTATCGCGTACCACCTAATTGTTGGGAGATATAGTAACTAACCCCCTACACCACCACCACCACTACGTAGTAGACCAAAAGATGGATTGTAAGTTGTGTTTGTAGAGTTAGACTGTTGGAGTTAAAGTTCAAATAATAAAAAGTGTGTCCAGTTGTTTTATTATTTATTACAATATGTATTCAATTCAAACATTCAAAAACAACACTGTACAAATAATATTAATAAAAGAACTCTTAATAATTAAACATAAAAACCAAAGTTCAACTAACAACTTCAATGTGAAGATTAGAAGCCATCTTAGGAATGACTGGCTTAATATTGCTGAGTCTCAAACGAAGATCGTTTTCAACTGTAAGGAGCCTATTCCGGCATTTATTCTTGTGATAAACAGGTGAAGAAAATGCAGTCTTACACAAGTACGAAGTAGTGAAAGGCAGTAAATATTGAACTGCTTTGTCAGCTAAGTCTGGATAGTCTGCACGTCTCTCAACCCAAATGTTCACAAGAGCCATTTTTGAAAAGGTTTGCCTCAGTTCTGAATCACAATTCAATTCATAAAACTACTTCTTATCTTTGGCTATAAAGTCCTCTGGCAACATATCGATGTCTTTATATTTTTAAATTATACATTTATATAATTGTTTCGTAACGTATCTAATATTTTTTAAATTTTTCGTAACATCACCGCTTACCACTGCAGCAGTACGAGCGTACCACAGCTTGGGAAACGCTGCTCTAGACATTCTGCAACTTAAGATAAGTATCAGCAGTAGATAATTGAACAAATTAGCAGTAAACCAGTCATGGACAAAGTACGGCCCGTGGGCCAAGTGCGTCCTTGAGCAATTTTAATCCAGCCCGCAATATGGTTTCGACTTATACTGTACTATCTACACATACAGTGAAGAGACCAGTGACGGTTCCATGGAAAACTGGACTTTTAGAGGGGTGGTCTCTTAATAGGGGTATGCATTAAAATAATTTTATACTGCAATATTAATAAAGTACAGTTGGAATACATACTTGATTGCAATTCAACTGCATTGGCTCACATTTAGTACAAATTAATTACAATTAGTTATTTTCCGAACTCTGTCATTTCAATAAGTCACGAATTGATCTCGGTTTCAGATTAGCACATCTTTTTTTTAACAATTTCACTTTCTAGAACATCTCTGAGTGATTTCGAAAGACCATTAATTTGTTTTGGGTTCGAACAATCTTCTAGGAGAGCCGTATTTTTGTATTTTTATACGTTAAATAACACTTTTTCTAATGACATTGTATGCTGATGCAGTTCTGTGCCAACAGAACCATTGTTTACATCGTCACCCTCATCACAATCTCCAATGGGAAGGCAGACGAGAAGTGGTCTTTTGAAAGAGGTCAGTATGAGAAAATGGCTCGTTTTGGTCGAGGAGAGGTGTGGTCCTTAAATAGAGGTAACAAATGCATTGACCTTATGAGGTTTTAAATCGGTTCCAAGATAAATCGGTCTTTAAGAGGGGTGGTTTTTAGAGAGGTTTCACAGTAGGTCATACTTTCTCTTCTGTATACCTAGAGGTGAATCTCATTGTGTTTATGCATTTTATGTAATAGAGTTCCAGCTAGAACTGATTGTGTTACAATGTAAAAATTAATTGAAGCAACTACACCACAACGTTTCAAAAATGAGTTCTACAAGGCCCTAGATTGACAGACCACCACTTAGCTGCGCCACTAAGAATCAGCTCATCCCAGTTTCAACGCGATAATGAACAACTTTTAGAAGAACAGTCACAGTTTCACTTGTAACATACTCCTTACTCTTCTAAAAAATAATGAAGGTGTGTTCATAGTGCAAAAATGAAGGAATACTGGGCTAAGAAGAAAGCTCGCCAGAGTTAGGAACCACATGGTCCAAGGGGCCTCAACGAACCAAGAAGAAGAAAGTGTGTTATTTTAAGCCTACTTTTCACATTTTGCAAAAATGAGGAAAAAGTAGATTTATGAGATCGATCCGGGGAAATGTGTGTCTGTCTGTCCTTCTGTCTGTCTGTCTGGCTGGCTGGCTGTGTGTGTGTGTGTCCCTATCAACTCCTAAACGGCTGCAACAATCGAAACCAAATTTAGCATGAGTAAAGATATATACCAGAATATCTCACGTCCATAATGATGTCAGTGCTACCAACTGCTGAAAAACGCACTAGAAATTTGAGCTCCATGTTATATATCTTAGAAAGTATGCATGGTAGCTATTCCAAAATTAGCACACATGTAGATAGTACTATTTCAGTTTAAGTTCCAGGAGGCCATACATGAAAGTGTTGACAAAATAATTTTAAGCCTTCTGATAAGTCCAATTTTTAAATGCATATAACTTCTGCACTATCAATTGGATTTCAGCCAAATTTTGTATGTAATATGTGAACATAAACAGATTTGACTGAGCGTATTCGTAAGAGCCACCAGGGCTGCCAACTGTTAATAATTGCTCTCTCTATTTATTTAATCCAAATGCCAATATATCAGAAAGTATGCAAGCCGACAGCTTTAAACTATGCACACGTATAGTACCAGACATTTTATATTAATTTGGAGTAACATATATACGTCAGTTCTACCAACATGAGTATAAGTCTCCTGATAGTACCAATTTTTAAATACATGTAACTTCTATACTATCAGTTGGATTTCAACCAAATTTCGTATGTGCTATGTGCAACATAACAGATATGACTATAAGTATTGTTAAGAGCAATCAGGGCTGCCAACTGTTAATAAATATTGTCTATATTTTGTTACCATAATATCAATATATCAGAAAGTATGCAAGCCAACAGCTCTATACTTTGCACACGTATAGCACCTGACATTCTAGATTAATTTAGAGTAATTAATATAAGTCAGTACTGCCAACATGATTCTATACCTGCTGATAGGTCCAATTTTAAAATACATGTAACTTCTATACTAACAAATTGATTTCATCCAAAATTGGCACAACAAGATACCATATTTCAGATTATTTCTGACCAGCACACGCATGACATTGTTGCCTACATGCTTTTACGCTTGCTGATAGATCCCGTGTCTAACTGCATGTAACATCCATTGGACTTCAACCAAATTTTGTACTCTGTACCTTAAGAGAAGGAACTAAGAATATATTCAGTCACCAGGGCTGCCAACTGTAGTGCTCTATTAGGCTACATTATACCAGGTATATTTCGAACTAATTAGACATTTCGATATTACCAACTTAATTTCGTTATTATTCAAGATAGGTTCATATACTGTAGATTACTCATTGGTATTGAACCCTTGCAAAGAAGCATATGAGACTCAGATTCGGGGCGTAACAGGTCATATTCGTAAGTTGCTGTCAGGGCGCTTCATTAACTTGCAGGGTAACATATAACAAAATAACATGCAGGAAAGAGTGAAGCCAGGGTTAAAACAACTGAATTTAATAACAAATCACCATATTTACACATAAACAATTAACAACAAAAACTCCCAACTGACTCCCGCTTAATAAAAATGCCAAAACTTAGGCGATATCTCTGGAGAGATTAATTACCCGGACCAAGTGTCCTTAAATAAAAGATACAAACGTGACCATATAAGTGCGTACGCCGTTCTACATGCACCACGATGTGTACTTTGAATGCGTGATTCGTTATCATCCAGAATGACCCTTCAGACAACGAATCCGCATTTCCTAGAGCTAGACCGACACAAGGGAACACAACTACAATACATTAAATTAAACCGACACTTCCTAAATCTACTATAAACAAACACAAAATTTCCGTGTGAAATTGGACTTAAATTGCCGTAGCAACATTTACTGCCTAAAAACTTAGGACTTCTCACACAAATCAACACAAGTACATTAACACGTGACCAATAGAAAAATACTCAAATGACCGCTGTCAAAATTTACAAATACTCTACCACTACACCACACGGGTGTGACAAACAAAATTACATGAAATCGAGTCATCAACAAAGCAATAGGCAAACAGCCAACATTTACGTTAATCACAATATTCTTATCCATACAAGGTACAACAATCCGTTACACACATGGCGAACTCCCCAATTAATTATGGCTTAAAAATTAGCCATCACAATGAACAGGTTTGCTACATGAAAGCTTACAGGGTTCAGTCGGACAAATAGGACTGCCTATCAAAAATAAGTCACAGGCAAAACGGGCGGTTTGTGGAACTCTGCATGTCTGTCAACCCACGTGTCAATAACCTCGACCTCCCAGAGCATGGGGTCGAACCTCGAAGAAATGTGCCCCAAAGCACAATAATACGTGTGTGTCAGAAAAACATATGGACAAGAATCAGCAGTCTCCCAAGAGCACTCTGTCTTTCCATCTAAAAATACAACAGCAGCAAAAATATATAAGGGCGGTAGGACAACTACCCCCTCCTCACGTAGACTCAACACACACTAGACACATCAACACACACTTAATCACACGTATGGGTTGTGACAGACCCTGAAATAAAAGACACAAATAATATCCACATGCTGGCGCCATCGTTCTATGCCGTGACTAGTCACCTGAAAAGGACTCAAGAAAAATCTATTAAAATTAGAACGAAGGTGTTCTACAATTACTTTTAAGTTGGTGCACTCGGCTACCCTAACATGAATAATAACCTGTTCAGCAAAATGTTTTACAATCATTTCCTCCCATTCCTATTTCAAAATATTAACGTTAATAAAGCACCATTTATCGAATGTAACGGGTTCCGCAATTGCAAGGATAAAAATCACGCACGCACGCCGCGTACATTACATATGACTCAAGAAAAAAAATCAAAATATCAACAAACACTTTGGCCACGCGCCAACGGACATTTAAACATATAGTGTCGGTACAAGAAAAACCGCTAAAAACAAGAAAGAAAAACATGACTATTTACAAAGTTCCCCGGCCAAATCTAACTACATAATTGAAATAATCCAATTTTTAGTACATCACCGCTTCTGCATGTAGGACTAAGGACATCCTCCTCAACCCATTGCCCTATGGACAATTTAGCACTCCATAGTAGTCGTCTGCGTTGATTTCTTGAAGCTCATCCCAACTTCAAACCACGTGCTGATCATCTTGGTCTCGACTCCTTGGCAGAAAAGTTCAATGTTAAATATTTGCCTAACTATAATCGCTTGCAGGCTACTCAGTTCACCCACAATTGTCCTAGTGCGATTAATAGCGAAGACTGGCCCTAATTATATCGCACATACGCACTATAAAAACACACATACAATACACACAATTTATACATAAAATATACATCTCGAGTCCGCGCCACTGGCTCGTTAACAAGTTCAAAATCCTGGCTGCACCAGCAGTCGCTATCTCGTCTGGTATTTCCGTCCCGTCTTGGACTTCGGTTCTGGTAAGCGCTAATTAGGGTGATACGACACTTCCCCCTTAAAGTTGAACTCGTCGTCTTTAAAAGAATGTTACAGTTTATCACGCGCTGGCGTGAAATATTTAGATCACACAACTTAGTTGATTTTAGAACAAAATGTATTATAGCTTTTAAAATTCGATATTGCAAACGCTGCGACTTTAGCTCCCCAGAGCTCAGAAAATAAAATTAGCTTCACTGATTTTAGAGCGTAAAAATCACATTTTAAACTGGCGTGGAGTATACCTCTGAAGGCTCCACAAGAATAGTACTTCGATAAATTCGAGCGTCAAAATCACACTTCAAACTGGCGTGGAGTATGCCTCTGAAGGCTCCACAACTGAGTACTCAGATTGGCGTCAGGCCAGACTATTTATGAGAAACTGACAAGGGCGGTGGAGTGGGGCAAAGTCGGATAAAAACTTCCAGAGTTTTTGTCTGACAAAGATAGGGCTAGTGTCATTCTTCTCCAAATAAATCCAACGTCTCAAATTACTCGAGCGGAGATTAATCCGTTCGGCGGTTCCTTAGATACACATTTCCGCGCGCTTTTTACTACTGACGCCGTCCACCTCGTGGTCACGGCTTGGTCTCTTGCGATTGGCTGATTCAATCGTATGTTCGTTGAGAGGACCTCGTGATTCTCCCTTTATGTCTCCAATTTTGGTACAGTAGTTGCACAATTTGGCCTTGAACTCGACTAATTCTGGCCGTCCCCAGGAATAGCTACCAACTCAGCTTCTGTTGCAATCATTACGAAATGCTGGCCTCCCTAATATCCAAGTCGACTTCCTTATGTGCTGCCTGGGCCGTAGTAATAATAATAATAAATATGAATACTTATTTATCGAAGATCAACAAGGGTTCATTTATCCTCAGCAAGGTTTTGAAATTCGAAACAATTTATTGGTTTGGATTTCAAAAACAAAATCCACTGTAGTAACAACACATCTCTTTAAATCTCACTCAGCTGCTCGAGTGTATGCCCCTCCGACTCACTTAGTGTGCTCCCTTCTCGCTGGAATGTCATTCATATTTTCATTAGGTCTCCCCCTTCTCCTCACGTAGTTGCCACTCCCGTCGTCTCAGCTGCTCGTTGTTTACAAACAAAGTGCGTACTCACGCGCTCCCCGTGGATTTGAGTGTTTGCTTTCAAAAAAAAAAAATTCTGGCAATACAGATTCTGCATAATCATCTTTCCTAATCATCAAATGGTTCCCTTCTGTAGTACGGTTTCAAATTGGCGCTATTAAAAACAGATTTTGCACCAGTGCTCACTTCTTCTAATCTGTAGGCATTGTTACCCAGATTCTTAATTACCCGGAACGGGCCAATGAATTTCGGACAGAACTTGGCGAAGACTTTGTTCTTAGGGTCGGAGATCGGTGGTCTACGAACCAGCACTAATTCTTGTTCTTGTAAATCTCGGTGAAACTTCTTTCCTCGGTACCGTCTCAGCCTTCGGTCCGCTTGGTTCCTCATGTGCTCTCTCGTTCGCTGGATTCGCAAATCATGCGCTAATAATGGATCCCTTGGGCAAGGAATGATCTTGTCCCAAGTTCTTTCCGGCAACCTGTTGTGGTGTACAATCAGTGGGACTTGACCCGTCGACTCGTGCTTAGTAGTGTTCATGCACATCTCAATTTCCCCTACTTTGTCTACCCATTTATTGTGTTCGTTAGGAATCATTACTCTGTAGTATTTAGCGACACAGCGAATTGTTCTTTCGCTCGGATTTCCACAAGGATGACGAATACTTGAAAATATGTGTTTTATTCCTAGGCTCTCCAAACCTTGCCTAAAAACATTGCTTGTGAAATAGGTACCGTGATCTGATAGAATGGATTCCGGCTTCCCAAGCATCGGAATGACTTTGTTCTTAATTCGACTAAGGACCTGTCTTGATGTCGTCTTCTGAATAGGACATAGCACGACCATCTTCGAAAATACATCGACACATACCAAGAGGTGTCGGCATCCACGCTTTCCTTTTACTAAAGGACCAAAGCAATCAATCGCGAGCATCTCGCATGGTTTCTGCGGTAATAGTGGTCTTGGAGGTTGTTTCAGAATAAAGTTGTTCGGCTTTGTGCGCTGACAAGCGTCACACGTTCTAATTACTTCAACAATGGTGAATCTCATCTTGGGCCAAGTAAAGGTCTCCCCTATCGTAGCTTCAGTCTTATCCGTGCCGATATGTGCTAGGCTCTCGTGAACATGCCAAGTTAATCCCCTCTGTAGTGATGCTGGAACTAAGATCCGCAGTTTAGTATGATGCTCATCCACGTACTTATGTAACAAGTTATTCAAGTAGTGAAATCTCGCTTGTTTGGCACTGGCTTCCCGGTACTCCGGTGAATTTGGTTGTAACTCCTTCCTATAGAATTTTATCATCATCATCATCCATGGGTCAGCTTCTTGCTCCTTCCGAATATCCTTCAATCTTGCCAAAAACTCACGAGCCTTAGGTGTCAAGGTAATATTGTGAACTTCCGCTGTTACTTCGTTTCCGTCCTCAGGGTTTCTACTCAAGGCATCTGGTATGACGTTCAATTTCCCAGGACAATGCTCTATTGTGATGTCAAACTGTTGTATGTAGATGGACCAGCGCGTAACTCTCTCACTTGCTATTGTTGTCTTAAATAAAAATGTCAGTGCATGGTGGTCGGTTCTAACAATGATGGAATAACCATAGATCATCTTGCGCCACTGTTGGAGAGAATACAGAATTGCTAGTAGCTCAAGTTCCGTAACTGTGTAGTTCCTCTCATGTTTCCGTAATTTACGACTCGTGAATGCCAAATAGGATTTCTTCTTGGGTTCTTCAGCGTCCTCTTGGTACAGCATAGCACCAATCCCAATTAACGAAGCATCTGCTTGAATGATAAATTGTTTCTCAAAATCCGGATATCCAAGTTTCACACAGTTTTCCAATAAATCCTTCGTTGCTTTAAAAGACCTGTCGCACTCCTCGTTCCACGACCATCGATTCGCTTTCTTCAACATCTCCTGCATAGGCGCTACTGTTTCTGTGTAACCAGGGCAATTTTCTTTGAAGAAACCTGTCACTCCCAAAAATGCTCTAACATGTTTGACTTTGGTAGGTGTGGGAAATTTCTTAATAGCATCAATCTTGGCTGGATTAGGCCGCACGCCCTCGACATCAATTATATGTCCCAAATATAAAATTTCGCTCTGGCAAAAATGTGACTTTTTTTAGTTGATCTTGAAGTTCATGGTCCTCAGGTTGTCCAGCAGTTTATTTAAATTTATCAAGTGTTCTTCCATTGTCTCAGAAGCGATTAATATGTCATCAACATATCTCGTGGTGAAGTTCTTGACCTCCTCAGTCAGATTTCTATCGAGTGCTCTAATGAGTGCACATCCCGCAGTTTTCACGCCAAAGGGCATTCGACACCAGATATAACTTTGATTATCGAATAAAAATCCCGTCAACAGTTGGGATTTTTCTTCAAGTTCAAGATGGTGGAAACTATTCGTCAAATCAACACTTGAGTATATCTTCTTCCCACGGAAGCCTTTCAAAACATCTTTGATCCTCGGTGCTTGGTCGTGCTCAACTAGCAGTTTGCTATTTAAAACTCGCGCGCCTAGGCATAGCCTAATTGATCCGTTTGGCTTGGTCACAGCCAATATTGCGTTCAGATAAGGAGTTGCAGCTTTCCTTATCATGCCAGAATCTAATAAGTTAGTAATGATATCCCTCACCTGAGAAAAATGCTTCTCTGGGATCGGGTACAATCTACTTTTAAATGGGGTCCAATCTGTTACCTGCATCGCATATTGAAAATTTAAAACTTTCCCAGGTACGGTGTCAAACGCTCCTTTATGTAATCTTAAAATTTCTTCCAATCTTCTTCTATCAGATTCCCCTTCGATGGCTTCCTTAAGTCGCTCCTGAAGTAGAATTTCGAATTTGGTTCCGCCCATTTCTTCTTCCGCCAAATGCACCCAAAGTTCCTGCGAAATATCTCGGCTGTCCATTTCTAGCACTGCTGTCTGGTTGACTTGCTCTCCCCTCAAGATCTTATCTCCGGCCTCATTAGTGCATTCCTCAACAACCCAAGTATTGGCCTCTCTCTCCAGCGGATTCTCTTCCATATTTAAACCCACATGATCCAATCCTTCTACTTGTTTGAAGCTTACAGTGTTATGTAAATCAATTACAGCATGAAAATCGCAGATGAAGTTGGCTCCTAAAATTATATTGTAGTTCATCTTTGGAATAACAATGAATGTTTGTGAAAAAGTATGGTTCAATATTTCCAGATCTAGAAATGCTTGCTGTTTACAATTCATAGTTTTGTCAGGAATGACACCTGTGACTTTCATTAGCGGTACCGGCATAATAGGAACAGTCTGTTTTCTTGCTATTTCTTTTATCAAAATTTCAGTGACTAAGCTCACCTGGCTACCTGTATCAATCAAACATCTCACCCTCATACCTCCAATATGCGCGTAAATAATTGGTAGCTGTCTGATAACATTTTCATGGTTCTTCACCACTTCCTCCAGGCAGTCGTCTGGGAATGCTACCCACTCTTCTATATTGGCCACTATCATCTCTTCTTGCTCCCTGGCGATCTCCGTTTCTAGCCTGTCTCCTTTCAGTTCATTTGGGTTTTGTTTTTTATCCCGGGCCCCTTTAGATGTGTTTCGCCGGTTATCATTCTGTCGCTCCTGTTGCCTCAGTAAACTCTCTGCCCCCTCTCCTTGATGGTTGTCTGGGCTCTGTCTGTTCGCCATGGCACGCCCCCACTTCTCCTTCTCCGCTTCCTCATTACTTAATTGATCCAAGTATTTACGGGATTCAATATATCGTTCGTCCCAGTTATTCCTATAATCTCCTCTGTTTTCTTGGCGATAGTCCCTGCCGTTACTCCATCTACCATCTCCATTTCTTTGGTAAGGTCTACCTTGTCTCTGGTTTCCCCTCCAATTCGTGTATTCCCGCTGGTACGTCCACTGATTATTTTGATTTTGGTTATTCTGATGATATCTCCCGCGGTTATTCTGATAATTCTGATTGTTGTTATGGAACTGGTTTCGGCCGTCAAAATCTTGTCTTCTTGGCGTGAACTGTGTCCCTGTGGACTGTGCCTTACTTTGGTTCCCCTGGCCGTGGTTATTTTGGAGTCCCTGAACTACCTCTGCCGTGTTGACACATTCCAAATTCCTTCTTCCTGTCTGTGGGCCTACCATACTCGTCTCATCTAAGTGTCTGAGTAATTCTTCGGCTTGGACTGCGGTCTGAATATTTCCTGCGACTAATAATTGTTGGATATGCATTGGGAGTTGTTTTCCGATGGTTAGAACCATATTCGGCTCGCTAGGCGGGTCATCAAAATCCCTGAATTTTACCAATTGCTGGCTGAAGAATTCTGAAAAACGGGTTGGATGTGTACTGTGGTATTTGCGCGTGTACAGGTCCATTCTTAACCCTTGCTGTAACGAAGGACTCCAAAACTTCTTCAAAAACGCCTCGCGGAATTGAGCCATGTCTGTAAACGTGTACTTGAAACTTAAAAACCAGGTCAGGCTAGGTCCTTCTAAAAATTTCTCCACCATTCTTAATTGTTTCTCCGGGCCGATGTGTTGGTCATTAAAGTAGTCAGTTAATTGCCGTAGAAATGCTTTGGGAGTAGTTCCTGAATGTTCTTTAAACTTATCGGGCTTAAAATCATTACCCCGAATGACTTGGATGACTTGGGCTGGTGCCAAGTTCGGTTGCGGAGTTGAAGTCTCCCCCCTGTACTGCTGGAATGCATTAGTCGTTAGTCTGGGACTTTGACCCCGACTCGTGTCCTCAGCCAACTTCGAACCTGCCGGACTTCCAATACTTGTTTGCTTTTCCGGAATATTTTCGTTTGAAAATAATGTCGCATTCTCTAACGATCTAATCTCGTTTTTTATGATTAATTCTGAGTGTTCCTGTAATTTCGACTTCATATTTTCCTCCAGTGCCTGCATTCGCTTTAAAACTGCCAGCCTGTCTTCCTTATTCGCATGAGCCTGCTGGTCCCAATCTCGCCGGATCCTACTTTTTAAGCTATTTATTTTCTCCTCGTTCCTCTCCTGATTTTTCTCTAGCTCTTCACTTATCCGTTCCTGCGTTTTCACTAGTTGTTCCCCCACCTCTTCTCTTATAGCCTCTTGCGTTTTTATTAGCTGACCTTCCAAATTATCCTGAGTTTTGACGAGCTGCTCCCCTACTTCTTGTCTTATGACCTCTTGTGTGTTTATTAGCTGGCCTTCCATCTCTTTTCTTATGATCTCTTGTGTTCTGCCTAATTGCTCCTCTAAATTTTCCCGCAAGTGTATCCGCTCGGTTTCAGCCTTAACTTCGACTTTATCTATTTCCTTTATTAGTTCCAGCACATTGTTATCTACCGAATTAATTTGCTGCTGTAGTTTCTCTTGGGTTTTCTTCACTCCCGCGGTGTTACTGACACATGCTGCCTCTATCTGCTTGAGTTTATCTGCCACCATCTCGTCAAATTGTACTAATTTGTTATCAAATTTCGCCTCCAATTTCTTCATTTCGCCTAACTGTCTGATGTTGTTTTCCGCAACCTCGCCTGCCAGTTTCTCCACTTTTTGAACGCTCTGATTAATATCATTCGTGATTTTTCCTAACTGTTCGGTTTGTGTTACCGCCTGTTGTGACAATTTGTGGTTTAGTTCATTGAATTGTTTGTCCGTGTCTAATTTCTGGACTTCTAACTGGACCGAAATGTTACCGCTCATATCAAGTAATTGTTTTTCACAGTTCTTTAATTGTTTATCAGTATGCTCCCGCTGAGCTTCTAATTGTTCTTTTAATTGTTCTTCCGTCTTTACGGACATCTGCACTAATTGTTCTTCCGTTTTCGCGGACATTTGGATCGACATGTGTTCTAATTGTTTTTCACTTTTCACGGACATTTGGATCGACATCTGTTCTAACAATGCCTTTATCTCATCAACACTCGCCATTTCACACACACAAATATATTCAGAGAAAAACAGGGTTATGGGCTAAGGTTTCAGCCCTATACGCACATACATGTCACACATTTAAATATTACTGGCTCTAATTTAATGAAAATTTCAGTAACAAATTTACTGAATACAAAGACGCTTATTCCCAAACAAAAAAATAACCCCTAGTGATCTGCTTTTAAATTCCTAACCAACAGAATTTACGAAACACCAATTAACCGAAGTCAATTAAATGTCAAATATAAGGCAACATCTTCCTGCTTTACTGAGTTCATTAATAATGCAAATTTCTAATTTTAATGTGGGCGCCAGAACAAGTTTATAACAAATACCAAATCAAATTCTAACCTTGTTCAATATTTCTAACTTTAGGAACTCAGTGATTTTACTAATGCACATGGCGGTACAACATCGCCTCCATTTACTGAATTTACATGTCCGCTTGACCTGGCATCATTTCTCAACGAAATAAATATGAGATCAGCGAAGCAACAACAACAACAATCCCCACTTGGGCAGCCATTTTTGTTTTATGAACCCTTGCAAAGAAGCATATGAGACTCAGATTCGGGGCGTAACAGGTCATATTCGTAAGTTGCTGTCAGGGCGCTTCATTAACTTGCAGGGTAACATATAACAAAATAACATGCAGGAAAGAGTGAAGCCAGGGTTAAAACAACTGAATTTAATAACAAATCACCATATTTACACATAAACAATTAACAACAAAAACTCCCAACTGACTCCCGCTTAATAAAAATGCCAAAACTTAGGCGATATCTCTGGAGAGATTAATTACCCGGACCAAGTGTCCTTAAATAAAAGATACAAAAGTGACCATATAAGTGCGTACGCCGTTCTACATGCACCACGATGTGTACTTTGAATGCGTGATTCGTTATCATCCAGAATGACCCTTCAGACAACGAATCCGCATTTCCTAGAGCTAGACCGACACAAGGGAACACAACTACAATACATTAAATTAAACCGACACTTCCTAAATCTACTATAAACAAACACAAAATTTCCGTGTGAAATTGGACTTAAATTGCCGTAGCAACATTTACTGCCTAAAAACTTAGGACTTCTCACACAAATCAACACAAGTACATTAACACGTGACCAATAGAAAAATACTCAAATGACCGCTGTCAAAATTTACAAATACTCTACCACTACACCACACGGGTGTGACAAACAAAATTACATGAAATCGAGTCATCAACAAAGCAATAGGCAAACAGCCAACATTTACGTTAATCACAATATTCTTATCCATACAAGGTACAACATTCCGTTACACACATGGCGAACTCCCCAATTAATTATGGCTTAAAAATTAGCCATCACAATGAACAGGTTTGCTACATGAAAGCTTACAGGGTTCAGTCGGACAAATAGGACTGCCTATCAAAAATAAGTCACAGGCAAAACGGGCGGTTTGTGGAACTCTGCATGTCTGTCAACCCACGTGTCAATAACCTCGACCTCCCAGAGCATGGGGTCGAACCTCGAAGAAATGTGCCCCAAAGCACAATAATACGTGTGTGTCAGAAAAACATATGGACAAGAATCAGCAGTCTCCCAAGAGCACTCTGTCTTTCCATCTAAAAATACAACAGCAGCAAAAATATATAAGGGCGGTAGGACAACTACCCCCTGCTCACGTAGACTCAACACACACTAGACACATCAACACACACTTAATCACACGTATGGGTTGTGACAGACCCTGAAATAAAAGACACAAATAATATCCACATGCTGGCGCCATCGTTCTATGCCGTGACTAGTCACCTGAAAAGGACTCAAGAAAAATCTATTAAAATTAGAACGAAGGTGTTCTACAATTACTTTTAAGTTGGTGCACTCGGCTACCCTAACATGAATAATAACCTGTTCAGCAAAATGTTTTACAATCATTTCCTCCCATTCCTATTTCAAAATATTAACGTTAATAAAGCACCATTTATCGAATGTAACGGGTTCCGCAATTGCAAGGATAAAAATCACGCACGCACGCCGCGTACATTACATATGACTCAAGAAAAAAAATCAAAATATCAACAAACACTTTGGCCACGCGCCAACGGACATTTAAACATATAGTGTCGGTACAAGAAAAACCGCTAAAAAACAAGAAAGAAAAACATGACTATTTACAAAGTTCCCCGGCCAAATCTAACTACATAATTGAAATAATCCAATTTTTAGTACATCACCGCTTCTGCATGTAGGACTAAGGACATCCTCCTCAACCCATTGCCCTATGGACAATTTAGCACTCCATAGTAGTCGTCTGCGTTGATTTCTTGAAGCTCATCCCAACTTCAAACCACGTGCTGATCATCTTGGTCTCGACTCCTTGGCAGAAAAGTTCAATGTTAAATATTTGCCTAACTATAATCGCTTGCAGGCTACTCAGTTCACCCACAATTGTCCTAGTGCGATTAATAGCGAAGACTGGCCCTAATTATATCGCACATACGCACTATAAAAACACACATACAATACACACAATTTATACATAAAATATACATCTCGAGTCCGCGCCACTGGCTCGTTAACAAGTTCAAAATCCTGGCTGCACCAGCAGTCGCTATCTCGTCTGGTATTTCCGTCCCGTCTTGGACTTCGGTTCTGGTAAGCGCTAATTAGGGTGATACGACACTTCCCCCTTAAAGTTGAACTCGTCGTCTTTAAAAGAATGTTACAGTTTATCACGCGCTGGCGTGAAATATTTAGATCACACAACTTAGTTGATTTTAGAACAAAATGTATTATAGCTTTTAAAATTCGATATTGCAAACGCTGCGACTTTAGCTCCCCAGAGCTCAGAAAATAAAATTAGCTTCACTGATTTTAGAGCGTAAAAATCACATTTTAAACTGGCGTGGAGTATACCTCTGAAGGCTCCACAAGAATAGTACTTCGATAAATTCGAGCGTCAAAATCACACTTCAAACTGGCGTGGAGTATGCCTCTGAAGGCTCCACAACTGAGTACTCAGATTGGCGTCAGGCCAGACTATTTATGAGAAACTGACAAGGGCGGTGGAGTGGGGCAAAGTCGGATAAAAACTTCCAGAGTTTTTGTCTGACAAAGATAGGGCTAGTGTCATTCTTCTCCAAATAAATCCAACGTCTCAAATTACTCGAGCGGAGATTAATCCGTTCGGCGGTTCCTTAGATACACATTTCCGCGCGCTTTTTACTACTGACGCCGTCCACCTCGTGGTCACGGCTTGGTCTCTTGCGATTGGCTGATTCAATCGTATGTTCGTTGAGAGGACCTCGTGATTCTCCCTTTATGTCTCCAATTTTGGTACAGTAGTTGCACAATTTGGCCTTGAACTCGACTAATTCTGGCCGTCCCCAGGAATAGCTACCAACTCAGCTTCTGTTGCAATCATTACGAAATGCTGGCCTCCCTAATATCCAAGTCGACTTCCTTATGTGCTGCCTGGGCCGTAGTAATAATAATAATAAATATGAATACTTATTTATCGAAGATCAATAAGGGTTCAGTATGTAACTTAATTTTAAGAAAAGTAGGCTCTTGTCATGGAACTTCTTGTTTTCTAAGTGTTATACCATTGTAGACTATAAGTTTTGTTTGATTTAAAATTCAGACATAATAAGTTAATAATCTATCTATAAACATGTGTTGTTTTTTCTCTTCGGCTCACCTAGATTATTTCGCATCTGGCCCTGTCTCTAAAACGTTTGCCCATGTCTGCAGTGAATTAAAACTGAGCCAGCTTGGTGCCCTAGGCGAAATCCCACACAAGACACGGCACAAACCTAGAAGAATTGCTGAGTTTTAATTCACCGGCCGGGAAAGCCAATATACCATCTTTCTGGAAACCTTCATAGGGAGGTTAAGGCTGATTGAGCTTTTAGTTCTCGCAGTCAAGTGGTGCAGTTGCACCTAATATAAAGGGAGGTGGCACGCAGTTCGTCACTCCTGTGGGGGTCCGGGCGGGGACACCAAGAGCCCGACGATGAGCCAGCTTGGTGTCCAAGGCGAAACCCCACACAAGACGCGGCACAAACCTAGAAGAATTGCTTAGTTTTAATTCACTGGCCGTGAAAGCCAATATACCTTATTTTTGTGTATATTGTGTTTGAATGTTATTGTTGGTAATTTTCTGTATTTGTACAATTTGCCATCAGGGAAGTACCCCCATTTTCAAATATTATTTTTAATAATAACAATAACACAGTTCATGGACACAAAATCTACAGACAGGCACCCACTGGAAACCAAGCATGGAAAAATAACACAAATGGAAAGTTTCAAATACCTAGGAGAGGTTATACAGAAAACAGGACTGAACTTGGCATCCGATGAAGATCGCTAAATTGCAGAAAGCATACTGACTTTCATGGAACCACTACAATAAAAAAAAGTATTTCAATCAATGCCAAATTACGACACTATCGTACAGTAGTCTTACCAGAGGCCTTATATGCTTCAGAAACGACAGCAATCAAGGGACGAACAAAGATCAAGGAATTAGAAAAACAAGAGAGAAAAATTCTGAGAAAAATCTACGGGCCAGTTCAGAAAGAGGGAATGTGGATGAAGAGACCGACAATAGAACCGTACAAACAGACAGAGACGATTACAAACAACATAAAGAAGAGAAGGGCAAAATTGTATGGACACATACATAGGATGACCAAGAAAAGATTTCATTTATAAAAACAATTGGGGTAAAGGAAACTGTGGAAGACCTCAAGAAACTAAACATCTCTACAGAAGACATGACAGACAAGAGCACATACAGAGAAAAACTTAAGACAACAGAAGTTTCAGCAAACTCCCTAAGAGAGACAACCGGGAAAGAAGTGGACGGAGGAGAGAAAGAGGAAAGATAGGAATGAGAGGTTTTTGTGAAAAATGAAGAAAGGGCCAGAAAGAAAAATCCACAGCCTTCTTCCAGTCGACTGACCGGGTCAGGGAATCGAATGAATGAAGCTCCCATCTAGCGGCGAGGATATGAACTGTGCCGGCTGCCGTAGCCTGTCGCACTCCCCTGGGGCAATGATTAAATGAATGAAAGATGAAATTAAATGATAGTGGAGAGTGTTGCTGGAATAAAATTGTGACATGAAAAACCGGAGTATCCGGAGAAAAACCTGTCTGCCTCTGCTTTGTCCAGCGCAAATCTCACATGGAGTGATCGGGATTTGAACCACGGACCCAGCGGTGAGAGAACGGCGTGCTGCCGCCTAAGCCACGGAGGCTGCAAAGGGCCAGAATAAAATATGAAAATTGATTGTGTTGTAACGCTTTCCTTATGGGGAATTAATGAATAAATAAATAATAATAATAATAATAATAATAATAATAAAGGACCTGAAACCGGCCTCTATGGAGGAAATAAGACGTTGAAGCCATTGTACAGTGTTGCCTTATTAACAATTGATATTTTAACTTTCAGTCGGCCAACACAAAATAATTCCAACTACTGGAATATGTGAAACAATAACCTGAAATAAATTACATTGTTGACCAACTGGAAGTTACACACGCCATCACTTTACTGAATTTATTAGCGCTAAAGGAAGTCGGAATTGCTTTACAGTGCCCTGAGGTCTTGTGTGCTCCACCCATCGTTGTCCCAAGAAAGGCAGCCGACGGTCATTATTAGACCTTGTGCTCTAAAGAGAATTCTTTTTCTACAGCTTCATTAATTGTTGTTGGCTACATTTCCTCGAATTAATTATCACCAGCTGTTCAGAATTCATTGCTCCCGTAAAAAGAGTAGGGTACACATTAAAATGAGGGAGCGTATGTTACCGTTATTTATGACGTTCAGCGACCGACCACTCCCCCCACCCCTTCTCTCCATGGCAGTCCAGGGTAACAGAGAACTCCGCATGTTAATTTTAAAAAAATAATTGAAAGAGTACGGCACTGTATATATAAAACAAGAGAATGAAATTACCACACAGGAATCTTTCATTTGGGGGTTGAAACAAGTAGAAACTGAAGCTGACAGTGTATTTTATTGGCTTTTCCCACTCTGACGTCACACATGGTCACTAAGTATTAATGGTATTCCGAACGTCACACGCCATGCCACTCCACCCACAGTCAAATTAATTAGCGTAAAGCAATACTGTTCGATGTATTTGCCAATCAGTAGTGAACACTACACGCTTCTTGCGAGCTCTGAACATACTTTACTTTTTAGCATATTAAACAAAATATTCTGTTTCCCCCAAAAAATAACTCTAACAAGATATGTGACCAGTTTAATTGAAGGAGAAGCCTCCATCCTTTAAAGATGAGCAGCCGGACGGTAGATGGGTTTTAGAGGAGATGTCTGCTATTGGAGAAATCTACTACATCGAAGAAGGTTCAAGGGTTGATGGAAAAGCCTCCAACCTTTGAAGAGGAGCAGCCGGAAGGTATATAGGTGTTAGAGGAGACGTAGAGTGTGCTATCGGAGAAATCTATTGTATCGAAGAAGGTTCAAGGATTGAAGGAGAAGAGAAATAGAAGGTCGGTAGATGGGTTTTGGAGGAGACGTAGAATATGCTATCGGAGAAATCCATTGCATACAAATAGATGGTTCAAGGATTTTCAGCCTTATTCACAGGTCTGAACCCGTGAGAGGCGTTCCTAATCCAAGCTTCAATTGCGTAAGGGAGGATCAGTTCCACTCCTCTCCGCCTTCCTGTCGCCATGCAATAGCATGAATACCCACTATCAACTATCCAATTTCTTACCACGTTCAAACTTGACTTCGGAGGTCTCACGAGATATGGTGTTTCAATATAGCTAAGCCGCTAGAATTCTACAAGTTGTGCGAACATTATTGCCATTAACCCCAAACGGAATAAATATCTTTCTTTTGACCCCCTACTATCATCAACATCATCTTCATCATCCTTTGGGAGAGCAGTGGTCAAGCTGTTCGCCTCCCTCAATGCAGACCGGGTTCGATTCCCGGTCAATACATGTGGGATTTTTGAAGTGTAATCCCATGTCCTGTGGTTCAGATTCCAGGTTAAAAGGAAACCCAGTGGCTCATGATCGCGAGATTAACAGTCGCGTAAAACTACAAGCTTCCTTCCTTCCTTCCTTCCTTCCTTCCTTCCTTCCTTCCTTTCTATCTTCCTTCCTTCCTTTCTTTCTTCCTTACTTCCATTCTTCCTTCCCCTCTTACTTTCTTCCTTCCCTCCTGCCTTCCTTTCTTTCTTCCTTCCTTTCTTTCTTCCTTCCTTTCTTCCTTCCTTCCTTCTTTTCTTCCTTTCTTTCTTCCTTCCTTCCTTTCTTCCTTCCTTTCTTTCTCCCTTCCTTCCTTCCTTTCTATCTTCCTTCCTTTCTTCCTTCCTTTCTTCCTTTCTTTCTTTCCTCCTTCCTTCCTTTTTTCCTTCCTTTCTTTCTTCCTTCCTTCCTTCCTTTCATCCTTCCTTCCTTCCTTTTTTCCTTCCTTTCTTTCTTCCTTCCTTCCTTTCTTCCTTCCTTTCTTCCTTCCTTCCTTTCTTCCTTCCTTTCTTTCTTTCTTCCGTCCTTGCTTCCTTCTTTCCCTCCTTACTTCCTTTCCTCCATCCTTCATTTCTTCCTTTCTATCTTCTTTCCCTCCTTTCTTTCTTTCTTCCTTCCTTTCTTTCTTCCTTCCTTCCTTCTTTCCTTCCTTCCTTTCTATCTTCCTTCCTTCCTTTCTTCCTTCCTTTCTTCCTTCCTTCCCTCTTGCCTTCCTTCCTTCCTTTCTTCCTTCCTTTCTATCTTCCTTCCTTTCTTTCTTCCTTCCTTCCTTCCTTCCTTCCTTTCTTCCTTCCTTTCTCCCCTCCTTACATCCTTTTCATCATCATTTCGACGCCAACATACGCTTTAAAATTATTATCGTGTTAGAAGTCATTTTTCAGTGTTATCTTCATGTTGTTGTTTGAGTCTTCAGTCTTTTAACTGGTTTGATGCAGCAGTCCTCGCCTCCCTGTCCATAGCTAATCGTTTAATCTCTACATTGCTACCACACCCTACATGCGAGGCAATCTGTTTAACATATTCTAACCTTGGTCTACGCCTGCGGTTCTTGTCCTCGACCCTTCCTTCCATAACTAAGCTTGCTATTCCTGGGTGTCTTAGTATGTGTCCTACCAACCTATCTTTTCTCCTCATTAGCAGTCACCAGAAGCATCTCTCCGCTCCCACTCGTCTTAATACCTCTTCGTTTGTCACCCTATCTACCCATCTGATCTGCATCATTCTCCTGTAACACCACATTTCAAACGCTTCAATTCTCCTCGTTTCTGCTGCACCAATAGTCCAAGTTTCACTTCCAAAAGCGCCACGCTCCAGACAAAGGCTTTCAAAAATTAGTTCCTAACAGCTAAATCTATATTCAATGTCAACAGATTCCTTTTCTGTAGAAATGCTTTCCTTGCCTGAGCTAACCTACTTTTTATATCCTCTTTGCTTCGTCCATCACTGGTTATTTTGCTTCCTAAGTAACAGAAGTCTCCTACTTCCTTTAGTTTTTCAACTGCCAATTTGATGTCCATAGAGGATTCTGATTTATTTCGGCTGCATTCCAATATTTTTGTTTTACATTTATTAATTTTCATCATTTACACCAATATTTTCGTTTTACATTTATTAATTTTCATCATGAATTCTTTCCTCAAGACGGAGTCCATACCATTCAAAAACTCATTCAAATCCTACCTTAGTAATCGAAATTTTGGGTACAATCCTGTTGATCAACTGAAAAACATAGAAAGTCGATTTTCTTTAAAAATTGGTAAACCAATGTGTTTTGACTGGACTTCTTGTTTATATATATTGTGTGTTTTACTGTGTTAGCAATCCCTCACTGTGTGCACTCAGGTTTCTGTTGCATTGAGTTGGCTGCCCTGCCTGGATTAGCGCGATCGGGCAGCTGGAGAGTGAGGGTAGATGGCTATTGTGAACACTTTCCGTTGAGACAATGGACAAGCATTCGAGTCTTTCGCTTACAGCGTACAAGGCCATACGCTTCCGCGGCATCATAGATATGCCTTATTGAGTGTTGAATATTTATTGTGTTGTATATAATTGTGAATATATCTACAGTTCGTTCCATGCGTTGTTTTATTAAGTGTGTTTCGGTAACGGTATGTAATTCCTTGCCTTCTGAACCTGCACCACCAAATACATGCTACCAGAGAAATTGCATCCCCAACATATTGGACCTTCAGGGCCGGATGTGACGATTGTGTTAAATACGTGAAGTGTGAATTACATTGTACAAGTGTGATGAACTTGCTATAAACTGGAATTTACAAACACAAACAGCTTGGCGGGTCATTTCTCCACGCTACGCCGAAGACCTCCGACTGCTGCCCATCAGACACGATGCAGTCTTCACATCAAAACAGCTAAAAAAAGGTACCTAGACTGGCTTATTTATCATTGTTCGCTCCTATTGCTCATTGTTATATTATCCTAACCTTATTCCTAGTTTGTCAGCATGGATGAGGCAAATAGGAAACGATTAATACTACACGTGCGGTAGCTAAAGCCAGCCTCACGCGCATGGCTAAATTTGTCAATGAACTTCAGGAGGTAGATAATCTAGCCATAATAGTGTGATTAAAAGAATTGCCTGTCATACGTGATAAGTTCGAAGGGGCTCAAACACAGTTGGAAGTGTTTGAGGACTTTCAAATACACGCTGAAGATAGGGATGAATTTGAAACAATGTAATTTGATCTGGAAACAAAAATGACCAAATTGACTGTCGCTAACAGTGGCTTTGTCAGCGCTAGGTCAGACAACAATCTAAATTCCACTTCCAACCATAGTTCAGGCTCCAAAGGAATTAAATTACCTACAATTCAAATCCCTTCATTTAACGGTGAAGTAACTCACTACAGGCATTATTACGACACATTCATGAGCCTTATTGCCAATAATGCAGATCTAGACAACATACAACGATTTCAGTATTTACTGAGTTCATTGTCAGGCGAGGCACATGCTCTCATAGCCAACCTCCCAGTAACCAGCTCTAATTTTGAAATAGCTCTTGAAACAATTTCTAAACGATATGACAATCCTCGTTTAATTTATTCTGCTCATATCAGGCAATTGTTAACATTACCGTCTATGAGCAAGGCGTCAGCAAGTGATTTGCGGGCACTTCTCAACCAAGCATTGAGAAAATTGAATGCTATAAGGGCGTTACAATTGGACGTACCATTGGAAGACTTACTTGTGACACAATTAATACTGGAAAAGGTCGACATATCAATACATAGGGAATATGAATCAACACTTAACTCCAATACTTTTCCAACCTTGCATGAATTGTGTGAATTTCTCGAAACTAAGTGCAAATCAATTGAGATCCTACGTTCTAATCTACCTAAGCCTAGTTTAACAGACATTAAATCTCCTGTTCCCCACAAGCACAAACATGGTGCACAAGTCCAGCAATCATATGTTGCAACAAATTCACAATGCATGTATTGTAGTCAGACGCATGCACTGCATAAGTGTAGGAGTTTCGCACAAGTTCCAGTTCATGTGCGAAGGGAGTTTGTAAAGAGCAAGAATTTGTTTTATAATTGCCTCAAGTCAGATCACAAGGTTAATGACTGTAAATCGGGTAGCTGCCGCATTTGCAACAAGTGGCACCATACACTAGTACATATGGATGCACCCCAACAATCATAACAAGGTAGTCACTCTTATAACCCTCCTAGGAATGGTAGCTCAGAACTGCAAGGGCAACCCGAAGGAAGGTCAGGAACAATAAGCTACTGCACATTCAAGATAGAGCCAACCAGGCACATTCTCTTGTCTACAGCTTGTATCAAGGTTAGGAATAGTACAGGAAGATGGCAGATATGTCGGGTGCTGCTTGACCCTGGTTCTCAATCCTGTTTTATTACTGAATCCTGTGCTCAGCGATTGAATCTTTCTAGGCAAAACAGGAGAGTTCCAATTCAAGGAATAGGAGACACCACTTCAGAGACGAGGTACAGTATCTGTCTTGAAATATCCTCTCGCACCAACAATTTCACCTAAGAATCTTCCTCTAGCAGATCCGTCATTTCATCAACATTGTAAGATCGACATTTTGTTAGGAGCTGAAATTACCGATCTGGTAAGGTAACCAGGGACTCCAATCGCCCTGCCCTGCATGAAACCGAATTTGGATGGATTCTATCGGGGAGGTATGAAACAGGGACTCACCCTTCCACTATGCCACGGCGGCCGGTAGCATCATTCTTTGTGAAGACCGACGTTGATATTCAGAATCAACTTCAGAAATTTTGGGAATTATAAGAAGTGGGCCGGGCTCCGCTAACTAAAGAAGAACAACAATGTGAGGCACACTTTGTACAGCACACTACAAGAGATCATTCTGGAAGATTTGTGGTTCGCTTACCATACCATGAAGATCCGGACAAATTAGGCGATTCATTTACGATGGCGTCTAAGCGATTTCAGCTACTTGAACAAAGACTCAGTAGGCATCCTGATCTGAAGCAAGACTACGTGAAATGTATGGACGAGTATGAAGCATTAGGGCATATGGAGCCAGCCTGCGCGGCTACGACATCTACATACTACATGCCTCATCATGCCATTCTTAAAGAATCCAGTTCGACAACAAGGACAAGAGTTATTTTTGATTGCTCTGCTAGTTCCAGCAATGATGTATCCTTGAACAGCTTACTTATGGTTGGGCCTACTATACAGCAAGATCTCTGCTCCATAATTCTCAGATTTCGAGCTCATCCCATTGCATTCACTGCCGACATCGCCAAGGTGTACAGACAGGTACAAGTAAACACCCAGGACCGTACCTACCAGCGGATTTTGTGGAGAAGAGATCAGTCAGAACCCATCCAAGAATATCAATTAACAACTGTGGCCTACGGGATGGCAAGTGCTCCCTTCTTGGCTATGTGATGTCTACAACAGCTTGCTTCAGAAGGCGCTCAGATCTACCCCCAAGGCAGCAGAAGTTATTGCAAATTACTTTTACGTAGATGATTGCATTTCTGGATGTCAAAACATCGAAGATGCACTTGAAACACAACGTCAGTTGATAGAATTACTCCAAGGGGCGGGATTTCCACTACGCAAATGGTGCAGTAATCATCCTGGTCTAGTTGAGAGTCTTCCCGCGGAGATTAGACAGATCCAACTTCCTCTACGCCTCGGCTGATGACATTTTTGATCCGTTGGATTTCATCAGCCCAATAGTCATCCTTTGTAAAATGTTTCTACAGCAGCTCTGGCAGCAACAGATGGCTTGGGACGAAACACTGTCTCCTGAGTTATCACAGATTTGGCAATCATTGTACCGTCAGCTTCCTCTCATAGACAACATCCGCATTGCCAGGAGAATTCTTGTTGATAATCCTGTAGTCAACATCCAGTTACATGGCTTCTGTGACGCTTCAGAGAAAGCATATGGAAGTTGCATATACCTGCGATCCACAAACCAGATTGGAATTACCACAGTGAAGCTCTTATGTTCTAAATCAAGAGTATCACCTTTGAAGAGACTGTCACTCCCTCGATTGGAACTCTGTGGAGCTTTATTGCTGGCACAATTGCTTAGGAAGGTAACCCGAGCTTTGAGATTGGACATTTGCCGAACATATCTCTGGACTGATTCTACCGTAGTATTAGCATGGTTAAATGCACCCTCTGCTAGATTGAGACATTCGAGGGTAATAGGGTGGCTGAAATACAAGAGAACACTACAAGTGCTGAGTGGAGACACGTACCATCACCCGATAACCCAGCGGACATGATTTCTAGAGGAGTCTATCCCAATGATCTCATAGGAAATCAGCTATGGTGGGAAGCACCAACTTGGCTACGTGAATGTGCCACATCATGGCCTACTCTAACTGATGCTGTTACACAGCAAGACACTCCGGAAGAGAAATGTAAGACGAGCTGCCATATCGCAACAAGAATAATCGATGATATCACTACAAGGTTTTCAAGACTGACAAGATTGCAGCGTGTAACAGGATACTGCAATCGCTTTACAAGGAACTGCGGACGAGCACGTGAAGAAAGAATAACTGGTGACCTCTCTCTGCAAGAATTACAACAAGCATTGCACCAATGCATCACCATGGCTCAACTTACTGCCTACGGAAGGGAGATACGACAATTGGAACAAGGGCAGCCTCTTAATCACTATAGCAAATTACTTTCTTTGAGTCCCATCTAGATGGCATGCGTCTTCTGCGGGTAGGAGGTAGATTGGAACACTCTGATCTTACCTACGATGAAAAACACCAGTTGATACTTCCTCCAGGAAGATTAATCGTGGAGCACGAGCATCGTCGCATGTTACATGCTGGTTGCCAACTTGTACTTTCATCGTTAAGGCAACGATATTGGATAGGAAATGGTAAATCAACTGTCAGAAACATTTTGCATCGCTGCCTGGTATGTCATAAGTTTAAGGCTCAACCTGCACATCAATTAATGGGGCAACTGCCACTTCCCCGAGTTGAAGCTGTCAGGCCATTTTTTAACTGTGGCGTGGACTTCACTGGGCCGTTTTATGTCAAATCCGGCTCCCGTAGATCAAAACTGAAGGAGAAGTGCTGTATTGCCATATTTGTTTGTTTAGCTACTAGGGCAGTACATTTAGAATTGGTGAACAATTTATCTACCCAAGCATTTTTGGCCGCTTTGGAACGATTTGTGTCACGCCGAGGACGATGTAAGAAAATCTACAGCGACAACGGGTCCAATTTTGTGGGTGCTGAACGAGAACTTCGGGAATTGCAAGCTCTTCTGAAGTCTGAACAGCTGAAGACTGAGATAAGGAACTTCACAAATACCGAGGGCATCGAATGGATCTTCATCCCTCCTCGCGCAGCCCATTTTGGTCGATTATGGGAGGCTGGTGTAAAGTCATGTAAGCACCACCTGCGACGAACTATGGGAACTATGTGCCTCACGTATGAAGAGCTGACCACCCTAACATGCCAAATCGAAGCATGTCTCAATTCCAGGCCTCTGATTCCTCTCTCGTTTGACCCTGCTGATTCCCAAATTCTTACTCCTGGCCACTATTTAATCGGAACTTCCAATACTAGCATTCTCCAGCCAGATCTAGGTACCACTAAGCTTAGCCTGTTATCTAGATGGGAAATATTGCAGCAGCGACTCCAGCTGTTCTGGCGCAGATGGTCACACGACTACCTCCATCATCTGCAACAGCGAACCAAATGGACCAGCTCCTGCCCAAATGTGCAACCAGGTGCACTGGTCATTGTACGTGAGGATAACCTGCCGCCCTTATCCTGGAAGGTGGCGGACGTCGAAGACGTTCATCCTGGTGCTGATGGACTGGTTCCTGTCGTAACCATCCGCACTCTGCATGGCGTTTTCAAGAGACCAATCACCAAGTTGTGCCCTTTCCCAGCGGATGGGGATGTGTAATTAGTGCTCATAGTGTATTTACGATCTTGATTTGACTTGTCTGTTTTATATTTTATGTATTTTTAGCCTATTTTCACTTTTGAAAAAATAGGCTTATGAGATCACCTTTTGTCCGTGTGTGTGTGTGTGTGTGTGTGAGGTGTGTGTGTGTCCCCCCCTAATAAAATCTAAACGGCTGGAGCGATTTCAGTGAAACTCGGTAAGTTCATAGCACTATTCCCGGCGACCTCGACCGTGCCCTTCAAATTTTTTTACGTCTCACCAATCCAACATGGCGGCTGTGCGAAATATTTCACTAGCATTCAATATCACCGAAACTATTACCGATATCGCCCTGAAATTGTGTACGGTATTAAAGGGCATTACTAGTAGTTCACCTATGAGACTTTCAAAAACCTGGTGACTAAAAAACCAACATGGCGGCCAAGCGAATTTGAGACTTTTAAATAGACTTTTCTCGCTATTTAACTATACAAACGTAATGAAACTTGGTACAGCAAATGTTTATACACATTGCAATGCACTGGAGTCTAATTTAGTTCAATTGTTTACATAACCTCAAAATGGCGGCTGTGCGAAATATTTCACTGACATTCTATATCTCCGAAACTATTACAGATATCACCCTGCAATTTTGTACGGTGATAAAGGATACTAATTCAAGTTTACCTATGTATAATTCATAAAACTGTAAAGTACAAAACGAACATGGCGACCAAACGAATTTGAAATATTTTAATAGACTTTTCTCGTGATTTAACTCTCTGAGCGCAGTGAAATGTGGTACAGTAAATGATTTTGCAGATTGTAATGTACTGCCATCTAATTTAATTCAGTTGTTTACAT
Source organism: Meconema thalassinum (assembly GCA_946902985.2). Lineage (NCBI taxonomy): Eukaryota > Metazoa > Arthropoda > Insecta > Orthoptera > Tettigoniidae > Meconema > Meconema thalassinum. Next base: position 2,005,836,068 of record OX336388.2, read on the forward strand.
AACCTCAAGATGGCGGCTGTGCGAAATTTTAAAATTAAGTTTTTATTTCTTGTGTCGTAATCATGCGATCGAAGTGAAAGTTTGAATAATGATCGTAGGCAATATGTGTCCTTGAATGGTACATAACTCTATGGCCTATATATATAACAATCCTAAATGGCGAGCTTCCGAAATATTTAGACGGTTCTCAATATCTATGAATCTTTTACAGCAACCAAACTGAAACTTTTATGTTCATAGAGACTATGAACATATGTTCACCTATAGGACTTTCAGTAACCTGGTGAGCACGAATCCAACATGGCGACGACGCGAAGTATAAATATTTAAATGGACGTTTCTCGCGAATTAACTATCCGAGTGCCGTGAAACGTTGCACGTTAAATGCTTACACAAATGTTGATCCACTGGCATCTAATTTATTTCAATTGTTTGCATAATCACAAGATGGCTGCTGTGCGTAATTTTAAAATCTCGTTTTTACTTCTTATGTTCTAATCATGCGATTGAAGTTTGAATACCACACGTACACAATAATCTTAATATAATAATACAAAAATATAAATCCAACCTGGCGACCATCTGAAATATTTAGACGGTCCTCAATATCTACGAATTTGTTACAGCAATTAAACTGAAATTTTGTATGTTGATAGATGCAATTAACATGAGCAGGATATATGAAAATAGGCTGTATATATCTTCACGGAACGACTTGTTTATATTATTGAAGAAAGTGGACTTTCTTGGCGGCCGGTATGTTTTGACTGGACTTCTTGTTTATATATATTGTGTGTTTTACTGTGTTAGCAATCCCTCACTGTGTGCACTCAGTTTTCTGTTGCATTGAGTTGGCTGCCCTGCCTGGATTAGCGCGATCGGGCAGCTGGAGAGTGAGGATAGATGGCTATTGTGAACACTTTCCGTTGAGACAATGGACAAGCATTCGAGTCTTTCGCTTACAGCGTACAAAGCCATACGCTTCCGCGGCATCATAGATATGCCTTATTGAGTGTTGAATATTTATTGTGTTGTATATAGTTGTGAATATATCTACAGTTCGTTCCATGCGTTGTTTTATTAAGTGTGTTTCGGTAACGGTATGTAATTCCTTGCCTTCTGAACCTGCACCACCTAATACATGCTACCAGAGAAATTGCATCCCCAACACAATGTCTAACTTCAATCATAAAATTGGCTTTAAGAAATAGGTCCCCTTGGAACAGTCGTATTTGTTGTATAAGACTTGAAAATGTGAATGCGCCGACACCTTCTTGCAGTTACCTGATTACTGATGTGAAATATTTATCTTATTGATGAAAACACCATTTGGCAGAATACGCTTTAAAATATTGTTTGCATATCTTAACAACATGACTATCAGTATTTACACGAGTTCAATATCCAGACGCGAAGGAGATTTTCTAATCAGGGAAGTAGCCCTTTTTATGAGTCTACACTCTACAGCATAACGGTTTCAAGATGTTTGCGTATCTTAACAATATATCTAACTAGCATTACCCGTCACGGCTTTGCCCGCTAAAATTGTAGTTGTAAAGAGTATACTTAGCAACGTCTCAATCATGAATGCTAAGTTCGATTTATCGTTTCATTTTCAATAATAATGATAATAATTTCGTAAAGACCGCAAACAATCAGACAATAAAGAAAATATAGCACAACCATGGCACATAAATATCACAATCTCCCCAACGTCGCGTCACATCGCATGTATAAAATTAGACTCAAAATCACAACACGGTTTCGGGTCACAAACGTAAATAGCAAATGAGTATATTAACAGTATATAACAGTATATTAACAGCATATAACAGTATATTAAACACACTGACTAAGCACAACATCCATTTACCTAAATTCTTATGAAAAAATGTACACATCATAAAATTACACAAGTAACAAGAAGTTCCGTAACGAACTAAAGAGCCTACTTTTCTTAAAATTAAGATTCATGCCAAAGATTAATATACAGTATATGAACCTATCTAGAATAATGACGAAATTAAGTTCGTAATATAGAAATATTTAATTAGTTAGATATATACCTGGTATAATACAGCCTAATAGAGCACTACAGTTGGCAGCCCTGGTGACTGAATATATTCTTAATACCATCTCTTAAGGCACAAAATAGAGAATTTGATTGAAGTCCAATGGACGTTACATGCAGTTAGACATTGGATCTATCAGCACGCGTAAAAGAAAGTTGGCAGCAATGTCATGCGTTTGCTGGTCAGAAATAATCTGAAATATTATGGTATCTTGTTGTGCCAATTTTGGATGAAATCCATTTGTTAGTATAGAAGTTACATGTACAGTATTTTAAAATTGGACCTATCAGCAGGCATAGAATCATGTTGGAAGCACTGACTTATATGAATTACTCCAAATTAATCTAAAATGACAGGTACTATACGTGTGCATAGTTTAAAGCTGTCGGCTTGCATACTTTCTGATGTATTGGCATTTGGATAAAAAAATAGAGAGAGAGCAATTATTAACAGTTGGCAGCACCGGTGGATCTTAAGAATACGCTCAGTCATGTGTTTATGTACACATATCACATACAAAATTTGGTTGAAGTCCAATTGATAGTGTAGAAGTTATATGCATTTAAAAATTGGACCTATCAGAAGGATTAAAATTATTTAGGCAACACTGTCATGTCATGTCATGTCATGTCAGCAGTTGGTAGCACTGACATCATTTTCAAATATGGGCTTGAGATATTCTGGTAGGCTATACTCATACTAAATTTGGTTCCGATTGCTGCAGCCGTATATGAGTTGATAGGGGGGTAACACACACACTGCCAGACAGACAGAAGGACAGACAGACAGACACACATTTTCCCGGATCGATCTCATAAGTCTACTTTTTCCTCATTTTTGCAAAATGTGAAAAGTAGGCTAAAAAATCTCTACGACTATATTTTTCCCCCTTTCACCTCATTAGATGCAACACATCGAAAAACCCGTAGACACGTGTCTGCTTATTCTTTTTAGCCTATTTTAATTTTATGAAAAAATAGGCTAATGAGATCACCTTTTGTCCGTGTGTGTGTGTGCGTGTGTGTGTGTGTGTGTGTGTGTGTGTGTGTCCCCTAATAACTTGTTATCGGCTGGAGCGATTACAATGAAACTCGGTAAGATCATAGCACTATTCTGGCCGACCCCGATCGTGCCCTTCAAATTGTATTGTGTCTCACCAATCCAACATGGCGGCTTTGCGAAATATTTCACCATCATTCAGTATCTCCGAAACTATTACCGATATCGCCCTGAAATTGTGTACGGTGATAAAAGGCACTACTAGAATTTCATCTATGGGACTTTCAGAAACCTGGTGACGACGAAACCAACATGGCGGCCAAGCGAAGTTGAGAATTTTAAATGGACATTTCTCGCGATTTAACCATCCAAACGTAATGAAACTTGGTACAGCAAATATTTATACACATTGTAATCCACTGGAGTTTAATTTAGTTCAATTGTTTACAAAACCTCAAAATGGCGGCTGTGCGAAATATTTCACTGACATTATGTATCTCCGAAACACTTACAGATATCACACTGAAATTGTGTACGGTGATAAAGGATACTAATACAAATTTACCTATGTATCTTTCATAAACCTGTAAAGTAAAAAAACGAAAATGGCGGCCAAGCGAAGTTGGAACATTTTAATAGACTTTTCTCGTGATTTAACTCTCTGATCGCAGTGAAATGTGGCAGAGTAAATGATTTTACATATTGCAATGCACTGGCATCTAATTTAGTTCAATTGTTTACATAACCTCAAGATGGCGGCTGTGGGAAATTTTAAAATTAAGTTTTTATTTCTTGTGTTGTAAGCATGCGATCGAGGTGAAAGTTTGAATAATGAACCTAGCCAATAATTGTCCTTGAATGGTGCATAACTCTATGGCCTATACATATAACAATCCAAAATGGCAAGCATCCGAAATATTTAGACGGTTCTCAATATCTATGAATCATTTACAGCAATCGAACAGATTTTATATGTTCATAGAAGCTATGAACATATATTCACCTATAGGACTTTCAGTAACCTGGTGAGCACAAATCCAACGTGGCGGCGACGCGAAGTATAAATATTTAAATGGACGTTTCTCGTGAATTAACTATCAGAGTGCAGTGAAACGTTGCACGTTAAATGCTTATACAAATGTTAATCCAATGGCATCTAATTTATTTCAATTGTTTGCATAATCACAAGATGGCAGCTGTGCGAAATTTTAAAATCTCGTTTTTACTTCTTGTGTTCTAATCATGCGATTGAAGTTTGAGTACCTCACGTTCACAATAATCTAAATGTAATAGTACAAAAATAAAAATGCAACCTGGCGACCATCTGAAATATTTAGACGGTTCTCAATATCTACGAATCTATCACAACCTTCAAACTGAAATTTTGTATGTCGATAGAGGCAATTAACATGAGTAGGATATATGAAAATAGGCTGTATAGTTCTTCACGGAACTACTTGTTAAATAATTAGTTAATATGCCGAGTATCACATCCCCAAATGAAACCACTCGTGAGATATTGTTATTCAATGAAATGCAGGTTTAACCCCCTGAACACCCCTTTTGAACCTGAATATCCAAAAATCCTTCCTTATTAGACGTTTTCGACATACAACCAACATATCTCCAAAATTTTATATTTATAACATTAATAGTTTCGGTTGTACGAAGAGAGTAAAATATCCAAAAATCCTTCCTTAGTGGACGTTTTTCTTCCAGAATTTCATCCCTCCCCATGGGCCCCTTAAATTGGATTTATCAAAAATTGGTCAAACACCTATTTACTTATTTTTAAGCTGATTGTTTTCCTCTAAATTTCAAACTCCTAGCTTATGTCGTTTAAGAGATGCACGCTCCGCTAGGAATCCTTCAACACCCACTTTTCATCCCTTTCACCTCATAATATACACCACTTCAAAAATTCATTAGACACATGTCTGCTTATTTTTAATAATTAGTTTATATGCCAAATATCACATCCCCAAATGAAACCACTCGTAAGATATTGTTATTCAATGAAATGCACGTTTACCCCCTTAACAGCCCTTTAGAACCTGAATATCCAAAAATCCTTTCTTAGTGGACATTTTCGACATACAACGAACATGTCTCCAAAATTTCACGTTTCTAACTTCAATAATTTTGGCTGGGCGATGATGAGTGAGTGAGTCAGTCAGGACATTTCCTTTCATTTATTTCTCAGAATTTCACTCCTCCCCATGAACACCTTAATTTGGATTTATGAAAACAAACGGTTGAACACCTATTTACTTGTTTTTCAAGCTGATTTTTTCCCAGAGTTTCATACTTTGTGCCTCTGTCGTTTAAGAGATACTTGCTCCATTAGGAATCCTTCAACCCCCACTTTTCACCCTTACACCTCATAATATACACCACATCGAAACACCCTCAGATACATGTCTTCTTATTGTTAATGATGAGTTTATATGCCGAGTATCACATCCCCCAATGAAACTAATCGGGAGATATTGTTATTCAATGAAATGCAGGTCTACCCCCCCCCCCTAATACCCCTTTAGAACCTGAATAACCAGAAATTATTCCTTATTGGGCGTTTTTTACTTACAACGAGCTTATCCCAAAAATTTCATGTTTCTAACTTTAATAGCTTTGGCTGGGCGATAATGAGTCAGTGAGTCAGTCAGGGCATTTTCTTTCGTTTATTTTACAGAATTTCACCCCTCCCCATGAACCCCTTAAATTGGATTTATGAAGAAAACTAACGAACACCTATTTACTTATTTTTAAGCTGTTTTTCCTCCTTAGTTTGATGAGTGAGTGAGTGATTCAATAAGTTAGGGACACTTTCTTTCCTGTTCTCCCCCCCCCCCTTAGAATTTCACTCCTACCCCTGGGCTCCTTAAATTAGATTCATGAAAAAACAGTCGAACAACCATTTACTTATTTTTAAGCTGATTTTTTTCCCGCAGAATTTCAAACTTATCGCCTATGTCGTTTAAGAGATACACGCTCTGTTAAGAATCCTTCAACTCTCAATTTTCACCCCTTTCACCTCATAACATACACCACATCGTAAAGCCCTTAGACACATGTCTGCTTAATTTTAATGATTAGTTTATACGCCGACTATCACATCCCCAAACGAAACAACTCGTGAGATATTGCTATTCAATGAAATTCAGGTTTAACACCCTTAATACCCCTTTAGAACATGAATATCCAAAAATCCATCCTTAGTGGACGTTTTCGACATACAATGAGCATATCCCCAAAATTTCATTATTCAGACTGTAATAGGTTTGGCTGGGAGATGATGAGTGAATATTCAAAAATCCTTCCTTAGTGGACGAATTTTCCCCAGAATTTCACCCCTCCCCATGGGCCCCTTCAATTGGATTTATGAAAAATTGATTGAACACCTATTTACTTATTTTTCAAGCTGATTATTGTTCCCCGCGATTTTCATACTTTTTGCCTCTGTCGTTTAAGAGATACTTGCTCCGTTAGGAATCCTTCAACCCCCACTTTTCAATCCTTTCACCTCATAATATACACCACATCGAAAAACCCTCAGACACACGTCTTCTTATTTTTGATGATGAGTTTATATGCCGAGTGTCACATCGCTCAATGAAACTAATCGGGAGATATTGTTATTCAATGAAATGCAGGTCTACCCCATTTAATGCCTCTTTAGAACCTGAATATCCAAAAATCCTTCCTTAGTGGGCGTTTTTGACTTACAACGAACAGATCCCCAAAATTTCATGTTTCTAACTTTAATAGCTTTGGCTGGGCGATGATGAGTCAGTGAGTCAGTCAGGACATTTTCTATCATTTATTTTTCAGAATTTCACCCCTCCCCATGAACCCCTTAAATTGAATTTATGAAGAAAACTGTCGAACACCTATTTACTTATTTTCAAGCTGTTTTTCCCGTTAGTTTGATGAGTGAGTGGGTCATTCAATAAGTTAGGACACTTTCTTTCCTGTTTTTTTCCCCGAGAATTTTACCCCTCCCCATGGGCTCCTTAAATTAGATTTATGAAAAAACAGTCGAACAACCATTTACTTATTTTTAAGCTGATTTTTTTTCCCGCAGAATTTCAAACTTCTCGCCTATGTCGTTTAAGAGATACACGCTCCGTTAAGAATCCTTAAACTCTCAATTTTCACCCCTTTCACCTCATAACATACACCACATCGTAAAACCCTTAGACACATGTCTGCTTAATTTTAATGATTAGTTTATATGCCGAGTATCACATCCCCAAACGGAACAACTCGTGAGATATTGTTATTCAATTAAATGCAGGTTTAACACCCTTAACACCCCTTTAGAACATGAATATCAAAAAATCCATCCTTAGTGGACGTTTTCGACATACAACGAACATATCCCCAAAATTTCATTATTCTAACTGCAATAGGTTTGGCTGGGAGATGATGAGTGAATATTCAAAATCCTTCCTTAGTGGACGTATTTTCCTCAGAATTTCTCCCCTCCCCATGGGCCCCTTGAATTGGATTTATGAAAAATCGGTCGAACACCTATTTACTTTTTTTTCAAGCTGATTTGTTCCCCCCGAGTTTCATACGTTTTGCCTCTGTCGTTTAAGAGATACTTGCCCCCACTTTTCAACCCTTTCACCTTATAATTTACACCACATCGATAAACCCTAGAACACGTGTCTTCTTATTTTTAGCCTATTTTCAATTTTGAAAAAATAGGCTTATGAGATCACCTTTTGTCCGTGTGTGTGTGTGCGCGCGTGTGTGTTTGAGGAGTGTGTGTGTGTGCCCCCCTCCTAATAATATCTAAACGTCTGGAGCGATTTTAATGAAACTCGGTAAGTTCATAGCACTATTCCGGGCGACCCCGACCGTGCCCTTGAAATTTTGTTACGTTTCACCAATTCAACATGGCGGCTGTGCGAAATACTTCACCAGAATTCAATATCTCCGAAACTATTACCGATATCACCCTGAAATTTTGTATGGTGACAGAGGGAACTACTAGAAGTTCACATATGTGACCTTTGAAAACCTGGTAACTACAAAACCAACATGGCGGCCATGCGAATTTGCGACTTTTAAATAGACGTATCTCTCGAGTTAACCAACCAAACGCAATGAAACTTGGTACAGTATATGTTTATACACATTGTAATGCACCGACATCTAACTTCGTTCAATTGTTTACATAACATCAATATGGCGGCTGTGCGAAATATTTCACCGGCATTCTATATCTCTGAAACTATTACCGGTATCACCCTGAAATTTTGCACGGAGATAAAGGGCACTACTGGAAGTTCATATATGAGACTTTCAAAAACCGGTTAACTACAAAACGAACATGGCGGCCAAGCGAAGTTGAAAGTTTTAAATAGACTTTTCTCGCGATTTAATAATTCAAACGCAATGAAACTTGGTACAGAAAATGTTTATATACATTGTAATGCACTGGTACGTAATTTAGTTGTTATTTACATAACCTCAAGATGGCCGCCATGCGAATTTTTAAATTAAGTTTTTGTTTCTTGTGTCGTAATCATGCGATCGAAATGAAAGTTTGAATAATGAACCTACGCAATAATTTTCCTTTAAAGGTACAAGACTCTAAGGCCTGTACATATAACAATTCAACATGGTGACCATCCGAAATATTTAGACGGTTCTCAATATCTACGAATCTATTACAGGAATCAAACTGAATTTTTTAATGTTCTTAGGGGCTATGATCATAAGTTCACCTATAGGATTTTCAATAACCTGGTGATCACAAATCCACTTGGTACAGTAAATCCTTTGTTAATCCACTGGCATATAATGTTTTTCAATTGTTTCCATAACCACAAGATGGCATTTGTGCGAAATTTTAAAATCTCGTTTTTACTTCTTGTGTACTAATCATGCGATTGAAGTTTGAATACTACACGTGCACAATAATATTCATGTTACAGTACATAACTCTAAGACCTACATATATAACAGTCCAACATGGCGACCACCCGAAATATTTAGACGGTTCTCAATATCCACGAATCTATTACAGCAATCAAACTGAAATTTAGTATGTTGATAGGGGCAATTAACATTAGTAGGATATATAAAAATAGGCTGTATAGTTCTTCACGGAACTACTTGTTAATGATGAGTTTATATGTCGAGTATCACATCCCCCAATAAAACCAATCGGGAGACATTGTTATTCAATTAAATGCTCGTCTACCCCCTTAATACCCCTTTAGAACCTGAATATCCAAAAATCCTTCCTTTGTGGGCGTTTTTGACTTACAGCGAACATATCTCCAAAATGTCATGCTTCTAACTTTAATAGTTTTGGCTGGGCGATGATTAGTCAGTCAGTCAGTCAGTCAGGACACTTTGTTCTATAATAGGTGCTAACAATGAAAACTCAATAATGAATGAATGAAAATCCACAGCCTGCTTCCAGTCTCCGACTGGGTCAGGAATGGAATGAATGAAGCCCCCATCTAGCGGCGAGGATAGGAACTGTGCCGACTGCCGAGGCCTGACGCACTCCTCTGGGGCAATGATTAAATGAATGACAGATGAAATGAAATGATAGTGGAGAGTGTTGCTGGAATGAAATTTTGACAGGGAAAACCGGAATACCCGGAGAAAAACCTGTCTGCCTCCGTTTTGTCCAGCACAGATCTCACATGGAGTGACCGGGATTTGAACCACGGACCCAGCGGTGAGAGGCCGGCGTGCTGCCGCCTAAGCCACGGAGGCTTGGAAAACTCAATAATGAGAGTTGTAAAATAACGGAACATAAATGAAAATTTGATAAGTTATTAAAGTTTTCGTAATTAATATTGTATGTTGTACATAAATCGAAATCTAATGTTTTTCCGTCGGTCAACATGATTTTACCCAATTGTGATGGGTGTTTCCCCAACCCTGAAAAAAAAAATTACATGAGATTAATAGACTAAATGTATTTGGATGAACTGTTTCGATCGTCGAGCGACCATCAGATCCTTTACACTTTGGCTATTAAATGTATGTCTACAACTATGTGGGTGATGGTATTTACAATATCCTACGTATACACCGACAGCGATAGCTACGCTCGCTAAATCGAAGCGCTTGGCCGTTGAGCCAAGATCTCTGCCGACTTAGTAGGCGTGGGGTAGAGTCCCATCCTCGGCCATCCTTGAAATAGTTTTCCGTGGTTCTCCATTTTCCACTCCAGGCAAATGCTGGAACGGTACCTCCTGACAGGCCACGGCCACTTCCTTCCACATACTTGCCCAGTTTCATTCATCTTCATTAATTTATTATCTCATTAACTCCTCTCGTGAGGTTGGCGTGAGGAAGGGCATCCGGCCGTTAACACCATATGCCACATAGAATTTTATTGCACCTCATCCCCGACCCCGTTGGAAACAGGAATAATAAGGGGTAGACATACATACGTACAAGATGATAATCGCTTGACGATCGAAACGGGTCATCCAAGAGTATTTATTAATCTAATGTAATTTTATTCAGGATTAGAGAAGCATCCATTACAATTGGGTACAAATCGTGTTGACCAACTGAAAAGCATTACATTTCAATTACTAAGGCAGCACTGAAATATGACTTCCACAACGATAATTGCACATAATGAACCCTTGCAAAGAAGCTTATGAGACTCAGTTTCGGGGGGTGTAACAGTCCATATCGTAAGTTGTTGTTATAGCGCTTCATTAACATGCAGGGTAACATATAACAAAATAACATGCAGGAAAAAGTGAAGCCAGGGTTATAACAAATGAATTTAATAACAGATCAGCTATTTCCAAAAAGAATTAGCAAACAAAACTCCCATAATGACTCCCACTGAATAAATTAAATTTGCCAAAACTAGGCCACATCTCAGGAGAGATTATTACTCGGACCAAATGTCCCAAAAAGAAAATCAACAATAATGACAATGTATGCGCGAGTGCTGTTCTACATGCTTCACGATGAGTACAATTGAATGCATGATTCGTCATCATCCGGAATAAACTTTCAGAAGACGAATCCGCATTACTTAGAGCTAAACAGACGCGGGGAACAACTATACACAACACTTAAAACTAAACCGACACTTCCTAAGCTTAAAATAAACAACACAATAATTTCCGCATGCAATTGGAATCCAAACTGCCATAGCAAAACATTACTGCCTAAAATTAGGACTTCTCACAAATCAACACAAGTAAGTTAACACGTGACCAACAAAAGAAATACACATATGATCGCCGTCATTTTTACAAGTATAATACCACTACACCACACGGGTGTCACATACTAAATTACATGAACTGAGTCATAAACAATCACTAGGCTCAAAGCCAACATTTACATTATTAACACAACATTCCATCCATACGACATGCAATAATCCGTCACAAACATGGCGAACTCCCCAATTAATTATGGTTCAAAATAACCATCACAAAAAACAGGTTTGCTAAATGAAAGCTTAAAGGGGCCAGTCGGGAAATAGGACTGCCTAACAAAAGAAGTCACCGGGCTAGACGGGCGATTCGTGGAACTCTGCATATCCGTCAACCCACGTGTCAAAATAACCTCGGCCTCCCAAGGCACGGGATCCAGTCTCGAAGAAGCGTGCCCAAAAGCACAATAATACGTGTGTGTGTGTCAGAACAAAAATATATCTCAGCATTTCCCCTAGGAAATCCAAGAATCAGCATATGGACAAGGAACAGCGGTCTCCTCAGAGCACCCTGCCTTTCCATCAAAATACAACAAAAACAAAAAATATATGAGGGCGGTAGGACCTCTACCCCTCTTCACGTAGAATCAAAACACACACCTGACACAATAACACACACACGATCACACGTATGGGTTTGACAGACCCTGAAATAAAATGACATAAATATATTCCACCAGCTGGCGCCTCCGTTCTATGCCGTGACTAATAAACCTGAAAACAACTCAAAAAAATCTAAAAAAATTAGAACTAAGGTGTTCTACAATTACATCTTAATTTGTTGCGCTCGGCAACCCTAATATGAATAATAACCTGTTCAGCAAACATCTTACAGTAATTACCTCCCTTTCCTATAAAAAAAATATGAACTTTAATAAAGCACCACTTATCGAATGTAACGGGTTTCGCATTCGCATGGATAAAATCACGTACACGCGCCGTGTACCATAAACATGACTCCAAAGAAAATAATACACAACAAACAACTTTGGCCACGTGCCAACGTACATTTAAAACATTTAGTGTCGGTACAAGAAAAACACTCTAAAACAAGACAAAGACTAAAATGAACTATTTACAAAGTTCCCCCACCAATGTAACTACATATTGAATAATCAATTTTTGTACATCACCGTATCAGCTTGTAGAACATATGACTTGCATCTCGGCCCATTTCCCTACGGGAAAATTAGCCTTCCATCGTTGTCTTCGTAGAAGCGTTGGACATCACTCCGGCTCCTGACCACACGTCGGACATCTTGGCGTAGTCTCTTTAGAAGAAAAGTTCAACGTTATTATAAAATGACATGGCTATAATCGCTTGTGAGTTACTAATTTCGCCCACGAATTGTCCTATGCGATTAATCAACGAAGACTTTCCCTAGCTCTCGCTTACACACGCACAATACAACACTTGAAAAATACAGTAAAAATTTACATGAAATGTACACTTCAAACCCATCGTCACTGGCTTGACAATACAAGTTTTAAATCTGCCTGTCTCGCAGTCGTTATCTCGCTCGGTAATCTCTACTGCTCTGCGTGGACCTTCGCTCGGGTTGAGCGCTAATTGGAATGTTACTCAAGTCTTGCCCCTAAGAGCTGAAAATAGTTGTCTTCAAATAATATCAGAGTACTTAAAATCACCACGCAAACTGGCGTGAAGTTAGCTCACCAGAGCTCAAAACGTTAGACTTCAAATAATATTAGAGCTTTAAAATCACTACACAAACCGGCGTGAAGTTAGCTCACCAGAGCTCACAAAGTATTACTTCAAATAATATTAAAGCGTTAAAATCACTACACAAACTGGCGTGAAGTTAGCTCACCAGAGCTCAAACAGATAGACATCGAAACAGCGTCTCGTCGATCAATTTATTGGAAACTGACAGAGTGAGGTGGAGTGGGGTGAATTAAGAAAAAAATTCTCGAGTTTTCATCTCACACACATGGGCCTAGTGTCAATCTTCATCATTTAATTCAAACGTCTCAGCGCACTCATGTGGAGATAATTGGGATCGGCAGTTCTTTAGATAATCAATTCCGCGCGCTTTTTACCAGTGACGCCACCCATCGCGTGGTTTTGGCTTGGTCACTCCTGATTGGGTGATTCAATCGTAGGTCGGTTGCAAGTAACTCGTGACCATCCCCTTATGACTCCAATTCTGGTGCATGTTGTTACACAATTTGGCCTTGAACTCAGCTTACCCGGCCGTTTTCAAGAAAAGCTACCAAGCTCTGCTTCTGTGGCAATCATTGCAACACGCTAACTTGCCTTCCTCTTTGTCACCATCCATAAGTACTGCCTGGGCCGCAGTAATAATAATAATAAATCATGAATACTTATTTATCGCAGATCAATAAGGGTTCAATAAGTATTTTAGTCATTTCCAGCAAACCTAATAACAGGCATTAAGTTACCTCGATCTGAAGATGTCCACCTCACAAACGAAACCTGACATCCAAATAAACCCCACCCCCTGCCTTTTTCGAGAAGTGTATAAACAGTGAATAATTAATCGGTGTAATTTACACCAGGTTATTAGTTGTAAATAAATACGTATTATTGCATGCTGTATTTTGCTGGGCGCATTAACGTGTTGACCGACTGAAAACCAATTATTTTACTAGTTACATTGCTCACAAAGTCTTGAGGGCTGAGAGCAGAAAAAATAGATGTAAGGCATCGATTTGTTTGACTAACGTGGTAGTTGGTAGCATGCTGAGCTTCAATGCCCAAGATCGCGGGTTCAAACCTGGCCGAAGTCATCGGATTTTTAAGAGCGTTAAAAATCCCTCAGTATGCCTTCCTTCGGAGGGGAAGTAAAGCCGGCGATCCCATGTCAGAGATTTATGGCATGAAAAAGAACCTTCCACTAACTACACTGGTGGATGCTAAAATTTGTAGGTTATTTGATAACGCTAGATTAGTTCCAAAGTTCGCCGCCAGGTGCTCACTTCGAAGGCATTTAGTAGCCACGTCCACGACTAAGTGTCGTGGATGGTAGCATTTGGCAGCAAATTAGAAACTACTTGGAAAAAATTAATCGTCTGCAGTCCTTCTACCTGATTCACAGATAACACACACTAATACAGCCATCACAATTAACACCTTTTATCAGACAAATTCTACACACACCCAAAGTACACGGGGCTAAATGACCGTGTTGTCACAGCCCCTAAATGAAGGAACCAACCAACCATGACTAACGTAATGAAAAACTAAAACTATCTAACTAACTAACCCCGTGGCACTAAAGCCCTTGAAGGGTCTAGGCCTACCAAGCGACCGCTGCCCAGCCAATTGGCCTGAAGATATTGGGGTGACGCGTTATCAGTGCGTCGGGTCCCCTCGGCCGTTGCATAATAACACTAGACAACAAATTTTAACTTTTTGTGCTTTACAAAGGCAAAAATAGTTGATTTGTATGGATTTGAGTGTGCTGAAGTCGAAAATGACAGTTAAAAATCTAGATTAACTCATGTTTGTACGATATTGAAACTTTTATGTCCTTCACATACAGTATTATAATGGAACAAAAATTGCCGGGGTTATTAGCACAACTGCGGGGCATTATAACAGAAGTTTTGATTCCACACAGTAACTCAAAAACTCACGTAAAAGTCACAATAAACAAGTAGTTCCGTGAAGAACTATATAGCCTATTTTAATATATCCTACTCATGTTATTTGCCTCTATCTACATACAAAATTTCAGTTTAATTGCTGTAACAGATTCGTAGATATTGAGAACCGTCTAAATATTTCAGATGGTCGCCAGGTTGGATTTTTATTTTTGTACTACTACATTAATATTATTGTGTACGTGTGGTATTCAAACTTCAATCGCATGATTAGAACACAAGAAGTAAAAACGAGATTTTAAAATTACGCACAGCAGCCATCTTGTGATTATGCAAACAATTGAAATAAATTAGATGCCAGTGGATCAACACTTGATTAAGCATTTAACGTGCAACGTTTCACGGCACTCGGATAGTTAATTCGCGAGAAACGTCCATTTAAATATTTATACTTCGCGTCGCCGCCATGTTGGATTTGTGCTCACCAGGTTACTGAAAGTCCTGTGAACATATGTTCATAGTCTCTGAGAACATTAAAAAATTCAGTTTGGTTGCTGTAAAAGATCCATAGATATTGAGAACCGTCTAAATATTTCGGAAGCTCGCCATTTAGGATTGTTATATGTATAGGCCATAGAGTTATGTACCATTCAAGGACAATTATTGCCTAGGTTCATTATTCAATCTTTCACTTCGATCGCATGATTACGACACAAGAAATAAAAACTTAATTTTAAAATTTCGCACAGCCGCCATCTTGAGGTTATGTAAACAATTGAATTAAATTAGATGGCAGTGGATTACAAACAGCAAAATCATTTACTGTACCACATTTCACGGCACTCAGAGAGTTAAATCACGAGAAAAGTCTATTAAAATATTTCAAATTCGCTTGGTCGCCATGTTCGTTTTGTACTTTACAGGTTTATGAAATATACATAGGTAAACTTGTATCAGAACCCTTTATCACCGTACAAAATTGCAGGGTGATATCTGTAATAGTTTCGGAGATATAGAATGTCAGTGAAATATTTCCCACAGCCGCCATTTTGAGGTTATGTAAACAATTGAACTAAATTAGACTCCAGTGCATTACAATGTGTATAAACAATTGCTGTACCAAGTTTCATTACGTTTGGATAGTTAAATCGCGAGAAAAGTCTATTAAAAGTGTCATATTCGCTTGGCCGCCATGTTGGTTTTGTAGTTACCAGGTTTTTGAAAGTCTCGTAGGTGAACTTCTAGTAGTGCTCTTTATCATCGTACACAATTTCAGGGCGATATCGGTAATAGGTTCGGAGATATTGAATGCTAGTGAAATATTTCGCACAGCCGCCATGTTGGATTGGTGAGACGTAACAAAATTTGAAGGGCACGGTCGAGGTCACCGGGAATAGCGCTATGAACTTACCGAGTTTCATTGAAATCGCTCCAGCCGTTTAGATTTTATTAGGGACACACCCACACACACACGCACACACACACGGACAAAAGGTGATCTCATAAGCCTATTTTTTTCAAAATTGAAAATAGGCTAAAAATGGAGCAGTTTTTATTCCACACAGTAACGCAGAAATTCGTGTAACAATAGACAGTGGAGCACTATGGAAGACAAGCAATCTTAGACTGTGTAAGCTAGAAACGATCAACATTCATTGGATTTCCTGAAATAAGAAAAAACGAGAGCTAAAACAGAAATAAGGACGTAACAAACTTCATATAGCACGAAAACGGGAGCTAAGAAACGAAAATTATTGTCCTTTTCGAATTAAGCGTACCAAAATCTATAAAGATTGGGTATTTTTGTTTATTTAAAAATTTCATTGTTGAACAGTGTAATTTGCCTTAATGTATCCTAAGTTTTCATCCCACACTTTTGAGAGAAAGTACGGGATAAATCAGAGTACTTAGCGGTGTATCGAAGAACAAATGAGGGTGTTCCCGGCAGCGATTTGCGGCTTGTCTGACAAATTGACGGCCACTTCGTGGTGACGGCTCGCCCGCCAAGCTGCTCCCTGGTGTCCTCATTTAAAACTCGTTCCACCACACGAGATTTCTTCACCGCTACCCCCCAGCTGATGAGCGTTACTCCTAATAGGAAGCATCAATACACCAAATGTTCGCGTGTATGGTGGATGAAATATTACTTTATTATTTTATTGACACTGGGGCGTAGCCGTGCGTGTTAAATCGTTCACCATAACAGTGAGGGGAGCTCCCGCATGTCCGAAGATCAGAGGTTCAAACCCCGACGCTATTTATTTATTTATTTAGCTTGCCACGGTGGTAAGTGATTTTTGAAAGGCGGCAAAAATTATTACTCGCATGCAATTCGATGTTGGCATGTTAAAGTACCCATTTGAATTCAGTAGGCCGTGTTCATTATGGAAAAAATAAACTCGGGAGTTTCCGCCAACACAAAGTTCCTCATTTCTCTACTAGAAAGCGCTATAGTGATCAAGGAGCTTGGATATCTAATCTCCTTGACTTTCATAGTGCTTCAAGGAACAACGAGATTCGACATGCAAGCTACTCTCTGGGTGTCAAATAACAAAGCTTGCACCTGGCACCCGATGCCATACGATATTATTATTATTATTATTATTAATACTATTATTTATTTATTTACAGCGTATTTTCCCAATATTGGAAAACGTTAAGCAATTTGACTCAATTCTTGACGTTCTTCTTATCTTGCCAATATTGTTTCATTCTGTTGGAGAAAGCCAATTTTCTTTCGTCAGACCATTGAGGTCTGTAAGGTGTAGGTTTTGGTTGCTCTGGTTGGACTTCCCAGTTGTTCACTTTGTTACGGAAGGAGTCTCTGTCGGATGTGTCGGTTATGTTAGCAGTTCGCATGTCTTTTTGTACTTCTTTCATCCATGGTGTTGTTCTTTTGAGTGATGATATATAATCTAGTATTATTTTGATTAGTCGTGTATTCGGCAGTCTACTTATGTGCCCGAAGAATTTCAATCGTCATTTTCTGAAGTCGATTTCGATGTTTGAGTATTTTTCGGTTGTCTTGATTGACTGTAGTCGGTGCCCGTCAGGAGTGAGTCTTGCTCCCAGTATTTTCCGAATGATTTTTCTTTCTTCTTTCTTGATGTCTTCAAGTTCATATTATTATTATTATTATTATTATTATTATTATTATTATTATTATTATTATTATTATTATTATTATTTATTTATTTATTTAGTATGTTTCGACCCATACAGGATCACATAAAGCAAGTTATGATCTGTACTGTTATTTTTCTGGTTCTTCCAGAATTCTTTCATCATGTCGCTATTATTATTATTATTATTATTATTATTATTATTATTATTATTATTATTATTATTATTATTTAGCGTATGATGCTATACAGACAATTAAAAACACATATACCTGTATGTAGTACAATTGTAACTAAATTTCAAGATTTAAGTTTTCCAACGACACAACTGCTTCGGGGCTGGGCTTCATTCAGCTCTTCCAGAGATACAGAGAAAGCACGAAGTGGACAGTCTTGCACAACATGCTGGATTGTTTGAGCTACTTCGTTGCAGTCACAGTGAGGAGAATCTTGTCATCCCCATTCGTAAAGAGTACTGGCAGTTCTTCCTGTCCCACAATTATACGATTATGTTTGCGCCATGTGGCGCGAGGTAGGTTGAAACCCGTTGGTTTTTGAGTTGGGTTGTCAATTCGTAGGAAGCTGCGTTGGGGTGAAGATGTCCATTCTGCTTTCCACGTAGCCATACTTTAGGGTCGAATACACCGGATGCCAGGTTAAAAGCGGTTCTACGAGCAGGTTATCGAGACTGAAGTCGGAGATTTGCCGCACTGCTGGATTACATTGTGAATAGGGAGAGCTTCATTAGTCATCATTCTAGACCAGAACCATCCAGAGAGCGCACCCCGAGCGCTAGCGATTCCGGCCGCGCTCTAAGCCAGTGCTCGGAGCGGTTTGGTGGAAGTTAGTTTTGGAAGTGGTGGGCTGGCTGAGCGCGCTGAAGTGTGCAGCCGATCCATCAGTCGCTAGTCTAGTCCAATGCACTTTGTTGACAGTGTGTAAGTAAATCAGTTTCACAGTGGTCATGACTATACATCATACAAACAATGAGTGGTGAAGCAGCAGTCTTTAAAGCAGAATGGGAAATTTCATTTTTCTGTACAGCTTATCAAGGGCATGCCAAATGTTTAGTGTGCCACAGAGATGTAATGTGAAAAAGAACACAATTTGTTGTTGAATTTTCCTCTCTAATATGTTCACATTTCAGTTTGGAATAAATCACAATATTCTTTACTTAACACTAGCGCTGGTTTCCTGCACATTCCATACATCGGAGTACCATTCGATTTGTATATGCGGGATATTTGTTATGGCAAAACAGTGCTATTAATAAGATATGAACGATCCCACAAGAGCCGTCGGCCGCACGACTGTACGTACGTATCTAGTCAGCGTGGTCCGAACATAATCCGTCTCCTCGCTGCCACAGTGTAGTGGTGGTAGGGGAAGGAGCGCTAGTCTGACGGCCCAGGGCTCCCCGAGCGCAATGACTGGATGGCCCTGTTCTAGACCACAATCGAGCAAGAGCTGTCTTCTTAGACGAGGTGGTGAGATGCTGCATAATATCGAGAGCCATTGGATAGGGGTAGGTAGAAGCGTGCCGGATACGATTCGCATGGTTTCTCGAAGTTGAATGTCCACCAAGTAAGACTGGGAACTGCTTAGCTATATACCGGCGCTGACAGTGGCTATTCCGAGTGTGGATTTTCAACGAGAGTTTCCACACTCCTTCCAGACAAATGTCGGATTGTACCTAATTTCAAGTCCCTAGCACCAACCCCACTCCCGACGCTACGGACACTACTACAGTCACCACAGAAAAACAGGTTGTCATACAAATTGAACACACCCACAAGTACACGAGACCGATGACCAAGATATCCTAAACTTCTTGAACGAAATAACAACAATATTACCTAATGTGGCTGTATTTCATTACAATCTGGAGATATATTTGATCAACACATTCGTGTACCTGTGCATTAAATTATGTTGTTGTTGTTGTCTCCTACATGGTCATTATCTATGTGCGCCCCGATCAACACGGCAAGCTAAGATGGCTTTGACTGGCGCAGATCGCTGGCACGCGTACATAGTTCAGCCGGTGGTGGCGCGCACTTTTACACATTTACCAAACATGTTCAATAATGGGTACTTACAGTGCTCATAGTCGATGCTGGAAATGTCCTACCTCTCTTGTAACACACACCTGACATCTTATGGTGAAAGAATGGAGAGCAATCTCATGTAATTTTTGTTCTGTAAGAATACAAAGTTGTCTGTTAATTCTTTTATTATTTACGGAACCTGTTTTCTTGAATCGTTTAGCAAGTATCCTAATTGTACTGGCATTAGGCACAGGTCTTCCTGGAAGCTTGATTTGAAATGTTCGTCTTGTTTCAGATCAAGACTTTCTGCTTTTCATATACGAATTATGGATATAGACAAGTTCGCTCAGTGTGAATTCGTGTCTAGGCATGACGAACAATCACTAAACGTGCAAAAGTAACGTGTAAGCTTTGCAGATACACGTCCATATGAATGACAAAACACGTGTGAACTAACGAAATGAATCAGTGGAGCGCCTGCGATCTGCGCAAGTCAAAGCCGCCTTAGCTTGCCTTGTTTATCGGGGCGCACATAGATATTGACCCTGTACTTCCTTTAACTATTGACCTGCCAATTTGACGTCAATAGGGATTTCTGATTTATTTAGGCTGTGTTACATTATTTTGTTTTACATTCATTGATTTTCATCATGAATTCTTTCCAGAAAACGGAGTCCATACCATTTAAATACTCATTCGAACCCTCTGGTGAATCGCCTAAGATGACTATTTCATCAGCAAATCTCAGTGTTGACATTATTTATCTTTGAAACGTTCATCATCATCATCATTATCATCATCATCGGTCCTTCCATTTCTCCTTTTCCATCACTTCTGCCACATCCAAACCAGCTTCTCCAATGTCCTTTAAAATTTGGTCCTTCCACCTTCTTCTCCGTCTTCCAACTGGTCTCTTTCCCTTGACTTCTCTTTCTAATTCCCTTCTTGCTACTCTTCCTTACCCATTCTTTTTACATGTCCGAACCAACGAAATCTTGCTTTCTGTATCTACGGATTTAACGGTTCCATATTTAACTCTTCTCTGATTTTGTTGTTGTTTGAGTCTTCAGTCATTTGACTGGTTTGATGCAGCTCTCCATGCCTGCCTGTCCTGAGCTAATCGTTTCATCTCTACATAGCTACCACACCCTACATTCGAGGCAACCTGTTTAACATACTCTAACCTTGGTTTACCCCTACAGTTCTTGTCCTCGACCCTTCGTTCCATAACTAAGCTTGCTATTCCTGGGTGTCTTAGTATGTGTCCTACCAACCTATCTCTTCTCTTCATTAGCAGTCGCCAGAAGCATCTCTCCTCTTTCACTAGTCTTAATACCCCTTCGTTTGTAACCATATCTACCCATCTTATCTTCATCATTCTCCTGTAACACCACATTTCAAACGCTTCAATTCTCCTCTTTTCTGCTGCACCAATAGTCCAAGTTTCACTTCCATAGAGTGCGACGCTCCAGACAAAGGTTTTCAAAAATGTCTTCCTAATACCTAAAGCTATATTCGATGTCAACAGATTCCTTTTCTGTAGAAATGCTTTCCTTGCCTGAGCCAACCTACTTTTTATATCCTCTTTGCTTCGTCCATCACTGGTTATTTTGCTTCCTAATGAACCCTTCAGAATAGCAGTGTTTTTATGCAAGAATCTTGATCAAGGGGTCGCGCTCAGTTCCTAGTGTGATGTTTACGTTCTCCAAACAACATGCTCTACTGAGGTAAGGGTCATAGGATTTAAACTAAAATTAAGAAAGAAAGGTGACAAGACGTAAAATAATAACATGATTTAGTGACTAATAGTGCATAAGAAGAATATACACAACAATAATTAAAAATATCCTCCCTGAATTTTCCCATGACAGGAATATCTATCAATGTTGAGGAGTCAGACGGATCTCCCCTTTATAAAACTGTGGATCCTGGTTCCACTTACTTGCATTTGGATTTTATGTACGCGTAATGACTAACTACGAGGAATGAGTACTTTGGATGACTGTTCGTATTCAGCGGGTTAACAGCCACGATGCTTACGAACAATCATCTCGTAAATCAACGTTACGGATATGGAACATGACACTAATAAAAACCCTTTAAAATTTAATGCTGACACACACACTAAAAATCTACTATTTACAGAAATCTCCCTCGAGACCCTCCATTAGTGCGATGACGCACTTGACAAAATGAGCTGCCAACACCGGCCAATTGCTCAATACACAAACAAGGAAACACAGCATCGCACGTGACTTCACGGGTCACTGATGTGGAATATAAACATGGACTTAAACCAACAACAACAAAAGCCTGACCGGCTGAGATTACTTTATATGAACAAAACTGCATGTTAAGCTAACGCTTCGGAGATTATCGTGATTCGTAGGCAACTCCCAATTATTTAAACAATTTTTTTACCATTGATCAGTTCTTAATTCTGTATTTCAAGTAATTAGGAGTCAACAAGCACTCCCCACTAATGACCTCGCTTGCAACCTTCAGTCCGCCTTGTGAAACAGCTCCCCCTTCCTCAATACTTGTCATTGTCCCAACTCCAGTGTGTAAAAATAACTGACCAGCAGTGCCGTTATCACAAGGAATCAACAGCAACAAATCTCAACCACCTAAACATATGGTCAGACATTAATCAAAATAGCCACATATGTCCTCGCAAGGTAACAATATGGACCGGGCACCAAGCTGACAGAAATCAGTCTACGCTGAAATTCCCGCTTGTAATGACCACAAAATACACACACTCACACTGCTGGGAATGACATGACGTTTTTCACACAGGTCGGCTGAATAGATGCTCACAAACTATTTTAAAAAATATTAAAACCTACGATAGAGCTGACTGCTCTTCGTCACAAATCACATTGCTCCAGAGGCAATAATCTCACTGAATCTGATCAATAATAAACCTTAAAAAAATTAATTACCCTCCAATCTACTGTATAATTATATTACTTCAGTCCTACTTCTGAAACACAACATATCTCCGAGAGACGTTTTTAACCGCATTGCGTAACATATGCAAACACGGTCGTCCACATAGCTACGTTAGTTAAAACAACAAACAAACAAGAACCTTCTACTAATAACATTTATGCGAGCTGTTTCCATGCAAAAGGTGTGTCAGACCAAAATTAAATATACTACGTTAATCACACAAGCAAAATATTTACAAAAATATGTCCCATATACCATAAGTTAATTTATCAGATAATAAGAATATTATTTTGTACTCATCCTCGGCCAGTCACCCATCAAAGGACATCAACTGCCATCTCCCAACTGAATGCTTCTTAGCTCATCTCAGCCATCTGGACGGAGTGTTGATAGTTCCAAACTTCTTCCATGGTAAGCGATGTCATCTCTCGTGCTGATTCAAAAAGTTAGATTATTATACACTTGATATCTGACTACTAAATTCGCCGTTTCAGGTACTACTTTTCCCGGAACAGTCTGTTGGCGAATTGTCGATGATACTGCCCCTACAAAATATAGTACTGTGACTATCTATCACTGAATTTAACACATTTATTAATAATTGCTGTGTCCTCATGACACGCAAAAGTATAAGTGCTTGTGTCTTCGACACACAAAAGTATAATAGCCTGTGTCCACTGACATACAAAATATAATGATAAACTTGTGTCCTCGACACACCGCAGTATAATAAACAATGTCTTGGCTCTTCACGCCACTTATAAATGAACCGGCCCTAGGTATTGATAGAGGGGGAAATTATATAAAAATTTCTCAAAATAATAGTGGTACAGGAATGAAATAAATATCACTGAACTCGTAAAATTGCGCAGGTCAAGAATATGCCCATTAATCCTAGAATCGATCGTAGAGATGTTGTCTAGCCGATCTCCCGCGTTAATTCTAGCCATCGCGTGCCCAAGCTAGACTTGCCGCGCTGGTAAGCATTCATCTCCCATTGGTTCCACGTTTTCAATAACTTGGCGGTTTTTATCAGACCTTGGCCTCGTAGGAGTGTCTAGTATTTTCATCAGCCACTCACGTTACTGCATCATATTTTTTCTAGGCGCGAATATTACAATGAACATGCCATAAGCGTGTCTCACTGCGCGTCCTTTCTATTTTGAGGTAGCCACCACCTGTCCTTCTGAAACATTGCTATGGCCTTTCTTTTCACAATCCTAAGTATTTAGCCTTTTGTCAAACTGCTGCAGGTATGTCCCCATTGTCTCCAACAAATGCTTGAAATTTCCTCATCTCCGTCTGGCTATTTTCATGATGCTGGTGGAAATAGTTATTAATTGAAGAAATAAAACATCGAATCATTTATCCATCAGAGGGTAAAGGGTTCACAACTCCTCCACTCACAAAATTTCGAACTTAGGAGAAAGTCGATAATTTTAAAAAGACTTCCGTAGGCCAATTTGTTTTATTTCAGAATCACCCCTTTTCTATTACTTGGTCTAGCCGCTCCTGTCTTGAATGGCATTTACTCGTTTCATTTCCTGCTTGTAATGACCCTCTCAACTGCTTGCATGACGCGCTGGTGCCTTAGGCAACACTCTGCTCGTCTCGTTAATGTTTGTCAACACCAATTCCACTTCCTTCTTTACGTGCCGTACTCAACTGCTCCCCGTCCACTTGGTTGATATAAGACGTCCATATATTTAAACTGCATCATTATTTCGGCGCTCTCATGGTTCACTTCTACGATACTTTTTTAAGTTGGCTGCATTGTAGACCGACATTGTTCCTGTGCTTAACTCTTTCACTCTGTATGCATTATTTCCAAGGTTTCTTACAATAGAATAGGGTCCTATGAACTTTTCGCAGAATTTGCTGAAGATCTTCTTCTCTGGATCCGATGTAGCGGGTCGTTTCACCAAAACGAGCTGGTTTATTTCAAGATCACTGTGAAACCTCTTATTTCTTACTCGTCGTAATCTGCGATCTGCTTGTTTTCTCATGTAGGCTCTCGTTCTCTCAATTCGCAGGTCAGGTGCTATCATAGGATCTTGTGGGCAGTTAATGATGCTTCTCCACGTTCTCACTGGATACTCGTTTTTGTGTAAGACCATAGGGATCTGTCCTGTTGACTCGTGCCTGGTAGAATTCATGCATGTCTCTACATCCTTAATTTTATCCACCCACTTATGATGTTCTTTGGGAATGAAGATTCTCAAGTATGATGTTACACATTTTGTTGCTCTCTCACTTGGATTAGCTTGGGCATGTCGGATACTGCTTAAAACGTGTTTTATACCAATGTCCTCCATACCTTTCATGAATTCGGCGCTTGTAAAATAACTGCCATGGTCTGACAATATAAATTCTGGTTTTCCAAGGATTGAAATAACTCTATTTCGAATACGACTGAGTACTTGTTTCGATGTAGTTTTCTGAATGGGGCATAATACGACAAACTTAGAAAATACATCAATGCTCACTAGCAAGTGCCGGCAACCTCGCCTTCCTTTCGGAATTGGACCGAAACAGTCTAGGGCCAGTAGCTCGCAGGGTTTCTGAGGTAGCAATGGTCTAGGATACTGCCTCATTAAATAGTTATTTGGCCTTTGTCCTCTGACAAGGATCACAAGTCGTAATGACGTCACATATAGTTGTTCTCATACGTGGCCATGTAAATGTCTCTCCTATTGTCGCTTCACACTTGTCTAATCCGACGTGTCCGTAACTTTCGTGAGTATGCCATGTCAGTCCTCGCTGTAAGGATGCAGGTACTAATATGCGTAACTTGGTGTGGTCATTATCTACCCATTTGTGCAGCAAATTGTTGACATAAACATATCTTCCTTCTTTGGCTTTCGCTTCTCGAAATGCAGGTGTTCCTGTAGGTAGTTGCTTTCTGAAGTATTGAATTAATAGCATCATCCATGGTTCCGCTTCCTGTTCTCGCTGTATCTCACGTAACTCTTCCAAGAATTCCCGGTCCTTCGGTGTTAACTCCAAGTGTTGTACCATCGCTGTTTCTTCACTATCAGGCTCTGGGTTCCTGCTGAGTGCATCCGGAATCACGTTCATCTTCCCTGGGCAATGTTCAATCAAATGCTAAACTGCTGAATATATATAGACCAACGTGTCACACGTTCGCTTGCCATCGACGTCTTAAACAAGAATGTTAGAGCCTTGTGATCAGTCCTGACAACAATGGGGTATCCATAAATTATTCTTTTCCATTGTTGGAGCGCATGAAGTATGGCCAACAACTCTAGCTCCGTTACAGTATAATTGCGCTCGTGCTTACGCAATTTTCGGCTGACAAATGCCAAATATGTTTTATGTTGCGGGTTAGCTGGATCTTCTTGGTAGAGCATAGCACCTATACCAATTAGTGAAGCATCCGCTTGGATTATAAATTTGTGCTTGAAATCTGGATATCCTAACTTAATGCAGTTTTCCAATAGCTGTTTTGTTGCTTGGAACGCCTTCTCGCATTCCGCATTCCATAACCATTTATTATTCTTTTTTAGCATTTCCTGCATTGGAGCTACAGTCTCCGTGTAACCTGGACAGTTTTCCTTAAAGAATCCCGTTACGCCTAAGAAATCCCGAATGCGCTTGACTCTCGTTGGTGTAGGGAAATTCTTTATCCCTTCGATCTTAGCTGGATTTGGCTTCACTCCCTCCTTGTCAATGATGTGATCCAAATACAAGATCTCACTCTTGAAGAAATGCGATTTCTTCAGGTTTACTTTGAAATTTGATGCATTCAGGTTGCCTAATACTTTATCTAAATTTTCCATGTGAGTTTCAATGTTGTCGGATGCCAGCAGAATGTCATCAATGTAGCGTACTGTCATCTCCTTAACTTCCTCGGTTATATTCCGGTCCAGGGCTGGGATTAAAGCACAGCTCGCTGTTTTGACTCCAAAGGGCATTCGGACGAAGCAAAACGTTTGGTTATCGAATAGGAAGCCAGTTAGAAGCTGTGACTTCTCATCCAATTCAATATGGTGGAAACTGGACGTCAAGTCAACTGATGAATAAATGCTTTTGTTTTTAAAGCCTTTTAGTACGACTCTGATAATTGGCGCTCTGTCATACTCAGGAAAAATGAGTCTCATGTTGAGATGTCTGGCATCTAAACAAAGTCTAATAGATCCATTTGGTTTTGTGACTGCCAAAATCGCATTTAGATAAGGTGTAGGTGTCTTCCTTATCACTCCAGCTTGTAACATCTCATCTATAATGACCTTGACTTGACAACGATATTTTTCCGGAATTGGGTACAATCTACTTTTGAAAGGTGACCAATCCTCGACTTGCATTGAATATTTGAAATTAAATTTTTACCAGGTACTGTATCAAATACTGCTTTGTGTTTCCTTAAAATCTCTTCCAATTGTTTTCTATGTTCACCCCCAAGTTGAATGTCATTGAGCCGCTCCTGTAGTAACTCTTCAAATTGTGCCTCACTGTCATCTCCTTCCATTAATAAAGACCATATCTCCTGGGATTCACTCTCCTCATCTAGTTCCACAACAGTTCCTTCTATGATGTTATCTTCTGCCTTTCGTATCTCCTCTTCTGCCTCTTCCGATATTGCTTCCAATGCCCAAGAATTTACATCTCTTCCGGTAGTGATTTCATCCATATGCAATCCCACATTCTTCAGCTGATCATACTCTCTAAAACTGACTGTATTTTGTGCAAAGCTATCACTGCTTGATAGTCACAAATAAAATTTGCACCAAGAATTTTATTAAAATTCATCTTTGCCATGATAATGAATGTTTGCCCAAAAGTATGTTCCAATATGTTCAGCTCTAAGTATGCCTGACGTTTACAAGTGACGGTGCGTTCAGGAATAACACCCCTCACTTTGAGTTGTGGTACGGGAATTACAGGAATATTCTGACTCCGTCCCAACTCTCGAACCAAGGCCTCCGATACCAGACTGATCTGCGACCCCGTATCCAACAAACATCTTATATTAATTCCACCAATCCTCGCGTAAATAATGGGTAACTGCCTAATTTCATCGTTCCGTGGTTTCACCGTCTCCTCCAGGCACTCTTCTGGCAAAGCAATCCATTCTTGTATGTTCGCTACTATCCATCCATCTTCAACTTCCGACTGTTGCGTTTGTAGACTGTCTTCTTTATCCAAATTTAGCATTTTTTTAAGCTCCGGTGCGACTCCCATCATCCTTTTGTCGCCCATGCCCTTGATATTCCTCTTGTCTCAGTAGACTTCCAGCATCCTCAGTATGTGTGTCTGGATTCTTCATGTTCCCAATGGCTTTTTCCCATCTTCCTAGCTCTCCACCTTGACTAGCGTGTAATTCCTCTAGGTAATTTTGTGATTGAGCGTGCCTATCATCCCAGTCATTTCGATAATTACGTGCCTCTTCTTGATTTTGATCTCTCCTTCCTTTCCATCTTTGATTAGCATTGTAATCTCCGTATCTTCCATAAGGCCTCTCATTTCTTCGATTTTCACGCCATTGCTGATACCCTCTATGTTGATATCTATTGTTGCCTTGATATGACCTATTGTTATAGTTATTCTCGTTACGCTGGTATGGTCTGTTTTCTCCTTCTTCCTGTTTTCGCCTAGGTGTGTAGGTGCTTGTATTAGTACCCTGCGTTTTAGTGTTTGCCTGTTTTGGTTTTATGACCTCTGTCGTATTGACTAACTCCAGCTGTCTTCCTCCTCTATAATGACTATAAGATGTAGTCTCATCTATCTGGCGTAATATCTGCTCTGCATGTATGGCCGTACTAACGTTCGCTGCGACTAGTATTTGCTGCACGTTGACTGGTAATTGCCGCGCTATAGTCATCACCAGATCCGCTTCATTTAAAGGGTAATCAAGGTCGCGAAATTTTTTGCATTTGCATGTTAAAGAAATCTGAGTATTTCGTTTGCTGGGTAGTTTGGTATTTTCTAGAGTAAAGCTCCATCCTTAGACTCTGTTGTAATGCTGGCGACCAGTACTTGCGCAGAAATGCTAATTTGAAATCCGTCATAGTTCCAAATGTATATTTGAAGCTTAAAAACCATGTAAGGACATTTCCTGATAAAAATCTCTCCATCATCCTCAATCTACGTGCTTCAGGTACCCCAGTGTCATTGTAATGATCTTCAATTTCTTTAATAAAGGCTTTAGGTGTCACCCCTGAATTCTCCGTGTATTTCTGCGGTATATAATCGTTCGAGCGAATTACTTGGATAAGTTGTGTGGGCTGAACACCGTCTTGTGGCGTGGAACTCCTTTCGATATTCTTGCGAAACCCTTCCGTGTTTGTTGGTAATGGGCACTCTGTCTGAGCTTGACTCCCTGCAGTGCTACTACCCTCCGGGCTATTTGAGTCATCCTGCTTGCCTTTCAATGTTCCTGTTTTAAATATCGAGGATTGTTCTAACGACCTCAGTTCGGCTTTAATGATCCTGTCTGTTTGTTCTTTAAGTTTACTCTTCATTTCTTGCTCTAATGCTTGAATACGAGTATGATTTTCGCCTACTGTCTTAAGGATGGTTGATCTTTCCTCTTTAGAATCGATATTCATTTTTCGCCAATCTTTTCTTATTTGCTCCTTAATCGTGCTTACTTTCTCCTCAATCTGGCTTTTAGTGTCATCCTGATTGCTTTCTATCTGGCTCAACCTTTCGTCGATGGTATTCTTTAATTGATTCTGATCCGCTTCTAGGCTTTTCCATTGCTCCGCTGATTTTATTTCGAGACGATCCATATCTTTAATTATGCCGGATATATTTTCATCTACCGCTGATAATAGTTGTTGAATGACCTTGCCGCTCTTTTCCATTTCCCTAAATCGTCCTTCTAACTTATCCTGAGCTATCTTGACCTCGCTTGTATTCATTGTGCATGCTAGTTCAATTTGCTCTAATTTAGCTAACACCGTTTCATCCAGAATGCTAAGTATTTGATCAAAAATACTTTCCATTTTCTTAATCTGATCTAATTGTTTTTCATTATTTTTACTAACATCTAGGGCCAGCAATACCATCTGTTGATTAGTGTGATCTTTCATTTCTGCGGTTAACGAAGCTAATTGGTTCGCGTTTTTAACATTCTGCGCCTCTAACTGCGAATTTATAGTGTCATTGATTTCATTTTTTAGTAATCTAGCTTGTTCCGCCTGATATTCATTTTGTTCAATCCTACTGTTATTTAATTGTGTCCGCAATGATTCACTTTGTTCGGATAGTTTAGTTTTTAGCGATTCACTCTGTTCAGACAATTTGTTTTTAGACTCACTTTGTTCTAACAAACTATTGTTTATTTGTTCAGATAATTTCGCGTTTAATGCTTCACTTTGTTCTAACATACTAGTGTTTAATGATTCACTTTGTTCTGATTGTTTAGTGTTTATTTGTTCAGATATTTTTGTGTTTAGTGATTCACTTTGTTCTGCCAATTTAGTGTCCAACAATTCCTGTGTTCTCCTGGCCGCACTCTCAATGATTTCTTGAATCTGTTCCACCGTTGCCATCTTATACACTTTATATGAGACATTAGGGAAATGGCATAAAGCAATGCCCCTTGACACATACATACAATCCAGTGCACATTTAATTTCTTTACCCAACTCAGTTCATTTATTTTTACATTTAATCCCACTAGTCGATTGCATCACTGAGTGGTTCAAATTTTACTCAATTTAATTTAAACCCAAACATATATTTAGTCATTAAATTGTTATCCTGATCTGATATTAACACTGACTAATTAACACAGTATTAATTGTCATTTAAGGCTACCAGCCTCCTAACATTTTCATGAGTTTGACTTTCTAAACAAATCTAGTTTTAACTTTAATCAATGGGCGCCCGGTATCACGTATATTAATTTATGTTAATTCAATAGACCAAAACGAGAACCGTATTTTACATTGCAAACTCCTGATTTTAATTTATATTTCACACATTTGGCGGTATCCTCTTCGCCTCAATTACTTTTAATAAAACATCACTTTCCGGTGATTAAAATACTGTCGTATCTGCCTCCACTTGTGGCCTGTCAGTTTTACTCAAATACGCCAACTAAATGTGTTCCAGCAGCGGACCAGCAACAAAATTACACCCTCATTGTTGCGTCAGTTTGAAAACCCAACTACGCTTACATTGACATGTGCAATTTCTTTGCCGTTACACCAAAGTGAACCGCCCCACGCTTGGCCGCGCCAGTTTACATCCTATGAACCCTTCAGAATAGCAGTGTTTTTATGCAAGAATCTTGATCAAGGGGTCGCGCTCAGTTCCTAGTGTGATGTTTACGTTCGCCAAACAACATGCTCTACTGAGGTAAGGGTCATAGGATTTAAACTAAAATTAAGAAAGAAAGGTGACAAGACGTAAAATAATAACATGATTTAATGACTAATAGTGCATAAGAAGAATATACACAACAATAATTAAAAATATCCTCCCTGAATTTTCCCATGACAGGAATATCTATCAATGTTGAGGATTCAGACGGATCTCCCCTTTATAAAAATGTAGATCCCGGTCCACTTACTTGCATTTGGATTTTATGTACGCGTAATGACTAACTACGAGGAATGAGTACTTTGGATGACTGTTCGTTTACAGCGGGTTAACAGCCACTATGCTTACGAACAATCATCTCGTAAATCAACGTTACGGATACGGAACATGACACTAATAAAAACCCTTTAAAATTTAATGCTGACACACACACTAAAAATCTACTATTTACAGAAATCTCCCTCGAGACCCTCCATTAGTGCGATGACGCACTTGACAAAATGAGCTGCCAACACCGGCCAATTGCTCAATACACAAACAAGGAAACACAGCATCGCACGTGACTTCACGGGTCACTGATGTGGAATATAAACATGGACTTAAACCAACAACAACAAAAGCCTGACCGGCTGAGATTACTTTATATGAACAAAACTGCATGTTAAGCTAACGCTTCGGAGATTATCGTGATTCGTAGGCAACTCCCAATTATTTAAACAATTTTTTTACCATTGATCAGTTCTTAATTCTGTATTTCAAGTAATTAGGAGTCAACAAGCACTCCCCACTAATGACCTCGCTTGCAACCTTCAGTCCGCCTTGTGAAACAGCTCCCCCTTCCTCAATACTTGTCATTGTCCCAACTCCAGTGTGTAAAAATAACTGACCAGCAGTGCCGTTATCTCAAGGAATCAACAGCAACAAATCTCAACCACCTAAACATATGGTCAGACATTAATCAAAATAGCCACATATGTCCTCGCAAGGTAACAATATGGACCGGGCACCAAGCTGACAGAAATCAGTCTACGCTGAAATTCCCGCTTGTAATGACCACAAAATACACACACTCACACTGCTGGGAATGACATGACGTTTTTCACACAGGTCGGCTGAATAGATGCTCACAAACTATTTTAAAAAATATTAAAACCTACGATAGAGCTGACTGCTCTTCGTCACAAATCACATTGCTCCAGAGGCAATAATCTCACTGAATCTGATCAATAATAAACATTAAAAAAATTAATTACCCTCCAATCTACTGTATAATTATATTACTTCAGTCCTACTTCTGAAACACAACATATCTCCGAGAGACGTTTTTAACCGCATTGCGTAACATATGCAAACACGGTCGTCCACATAGCTACGTTAGTTAAAACAACAAACAAACAAGAACCTTCTACCAATAACCTTTATGCGAGCTGTTTCCATGCAAAAGGTGTGTCAGACCAAAACTAAATATACTACGTTAATCACACAAGCAAAATATTTACAAAAATATGTCCCATATACCATAAGTTAATTTATCAGATAATAAGAATATTATTTTGTACTCATCCTCGGCCAGTCACCCATCAAAGGACATCAACTGCCATCTCCCAACTGAATGCTTCTTAGCTCATCTCAGCCATCTGGACGGAGTGTTGATAGTTCCAAACTTCTTCCATGGTAAGCGATGTCATCTCTCGTGCTGATTCAAAAAGTTAGATTATTATACACTTGATATCTGACTACTAAATTCGCCGTTTCAGGTACTACTTTCCCCGGAACAGTCTGTTGGCGAATTGTCGATGATACTGCCCCTACAAAATATAGTACTGTGACTATCTATCACTGAATTTAACACATTTATTAATATATGCTGTGTCCTCATGACACGCAAAAGTATAAGTGCTTGTGTCTTCGACACACAAAAGTATAATAGCCTGTGTCCACTGACATACAAAATATAATGATAAACTTGTGTCCTCGACACACCGCAGTATAATAAACAATGTCTTGGCTCTTCACGCCACTTATAAATGAACCAGCCCTAGGTATTGATAGAGGGGGAAATTATATAAAAATTTCTCAAAATAATAGTGGTACAGGAATGAAATAAATATCACTGAACTCGTAAAATTGCGCAGGTCAAGAATATGCCCATTAATCCTAGAATCGATCGTAGAGATGTTGTCTAGCCGATCCCCCGCGTTAATGCTAGCCATCGCGTGCCCAAGCTAGACTTGCCGCGCTGGTAAGCATTCATCTCCCATTGGTTCCACGTTTTCAATAACTTGGCGGTTTTTATCAGACCTTGGCCTCGTAGGAGTGTCTAGTATTTTCATCAGCCACTCACGTTACTGCATCATATTTTTTCTAGGCGCGAATATTACAATGAACATGCCATAAGCGTGTCTCACTGCGCGTCCTTTCTATTTTGAGGTAGCCACCACCTGTCCTTCAGAAACATTGCTATGGTCTTTCTTTTCACAATCCTAAGTATTTAGCCTTTTGTCAAACTGCTGCAGGTATGTCCCCATTGTCTCCAACAAATGCTTGAAATTTCCTCATTTCCGTCTGGCTATTTTCATGACGCTGGTGGAAATAGTTATTAATTGAAGAAATAAAACATCGAATCATTTATCCATCAGAGGGTAAAGAGTTCACTAAGTAACAGAAGTCTTCCATTTCCCTTAGTTTTCCCCCTGCCAATTTGATGTCCATAGAGGTTTCTGATTTATTGCGGCTGCATTCCATTATTTTTGTTTTACATTTATTAATCTTCATCATGAAAAGATAAGAGACGGAGTCCATACCATTCAGAAACTCATTCAAATCCTGAGGCGTGTCGGCCAAGATGACGATGTCATCAGCTAATCTGAGAGTTGAAATTATTTCTCCTTGAATCTTCACTCCCACTTTACATTTCTCTCTAATTTCCTTCATTGCTTGTTCAATGTAAAGATTGAAAAGTATTGGTGATAAGTTGCAGCCTTGCCTTACACCTTTCTGAATACCAGCTTCTCTCTCATGTCCTTCAGCTCGAATGACTGCTGTCTGGTTTCTGTACAGATTGTATATCACCCTCCTATCCCTGTACTTTATTCCAAGGCGGCTTCGGTGGCATAGTCGGTAGCATGCTGAGCTTCTATGCCCAAGATAGCGGGTTCAATCCCGGCCGAAGCCGTCGGATTTTTTAAGAGCGTTAAAAATCCCTCAGTATGCCTTCCTTCGGAGGGGAAGTAAAGCCGGCGGTCCCATGTCATAGATTTATGGCATGTTAAAGAACTTTCCACTAATTACACCTGTGTGAAACTAAATTGTATAGGTTAAGAATGTAAACAACGCTGTTAGGTTTCTATGTTCGTTGCCAAGTGCCGACTGCGGTGGCATCTAGTAGCTGAGTTCTGAACTAAGCCTAGTAGTCGTTGACGGTGGCGTTTGGCGGCAAAATTAGGAACTATTTGAAAAATTCTAAGTTGCAGTCTGCACTTAAATTAAAAAACAGATACACACACTAATACACTCATCACAATTAACACCGGTTATCAGACAGATTCTACACTCACCCTAAGTACACGGGGCTACATGACCGCGTTGTCGCAGCCCCTAAACTTAAGAACCAACCAACCAACTTTATTCCAATCATTTTCAAAATGTCAAACAATTTAGTCCAATCAACGTTATCAAAAGCATTTTCTAAGTCTACAAATGCCATGAACGTTCTCTTATCTTTTCTTATTCTACCTTCCAAAATCAGCCTAAGACTTAGTACAGCTTCCCTTGTTCCTACATTTCTCCTGAAACCAAACACTGGTCTTCATCCAATTCCGCTTCTATCTGGCTTTCCATCCTCTTGTAAGTTATTCTAGACAGGATCTTTGAAGCATGAGTAATCAAGCTGACTGTACGGTAATCCTCACATCTGTCAGCTCCTACTTTCTTCGGTATAGGGATGATAACATTCTTCTTGAAATCAGAGGGTAAACTCACCTGTCTCATAAATCCTACACAGCAAGTGAAATTACCTGATCAGACCTTCATCTCCTATGTAGCGTAGCAACTCAATCGGTATATCATCTATACCTGGTGCGTTGTTCCTGCTTATGTCTTCCAATGCTTTGTCAAATTCTGATCTCAATATTAAATCTCCTTTTGCATCCTCATCAATTTCCTCCTCCCTTTCCATTACATGATTCTCAATCTCCTTTCCCCTATACAAACACTCTATGGAAGCTTACCATCTCTCAACCTTTTCTTCCCTATCTCTTAGAGGCTTTCCATTTGTGTCCTTAATATTACAGCATTTAGTCTTCCTTTCCCCAAATGTATTCTTAATCCTTCGATAAGCTGTGTCTACTTTTCCTAATTTCAGACAATTTTCTATACCTGCACATTTCTCTTTCAGCCATTCTTCTTTCGCTACCTTGCACTTCTTGTTAATCTCAATTCTCAGACGTCTGTATTCTGCTTTCCCCTTTTCATCTCTTCCGTTCTTGTGTTTCCGCCTTTTATCCATCAATTCTAGTATATCCTGAGTGACCAACGGATTTCTGCCTATTCTTTCTTTCCTACCAATGTTTTCTTCTGCGGATTTTGTTATTTCATTCTTCAAAAGTGTCCATTCGTCTGCAATTGAAGTTTGTTTAGGGTTTTTCATTATTCCTTCCTTTATACTCTTCTTGAATCTTTCGTTTACAACCTTCTCTTTCTAGTCTGTCTATTGCCCACTTCTTTGGCTTTTGACTTTTCTTCAGTTTCTTCAACTTAAATCTGCATTTCATAACAACCAGATTGTGGTCAGAGTTTATGTCAGCACTGGGATATGTTTTACAATCCAAAATCTGGTTTCGAAACCTCTGCTTGGCCATAATAAAGTCGATTTGGTAACGCTTGTATCTCCTGGTCTCATCCATGTGAATATTCTTCTATTGTGGTTATTGAATAAGGTGTTAGCTGTGACCAACTCATGCTCGGTGCAGAATTCCATCGGCCTGCTTCCTCGATCATTCCTTTCACCTAATCCGAAATGTCCTACCATCTTCCCTTCTCTTCCTTTTCCTACCAGAGCATTCCAATCACCCATTACTATAATATTTTCATCACCATTGACATACCTCAGAATTTCATCTATTTCTTCGTAGACATTTTCAACATCTTCATCATCAGCTTGACTGGTAGGCATATAGACTTGTACCACTGTGGTGCACGTAGGTTTTGTATTGATTTTTACTACAATAATCCGTTCACTATATTGCTCATAATATTCCACCCGCTGTCCAAGTTTCCTACTCAATATGAGACCAACCCCTGCTTTGCCATTGTTTGATTTAGTGCTAATGACCCTATAGTCTTCTGACCAAAAGTCCTGTTCATCCTGTCAGCGCATTTCACTAATCCCAACCAAATCCATTTCCCTTTCGAAGTTTTCTATCCTTCCACTTCCTAGCAGACTTCTAACATTCCACGCTCCGATCCGTAGAATATCAGATTTCCTCTTTGTCACGTCTGTGATGTTAATCCCCTCTCGAGTAGTCCCCACCCGGAGATCCGAACGGGGGACTAGTTTACCTCCGGATTGGAATTTTACAAGGGAGGAGACCATCATCACATGTAATTACTCATTGAGAGGTGCATATCTGAAGTCATCACGTTAAAGAGGACTGGGCTCATCGGGTCTCCTTGCAGGACAAGTAAAGAATTGCTTTATTCTGAAAGGCTGCCTCTCCCTTTCAGAATAAGTAATAGAGCATTTCTACTAACAAAAATTCTAACCTTCTACTAACAATTAAATACCAAAATTCTAATAACGAAAAAATTCTAAAGTTCTACCAACAACAAAATACTACCACTAAAACTGTCTGACACCAGGCACACTCATATGCATCCTCACACATCACAGTCTAATGAAACAATGAACTATATCTAATAAACAATACAGCTGCCACCAGACACACTCGCACACCACAATCTATTGGAACAATAAACTATAGCTAATAAACAACTAACTGCATAGCCTACTTACAACTAAAACTAACTACATACAAAGAGTATAACTGTCGAGAATTAACAAGGAGGTTAGAATGCAATGTAGGGTCGAAATACTTACAAAATGCAATTGAAATTGAAAATACACAATTCATTTCAGTTTGATGAACTTCCTCCCAGACGATAACGTGTGTAGTCCCTACGTGTTAGTGGTTATTGTTTAATTGTTGATGTGTTTCAAAATATTATAACGTATTACAGCTAAGTATTAAAGCGAAGAGAAATGTGAAAAGAAATTTCAACTTGAACATGCAAAAACGACTACACACATTACGGCAAAGGAGGGAAAGAAGATTGAATAAGATTGGCTTATTGTTAAGTGCATATTTTTCAATTACAGTATAATGCATGTACTATTACATGAAGATTATTGTGTACGTTGTATTCAAAGTTCAATCGCATGATTAGGACACAAGAAGTAAAAACGAGATTTTAAAATTTCGCACAGTAGTTATGAAAACAATCGAATCTACGAAGATTTATCATTGCCATTTATCATTAGGGGACACGCCTCATAACTCAGTGGTCAAATCACATTCGTAAAAAACCGGAGGTCACGTGTTCGAGTTCTACTAGGGTCAGACATTTTAATGGACGAACTTCCACTACCTGTGCATTACACGACGTAATAACGTAAATCCCTATCCCATCTTGTCTTTTTAACTGAAGTTCTTAAACATTTCGTTTCTACTGCTTGTATCCTACTATTTTGCCTTTTATTCGTTACCAGTGTTTCCAGTCCATATGTTACAATTGGTATGAAATACTGTTTATATAATGTTAATTTCGTTCTCTTGGGTACTTTGTCATCCCATAAAAGTTCTCTTACTTGATGATAAAATGTGGTACCTTTACTTAGTCTGTTATTAATTTCAATGTTGATGTCATTACTTCCATTTATAGTGCTACCTAGATTATGTAAACTGTTCTACATTCTCTAACCGTACCCCATCTATGTTCATTTGACTTTTCTTTTTCTCCTTTCCACAGTAAATGATTACCGTTTTCTTTTTACTAATTACCATTCCAAACTCCTTCAGATTTTCATTCCAAATGTCCAGTCTCTTTTGTACTTCCTTTCCTCCCTTTCTCCAAATCATCACATCATCTGCAAATACCAAAGCATTGAAACGTTATTCCTACTTTTTTTCTCTAATTTCCTTTATTGCTTGTTCAATGTACAGATTGAAAAGTATGGCTGATAAGTTGCAAGATAACCAATACCGGTATGAAAATTAATCGTTACCAGACAGCTACATAATTTATTTCTCTATATGCATTCGCTCAAATGGGGGGGGGGGGGGGCATATTTCTCAAGTGTAGGGAACGCATTTGGCCCTCGGGCCGCGTGTCCTAGAACAACTGACATTTGCTGACAACAGTATTTTGGTAAGAAAAGTTAAGGGATCTGCGCGACTTAAAGCTACATTTGTTCAGTACTTCAGTCTCGCACGTGCCAATTACCAGTGTATTTTGAGACCAGAGAGGTTAGGTCGATATCGCAGTCCATCACAAATATAGCACACAGTGAGGGCTGCAGGGTATATCATTATGTCCGTCACGCTGTGACGTTTTAATGAAAATTTAGCTACCCCAGTCACGTCTGGTCAGATTCAAGTCACGTGACAACAGCGTCTTTATCGACATCGGCGTCGTGTAACAAGCAATTACTCTTATTATAGAGGTGCATTTCCTAGCCCTCTTTCGTAAAGATGAATTAAATAGGGGAAGATCCTTTAAAATGTCCCTCATTTGAGAGTTCTACAAGATATCAAGAGTTTGAGCACTTAATGAAATATTCCGGAATGGAATTGCTCAGTGAAACAAGTAGTTCCGTGAAAAACTAAACAGCTTGTTTTCATATATCCTGCCTATGTATAAATATTTCGGATAGTCGCCTTGTTGAATTTTTAGCCTACTTTTCACATTTGGCAAAAATGAGGAAAAAGTAGACTTATGAGATCGATCCGGGAAAATGTGTGTCTGTCTGTCTGTCTGTCTGTCTGTCTGTCTGTCTCTCCTTCTGTCTGTCTGTCCGGCTGTGTGTGTGTACCCCCCTGTCAACTCCTAAACGGCTGCAGCAATCAAAACCAAATTTAGTATGCGTAAAGATATGCACCGGAATATCTCACGTCCATATTTAAAAATGATGTCAGTGCTACCAACTCCTGAAAAAACGCACTAGAAATTTGAGCTCCATGTTGGATATCTTGCAAGGTATGCATGGGAGCTATTCCAAAATTGGCACACATGTAGATAATACTATTTCAGATTAATTACCAGGAGGCCAACCATGACAGTGTTGCCAAAACAATTTTAAGCCTTCTGATAGGTCCAATGTTTAAATGCATATAACTTCTACACTATCTATTGAATTTCAACAAATTTTTGTATGTAATATCTGTACATAAACAGATATCACTGAGCGTATTCTTAAGAGCCACCAGGGCTGCCAACCGTTAATAATTGCTCTCTCTATTCTTTTATCCAAATACCAATATATCAGAAAGTATGCAAGCCAACGTCTTTAAACTATGCACACGTATATTCTGACATTTTAGATGAATTTGGAGTAACTTATATACGTCAGTTCTACCAACATGATTATAAGCCTGCTGATAATACCAATTTTTAAATACATGTAACTTCTATACTATCAGTTGGATTTCAACCAAATTTCGTATGTGCTATGTGTACCATAACAGATATGACTATAAGTATTGTTAAGAGCAATCAGGGCTGCCAACTGTTAATAAATGCTGTCTATATTTTTTTACCCTAATATCAATATATCAGAAAGTATGCAAGCCAACAGCTCTATACTTTGCACACGTATAGCACCTGACATTCTAGATTAATTTGGAGTAATTAATAAAAGGCAGTGCTGCCAACATGATTCCATGCCTGCTGATATGTCCAATTTTAAAATACTTGTAACTTCTATACTAACAAATGGATTTCATCCAAAATTGGCACAACAAGATATAATATTTCAGATTATTTCTGACCAGCACTCGCATGGTATTGTTGGCAACATGCTTTTACGCGTGCTGATAGATCCAGTGTCTAACTGCATGTAACGTCCATTGGACTTCAACCAAATTTTGTATTCTGTACTTAAGAGATGGAACTAAGAATATATTCAGTCACCAGGGCTGCCAACTGTAGTGCTCTATTAGGCTACATTATACCAGGTATATTTTGAACTAATTAGATATTTCGATATTACCGACTTAATTTCGTCATTATTCTAGATAGGTTCATATACTGTAGAATAATCATTGGCATAAAAAGTAGGCTGTATAGTTCTTCACGGAACTTCTTGTTATATACAGTATGTACCCAATAGAGGTATGTACTATTACATGAAGATTATTGCGTAGGTGTATTATTCAAATTTCAATCGCATGATTAGGACACAAGAAATAACTACGAGATTTTAAAATTTTGCACAGCCACCATCTTGGGGTTATGCTAACAATTGTAATAAATTACATGTCAGAGGGTTGACATTTGTGTAAGCATTTACCGTACCATCTTTTACAGCGCTCGGATAGTTAAATCGCGAGAAAAGTCTATTTAAATATTTAAATTTCGCGTTGCCGCCATGTTGGATTTGTTCTCACCAGGTTATTGAAAGCTCCATTGGTAAACTTATGATCATAGCCTTTATCAAGTTACAAAATTTTAGTTTGATTGGTGTCATAGATTAGTAAATATTGAGAACTGCCTAAATATTTCGGATGGTCGCCATGTTGGATTTTTAAATATGTAGGCCATATAGTTATGTACTATTAGACGACAATTATTGCGTAAGTTCATTATTCAAACGTTGACTTCGATCGCGTGATTAGGACACAAGAAATAAAAACTAAATTTTAAAATTTCGTACAGCCGCCATCTTGAAGTGATGTAACAAGTGAACTAAATTAGATGTCAGTGCATTACAATGTGTACGAACATTTTCTGTACAGTACCATATTTCACTGCGTTCAGATGGTCAAATCGTGAGAAAATTCTATTCAATATTTCAAATTCGCTTGGTCGCCATGTCCGTTTCGAACTTGACAGATTTTCGAAAGTCACATAGTTCAACTTCTAATAGTATCCGTTATTACCATACAAAATTCCAGGGTGATTTGATTAATAGTTTCGGAGATTTTGACACACACATACACACACGGACAAAAGGTGATCACGTAAGCCTATTTGTAGCCTACTTTCTATTTTTGCAAAAAATGAAAGTAGACTTATGAGATCTACATAGGGCCAAAAATTGTTTGTCCGTCTGTGTGTGTGTGTGTGAGTGTGTGTACTCTGTATGTCTGCCCCCCCCCCCCTTCCTCCCCCTCCCCCCCCCTCCTATCAATTCAAACACAGTGAAACCGATTTGACCGAAATTTGGAACAGAGGTAGCACTAGCAAAGGGCACCTCAGTGTCATGTTTTATATCACCGCCATCTTTACCAAAACTGAATGGTGGCCACTCAAACGTTCAAAACGTAAAATCAAATTACGACTAAACTAATCATCCGATCTCTACCAAATTTGGTAACAACATACCTTTATATAGGATGCGTCTTTCGACCAACCTAAAAGGTCATCAGCCGAGCCATTTCAGGATGGCCGCCGTGTGAATTATGCAACCATTATAATCAATAGCTTAAGACCCACCAATTTCGATTATCAAGCCAAGGGTTTTTTAAGCCATCTTAATGGACGTGATCCGTTATTTATTATAATTTAATATTATAATATTATACTGTATGAGTGGTTTACAAGAGATGAGCCGTCTATGTCACATGACAAGATGGCAGCTGACCTGTTGTGCCTGTCCTATATTTCAGTAGTGTTAGTATGTCGTATGCGATATAGCGTACTGATAGAAATAATATAAACTTTGTATGAAATGATTTTTAATGAAGACGTACTGCAGTGAAGAAATCGTTTAATTCAATATATTATTTGCTAACACTTTGTATCTAAGTCAATTAATAACACTCAGGTGCAAGGGACAAGTTTGGCTCTGGGCCAGAGCGTTAGTCTCTCACGCGGTTGACTGGGGGTCGAATACTACTAGAGTTAACATCTTTTTACTCGAATTCTTTTACAAATGATGTGCACGAGCTGTTCACACAGATACTAAATAAAATAGAATTTAGCCCAAAGGAGAGGCTAATGTATACACTCGTTTTTATTAAAAATCACAGCCCCAGTATCACACATAAACAGAAGACATTAGATAAAGGAGAATATAAGTACAAGATACACGTTGTCATCAACAGCCTTCTTAAAGTTTCTGTACGGTGCTGTCCTCTTGTGGCTTACGTCGGCTACAATGGCAAATTTTGTAATAGTTAAACTACTAGCCACGACCGCGCTCCGATTACCTTTAAGCGCTGCCAGATGGATATCTCCCTCCTGACTGCTTTAAACTGCCTGCCCATTCAACACTCAGAGGCGTACAAGATAGTATATTAATTCACTGCTAGGTTGCAGCTCCAAACTATTGTGATCGCCGCGGATTTTTAAAGGGGAAGATACCCGAAACGAAGGATTCTTAAGTTTGGAGGCTTAATATCGAGTTAAATGGACGTAAATGCGTTACAATAAGTTAG
Organism: Meconema thalassinum; assembly: GCA_946902985.2. Taxonomy (NCBI): domain Eukaryota; kingdom Metazoa; phylum Arthropoda; class Insecta; order Orthoptera; family Tettigoniidae; genus Meconema; species Meconema thalassinum. Next base: position 2,005,879,019 of record OX336388.2, read on the forward strand.
TAGTTCCGTTATTCAATCATCATAAAGAATATGATATTGATTTTGACCCAATTACTGGCTAATTATCAATATAAAAGGGGTGAGGACAGGGAGTTATAAGTTTATCCATACATTTAGGAGAAGGTAGGCTCTATGTTCTTTGTTGAACATCTTGTTTATACTACTTTCTAATTATGCAAAGAATGAAAATATACTTTCGAGATCTACACGGGCAAAGGTTGTCAGTCTGTCTGTGTGTGTGAGTGTTTGGGTGTATTCTGCCCGCCTCCCCCACCCCCCTTCACTATCAATTCAACACAACGAAATCGAATTGAACGGAATTTGGTACAGAGGTAGCACTAGCAAAGAGCATGTCAGTGTCATGTTTTATATTGCAGCCATCTTTACCAAAAATTAATGGCGGCCAATCAAATGGTCAAAACTTAACTGCAGATGTGACTTTAAAAAGCTGATCCGTCTCGGTTACAAGGTAAGGTGGCAGCTGATCTCTCGTTCTGACCTATATTTCACTAATTTGAGTATGTTACATGCAATAAAGCCTACTGATAGAAATAATATAAACTTTGTATGATATGAATTATGATGAATATAACTCCAGCTAAAAAATCGTTTAGTACAAGTCATTATTTGCTAAGACGTTGTATGTAAGTCGATTGATAACGTTAAGCCTGGGTGAACACTTTTGGCTCTGTGGTTAGAACTTCGGTCTTTCACCCGGCCGGCCGGTGTTCAAAACCTATCAGAGCTGTATTTTTTGCTTAGTTTCTTAATATATATTGTTTTTTATGTACTGAGACGTAATAAACTTGAGCGTTATGTTGTGCATTTCCCAATGGAAAATATATGTTTAGGAACAAGTAGAAAAAATGTTCGACGGCCTCGCCTAGTTTTTGTGGCGATTTTCGTTACATCCACTGATCACGAGGGGGCTGCTACCTTCTCCACCCCACACCCAAGCACATTCCTTCGCCAGTGTCATTGTTCTCAAGTCACCCCGTGGCGGCAATGAGCGAAGGAGACCATACAACTGCATGGTTTTCCGGATGCGTCTGAGAAGGGATTTGGTTGTTGCATCTATCTTAGATCTGAAACTCAAGATGGAGACTGCGTTACGGAACTGTTGAGTGCAAAATCCAGAGTTGCACCATTGAAGCGAGTTTCTCTACCCCGTCTATAGTTGTGTGGAGCCCTACTTTTATCACGGCTAAATTAGAAGATCAACTCAATCCTAAACCTGATCGTCACTAGCGTTCATCTCTGAACTGATTCGACAATAGTTCTTGCCTGGATTGCAGCGTCTCCCAACCGCTGGAAGACGTTCATTGCCAATCGGGTTGCGGAAATTCAGCAAAACACATCGATTACGGACTGGAAACACGATGCCTCAGCTGATAACCCTGCTGACATGATTTCTCGGGGTGTCACTCGAGACACTCTCATTTCTAACGCCTTGTGGTGGAACGGGCCATCGTGGTTTATGAAGCATTCGGCGTCCTGGCCTATATCGCAGGACGCTCTAGAACAGAAAAAAGCCTGTTGTTAGCCTGATAGCAGCTCAACCTCAAGATGATTTCATGAAGCGATATGCCTTACGAGATTAACGGCATATTGTATCAGATTTGCCGCAAATGCCAGACGTCCTCGGAATCAAATAAAACCGGGTGAATTGGACTTAGAAGAACTGCATGTTGCATTACATACCTGCATCAAAATAGCCAAGCATCAGAATATGGTCCAGAGATTCACGATCTTCGGACGACAAGGGCATTAGTAAGGGAAGCAAGTTAATACCTCTGAATCCTTTCCTTTGTTATCAATAACTCCTTCGAGTAGGTGGTCGACTACAACAATCTAATCTTCCGTTTAACCAGAAACATCAGATACTTTTACAGCCAAGGCATCACCTAACTAAACTGATCATTGAAAATTGACATCTTCACCTGCTTCATGCTGGATGTCAACTATTACTCTCTTCGCTACGTGATCAGTACTGGTAAGAGTACGATTCGTCACATCATTCATTTTTGTACTATTTGTCGCAAACTTAAAGAAAAAGACCCTGAACAACTAATGGGTCAACTGGCGAATTACAGAGTAACGCCAGTCAATCCATTTATCCACTGAGGAATTGACTACGCGGGACCACGCTACATAAAGGCAGGCTCTCGCAAAACCAGGTTCTACTAGGGAAGTGCATATAGAGATTTGAGCAGTATGACTACCCAGGACTTCATTGCTTCTCTAAGGCGTTTCATATCCCGTAGAGTTAGACCAGTCCATGTGTTTTCCGATATTGGCAGAAATTTCGTTGGAGCCAATAAGGAACTGGAGGAGATAAGAAGAGTATTCAACGAGGGACAGCATCAACGTGATCTGACAACCTTTGCAAGCAGTGAAGGAGTTCAATGGCATTTTATTCCTTCTCAGGCTCCGCACGTTGGAGGAATATGGAGGGCAGGTGTCAAATCGATCAAACACCATCTTCGGTGAGTGATGGGCACCGCATACCTTACCTTTGAGGAATTGTCAACACTCGCAATCCAGATCGAAGGATGTATCAATTCGAGGCCTCTAGTCCCAGCATCCGATGATCCCTATGACCTAGTTGTCCTTACTCCAAATCACTTTATCATTGACCGACCAATCACAGCACTACCCCAACCAGATCTGAGTATTGTGCGTGTAAGCTTGCTTTCTAGATGGCAGCAAATTCAACGACAGTTCCAAGGATTCTGGAAGTCGTGGTCAACCGCCAATCTGTCCCATCTACAACAGAGAGTAAAACGGACGACAGAAGGGAGCAACGACCAGATAAAATTTCCCGACTGTGATGGAAGCTTGCAGTGGTTGAACAGGTCCACCCTGGAGCTGATGGCTCGTACGTGTTGCCACTATACCTACCTCGTCTGGTACATTCCAGAGGCCAATTACAAAACTTTGCGCGCATGCCAGACAGAGACAATTGTGAAGGTGGTGTTTTGACTAACTATGTTCAGTGCTCTGTGTTCGATTGTTTGTTGGTTATACATTTCAGGTGACTGTTTGTTGTAAAAAAGTGTTAAACTCTTTTTTGGCGGGCGGCATGTTTAGGAACAAGTAGTGAAAATATTCGACGACCTCGCCTCGTTTTTGTGGCGAGTTCCGATACATCCACTGGTCGCGAGGGGTGTGCTACACCTCCCCCAACCCGCACCCAAGTACATTCCTTCACCAGTGGCATTGTTATCAGGTCACCCCGTGGAAGCAGAGAGCGAAGGGGACAAGCTGACATGCGGTATCCGGGAATATTGTGACAGTGACAATGTGTTAATTGTATCAACATGCGATGTACTGTATATAACTGTGTAATCTATGTAATATAATATTTAAATGTTCCAGTGATTTGAAATCCCCATAGCGATACCTTACAGTCCACCAGTGTTATATTGTGCATATAATTATTAAACATCTTCAATGTATATTGAATTAAAACAAAGTTCTTCACCGGACCTGCAAGAGTGGCATCTACTAGCAACCAGTTGAACTATGCGTTTGCTAACCATGGCCTACTACAGTTGATGCGAGCTGCACCCTCTTGACATTCCCAGGTAATGAACCCATGCATACAGTGCTATTGAAAAATTTCCTCTTGTGGCCGATAGAGCGCACTCACCCTCAAGGATAGGTGCGATTAAAAATTAGCTTTGCAGAAGGTTTATTAAATGTGTTTCTCCCCGTGATACGTTTAGACCAACGACGTCTTGTTTCAGTTTCAATTATTGTAAGCAATCGGTGTTGATATACTGAATTCCTTCGTTGTTTGGAGTATTTGCTGATGAAAATGTAAAATGCTGGGGTAAAATATAAACTATGGTTTGAACGCCGCTTCTCAAATCCAGTATATCATACAGTTGTTTGCCATTTTGCACTTCGAATAGGACGAAACTAGGAGGTGATAAGGACAAAGAGATATAACTATGCCCATACATTGGATTCTGAGATATTGATAGTCCCCGGCTCAAATGCCCAGGGAGAGTTAATATGTTGTTGATAGCACTGCTCTATCTGAGAATGTGCGTATATACTCTACAGTGAAAGTTATGGAAGTAACATTCAGTTAAATATGAAACATATAAGCGAATGTAGAATAATTTTGGAAACACTGATATATTGAACCCTTTATCCTCTGATGGATAAATGATTCGATAATTTATTTCTTCAATTAATTAATATTTCCACAAGCGTCATAAAATAGCCAGACGAAGATGAGGAAATTTCAAGCATTTGTTGGAGACAGTTGGGACATACCTGCAGCAGTTTGACAAAAGGCTAGATACTTAAGGATTGTGAAAAGAAATAGCATAGCAATGATTCAGAAGGACAGGTGGTGGCCACCTCAAAATAAAAGGGACGCGTGGTGAGACACGCTTATGGCATGTGCATTGTACTATTCGCGCCTAGAAAAAATATAATGCAGTAACGTGAGTGGTTGATGGTACCACTGGACACTCCTACGAAGCCGATGTCTGATAAAACCGCGAAGTTAACAGAAAATGTGGAACCAATGAGAGATGAATGCTTACGAGCGCGCCAAGTCTAGCTTGGGCACGCGATATCTAGCATTAACGCGGGAGATCGGCTAGAAAACATCTCTACGATCGATTCTTGAATTAATGGGCATATTCTTGACCTGCGCAATTTTACGAGTTCAGTGATATTTGTTTCATTCCTGTACCACTATTATTTTGAGAAATTTTTATATAATTTCCCCCCCCCCCTCCCCCATCGATACCTAGGGCCAGTTCATTTATAAGTGGCGTGAAGAGCCAAGAAGACTGATTACATTGTGTGTGTCGGAAGACACAGGTTATACTACATTTTGCGCGTCCAAGGACGTAGGTTACTGTACTTTGCGTGTCATGAGGACACAGATTTTTATTAATACTAAAGTGTGTTAAAATCAGTGTGATAGATGGTCACTGTACTATTTTTGTAGGGACAGTATCTTCGACAATTCGCCAACAGACTGTTTCTGGGGAACTAAGTACCTAGAACGGCGAATTTAGTAGTCAGATATCGAGTGTATAATAATCTATAACCTTTTTACATCAGCACGAGAGATGACATCACTGACCATGGAAGAAGTTTGGAACCGACAACACTCCGTCGAAATGTTTGAGACGAGCTAAGCAGCATTAATTTGGGAAATGGCTGCAGATGTCCGTTGACGGTGATTGGCTGAGGATGAGTACTGAATAATATTCTTATTATCTGATAAATTAACTTATGGTATATGGGACAAATAGTTTTTGTAAATATCTTGCTTGTGTTGATTAACGTAGTGTATTTAGCTTTGGTCTGACACACATTTTGCATGGAAACAGCTCGCACAATTTTGTTTAGTTAGAGTTTCTTGTTTTTTTTTTATTAACTAACGTGACTATGTGGACGACCGTGTTCGCATATGTTTACGTAATGCATTTAAGAAACGTCTCTCGGAGATATGTTGTGTTTCAGAAGTAGGACTGAATTAGTATAATCATGCAGTAGATTAGAGGGTAAATTAATCTTGGTAATGTTTATTATTGATCAGATTCAGTGAGTTTATTGCCGTTTCAGCAATGTAATTTGTGGCGAGGAGCAGTCAGCTCTCTCGTAGGTTTTAATATTTTTCTTAAATAGTTTGTGAGCATCTTATTCAACCGACCTGTGTGAAAAGTGTTATGTCATTTCCAGCAGTGTGTGTGTGTGTTTTTATTGGTCATTACAAGCGGGAATTTCAGCGTAGACTGATTTCTGTCAGCTTGATGCCAAGCCCATATCGTTACCTTGCGAGGACATATGTGGCTATTTCGATTAATGTCTTACCATATGTTTATGTGGTTGAGATTTGTTGCTGTTGATTCTATGAGATAACGGGACAGTTGGTCTGGTTATTTTTACACACTGGGCTGGACGATGACAGGTGTTGTGGTAGGGGGTAGCTGGTTTCACAAGGCGGGCTGAAAGGATTGCATCAAGGTCATTAGGGAGTGCTTTGGCTCCGTAAAGTTACTTGAAATACAGAATAAGAACTGATCAATGGTAAAAATTGTTTAAATAAATGGGAGTTGCCTACGAATCACTATAATCTCCGAAGCGTTAGCTTAACGTGCATGTTTGTTCATATAAGATAATCTCAGCCGTTGAGCCTTTTGTTATTCTTGGTTTAATTCCATGTTTATGTTTCATATTTGTGACCCGTGTAGTCACGTGCGATGCTGTCTTTCCTTGTTTGTGTATTGAGCAATTGGCCGGGTTGGCAGCTCATTTGTCAAGATGCGTGACCGCATTGAAGGAGGGTCTCGAGGGAGATTCCTGTAAATACTAGATTTAGAGTGTGTGTCAGCATTAATTTTTAAGGGTTTTATTAGTGTTGTGTCCCATATCCGTAAACGTTGATTTACGAGATGATTGATCTTAAGCATCGTGGCTGTTACCCGATGTAAACGAACAGTCATCCAAAGTACTCATTCCTCGTAGTTAGTCATTACGCGTACATGAATTTCCAATGCAAGTCAGTGGAACTTGAATCCACATTTTTATAAGGGGGAGATCCGTCTGACTCCTCAACATTGATAGATGTTTTTGTCATGGGAAGATTCAGGGAGGAATTTTATTATTGTTATTGTTTATATTCATTTTTAATTTGCACAAATAGTCATTAAATTATGTTATTATTTTACGTCTTGTCACTTCTTTCTTAATTATAGTTTTAATCCTATGACCCTTGCCTCAGTAGAGCATGTTGTTTGGCGAACGTAAACATCACACTGTGAACTGAGTGCGACCCCTTGATTAAGATTTCTTACATATAAACACTGCAATACTATAGGGTTCATAGGAAGTAAATTAAAATCAGGAGTTTGCAATGTAAAATACGGTTCACGTTTTTGTCTATTGAATTAAAGTAAAAGGTAATATACGTGATATCGGGCGCCCAATGATTAAAGTTAAAACTAGATTTGTTTAGAAAGTCAAACTCATGAAAATGTTAGGAGGCTGGTAGCCTTAAATGACAATTAATACTTTGTTAATTAGTCAGTGTTAATATCAGATCAGGATAACAATTTAATGACTGAATATGTGCTTGGGTTTAAATTAAATTGAGTAAAATTAGAACCACTCAGAAATGCAATCGACTAGTGGGATTAAATATAAATTATAAATGAACTGAGTATGGTAAATAAATTAAATGTGCATGGGGATTGTATGTATGTGTCAGGAGGCATTGCTTTATGCCATTTCCCTAATTTCTCATATAAAGTGTATAACATGGCAACAGTAGAACAGATTCAAGAAATCATTGAAAACGCGACTAGGAGGACACAGGAGTTGTTGGACACTAAATTTGCTGAACAGAGTGAATCATTAAACACTAAACTATCAGAACAGAGCGAATCATTAAACGCTAAATTATCTGAACAAATGAATAATAGTATGTTAGAACAAAGTGAATCATTAAACGCTAAATTATCTGAACAAATAAACACTAAGCTATCCGAACAAAGTGAATCATTAAACGCTAAATTATCTGAACAAATAAACACTAAGCTATCCGAACAAAGTGAATCATTAAACGCTAAATTATCTGAACAAATAAACACTCAGCTATCTGAACAAAGTGAATCATTGTGGACACAATTAAACAACAGTAGGATTGAACAAAATGAATATCAGGCGGAACAAGCTAGATAATTAAAAAGTGAAATCAATGATACTATAAATTCGCAGTTAGAGGCGCAGAATGTTAAAAACACGAACCAATTAGAGGCGTTAACCGCAGAGATGAAGGATCACACTAATCAACAGATGGTATTGCTGGCCCTAGATGTTAGTAAAAACAATGAAAAACAATTAGATCAGATTAAGAAAATGGAGAGTATATTTGATCAAAAACTTGGCATTCTGGATGAAACGGTGTTAGCTAAATTAGAGCAAATTGAACTAGCATGCACTATGAATACAAGCGAGGTCAAGATAGCTCAGGATAAGTTAGAAGGACGATTTAAGGAAATGGAAAAAAGCGGCAAGGTCATTCAGCAACAATTATCAGCGGTAGATGAAAATATATCCGGCATAATTAAAGATATGGACCGTCTCGAAATAAAATCAGCGGAGCAATGGAAAAGCCTAGAAGCGGATCAGGATCAAATAAAGAGTACCATTGACGAAAATAGCGCGAAAGTGGAAGAAAGGCTGAGCCAGATAGAAAGTAATCAGGATGACGCTAAAAGCCAGATTGAAGAGAAAGTAAGCACAATTAAGGAGCAAATAAGAAAAGATTGGCGAAAAATGAATATCGATTCTAAAGAGGAAAGATCAACCATCCTTAAGACAGTAGGCGAAAATCATACTCGTATTCAAGCATTGGAACAAGAAATTAAGAATAAACTTAACGAACAAACAGACAGGATCATTAAAGCTGAACTCAGGTCAATAGAACAGTCCTCGATATTTAAAACGGGAACCATGAAAGACAAGCAGGACGACTCAAATAGCCCAGACGGGACGAGCACAGCAGGAAGTCAAACTCAGACAGAGAGCCCATTAACGACAAACACGGAGGGGTTTCGCAAGAATATTGAAAGGAGTTCCACGCCACAGGACGGTCATCAGCCCACACAACTTATCCAAGTAATTCGCTCGAACGATTATAAACCGCAGAAGTACACGGAGAATTCAGGGGTGACACCTAAACCCTTCATTAAAGAAATTGAAGATCATTATAATGACACTGGGGTACCTGAAGCACGTAGGTTGAGAATGATGGAGAGGTCTTTGTCAGGAAACGTCCTTACATGGTTTTTAAGCTTCAAATATACCTTTGGAACTATATCGGATTTTAAAATCGCGTTTCTGCGCAAGTACTGGTCGCCGGCATTACAACAGAGTCTAAGAATGGAGCTTTACTCTAGGAAATATCAATCTACCCAGCAAACGAAATACTCAGATTTCTTTAACATGCAAATGCTAAAATTTCGCGACCTTGATTACCCTTTAAATGAAGCGGATCTGGTGATGACTATAGCGCGGCAATTACCAGTCAACGTGCAACAAGTACTAGTCGCAGCGAACGTTAGTACGGCCTTACATGCAGAGCAGATACTACGACAGATAGATGAGACTACATCTCATAATCATTATAGAGGAGGAAGACAACTGGAGTTAGTAAATACGACAGAGGTCATAAAACCAAAACAGGCGAACACCAAAACGCAGGGTACAAATACAAGCACATCCACACCTAGGCGAAACCCGGAAGAGGTAGAAAACAGACCGTACCAGCGTAACGAAAATAATTACAACAATAGGTCATATCAAGGCAACAATAGATATCAAAAGAGAGGATATCAACAATGGCGTGAAAATCGAAGAAATGAGAGGCCTTATGGAAGATACGGTAATTATAATGGGAATCAAAGATGGAAAGGAAGGAGAGATCAAAATCAAGAAGAGGCACGTAATTATCGAAATGACTGGGATGATAGGCACGCTCAATCGCAAAATTACCTAGAGGAATTACACGCTAGTCAAGGTGGAGAGCACGGACGATGGGAGAGAGCTATTGGGAACATGAAGAATCCAGACACACATACTGAGGAAGCTGGAAGTCTACTGAGACAAGAGAAATGTCAAGGGCGTGGGCGACAAAATGATGATGGGAGTCGCAACGGAGCTAAAAAAAAATGCTAAATTTGGATAAAGAAGACAGTCCACAAACGCAACAGTCGGAAGTTGAAGATGGATGGATAGTAGCGAACATACAAGAATGGATTGCTTTGCCAGAAGATTGCCTGGAGGAGACGGTGAAACCACGGAACGATGAAATTAGGCAGTTACCCATTATTTACGCGAGGATTGGTGGAATTAATATAAGATGTTTATTGGATACGGGGTCGCAGATCAGTCTGGTATCGGAGGCCTTGGTTCGAGAGTTGGGACGGAGTCAGAATATTCCTGTGATTCCCGTACCACAACTCAAAGTGAGGGGTGTTATTCCTGAACGCACCGTCACTTGTAAACGTCAGGCATACTTAGAACTGAACATATTGGAACACACTTTTGGGCAAACATTCATTATCATGGCAAAATTGAATTTTAATATAATTCTTGGTGCAAATTTCATTTGTGACTATCAAGCAGTGATAGATTTGCACAAGAATACAGTCAGTTTTAGAGAGTATGATCAACTGAAAAACGTGGGATTGCATATGGATGAAATCACTACCGGAAGAGAGGTAAATTCTTGGGCATTGGAAGCAATATCAGAAGAGACAGAAGAGGAGATACGAAAGGCAGAAGATAACATCATAGAAGGAGCTGTTGTGGAACTAGATGAGGAGAGTGAATCCCAGGAGATATGGTCTTTATTAACAGAAGGAGATAACAGTGATGCACAATTTGAAGAGTTACTACAGGAGCGGCTCAATGACATTCAACTTGGGGGTGAACATAGAAAACAATTGGAAGAGATATTAAGAAAGCACAAAGCAGTATTCGATACAGTACCTGGGAAAATATTAAATTTCAAATATTCAATGCAAGTCGAGGATTGGTCACCTTTCAAAAGTAGGTTGTACCCAATTCCGGAAAAATATCGTGGTCAAGTCAAGGTCATTATAGATGAGATGTTACAAGCAGGAGTGATAAGGAAGTCACCTACACCTTATCTAAATTCGATTTTGGCAGTCACAAAACCAAATGGATCTATTAGGCTTTGTTTAGATGCCAGAAATCTCAACATGAGACTCATTTTTCCTGAGTATGACAGAGCACCAATTATTAGAGACGTACTAAAAGGCTTTAAGAACAAGAGCATTTATTCATCAGTTGATTTGACGTCCAGTTTCCACCATATTGAATTGGATGAGAAGTCACAGCTTCAAACTGGCTTCTTATTCGATAACCAAACGTTTTGTTTCGTCCGAATGCCCTTCGGAGTCAAAACAGCGGGCTGTGATTTAATCCGAGCCCTGGATCGAAATCTAACCGAGGAAGTTAAGGAGATGACGGTGCGCTACATTGACGACATTCTGCTGGCATCCGACAACATTGAAATTCACATGGAAAATTTAGATAAAGTATTAGGCACCCTTAATGCATCAAATTTCAAAGTAAACCTGAAGAAATCGCATTTCTTCAAGAGCGAGATCTTATATTTGGGTCACATCATTGACAAGGAGGGAGTGAAGCCAAACCCAGCTAAGATCGAAGCGATAAAGAATTTCCCTACACCAACGAGAGCCAAGCACATTCGGGCTTTCTTAGGCGTAACGGGATTCTTTAAGGAAAACTGTCCAGGTTACACGGAGACTGTAGCTCCAATGCAGGAAATGCTAAAAAAAAAGAATAATAAATGGTTATGGAATGCGGAATGCGAGAAGGCGTTCCAAGCAACAAAACAGCTACTGGAAAACTGCATTAAGTTAGGATATCCAGATTTCAAGCACAAATTTATAATCCAAGCGGATGCTTCACAAATTGGTATAGGTGCCATGCTCTACCAAGAAGATCCAGCTAACCTGCAACATAAAACATATTTGGCATTTGTCAGCCGAAAATTGCGTAAGCACGAGCGCAATTATACTGTAACGGAACTAGAGCTGTTGGCCATTCATCATGCGCTTCAACAATGGAAACGAATAATTTATGGTTACCCCATTGTTGTCAGGACTGATCACAAGGCACTAACATTCTTGTTTAAGACGTCGATGGCAAGCGAACGTGTGACACGTTGGTCTATATATATTCAGCAGTTTAGCATTGAGATTGAACATTGTCCAGGGAAGATGAATGTGATTCCGGATGCAATCAGCAGGAACCCAGAGCCTGATGTTGAAGAAACAGCGATGGTACAACACTTGGAGTTAACACCGAAGGACCGGGAATTCTTGGAGGAGTTACGTGAGATACAGCGAGAACAGGAAGCGGAACCATGGATGATGCTATTAATTCAATACTTCAGAAAGCAGCTACCTACAGGAACACCGGCATTTCGAGAAGCGAAAGCAAAAGAAGGAAGATATGTTTATGTCAACAATTTGCTGCACAAATGGGTAGATAATGACCACACCAAGTTACGCATACTAGTACCTGCATCTTTACAGCGAGGATTGACATGGCATACTCACGAAAGTTACGGACACGTCGGCGTAGACAAGTGCGAAGCGACAATAGGAGAGACATTTACATGGCCACGTATGAGAACAACTATATGTGACGTCATTACGACTTGTGATCCTTGTCAGAGGACAAAGCCCAATAACTATTTAATGAGGCAGTATCCCAGACCATTGCTACCTCAGAAATCCCGCGAGCTACTGGCCCAAAATTGTTTCGGTCCAATCCCGAAAGGAAGACGAGGTTGCCGTCACTTGCTAGTGTGCATTGATGTATTTTCTAAGTTTGTCGTATTATGCCACATTCAGAAAGCTTCATCGAAACAAGTACTCAGTCGTATTCGAAATAGAGTTATTCCAAATCCTTGGAAAACCGGAATTTATATTGTCAGATCATGGCAGCTATTTTACAAGCGCCGAATTCAAGAAAGGTATGGAGGACATGGGTATAAAACATGTTTTAAGCAGTATCCGACATGCCCAAGCTAATCCAAGTGAGAGAGCAAAAAAATGTGTAACATCATACTTGAGAATCTTCATTCCCAAAGAACATCATAAGTGGGTGGATAAAATTAAGGATGTAGAGACATGCATGAATTCTACCAGGCACGAGTCAACAGGACAGATCCCTATGGTCCTACACAAAAACGAGTATCCAGTGAGAACGTGGAAAAGCATCATTAACTGCCCACAAGATCCCATGATAGCACCTGACCTGCGAATTGAGAGAACGAGAGCCTACATGAGAAAACAAGCAGATCGCAGATTACGGCGACTGAGAAATAAGAGATTTCACCGTGATCTAGAAAGCAACCAGCTCGTTTTGGTGAAACGACCCGCTACATCTGATCCAGAGATGAAAATCTTCAGCAAATTCTGTGAAAAGTTCATAGGACCCTATTCTATTGTAAGAAACCTAGGAAATAATGCATACAGAGTGAAAGAGTTAAGCACAGGAACAATGTCGGTCTACAATGCAGCCAACTTAAAAACTTATCGAAGAAGCGAACCATGGGAGCGCCGAAATAATGATGCAGTTTAAATATATGGACGTCCTAATATCAACCAAGTGGACGGGGGGCAGATGAGTACGGCACGTGAAGAAGGAAGTGGAGTTGGTGTTGACAATCATTAACGAGACGGGCAGAGTGTTGCCTCAGGCATCAACGCGTCATGCAAGCAGACTGAGAGGGGAGGTCCAAGCAGGAAATAAAACGAGTAAATGCCATTCAAGACAGGAGCGGCTAGACAAAGTAATAAAAAGGGGTGATTCTGAAATAAAACGAATTGGCCTACGGAAGTCTTTTAAAAATGTCGACTTTATCCCAAGTTCGAAATTTTGTGAGTGGAGGAGTTGTGAACCCTTTATCCTCTGATGGATAAATGATTCGATGTTTTATTTCTTCAATTAATTAATATTTCCACAAGCGTCATAAAATAGCCAGACGAAGATGAGAAAATTTCAAGCATTTGTTGGAGACAGTTGGGACATACCTGAAGCAGTTTGACAAATGGCTAGATACTTAAGGATTGTGAAAAGAAATAGCATAAGTAAGGCGGTTTCTAACGCACAGCCTACTTTCCTGGGAACATTGCTGATATCTCTCGAACGCATGGTCCGATTTTGACAAATGAGGTGTCGTTGGACTCGGGCTGACGTCCTCTTTGCTATGGACCACTCGTTATATTTTTGAATTTTTTTGAAAATTTTCGTTTTCGAAACTAGGTAATAGTTTGAAAACCAAACATGGTAGAACGTTGTGCCATGGCTCAAACGAATGGTCTTTATGACCTTTATTTTTTGTAATAAAACTTTTTTATTTTTTATATTTTTTTGAAAACACTCGAATTTTGAAAATCCTATATTTTGGAAACTAGGAACTCTACAAAAACAATTGTTTGACATAAATGAAAGGTCCCTATGCCCTCTACTCCCAAAATAAATTTCAAGTCGCTAGAGCAAAAATTTGTGTTTTGTAAGTAGTGGGATGGGGATAGAGCTGCTTACAAAAGCAAGTGGTGAGCCCCTGCGACCTTGGAATGGAAGGAGTCATGCTAGGAAGGCGTGCTTGGATTCGTTTTTTTCGTCTCGTCGTGCTCTTTACGGGAATGTAGGTGTCGAAAAGGTGAAATGCTGGAAACACGTTTTTTTTAGGGTAAAACCGTGATTTTAAACTTTTTGCTATATCTCGCGAACTAATCATGCTAGAGGCGTGTACGACGGGTCCAAGGACTCGGGGTGACGTCCTCTTTGCTATGGACCACTCGTTGTAATTAAAAAACAATTTGAGAAAGCCAACAACATATCCATTAATGTATTTAAAGGAAACAGTTTTTTGTTGGCTTTCTCAAATTGTTGTTGTTGTTGTTGTTTTCTGCCAACAGGTACTTACTGCGTATGACAAGGCTGTACACTCGTGGGTTAGACAGCCTTTCTTGCTAAAGGTCTCCTATATACCCTAAACATGGCTATACATGTTAGTTCTGAGCATTTAGTGGTTAATTGTATATTGAGTTTAAATAGAGAACTTATACAAGCACGTCTTGCATGTGGTTAAACTTCACAAGTGTCACATGCAACATGCAAAGTATGTTTCCGCTACCTAGCGGTAAATATGAGCACTACCTGTACTACTAGCATGCTACCTAGCAGAGGATATGAACACTTACTAGTAATATCCAAAGTGAGCTGAGGTTAGGTTAGGTTAGGTTAGGTTAGGTTAGGTAAAGTTAGGTTAGCCATTAAAACAAGTTACCAAAATAAGTCGTCAAAAATAATTGTTTTTTTTACCCCTGAGGTCTTGGGTTCCAACTCGACTATGCACATAATTTAATTAACATCTGAGAGTTGAAAGGTTAGGTTAGGTTAGGCAAAGTTAGGTTAGGTTAGGTTAGGTTAGGTTAGTGAGCTGAGGTTAAGTCTTTAAATATTCCCTCTCTTTCAACTACTTTCCAACACCAAGAAAAAAATCCACTAAATACATTGACACAAATAACTTGTCAAATAAGCCAATACAAAAGCCAATACTAAAGCCAACACAAAAAGCCAACACGAAAAGCCAATACAAAAAGCCAACACGAAAGGCCAATACAAAAAAAAGCCAACACGAAAAGCCAACACGAAATGCCAACACGAAAAGCCAACACAAAAAGCCAACACGAAAAGCCAACACAAAAGCCAACACGAAATGCCAACACGAAAAGCCAACACAAAAAGCCAACACAAAAAGCCAACACATAAGCCAACACAAAAGCCAACACGAAAAGCCAACACGAAAAGCCAACACAAAAAGCCAACACGAAAAGCCAACACAAAAAGCCAACACAAAAAGCCAACACATAAGCCAACACAAAAGCCAACACGAAAAGACAACACAAAAAGCCAACACATAAGCCAATATATAAGCTTATGGTAGGTCACTCCATCAGCAAAACAGTTGTAACCTTTGTAGTGTGAACATCGTACTGACAGGTCAGTTACTACTATGGAACTTATTACAACCAACAAAGGTAGGCTACGTGCACTCTATCAAGGCTACTCCTATAACTATAATCGCCAGAATGTGAATCGAATAATATTCTGGCGATGCTCAAAAGAGAGGTCAACAAAATGTCGAGGCAATCTGAAAAGTAAAAATGGAAAGGTTTTAAGTGTGAGTGTTCATCAATGTAGTGCTCGAAACGAACCACGCTTACTGTTTACAAACAATTATCAAAATGCTAAAAAGCAAGTTCAAGAAAACGATATTGCGGCTAAAGATAGTGCAGTGTTTGTTCAAAAGGACTTATCATGTCCTCAAAACGTCATGTTAGGACAGTTGTCAACGTCCAAGAAACCTTCAACACTATCAAAATCAACTCAGACTATAAATAAAGTGGTATTGCAAGAGGATCAAAAAGGACTATATAGTAACAGTGATGATGGTCATGATGATAATGGTGATCATGATGATGATAATGATGATGACGATGATGATAATGATCATGATAATGGTAATGCTTTGTTTACACCTAAAAATCCATTTGTTAAATTTGTATACTGGAACAAACCCAGTAAGCTAATTCAACGGCTTCGACAATTGCATGCTTTACGACAAGCTGGGCATATCGGTCACGATTGGGAAATCAAAGAAATTGAACAAGAGCTTCGTCGTGCTGAAATTATTGTGTAATGGGTCTACCACTTTGCAACCACTTTTACCCCAACTCTTGTTTCTAATATTTGCTTATTTGCTTTCACTTTTACCTGAACTCTTTGGATCCATATTTGCTCTCACATTAAACTAGTATTCTTATTACCAAGTTGACTTTACTAGAGCTTAGTCTATGCTTGACAGTTGATATGGAAGTATCAGTGACTAGGTATGGTAAGCCTTAAGCATATTATAAAGGATATTCATATATTGTGAAACGAACCAATAAAAATGGAACTGTTATTTGGCGTTGTTCAAAGCAACGTTCCAAACATTGTCGTGGTGACCTAAAAAGTAAAAATAGTGAGGTTTTAAGTGTCAGTGATCATCAATGTAGTGTACCGCATGAAACACAGTTGCCGTCGACAAAAAATCAAGAAAACCATATTGCTACTCAAAATAGTGCATTGTTTAATGATCAACGTTTAACCCCTGTTCTCAAAGTTATTTTTAATCCATCTTCCACGTCGCAAGAGCCATCAACATCACAAACTATGCAAGAGGTAGTGTTGTTGTTGTCGTTTTAAAGAGTGGAACAACTAGGTCATCTGCTCTTGATCTGCAAGGGGATCAAAGTGACTAAATAGTAATAACCACAAGGTTTTTATGTCAATACAACCATTGCGGCTTCCCCACTTTTCGAAAACAACATTGAATGGACATTGCTAGAAAATGATCTACAACAAGCCTTGTGTTTAAAACTATAACAGACTATTGTAAAGTGAGAAATGCTTGTATTCAGTGTGCATTTATTGTCATAATCATGTATACTCTGCAATGTTAAATATATTAACTTTGTATAAAATAAAACAGCATTGTAACATCATTTTGCATTTATTTACAAACTTTATATACATTTTTTTTTGGTTTCATCATAATATTTTTAAAGACAACACTAAACACTAAAACATTACTATTCTATACACATATTTTCTTTCTTTTTCAGTATATTGTCATTATTTATATTTTCCATTATTATTTCACATTATTTATTTATTTAATTAAAACGAACCATACACCTATTGTTTTTAAAACCTTCATAAATTAAGTGTACAGGTTGCACAGCATTATTGACTTCATCAAAAACACTCTCCGACATATCATTAAACCGTATAGGCAGAAATGTCTCAAAGTTTTCACATACACAAAGTACACGATCACCATATGCTGTTTTCAATTTCCGAATCTTGATAGTGCGGAATGGAATATGCGTTGGCAATTCGCTGAGCTTCTTTGTCTCTAAGCCACATGATTGTCCCACAGCATTCAAAACATTCATTGTAGTAGTCTATAAACAAAACAAAAGCATATCTATTACACTCTAAAACAGCTTTAATAATATTGTGCAATTAGGGATTTTGCACTATGCATGGCGAATAAATTATACTAGTTATGCAAGAAATGCCCTAACTGTAGCAGATACTACTTTTCTGCATATAGCACAAGTGTTAAGTTCTAATGCACACTTGACACAGGCTATCGTGTCCACAGGGTAAAAATACAACACCTAGTTCATCTTGATAACAAATTTTACATAATTGTTGGTCACACTTTTGTATCTGTTCGTAACACAAGTCTTTTCTTTCAGCCTTATGTATTTGCTCCGCGTGCTCTAACTCTAAAGGCACTTTTATGTCTTGTGCTGCAATCACTTTTTCTTTACGAATAGTGTTCACAAATTCCTGACCTTTAAGCAACACCATGTATTTACAGTTTGGTAACCAACGAGCATGTTGCACAAAAGGGTCATCAGTCATTTGCCAATCCTTAAAGCAAATCCACAATAAAAACATATTGTTTTATCCCCTTCACCAGTATAAAAAAATCCAGCTTCACTTAGCTGTTTGGTAAGGTGTTTTAATATTAATGGCCAAACATTTTTATAAGATTCGAAACGTTTTTCAACAGAGCTGTACTCTGGGTGTGCTAGTGCTTTAGTCTTGCAAACTCCCAATTTTTCAAAAGCACACGCCAATTCAACACTGTCTATGGCATATGGACCACATATATCGACACTACCGTTGGCTGGTAATACATCATTATTATTATTTATTTGTGATTCAGCAACGTAAGTAGCGGCCAAAGGCCTTGTGGTTCGGTAAAATGAATGCACGGGTAGGTTACCCACTTGCTTTCCAAGCATGTAAGGACAGTGAGGAGACCATCGCAAATGGTCTCTAAAGGGATCATCCCCTTCTTCCCAGTGTGAAAGTTCAATACGACAAAACACACAGCGCACCACATCTTCTCGGTTCAAGTAAAAAAAACCGGCTTTTGCAAGTTCATGCGTCGACAAAAAGCCTACAGGCCAGGATTCAAATGTTAACTATCGATCATGTTCTGATTTTAAATTTAACCCACGTGGTAAACCAACTTGCTCACTTGTTGTATTTGGTACTAACGCCATGTGTTATAATAAAACTTTTTCTTATTGTAAGTTATTAACATTGCACAGAGTACTTTAAAGCATAATGCATGCTTGTTCACTGTCTGTTCATTACGTTAATGGCACATGACGACACCTAAAAGCAAACAAAATAACCCATCACTCAATCAATCAATCAATCAATCAATCAATCAATCAATACTTGTAAATAAAACGTTAACGTTAATTGGCATTAATATATCAAAACACCATTAAAAATAAACTGTATGTTGGCACTAACAGTAACCCATGTACTTATTTTCTTTTTTATAAAGCTACAGTCATTTACATTCCCCCACCCTCCCTTTAACCAATATATAAACAAAAATGAATGTCATGTCATTTTGTTCACATTATCATGTTCAAACCTGTGGATATTCGTTGAGTCCATAGGGAACCACCCATAAATTAAATTTATTATTTTCATTTTTAGAAAATCCAACATGGCCTTGTACTTTTCCCAGTCAACAACAACAACATAGGCATTAATCAAGAAAGCAATCATTGTCCCAGTCATGTACAGGTAATGAATTTTTTTTGTCTACGAGTTTTCAGTAGTGGTAAAATGGAATAGCATTTTTAAGTTGGACTTACCTGAGTTTTAAACAGTTCACTCTTTGGCAGTGGTTTCGCTTTAGTGCGTTTCTGTTTTTTTTCAGCGACTGCTACGGCGGTAAGGCTATTCTTTCCAAGTTTCTAAAAATAAATAAAATAAACCGCTATAAATACCTAAATTCAAGTTAATACATACATTTCATAAAATAAAACATAAAACAAAAAATGAAACAAGTTAGTTTAAAAAAATCATCTCACCTCTACTTGCAGTGACTTGTTACTCTTCCCTTCTAGTGGGCTCAAAAGTGCAATGGTTTCTTCCCCCTCAGACATGTAAGGTATGCCGGTTATCTGCAAACAAATAAATAAAATCATTAATTACTTAATCAATAAATAATTGCTTGTAAATATATATATATTAATCAATAAATGTATAAATGAATAAATATATAAATAAATACCTACCCCACAACAAGGTTAAGTATTTTCCACCAACACCAAAACTGTTAAACAAGACCAGGGGTTTCATGCAACGCAGTGTGTTCAAAGGTAGTCCACCCAAGTGAGAGTGGAAATGATAACGACATGTCTTTATATATGCTACGTTGCATGTATAATCATTTTTTCCCACGCTTTGAACATTCTGTTATCGGTCACGTGGACAGCTAACGTCCCAGGCGAACACCTGTGGCGAATCAAATTTCACATGAACTTGCATTTTGTCACGTACGAAGCAAAACAGGATGTGACTTGTTAACAGTTATCATGCATGTGGACAGCTAACGTCCCAGGCGAACACCTGCGGTAGATCAAATTTCACATGAACTTGCATTTTGTCACGTACGAAGCAAGACAGGATGTCACTGGTTTAGCGTGCATGTGGTTTCACACAAGTTCGCATGCATTTCGCACTTCCCTACCACCACAATGGTCAGATTATTTCACCTTCAAGCGTCATGGTCATTTTTTCCATTGCACCTGTTGTCAAGTCAGATCAACGCCTTCCAATAATCTCAAATGACATTCACCTCCTGCTCGTCTGCAAGTTTGTTTTCTCTACTCGCTTCGACCAACATAGAACCAAGTTCTCATCACCGTTTACACGTTAAAGGTAAAAAGTGTGAAAAAACGTACCCTCGCTCTGTCATACACCGACCCGTCGAAATATCGATTGATCTATTGAACACAGCCACCTTGGTCAGCGACAGGTTCGTTGAAACACTCACACCCAGCCGTATCGTCTCTCTCAACCACCACGCTTCATAAACATTATAAACAGGTAAAGAAAAAAAACAGGGTTTTCTCAACATGTATGGCGTTAGGCCCTTTGTGAATTATTTTTTTGAAAAAAAAATCTACCACATTTGAAAGGGGGCGTTAGCCCGAGTCCTAGGACACCTCGTACTCGTCTCTAGCGTTATTGGTTTGTGAGATATCGGCAAAAATCACAAAAAACACATGTTTACCCCAAAATCGCGTTTCCATTTTTTTTTTAATTACAACGAGTGGTCCATAGCAAAGAGGACGTAACCCCGAGTCCTTGGACCCGTCGTACACTCCTCTAGCATGATTAGTTCGCGATATATAGCAAAAAGTTTAAAATCACGGTTTTACCCTAAAAAAACGTGTTTCCAGCATTTCACCTTTTCGACACCTACATTCCCGTAAAGAGCACGACGAGACGAAAAAAACGAATCCAAGCACGCCTTCCTAGCATGACTCCTTCCATTCCAAGGTCGCAGGGGCTCACCACTTGCTTTTGTAAGCAGCTCTATCCCCATCCCACTACTTACAAAACACAAATTTTTGATCTAGCGACTTGAAATTTATTTTGGGAGTAGAGGGCATAGGGACCTTTCATTTATGTCAAACAATTTTTTTTTGTAGAGTTCCTACTTTCCAAAATATAGGATTTTCAAAATTCGAGTGTTTTCAAAAAAATATAAAAAATAAAAAAGTTTTATTACAAAAAATAAAGGTCATAATGACCATTCGTTTGAGCCATGGCACAACGTTCTACCATGTTTGGTTTTCAAACTATTACCTAGTTTCGAAAACGAAAATTTTCAAAAAAATTCAAAAATATAACGAGTGGTCCATAGCAAAGAGGACGTCAGCCCGAGTCCAACGACACCTCATTTGTCAAAATCGGACCATGCGTTCGAGAGATATCAGCAATGTTCCCAGGAAAGTAGGCTGTGCGTTAGAAACCGCCTTACCCCCCTACTAGAATAGCAATGATTCAGAAGGACAGGTGGTGGCCACCTCAAAATAAAAGGGACGCGTGGTGAGACACGCTTATGGCATGTGCATTGTACTATTCGCGCCTAGAAAAAATATAATGCAGTAACGTGAGTGGTTGATGGTTCCACTGGACACTCCTACGAAGCCGATGTCTGATAAAACCGCGAAGTTAACAGAAAATGTGGAACCAATGAGAGATGAATGCTTACGAGCGCGCCAAGTCTAGCATGGGCACGCGATATCTAGCATTAACGCGGGAGATCAGCTAGACAACATCTCTACGATCGATTCTTGAATTAATGGGCATATTCTTGACCTGCGCAATTTTACGAGTTCAGTGATATTTGTTTCATTCCTGTACCACTATTATTTTGAGAAATTTTTATATAATTCCCCCCCCCCCCCCCCATCGATATTTAGGGCCAGTTCATTTATAAGTGGCGTGAAGAGCCAAGAAGACTGATTACATTGTGTGTGTAGGAAGACACAGGTTATACTACATTTTGCGCGTCCAAGGACGTAGGTTACTGTACTTTGCGTGTCATGAGGACACAGATTTTTATTAATACTAAAGTGTGTTAAAATCAGTGTGATAGATGGTCACTGTACTATTTTTGTAGGGACAGTATCTTCGAAAATTCGCCAACAGACTGTTTCTGGGGAACTAAGTACCTAGAACGGCGAATTTAGTAGTCAGATATCGAGTGTATAATAATCTATAACCTTTTTACAACAGCACGAGAGATGACATCACTGACCATGGAAGAAGTTTGGAACCGACAACACTCCGTCGAAATGTTTGAGACGAGCTAAGCAGCATTAATTTGGGAAATGGCTGCAGATGTCCGTTGACGGTGATTGGCAGAGGATGAAAACTGAATAATATTCTTATTATCTGATAAATTAACTTATGGTATATGGGACAAATAGTTTTTGTAAATATCTTGCTTGTGTTGATTAACGTAGTGTATTTAGTTTTGGTCTGACACACATTTTGCATGGAAACAGCTCGCACAATTTTGTTTAGTTAGAGTTTCTTGGTTTTTTATTAACTAACGTGACTATGTGGACGACCGTGTTCGCATATGTTTACGTAATGCATTTAAGAAACGTCTCTCGGAGATATGTTGTGTTTCAGAAGTATGACTGAATTAGTATAATCATGCAGTAGATTGGAGGGTAAATTAATCTTGGTAATGTTTATTATTGATCAGATTCAGTGAGTTTATTGCCGTTGGAGCAATGTAATTTGTGGCGAGGAGCAGTCAGCTCTCTCGTAGGTTTTAATATTTTTCTTAAATAGTTTGTGAGCATCTTATTCAACCGACCTGTGTGAAAAGTGTTATGTCATTTCCAGCAGTGTGTGTGTGTGTTTTTATTGGTCATTACAAGCGGGAATTTCAGCGTAGACTGATTTCTGTCAGCTTGATGCCAAGCCCATATCGTTACCTTGCGAGGACATATGTGGCTATTTCGATTAATGTCTTACCATATGTTTATGTGGTTGAGATTTGTTGCTGTTGATTCTACGAGATAACGGGACAGTTGGTCTGGTTATTTTTACACACTGGGCTGGACGATGACAGGTGTTGTGGTAGGGGGTAGCTGGTTTCACAAGGCGGGCTGAAAGGATTGCATCAAGGTCATTAGGGAGTGCTTTGGCTCCGTAAAGTTACTTGAAATACAGAATAAGAACTGATCAATGGTAAAAATTGTTTAAATAAATGGGAGTTGCCTACGAATCACTATAATCTCCGAAGCGTTAGCTTAACGTGCATGTTTGTTCATATAAGATAATCTCAGCCGTTGAGCCTTTTGTTATTCTTGGTTTAATTCCATGTTTATGTTTCATATTTGTGACCCGTGTAGTCACGTGCGATGATGTCTTTCCTTGTTTGTGTATTGAGCAATTGGCCGGGTTGGCAGCTCATTTGTCAAGATGCGTCACCGCATTGAAGGAGGGTCTCGAGGGAGATTCCTGTAAATACTAGATTTAGAGTGTGTGTCAGCATTAATTTTTAAGGGTTTTATTAGTGTTGTGTCCCATATCCGTAAACGTTGATTTACGTGATGATTGATCGTAAGCATCGTGGCTGTTACCCGATGTAAACGAACAGTCATCCAAAGTACTCATTCCTCGTAGTTAGTCATTACGCGTACATGAAATCCCAATGCAAGTCAGTGGAACTTGAATCCACATTTTTATAAGGGGGAGATCCGTCTGACTCCTCAACATTGATAGATGTTTTTGTCATGGGAAGATTCAGGGAGGAATTTTATTATTGTTATTGTTTATATTCATTTTTAATTTGCACAAATAGTCATTAAATTATGTTATTATTTTACGTCTTGTCACTTCTTTCTTAATTATAGTTTTAATCCTATGACCCTTGCCTCAGTAGAGCATGTTGTTTGGCGAACGTAAACATCACACTATGAACTGAGCGCGACCCCTTGATTAAGATTTCTTACATATAAACACTGCAATACTAAAGGGTTCAATATATAGGCCTACAGTGTGTGTGTGTTGCTCAAAATCTATCTTCAATTAGAGTTTCAAACTGTTTATGTGAACAGTTTCTACGATATTGAGTCCATAGTTCAAAGGTTCTTAGAATATTACTGGGCAGTTGGTAGTCCCGTAGACTCTGTAAATAGGCACAATTATGGCTGCTAAGGTACACATTGCATGTGCAATAATTATGCGTAAGTCTGTAAATTAAGACCCCCAATATTTACGTTAACGTCTATTTGCTTGTTGGTCCTGCGTGACCGCTTTTAAGTCTATTTAATTTTATGTCACGCCACCTGGCACTATGTTCGTACCTGTATCTACTTATTTTCCGACCGCTATGTGAGGTGGTAGCGTATCATTGATACTTGTGTCATTATTATTATTCTTTCTTGGGAGTTTCTGTTTCGAGGCCATGCGACTAATGTACTGGTACTCCGTATTTCCTGAGACGATTATGTCAACTCCCTTTTCATCTTATTTCACCATTTCAACAGCTACAGTGGTATATACTAATTGTGAGCTTATATCCTACAAGTACAATTTTATGTCAGGTAGCTACAAGTGTAGTGTGTACGGTTTCTCTCCTTCATCAGATGTGTTTGAATTTATTTTCAATAGCCTAGTTCTAAGTAGAACTTTTACTCTACTTCTCATGAAAGGCGATGTATGTTTCGCAGAACCTACGATGTTACGTTGGAACATGAGTTGTGAGAGTCTGTGTGAAGTTCAGTTAGGCTTGCTTCGCTGGCGGATTACGCCTGCCCCCCTCTTCTGGGTTCCTGGTGTGTTTGATCTCGTATACTCTATGGGTCCAGCTACGACATTATCCAATTCTTCTACCCCGTTACTATCTTGCAGGATCTCAAGATGGCTGTTGCAGTATTTAACTATATTTTATTTATCATACCCTTACTATACTTTTTTTTTCTTGTAATAAGAGTGGTCGGTGGCCGGTGCACCCTCCTTTTGCAACGCAATTCGAGTGCTTGTAAATTGAGTCAGGAGTTTATCTGAACGCAAATATTTCACCTTACCAGGGCTATTAATCTCTACATCCTGTGTATAGATGTACATTCATCATGTTACTACCTGGGCCTATCCGGCAATGTTATTTTTGTTCCGGTATTAAACAAATCCCCGCACTATGTGGGCTGTTCGATAGATTACAACAATATTTGTTCCATCTGTGGCCACAGCGCTCTGAACATCATGGTGTGTACAACTATTGATAGTGCCGGTAAATTGTTTGCCATTTAGTTTATCACTCTAAAAATACTAGTTTTTTATCAATCAGTGTTTTCGGAACTTAAATAATTAAAAATATGAACCCGTAAGAAATGATGTTGATTTGCGCGCACTATAGGAAACATTCATACGGCATTTAATTTCGTGTGTTGGCAGTACTGCAAGAATGCAACATAACCTTAGCCAGTGCTAAGTCTAGGATATTATGTGTACAAAAGTGACGGGTCTAATGAGCAGCTATATATATCAACCTCGTACACTTGGGTATCTGTAAATGCGTCCAATAACCTGTGTTTATGTGTGACTACAATAGTGATTGTTGGGCTCAAAGATTGGGGCAGGTGCCTCGAGACATGAAAGAAGGTGTCATTCCGGCATTTGGCCTGAGGAAGTATGGAAAAGCCAGGGAAAAACAACATTTAAGATGGCTGCTCTCAAAGCGAGGATGTACAGCTACCCTTTGCAGCGTGCACACCCTTGCGAAACTATGTCTGTTGTTTCATTTTAAGGACTTATATATAGTGATCATTTAGCCCCGTGTACTTGTGTGCGTGCGTTTGTGTAATTTTGGCTGATAACCTGTGTTATTGTGATGGTTGTATTAGTGTATGTATATTTAATTCAGATGAGGATTGGGAAGGAGGTGACCGTGGTCTTAATTCAGGATCGATGGCAGGCCTCTTCTCAGTTTATTAGGGGCAGATGACCTCGTAGTTCCGCCCCTTAAAACAACAATAACTCTCAGTTTTACCTCAGGAGGCTGAGTTGTTGTTTCATTTGAGCGGGTTGGACATTGTGCTCATTTAACCCCATGCACTTGTGTGAGTGTGAAATTTAGTCTGATAACCTGTATTTTTAGCCTATTTTCAATTTTGAAAAAATAGGCTTATGAGATCACCTTTTGTCCGTGTGTGTGTGCGTGTGTGTGTGTGTGTGTGTGATTCGTGTGTGTGTCCCCCCCTAATAAAATCTAAACGGCTGGAGCGATTTCAATGAAACTCGGAAAGTTCATAGCACTACTCCCGGCGACCTCGACCGTGCCCTTCAAATTTTGTTACGACTCACCAATCCAACATGGCGGCTGTGCGAAATATTTCACCAGCATTCAATATCTCCGAAACTATTACCGATATTACCCTGACATTTTCTATGGTGATAGAGGGAACTACTATAAGTTCACTTATGTGACTTTTGAAAACCTGGTAACTACAAAACCAACATGGTGGCCAAGCGAAGTTGAGACTTTTAAATAGACATTTCTCGCGATTTAACTATCCAAATGTAATGAAACTTGGTACAGCAAATGTTTATACACATTGTAATGCACTGGAGTTTAATTTAGTTCAACTGATTACATAACCTCAAAATGGCGGCTGTGCGAAATATTTCACTGACATTCTATATCTCCGAAACTATTACAGATATCGCCCTGAAATTTTGTATGATGATAAAGGGTATTGATACAAGTTTACCTATGTATATTTCATAAACCTGTAAAGTACACAACGAACATGGCGACCAAGCGAATTTAAAATATTTTAATAGACTTTCCTCGTGATTTAACTCTCTGAGCGCAGTGAAATGTGGTACAGTAAATGAATTTGCAGCTTGTAATGCACTGCCATCTAATTTAATTCAATTGTTTACATAACCTCAAGATGGCGGCTGTGCGAAATTTTAAAATTAAGTTTTTATTTCTTGTGTCGTAATCATGCGATCGAAGTGAAAGTTTGAATAATGAAACTAGGCAATAATTGTCCTTGAATGGTACATAACTCTATGGCCTATACATATAACAATCCTAAATGGCGAGCTTTCGAAATATTTAGACGGTTCTCAATATCTATGAATCTTTTACAGCAACCAAACTGAATTTTTTTATGTTCATAGAGACTATGAACATATGTTCACCTATAGGACTTTCAGTAACCTGGTGAGCACAAATCCAACATGGCGTCGACGCGAAGTATATATATTTAAATGGACGTTTCTCGCGAATTAAGAATCCGAGTGCCGTGAAACTTTGCACGTTAAATGCTTATACAAATGTTGATCCACTGGCATCTAATTTATTTCAATTGTTTGCATAATCACAAGATGGCTGCTGTGCGTAATTTTAAAATCTCGTTTTTACTTCTTGTGTTCTAATCATGCGATTGAAGTTTGAATACCACACGTACACAATAATCTTAATGTAATAGTACAAAAATAAAAACCCAACCTGGCGACCATCTGAAATATTTAGACAGTTCTCAATATCTACGAATCTGTTACAGTAATTAAACTGAAGTTTGTATATTAATAGAGGCAATTAACATGAGCAGGATATATGAAAATAGGCTGTATAGTTCTTCACGGAACTACTTGTTATGTCTGTATTAGTGTGTGTATTTGTAATTAGGGTGAGAATTGGGAAGGAAGTGGCCTTAAGTTATACACCATCCCAGCATTCTCCTAGATTATTAGTGGGGAAACCACGGAAAACCACATCCAGGATGGCTGAGTGGGAATCGATTCCTTCTTGAATCTTCTCAGTTTTACCTCACGAGGCTGAGTCACACCAGAATTGAATTTCTTGTCAAAGTCAGGAGTCTAACCCGGACCTACGGGGTAACAGCCATGAATGCTAGCCACTACACCATGAGGTGGCCTTCAATAATTTATATAATTCTTGTAAGATCCCCCCACCCAAATATAGGACAATATAGAGATGTCCGGGCACTTTAAAGTCACCAAGCAGTACAGAACAGTATATGCTACGGTAGCAATATTTTAAGTCCTCGATCAGGTTTCGCTTCTTATTGCAATATGTGCCTCAGTTAACCACCCTCGCCGGCAGTGTTAGAACGAGAAGCATATTACGTCCAGTCCAAGAGCATAAAAGCAAGCTAAGCTATTTCCAACCTATAGAATTACATTAACGGCTGGGTACTAACAGATTGTCCAGAGTTATAACCCCCGTGTTTTATTACCACCGGCCTGAATTGAGCATTAAATACGACGATAAAACAGAATATGGGGGTTGGTTATGTTCGACGAGACTTTGAGGAAAATATAAAAAGAAACAGGGAATAGTGTAATAATAGAAAAAAGGTAAATATTGATATGAATATCGCAGTTCCTTTGAACGCTAATAAAAATAATAAAGTTTGTCATACCTTAATTTATGTAAGCCAGTGTGTTACTTGAAAGGGCCCGCTAGGAGGATTTGGCAAGTGGATTAGCTGTGAAAAATATGCTGTTCCTTGGAACTATCTTTAAAAAGTTGTAGTTGGGCTGCTGATTTAACTTTAAAAGGACTTGATATTACGCATTTTCAGTCGATCAACCCAATGTACCCCAATTACTGGGACATGCGAAAAATAACCTGAACAAATTACATGTATTTAAAATCCAAGGGAAAACGGGATAAGTCACATTCTCTAAATTTTTCAGGAAAGCGAATTTAAACTTTCAACACTAAAATAATACTTAAAACACCCCAATTGACGGTAAGGAACATAGATTTTTTTGCCAAATGTATTTATTATAAAGGAAGTACTTGTAAAGCAAAGCCGGAAATGTATCAAGAAGTATAGCTTCCTTATCACACCATTCTATTGAGTTTCTTCTTCTTCTTCTTCTTCTTCTTCTACCTTATCCGATACGGACGTTGGCTACCACCATGGCTAACACCTTCTTATCCTGTGCAATCCTGAAGAGTTCCGTGGAAGACAGCCCAAACCACGTTCTTAAATTATCCATCCAAGTTATTCGTCTCCTTCCCGGTCCACGCTGACCTTCAATTTTACCCTAAAGTATAACTTGGAGCAGACGGTATTCCAATTTTCTCTTCTTAATTGTGTTTAACAGCTCAGGTTGGCTGCTCACACGCTGAAGAACCTCGGCATTACTCACATGTTCTGTCCACGAAATTTTAAGAATCCGCCGGTATATCCACATTTCAAAAGCTCGAATCTTCTTTTCTGTAGCTACGGACAAGGTCCAAGCTTCAACACCATAAAGAAGGGTAGAGACAACATAACACTTCACAATTCTTTTCTTAAGCGTCATACTGAGATCTCGACAGCATAGTAGTTGTTTCATCGTCATAAAGATGGATCTAGCCTTCTCTATACGGCATCTTATTTCAACCGAAGGATCCCAATTCTCATTAATATTCTGTCCTAAATAAACCAAACTCTTGACTCGCTCAATCTGATGTCCATCGACTAAAAGGACTTGTGACAATGATGGTTTTCGCGATATTATCATATATTTTGTTTTCTTAATATTGAGGTCAAGGCCATATTGTTTACTCTTTTGATACACCATAGTAATAATCTCTTTAAGGCCTTCGAAACTATTTGCAATCAATACAGTATCATCTGCGTACCGTATATTATTAATATAATTACCATTGACCTTTATACCTTGTTGAATGCAATCAAGTGCCTCATAGAAAATCTGCATAGATATTATAAAGAAGCGGTGAAAGGATGCATCCTTGTCTCTCACCACGCATTATTTCCACTGATATCGATATATGTCCATAAATTCTGACACTAGCCTTTTGGCCCCAGTATAAATTAATGATGATCCTAATGTCTTTCTCATCTATTCCTGAGTTCTTGAGTGCATTATACAACTTATCATGTTGACAACGGTCAAAGGCTTTTGCAGAGTCCAGAAAACATGCATATACATCCTGATTTACGTCACGGCATCTCTGGAAAAGAACTTGATGCGCAAATAATGCCTCACGAGTTCCTAGACCGTTGCGGAACCCAAACTGCGTGTCACTGATATTCATCTCGCATTTCCTGTATATGCGATTATGAGTTTAGTGGTGGAAATTTGACCAATAGCAGTCTAAGTACAACATGTGAGATGGGAAACTCGCCTCTTCGCCGACCTTGAAACAAAAACTGGGGTATTCGAAGACAACTTATGGTGACCTGCCACCCACAGAACATCAGATTTTATTTATTTAAAATTAATTTAAAAAATCATGGAGGTTAATTGTCCATATATTTTACTTCTATCACAAATTAGTCACAATTGCAATTTTAAAAGAATATCCTGTATAGAGATATAACATATTGTATTCTGAGTTTATAGAAGTGCACTGTGCATATTGCAGCAAATAAGAACATTGAAAAGTGAGTCAGTTGAATGGAAAAGACTTATGTATTAAAATGTATTAATGCCTCACTCAGAAGCTCCAATAGAGCCACAGATACCTTTTTCATATTTGTCGCGTACTCTGGAATGTTCTAAGTTAAACTGTTTTAACCACTCAGATACATGTTAAATAGTATCTTTAGAAAAACCGATAATAACTATTCACCATTTTACATGACATGTGGTGTTGGCATAGTAACGCTCTCGCATTTCCTCTCCCTGTGATATTTCAGCGTAATTAGATTTCCAGTAATTATAATAGACTTCCAGGAGAAGATGGATCTCAAGAAACTGTTTTCAATTAATTAGCGAAGACCAGATGTCCTTAAGGCAATAAGAGAACGATTTATGGGGTGGTGATTGTTGCTTTAGAGCATGAAACAACTTGGTCATCTGCGCCTAATGATAAGGAAGAAAATGAATATGAATGAATGTGAAATGAACACCACAACCAATATCAACCATTGACTTATAACCAACCCACATTCCAAGGGACGGAATAAAGCTAAATAAGGAAATAAAGAAGATAAGAGACAGGGAAAAGAGATGCCCTCAACCCTCAAATAATGAGAATTAGGGAGTGGAAGAATGTGGGTCATGAAAGGCAGATAGAAAAGAGAAAGAGGAGTGTTTTCACATCAATGTCAATGGAAACCAAGATGTTCAGTAAAGAACATATAGCCTACTTTCTCCTAAATGTATGAGTATAGTTAAAACTCGTTGTTATTATCAAAGAGTATAATAGAATCATTTCTTGGTTGAAGACCTTAGAAACTATTTACCTCTACCAAACGCCACAACCTAGAAAAAATCTACTACCATCATTGAAGAAAGATAGGTAAGAAGTATCTCAAGAATGTTATGGATCTGGAGACATAATCGACCGGACTGGCTGCGTGGCTCAGCGGTAACGTTCTCGCTTGCTGGGCCCTAGGTTGCAGGTTCGTATCCTGGCGCAGACAGCTGGCATTTGAGGGTGCACAAATGCGAGGGAGCCGTGCCAGTAGATTTACTGGCACGTTAAAGATCCCCTTCGGGCCAAAATTCCGGCACCCCGGCGTATCTAAAAGCAGCAGTAGTTAAAAGGGACGTAAAACAAATAACATTATTATTATTGTTATTATTACATAATCGACCTGCCGTGGGCAGCATCCAACTTTGAGTTGAGGCATGTCTTTACACGTCTGGTTGTGCATGGCTTTCACAACCCTAATTGACTTAACAAATCTTTCCATGACCCTACAGAGACGTGTGTATACAAACTATGTGGATATTTTCGATTGCTATTTGCCTGAAATAAAAGTATTAATAACCTGAACTAGCACCAGCGGCTAGAATTCAGTTAATATGTGAAATCGTTTTGTTCTTTACTTCAAATAACATTTTCAAATAACGCACAATAGGCTGTTACAAACCCTTTAAAATAAGAAGTAAAAATGTATCATAGTATTATCTTGTCATTATTCAAATTCGATGTGCATAGAATGCCAATGGTATACTATCAATGGAGTCCCATGTAGACCAGTCGTGAAATCTAGTGGAGAAGTATCGAACAATATAATCCTAACAGGGCGAGTGCATTCTAGCGGCCATAAGAAGAAACTTTTCAATAAAATCTGGAAGTTGATAAGTAGGCCGGCGTGCAGTTACCTTTTTGGCTGCTAGATGCCTCGAGCAAATCTGCTGGCGAATTATGTTTTAATTAAATATATGTTTTGCGCTGCCTCCGTAGCGTAGCGGTCAGCATAGTTAGCTGCCGCCCCGGAGGTCCTGGGTTCGATTCCCGGCTCTGCCACGAAATTTGAAAAGTGGTACGAGGACTGGAACGGGGTCTACTCAGCCTCGGGTGGCCCAAATGAGTAGAGGGGGTTCGATTCCCCCTCAGCCATCCTCGAAGTGGTTTTCCGTGGTTTCCCACTTCGTCTTCGGGCAAATGCCGGGATGGTACCTTCTTCAAGGCCACGGCCGCCTCCTTCCCTCTTCCTTGCCAATCCATCATAACCATCCCTTACCTTCCCTCAAGAGGCCCCTGTTCGCTTTGCAGGTGAGGCCGCCTGGGCGAGGTGCCGATCACACCTCACCAGTTGTATCCCTTCCGATTCGATGTTCCCAGCTCTAGGACACTGCCCGTAGAGGCGGTAGTGGTGAGTTCCCTCGCTGAGTCCGTGGGTTCCACCAACCTGGAGGGTAAACGACTAAAAAAAAGAAAAATATGTTTTGCAGCGTAATATGCACAATATAAAGCTTAATTTTAAAGCGTATGAGTCATTACAAAGCAACAAATATGTAAAATTTCAAGCAAAAATACCTAACACTGATGGGGTTTGAACCATAGGCATATGAATGATAGACCGACGCTTTACCACGGAGCCATTTGTGCCAACGAACATTGATCTATATAAAATGACTTACATAGAACTTGTTAGCAAATAATGATTTAGACCTAACGATTTCATCAGTGGAGTATATTATTTATATATAAAGCATTTCATACAAAGTTTATTTATTTTGTATCAGTGCGCTATATTGCATGCAATACTCAAATTAGTGAAATATAAGTCAGGCACAAGATATCCGCTGCCATCTTGTCTTCTTACCGAGACGGCTCAGCTTTTTAAAATCACTTCTGCACTATAGTATTACAAAATAAACTTTTAATTTCGAACGTGCCTCTTCCTTTAGAACAGTTAAATCGATTCTCGGCTCGATAATCGGAACTGGTGGGTCCCATGATATGGATTATAAAGTTTGCATAATTCGCACGGCCGTCATCCTGAAATGGTACGGCGGATGACCTTGTAGTTTGGTCACAAGACGCGTCCTATATGAAGGTGTGTTATTACCAAATTTGGTAGAGATCGAACAATTTGGTTAGTCGCTATTTGATTTTACGTTTTGAACGTTTGACTGGCCGCCATTCAGTTTTGGTAAAGATGGTGGCGATATAAAACATGACACTGTGGTGCCCTTTGCTTGTTCTACCTCTGTTCCAAATTTCGTTCAATTCGGTTTCACCGTGTTCGAATTGATAGGGGGGGGGCAGGCATTCAGAGTACACACACTCACACACACACACAGACTCACACACACACATACACACACACACACACACACACAGACACACAATTTTTGTCCCTGTAGTGATCTCATAAGTCTACTTTCATTTTTTGCAAAAATCGAAAGTAGGCTAAAAAGGGTTAAGAAAAGACCCAACCCAGGTATCAATCGGGCTGCCAACTGCCGAACTCACCAACCGTGAACCCTTGAGAGTGCAACACTACCGAAGGTGCACCATACATGGTGGGATACACAAAGCCTGTGTCCCTTTGGGCCCTCGTAAAAGTGATCGATGCATTGAATATTGGCGCTTACAGTGGCCTTTTGATTGTGGTTATACTCCGGGTCTTCCCCACACTCACTCCCGGCATGATGGTTTATTTCAAGAGTAGGCACCTACCCCGAGTCCTACAGTCAAACACACTACTACTGACACCACACCACTACAGGTTATCAGACAAATCCATCACACACCGAAGTACACGGGGCCAATAAACGAGATTTCCCTTGGCTTTTAAATTTAATCAACAACAAAGTAGCTATTTACCTTACACCAGGCCCCCACATATTTTTGCGTATCTGAGTTACCCAGTAGACAGTTGATCTTTTGGTCATACCTTCAAGCATAAAAGTTGAACATGATACCACCATATGGGCTTGAACCTAAACTCTGGGAAGGCGCACTAAGCGACTGTTCCAACGTGGTCATTGCCAAATCTTTAATGTATTCACTGAATCTACAGAGAGACTTCCGTATGGTCATAGAACGCTTCGAGTAGACGTTTATCCCGGAATGCAGGGGTTCAGTCTCTAACCCTTTTAGTGATCTCATTTTCAACTATAGGCCTAACACTTCAAAATTAATTGTATATCTTAAAACATTGAACAAGCAATGAAGGAAATTGGAGAAAAATTTAAAGTGGGAGTGAAGATTCAAGGAGAAATAATTTCAACTCTGAGATTTGCTGATGACATCGTCATCTTGGCCGAAACGCCTGAGGATTTTAATGATTTTTTGAATGGTATGGACTCCGTCTTACGGAATGAATACATGATGAAAATTAATAAATGTAAAACAAAAATACTGGAATGCAGCCGCAATAAATCAGAAACCTCTATGGACATCAAATTGGCAGATGAAAAGCTGAAGGAAGTAGGAGACTTCTGTTACTTAGGAAGCAAAATAACCAGCGATGGACGAAGCAAAGAGGATATAAAAAGTAGGTTGGCTCAGGCAAGGAAAGTCTTTCTACAAAAAAGGAATCTGTTGACATCGATTATAGATTTAGGTATTAGGAAGTCATTTTTGAAAGCCTTTGTCTGGAGCGTAGCGCTCTATGGGAGTGAAACTTGGACTATTGGTGCATCAGAAAAGAGGAGAATTGAAGCATTTGAAATGTGGTGTTACAGGAGAATGATGAAGATCAGATGGGTAGATAGGGTGACAAACGAAGAGGTATTAAGACGAGTGGGAGAGGAGAGATGTTTCTGGCGACTGCTAATGAAGAGAAGAGATAGGTTAGTAGGACACATACTAAGACACCCAGGAATAGCAAGCTTAGTTATGGAAGGAAGGGTTGAGGACAAGAACTGTTGGGGTAGACCAAGGTTAGAATATGTAAAACAGATTGCTTCGGATGTAGGGTGTGGTAGCTATGTAGAGATGAAACGATTAGCTCAAGACAGGGAAGCATGGAGAGCTGCATCAAACCAGTCAAAAGACTGAAGACTCAAACAACAACAAACACATATTAATGCCTGTTACACCTAGTAAATTTATCGATTTAAACTGTACTTAAAATTTGTAATTTGTGCTAAAATATGGAACTATTATTTAACATGAGTTGGATTTCTCTCCAGTTTTCTATCATTCAACAGGAAGTTCTCAACCAACCACCTCTACAGATGGTCTGTGATTGCCGTGTTGAAGGCAATCGTGAACGAATAAGACTGTACACTTTGAGGGTGCTGAATTGGGGGTAAGGGAAGTGGGGGTGGGGTGAGTTGAATGTTGAGTCGAGTGAGGGATTTCGAAAACGACGAGAGAAAAGAAGGGTGGCGAGGTGTGTTGTATGGGATTGGAGGAAGGGATGGGGCAGACGATAGAAATGGGAGAAGGAAAGAAGAGACAGAGATAATCGAAAAAAGAGTGACGCTCTTCTATTGGAGGCGGGCAACACCTTACGACGCCGGGGGGCTGATTGCACCAGGGTCTCACCCCACACGCTGCCTCCAATCTCTACAAATTTCATCCCCCAGCCAGCCTTGCTTCTGTCTGCTATAAAATGTGTTTTCTCTATTTGTTGTTGTCTAAAGAGAGCTATACAGGTAGATAGCAGACATCGGATAATGCATTTTAATTCGGAGTGGGACCTTGCACTTATATTTGGGTCACGTGCCATCGATTTGAATGCATAGTGCATGCGTTGGTTTCTAGATAATGCAAGCGTGGTCTGAAAGGGAGATTGCTGACGGGTGAGATACTGGCATTGCCTATTAATTTGCATTCCTGCCCGCATAGCACGGCATAGCACAAAGCCGAGTCCCTTGTCACCAGTCCTCAAGGCATTGTGCCTAACATCATACTGTGCCTACCTTTATAGCCATGTCCTTTAAGACCTGAGACAATCGACAAAATCCATCTACAAAGACATTAAACCACAGTCTTTACTACTATAAGGGGTGTTCAAATGAAAAGGTACGAAACGATACTGTGGGTACAATTTTTTCGTTATTCAAAAGTAATCCCCACAGGCCTGTGCACAGTTGTCCCATTGCGTTACTAGCCGCAGGATTGCCTGTTCCCAGAAGTCTTGTGGTTGTGACAGGAGCCAATCCTGTACGCTGACCTTTAGTTTGTCGTCCGATTGGAAACATTTTTCCTTGAGACGAACCATTAACAGTGATGTGTCTTGTGCGACACTCCGTACCCTACGCAGGTCCATCAAAAACAAACGACCTGGACTGCTCACGAAGGGAGTGATTCTGCTCAATGATAACGTTCGCCCACACGTCTCTAACGTCACACAAGGTGTACTGGCCACGTTCAGGTGGGAGCAACTTGAGCATCCGCCCTACAGCCCAGACTTGTCAACCTGCGACTTCTATTTGTTTGGTCCGTTAAAAAACATCTCAAGAGAAAACGTTTCCAATCGGACGACGAACTAAAAGACACCGTACAGGATTGGCTCCTGTCACAACCACAAGACTTCTGGGAACAGAGAATCCTGTAGCTAATGAAGCAATGGGACACCTGTGCACAGGGCTGTGGTGATTACTTTCGAAGAACGAATAAATTGTACCCACATTATCGTTTCGTACCTATTCATTTGAAAACCTCTCATAAGCCACAGTTCGAATGACCTCGTTTAGCAAAATCATGCTGTAAAGTGAAGACTTTCTTCAAGGCAAAGGCTTAGATTGTAGATACAATCAGCGCTGCCGAGTTCTCTCCCTCAGAAATGTTTACAGGGGTACCATTAGAAACTCTATGAGCAGTAAAAGACACAAGTATTAGCCCTTCAAGATACGAGTGCCGGCGGCCGAGGTGGGAACTATTCTTTGTTTACTCGTGTTTACACGAGGCACGCTGTCTGCATGCTTGGTTGGCAGGTACAGTCGCGCGGGTAGGATATGACTCAGCTCCAGTAGTATCAACGTTCTACTCTCCGCGGTGACGCGAGCTCTTGTTACGCTTAGTTCTTAATTCGTCCGTTATTATTAATTCTTTCGTTTACAATTCACAATATAGCTTCTATTTAACACAAGTAGCGCCCACAATGCTGCTTGACTTATGCGCAGACTTCACTCCGTCATCACTGTCTAACAGCCCCTACCCTGTACTCTTCCCGCAGTTGCTATTACTAACAAAAGCTGGCGCAACCAAGTTCAACAGCACTCGTATCTTCAAAAGTTTATACTGTACCTATAAAAACAGCAAATTCTTATAGGTATTATGCCATGTCTGTGTTGGGGTTTTACTTCGATATACCAATTGAGTTCATCAGACTATGGGACGTAACAAGTAGAGGCATTCCAAAAGGGGTCCATACAGGGTATACCGGCGTGAGGAGGCCAATCTGTACTTCTGTATAAAACCCCTCACAGGTACAGTATAATGCCTAGAAGAATTTGCTGTAGTTCCTAACCTGGGTGTGAAAACCAAAACATTCCATCTGTTTTGGTGCCTCTATAGAGAGAAAAACAGTACCGTACTAAACGAGCTGAAAGCTCTTAGCCAAGAAGTACTGCAATGCGCTTAATAAATAGAACGAAGCTATAGTTGCAATGTTTTATATTTTTCCACATCAAAAATACCTCAAGCAAGCATTTAAAACCCTGTAAATTTTATATTATATTGTGGGGTTCCTTCGTAGGGGAAGGGGAAATCATCCTGATGTTGTTTGTCTTTTTGTTCCAGTGACTCTGCCAATATTAATTACAACTTACAGAGGTGTGCAAATTTACACTCGATGGCAGTTTTCCAACATTTACTTGTGTGACTCAATACAGTAGAAATGTTTTTGAGGGCACATCAATTATTTCAAATATTTAATCAATGGTCTAAATAACATGTTTTAAAAGAACCTGACAGTAAACTAATTGTTTACAGTTTCCACTAACAGAGGAGCCATGTTAATGCAGAATGCCTCACGCTTTGTTTAGAATACTTTATTCTAGTTTTCGTGTTAATTTAAAACAGAGAGATTGGAATTATATTACTATTGATTGTCCACTCTTAAACTATTCAAAGATTCCTGGACAAGTGATTGAAATCACCCGATTTAGAGAATATATTGCAAAGTCATCGAAATAGAAAGAAAAAACGGACCCAGCTCAGATGTCCTCAGAATCTCCAATTTCGAAAATTTCCAGATGCAATTCCCTATGGGAATTGTTGTAAGTCCACAGGGGAGAAATAATCACTAAGTAGGGTAATAAAGATACAATAAAATTATTTTGAATAAAATATTGTGACTGATTCTTTACATGAGTCTAATAATTTGCACACCTCTGTACTACACGTATTTCTATTTTACCACATCTTCCTCTATTTCTTCCTCTAGATCGTCATAGTTTGATTAAGCTTATTTACATTTATGTATAACTTTCGTACACTCAAGTCAGTAGTTTTTGACCCCTTATGAAGATTTGAATAATTTCATACGAGTTTGCATGTCAAAGTATTATAACCAATGAAACGAGATCAAAGCAGTAGGCCTACATATTGCGGCTGTCGAACCACATTAACCTACCATGGACAGAAACGTTGTTCGTCAAAGTAATGCAGACAACATATACATTTGCAATGCTCTTGAGAATTGCAACAGACGAGAATATTAAATTTAATCTGATGAAACTCTGTCAGTGAACTGGAAAGTACTGTGTAATCCATTTCCGAGTGAAGCTGTGAGGAGGGGGGAGGAAACCAGAAATACTCCAGGGATTGTATGAGTTTGGAACAATGAAAGCTACTGCACCCATATTACCAGTTATGCTATTCAAGTAGGAGAAGAAGAAGGAACATGTACCACAAAAAGTTAAATAATAATAATAATAACAATAATAATAATATTACGACAGACTGAAAAATTTACATATAGTGGAGAATGGAATGAACCCAACTTATCGGAAAGAGTCGCGATGTCCATGAGAGTTAAAAAACTGTATTTGGCCTATTGATTGACTCATAATATCTATAACAAAGCATGTCATCCTCGTAACTTACTTCTGAAACACTGCACTACAGTCATACATCCGGAAGCCTTGTACGCTATGGAGTGTCTATCATTGAATCAAAGAGGACTGGTTGAACAATTAAACGTTAGAGAGGGAAGAATACTCAGCAAGATCCTAGACCCGGTACAGGAATTTGGGGAATTCCGAAGGAGACACAATTCTGAACTTAACGATTACATAGAAAGGTTCTCGGACACTGCCAGGAACAGAAGGATAGCCTTTTATGACCATTTATGTCAGGATTATATCCAAACAGAAAGACTAACCGTCTAAAACTCAGCAATTCTTCTAGGTTTGTGCCGTGTCTTGTGTGGGGTTTCGCCGTCTGTTCACCGTTTGGAGAAACAAGGAAGTTCGTCCCACCTGACAGACAGAAACCGAGAAATATATTCAAGAAATGGGAATACTAGATCTTCAAGACAGACCAGCTGTGGGACAAATTCCTCAAGCCAGCCCGTGGATTTCAGGAAAATTCTTGGAGAAAAGGTACCCCTGTGCAGTGGAATGAAAGGACTTGCATCGAGAAAAGATGCGACAATATTGGGCAAAGATGGAGGCCCAACAGTTGAACAAGCGTGGTCCAAAGTAGGCCTATTCGAAAGAAAACTGATAATAATAATAATAATAATAATAATAAAAATAATAAGAATATGACAGATGTCTGCAAAACCTGATTTGTTAAATAGTGGCGCCAGCAAACTGATGGATGTGCAGAGAGCATACTATGTGTCATCCATTACCTTCAGCCGTCAGTGGCATTCCTCAACTATCAGAACTTACAGAATAGTTAGTGTTCGACAGCAATCTGACACCCGAGTCGAATGTGTCTAAGGGTTTCATACACCAGCAAACACTCATTCCACAAAATATTCAATACCTATGCAACTATTTGATTTTCTTCAGTGTTGGCCCATATGTACATTGTTACTGTGCGTTTGGGAAATCTTGGATAGAAAAGGAAGATTTTGTATGATGCGATTGGTTTATCAACATTTTATGACCCTATTGAAAACCGTCAATATCCTCAAAAATGTAACAGAAACTGGAACGTTTTTCACATTTCATATAAGAAGAGGATGAACCACCATGAGATAAACAAAGCTACCTATATGGATGTAACAAGAACTCAGATTTTAATTTGTTCAAATAGAACATGTTTTGGTCGTTAAATGTGACCATTGAGGTTCTTCCACTAGAATGTACACATGTATATGTATGGCAGTCGTCTTCAACTCTTCATTAGTGTGAAAATGCTGACCGGAGAACACCGATTTCCACCTTTCCCTACACCTCAACAAATTTCTGTTCTCCGGTCAGCATTTTCATAATGACGAAGAGCTAAAGACGTCTGTCACACGCTGGTTCCATTCGCAGGTGGCAGACTTGTATGACACATGACTACAAGAGTTGACACCACGCTATGACAAGTGTCTCAATTCGTTTGGGCCTATGTCGGAATATAGCTGACACGTTGCTGTACCTGTTGCCGATAAAGGTTTGCATATAACTATGTTCTCTTTTTTATATAAAATAGGGAAAATTACTTTCTGGATGCGCCTCGTAATAGGCCAATATTCAAAGGATTATTCAAAATGATTGTCGAGGTTACAAATATTCATAACACACAGTGCAATTGACGTAGGAAGATGAATCGTGTTTTATTGTGTACTGTAACTCAAAAATTTTGTTTTACATGTATTACAAATGCTCGATATGTGCGCCTCCTGTCACTCTACACACATCAACTCGAAAGTCCCACAAACACCCCAACATGTCAGGGGTGATGGTTGTCGAAGGTGGCTCGGATACGCTGCTGCAGTTGCAAAATATTCGCCGGTAGAGGAGGAACAAATACCTGATCTTTGACATACCCCCACAGGAATAAGTCACACGGTGTTAAGTCTGGTGACCTCGGTGGCCAGGGTAAGAGCATCTGATCATGTTCCGTTCCATGTCCGATCCATCGTCTTGGAAGTTCTTGATTTAAAAATGCTCTAAATTGCCCGGTGAAATGAGGCGGTGCACCATCCTGTTGCCGCACGAAATCGTCCTTGTCGTCACTCAACTGGGGTAACAACCATTCAATGAGCATGTCCAGGTAAATCAGCCTGTCACTGTCTTTTCACGGAAGAAGAAAGGGCCGTAGACCTTTGTCTTTGAAACGGTACAGAACACATTCACTTTTGGTGAACCACGCACGTGTTCCACATAACAATGGGGGTTAGCTGTCACCCAAATTCGAACGTTTTGTTTATTCACCTTACCACTCAGATGGAAAGTGGCTTCGTCACTGAAAACTAGCCTGTCACGAAAATGACTGTTGTCTTCTTCTTCTTCTTCTTCTTCTTCTTAACGTTGTTGCAGTTCCATGCAAAAATTCCAGCGTAGGATTTTGTCATTGCCTGTTAAAGCTTGACGCAGTTGTAGGCGATATGGCTTTACATGCAGACGCTTTCGTAACACACGCCATACGGTGGTTTGAGAAACATGCATTTCCCTGCTGCCTCTCGTAGTCGATTTCTTAGGACTACGGAGATAAACGTCCCTGATCCGATTCACGTTTGCTTCTGACACGCGAGGACGGCCAAGGCTTTTTCCCTTTACACAAGCAACCGGTATTCACGAATTGCGCATACCATCTGCAAATAGAGTTGTCGGAGGGAGGGTCTTTCCCGTACGTCGTACGAAAATGGCGCTGGACTATGCTAACGGACCGGTGTTGATGAAATTCGAGAACACAAAACACCTTCTCTTAACCGCTGACCGCCATTTTGTCAAATACTGCTGTTACTGTCATCTGGTGGTTATAGATGGTACTAATCGATGTAGAACAAAACTTTGAGGGTTAGTGTAACCGTTACTGCAACAATAACAATGGTACGATGTCCACTGTTTCTACAAAAAAGTAACGAAACCCCGACAATCATTTTGAATAACCCTGTATATATATGAAGACCCAACGGAAAGAACGGGGTAAGCTATTTTATTTCGGAAATGAATTGATGGCGCATTCAGGTGGCCAGCCATCGTCACTACAGATGAGTTGAAATTAATTTCAAATAACGCGGAATGTCACCGAGATACAGATGCTTTTATTTTTGGTGGGAAATCCTTTCACTTTTTCATAATTTAACTTTAATTATTATTATCACAATGTTATCGCTCTGGCTCAGTGCTCGGCCGTTGCATCCCTTTGCCTAACATTCTTCTGATTGTGAGGTCCATACAGTACGATACCAACAATTATTCAGTGAAACTACTTCCTGTTATACATCGCATTCAAAAACAAGCACTATACTCTGAACTTCATGAGGGCGTTCGGCGCTATGGAGGTCAGGGAAATAAGTATACACATTGCCTCAAATCCACCCTGAAGAAATGTAATATCAATGATGGTAAGTGGGAAATGGACGCGCTGGATCGTCCAACATCGAGAAGCACCATTCATGAAGGGATTGTTGTTTTTGATGAGCAGAGGCGTAGCACTGCAGAAGAACTTCACACGAGGAGAAAACAGCGTGAGATCTTGAGGTGGAATGGTCATTTGCCAGATGGCAAAGTGAAGTGTGTCTTCACTGCAGTAGAGTGTGTAGCTCTCGGATTGGACTGATCAGTCATCTGAGGAAGCATCAGTAGGAAGACTAATTCATACTCGCTCACGAGTGAATGCCAATATATATAAGAACAAGCTAGTTTAGTGGTACCATAAACGACTCCACGACGCAGTTTAAAGGTAAATATGCCTAAGTATAATAATATAGCCGTGTATTATCATCATCGAATGTTCCCCTTTGGAAGAGCGTGCAAACTTGAGCCAATCACAGCTTCACTTCCTTTTCCTCTTCTCTTTTCTTCCCGAAACCCCTTCATTACTTCAGAGTGTTTTTTTCTTCCTTTCCTCTGTCCAGTTTTTTCCTATTGTTTCTTTTCTTGAGACTTGTTCAAATTTCTTGTTTCTGATGTTATTTCTGAATGGATTTCTGTTCTTA
The DNA here is from genome assembly GCA_946902985.2 of Meconema thalassinum. Taxonomy (NCBI): domain Eukaryota; kingdom Metazoa; phylum Arthropoda; class Insecta; order Orthoptera; family Tettigoniidae; genus Meconema; species Meconema thalassinum. Next base: position 2,005,922,284 of record OX336388.2, read on the forward strand.
ATATCGTTTTAAGAGATTTTGAATTGTTCCAGGTCCTCCTGTGTTTCTCTCATCCAGCTGGTCTTTAATTTATATCATTAAAACGTTAAAAATTGTCTTAGTTTCCATCCATCCTCCACAGGTGTCCATAGAACTGTAGGCGTCTTTTCCTAAATTTCTCTGTGATGGTGTCTGTGTTACTGTAGAGTTGCTTCTTAGGTCCTCTGATCCAAGTTCCGTCTCGGAGAACGGCGCCATGAATCTTTCTAGGAATTATCCGTTCTTGTTTCTCGAAGTCATGATTTCTTGTCATCCCTCCAATTAATATTGTTTCTGCCACCTACAGAGTTTTGTTGTACCGTAGTGTCGTAGATTTGCGTTAAGAGACACTACTCTTCTGTTGTAATGATTCCATGTCAGTTTGTAAGTCGGCAATGCCTACTACTTACAGGGGGCGTGGTGGCTCAGCGGTCTAGCTGTATGCCTCTCACCAAGGCGGTCCGGGTTCGATTCCCGGTCAATGCATGTGAGATTTTCGAAGTGAAATGCCATGTCCTGTGGTTCGGATTCCACGTAAAAAGGAGGTCCCGTGGCTCATGATCTCAAGATTAACGGTCACGTTAAAACTACAAGCTACTACTTACAATGTTTGATATTGTACCCTTTCGAACATAGGACCTTCAGGACGGGAATCTATTCTCGGGGGTGGTGCGTTCCTACTTGAAGCTAACAACTGTCCTGGGATGCATCATTTGGAAGATCAATAGGGCTGATTAATAAATCATCATACACAGGATACAAAACCAAAAGAAAAACAACTTTATTAACACTGGTAAATAAATACAAAATGATCGAAAAGAAAGCAAAAACCAAAAATATTAACTCAGGAAAATCAAAATTTAGAATAAGAAACTATTCAAAATTGAACCAATCTCCAAAACAACTTAACGAATTACAAATTTTGAAATGAATCCAAAAGAAGTCAAGATAACGAAAAAATATTAAAATCAATCCAAAAGATTTAAAAATAAACAAAAAATTAAAAAAATGTCCAAAACTAAAAAAAAGTGTAATTAAATTCCAATTAAATTAATCAACCTCAATTAAATTAATTACATTTCAATTAATCAACCATAATTAAATTAATTAGACTTTAATTAAATCAATTTCAATTAAATTTATTATCAATCCAAATAAATCAACATTTATTAAATTAATCATCAATTCAAATAAAATTACCTCAATTAAATTAATCATCAATTCAAATCACTCAGTGAATCAAATAATATTCAAATTAAATCAATTGAACTTTAATTGAACTGTGAATCCCATCATTTATCAATACTCGATTATCAATCAAATAATCCAATCTCTCAATTAAACAAACAACTAATCATTGATCATATGCCAAGATGAAAATCAATCTGATCTGACCATAATTAATATTCACTGTAATACATTCCACACCTCTGAATTCAATATTCAAAATACCATGGCATCTTGCCGATGTGTGCCAATTAATTAATACAACAAACATCAAGCCATTGGCATATCCACCATTAATTTAGGGCTTCCATAATTATAATATTCATGAGGTAATCGTTTTGTCACACGATCTGGCAACATTGCCCATGTGATCCCCTTTGGTGGATTAAGACACTTTCACCAAATCACAATACTCATGTATCCATTATTCACAACTACAAAATTCGCCCTTCAAATGAATATGAAATTTGGCACACTTATACCTTTGAGCCTTTAAGCATACATCAATGCGTACTTATTAATACCAACTGGCAAATTTACACTCATATGACCTCAATGAGATTTGAGTTTGAGATGTGCTACACTGATACCTAAAATAAACACAAAATACCTTAGAAATATGATCGTCCAAGGATTGAACTCAGGACTCGTAACAAAATGATCCGGGTCCCGGATTCAATACCGTCTGTCAAAGATTACGAGCGTGTGCTTAACTATACACATAAATACAACTCGAGATGCTTACGAGTATCATGGCAAAAACAATAGCTTACCGTAAGGCAAGAAAATAAGGAAACCAAAATGAATACCAACTGTTTGCAGAAAATTTGCATATTCCAGATACATAAAAAACATCCTATGCTCGCATACCGCACCGAGCGACAAAGTTTAAACAACGGTGTGTGTATCTTGTCAACGATGCCTGCGACCCTGCAATAAACAACATAACACAAATATGTATTTACAAGTTGAAACGCTAACAGGAAAAATATATACACTCGTAGGCTTCGACGCAAGGACTCTCACCTAACTTTTTCAGAGAATTGCACGTTCACAGACGCTTGCTACTATCCGAGAGAGCAATTAACTTCACGAAAAGGAAAATCAATCACCAAACGGATCCCATTATAATAAAAGTCACCATTATTATTATTATTATTATTATTATTATTATTATTACTAAGATCCTTCTGGTTACTAATCTATTTGAATAAAATCTTCGCGGTAATGCCAGGACACAAAAGGTTATTGGATTAAAGTACCCTTTACATAAGTTTATCCTCAACTCTATAACAGATTATTATTATTATTATTATTATTATTATTATTATTATTATATTATTATTATTATGATTAACGTTAGGTGCCATGATTACGATAGTGGTGTTGATGATTTGGTGTGTATAAAATGAGCATTTGCATGAGAAGAAGGTATCATTGGTTTGTGTTATAATTGGGAACAGGTCAGTGTACATTTCAGTTAATATAAATATCTCTGTTGTTGGTGCAATATACATTTTTGGTTATTTTATCGCTTGTATATTGTAATGTCATAACCAATTTGAGGTTAAGAAGTGGTAGAATCATCTCAAACAAACGAGCTCGAAATATCATCTTTGGTCCAAGTAGAGGTTAGGGTATTGTTAGTACAAGGTCTTGCCGTAACTTCCAAAGCCGTCTGGTATTAGTAGTAGTTAAGGTTCTGTCGCCAGGAGGCGGCAAGGGCGTTTAGATCTCTCTGTTTCGGCAGACATTTTTAACCCGTAGCATTGCCATGGAGGAAATACTGAGTCAAGGAGCATTGGATGCCGATAAGTTCGCCGTCTTAAGACAGCAGATATCGGACAATGAAAACAAAGAACAGGAGTATCTTGACATTGCTAAGGCGCTTTTGGAGAGCATTTTGGCTATCCCCCAAAGGAATATGAAGCTGGAGATTCAAGTTGGGTTGAAAAAATTGCAGGAGGCTTTAGATGCAGGGAGTACTAGTCGGAGATCCTGGAAGAAAGCCAGAGAGTTGCTGTTGCTTCAAAGAAAGGACCTTTCTTCAAGAGCGGAGGAATTGTCTCCGATATCTTCGGGAACAATTCCAGAGAACACTGAAAAGGAGGAATGGACAAGAGTTCAACCCAAGAAGAAGAGGAAACAACAGAGTAATGAAATTGAAAATACTCAGCAGCGAGTAGAAGAGGTTCAAACTGTGGTCATGAACCCTGCCAGAAAGGAAGAAGGGAAGAGGCCTAAACCAAGAAGGCGCCTTGAAGCTGTTCTTATTCAGCCAGCAAAAGACAGATCCTTTGCGGATGTACTTAAAGATATCCGTAGCAAGGTCAAACCAGAGGACAGTGGCGTGGAAATTAAGTCAATTAGGAAGACCAGGTCTGGAGATGTTCTTCTTGAATTGAACAAATCTACGACGTGTGAGGGTCGAGAAAACCTCAACAAATCGTTGAGAGAGGCTCTTGGTCAGGATGAAGATGTCAGAACCTTGGCCCCCCGAATAACTCTGGAGGTGCGGGACTTAGACTGCATCACGACTATTGCAGATGTGGAGGAGGCGGTCAGACGGGACATTAAAACACTTAGCGGAGAAGTCAAAATCTTTGTCACGGAACCCAATAGCAGAAGTCAGAAAATGGCTATTATACATTTAGCAGAGCAAGATGCCGGTAAACTTCTGGAAGAGGGGAGAATGAAAGTGGGATGGATATATGGTAGGGTAAGGGAGAGAGCAATGGTAACTCGCTGTTTCCGTTGTTTGTCATATGGACATCTTGCAAGGAATTGTAATGGCCCTGATAGGAGCAAACTCTGTTACAAGTGTGGAGATGCCAGACATAAAGCATCAGACTGTAAAGGTGAAGCACGATGTGTGCTATGCACGGAGAAGGAGGTTCATGACACCAAACGGAACCATGTTCCTGGTTCAGGCGCCTGTATAGTGTTTAGGGATGCTCTCGAGAAGGTTAAAATCGGCAAAAAATGGTGAGAGTTCTTCAAGGAAATGTTCACAGAAGTTTGACTGCCAATGATCTCTTGACGCAATTGGCATTTGAAATGGAAGTGGATATTTTTCTCCTGAGTGAGCAATATCAGAACAGGGACCATCATGGGTGGTTTGCGGACAACCTTGGAACAGCCGCAATTTTCATTCCGGATCTGGGAAAATATCCAGTGACAGATCAAGGTTCTAAGGATGGTTTCGTCTGGGTTAAGAATGGCACGCTTACGTACGTGAGCTGTTACTTCACTCCGAACGAGCCCATTGCTGATTTCCAGAACAAGTTGGATAGCCTTGAGGACACATTGCGTGGTATGGGAAATAACCTTATTGTAGCTGGAGATTTCAATGCCAAGGCCTTGGAATGGGGTATGCCGGATGTAGATTCCAGAGGACGTCGTATACTGGAAATGGCTGCAAGGCTGGGATTGTCGACCGTAAATGTTGGAAATACGCCTACCTTTCGACGACCTGGCTGCAATGGAACCATACCAGATGTGACTTTAGCTTCAGACGATTTTTTGTCAAGAATATCTGAATGGCGGGTGATTGAGGACTACACAGGAAGCGATCATCAGTATGTTACTTTCTGTGTACTTCAGCAAAATCGACAACAAAGCGCTGTCATACGCAAACCATCATACTGGAATCCCACAAATATGGATAAAGAAAAGTTCTGTGAGGTAATACAGAGAGGAATGGTGAAAGTTGAAACGAGTTGCTTTTCATTTGAGGGGAGAGTGGCGGCGGATAAATGGGTAGAGAACACTATGTTGCTTATTCATCAAGCCTGCAATAAATCCATGTGCAGGAAGAACACGCGAAAACACAAACAGCCAGCATACTGGTGGACGGAGGAAATTGCTGATATGAGGCGACACTGCCTGAGGATGAGACGAAGGGCACATAGAGCGAGAGGAAGAGAAGAGGCAGCCTTATTCTCCGAAGACCACAAATCAGCAAGAAAGGCGCTTCGGAATGCAATTAAAAGAAGTAAAGCTGACAAATGGTGGGAAATGGTCAATGAAGTTGACAACGATCCGTGGGGACTAGGATATAAGATTGTATTGAAGAAACTTGGAACATTTTCTAATCCGATAATGGATGCACACACTATGGACGAAATAGTCAGTACGCTGTTTCCGGAACATCCGGAGAGGATTGATGAAGCTGATGATTGCATTGATATTGAAGAAATACCATTGTTCACCGAGGAAGAATTATTGAAAGCGATTAATTCTATCAGGAACAAGAAGGCTCCTGGACCAGATGGGATCCCAGCAGAAGCACTTAAGGAGGCAGCAAGAGCTTGCCCGCGACTCCTTTTGAACATGTATAACGCATGTCTGAAGGCAGGCGTTTTTAGTGCCTGCTGGAAGAAGGCCAGACTAGTTCTTATTAGTAAAGGAAAATTGGGAGGAAATTCGCCTTCATCATACAGGCCATTATGTATGCTGGATACGGCTGGAAAAGGATTAGAAAAACTATTACAGCCTAGAATATTGATGGCAGTTCAATCAGCTGGAGATCTATCTGCCCAACAATACGGCTTTCGGAAAGGGCACTCGACTATTGATGCTGTGCGGGTAGTTGTAGAGACTGCAAACAGAGCTCAGATGGGTAACCATTACTCACGTAAAGTTACGCTACTTGTGACTCTAGATGTGAAGAATGCCTTTAACTCTGCCCAGTGGAGTGACATTTTGGTGGCACTTCAAGATAAATTTAGACTACCGAGATACCTCATGCGGATAATGAGGGATTATCTAAAGGACCGTATTTTGCAGTACGATACCGAGGAAGGACATAGGACTAAAAGATTAACCGCTGGGGCAGCTCAAGGATCTATTCTTGGGCCAGATCTCTGGAATATTGCATACGATGGCCTGCTTCGGCTGAAGATGCCCGAAGATGCAATATTGGTAGGATATGCTGATGATGTTGCTGCTCTGATTGTGGCTCGTGATATAGAGCTGGCGCAACTGAAACTCAATCAGGTAATGCGACGTGTCACAGATTGGATGACGGAACATAAGCTGTCATTAGCAGACCATAAAACGGAGATTGTTGTGCTGACGAGAAGGAGAATCAACACTCTTGTACCAATGCAAGTGGGAGAGACGATGATTAATTCATCAAGGAGTACGAAGTACTTGGGTGTGACGCTAGATACGAAGCTCACATTCTGGGCCCATATTCAAAGAGTGACGGATAAAGCAGCAAATATCTTGACCGCTTTGAGCCGATTAATGGGTAATATTAAAGGTCCGAAGCCTAGCAAACGACGTCTCCTGATGACAACAGTCCAGTCCATATTACTCTATGGAGCTGAGATCTGGGCTGAGTCCTTACGGTTCGAGAAATATCGTAAAAGGATAGCAGCAGTACAACGAAGAGGAGCACTGAGGATCTCATGTGCATATCGCACTGTTTCAGAGCCTGCTGTTCTAGTGGTAGCGGGAGTAGCACCAATTGATTTACTTGCCTTAGAGCGTCAGGAAGTGTGGCGCACCAAAGAAGAACTGGACATACACCAGGCAAAGACGTCTGCACACAACCATTGTATGGAACGATGGCAACAGAAGTGGGATGATGAGACACGAGGTCGATGGACAAAGAAACTTATTCCGCGTCTGGCTGACTGGGTTGATCGAAACCACGGAGAGGTCAATTATTATTTGACACAGTTCCTAACAGGCCATGGATATTTTCGGAGATTCCTGCATCACATAGGCGTGGCTAATAGTCCTTTGTGTCATTATTGTAATGAAGAGGATGATGCGCTCCACACATTCTTTGTGTGTGAACGCTGGTCAACATATAGAAGAGATCTGCAAGCTTCTACAGGGGCAATCACGCCGGACAACATCCTACAGATGATGCTCCGAAATGATCAAACATGGAATCAGATAGCTATTTACATAGAATGTGTCCTGCGCCAGAAGAAGAGAGAAATGGATGCGTTCGAACATCCATAAGAAAAATGAAGAAAGAAGAAGTCTGAATGACTAAGTAAGCACGACATCACCCTGAAGTAATGCGAGAGCGGTTCCGGGGTGATGACCACATCGTGGGAAAAGGGAGGTGGTTTTTAGTGGGTAAGAATCCCACACTACTGTGGAGTGCGGACCCTTCACATGTGTCTTTTGAAGATTTTCCACAGTCCCTCGTAAAAAAAATATATATATATATATTATTATTATTATAATTAACATAAATATTACCTTGGCGAGTGCCACAGCAGCTCAGACACTAAATGCTGTGGGCTCCCAAACTGCACTCTTAGTAAACTACACAGGCCTAATGGAAACACAAGGAGAAATGACCTCACCACCTAGATAGTCTTTGGTTCGACCTGAGTGGAACCTGGTCTTGGAGCAATATCATTATCGTGGTCCTATTTATCACACAATACCTGTACGCATAGTTTAGTCTTACCTGTTTCACAGGGTATGCCCAATACATCTCACGTACCTTTCATTTCCTTTTCAGTTGGCAGTCGAGTGACATATGGCTGTGTCACCTGCAACTTCTTATACCTTTTCAATATTATTATACAATTTTATTTATTCCTCGTTGAACCCCCGGGGCCTCACGGAACCTCCCGGTATCACTTTTGGCATACATTCAACTATGTTCTCATTAACATATCACGATTAAGCCGATGTTCAGCTTGCTCCCCCCAATACACTCAAATGGATACCCTAAGTACTTCTCCCACTCAATACCACTTTTACCTGCGTTAATCTAAGAGAAAGGACGCGTCAAATCATCCCTGACACAGTTCAGAGTGAATCCGTATGAATAATTACCACCACATGCGTCGTAATAAGGGCATTAACATTTAACATCCTCCCCTTCTATCCGTACCTGATATCATTATATCTCTCGATATTGTTATTATTGTCCCTAGTTGACATCATGCTTATTATTATTATTATGATTATCAATAACCTGCGTCATTAGTACGTCTATAAATTTTACATTCTTTAAATCTCTCTCTCTCTCTCTCTCTTTCTAAATCTACGTGCCTTTGCTCTTTCCGGCAACTTCCTCCTGGGGCTGAAATACATACAACATAATGGGGTGAACACATGCATCCCTATCAATGTACAATTTGGCGCGGTTTGCGAACAAACATCATCGCTAAGCATCTCCTGAACTAAACAAATAGCGTTCCGTCGTCACGGATACACATAACCTACGACAAATGATACTTAAACTAAAAAAATAAAAAATCTAATATTACACTAAGACGAATATCTATTCCTGTATCGAACTACAATAAACACGACCCATTAAACTATGACATAGATAATTAATGGAAATTAATACTCATCATATTTCCAACGTTGGCCGTCATCCTCTCCAGCAATAGATGTCAGCAACCCCTAGCCATGTGCCTTTCACACCATACCGGCACTACACATATTCACATTCAATGCACTACTCCACTGAGTGATTGATAATCATGGTTAGCACTAAATTCACCTTATTCTTACAAAACAAAATAACACTACTGGTACGTTTGTTGTACTCCAGTACCTTATCCAACACGCGTACGTTGCATCACAATACACTTTTCACATAAAAATCGGGCTAGGATTACGCAACACTCGTTAAATCATGCACCAATTCTTCTGTTATTCCGCTCTTCATACGTGCCGGACTGGCAATCTCGATGCGTTTTCTCTTCCCACTGTTCATTCACGGAACTGTCCTTGTTCCAGCGGCGAGGGTTCGAGTCTCGGGCGATCAACTGCGCACCTCCCAGCTTCAGCGACTGACAGTACTGTTTCTACAGCTATACAAATTGTGTTAACTTGTAACACTGCAAGCTCTCCCTGCACACATATGCTATTTACTAAAGCTACGACTGCTTCTCTAAAATGTTCAACCTGCAGCCTTGAGTCGTACTGACCATTTACATACAGCTGAGTGTCATTGTCTGTAGCGTGAAAACTGCTTGACGACTGACTGTAAACTGACTTATCGCGAGCGCGTGTAACTGTTTGTCGAAAACGTGTCGAACTGCACAATAGCACATTGCGAACACCCTAACAGTCTCGAGCGGGCTCGCCAAACTATGCATCAACTAACATTCACTCGCGCGCTAACTGCGTGACAACCAAACTGCGGAAGACTAACAACTCTCCGTGTGGTCTGCAGGAAAACTAACTCCTCCCCGTGTGGACTGCTGGTAACTAACCAAGTGGACTGCGCAGGGGTGTAATATATCTAAAACATGGCGACAGAGCACCTGAAGATTGTTCCACAAGCAAGAGCTCCGTACTCCAACACATCTATTTCAATACACTGTGTACACATTATTCGTGATAGTAAGGTCCGTCGAATCATAGGATAATCATCGATAATCGATCGTAATTTTAGGGGATATCAACACTGCGTCCTCCAGACTATTTATGGCGAAATAGACGCCATCCCCACTCTCACAACAAACTCTTCAACCCAGACGGATCCGCGGAAGGATCTCAGTTTATTAATTATTAATTTATTAATTTATTAATTTATTAATTTCTTGATGACTTAATTATTCTGTTCATCTGCAAAAACTCTCAAGATTACTTCCAGCTTATTGCAGTCAATGGTTCGATCCTGGGTACTGCCGTATCGTAGAAATAAATTAATTTCGCTACTTAGGGGCGTGGTGTAACCGGAATAAGACGTACTACAGAACTTTTCGGAACGTAATCTGATGCAAGCCCCTCCGAAAGTCCTTGAGCGTACACCTGCGTGGTAAATGCGCGTTATAGAAGTATGTTCTCGACTAGGCTTTGTCTGCGAGTTCCGTGCGACGTACCTTTGGTTCGTCAAGTGGCCAGTTGCATAACACTGCGGCAGGAGCTTAACATGATTAAAATGACGCAAAATCAGACTTCCTTTTCCCTGTAAATCGAGGCTCATTTAAACGCTGTTTCTAGCATCACTGAAAACCATGCGAACTTAGCCTATGGCCGTAGGATAAGGGCGCATCTCCCCCCCCCCCCCCCCCCTCTTGGTCTTTGAAAAACTATCTACAGGATTTGATAGTTTTTCCAACACTGACAACTTCACCTCTATTTTGACATCCGTTCCATATTGCAGCCTTTAAATGTCACGTGTGCGTGCCTGCTCATGCAACTATTTGGGTTGTCCTCTCTGGGAACACGCCATTGTTTTTGGCAATGATGATCTGTCGTCTGCTTTCGAACCCATACTTCCATCATTCTTCCTTTCCGCTTGCCGCTTCCTAAGGACGTTCCTCATCTTCGGATTCTTCCTGTTCTCCCTCGACGACGTTGACTCGTTGATCGGAGTCATCTTCTTCCGGTGGATGATAAACCTTTAGATTTTTGGCATTATAGATGGCTTCTATTCCCGTCATCATGTGTTTAACACGATACGCATTATTCCCGATCACCTTAGTGATTTCGTGAGGTCCATGGGATAATTCACAAAGCTTTGCATATATTCGTGCCTGAGGATCGGATATTGCTGGCTTCCTCACCAGTACCTGTTCTCCTAACTCAAGTGGTCGGTGGAACCTCTTATTCTTTATCCTTCTTAAGCGACGCTCGGACTGCTTCTTCAGATAAAGCGCCGTATCTCTGATCGTCGACTCGTGACTCAGTCGTGCATCTACTGGACATGGTATGACATTAGTCTATGGTCGATCAGGAAGTTGGTTGAAATGCACAACCGAAGGAATACGACCAGTACTCTCGTGTACGGTGTTATTAATGCATGATTCAATTATCGGTAAGACGTCCACCCATTTCAAATGTTGCCGCGGGCAGTATAGTCGGCAAAACTTTGCAATCTCTCTGATAATCCTCTCCGAAAGATTTCCTTCTGGATGCCGTACTGAACTCAGGACATGTCGAATATCCAACCTCGCCATTTCCCGCCTAAACTCGGCGCTGGTGAAATAGCTTCCATGATCCGTAAGGCAGAACTCTATTTTCCCAAATGTAGGAATTACCCTTGCCTTGATTCGATTTAAAACTTGACGAGTATTCATCTTTTGAACTGGGCATAAGACCACGTCTACACTGACCAAAATGTATTTGCATCCTCTTCTGCCTTTGGGCAAAAGACCGATTCCATCCATGGCAATAAGCTCACAAGGCTTGTGTGGCGATAGGGGCTTTGGATACTGCTTCATTAAGAATGAATTTGGTTTTACCCTTTAACATTGATCACACGTCCTTAAAGTTCTTTGAATGGTTTCTCGTAACTTCGGCCACACAAAAGTCTCTTGGATCAACGCGCTCGTCTTATCAATTCCAACGTGACCAGAAATACGGTGCGCGTGCCAGACTAATCACTTCTGTAGCGATGGTGGTACCACAATCCTTGATTCGGTGTGATCTGCGTCCACGAAATTATGTAATAATTCGTTATACCAGATATAACTGACAGAAATTTTCTCTGCTTCGATGAATGCGGGAGTTCCAGGTTGTAACTTTCTTTGGAAGTAATTTATGATCATGTTCATCCAAGGGTCCTTTTCTTGCTCAATTTTGATTCCTTTCAGTTTTTCCAAAAAGTCTCGATCCTGCCTGGTTAATTCAATATGATTTACTGATTCAACCTGATCCTCCTGATCTGGATTCCGACTCAAAATGTCCGGTATTAGGTTGAATCTCCCCGGATGATGTTCAATCGTGATGTCGAATTGTTGAACATAAAGTGACCATCTATTGACTCTTTCTCCTGCCATCGGCGTCTTCAAGAGAAACACAAGTCTTTTATTTTTTATTTATTTATCGTGTGGCTTTTAGTGCCGGGAGTGTCGAGGACATGTTCGGCTCGCCTGAGTCTGTAGCTGCTTCCAGCGGACACCCTAAAGGGCGAGCTACAAGTTCCGTTCAATTTCAAGTAGTTCCAACTTTCGCCACCAGATATCAATGATACCTAGTGGTGAACGTTGGAACTTTGATAGAGCGTTCTGACGAAATCTAACCTAACAAATTTTGCTTTACACAAGTTTAGTCTGTGAAAGGATCTTTTACATGCCATAAATCTATGACATGGGACCGCCGGCTTTACTTCCCCTCCGAAGGAAGGCATACTGAAGGATTTTTTACGCTCTTAAAAAATCCGACGACTTCGACCGGGTTTGAACCCGCTATCTTGGGCACAGCAGTTCAGCATGCTACCGACTACGCCACCGAAGTCTTTTATGGTCGGTCCTAATGAGAATTTTGAAACCATACACAATTTTCCTCCACTGCTGTTGAGCGAATATAATGGATAATAGCTCTCGCTCCGTGATGGTATAGTTCAGCTCATGCTCCCTCAGTTTGAGACTTGCGAAGGCTAAGTAGGATTTATTCTTTGGATTCTCTGGGTCTTCCTGGTATAGCATGGTACCGACTCCAATTTAGGATGCGTCAGTTTGTATAATAAACTGGCGCGAAAAATCAGGGTAACTCAATTTGATGCTTCCCGCCAATAGTTCCTTGGCCTTCCTAAAAACACGATCCCATTCATTACTCCATGTCCATCGATTATTCTTCCGTAGCATGTCCTGGAGTAGAGCCATAGTTTTTGTGTATCCTGGACAATGATCAGCAAAGAAATTCCATATGCCCAAAAATTGCCGAACATGTTTTATTCTAGTTGGTTTCGGGAAGTTCCGAATCGTTTCCAACTTCGCTGGGTTTGGTCTGATCCCCTCACCATCAATGATATGGCCTAAATACAACACTTCCTTCTGGCAAAAGTGAGACTTTCGATGTTAATTTTGAAGTTGGCCTGCTCGAGATTCGCCAGTAGTTTTTCCAAGTTCGCCAAGTGATCATCCACATTTTTGGAAGCTAACAAGATATCATCCACGTATCGGGTAGTTATACTCTTGACTTCCGGCGTCAGGTTGCGATCAAGTGCTCTGATCAACACGAATCAAGCTGTCTTGATGCCAAAAGGTAACCTCTGGAACACGTATGTTTGCTGGTCAAACAAGAATCCTGTGAGCAGCTGTGATTTCTCATCCAGCTCCAGGTGGTGATAACTGCTCGTCAAATCGATTGAACTAAAATAAACCATGTTTCTGAATCTTCGGATGATCTCCTTAATTGGTGGAGCCTGGTCATACTCCGGGATCAGTCTCTCATTTATTTCACGTGAGTCTAAACAGACTCGCACTGTTCCGTTGCGTTTCAAGACTACTACCAATGGGTTTACGAAAGGAGTGGCCATTTTAGCTATTATGCCCCCTTCTTCCATTTTCTTTAAAGTCGTGGCAACTTCACTGATGAATTTATCGGCAACAGGATATGCCTTCTTCTTGAAAGGTGACCAGTCATTGATCTGCATCGCATACTTAAATCCCTTAATCTTTCCTGGCTTGGAGTCAAAAACATGTTGATGTTTTCTTAGTATTTTCCCTAACTTTATCCCATCAACATCGTTAATTTTGGCCTCATGCATCTTCCTTGCAAATTCTGCCTCAGAATCTCCGACCTCATCTTCCTGAGTCGTGGTCCATACCTCCGGCCTCATTAGATCGTCGGCGATATCATTGAGTCGCTGATTTAACTCACAACAACCCTGTACCATCCACACTTCCTCGGAATCTCTTGAAATGTCTGGATTCAGCGGAATTTTCATTGGGTGATTTCCATCCGCAATTTTGAATTGGACAACCTTATTTGCCAAATCAATAACAGCTCCATATTCCCTTATAAAATCTGCACCCAGAATGATATTATAATTTATTCTACTCATTACAATGAATGGGTGTGGCATACTGTATCCTTGCACAACAATCTCGAGAAGAGTTTGACTCTTGCATGTGGTGGATTTGTCCGGAATGATTCCCTTAATTTTGACATTGGAAAGGGGCAAGTTTGGAAGTTTGAGATGCCTTCCTATTTCATTCACCAATGCCTGTGAGACTAGGCTAACACTGGCCCCTGTGTCCACCATGCACTTAACCATTAAACCTCCTACTCGGGCATGTATGACCGGTAATTCTTTAATGACCTTTATCTCTGGCCCCTTTAAGTCTTCGGTTAATTCCTCTTCTCTTAAGACCCAATCACTTATTTGAGCGACTGCCAAATATTTATGTGGCCCATTCAAATCATCCGCCTTGTCCTGTCGATCTAAAATTGGAGTTTTTTTTTTATCTTGGGATGCTTCCCGAGTATTTTTTCCTCTCGCTCTATGGCTATCCTGACATTCCAGGCTTTCTGCTCCAGTCTCCATGACATCTGGATTTTTACGAGCTTCCATGCCTTTAGTCCATTTGTTTTTGTCTCCCCCTCTTGGTGAACCTTGAGCTTGGAGTTCATCCCGGTATTTTTGCTTCCCTTTGTGCCATCGTTCCATTTCCTCCTGATGTGACGGACGTGGCCTTCCAGCTTGCCATGGCCTTCCCCGAGACCATGAAGATCTACCTCTCCAGAATCCTCGTCCTCTCCAAGGGTAAGGTCTGGGTGAACCTCCATTCATCCTCCATTCGCGATTGTACCTCCAATCGGGTCTCCATCCAGCATTCTGAGGATTCTCATGTTGTTGGGATCTGACTCCGGAATTTTGGCGTCCATGCTGTTCCCAATCCATTTGCTCATCTGTGGCGTTAGCGTTCCTTCCCTTGCGTCGTTTACGGGGTGGCTCTGTAATTTCGGCTGAGTTGACGTTTTCGACCCTCCGATGTGCTCGTTGTGGACTATGTACTGATGTTTCGTCCAAATGGCGAAGTATTTCTTCCGCCCGTACCGCGGTTCGCACATCTGCCGTTGCCATTATCTGCTGGACTGCCAGTGGTAACTGTTTCTCGATCGCCGTCACCATTTCTTCTTCCGATGGTGGCATATCCAGTTCCTTCATCCTGTGTAACTGAGTGATGAAGTACTCCGAGTATTTGGTTGGGGAAGTAGTGCTATACCGGCGGGACAGCTCTGCTCTCAAGTTTTGTTGCGTCGACAAACTCCAATATTTCTTCAAAAATACTTCCCGAAACTCTTCCATAGTGTTGAACGTATATCGGAAACTCCTAAACCACTGCAAGGCATTGCCGGTTAAGAGCTTCTCTACCGTCCTCAGCTAACGATCTTCGGGGATCATAGTCTCTTTGATGTAGTCCATTACTCCTCGGAGAATACTTTTTGGAGTAACGTTTGTCGTGCCTGAAAACTTGTTCGGTCGGTCATCATTCATGCGGATGACCTGTACTACTTGAGTGGCCACTGTATGCTCCGTTGGCGTCGAAGTCCGTCCTCTGATGTCATGAAAATCGGGACTGTATGGTCTCTCCTCATCTCCTAGACCGAGCCGATCTTGGAATCCAGTTTTATCCTTCCCATGGGTTTCCATTATTGGCTTATTTATTCCCATCTGCAAGTCGTATATAGCCTTATCCTGTATCATGGCCCTCACTTCGTTCTTGGCTTGCTTGCTTGCTTTACTGTTTTTCTAGCCGTGCTAACAATTCCACTTCCACCTTGTGACGTCTTCTCTTATCTTCACCTAGTTCTCGCAATAGTTCTTTGTTTTCTTCTTTAATCTCTTTGCGAATATCATCATACGCCAATTCCCTGTCTCTTTTGAGATCCTCTCTGTCTTGAATCCATGCCTCACCTTTTCCTTCCTGGGATTCTTTCATTTCTTCTCTTATCGCCTGCCTTGTTTCCTTGACTTCTTCCTTAAATCTGGAGACGTCGGTCTCAACTGCCTCAAGTCTGGCTGATGTTTCCGTATGGCCTTCTTGTAGTTCGATAACATCCGCTTGTGCCGTAATGAGCTCCTTCTTAAAGGTAGACATCTGCGTCTGAGTGCCCATTTGAGATGTGCTACACTGATACCTAAAATAAACACAAAATACCTTAGAAATATGATCGTCCAAGGATTGAACTCAGGACTCGTAACAAAATGGGCGATACTGTCAACTTGGCTTTCAAGAGCAACCCTGTGTCTTTGCATTTCCTCGTTATTTTGTTCGCAAGCTTGACTTATCTGCTTCATTTCAGACCTGATGTGATCTAGTTGGACCTCACTATCGACCTTTAACTGTGTCAATTGTCGTGTCAAGTGTTCCTCACTTTCGACTTTCAACTGTGTTAATTGTTGTGTCAAGTGTTCTTCACTCTTGACTTTCAACTGTGCTAATTGTTGTGTCAAGTGTTCCTCACTTTCGACTTTCAACTGTGTTAATTGTTGTGTCAAGTGTTCTTTACCCTCGACTTTCAACTGTGCTAATTGTTGCGTTAACTGTCCTGTAAGCTGCGCTACTTGTTCATTACCCATTTGCTCCATCAGAGCCTTCATGTCCTCAAACGATACCATAACAATCAATTCGAACAAACGGGGTTGCTCTCATCCATGCTGGGACAACAACTACACCTGCACCAACGTGCAACACATCTCAAATCTCCATGTGGATATTCCAGTGAATATTTTGTTTAAAGTAAAACCCCATCTTCTTCACCAAAATTGAGGTAATTAACCGCGCAGTGTTAATAAAATGAAAATCTACTTCCCGTATACAAAAAATAAAATTTCATGGACTCATGGACAACGTTAATTTAAATAAGAAATTAACGCCTTCCTCAGGCCTCACTAAAATATGGCTCTATGAGTCCAGTATGGAAACTCAACATCGAAATATTAAGGGCTTTATCCAGCTTACTGTGTAATTAAATTTAAGAATAGTAATAATCCTGGCAACACAGTAACTGCTAATTGGTTGAGTTCCATAAAAGCTTCAAGCATCTGGCTAACCACGTTGGGCGCCAAGTGGTGTGTCGCTCGGGGGGACGACGACCGTCGCCGGCCACGCTACCAAAATTTGGCCGTCGCTCCTCCGCGCGTTGTGGGTCAGCCAAAATGCCCACGGGGATTGCTTCGGGAAGTTGGTCCCTCATGGGTGCCTGAAGCTCAAGTGCGTCTACCATGCCATACGATTAGGCATTACTCGATAAAACATAATAAGCTACGTCACCCGTGTGCCTCTGTGTGTGTTAACCACTATGATCTTCCACTAATAAAGGAAAGCAGATTAGGATAGATGAACGATCTACCCACCGCCTTATGTACCCTTTTGAACATAGGACCTTCAGGACAGGAATCTATTCCTGGGGGTGGTGCGTTCCTACTTGAAGCTAACAACTGTCCTGGGACGCATAATTTGGAAAATCAATAGGGCTGATTAATAAATCATCACACACAGGATTCAAAACCAAAAGAAAAACAACTTTATTAACACTGGTAAATAAATACAAAATGATCGAAAAGAAAGCAAAAATCAAAAATATTAACTCAGGAAAATCAAAATTTAGAATAAGAAACTATTCAAAATTGAACCAATCTCCAAAACAACTTAACGAATTACAAATTTTGAAATAAATCCAAAAGAAGTCAAGATAACGAAAAATATTAAAATCAATCCAAAAGATTTAACAATAAATAAAAAAAATTAAAAATGTCCAACTCAAAAAAATGAGTAATTAAACTCCAATTAAATTAATCAACCTCAATTAAATTAATTATATTTCAATTAATCAACCATAATTAAATTAATTAGACTTTAATTAAAACAATTTCAATTAAATTTATTATCAATCCAAATAAATCAACATTAATTAAATTAATCATCAATTCAAATAAAATTACCTCAATTAAATTAATCATCAATTCAAATCACTCAGTGAATCAAATAATATTCAAATTAAATCAATTAAACTTTAATTGAACTGTGAATCCCATCATTTATCAATAATCTATTATCAATCAAATAATCCAATCTCTCAATTAAACAAACAACTAATCATTGATCATATGCCAAGATGAAAATCAATCTGATCTGACCATAATTAATATTCACTGTAATACATTCCACACCTCTGAATTCAATATTCAAAATACCATGGCATCTTGCCGATGTGTGCCAATTAATTAATACAACAAACATCAAGCCATTGGCATATCCACCATTAATTTAGGGCTTCCATAATTATAATATTCATGAGGTAATCATTTTGTGACATGATCTGGCAACATTGCCCATGTGGATTAAGACACTTTCACCAAATCACGATACTTATGTATCCATTATTCACAACTACAAAATTCGCCCTTCAAATGAATATGAAATTTGGCACACTTATACCTTTGAGCCTTTAAGCATACATCAATGCGTACTTATTAATACCAACTGGCAAATTTACACTCATATGACCTCAATGAGATTTGAGTTTGAGATGTGCTACACTGATACCTAAAATAAACACAAAATACCTTAGAAATATGATCGTCCAAGGATTGAACTCAGGACTCGTAACAAAATGATCCGGGTCCCGGATTCAATACCGTCTGTCAAAGATTACGGGCGTGTGCTTAACTATACACATAAATACAACTCGAGATGCTTACGAGTATCATGGCAAAAACAATAGCTTACCGTAAGGCAAGAAAATAAGGAAACCAAAATGAATACCAACTGTATGCAGAAAATTTGCATATTCCAGATACATAAAAAAAACATCCTATGCTCGCATACCGCATCGAGCGACAAAGTTTAAACAACGGTGTGTGTATCTTGTCAACGATGCCTGCGACCCTGCAATAAACAACATAACACAAATATGTATTTACAAGTTGAAACGCTAACAGGAAAAATATATACACTCGTAGGCTTCGACGCAAGGAATCTCACCTACCTTTTTCAGAGCATTGCACGTTCACAGACGCTTGCTACTATCCGAGAGAGCAATGAACTTCACGAAAAGGAAAATCAATCACCAAACGGATCCCATTATAATAAAAGTCACCATTATTATTATTATTATTATTATTATTATTATTATAATTATTGCTATTAATGCTATCAATGTGATTATCACCTTTGATTATTACCGCCGTAATGGAATCAACTAACCAAAGGTTACTGGGTATCAGTAACGTAAAATAAATTCGGTCTTGAAATCCATGAATTATTATTATTATTATTATTATTATTATTATTATTATTATTATTATTATTATTATTATTATTATTATTATTATTATTATTATTATTAAGATCCTTCTGGTTACTAATCTATTTGAATAAAATCTTCGCGGTAATGCCAGGACACAAAAGGTTATTGGATTAAAGTACCCTTTACATAAGTTTATCCTCAACTCTATAACAGATTATTATTATTATTATTATTATAATTATTATTATTATTATTATAATTAACATAAATATTACCTTGGCGAGTGCCACAGCAGCTCAGACACTAAATGCTGTGGGCTCCCAAACTGCACTATCAGTAAACTACACAGGCCTAATGGAAACACAAGGAGAAATGACCTCACCACCTAGATAGTCTTTGGTTCGACCTGAGTGGAACCTGGTCTTGGAGCAATATCATTATCGTGGTCCTATTTATCACACAAAACCTGTACGCATAGTTTAGTCTTACCTGTTTCACAGGGTATGCCCAATACATCTCACTTACCTTTCTTTTCCTTTTCAGTTGGCAGTCGAGTGACATATGGCTGTGTCACCTGCAACTTCTTATACCTTTTCAATATTATTATACAATTTAATTTATTCCTCGTTGAACCCCCGGGGCCTCACGGAGTCTCCCGGTATCACTTTTGGCATACATTCAACTATGTTCTCATTAACATCACGATTAAGCCGATGTTCAGCTTGCTCCCCCAATACACTCAAATGGATACCCTAAGTACTTCTCCCACTCAATACCACACTTACCTGCGTTAATCTAAGAGAAAGGGCGCGTCAAATCA
This sequence comes from Meconema thalassinum, assembly GCA_946902985.2. Classification (NCBI taxonomy): domain Eukaryota; kingdom Metazoa; phylum Arthropoda; class Insecta; order Orthoptera; family Tettigoniidae; genus Meconema; species Meconema thalassinum. The sequence goes on from OX336388.2 coordinate 2,005,942,277, forward strand.
TCCCTGACACAGTTCAGAGTGCATCCGTATGAATAATTACCACCACATGCGTCGTAATAAGGGCATTAACATTTAACATCCTCCCCTTCTATCCGTACCTGATACCATTATTACTCTCGATATTGTTATTATTATCCCTAGTTGACATCATGATTATTATTATTATTATGATTATCAATAACCTGCCCCATTAGTGCGTCTATAAATTTTACATTCTTTAAAATCTCTCTCTCTCTTTCTAAATCTACGTGCCTTTGCTCTTTCCGGCAACTTCCTCCTGGGGCTGAAATACATACAACATAAAGGGGTGAACACATGCATCCCTATCAATGTACAATTTGGCGCGGTTTGCGAACAAACATCATCGCTAAGCATCTCCTGAACTAAACAAATAGCGTTCCGTCGTCACGGATACACATAACCTACGACAAATGATACTTAAACTAAAAAAATAAAAAATCTAATATTACACTAAGACGAATATCTATTCCTGTATCGAACTACAATAAACACGACCCATTAAACTATGACATAGATAATTAATGGAAATTAATACTCATCATATTTCCAACGTTGGCCGTCATCCTCTCCAGCAATAGATGTCAGCAACCCCTAGCTATGTGCCTTTCACACCATACCGGCACTACACATATTCACATTCAATGCACTACTCCACTGAACGATTGATATTCATGGTTAGCACTAAATTCACCTTATTCTTACAAAACAAAATAACACTACTGGTACGTTTGTTGTACTCCAGTACCTTATCCAACACGCGTACGTTGCATCACAATACACTTTTCACATAAAAATCGGGCTAGGATTACGCAACACTCGTTAAATCATGCACCAATTCTTCTGTTATTCCGCTCTTCATACGTGCCGGACTGGCAACCTCGATGCGTTTTCTCTTCCCACTGTTCATTCACGGAACTGTCCTTGTTCCAGCGGCGAGGGTTCGAGTCTCGGGCGATCAACTGCGCACCTCCCAGCTTCAGCGACTGACAGTACTGTTTCTACAGCTATACAAATTGTGTTAACTTGTAACACTGCAAGCTCTCCCTGCACACATAAGCTATTTACTAAAGCTACGACTGCTTCTCTGAAATGTTCAACCTGCAGCCTTGAGTCGTACTGACCATTTACATACAGCTGAGTGTCATTGTCTGTAGCGTGAAAACTGCATGACGACTGACTGTAAACTGACTTATCGCGAGCGCTTGTAACTGTTTGTCGAAAACGTGTCGAACTGCACAATAGCACATTGCGAACACCCTAACAGTCTCGAGCGGGCTCGCCAAACTATGCATCAACTAACATTCACTCGCGCGCTAACTGCGTGACAACCAAACTGCGGAAGACTAACAACTCTCCGTGTGGTCTGCAGGAAAAATAACTCCTCCCCGTGTGGACTGCTGGTAACTAACCAAGTGGACTGCGCAGGGGTGCAATATATCTAAAACATGGCGACAGAGCACCTGAAGATTGTTCCACAAGCAAGAGCTCCGTACTCCAACACATCTATTTCAATACACTGTGTACACATTATTCGTGATAGTAAGGTCCGTCGAATCATAGGATAATCATCGATAATCGATCGTAATTTTAGGAGATATCAACACTGCGTCCTACAGACTATTTATGGCGAAATAGACGCCATCCCCACTCTCACAACAAACTCTTCAACCCAGACGGATCTGCGGAAGGATCTCAGTTCTGGACCACTGATTTATTAATTTCTTGATGACTTAATTATTCTGTTCATCTGCAAAAACTCTCAGGATTACTTCCAGCTTATTGTAGTCAATGGTTCGATCCTGGGTACTGCCGTATCGTAGAAATAAATTAATTTTGCTACTTAGGGGCGTGGTGTAACCGGAATAAGACGTACTACAGAACTTTCCAGAACGTAATCTGATGCAAGCCCCTCCGAAAGTCCTTGAGCGTACCCCTGCGTGGTAAATGCGTGTTATAGATATATGTTCTCGACTAGCCTTTGTCTGCGACTTCCGTGCGACGTACCTTTGGTTCGTCAAGTGGCCAGTTGCATAACACTGCGGCAGGAGCTTAACATGATTAAAATGACGCAAAATCAGACTTCCTTTTCCCTGTAAATCGAGGCTCATTTAAACGCTGTTTCTAGCATTACTGAATACCATGCGAACTTAGCCTGTAACCGTAGGATAAGGGCGCAATATTAAGGCATTTTGCCATTTAAATACTGATACGGAGACTTCGAACATGTACCATGTGCTTTGTTTCAATTTCTTCACACCAGACTTCGCATGACCTTTTACCATTCAGTATGTCACATACATTCCACATGGCCGAGAGTACGTCATGGTATCAATTTCCGACACCGCGTGTTCATTGTTTCTCTTACCACTGCCAGCTGGATCGATCGATCGAGTTAGCACTGCGTCTTACACTTCCGTAGATCCACCACTGCCAGCTAGCACACTTCCGTTCGATGGAACGGAAGTATGCCAGCTGGTGCCACCTCGGTCGTTCCGATCCACTTCCGTCCCATTTTTTAAAATCACTCCCAAACAAGAAGTTCCGTGAAGAACTATACAGCCTACTTTTCATGCCAATGATTATTCTACAGTATATGAACCTATCTAGAATAACGACGAAATTAAGTTGGTAATATCGAAATATCTAATTAGTTCAAAATATACCTGGTAAAATGTAGCCTAATAGAGCACTACAGTTAGCAGCCCTGGTGACTGAATATATTCTTAGTTCCATCTCTTAAGGTACAGAATACAAAATTTGGTTGAAGTCCAATGTACGTTACATGCAGTTAGACACTGGATCTATCAGCACGCGTAAAAGCATGTTGCCAACAATACCATGCGTGTGCTGGTCAGAAATAATCTGAAATATGATGATATCTTGTTGTGCCAATTTTGGATGAAATCCATTTGTTAGTATAGAAGTTACATGCATTTTAAAATTGGACATATCGGCAGGCATAGAATCATGTTGGCAGCACTGCCTTGTATTAATTACTCCAAATTAATCTAGAATGTCAGGTGCTATACGTGTACAAAGTATAGAGCTGTTGGCTTGCATACTTTCTGATATATTGATATTAGGGTAAAAACAATAGACAGCATTTATTAACAGTTGGCAGCCCTGATTGCTCTTTACAATACTTATAGTCATATCTGTTATGCTACACATAGAACATATGAAATTTGGTTGAAATCCAACCGATAGTATAGAAGTTACATGTATTTAAAAATTGGTATTATCAGCAGGCTTATAATCATGTTGGTAGAACTGGCGTATATATCTTACTCCAAATTAATCTAAAATGTCAGAATATACGTGTGCATAGTTTAAAGCTGTTGGCTTGCATACTTTCTGATATATATATATATATATACACCGCGGACAGGCCAACAAGGACCACGCAAATATCACTTCTTTATAGGTCTAGTTTCCTTCTTTCTCTTCCAGAAGTCTTTCATCCTGGTCGACTGTGCAGCTCTTCTTTCAGCAGTCCATTCTCCTCTGTTGAGATTTTTCTTCTCCCCGACAAGAATTTTGAGACCAAAAATTTTTTTTCTGTACTCTATTCGATTTAGACAATCTTCTTCAGTAATTTTGAATTTTTGAAGTTCTTCTTTCATTTGTTTTACATAGCCTCCTTGTCCTTTATAGTTCCAGATTTTATCAAAAATTTGTTTGTTTAACCTTGAGCAATCCATGCGGACCATATGTCCGTAGAACTGAAGTCGCCGTTTTCTGATCATCACTTCAAGGTTGTCGATTTTACTATAAATTTCTGCATTCGATCTCAGTCTATAACCTTCCTGTGTTTTCCTAGGACCATAAATCCTTCTTAAAATTCTTCTTTCTATCTTGAGCAAATTCTCCATTCCGGTTATATTTGTAGTTTCCATGCCGTACAAGATGACTGGTCTAACAACAGTATTAAAATGTCGTAATTTTGCATTGATAGACAGGTTCTTTTTATTGTATATATTTTTTGTACAAAAATTTAATCTTTCCAATTTCCCTTTTTTGTTCTCGATTGCCAATTTATCCGTCCCATTGCTACTAATTATTTCTCCAAGATATTTAAATCGGTCAGTGACCCTGGTGCTCCCATAATTTGTTTTTATCATTTTCTTAGTGTATTTCTGATCACTTGTCATCATCTCTGTTTTTACCAACGAAATCTGTAAGCCCGCTTTTTCCGCCGTTTCTTTTAACTGATCAATTTGGTTAATAGCTTCTTGTTCTGATTCAGCAAACAACGCTACGTCGTCAGCAAATGCTAAACCTTTGACTCTGAGGTTCTTATTCTTTGTACCAATTTTAGCACTTGAATCGTTCTTCTCCCAAAACGTCCTCATGACTTTATCCAAGACCAAATTGAAAAGCAGTGGTGATAGACTGTCCCCTTGTCTTAGCCCAGTTTTTACCTCGAAGGGCTCGCTAACTTCATTTAAAAATTTGACTCTGGAAATCGTATTAGTTAATGTAAGTTTTATTAAATTTATGGTTTTTTGATCAACTTGGTATTCCTTCAATGTGTCAAAAACAGTATCCCTATCCACTGAATCATACGCTTTCTGAAAATCAACGAATGAGATAAAGATATTCTTTGGCCTGTTGTTGTAATATTTTAATATCAATTTTAAACTAAGAATTTGTTCTGCACACGATCTATTCCTTCTGAAACCTCCTTGGAACTCGCCAAGCTGTGGTTCGATCTGTGGTTCAAGTCTGTTTAAAAGTAGTTTGGCAAATATTTTATATGTGACAGACAACAATGAGATCCCCCTATAACTATTGACATCAATTTTTGAGCCTTTTTTATGTAGTGGATGAATTAAGGCGATTAACCAGTCTTCTGGAATTGCTTCCTCAATCCAAATTTTCTGGAATAGATTTGTCGTCGCTATTAAAAATTCATCATCTACAAGCTTCCACATTTCTGCAATTATTCCATCTTTGCCTGAGGCTTTATTGTTTTTAAGTGAGTTGATAATACATTTAACTTCATTTACATCTGGGGGCGTAGAGTCAAAATTTTGTGTTGTAAATTTGAAACTCAACTTGTCTGTCGGTTTTGGACAATTTAACAACTTTCTGATATATTGATATTTTGATTTAAAAAAATAGAGAGAGCAATTATTAACAGTTGGCAGCCCTGGTGGCTCTTAAGAATGCGCTCAGTCATATCTGTTTATGTACAGATATTACATACAAAATTTGGTTGAAATCCAATTGATAGTGTAGAAGTTATATGCATTTAAACATTGGACCTATCAGAAGGCTTAAAATTATTTTGGCAACACTGTCATGGTTGACCTTCTGGAAATTAAACTGAAATAGTATTATCTACATGTGTGCCAATTTTGGAATAGCTCTCATGCATACCTTGCAAGATATCCAACATGGAGCTCAAATTTCTAGTGCGTTTTTTCAGCAGTTGGTAGCACTGACATAATTTTCAAATATGGACGTGAGATATTCCGGTGCACATCTTTACTCATACTAAATTTGGTTTTGATTGCTGCAGCCGTTTGGGAGTTGATAGGGGGGACACACACAGAGCCAGACAGACAGACAGAAGGACAGACAGACAGACAGACACACATTTTCCCGGATCGATCTCATAAGTCCACTTTTTCCTCATTTTTGAAAAATGTGAAAAGTAGGCTAAAAATATCCATCAACCGAATGGAAAGATGTTACACATCAATAATACTACAATATGCTCGAGGTGAAACGTAAGGAAATGATCGAGGCACTGTTGCGGATGACTTCCGAGGGCTTTTGTGTGCGTGCTTTCAGGGAAGGTCAAAGAATTAACAGGTGCTATTAAGAGAGTAACCCAACATCCAGTAGATCGAATCAATACAATAGTAAGATGGTTTATTGGCTTCCACGGCCCGTGAATTAAAACTCAGCAGTTTTACTAGGTTTATGCCGTGTCTTGTGTGCGGTTTCGCACAGGAACAGCAAGCTGGCTCATCAGCGGGCTCTTGGTGATCCGTGCCCGGACCCCCACAGGAGTAGCGAACTGTACATTACCTCCCTTCTTATCAAGCACACGTGTGCCTCATACTGCGAGAGCGGAACACCGAGAGCCCGCTGATGAGCCAGCTTGGTGTTCCTGGGCGAAACCGTACACTAGACATGGCATAAACCTAGAAAAGTTGCGGACTTTTAATTCACGGGCCGTGAAAGCCTATATACCATCTATTTGTAAGCCTTTATAGGGAGATCAAAGGCTGCTTGAGCATTTAGCTCAATACTTAGAAGAAATCATGCAGAAAACTGGCCTGAACCCAAATGCTAACGAAGAAAGAGTCTCAAAATTACAGGAAGCTGGTACCACCACAATAAAAAATGCATCTCCACGTCTGCGAAATTAGACATAATAAAACGTAGCCTTGCCGGAAGCCTTATACGCATTAGAAACCACAAGCACCAAGGGAATGGACAAAATTAAAGACATCGAAGAACAAGAAAGGACAATTCTGAGAAAATTTACGGCGCCGTTTTCGGAGATAATTTCTGGCAAACAAGACCCACGGAAGAATTATACAGAAATACTGAATCTATCACGACACTCATCAGAAAACGCAGAGTGAAGTTCGTTACACATATCGCTAGAATAAACGACACCAGACTGACTAAAAGAATATTCAACATAATTTCTACGTCGAAATTGGGTACTTCTAGGTAGAAAGAAACTACGATAGACTTACAACAATTACATATCACCATAGAAGACATTCACGACCGCAGCTTGTGTAGAGAAAAAATCAGAAACCAGTATTTAGAATTTAGATTACAACCCAAAAGAAATAGGCGTAAATGGACAGATCAAGAGAAGAAGGCACACAGTGAACGGATGAAATGTTTTCGGGAAGATAAGAAAAGAAGAAAAGAGCCACCACCAAAAGCTAGATTTTTGTGTTTTTAGCACTCTCCTTAAATAATAATAATAATAATAATAATATAAACCTTAACCCCAGTGATCGTTCTGATGACCGCTTGACGATCGAACCGCGTAATCCTAAATTATTAATAGTGATCAAAATATATTACGATACACGTATTTTCCTCAGCAGTGTTTATTTACTAATTAAGTTAGATTATATACATTGTATCCAGCCCAGTCATTGGGCAAATTTGGGTTGACCGACTGAAGAGTTACAACTAACAAGTTACTCGACACATTTGAGGACTGTAGTAATATTTCCATACAGCAAATAAGTTCAGGGGGTAAAATTGAGTTGTTATAAACAAGAAGGAATAGGATAAAGGCAGTGTATGACATCCACAATAAAAATATACTGGAGGAATTTTACTGTTTGAAACCCGAATGTCAAATACTGAATGGAATAAAGCATATCCATTTTAATATATATGCCCTGGCTCAAAGCCCTGGAAAAATCAAATCCATTTCAATGAAATTGAGACCATCCATTCTCTAATTATTTTAAAGCTAGCATGAGTTTGGAAATATACATTTTGTTGAGGTCTGTTATATCTTTCGAGAGGGTGAAGGACTTTGGTCACTACTCTTTGTTTTTCCTTTTATTTCCAAGCGGGCTCTGTATTATTATCTCTGCGGTCAGTTTTGGAGGACATGACTGATCATTGTCTGCTTTGATTTATTGAAAATCAAATAAGTACCAGTACGGAATTATAAAAGAACCTATACGCCGGTTAGGCTTTCGATAGTTACAATTTCGTTTCGTAATATTGTGGCGACCTTTGTCAGGATATAAGAGAAAATGGATTCTCTAATAAAGAAAAGAAGTATTATTCGGAGTTCATTTACGCGAATATACAAAAAAGCAGACAATGATCAGTCATGTCCTCCAAAACAGACCGCAGAGATAATAATACAGAGCCCGCTTGGAAATAAAAGGAAAAACAAAGAGTAGTGACCAAAGTCCTTCACCCTCTCGAAAGATATAACAGTCCTCAACACACTCCCACCTTGAGACATTTGTCTCAACACACATTGTTTACAGTTCACTCCGAAAATCTCGCTTGGCACCGATAAAAGACATCAGTATTCCTAGACTTGAATTGCTTGCAGCAGTTATTGGTGCGCGACTGACCACTTCCATACTACAAGAGATGGAATTTAAAGGTCTTCAGGTGTTCTTCTGGAGAGACCAGTCACCGTTGGAACCAGTAGCTGAGGAGATACCTGTAGTTGGCTATTCCATGGTGAAGACAAGATGTGGAAGAAAAATAAAAGTGCCATCAAGGTTTTCGGAGTGAACTGTAAATGATGTGTGTTGAGACAAATGTCTCAAGGTGGGAGTGTGTTGAGGACTGTTATATCTTTCGAGAGGGTGAAGGACTTTGGTCACTACTCTTTGTTTTTCCATTTATTTCCAAGCGGGCTCTGTATTATTATCTCTGCGGTCTGTTTTGGAGGACATGACTGATCATTGTCTGCTTTGATTTATTGAAATTAAATAAGTACCAGTACGGAATTATAAAAGAACCTATACGCCGGTTAGGCTTTCGATAGTTACAATTTCGTTTCGTAATACATTTCATGTGGAAAGTACAAATTACCTATTCTACACGGAAACGTTTCATTTTTTTTGGTCAATTTACCCACGGTTGGTGGTTCCCACGGACTCAGCAAGGGAACTCACCACTACCGCCTCTATGGGCAGTGTCCTGGAGCTTGGAATATCTGGTCGGGATGGATACAACTGGGGAGGTGTGATCAGCACCTCGCCCAGGTGGCCTCACCTGCAAAGCGAACAGGGGCCTCATGAGGGAGGGGAAGGGATGGTAGATAGGGATGGATAGGCTAGGAAGAGGGAAGGAGGCAGCCGTGGCCTTACAGTAGGTACTGTCCCCGATAATTCGGATAGTAGGCTGTCAGATATCCGCCCCCTCAATCGGATTGCCAATAATCAAACGCACCGGCACAGCTACATCAATGAAAATGGCACTGACAGATACTACCGAGATTAGAGCACAGTAGTTAACAAGAAATTATTGTGGAACACACCAAAATATACTGGGTTCATACTTACATTTACTTACCTCTTCAAATTAATCTCGGGTATGGGTTGCCAACTGGATCACTTAAAGTATGCCCTCACAATAACCTCCACCACGATATTTAAAATGAACCAAAACGGAAACAAGAAACTTTAAACTGTACAATAATTTATTTCACATAAAGGGAATGATTCTAACAAAAATTCAACAAAATACACGTGGCAATCAGAAGCCATTGTCAATATAATCATGTCCTCCTGTAGGACTTGTAGACGTTACATACAAAATCTCAGCTTTACTAGCTTATAAAGAACGTAATAATAGTAATACACTTGGAATGGATGAGGGAATTGGAACGAGACATGTAGCAATTGTTTTCCTTTTAATAAACATCACACTTTATTTATAACCGCAAGCCTGTTATGTAGTCGGCCTTGGCCTCTAACATACAGTTGTCAGGCCAGTTGCGATCCACCCTACAACATGTCGCATGCCTACGTCGTCAAGCGAACCCACCTGTCCAGTCAGTGTTAGCATATGCTCGTAACCTCGGAGCCTAGCTCCTTTTCAAACACTTTAAATGTCCTCAACTCAACTCAAATATTATCACGCAAATCTTTTAAATGCTACAATCAAATATTACTGGATTACTCTAATAATCCCAAAACTTGTTTAATTATTTATCCACTTGTATAATTAGCGTTCTTTAGAGTATATTAACAAAACTCTTAATGTTTATAACAAATGCTCATTAATTGTTTATAACAATTATAAATTGTTTATAATATTGTCGAACGACAATTGAAAAGTCTATACACGCCTCTCTTAATCCCTTTCATTTCACATTATTGTTAAAGATATTTACACAATTATTTACAATATTAATATTATTTATTTTAGAAATACATTAAACCACACGTTTATCCGGTTGATAATTACTCAAATCAGGTTAATATAATCGACCAATGAAGGTTAGTTATATTTAAGCTTATATTCAGGTTTAATAAGTTTTAATAATTATTATTATTATTTGTGACGGTAACCTCCATTCAAAATCGTTATCTCAAATTATTTAACACTCTTGTTAATTATAACAGTAATTTCACATGATTAATTTTCAAAGGACCTGGACAATAAACTCAGCGGAAAAATACTTCGCTCAAACGCACAAAATTGCATAAAATAGGCCCAGAATTCATCATATATTTCAATATATATGGCATAAAAATCTTCCACAATATATACAAAAACCTCCACTTACAAATTCTTCAACATCATTAATATTACTGTGGGAATCTCCTTCACTTATTCAAGGGCATTATTCATCAGCGACTTTTACACGTCCACTGAACTAACGATTATACATCCATAGTTCCACTTTAAAAATTCTTATATTCATTCATTGTATCAAACTGTTATTTATTTAACCTTCGTGGGTTTCATTCATGAATCGATATGAAGTAAAAATTTGCCAATCACAAATAAATTTAATAGCAAATACGATTATACACGCCTCTCTGGTCTATCAAAATTGAGATTAATATCTCCTAAGTATCGTAGTATAAAAATACTATCTTCAATCAAAGTTCATCTAAACTGCATAATAGTCGAATAGAATACAATTAGATTGTGGAATGCAAACATTATTGTTCCAATCTAGAATTGAGAAAAATTCCTATCAAATGTTCATTACTATAGTGTATTCAATAAATCGTAATCAAAGTTCATATTTCATAAAATTGTCTGTAATGCAATGGTAATTCAGAACTGACGATAAATGTCTTTGTTGCAATCCTGTTCATAAAACGACTAGTATTTCCAAGATCGTCGATACAGTAATAGATTTTAACGCTCTAAAATCTTTTAATTATTCTTCTTTCTTGAGGATGACAGAAAATTGGTCAAAGTAATTTACTGAATAGAATTACTTTAATAAAATGACACGCTGTCTGAATTCAAATCTGCCATAGAAAATCTTTAACTTTACAGTCAAATCGTGACTACAAAAATATGCAAATTGCTAAAAGAATATCAATATCAGTTTCAACTGATCCAAAATTATTTAACTATGCCAATGACATAACAATGTCTTAATAAATCGTAGAAAAAGCATAACTCATCGAAGTGTACTGAGTACAGAAATATCAAGCAGGAATATGGGACTAAATATAGGACAGAACATATGAGAAAAATGGTTGCTCAGATATCGCTAAATGACTCAAATAAAACAAGAAACGTTCACGACTACCTTATCTGTTGATTGAAGTTCTCGAGGAAAATCTTCCAAAGAAGACTGGTGATGGTTCCATTTCACCAAAAAGATGTGCTCCGACCTCGAACCTGGAACCAGCGCCCTCGGAGAATAGAACTGCTTCCTCCTCCGGAAATTGCACTGCTCCCTGTATACGATAGACATCCTTCTGTCAAAACTCTTCTTTGTGAGCCGGGTCTACCCTGGCCTCTCTTGATAGTTCCCTGAAGTTCTGGTAGAAATTCGCCATGAAGTTTATTGCAGTTATTTCCGCAGAAATATTCATAATCGTGGAGTATGAAAATATTTCCACTGCCATTTGATATAATTCAGCGTTGGACTACGAGGCATGAGTGTAGTTGGATGTTCACTACATGCTCGCTTTTGTAGAAAGACGATTAACGAAGTTCCATGCTGCTATTTCACTCCATCGATATATGTCCCAATTGCATTAAAGTCCTTAGCCTTCCATCTCCATTTCCGTTATAATAGTTGAAAGAACTGCCATATTATATTGTCCCATGTTAGAATGCAGCGTTATATCATCAAAAGCGATATGTAGTATCACGGTTGCACTACACGTGTCAGCCGTAGCGTAAAATGTGATGTTACAAAAGTGCTTCTCAGGTGGCGAGAAAATCACTTTTGTCTGCCGTCTTAAAATGCCAATATCTTCCAAATTATAATCTTGAAAATGTTCAACCTTTCCACACACTTTAATATAGTACTGCACAATAGAATTAGCTTAAGGGCATTAGTCAACTCTTGATATATTATCTTGTAGACTCGTTAATGTGTGCGTTTCAACTTCGCCTAGTTTCAATCACCGTAAAATGGAACTGCGGCACTGCTCCGTGCTCGTTCAATGCGGTGGGCTTTACCACACGCGCTAAAGACGACTTACTTCACTGTATCACTCGAAAATGACTATATGGCATCAGAAATATATATGCGATATGAGATATATATGCGATATGAGAGCTCGTCTCTGCTGTGCAAGACCTTTTATCAACTTCTTAAGGGGCGTATCCATCCCTTCCATAGCTTGTTTTCCGTCATTGCTAGAATTTCTAACTTTGGCTATACTTGACGGATTTTCAAATTTCAAAAACTCAAAATTAATTTCTTCAAAATTCCAAATCAATGCCATAACTGAAAATAGATTTCCACAATTCTGCATGCCAAAAGTAACTAAATATGATAGTTTCAGTAATCTCCGTCTCCCTCCAAACTATCATTCATTGGTTCGAGTCTTTCCTCCAATCGCGTAGCTTCTTCCTTAGCACAATTCCATGTTTCCCTGCGACTGCGTCGTAAATCTCAGATCTTTCTCGAACAAAATCATGACGTCACCAAGAATCTCAGCTCGAGCAGCCTACTTGCGTGAAGTCTGCGTCATCCGTGCTTACGTCATAAGTATCCACGTCACAACTATGACAGCCATAACTTAATTCATATTTGCCAATACAGCCGCCGTGGTCTCAATATAATTCAATTTACGGGGGCATTCTCCCTTCACTACGTTTTAAAATCAGTTGCAAATTGTTTTTAAACTCTGTGTTATAAGTATCTGAATTCACTTGAACACGAAATTGAATTATTATTGGCTTACTCTTGTATAATATTTCTTCAAGTTTCCAGCATTGAACTTGCCATATACGACATTATTCTCATCATCGTAGAGTTCATAACAGTTGTTTCCATAAGCATTCGTAATTCTGAACGGACCCATAAATACTATTCCAAACTTGGGATAGATTTTCTTACTCACATCAGCCTTGACAGGTCTGCGTAGTAATACTAGATTTCCAATTTCTAAGGGAGCACCAAAACGTTTTCCAGCTACTCTTTTCAATCGTTTCTCTGCTGCTTTCTGGAGTTGTTCCTTCGCTCTGTCAATTCTCTGCTGCCTTCCTAGGTCGGGATCTCTAGGAACGTGGTTAAAAAGATTATCCCACGGCCTTTCTGGGTTTCTTCCTAGATGAAGTCTCATTGGCACTTCTCCTGTGCTCTCCTGCACTGTAGAATTTAGACATTCCTCAATAAGGGGTACAAATCTCACCCAACCAGAATGATCATTCGGACAGAAAATTCGACAAAATTTCGAAAATTCAGCCATATATCTTTCTGAAGAATTCGATTCTGGATAGCGCACGCTTGAAAATATGTGCTTAATACCAAGCCTTTCCATATCTGCAGCAAATTCTAAGGATGTAAACTGAGCTCCATGATCCGATAGTAGATATTCTGGTTTACCAGCTTTTGGAAATACAGCATGTTCCAGTCTGCTTACAACGTTCCTCGAGTTAGCTTTTTGCATGGGACTCATTGTTACAAATTTCGAGAAGACATCCACGGTAACCAACAGGAACTGATTACCCTGGTATCCCTTCGGACAAGGACCAAATATGTCCGTCGCCATGAGTTCATTTGGTTTAGAGGGAATCATAGCCTTAGGTTTTCCTTTTAATAGAGCGGAAGCATACTTTGCTCTTTGACATTTATCACATGAACGAATGACATTAGCAATGCTGGAACGCATGTTAGTCCAAATAAACCTCTCTTTAAGAGTGTCAAGAATTTTATCTAAACCTGCATGTCCAGTTGCGTGATGAGCTACCCACACTAAATTGACAACAAGTTTAGGTGGCACGACTATTCGGAGCATTGTATGCGCAGAGTCAGCATACTTACATACGATGTCTCCACTCAAGACAAAGTGTCGTGATTCTCTCTGTGTAGCTGCATAGTCAACATCAGTATTGTCCATGTAACCCTTAAGGAACCTGTACATTTTCCTAATTTGAGCGTGTCTCTTCTGTGACACACCGATTCGGGCTAACCTCCTAACGGTCTCTTGATCTTGCTGCTCCAATTGTACATGGTGTATCTGCACATTTTTGATAGGGTTACGTGATAAAGCATCAGCCAGTAAGTTATCTTTCCCAGGCTGATGGACAACCGTGGCATTAAATTGTTGGGTGAACAAAGCCCAACGTGTCAATCTATCACTAGACATGTCAGTTTGCAGCATAAACTGAAGTGCTTTGTGATCTGTAATACTGATAACCTTGTGTCCCAGCAACATTTTTTTCCACGCTTGCAAAGCTGTTACAAAAGCTAACGCTTCTAGTTCTGTCGTAAAGTAGTTTTCCTCGTGTTTCTTTAACTTCCGACTAGTGAACGCAATGTAGTGCTTGTTGCCTGCCTCGTCTTTTTGGTATAAGACTGCACTAATGCCTATTCTTGATGCATCAGACTCAATATAGAACATCTTCTCAAAGTCTGGGTACTCCAGTTTAACGTTGTTTCTGAGCATCTCCTTTGCTTTCTCAAAAGCCTCGTCTGCTGCGGTACTTCATTTCCATCTATTCTTCTTCTTGAGTAAGTCATACAGAGGAGCCATAATTTCAGAGTATCTTGGACAGTGACTGCTGATCAATTGGCATGCGCCTACAAATTCTCTGACTTGTTTCACCTTAGTTGGCTTTGGGAACCTTGTGATCGCATCTACTTTCTGCATGTTTGGATGATATCCATCCTTATCAATCGTATGCCCCAAGTAGTTGATCTCCTTCCTCAAGAATTGACATCTTCCAAAATTGACCTTGATATTGGCCTCCCTTAAATTTTCAAACAACTTTCTCAAATGCACTAAATGTTCTGCGGCATTGGGTGAAGATACAATTAAATCGTCAATGTAGCAGATTACATTTTCCTTTACTTCGTCAGTGAGCTTGCTATCAAGTGCTCGAATAAGTGCTGGTCCACTGTTGACCATTCCAAAAGGCATTCTCACAAAGACCCATGACGTCTGGTCAAATAAGAATCCAGTGTACTGCATACTTTCTTCTTCTAGTTGAACTTGGTAAAACGAAGATGTCAAGTCAAGAACACTGAAACATGCTCTCCCTTTGAACTTTCGAAGCAGATCTCTAATCTTAGGTGGTCGGTCATTTTCTGGAAGAATCTTCAAGTTGATGGTCCGAGCATCGAGACAAAGACGTATCTGACCATTACTTTTCTTCACTACAGTGATGGGGTTTATGTAAGACGACGCCTGTTTTAGCCTACTTTCGATTTTTGCAAAAAATGAAAGTAGACTTATGAGATCAACACAGGGCGAAAAAAAGTGTGTCTGTCTGTGTGTGTGTATGTGTGTGTGTGAGTCTGTGTGTGTGTATGTGTGTGTGTGAGTCTGTGTGTGTGTGTGTGAGTGTGTGTACTCTGAATGTCTGTCCCCCCTATCAATTCGAACACGGTGAATGCGAATTGAACGAAATTTGGTACAAAGGTAGCACTAGCAAAGGACACCTCAGTGTCATGTTTTATATCGCCGCCATCTTTACTAAAACTGAATGGCGGCCACTCAAACGTTCAAAACGTAAAATCAAATAACGACTAACCAAATCATCCAATCTCTACCAAATTTGGTAACAACATACCTTCGTATAGGATGCGTCTTGTGACCAAACTACAAGGTCGTCCGCCATACCATTTCAGGATGGCGGCCGTGCGAATTATGCAAACTTTATAATCCATATCATGGGACCCACCAGTTCCGATTATCGAGCCGAGAATCGTTTTAACTGTTCTAAAGGAAGAGGCACGTACGAAATTAAAAGTTTATTTTGTAATACTATAGTGCAGACGTGATTTTAAAAAGCTCAGCTGATTCATTAATAAGACAAGATGGCAGCGGATATCTTGTGCCTGACTTATATTTCACTAATTTGAGTATTGAATGCAATATAGCGTACTGATAAAAAATAAATAAACTTTGTATGAAATGCTTTATATATAAATAATATACTCCAGTGATGAAATCGTTTAGTATAAATCATTATTTGCTAACAAGTTCTATGTAAGTCATTTTAAATAGAACGATATTCGTTGACACAATTAGCTCAGTGGTAGAGCGATAGCCTGTCGCTCAGATTCCTATGGTTCAAACCCGATCAGAGCTAGTTTTTTTGCTTGAAATGTTATATGTTTATTGTTTTGTAATGACTCAGATGTTTTAAAATTAAGCGTTATATTGTGCAAATTATGGTGTAAAATATATATTTAATTAAAACATAATTCGCCAGCAGATTTACTCGAGACATCTAGCTGCCAAAAAGGTAACTTCCAGATTTTATTGAAAAGTTTCTTCTTCTGGCCGCTAGAATGCACTCGCTCTGTTAGGATTATATTGTTCGATATTTCACCACTAGATGTCCCGACTAGTCTACGTGGGGATCCATTGATTACTATACCATTATCATTCTATGCGCATCGAATTTGAAGAATGACAAGTTGATACTACGATACATTTTAACTTTTTATTTTAAAGGGTTTGTAACAGCCTATTTTGCGTTACTTGAAAATGTTATTAAGCGTTATATTGTCCACATTATGGTGTAAAATATATATTTAATTAAAACATAATTCGCCAGCAGATTTACTCGAGACATCTAGCTGCCAAAAAGGTAACTTCCAGATTTTATTGAAAAGTTTCTTATTCTGGCCGCTAGAATGCACTCGCTCTGTTAGGATTATATTATCGAAAATATCCACATAGTTTGTATACACACGTCTCTGTAGGGTCATGGAAAGATTTGTTAATTCAATTAGGGTTGTGAAAGCCATGCACAACCAGACGTGTAAAGACATGCCTCAACTCAAAGTTGGATGTTGCCCACGGCAGGTCGTAATAATAATAATAATAATGTTATTGGTTTTACATCCCTTTTAACTACTGCTGCTTTTAGAGACACCGGGGTGCCGGAATTTTGGCCCGAAGGGGATCTTTAACGTGCCAGTAAATGTACTGACACG
The DNA here is from genome assembly GCA_946902985.2 of Meconema thalassinum. Taxonomy (NCBI): domain Eukaryota; kingdom Metazoa; phylum Arthropoda; class Insecta; order Orthoptera; family Tettigoniidae; genus Meconema; species Meconema thalassinum. The sequence continues at coordinate 2,005,959,366 of OX336388.2, forward strand.
GCTCCCTCGCATTTGTGCACCCTCAAATGCCAGCTGACTGCGCCAGGATACGAACCTGCAACCTAGGGCCCAGCAAGCGAGAACGTTACCGCTGAGCCACGCCGCCAGTCCGGTCGATTATGTCTCCAGATCCATAACATTCTTGATATACTTCTTATCTTTCTTTCTTTCTTCAATGATGGTAGCAGTTTTTATCTAGGTCGTGGCGTTTGGTAGAGGTAAATCGTTTCTAAGGTCTTCAACAAAGAATAGTTCTATTATACTCTTTGATAATAACAACGAGTTATAACTATACTCATACATTTAGGAGAAAGTAGGCTATATGTTCTTTACTGAACATCTTGTTTAATAATCCCGTCTACCTCCATTTTTCTGATCAACCCTCGTACTTCTTGATAGTATTTCTCAGGTATGGGGTATATTCTCTTCTGGTAAGGGGTTTCATCTTTCAGCCTTATCTTGTACTTATAGTCTTTAATCAATCCAGGCTTTTCATCAAAAATATCTTGGAATTCCTTTATCAAATCCTCAAATTCCCCCTGAATTTCTTCAAATCCTTCAGTTTTTCTACTGGGTATTTCTGTTAGATTCTCCACTTCATTGATAATGGTATTTAAAATCTCTTCCCTAAGGTCTATCTCCAGACTGTTTTTCACGTCCTGTTCTTCGATCTCTTCTGTGATCATGTACCCATCATTAAAGCTAATAATCCTATTCTTCATATCAATAATGGCTCCAACTTTCGATATAAAATCGATTCCTAGCACAATGTCGAAATGGATCTTGTTCACCACAATGAAGATCTGTTCATAATTCCTTCCATTAATTTCAAAGTTCAACAACACTTGGATCTTGCATTTTACTGCCTTGTCTTGGAAAATTCCTCTCACTTTGACGGTAGAAACAGGTAAAACTGTCATGTTTTCTCCTTTTAACAGACTTTGATAGCATTCATCAGAAATGATAGAAATAATTGCGCCGGTATCCATAAGAGCTTTGTACTGTTGGCCATCTATCAGTACAGAAATAATAGGTAAGGCACATGGTCTTTCCTCTTTGACGATTCCCCTCTCTTCTAATAAATCCTCATCAGTTACTTCATAAATTTCATTAATGGTAATTAGGTGTGGTGTGGCAATGTATTCATGGTTTCTCACTGTCGTTGAGAAATCGGCGTTTTTTTTTGTGTTACCAATCTCGAAGTTCTGCTGGCTTGTAGAAGGACCAGGATCGATCACTACATCCTGTCTTTTCTTTTGGTTTTCAGCTTCCTTCTCCCGTAATTCCTTAAGATACTGCTGACTTTCTTTCTCTCTCTCTTGATATTTGTCGGGTGTCATAACCTGACCTTGAGAATTCTGATTTCGATTCTGGTAATTTCTATTGTAGTTTCTATTGTAACCCTGGTTATTGTAGTATCTACCTCTTCCATTGTTATAATTTCCTCTATTATTATTCCAGCCTCTTCTTTGCTGATATGGACGGTAACCTTGCGATCTGTGGTTGCGAAAGTGATTATTCCTGTGAGGACCTACATTTTCAGTTTTCTCTTCATCAGGCTTGTCAGTTTGCTGAACTTGATCCATATAGACTGTATTGATGTCTTTGAATTCGTGCCTCTGACCTTTTTGTACCACATTTGGCATTGGACTCGTGTAGTCAAGCCTTCTCAACAATTCGTCCATACTGGTCAAATCCCTGATGTTTGACGATATGATGAGTCTTCTCACCTCCACAGGCAGCATACGAGAAATCGCATCTATCAACTGCTCTGTTGACAATGGGGGTTGCAAAAATCTCAAGCGTGATAACTGGCTCGTGAAGAAATCAGCGTACCGTGTTGGAAGAGTACCTGAATACTTCCTCGAGTATACCTCAGCTCTTAATGAATTCTGTGCTTCTATGGACCAGAATCGTTTTATCAGTGCCTCTGCAAATTCGTCAAAATTACTGAAAGTGTAGCGAAATGCTCTGAACCATTCAAGGGGTCCTCCAGCTAGAAATCTCTCCACTATCCTCATCTCTCTTTCTCTGGGAATGTGAGCTTCAATGAAATAGTCTTTCAGGTTCCTGATATATTCTATCGGTGTTAGACTATCAGTATTACTGAATTTTTGAGGTTTGTCCTCGAAGTTCCGGATGACTGTCACATTTCTCGGATATGAATCCATGTAATTCTTCCCACTATCACGATATTTCCATTCAGGTTCAATATTCCTATCCTCTTCTTCTTCCCGGAATCTGGATATACGTTCCTCAGGACTAATATCTCTCTCTTCTGTAGCGAGGTTACATCGTCTGACGTAATTCCTATCATCTTCACCAGTCAAGCCTTCTGGATCCTTATCGGTGATTTCCGTGATGACTTTCCTGATCAACTCTTCTTTATAGGTTTCCATCATGCTGGCTTCTCCTAGTTTCAAATTCTGAAGTTTGGTCGTAGTTTCATTAACATCAGAGACAACCTTATGAATTTGTTCCTCTAACGCGGATTTTAATGCTTGCACGTCCTGACCTATTTGAGTTCTATCCTCTACCTGCTTTTCGGATAGCGAATCCATCCTTATACTCAAATCTTTTCTAATTTGAACTACTTCATTATTTATGTCTACTTGTTTACTGGCAAGTTTTCTTTCAATTCGTTCCTGAATCTGAGTGACATGTTCCCCACTTGACCTGTTCCATTCATCTTTCCAAACCGTTACATTTGCAGTTAACATTTCCGCAATATCTACTTCAATGTCTTCCTTAAGTAAACGATTATGATCTAATACTTGGGTTCTCATGACCTCTACATCATACTTTAATCCTGCTAAAGAAGCTGTTGTCCTAACAGACTCGTCAACTAACCTAGTTGTTAAAGCACTAATGTTACGAGTACAAAGTGTTTTTGAAGTTTCAATTTCTTCTCTTACTTTATTAACATCAGTTTGAACTTTAGCAATGTCTACAAAAACAGTGTTAACTTCTACTTGTATCTTATTTATATCGCTTTGCATCTCATTTACATCGGAATGAATATTATTAATGTCTACTTGAACATTTGGCACATCAGTTCGAACATTTTGAATCCCTCTTTGAACCTCCTCTACTTTATCTTGTACAGTAGCAACATCGTTCCTAACAACAATTACTTCAGCTCTAGCACAGGAAATATCACCCCGGACATTTGCAACATCAAGATTCAACATAGTAAGATCTTTCTTTACCTTAGAAACATCAGTCTTAACATCTGAAACATCTTTATGAATGTCACTTACAGCATTCTCGATTCCCTGGGTACTGATCTGTAAACGCGACATATCATTTTCTAAGTTTGCAGAACTGGTCTGAAGAACTTTCAGATTTTCATCCAGCATCTGCTTTACACTTTCATTCATGCTAGCCTTCAAATTAGCAGACATATTACTAGCATTCTCCTCCATTCTAATAGACATATTACTAGAATTCTCCTCCATTCGACTAGTATTCCTAGCTTCCATCTCCCTCATGCTTTCATCCAGCCTAATAGACAAGTTAGCAGACAAATTACTAGAATTCTCCTCCATCATCTGCTTCATACTGCTATTCATGCTAGCTTTCAAATTAGCAGACATCTCCTCCAACATTCTCCTCATACTCTCATCTGCCATTTCAATAATATTCAAAATAGACTGCTTTAGGGACATACATCAAACAGAGCAAAATAACAACATCTGAGCAACATCTTTCACCATATATAAATTTGAGCAATTTTCTGTCTTAAATCTAACTTATAATTACCTTATAATTAACCTTCGTAGACACCTTATGTTGAAATAAACTCAAGCACATGTTCAAATTTCTCTGGTTCATTTTTAAAATATCCTAACACAAATAATTTACATTTACAATCCAAATAATTTAATTTTATCTTTAATATGACTAAACATGTCATAAGCCGGTCAAATAAAATAAGACTCCAGATCATAGGCGATTTTTCTAAGTTTCCAGCCTATTTAACCTCTCTCAAGTTGTATAAGATCTGATCTTTTCTGATTGTAATTTTCCTAATACAACACAACATTTAATCCCTATATAATCACACTCTCAAATTCTACAATTGGCCAAGACATCTAACAAAGAATCAACCTCTTTATTTGAGTCTTCACAATCCCATTGACATCGATAACTTGGTAATCCAATGTTATTCGAACACTCCACAAAATTGCGGTGCCAATTCTACTGCAATAACTTGGTAATCCAATGTTTTGCTGATCGTGCCTCACCGAATTGCGGTGTCAATCCTTCTGATCGTGCCAATCGAGCCAATCGAGCTGATCGTGCCAATCGAGCTGATCGTGCCCCACGTTTTAGGGTTGCCAATCCTACTGTCCCCGATAATTCGGATAGTAGGCTGCCAGATATCCGCCCCCTCAATCGGATTGCCAATAATCAAACGCACCGGCACAGCTACATCAATGAAAATGGCACTGACAGATACTACCGAGATTAGAGCACAGTAGTTAACAAAAAATTATTGTGGAACACACCAAAATATACGGGGGTTCATACTTACCTTTACTTACCTCTTCAAATTAATCTCGGGTATGGGTTGCCAACTGGATCACTTAAAGTATGCCCTCACAATAACCTCCACCACGATATTTAAAATGAACCAAAACGGAAACAAGAAACTTTAAACTGTACAATAATTTATTTCACATAAAGGGAATGATTCTAACAAAAATTCAACAAAATACACGTGGCAATCAGAAGCCATTGTCAATATAATCATGTCCTCCTGTAGGACTTGTAGACGTTACATACAAAATCTCAGCTTTACTAGCTTATAAAGAACGTAATAATAGTAATACACTTGGAATGGATGAGGGAATTAGAACGAGACATGTAGCAATTGTTCTCCTTTTAATAAACATCACACTTTATTTATAACCGCAAGCCTGTTATGTAGTCGGCCTTGGCCTCTAACATACAGTTGTCAGGCCAGCTGCGATCCACCCTACAACATGTCGCATGCCTACGTCGTCAAGCGAACCCACCTGTCCAGTCAGTGTTAGCATATGCTCGTAACCTCGGAGCCTAGCTCCTTTTCAAACACTTTAAATGTCCTCAACTCAACTCAAATATTATCACGCAAATCTTTTAAATGCTACAATCAAATATTACTGGATTACTCTAATAATCCCAAAACTTGTTTAATTATTAATCCACTTGTATAATTAGCGTTCTTTAGAGTATATTAACAAAACTCTTAATGTTTATAACAAATGCTCATTAATTGTTTATAACAATTATAAATTGTTTATAATATTGTCGAACGACAATTGAAAAATCTATACACGCCTCTCTTAATCCCTTTCATTTCACATTATTGTTAAAGATATTTACACAATTATTTACAATATTAATATTATTTATTTTAGAAATACATTAAGCCTCCGTGGCTTAGGTGGCAGCACGCCGGCCTCTCACCGCTGGGTCCGTGGTTCAAATCCCGGTCACTCCATGTGAGATCTGTGCTGGACAAAACGGAGGCAGACAGGTTTTTCTCCGGGCACTCCGGTTTTCCCTGTCAAAATTTCATTCCAGCAACACTCTCCACTATCATTTCATTTCATCTGTCATTCATTTAATCATTGCCCCAGAGGAGTGCGTCAGGCCTCGGCAGCCGGCACAGTTCATATCCTCGCCGCTAGATAGGGGCTTCATTCATTCCATTCCTGACCCGGTCGGAGACTGGAAGCAGGCTGTGGATTTTCATTTTAGAAATACATTAAACCACACGTTTATCCGGTTGATAATTACTCAAATCAGGTTAATATAATCGACCAATGAAGGTTAGTTATATTTAAGCTTATATTCAGGTTTAATAAGTTTTAATAATTATTATTATTATTTGTGACGGTAACCTCCATTCAAAATCGTTATCTCAAATTATTTAACACTCTTGTTAATTATAACAGTAATTTCACATGATTAATTTTCAAAGGACCTGGGCAATAAACTCAGCGGAAAAATACTTCGCTCAAACGCACAAAATTGCATAAAATAGGCCCAGAATTCATCATATATTTCAATATATATGGCATAAAAATCTTCCACAATATATACAAAAACCTCCACTTACAAATTCTTCAACATCATTAATATTACTGTGGGAATCTCCTTCACTTATTCAAGGGCATTATTCATCAGCGACTTTTACACGTCCACTGAACTAACGATTATACATCCATAGTTCCACTTTAAAAATTCTTATATTCATTCATTGTATCAAACTGTTATTTATTTAACCTTCGTGGGTTTCATTCATGAATCGATATGAAGTAAAAATTTGCCAATCACAAATAAATTTAATAGCAAATACGATTATACACGCCTCTCTGGTCTATCAAAATTGAGATTAATATCTCCTAAGTATCGTAGTATAAAAATACTATCTTCAATCAAAGTTCATCTAAACTGCATAATAGTCGAATAGAATACAATTAGATTGTGGAATGCAAACATTATTGTTCCAATCTAGAATTGAGAAAAATTCCTATCAAATGTTCATTACTATAGTGTATTCAATAAATCGTAATCAAAGTTCATATTTCATAAAATTGTCTGTAATGCAATGGTAATTCAGAACTGACGATAAATGTCTTTGTTGCAATCCTGTTCATAAAACGACTAGTATTTCCAAGATCGTCGATACAGTAATAGATTTTAACGCTCTAAAATCTTTTAATTATTCTTCTTTCTTGAGGATGACAGAAAATTGGTCAAAGTAATTTACTGAATAGAATTACTTTAATAAAATGACACGCTGTCTGAATTCAAATCTGCCATAGAAAATCTTTAACTTTACAGTCAAATCGTGACTACAAAAATATGCAAATTACTGAAAGAATATCAATATCAGTTTCAACTGATCCAAAATTATTTAACTATGCCAATGACATAACAATGTCTTAATAAATCGTAGAAAAAGGCATAACTCATCGAAGTGTACTGAGTACAGAAATATCAAGCAAGAATATGGGGCAAAATATAGGACAGAACATATGAGAAAAATGGTTGCTCAGATATCGCTAAATGACTCAAATAAAACAAGAAACGTTCACGACTACCTTATCTGTTGATTGAAGTTCTCGAGGAAAATCTTCCAAAGAAGACTGGTGATGGTTCCATTTCACCAAAAAGATGTGCTCCGACCTCGAACCTGGAACCAGCGCCCTCGGAGAATAGAACTGCTTCCTCCTCCGGAAATTGCACTGCTCCCTGTATACGATAGACATCCTTCTGTCAAAACTCTTCTTTGTGAGCCGGGTCTACCCTGGCCTCTCTTGATAGTTCCCTGAAGTTCTGGTAGAAATTCGCCATGAAGTTTATTGCAGTTATTTCCGCAGAAATATTCATAATCGTGGAGTATGAAAATATTTCCACTGCCATTTGATATAATTCAGCGTTGGACTACGAGGCATGAGTGTAGTTGGATGTTCACTACATGCTCGCTTTTGTAGAAAGACGATTAACGAAGTTCCATGCTGCTATTTCACTCCATCGATATATGTCCCAATTGCATTAAAGTCCTTAGCCTTCCATCTCCATTTCCGTTATAATAGTTGAAAGAACTGCCATATTATATTGTTCCATGTTAGAATGCAGCGTTATATCATCAAAAGCGATATGTAGTATCACGGTTGCACTACACGTGTCAGCCGTAGCGTAAAATGTGATGTTACAAAAGTGCTTCTCAGGTGGCGAGAAAATCACTTTTGTCTGCCGTCTTAAAATGCCAATATCTTCCAAATTATAATCTTGAAAATGTTCAACCTTTCCACACACTTTAATATAGTACTGCACAATAGAATTAGCTTAAAGGCATTAGTCAACTCATGATATGTTATATTGTAGACTCGTTAATGTGTGCGTTTCAACTTCGCCTAGTTTCAATCACCGTAAAATGGAACTGCGGCACTGCTCCGTGCTCGTTCAATGCGGTGGGCTTTACCACACGCGCTAAAGACGACTTACTTCACTGTATCACTCGAAAACGACTATATGGCATCAGAAATATATATGCGATATGAGATATATATGCGATATGAGAGCTCGTCTCTGCTGTGCAAGACCTTTTATCAACTTCTTAAGGGGCGTATCCATCCCTTCCATAGCTTGTTTTCCGTCATTGCTAGAATTTCTAACTTTGGCTATACTTGACGGATTTTCAAATTTCAAAAACTCAAAATTAATTTCTTCAAAATTCCAAATCAATGCCAAAACTGAAAATAGATTTCCACAATTCTGCATGCCAAAAGTAACTAAATATGATAGTTTCAGTAATCTCCGTCTCCCTCCAAACTATCATTCATTGGTTCGAGTCTTTCCTCCAATCGCGTAGCTTCTTCCTTAGCACAATTCCATGTTTCCCTGCGACTGCGTCGTAAATCTCAGATCTTTCTCGAACAAAATCATGACGTCACCAAGAAACTCAGCTCGAGCAGCCTACTTGCGTGAAGTCTGCGTCATCCGTGCTTACGTCATAAGTATCCACGTCACAACTATGACAGCCATAACTTAATTCATATTTGCCAATACAGCCGCCGTGGTCTCAATATAATTCAATTTACGGGGGCAGTACCATCCCGGCATTTGCCCGAAGACGAAGTGGGAAACCACGGAAAACCACTTCGAGGATGGCTGAGGTGGGAATCGAACCCCCTCTACTCATTTGGACCACCCGAGGCTGAGTAGACTCCGTTCCAGTCCTCATACCACTTTTCAAATTTCGTGGCAGAGCCGGGAATCTAACCCAGGACATCCGGGGCGGCAGCTAACCATGCTGACCGCTACGCTACGGAGGCGACTAGATTAAACTTGTGTGAAGCTAAAGTGTTAGGTTATATTTCGTCGGAACGCTCTATCAAAATTCCAACGTTCACCACTAGGTATCATTGATATCTGGTAGCGAAGGTTGGAACTACTTGAAATTGAACGAAACATGTAGCTCACCCTAAAGGTGTCCACTGGAGGCAGCTATAGACTCAGGCGAGCCGTACATGTCCTCGGACACTCCCGGCCCTAAACGCCATACGATAAATAAATAATTAATAAATTGCAAACAAGTTGCCTCCATGATCCCCTATTAGCAGTTAGCACTGCGGCTTCCTCAGCTTCTACACCTCTCACTTAGAAACCGTTCAAACCATCGCCTCCTAGGTCTATCTCTACTTCTCTTACCCTCTACAGCCAAACTCATTAACCTCTCAGGAAATCTCTCCTCGCTCATTCTCTTCACATGACCACACTATCTGAGTCGGATCATACGAACAGCTTCATCTAGCCTGTTCATTTCTAACTCATCCTTTATCTCTTCATTACGAGTACCTTCCTGTCATTGCTCTCTTCTGTTTGACCCAGAAATAATTCCTGCTACCTTCATATCAGTTACCTCTAGCTCATGTATCAGATATCCTGAATCTAGCCAGCTCTCACTTCCATACAGCAAGGTCGGTCCAAAGGCTAAGTGATATAGGGAGAGTTTCGTTGTTAGGTTACTTCTTTCTTACAGAATAGTGTAGATTGCAACTGAGAACTCATTGGATTGGCTCTTGTACACTTCGACTACATTCTTTCACCGTACTATCATCCTGGCGGCTTCGGTGGCGTAGTCGGTAGCATGCTGAACTGCTATGCCCAAGATAGCGGGTTCAAACCCGGCCGAAGTCGTCGGATTTTTTAAGAGCGATAAAAATCCTTCAATATGCCTTCCTACGGAGGGGAAGTAAAGCCGGCGGTCCCATGTCATAGATTTATGGCATGTAAAAGATCCTTTCACAGATTAAACTTGTGTAAAGCAAAATTTGTTAGGTTAGATTTCGTCAGAACGCTCTATCAAAGTTCCAACGTTCACCACTAGGTATCATTGATATCTGGTGGCTAAAGTTGGAACTACTTGAAATTGAACGGAACTTGTAGCTCACCCTTTAGGGTGTCCGCTGGAAGCAGCTACAGACTCAGGCGAGCCGAACATGTCCTCGGACACTCCCGGCACTAAAAGCCATACGATAAATAAAATAATAAATAAATATATAAATAGCGGATTCAAACACGGTCGAAGCCGTCGGATTTTTTAAGAGCGTTAAAAATCCCTCAGTATGCCTTCCTTCGGAGGGGAAGTAAAGCCGGCGGTCCCATGTCATAGATTTATGGCATGTCAAAGAACCTTCCACTAATTACACCTGTGTGAAGCTAAATTGTATAGATTAGGAATGTAAACAACGCTCTTAAGTTTCTACGTTCGTTGCTAAGAGCCAACTGCGGTGGCGTCTAGTAGCTAAGTTCTGAACTAGGCCTTTTAATCATTGACGGTGGCGTTTGGCGGCAAAAGTAGGAACTATTTGAAAAATTCAAATTTGCAGTCGTTACTTGAATTTATAATAAACAGATACACACACTAATACAGCCATCACAATTAACACCAGTTATCAGACAGATTCTAAACACACCCAAAGTACACGGGGCTACATGACCGCGTTGTCGCAGCCCCTAAACTAAGGAACCAACCATACAATCATCCTCAGAGAAAACACAGCCCAAGCAGGCTACTTAAAATGTTCCATCTGTCCCAATTTAATTCCTCCTACCTGGAATTCTATTTTCTTGCGATTCTTCCCCACAGACATAACCATCGTCTTTGAAATGCTGATCTTCATTCCATACTCCCTACATTTCGGATCAAGTTCTAACATGTTGGCTTGCAAACTTTTGACGAAAGTCGTAAGACAAAAGTGGGTACAATTATTTTGAAACTATTCTGGGAGTTATGTAAGGAAGTAAAAGTAGGATTTTTGGTTCTTTACGGAATATCTTGTTTTCTTTTAGTGCTTTCGAGTAAGTGAGTATTCGATGGACTTCCCGGAACTAATTCACGTCAAAATTCATCTTAGATGACGAGCATTAGATGGAAAACATTATCCTGTAGTTCCCTCTGTTTCTTGTTTGTGATTTAATAGGATTGATCCCGAGGGATGTAAGGGGACTCCACACCAAGCAGCAGGTTCATTTCCTAACATGTTACTCACAAAGGAAAGGATCTACGAGGAAATTGCTGGGCTTAAGCTCCAGATGTTACTTAAGAGATTGGTGAAAAATTCTATCTAACGGATAAAGAGTTAGTATTGAGCTCACCGCAACACATGGAAGTAATACACTTCCTTCGATACTCTTGAGTTAACTTCCATTTATACTTACGGTTATGTAGGTATGTAAATCGATTAGCTTAAAACTCGAGAATGACGAAATCGATTTTCACTCGGTGTATTCTATAGTATTAGTAACTTCTCTCGAAATGCTTTCAAGATATAAGCTATCATGATTCATATGTATGTATATACGATGTGTAAATCGAAATAATTCAGGCGTGCAATGTTGAAATTCAGTTAGTATAGTCAGTTACAACTCAGTAAAGTAAGAATAGCTTTACCATATGCAAACCTCACATCAAGTGGTTCTCACTCACTAAGAAAATGTGAGGTCCTAAAACGTAAAACCTTGCCAAATCCAATTTTATAATTTTTAATTCTGATTATGATTTTGTTGTTTTAAGGGGAGGAACAGTGAGGCCATCTGCACCTTAATCTTGAGCCTATTTTCATCTTATGAATAACAAGATCACCTTTTGTCCGCGTGTATGTTTGCGTATGTATGCGTGTGTCCCCTAATAAAATCTAAACGGCTGGTGAGATTTCAGTGAAACTTGGTAAGAACATAAGTACTACTTTGTCCGACCCCGACTGTGTCCCTCAAATTTTAATACGTTTCCCCAATCCAACATGGCGTCCGCATGACATATTTAACCAGCATTCTATATCTCCGAAACTATTACTGATATCAACTTGAAATTTTGTATTTTCCAGTGCTGGAGGCATGTTGAAATGACCTAGCTTGACGAACGATGAAGGCTTTGATTTAAGATAGGGCATGCACTAGTTCCATAGTAAGGCGATAATGCTTTCTTTATGTTTCTTGTTTATAATTACTACAATTTATGGATATTGAGTTTTGATTTTGATTTTCTTGTTCGATGTTGTTGTTTGAATCTTCAGTATTTTGACTGGTTTGATGCAGCTTTACATCCCTCCCTGTCCTGAGCTAATCGTTTCATCTCTACAGAGCTACCAAACCCTACATCCGAGGCAATCTGTTTAACATATTCTAACCTTGGTCTACCCCTACAGTTCTTGTCCTCGAACCTTCCTTCCATAACTAAGCTTGCTATTATTCCTGGATCTCTTAATATGTGTCCTACCAACCTATCTCTTCTCTCCATTAGTAGTCGCCAGAAACATCTCTCCTCTCCCACTCGGCTTAATTAACACCTCTTCATTTGTAACCCTATCTACCCATCTGATCTTCATCATTCTCCTGTAACACCGCATTTCAAACGCTTCAATTCTCCTCTTTTCTGCTGCACCATTGGTCCAATTTCAATTCCATAGAGTGCCATGCTCCAGACAAAGACCTTCAAAAATGACTTCCTAACATAATGTAGGTTGTGTAGTAGAAGCTATTTAGTACATCACATAGAAAATACTTTTAATTGGAGGGAAAAGACCTGCGGAATATATGAAAATAGGCTATTTAGTTCTTCACGGAAATACGTGTTAATCCTACGCGAACTGTAATTGTTGAAAATTTACCTTAATAATGCTCTTGATTCTTTTAATGCAGGCGTTCTCTAATTCTTTTGGGACTGTGAAAACCACCTTCATGCCGTACCAAGTACTCGAGCCCTTTAAACCAAATACAATAATAATGATAATAATAATGCAACAGGCATGTGCCTCTCTTATTTTTCCTGTCTCTCTCCACCTCTGAAGTGCTGAAGTAACTATGGATTTGTCGCTCACCTAGCATGAAGCAACATTTCGCATGACTCATGCAAATAATATACATTTGCGTATGGACTGCTGAGTGGAAAATGCATCTTTCGTTTAACTCATAAAACAGGGATGCCCAATTATCTTCACTGTAGATTTTTAAAAAATACTATTTCACAAAATGATGAAGATTTCTGACTCAAAATTTGTAATGAAATCACTATTATTCCGGTTCGTGAAACAAATTTTTAATTGAGGAATCGATCTCAGGGGAGCTTGTGCTCATGAAATTTTTTTGGTTCGTATGACGTTGGCACCAAATTTCATTTAAAGAGCACCATTGTGGCCGCGAGCACCAGGTTGAGAACGCCTTTGTGACGTTATTGTCATGTAGTGCAGTGTAGAATGTTTGTAATAACTTTTGTTACTGTGTTGTCGGTAGTAGTAGCATATATGTGATTGTAAATTTATTAAGGCTAGGCTTGGGAAGAATTTAATCGTGGCCTTATGTTAGGAACCGTTCCGACAGTTACCTGGAATAGAAGTGGGAAATCGCGTAAAATCACTTCTATGATGGCTGAGGTTGGAATCAAAATCACCTCACGTGGCTGAGTGTATTCCGTTTCAGCCCTTCTGGGAGAGCCGGGAATGGAACCCGGACCTAAGGTGTGAAGGCAAAGAATGCTAGCTGCTTCCCTAAGATGTGGTCTCGTTTCGAGGCTTGGTATGTCTTGGTCATCAGGCATTTTTACTTGACTGTGTGGATTATGTCCAAAAACCTGTTTTACGATGGTATTTGTACAGAAGTGTGTGCTTTTATTACTGTTACGTTAGAATCGGCCGCAGGCTAGATATAGGCACCATCTCAGAGTGCCCCTGGAGTTGATATAGAAACCACAATAACAGAAAACCACTTCCACGATGACTGAAGTTGGATTCAAACCCACCATTTTCAGTTATATTCACGGGGCTGTAGTACCACTTTTCAGCCCTAAAAAGAATTAACTTTCGTGACAGAGCTGACAATGAGAAGAAGTTTTAAATCATAATCCGGACGCACAGTACATGCTAGCTAAGAAGGCAGCCGTGGACTTGCGTTAGGTATAATCCCGGCGAGGGTCAATATTCGAATTGGGTCGCCACGGAAAAATTGATTATATAGCGTGATTGAAGAGCGATTCGTATTGCTGTTGCTTCCATCAGTGGCTTTGAACAGTATGGTGTATTTTTAAGTCTAGTGAATTTGTATGACAACCTGTAGTATTGTTGTCAGTGTTGCCAGATTCCTGAAAGCAAAATTAGGGACAGGTATGCTATCGTGGAAATCGGTGCGTCACATATTCGATAGAACTTCCTTTAAGAATTATTTTACCGAAGTTATATTCACTTATGAAGCGGCTTCGGTGGCGTAGTCGGTAGCATGCTGAACTGCTGTTCCCAATGTTGCGGGTTCAAACCCGGCAGAAGTCGTCGGATTTTTAAGAGCGTTAAAATCCTTCAGTTTGCCTTCCATCGGAGGGGAAGTAAAGTAAGCGCGCCCATGTCATAGATTTATAGCATGTAAAGGAACCTACCACCGCAATTGGTGGTGTGTAGCAAAACTTGTAGGTTATATTTGGCTGGTTAGGAAACGCTCTATCAAAGTTCCAACGTTCGCCGCTAGGTGTTAGTAACAGTGGCGTCTGGTATCCAAAGTTGGAACTACTTGAAATTGAACTTTCATTCATCTTCACTCATTTCATCTCCCATTAACTCCTCTCGTGAGGTTGGGTCAGGAAGGGCATCTGGCCGTAGAAACTATCAGCCAGGTGGTTCATCGCATCTCATCCCCGAAGCCGTTGGAAAACGGGATTAATAAGGGGTAGACATAGAATATTCACTTCACAGGGCAGTTTATAAATGAATAATACATGTACTGAAACTAACTCAAAATGTAAAATCGAGATATCAGCGCGATCTGGTAGGCCTCTTTGCGACGTATTGAAGGCACGATTATGTCTGACTAAGAACAATGAGGGTCGTGAGAAAATGACGTTTCAAGTTGACGATTACGTATAAGTAAATATAAATAATGAGATTTTAAAACCCGTTTCCAGTACATTTTACATTATTTGACATTCCCCCTTCTTCCCGTGGACCCTTCATATTCCTTCTCTGCCGATACTACGTCATTCAGCATTTTTCGTTACTCTGTACAGATTTAAATAGTTTATTGTCTTCCTTCAACATCATCATTATCCAAAGGCTAAACCTTGCCGCTGCAGCCACAGCCCACGATCTTCAGCAGCTCTCTTCATCATGACGTAGGAAGCAAACCCCAGCTGAGTGATTGTGTTCCTAAGGTATGAGAGACGCGGTCTTCCTCTCGATTTTTTCTCTAGGATATTGCCTTCAAAGACAATCTGGAGAAGTCTGTCGTGCCGTAGGACGTGTACAAGAAATTTAATTGTTCTCTGCGCTAATGAATAAAGTAAGGTCTGTTTCTCCTTAACGCCATCCAAGATTTGTTCATTAGTGTTCTTTTCACTCCAACTCGTCCTTGTCAGTCTTCGCTACTCCAAACAAAGGTTTTAACAAATTTTTTCCTGGTTTCAATTCATATGTGCTTATTAACAATAGATTTATCCTGCTCTTCAGTCTTTACGAACGAATATACCAAAGTAAGTACTCGTTGTAATGAAAACTTTAGACTAACTCAAAGAGAACTTTTTGAAAGAAGTAGTGTATCACAGGAGTTAACACAGACGCATTTCTGTTGAGTTTCAAGCTGCTCGGAAATACGGGACAATAACCGTCCCGGATAAGAACTCGGGATGGTCGAACTGCGCTAATTAGGTTAAACCCAAACAGTCCTGCCAGCTCACGCTCAAGGCTTGGTTTCTCAGAACCGACGCATGCGAGGTGCGAGGGCTCGCACATATCCAGACTACACGAGCTTATGGCAGTGGTTTCTCACGCTGCGTGGTGTGCAGTCTGCGCAACTTCGCAGTGAGACCTCGCAGCGTCACCCCGCACAGATTCGTCCCGACAGATGTGTGCGAGGCGACAGCAGTGCGAGGCGTAGGCGACATTGTTTCTGTTCTTATATTCACACTGCTGTAAGCAACACGCTGAACTTTACGGACGAAATGGGCGAGAAACTCATAGAAGAAGTGCGAATCCACCCAGTGTTGTACAATTTACAACACAAGAGCTACAAGAACAACGTTACGAAAGACACCTTATGGAAAAATGATCGCACTGAAGTTGGAAGTTCAATAAAGATATCGCTGCCTTCTCCGCCTTAAACAACGCAGGATAATTTCCTCTTCCAAGACTAGCACACAGGCTGCGAGATCCATTGGACAAGACATGTGCTCGCCAAATGAGATCTGCCTCGCAGCGTGAGAAACCACGCGCCTCGCAGCGGCATTGCGACAAAAGTACCAACGTCGCCCTCGCACCTCGCAAATTGCATGTGTCGGTTCTGAGAAACCAAGCCTTAATGGGTTTGGGTAAAGAGTGGGGGTAGGCAACCTCTCCAGAAATGTTGATGAAGCCATGAGTTGTCTGACAGCTACATACACCTGGACCCCTTGGAGTTTCCGTAGATATAATCACTGCAACTAACATGTTATCCATGCACAGTCATAGAAGTGCAGGATTGCGAGTTATAGGAAACTTAAAATATTGTGTTTGAATAGTCACAACCGGGCCAAGAGTGGAGGTGTTCCAACAATGAATTCATTTACGAATGCACCTTATTTTGTAGCAAAATACATATAAACATTTTGGTTCCCACTCATATCGTTTTAAAGCTCATAGTTCGGGCTATAACTTGCATGTTTACCAATCTACAACATAAAAATGCAAAATGAGAATAGTAACTGTGAAACACGAAGCAAATGCCCGAACCTACCATTGTCAAGTGCAAGGCTAAAGAAATCCAGGAATCTGGAATAATACCAAAATTTGCTAATGAGTAGCATCGAAGACATCATTCAGATAACAAGAGTAGATAGTGGCGAACACCGTGAAGATCAGCGCAGGTTCACACATTCCAAAATATATTTACCTACACGTCAGGTTTGGATTGCGGGCCATGAAACACGCCTCAGGCATCTTCCCCTGTTAGGATCTGTCCGGGACGCTGAATATTTAGCACGCACTGTCCCGTAAAATCAGGGACGTCTGGCAACCCTGATTGTTGTGTGTGTACTTTTTTACAGGGGTCAAAGTAGGAAGTAAGCAACTGTGGCCCCGATGTATAGTAGGCATCATCCCGTTTGATGACTAAGAACTTTCAAAACCCCTAAAGAAGCAAAAGCAAACAATACCAGTGGTATTTATATACGCTTTGATAGAGCAATTCAAAAGGTTCCGGTCTGCTGCTCTTGGTAAAAGGGATCGAAATGCTGATCTGTTAATCCATGAATACATTGGTTTGACTTGCAAACCGTTGACAAGCCAACTAGCTGTGCCGGCTAATGACAACGCAATGTCGTAAAGTGCAGTTCATGTAATCAATACGAGCCTTCGATAATGAATTAGTTTAGGGCTACAAGGTTAGAATGAAAATAGTGTGCTCACAGCTTATCCATGCGAGATGATTCGATTGTTGGCTATTACAGAGAGTTTACACGTCATGATAGACTAATAATGTTGTAATAGGAGCCGATTGAAGGGCTCATACCTGCTATTAACTGGGCCCCAACACAATGCGCGACTAAGCCACCCATGCAAGGCCATTACTCTTCATAGCTCTTCGCCATATGTTGTCGTGTTGTGGCTGCATGTGTTAGGTGTCTTCTCATCCGCAAATTGCTGTAAATAATTTATGGCTTTGCTTGTGATATTTATGAGAGAGGGCTCGCAGAGATGTGTTAGACAGATGTGCAGGTAACACGTAGCTCGTATGAATACGCATTCTCTGTTCACACTACCTTCAATTTATTCTCATATTTAAGGACTTGGTATAAAATTAATAATAATTTCGTATGGCCTCGGAAGCCGGGTGCAAGCTTTGTTATTTGACACCCAGAGGGCAGCTTGCATGTCAAATTTTGTTGTTCCTTGGAGCACTATGAAAGTCAAGGAGGTTATACATCTAAGCTCCTTGACACTATAGCGCTTTCTAGTAGGAGGAAATTTTGTGTTGGCAGAAAATCCCGAGATTAATTTTGCCACTACGATCACGGCCTACTGAATTGAAATGGGTTCTTTAACATTCCAATAACGTATGACATGCGTGTCGTGATTTTTGTCGCCTTTCACAAATCACATACCATGGCCAGGAGCGAACCTGCAATCTTGGGGGTTGGTAATCCGACACGGTAACCACTCTCCCACCGTCGCAAGCTAAGGACTTGGTATATCGTGGTTATCAACTCCTTGTACTTGGAAATGTTTTCAGAGATTTGTCGTCAGATGTGCTGGTAACACATAGACATAACTTATATGAATAGGCTATGCATTTTCTGTCCACACTTTCATACGCTAATGTTGTTGTTCAATTTAAGTCTTGAAAATCGTGGTTATCAGATCCCTGTTTATACTTGGGTGTGTGTAGAATATATCTGATAATAATCCATGTTATTGTGATACCTGCAGAAGTAGGATGATTTTTTTGTAATTGAGGCTAGTATCCACTGCCGTCGTGGTCTTAAAGATCCATTCCATCTTTTAACTGAAGTAGAATAGGGTAACCACGGGAAATCACTTCTAGGATGTCTGAGTTGGGAAAGGAACACACACACTTCTTCTGAATTTTGCCTCATGAGGCTGAGTGTTCCCAAGACCTGAATTACATTTCCTGGCAGAGCTGGGAATCCAACCCAGGATCTTTGGGCCTGGCGTCGAAATATGTTATTCTTTTCCACAGAAGTCAGCACACTATCTTAACTAGCTATTTTTGTATTTATAGCCCATTTTCATAATATGAAAATATAGCTTCTCTGATCAAATTTTCTCCTCGTGCGTGTGACCCTAATAAAATCTAAACGGCTAGAGCGATTCCAACCGTTCCTTTCAAATTTTAGCAAGTTTCACCAATATGGCACCCGGGCGAAATCTTTCACCGGCATATAATACAGTGTGTCCACAAAGTCTCTTCGCAGCACGTGTCTCACATTGCGGGACGTGTTGGGTTGGCAGTACATTCATAGTATGTTGTTACAAGGAAAACAATTACATAAATGCAATTATATATACTGTTACGGCTGTGAGTTTGTTTCGTCGCCTCGCCGCATGAGTCACAGCTGCCCCGGGCTGTGCTCTGCCTCAGTGTATTACGTGCGCCTTACGCAACGGGCTGCGCGGACAAAGGGATGGTCCAGAATATTCGTGACCCAGCCAGTGATGGAAATCTCGAGAAGCCGTAAATCCTGGACGGATCTAGAAGCATTTATTGAGTCACCAGCCTGCTATATAAGAGCGACCTGGCAACAAGGCTCCATAACTTAACATAACGAAAATGGTTGTTTGGGTAGATTATGTAACAAAATGGGTCTTGGTCACATTGTGGTCGTTACGTTTCATATCCTGAAGTCATTTGTATCGCATGGTAACGTTATTGGGCCATATAACGTTATTCTGTTATTGGTTATCGTAGAAACGAAATAGTATTGTCCGACAGAAATAACGTTATATGAATAAGTCTCTCGAAAAATATCCCCTAATACCGTTATTCGGACCAATAACGTTCTTCGGATATCGGTTATCGTAGAAACGAAATACTAGTGCCCACCTGAAATAACGTTATCGGAATACATATCTCGAAAAAAATCTCCTAATATCGTTATTTGGACTGATAACGTTATTCGAATATCAGTTAACCAAGGAACGAAATGGTAGTGCCCGCCTGAAATAACGTTATCGGAACACATATCTCGAAAAATATTCCCCCAATACCGTTATTAGGATTAATAACGTTATTCGGATATTGGTTATCTCAGGAACGAAATGGTAGTGCTCACTAGAAATAACGTTATTTGAATAGATTTCTCAAAAAATCCCCCAATACCGTTATTCGGACTAATAACGTTATTCGGATATCAGTTATCGCGGGAACGAAATGGTAGTGCTCACTATAAATAATGTTATTTGAATACATCTCTCGAACATTATTCCCCCAATACCGTTATTCGGACTAATAACCTTATTCGGATATCGATTATCGCAGGAACGAAATGGTAGTGCTCACTAGAAATAACGTTATTTGAATAGATCTCTCAAAAAAATCCCCCAATACCGTTATTTGGACTAATAACGTTATTCGGATATCAGTTATCGCGGGAACGAAATGGTAGTGCTCACTATAAATAATGTTATTTGAATACATCTCTCGAACATTATTCCCCCAATACCGTTATTCGGACTAATAACCTTATTCGGATATCGGTTATCGCAGGAACGAAATGGTAGTGCTCACTAGAAATAACGTTATTTGAATATATCTATCGAAAAATATTCCCTCAATAGCGTTATTCGGACTAATAACGTTATTCGCATATCGTTTATATATTACAAACGGCATCATCGATTGAGAATGGCACCATTTTGATACATTTTGCGTTGGAGAACTCCATAGAGTAGAAAGAGTGGAAGTGTCACTTTGCGACCTACGTCGTGTTAGGTTCTGAGTTTAGCCGCGAGGTTAATAAATACTCGGAAGTGCTTACCGTGATAGGGTATTGTATTTTTAGCCTACTTTTCACATTTTGCAAAAATGAGGAAAAAGTAGACTTATGAGATCGATCTGGGCAAATGTTTGTCTGTCTGTCTGTCTGTGCATGTCCCCCCACTTATCAACTCCTAAACGGCTGAAGCAATCAAAACCAAATTTGGTATGAGTAAAGATCTATATCTAAATATCTCAAGGTCATGAAAATGAAGTCAGTGCTACCAACTGCTGAAAAACCGCAATTGAAATTTGAGCTCCATGTTGGATATCTTGGAAGGTATGCATGGGAGCTATTCCAAAATTGGCACATAATTATATAGATAATAATATTTCAGTTTAATTTCCAGGAGGCCGTACATGACAGTGTTGGCAAAATGATTCTAAGCATGCTGATAGGTCAAATGTTTCAATTAATAGAATTTCTACACTATCAATTGGATTTCAACCAAATTTCGTAAGTAGTCTACTATGTGTACATAACCAGATATCACTAGTCTATGCGTATTCTTAAGAACAACCAGCTGCTGACAACTGTTGATAATTGCTGTCTCTACTTTTTTACCCTTATATTAATATATCAGAATGCATGCAAGCCAACAACTCTAAACTTTGCACACGTATAGTAACTGACATTCTAGATTAATTTGGAGTAACTAATATTATGCCAATGCCGCTAACATGATTCTAAGCATGATGATGGGTTCAATTCTAAAATGCATGTAACTTCTATAAATACAAATGGACTTCGTCCAAAATTGGCACAACAATAGATCATAATATGTCAGATAATTTCTGACCAAGACATGCATGACATTGCTGCCAACATGATTTTACGCGCACTGATAGATCCAATATCTAACTGCATGTAACGTCCACGTTATCCATTGAACTTCAATCAAATTTTGTATTCTGTACCTTAAGAGATGGAACTAAGAATATATTAAGTCACCAGGGCTTCCAACTGTAGTGCAGGTATATTTCGAATTAATTAGAAATTTTGATATTACCAACTTAATTTCGTCATTAACTTAGATAGTTCCATATAGATTAAACATTGGCATGAATCTTTAAGTTTAAGAATAATAGGCTCCTTAGTTTGTCACGGAACTGCTTGTTGAACTTGCGAAAGTAGCGAATGTCCGGAAAAACACTCTTAAATGCGCTTTTGACGAAATGAACAATAGACCGACACCACTTGAAATACATAGGCCTAGGTGGATAGCAAACGACCTGAAGCTTAATAGAAATCAAGTACTAGCGAATCAACTAGACAACGGGGAAAATTCAGTGTACATTAAATTAGCGTACACCTTACTTTATGAAAAATTATATTATCTCGACATGAAGGTGTGAAATCCTTCCGGCTAGCTAGCGGTAACACCACAAAGATAACTATCACTGCTTCAGACTCTTTAACAAAACGTGTGCGTGTCTGTTTAATCTCCTCCCGAAGTCAACAATGAAAGGCTCTCCCGCGTGCTTTCTACGCATGGAGTTCTCAAGGACATACGGAACGAGTGCTGGAATGAAGTATACGAATTTTCTGCTGTAAGTAATGGCATACGTATTGTAACAATTGAACTTAAATACCCCATTCCATCATATTTGACGGTCAATGATTTTAAAGTTCTGTTAACATATGAAGGACAAGCTAAGTATTGATTTTATTGTAAAGATACCTCCCACTTACAAATAGACTGTCCGAACAGAAGGAATCGCCCGGTACTTCATGTCAGACAACAAACCTACAGCACGGTGCTGGGCGAGTCAGATGGGAGTAGTAAGCTAAGCAACACTACCGACATGTAAACTGCAGTACCTTCCCCTGAATATCCAGCCATATCAGAGGCCTTTCATAACAGGCCCCATTCTACAAACTTATAGCATTGCGGAAGTAACTCAACCATCAGATAACGTAGCTGTAACATCCCTGACTACTTTACATAGCAATGAAGAGGGAACTGTGACGTCACGATCGGACAGCACGGGGAAGGGACACACCAGCAGGCAACACAGCAGTCTGTGCAGCAGCCAGATACTATTAAGACTAAATGTCCCGATTTTTAGCCTACTTTTCACATTTTGCAAAAATGAGGAAAAAGTAGACTTATGAGATCGGGCAAATGTGTGTCTGTCTGTCTGTCTGTCTGTCTGTCCGTCTGTCTGTCTGTCTGTCTGTCTGTCTGTCTGTCTGTCCTTCTGTCTGTCTGTCTGGCTGTGTGTGTGTCCCCCCCTATCAACTCCTAAACGGCTGCAGCAATCGAAACAAAATTTGGTGGGAGTAAAGATCTATACCTGAATATCTCACGGCCATATTTGAAAATGATGTCAGTGCTACCAACTGCTAAAAAATCGCAATTGAAATTTGAGCTCCATGTTGGATATCATGGAAAGTATGAATGGGAGCTATTTCAAAATTGGCACACGTACAGATCATAATATTTCAGTTTAATTTCCAGGAGGCTAAACATGGCAGTGTTGCCAAAATGATTATAAGCCTCCTGATAGGTCCAATTTTTAAATGCATATAACTTCTATACTATCAATTGGAATTCAACCAAATTTCGTATGTTGTATGTGTACATAACCAGATATGACTGAGCGTATTCTTCAGACCTACCAGGGCTGCCAACTGTTAATAAATGCTCCTAATTTATTTTATCCAAATACCAATATAACATAAAGTATGCAAGCCGACAGCTTTAAACTATGCACACGTATAGTCCCTGACATTCTAGACGAATTTGGAGTAACTAATATACGTCAGTGCTGCCAACATGATTCTAAGCCTGCTGATTGGTCCAATTTTAAAATGCATGTAACTTCTATACTAACTAATGGATTTCATTCAAAATTGGCACAACAATAGATCATATTATTTCAGATTATTTCTGACCAATACATGCATGACATTGTTGCCAACATGATTTTACGCGCGCTGTTAGATCCAATGTTTAACTGCATGTAACGTCCATGCTATTCATTGGACTTCAACCAAATTTTGTATTTTGTACCTTAAGAGACGGAACTAAGAATATATTCAGTCATCAGGGCTGCCAACTGTAGTGCTCTATTAGGATACATTATGCCAGGTATACAGTATTTCGAACTAATTGGAAATTTCGATATTAGCAACTTAATTTCGTCATTATTCTAGATAGGTTCATATTCTGTAGAATAATCATTGGCATGAAAAGTAGGCTGTATAGTTCTTCACGGAACTTCTTGTTAGTTTGTAATTCTGACATCACGTAGCAGCACCAAAGTGAGGCAATTTCTCTTGAATGTAAGCTCGTATTTGCGATGTCAAAACCACTATGTATACTAGAGTGCAATAGAATTGATATCAATTCAATGCATTTTCCAAAATGTGAAAAACAAAGACGTTACTAGCAGATTTTTATATTTCTGCTTAAAATATGAAAAAAACTGGTAATACGAAAACTGAGATTTATTTCTTGATTCCAATGCATTTTTAGCCTACTTTCGATTTTTGCAAAAAATGAAAGTAGACTTATGAGATCACTACAGGGCGAAAAAAAGTGTGTCTGTCTGTGTGTGTGTATGTGTGTGTGTGAGTCTGTGTGTGTGTGTGTGTGAGTGAGTATGTGTACTCTGAATGTCTGTCCCCCCCCCTATCAATTCGAATCGAACACGGTAAGCGCAAATTGAACGAAATTTGGTACAAAGGTAGCACTAGCAAAGGACACCTCAGTGTCATGTTTTATATCACCGCCATCTTGACGGAACCGTAATGGCGGCCACACAAATGTTCAAAGCTTAAATCAAATTACGACTAACCTAATAATCCGATCTCTACCAAATTTTGCAACAACATACCTTTACTGGGGGCAGCATCCTTTGACCAAACTAATAGGTCATCAGCCTAATAGTTTGCGGATGGCGGTCATCTTTGTGTGAAAATCGATTGCCCCTATTAATTCGAACACGGTGAAACCGAATGGAACGAAATTTGGTACAGAAGTAGTACTAGCAAAGGGCACCCCAGTGTCATGTTTTATATCGCCGCCATCTTGACGAAAACGTAATGGCGGCCACACAAATGCTCAAAGCTTAAATCAAATTACGACTAACCTAATCATCCGATCTCTACCAAATATTGCAACAACATACCTTTATGAAGGGAGCATCCTTTGACAAATCTAATAGGTCATTAGCCTAATAGTTTGCGGATGGCGGCCATCTTTGTGTCAAAATCGATCACCCCTATTAATTCGAACACGGTGAAACCGAATGGAATGAAATTTGGTACAGAGGTAGCACTAGCAAAGGGCACCTCAGTGTCATGTTTTATATCACCGCCATCTTGACGGAAACGTAATGGCGGCCACACAAATGTTCAAAGCTTAAATCAAATTACGACTAACCTAATCATCCGATCTCTACCAAATTTTGCATCAACATACCATTATGGAGGGAGCATCCTTTGACCAAACTAATAGGTCATTAGCCTAATATTTTGCGGATGGCGGCCATCTTTGTGTGAAAATCGATTCCCCCTATTAATTCGAACACGGTGAAACCGAATGGAACGAAATTTGGTACAGAGGTAGCACTAGAAAAGGCCACCTCAGTGTCATGTTTTATATCGCCGCCATCTTGACGGAAACGGAATGACGGCCACCCAAATGTTAAAAGCTTAAATCAAATTTCGACCATCCTAATAATTTGATCTCTAGCGGATTTTGCAACAACATGCCTTTTTGTGGAAAGCATCTTATGACTGACTACAAGGTCATCAGCCCAATAGTTGGCAAATAGCGGCCATGTATGTGTGCAAATCCATTCCCCGGATGAATTCAAACACGGTGAAACCGAATTGATGATTTTTTTACAGAGGTAGCACTAGCAAAGGGCACCTCATATTCATGTTTAATATCCCTATAGCACGTTGTATTTCAACAAGCTACTACAACCAACATTCAATTATACTCATTGAAAAGGACAAAGAGTTATAACAATATCCATGCATTTAGGAGAAAGTAGGCTATATGTTCTTTACTGAACATCTTGTTCATAAATAAAATCGGGTGAATGGAATCGTCGGCATTATTTTGGGAATTGTTTTGAAAAGGGTGGTAGGAGTAGCGGCGCGGCTATACAAGATCTCTAGCGCAAGGAAAATGAAGAACACGCCGAGTTGACGAATATTGTAGTTCGGCGAGTTACATGTACAAGTGCCTAGGCGTGGAACAACATCCGAGCAATAAAATTATAGTAATGTCACGCTTATGTAACGTTGACACAATGTGTTTATACAGATACTTTCTTACTTCCTCAAACATTCTTGTTCTTGTTGATAATAATACATTGTAGGGGCTTGGGACATAGACAAGACACAACTGAACTTCAGGTGCAACCAAAATGGTAGGTTGATTGACAGGTGAACTAGTCAATGAGAGATGTTGGACTGATGACAGTTTCCTAGAAAAAAAATCATAAAATAAGAAGGAATTTCTGAATGGCAATAAACATCTGCTGTAAGAAACATTGTTTCAGTTCCTTACCTTTTATTTCGTTCAATACGCCAATACACAAGCTCTGCTGGGACATTTCTTCGTTTTCTGTGAGCGAACAAAGGAAGTGGATATTTATGCAGGTCGCTTGCACCTAGAGAACATGCGCTTGACTGTCGTCAGTATCTATGGAGACCAATTTTCCATTTTCACAATGGCTACGTCTTACTTTTCCACACAACGCATTGTTTCCGTTTGAATTCGAACTCTCTTCTCTGAGAAAAGTTGTCACTGAATAGTTCGTGGTCTTGTACTCTTACACATATATATTAGAAGTTCAAAAAAAGACTAAACCCGTGGCGCGACAGCCGTTGAAGGGCCTAGTTCTACCAAGCAACCGCTGTTCAGCCATGTAGCTTGCAGATTGTGGGGTGACGTTTAGTCATCCAACTTTTACAAATAAAATTAAAGTGAAATCAAAACTGCTCAGTACTTTACACATTCTCTAATGCAAGCGTAATTTCAAATATAAACAAGGGAAAAAATCTTATGAAGGCCTATGTGTAGAGGTTTTTCTTAGGGCCTGGCTTCCTTTTCTTGGTACAGTACTTACTGTCGACCAAAATATTATGTGCACTCGAGTTTGAAGGTTGTTTGTGAAGTAACCAATAGACCTATATAAAATCCACTAACATAATCGTTTTTGTCGTTCTATTTTACGTTAGTTCATGTAGGTTTGGAATTTTTTATTTATATTTTAATTTTTTATCGCAGTTGAAACACAAAAGGTGACCGTTTTTAAGCGTGTTTCAACCATGCGTCACATTTAATAATTATTATCTCACAAACCCGTCATCAGATCGAATCCAAATTTTAGCACAATATACATTGGAATGTTGTATAACAGGTTTATTAATTTCAACATTTTGTGTGTTCAAGAACGAATTTTGTTATAATTTTTGTAAGGTAACTATTTCTAGGCTCGGGGTCGTTGTAAAATGTAGTTCTTGGTTGCGTTGTAATCCTTATACATCAAAAAGTTATGTTGTATGACTGTGAAATACGTAAATTAATTCAGTTATTTTATATCGGTTTGTATTTATACGGGACATTAAGACATGGTTCACCAGCTAGACGCTCCGGGATATTCTGTACAGCGTTGCTGATATGGAGCCCATTACTTCCGAGCGAAGCGTGCCTTGACGCGTGACGGAGCCCATCTTGGCAACGCTGTACAGCTTTTACAGGAGCGGCCAACTGGTGAACCATGTCTTAATTCCCCATAAAAATACAAACCGATATAAAATAAGTGAATTATTTTACGTATTTCAAAATCATACAGCGTACCGTTTTGATGTATAAGGATTACAACGCGACCAAGAACTACATTTTCAAACCAACCCAAGCCGAGAAAAAGTTACCTTACCAAAATGATAACAACTTTGTTTTAAAATTAATTAACCAGTTATACAACATTCCAATGTATATTGTGTTAAAATTTGGATTCGATCTGTTGACGGGTTTGTGAGATAATAATTCTTAAATGTGACGCATGGTTGAAACACGCTTAAAAACGGGAACCTTTTGTGTTCCAACTTCGATAAGAAATATTAAAATATATAAAAAAAATCCAAACCAACATGAACTAACGTAAAACAGAACGACGAAAATGATGATGTTATTTTATGTAGGTCTATTGGTTACTTCACAAACAACCTTCAAACTCGAGTACACATAATATTTTGGTCAATGGTAATCGCAATTCCCCCTGGGATTTAGTGGTATGCCCTTGAATTAGGGCTGGCATGCGAAACGAAATGTATGGCTGTGGGGGCGAATATATTTGAATTTCGTCGTGAGCGCGATACTCGGGAGCGAAATGACAATGATTATCGGCGGGAAATTAAATCGAAGCGAAACTTAATTCGAAGCGAAATGACATAGCGAAATCAACGCGAAACTTAATAGCAACGCGAAATTACATTGTACAATTGAATAAAATTTCACTCACGGCGCAAAAAAAAATCGTTACAATCTTTCAATTTCGCTCCCGGCGCGAAATACAATTCATTACATACTTTTAATTTCACTCGCGGCGCAAATTAAAATTCTATACAGACTTTTAATTTCGCTTCCGGTGCGAAATAAAATTCGTTGCAGTCTTTTAATTTCACTCCCGATACGAAATACAATTCATTACAGACTTTTAATTTCACTCCCGGCACGAAATACAATTCAATACAGACTTTTAATTTTACTCGCGGCGCATAGTAAAATTCAATACAGACTTTTCATTTCGCTCCCGGCGCGAAATAAAACTCGGTTACAGACTTTTAATTTCGCTCCCTGCGCGAAATAAAATTCGTTACAGACTTTTAATTTCGCACCCGGCGTGAAATAAAATTCCCAAACGGTATTTAGTTTCGCCCTCCGAAGTGATTTTAAAATGAATGGAACATTTCATTTCGTTGTTGAAATTAAAATGTATTCGTTTCGAGAGTGAAATTATGTTCGGAGCGATGTTCAAAGTCCTGACGTTGGCAGCAGTAGCAGTTTTATTACCGTTCACCACCTGCACAATCTGCAGGGCTGGAACAGAAACGTGAGTCATTCAATGGTCATCACTCCAGTAGAGGAGAAAGTCAGTGCTATGGCATCAACATCACCATCGTCGTTGACTGCACCTCGGACTCGTGGCTGGCCCGCCCTGACGTTCATAACGCAATGAGGCAACAAGTACCTTTACTTGTTCTATAGCGAACAAGAAGTAAAATGCGCTGTGTGGACAGACATTCAAGATAAGTGACGAACTCCAATTACAATACAAATTGTCAGTTGTAACTCTTCAGTCAGTCAACACTAATTTGCCCAATAACTGGGAGGGTTACAATGTATATACAGTAATATGTAAATAACATTATATGTATTAGTTTATGGTCACGAGTATAATGCAGCAGTTTTAGTGATCTTAAATCTAATACATGTATTTTTTTTCAGGAGTGTTACTTACATCTTATATACGTTGTACCCCACCCAGTTATCGGGTAAATTAATGTTGACTGACTGAAGAGTTACAAATAACAGAAAATCGTCTTTGGTAGTACCGCGGCGTATATAGAGTTCTGTTTCGGAGGCGGGTTACTCGAACAACAGGATTGAGGGGTCATTCCTCTCATTTCTACATTCTTTATTCTTACATTTCCGGAAATTTCGGGGGAGGGGGGGGACTTGGCATTCCTTACTACTTCCTTCTTACCCTCAGCGCATTTATACTGACCATGGCACGAAAGCAAACCCCTGTGCCACGTACAGTATTTCGTTTCGCACTGCAATTAGTTTTGCGTCGCCTTTCACTATGTTATTGTGCTTAGAATTACATTTTGCTTCCATTTTAATTTTCGCGCTTAGAATCAATATCATTTCGCACCCGAATATCACGCTCATGGCGAAATTAAAATGTTAACGCGTCCACTACCATTTTGTTTCGCATGCCAGACCAGATTTAATTTCAGACATGAAATGATATATTCCATGCATTTTAAATTCACGCCGGGGGCGAAACTAAATGCTGTTTGGGAATTTTGTGTCATTAAAATAAACCGTGGCACTACATCCCATGAAAGGCCTAGGCCTACCAAGCGACCGCTGCCCAGGCATCTGCAGATATTGGTCAGCGCATTGGGTTCCCTCGGCCGTTAATCTTGGTTTTCGTGACTTTCAGACAGCTAATCTCGAGGCTGAGTGCACCCCGTTCCAACCAACACGTCCGTTTCTAAAATCACTAACGGAGCCGGGAATCGAACCCGGGGCCTCCAGGTGAGAAGCAGGCACGCTATCCCCAACACCATGGGGCCAGCAATTTTTGTCATACCAGGAGCAAAATTAACAGTCGTTAAAAATGTTATTTCGCGCCGGGAGCAAAATTAAGAGACTAGCGGTTTTCATTTCGTGCCAGGAGCGAAATGAAAAGTCTTGTATCGAATTTTATTTCAGGCCAGGAGCAAAATTAAAAGTCTGTAATGAATTTTATTTAGAGCCGGGAGCGAAATTGAAAGTCTGTAACGAATTTTATTTCGTGCCCGGAGTGAAATTGAAAGTCTGTATTTTTTATTTTATTTCGCGCCGGAAGCGAATTTAAAAGACTAACGGTTTTTATTTTATGCCAAGAGCGAAATTAAAAGTCTTTAATGAATTTTATTTCACGCCAGGAGCAAAGTTAAAAGTCTGTTAAGAATTCTGTTTGTAGCCGGGAGCGAAATTAAAAGTCTGTAACGGATTTTATTTCACGCTGGGAGCGAAATTTAAAGTCTGGTACGAATTGTATTTCGCACCGGGAGCGAAATTAAAAGTCAGTAATGCATTTTATTTTGCGCCGGAAGCGAAATTAAAAGACTAATTAATTTATTTCGCCTCTGCAGCGAAATTAAAATTCTGTTACTAATTTTATTTTGCGCCAGGAGTGAAATTTTATTCGTTTGAACAATTTAATTTCGCGACGCTAATTCGTTTTGCATGCTAGTCCTGCCTTGAATCGGTTTTGGTGGTGGCTCCATTTTTCACCAAAAATGTAAAACAAACTGCACTTGATAACCGTAATGCTCTCCATCAGTCGTACCTATATGTACATCGTACATGTATATGATCTACCAGAGATACTGTCCAAAAATAAATTGCCGAAAATAGAACACCTAACGAACACTAAAAATAATGGTGTTGCAGGTAAAATAAACTAAGTAAAAAGTAATTAAAGGGATCGATGAACTAAAAACAGGAAAAACAACATGGAAAATTTGAAGTCGTAAGTACAAACTGGTAAAATTTCAAAGGATCACTCAGCAATATCCAGAACTAAACAATAATTCAGAACTAGCTATCACAGTCACAGTCAATCGCAACATCGGACTAGATGCTCAGGAATCCCATACCGTCAGGTAAGGGGGTAAGGTCATCACTCTCTCACTTGACTTTCGCTCCCCTTTCCTGCTGCTGCGGTGGCCTTGGTCGAGCTTCTGGCGCGCCGTGGCCGCCTGCTTTAAGCGTGTGTACAATCCTGTATGAAATATTACCTTATAAAAGATGCTGGAAGTGTCGTCCTTCCTGGGTTATACAGGCATTGTATCCGGTAACCACATTTTGGCTCACGCGAGTGAGTTCTGCCACTGTAATGTTTCTGATTTTGTAATTTATGTTCTTTATTGAGCACTGAGTCAGTAGGCCTAGTGGCAAACTTATTTACAATTACGTGAATCTGTGCTAGTGAAGGTGACACTTCATCACGAAATGGCTGAACTTACCCACCGGGCCGACTCGTACTTAAAATAAGTTTTACATACAAAAATACGATGTTGCAATGTTAACTGTCTGAACATGTTACCATCTGAGGTTTAGACTGGCGACTGACAACACCTGCACGCTTATTGCAATGTCAAGTTTGTACTATGCGCGCGCTTTCAATACTACAGCAGGGGGCCGTGGGGCGCCAGAAACTCGGCCAAGCCCGCTGCAGTAGCGAATAACAAAACCGCCGCTCGTCGTTCTTACTTAATATGAAAGACCCTATATGTAGACCATAGAGTTATGTACAATTAGATGACTATTATTGCGTAGGTTCATTATTCAAACGTTGACTTCTATCGCATGATTGGGACACAAGAAATAAAAAAATAATTTTAAAATTTTGCACAGCTGATATCTTGGGTGTATGTAAACAATTTAACAAAATTAGATATCAGTTCATTACAATGTATATAAACAATGGCTGTACCAAATTTCACTGCGTTCGGATGGTTAAATCGCCAGAAAAGTCTATTTAAATGTTCAAATTCACTTGGCCGCCATGTTCGTTTTGTAGTTAACAGGTTTATGAAAGTCACTTAAGTGACTTTTATCACCGTACAAAATTTCAGGGTGATATCGGTGACAGTTTCGGAGATATAGAATGCCAGTGAGATATTTCGCACAGTCACCATGTGGAATTGGTGAAACATAATAAGCTTTGAAGGGCACGATCGGGGTCGCCCAAAATATTAGGCCTACTATGACCTTACCGAATTTTATTGAAATCGCTCCAGCCGCTTAGATTTTATTAGGTGGGTTGTGGAGGAAGAGGGGGGGGGGGGGGGGGTGAATACCAAGGCCCGGCGTAGGTGCGTGACGTCATGTCATGTCAGTAGGTAATCTGTGTACTGGACTCTCCCGCCTGCCGATAGCTACGTGTGCGAGTGAGCTGTGTATAGTATGTCGTGGTACCCTGCAAGCCAGGCAAGTGCTTTTAGAGCCATATGACCCAGGCGGACACTGTCTACGCTGGAACTCGTCAGTTCAGGGGCGCGTGGCCAGCCTGTCGCGCCTGGACTTCTCGAAGTCGTTCTTCTCTTCTCTTCTTCTTCTTCTTCCTCTTCTTCTTCTTAGACTATTATTATTGGCAATAAAATGTTATTGGATACCAATAGACCAGGGACCCGTAACTTAACGAAATAAGCGTTATTAACGCTGAGTTTTACGTTACACGTAATGTTACGTGGAACCGATGTGGTTGGGTAACGTGCCTCTTGCGTGTACCGCAACTAACGTTCTAACCAAGTGTAAGGTTACAGTAGTAACGTAACAGTTGTACCGCAGGCATTGATCGGTACAGTAAAGATGGTACAGGCTGTAACTTTACATTTCATATAACGTCAGTTCCGGAACAGACATTAGTAACGTTACAGCTATGTCGGGTGTGTTGTACCGTCAGCATTGGCCAGCTGAGTAGAGAAGGTACAGGCTGTAACGTTACGTTTGGCTAAGGCAGGAGTTCCGGTACTGCCATTAGTAACGTTATATATAGCCGTACCGCGTGTTACAATCGGTACAGCACCAGGCCCGGGTGCAAGGAATCAAACATGGCGGAGTAGAGTTTGGAAGTAAAATTGTGTTCCTTTACGGTTTGTATAAAACAATAAGATTTAAGAAATACAATTATACTAAGTCGCCATCCGTCAACAGAGTGAGTACTGAGACTACAGTTTTAATGGTCTTGGGTTCGTTTCCCATCTCTTCCAGCAAAGATGTTTCTAGCCTCAGTGCTAGAAACTGTACACTAAGCCTAGTCAGTTAGTTAATTATTTAGTTAGTTAGTTATTGGGGTTTAAAGGGGATGAACTACAAGGCCATCGGCCCCAAACACTACACTAAGCCTCGTGAGGATATTTTAGAAGAGATAGGTTACATTCCCAACAGGGTATCCTGGAGGTGGAATGGCGTGGTCCCCTACTTCAAAGCCAAGAAAATGCCCGGATGGTACCTGAGTGAAGGCTACGGTCATTTCCTTCCCAAACCTAGCCACAATTACAAATACGCACATTACCACAGCCAACGTAATGTCACGGGTTAACACACTGATTCCACATAATCTTAAGATAATAATAATAATAATAGTAATTATTATTATTATTATTATTATTATTATAATGATAATGTTACAATACAATATTCACAAGCCTATAATGATAATGTTGTCGGTACGAATAACAAAGAAGTGAGCGTTATCAATGCTGGATTTTACGTAAAGCTACAAGAGATGGTAGAGGTTGTAACTTTGTACCGCCAGCAT
The DNA here is from genome assembly GCA_946902985.2 of Meconema thalassinum. Taxonomy (NCBI): domain Eukaryota; kingdom Metazoa; phylum Arthropoda; class Insecta; order Orthoptera; family Tettigoniidae; genus Meconema; species Meconema thalassinum. The sequence continues at coordinate 2,005,992,948 of OX336388.2, forward strand.
TGACCCTCAGAGAAGAAACGGTACAGGCTGTAACGTTAAGATGGGATGTAGCCGCAGTTTCGGTACAGGCTTCTGTAACGTTACTGACATGTATACCGGATGTTTCGATTGGCTCAGCAGGGCTAGGTGCAAGGAATCAAACATGGTGGACGGTTGTCAATTGAGGGTGGTATCTGCTGTTCATGGGCATTATTAGAATGCAAATCAGTCATTAGGATACGTTATTGTAAGTTGAAAACATGCCAGGCACTGATGAATGCATTCCTGCCGGTCTTAAAGATTGAACTGAAATCATTCGACCTTAAACCATTGCATTGGGATTCAGTTACGTAAGCTACCTGTGAGCCTACCGATAAACTGGAAACGTGTAGGAGGGGTAAGGCTGTTGCTTCGTAACGGATGGGTCCTGGGTTCAAGACACCCTAGGGACCAAAATTTTATTTCTTTTTAAATTATTTTATTGTATCCATCCAACATTGTGCTGTCTCTTCTGAGTCGGAAACCATTAATATTCATCCTATTCGTGAAAAATAATACAACTTGATAGCACAATGATATTTTCACTCCACAATAAATAATTCTTCTTTTCTTCTTTTCTTTTCTTAGTCGTTTACCCTCCAGGTTGGTGGAACCAACGGACTCAGCAAGGGAACTCACCACTACAGCCTCTACGGGCAGTGTCCTAGAGCTGGGAACATCTAATCGGAGTGGATACAACTGGTGAGAAGTGATTGGCACCTCGCCCAGGCGGCCACACCTGCAAAGCGAACAGGGGCATCATGAGAGAAGGTAAGGGATGGTCAGGATGGATAGGCAAGGAAGAGGGAAGAAGGCGGCCGTGGCCTTGAAGAAGGCACCATCCCGGCATTTGCCCGAAGACGAAGTGGGAAACCACGGAAAACAATATCGAGGATAGCTGAGGTTGGAATCGAACCCCCTCTAGTCATTTGGAATACCCGAGACTGAATAGACCCCGTTCCAGTCCTCATACCACTTTTCATATTTCGTGGCAGAGCCGGGAATCGAACCCAGGACCTCCAGGGCGGCAGCTAACCACGCTGACCGCTAAGCGATGGAGGCGACTTCACAATAACTAATATTAATTATAATTTTATATTGGGTAATCTCCGTTGTGTAGTGGGCTGCATGCTTAGCTGCCAACCCAGAGGCCCAAGGTCCGATTCCTGGGTCTTTTACGTAATTTGAAAAGCGGAATGATTGGAACGGGGTCTACTCAGCCTCGGGTGGTCCAAATGAGTCGAGGTTGTTTGATTCCCACCTCAGCCATCCCCGAAGTGGTTTTCCGTGGTTTCCCACTTCGTTTCCGGGCTAATGTCGGGATGGTATCTAACGTCAGGCCACAGCTGCCTCCTTCCCCGTTCCATGTCAATCCCCCCCATTCTTCCCATCCCGTTCCGTCCCTCATGTGGCCCACTATTCGCTTTGCAGGTGAGACCACCTAGGTGAGGCGCTAGTCCAGCCTCCCTCCCCAGTTGTATCCCATAAAGGATGTCAAGATCCAGGACACTGCCCGTAGAGGCGGAAAAGGCGGGATCATTCGCTGAGTCCGTGGGAAAAGCCTACCTGGAGGGTAGAAAAAGAAAAGGAATAAGCGAAACAATTAATTTTATATTACACCTATTGTATTTCATCACTCAAGTGTGTCAGATTTTTAGTACGATACAATTTGGATATTATATTGAAGACAGTTACGTAACTCAAAATGTCCAAGATAGTTGAGAGAAAGAAAATAATGCACAACAAGGAATCAAAGCAGTTGTGTAAGCTCAGTTTGGAAGTGGACGTGTGTCTTTCACAACTTGTGTAATCCGGAAATAATTCAGAAATAAAATTACACAAAGCCACCTTCCATGAGATGAGTGTGCAATGTGACTCCTCTTTAAAGGACCTGGGTTCGATCCCCATCCCTTCCTGCAAAGATATTTCTAGCCTCAGCGCTAGAAACTGTACACTAAGCCTAGTCAGTTAGTTATTTAGTTAGTTAGTTATTGGGGTTGAAAGGGGAGGAACTACGAGGTCGTCGGCGCTAAACATTAGACTAAGCCACGTGAGGCAAATGCCCGGATGGTACCTAAGTGAAGGCCACGACCATTTCCTTCCCAAACCCGGCCACAATTACAAATACGCACATTACCACAGCCAACACAATGTCACTGGTTAACACACTGATTCCACACACACCTAAGATAATAATAATAATAATAATAATAATAATAATAATAATAATAATCATAATGTTGTCGGTACGAATAAGAACGAAATGAGCGTTATCAATGCTGGATTTTACGTAACGCTACAAGAGATGGTAGAGGTTGTAACTTTGTACCGCCAGCATTGACCCTCAGAGAAGAAACGGTACAGGCTGTAACGTTAAGATGGGATGTAGCCGGAGTTTCTGTACAGGCTTCTGTAACGTTACTGACAAGTATACCGGCTATTTCGATTGGCTCAGTAGGGCTAGGTGCAAGGAATCAAACATGGTGGACGGTTGTCAATTGAGGGTGGTATCTGCTGTTCATGGGCATTATTTGAATACAAATCAGTCATTAAGATACGTAACTGTAACTTGAAAACATGCCAGGCACTGATGAATGCATTCCTGTCGGTCTTAAAGATTGAACTGAAATCATTTGACCTTCAACCATTGCATTGGGATTCAGTTACGTAAGCTACCTGTAAGCCCATCGATGTACTGGAAAAGTGTAGGAGGGGTAAGGCTGTTGCTTCGTAACGGATGGGTCCTGGGTTCAAGACACCCTAAGGACCAAAATTTTATTTCTTTTTAAATTATTTTATTGTATTCATCCAACATTGTGCTGTCCATTCTCTGAGTCGGAAACCATTAATTTTCATCCTATTCGTGTAAAATAATACAACTTGATAGCACAATGATATTTTCACTCCACAATAAATAATTCTTCTTTTCTTCTTTTCTTTTCTTAGTCGTTTACCCTCCAGGTTGGTGGAACCAACGGACTCAGCAAGGGAACTCACCACTACCGCCTCTACGGGCAGTGTCCTAGAGCTGGGAACATCTAATCGGAGTGGATACAACTGGTGAGGTGTGATTGGCACCTCGCCCAGGCGGCCACACCTGCAAAGCGAACAGGGGCCTCATGAGGGAAGGTAAGGGATGGTCAGGATGGATAGGCAAGGAAGAGGGAAGGAGGCGGCCGTGGCCTTGAAGAAGGCACCATCCCGGCATTTGCCCGAAGACGAAGTGAGAAACCACGGAAAACAACATCGAGGATAGCTGAGGTTGGAATCGAACCCCTTCTAGTCATTTGGAATACCCGAGACTGAATAGACCCCGTTCCAGTCCTTATACCACTTTTCATATTTCGTGGCAGAGCCGGGAATCGAACCCAGGACCTCCAGGGCGGCAGCTAACCATGCTGACCGCTAAGCGATGGAGGCGACTACACAATAACTAATATTAATTATAATTTTATATTGGGTCATCCCCGTTGTGTAGTGGGCAGCATGCTTAGCTGCCACCCCAGAGGCCCAAGGTCCGATTCCTGGGTCTGCTACGTAATTTGAAAAGCGGTATGATTAGAACGGGGTCTACTCAGCCTCGGGTGGTCCAAATGAGTCGAGGTTGTTTGATTCCCACCTCAGCCATCCCCGAAGTGGTTTTCCGTGGTTTCCCACTTCGTTTCCGGGCTAATGTCGGGATGGTATCTAACGTCAGGCCACAGCTGCCTCCTTCCCCGTTCCATGTATATCCCCCACCCATTCTTCCCATCACGTCCCGTCCCTCATGTGGCCCACTATTCGCTTTGCAGGTGAGACCACCTGGCAGAGGCGATAGTCCAGCCTCCCTCCCCAGTTGTATCCCATAAAGGATGTCAAGATCCAGGACACTGCCCGTAGAGGCGGTAAAGGCGGGATCATTCGCTGAGTCCTTGGGAAAAGCCTATCTGGAGGGTAGAAAAAGAAAAGGAATAAACGAAACAATTAATTTTATATTACACCTATTGTAATTCATCACTCAAGTGTGTCAGATTTTTAGTACGATACAATTTGGATATTATATTGAAGACTGTTACGTAACTCAAAATGTCCAAGATAGTTGAGAGAAAGAAAATAATGCACAACAAGGAATCAAAGCAGTTGTGAAAGCTCAGTTTGGAAGTGGACGTGTGTCTTTCACAACTTGTGTAATCCGGAAATAATTCAGAAATAAAATTACACAAAGCCACCTTCCATGAGATGAGTGTGCAATGTGACTCATCTCTTAAAGGACCTGGGTTCGATCCCCATCTCTTCCTGCAAATATATTTCTAGCCTCAGCGCTAGAAACTGTACACTAAGCCTAGTCAGTTAGTTAATTACTTAGTTAGTTATTGGGGTTGAAAGGAGAGGAACTACGAGGTCGTCGGCGCTAAACACTAGACTAAGCCACGTGAGGCAAATGTCCGGATGGTACCTATGTGAAGGCCACGATCATTTCCTTCCCAAACCTAACCACAATTACAAATACGCACATTACCACAGCCAACACAATGTCACTGGTTAACACACTGATTCCACACACACCTATGATAATAATAATAATAATAATTTTAATAGTGATAATGTTGTCGGTACGAATAAGAACGAAATGAGCGTTATCAATGCTGGATTTTACGTAACGCTACAAGAGATGGTAGAGGTTGTAACTTTGTACCGCCAGCATTGGCCCTCAGAGAAAAAACGGTACAGGCTGGTGGACGGTTGTCAATTGAGGGTGGTATCTGCTGTTGATGGGTAGTATTAGAATGCAAATCAGTCATTAAGATACGTAACTTTAAGTTAAAAACATGCCAGGCACTGATTAATGCATTCCTGTCGGTCTTAAAGATTGAACTGAAATCATTCGACCTTAAACCATTGCATTGGGATTCAGTTATCTAAGCTACCTGTGAACCCACCGATATACTGGAAAAGTGTTGGAGGGGTAAGGCTGTTGCTTCGTAACGGATGGGTCTTGGGTTCAGGACACCCTAGGGACCAAAATTTTATTTCTTTTTAAATTATTTTATTGTATCCATCCAACTTTGTGCTGTCTATTCTGAGTCGGAAACCATTAATATTCATCCTATTCGTGTAAAATAATACAACTTGATAGCACAATGATATATTCACTCCACAATACATAATTCTTCTTTTCTTCTTTTCTTTTCTTAATCGTTTACCCTCCAGGTTGGTGGAACCAACGGACTCAGCAAGGGAACTCACCACTACCGCCTCTACGGGCAGTGTCCTAGAGCTGGGAACATCTAATCGGAGTGGATACAACTGGTGAGGTGTGATTGGCACCTCGCCCAGGCGGCCACACCTGCAAAGCGAACAGGGGCCTCATGAGGGAAGGTAAGGGATGGTCAGGATGGATAGGCAAGGAAGAGGGAAGGAGGCGGCCGTGGCCTTGAAGAAGGCACCATCCCGGCATTTGCCCGAAGACGAAGTGGTAAACCACGGAAAACAACATCGAGGATGACTTAGGATGGAATCGAAACCCCTCTACTCATTTGGAATACCCGAGACTGAATAGACCCCATTCCAGTCCTCATACCACTTTTCATATTTCGTGGCAGAGCCGGGAATCGAACCCAGGACCTCCAGGGCGGCAGCTAACCATGCTGACCGCTAAGCGATGGAGGCGACTTCACAATAACTAATATTAATTATAATTTTATATTGGGTCAACTCCGTTGTGTAGTGGGCAGCATGCTTAGCTGCCACCCCAGAGGCCCAAGGTCCGATTCCTGGGTCTGCTACGTAATTTGAAAAGCGGTATGATTGGAACGGGGTCTACTCAGCCTCGGGTGGTCCAAATGAGTCGAGGTTGTTTGATTCCCACCTCAGCCATCCCCGAAGTGGTTTTCCGTGGTTTCCCACTTCGTTTCCGGGCTAATGTCGGGATGGTATCTAACGTCAGGCCACAGCTGCCTCCTTGCCTGTTCCATGTCTATCCCCCCCCCCCTTCCTCCCATCCCATCCCGTCCCTCATGTGGTCCACTATACGCTTTGCAGGTGAGACCACCTGGGCGAGGCGCTAGTCCAGCCTCCCTCCCCAGTTGTATCCCATAACTGGATGTCAAGATCCAGGACACTGCCCGTAGAGGCGGTAAAGGCGGGATCATTCGCTGAGTCCTTGGGAAAAGCATATTTGGAGGGTAGAAAAAGAAAAGGAATAAACGAAACGATTAATTTTATATTACACCTATTGTAATTCATCACTCAAGTGTGTCAGATTTTTAGTACGATACAATTTGGATATTATATTGAAGACAGTTACGTAACTCAAAATGTCCAAGATAGTTGAGAGAAAGAAAATAATGCACAACAAGGAATCAAAGCAGTTGTGTAAGCTCAGTTTGGAAGTGGACGTGTGTCTTTCACAACTTGTGTAATCCGGAAATAATTCAGAAATAAAATTACACAAAGCCACCTTCCTTGAGATGAGTGTGCAATGTGACTCCTCTTTAAAGGACCTGGGTTCGATCCCCATCCCTTCCTGCAAAGATATTTCTAGCCTCAGCGCTAGAAACTGTACACTAAGCCTAGTAAGTTAGTTAATTAGTTAGTTAGTTATTGGGGTTGAAAGGGGAGGAACTACGAGGTCGTCGGCGCTAAACACTAGACTAAGCCACGTGAGGCAAATGCCCGGATGGTACCTAAGTGAAGGCCACGATCATTTCCTTCCCAAACCTAGCCAAAATTACAAATACGCACATTACCACAGCCAACACAATGTCACTGGTTAACACACTGATTCCACACACACCTAAGATAATAATAATAATAATAATAATAATAATAATAATAATAATAATAATATTAATAATTTTGTCGGTACGAATAAGAACGAAATGAGCGTTATCAATGCTGGATTTTACGTAACGCTACAAGAGATGGTAGAGGTTGTAACTTTGTACCGCCAGCATTGACCCTCAGAGAAGAAACGGTACAGGCTGTAACGTTAAGATGGGATGTAGCCGCAGTTTTGGTACAGGCTTCTGTCAAGGCTTATAAACTACAGAGGTTGCCTCAATTTTCACTCACCAATCAGCGCTCACAAGGCGGATGACGTCACAAGATACCAAACGCGCCATGTCAACATCAGCTGTTGAGTACGCAAAGAACAGTTTATTTTCATGAAATTATTGGTAAATGGGTGACAAAATATCTGAATGTAGCCTACTTACATTTTTTGTTGTGATCTTCTTGAATTTCTTGGCAATTCGCCTAGACTCGGTAGCAGTATCGTGGGTGTTAGTGACTTCCAATAACCACTTCTTATGCAAGATAGAATTAGAATGTTTCATTCTGATGAAGAAAATTGTTATCACAGCTGCCTCAACCCCACCAGACGGTACGTCAGGAACTTCTCTCTACACAAAATCCTTCGTTCTTCTTAGAACGTTCTTGCCTCATTGAAATCCGTATTTTCCGTGAAATGTGACGAATTTTGCTGAAATGTGCCGGAACTGGTTTAGCCAAGTTTATGAGGGATCGGTCATACCACCGTATGACAAGTGTTTAATCCAGGTTGGTAATGCATAATCGTGTTGAGTTTGCATTCCATAGGTTAAGTTCCCAAGTTGTGGAAATTTATCTTGGAACTTGTGGGCTACATAACCTGCAACATAAGCCTTGCCATCTTCCTCACTTTGTTCCATGATATTGACAATGAAGGACTCTGGTTGCACATTGCTCCCTAAGGTTCGTTCTGGAAGCACGTTACTTGATTCAGACACTATGCCAGCTTTGTTTAGTGCTTTAGCAACTGCATATTCATCTGAATCTGGATCAGCAGCGTTTGTTTGCTTTTGAACAACTTCTGGATTTTTTTCCTAAAATAATCATCCTCAGTCTGTAAATGCAGTTAAGGGAAGAAGGATGATCGTGTAAGCCACCACGGGTTCGCAATTGTGAAAAGAGGGTTTCCAGTACATCTTGATTTAGCCTATGTGTGAGAATGTACTTTGTTTTATGCCTACGGGCCATATCTTGGTTCAGAAGTTGAAGGGGTTTTATTGAAATGATGACTGCTTTCTGGAATATTTGCAAAGAATTTTTACCAATGCAAAGAGAATTACTCATGAAATTTTTCATCTAGTCCAAAAACAAAATACCATGCATGGTCGTATATAAGGGGGAAGGGGGGGGGGGCTGAGGGCGCTCCAGATTCCCCCACCGAGAAAAGCCAACATGGTTACAACATACAATGTATTTCACAGTAGTCTACTTTTCAGAAATAATTATAAATTTGTAAAAGAAATGAGTGTTTACGTTTCTGCTTTATAAATTGACAAGTAGCCCATTTAGATATTTTCCATTCATACTCCGTAGGCTATAATAGAAAATTCATTAAGTACTCACAATTTTCCAGGATAGTCAGCCCCCCCTCGAAAAAAATTGTATATACGCCCCTGATAACATGTACGAAATATGACAAAAATATTAACAGCTTTAAAATCATCCTAGCAGGTCATCAAAAAAGAGCAGGCCAGCTAGGCTCACTTACCATCTGGTTTTAGATTCCTTGGGAATCTTATCTTTATATTAAGCAATTCGGCCCTGTAGTCTAATTCGAAGTCTTCACTCTTAAAGTGGAGGGAACATAATTATCCTACTTGTTTGAGGGTTGCAATGATATTTTCGCTTATATGCAGCAATCAACTGATTTCGAATGCATGCGTCATTAGGCATCGTGAAAAACGACTACTTTATAATAACTGTGACAAACTGCCACAGCATATCTTTGACCTGGCATGATTATAAACAAAAGGGCTTAAAACACGTGTTTAAACCACTGCAATCCATACAATATAATGTGTGGGAAAGCTGACTTTCCTTGCATATCTCGCGCCTCGCGCTCTACGAGGAAACGTGTGACGTCACGTCCTTTCCCTTCCCTCCGCGATCCCCTCGCCAAAGAGCTCCATATTGAGGCAACCTCTGTAGTTTACTAGCCTTGGGCTTCTGTAACTTTACTGACATGTATACCGGCTGTTTCGATTGGCTCAGCAGGGCTAGGTGCAAGGAATCAAACATGGAGGACGGTTGTCAATTGAGGGTGATATCTGCTGTTCATGGGCATTATTAGAATGCAAATCAGTCATTAAGATACGCAACTGTAAGTTGATAACATGCCAGGCACTGATCAATGCATTCCTGTCGGTCTTAAAGATTGAACTGAAATCATTCGACCTTCAACCATTGCATTGGGATTCAGTTACGTAAGCTACCTGTGAGCCCACCGATTTACTGGAAAAGTGTAGGAGGGGTAAGGCTGTTGCTTCGGATAGGTCCTGGGTTCAAGACACACTAAGGACCAAAATTTTATTTCTTTTTAAATTATTTTATTGTATCCATCCGACTTTGTGCTGTCCATTCTCTGAGTCGGAAACCATTAATATTCATCCTATTCGTGTAAAATAATACAACTTGATAGCACAATGATATTTTCACTCCACAATAAATAATTCTTCTTTTCTTCTTTTCTTTTCTTAGTCGTTTACCCTCCAGGTTGCTGGAACCAACGGACTCAGCAAGGGAACTCACTACTACCGCCTCTATGGGCAGTGTCCTAGAGCTGTGAACATCTAATCGGAGTGGATACAACTGGTGAGGTGTGATTGGCACCTCGCCCAGGCGGCCACACCTGCAAAGCGAACAGGGGCCTCATGAGGGAAGGTAAGGGATGGTCAGGATGGATAGGCAAGAAAGAGGGAATGAGGCGGCGGTGGCCTTGAAGAAGGTACCATCCCGGCATTTGCCCGAAGACGAAGTGGTAAACCACGGAAAACCACTTCGAGGATGCCTGAGGTGGGAATTGATCCCCCTCTACTAATTTGGAACACCCGAGGCTGAGTAGACCCCGTTCCAGTCTTCGTACCACTTTTCAAATTTCGTGGCAGAGCCGGGAATCGAACCCAGGACCTCCGGGGCGGCAGAAAATCATGCTGACCGCTACGCTAAGGAGGCGACTAATAATAATAATTATAATTTTATACTGTCGCCACCATAGTGTAGCGGTCAGCATGGTTAGCTGCCGCCCCGGAGGTCCTGGGTTCGATTCCCGGCTCTGCCACGAAATTTGAAAAGTGGTATGAGGACTGGAACGGGGTCTACTCAGCCTCGGCGGTTCCAAATGAGTAGAGGGGGTTCGATTCCGACCTCAGCCATCCTCGAAGTGGTTTTCCGTGGTTTCCCACTTCGTCTTCGGGCAAATGCCGGGATAGTACCTTCTTCAAGGCCACGGCCGCCTCCTTCCCTCTTCCTTGCCTATCCATCCTGACCATCCAATTACCTTCCCTCATGAGGCCCCTGGTCGCTTTGCAGGTGAGGCCGCTTGGGCGAGGTGCCAATCACACCTCACCAGTTGTATCCACTCCGATTAGATGTTCCCAGCTTTAGGACACAGCCCGTAGAGGCGGTAGTGGTGAGTTCCCTCTCTAAGTCCGTGGGTTCCACCAACCTGGAGGGGAAACGACTAAGAAAAGAAGAAAAATAATTTTATATTGGGTCATCTCCGTTGTGTAGTGGGCAGCATGCTTAGCTGCCACCCCAGAGGCCCAAGGTCCGATTCCTGGGTCTGCTACGTAATTTGAAAAGCGGTATGATTGGAACGGGGTCTACTCAGCCTCGGGAGGAACAAATGATTCGAGGTTGTTTGTTTCCCACCTCAGCCATCCCCGAAGTGTTTTTCCGCGGTTTCCCACTTCGTCTTCGGGCTAATGTCGGGATGGTATCTAACGTCAGGCCACGGCCGCCTCCTTCCCCGTCCCATGTCTATCCCTCCCATTCTTCCCATCCTGTCCCGTCCCTCATGTGGCCCACTATTCGCTTTGCAGGTGAGGCCACCTTGGCGAGGCGCTAGTCCTGCCTCCCTCCCCAGTTGTATCCCATATTTGGATGTCAAGATCCAGGACACTGCCCGTAGAGGCAGTAAAGGCGGGATCATTCGCTGAGTCCGTGGGAAAAGCCTACCTGGAGGGTAGAAAAAGAAAAGGAATAAACGAAACAAATAATTTTATATTACACCTATTGTAATTCATCACTCAAGTGGGTCAGATTTTTAGTACGATACAATTTGGATATTATATTGAAGACTGTTACGTAACTCATAATGTCCAAGATAGTTGAGAGAAAGAAAATAATGCACAACAAGAAATCAAAGCAGTTGTGTAAGCTCAGTTTGGAAGTGGACGTGTGTCTTTCACGATTTTTGGAATCCGGAAATATTTCAGAAATAAAATTACACAAATCCAGCTTCCATAAAATGAGTGTACAATGTGACTCCTCTTTTAAAGGATCGGGGTTCGATCTCCATCTCTTCCTGCAAAGATATTTCTAGCCTCAGCGCTAGAAACTGTACACTAAGCCTAGTTAGTTAGTTAATTAGTTAGTTAGTTATTTATTTAGTTATTGGGGTTGAAAGGGGAGGAACTACGAGGTCATCGGCGCTAACCACTATACTAAGTCACGTGAGGATAGTTTGGAAGAGATAGTTTAGATTCCTACCTAGCTATGCTGGAGGTGGAATGGCGTGATTCCCTACTTCAAAGCCAGGCAAATGCCCGGATGGTACCTAAGTGAAGGACACGATCATTTCCTTCCCAAACCAAGCCACAATTACAAATACGCACATTACCACAGCCAACACAATGTCACTGGTTAACGCACTGATTCCACACACACCTATGACAATAATAATAAAAATAATAATAATAATAATAATGTAGTCGGTACGAATAACAACGAACTGAGCGTTATCAATGCTGGATTTTGCGTAACGCTGCAAGAGATGGTGGAGGTGGTAACTTTGTACCGCCAGCATTGACCCTCAGAGAAGAAACGGTACATGCTGTAACGTTAAGGTTGGATGTAGCCGCAGTTTCGGTACAGGCTTGAGGAACGTTTCTCTCATGTGTACCGACTGATTGATTGGCTCAGCAGGGCGAGCTCGTAGCAATCAAAGATGGTGGACGGTTGTCGATTGAGGGTGGTATCTGCTGTTGATGGGCATTATTAGAATACAAATCAGTCATTAAGATACGTAACTGTAAGTTGAAAACATGCCAGGCACTGATGAATGCATTCCTGCCGGTCTTGAAGATTGAATTGAAATCATTCGTCCTTCAACCATTGCATTCGGATTCAGTTACGTAAACTGCTTGTGAACTGGTCGATATACTAGAAAAGTGTAGGAGGGGTAAGGCCGTAGCTTCCTAACGGTAAGGTCCTGGGTTCAAGGCACCTTAGTGACCAAAATTTTATTTCTTTTTAAATTATTTTATTGAATTCATCCGACTTTCTGCAGTCTATTCTCTGAGTCGGAAACCATTAATATTTATCCTATTCGTGTAAAATAATACAATTTGATAGCACAATGATATTTTCACTCCACAATAAATACGGTACGGTAATTCTTCTCTTCTTCTTTTCTTTTCTTAGTCGTTTACCCTCCAGGTTGGTGGTACCAACGGACTCAGCAAGGGAACTCACCACTACCGCCTCTACGGGCAGTGTCCTAGAACTGGGAACATCTAATCGGAGTGAATACAACTGGTGAGGTGTGATTGGCAACTCGCCCAGACGGCCGAACCTGCAAAGCGAACAGGGGCCTCATGAGGGAAGGTAAGGGATGGTCAGGATGGATAGGCAAGGAAGAGGGAAGGAGGCGGCCGTGGCCTAGAAAAGGTACTGTCCCCGTTTACCTGGATAGTAGACTGTCAGATATCCGCCCCCTCAATCGGATTGCCAATTATCAATTGCACCGGCATAGCTACATCAATGAAAATGGCACTGACAGATACTATCGAGATAAGAGCACAGAAGTTCACAGGAAATCATTGTGGAACACACCAAAATAGACGGGGGTTCATACTTACCGTTACTTACCTCTTAATTATCTCGGGGTTTGAGTTGACAACAGGATCACTAAAAGTCTGTTCACACAATAACCTCCACCATGACATTTAAAAATGAGCCAAGACGAAGACGAGAACTTTGAACTGTACAAAAGCTTTATTTCTAATAAAGGGAATGATTTTACTAACACAACAAAATAAACGTGGCTATCAGTAGCCCAAGTCAATCTGACTACGTCCTCAGTAGGACTTGCAAAAATAATCATACAACATGATATAAAACATTTTAGCTCCCAAGAGCTCCAAATAACGTAATATTCATAACACTATTGGATTGGAAAAGGACATCAGGGTGTGACATATATAGAGCATTTGGTTTCCTTTTAATAAACAAGAGAATGGTATTTATAGTCGCAAGGCCGGAGTGTGTACGACCTCACTCTCTGTGAACCAGATGTTGGCCCAGCTGCGAGCTAACCTCGAACCTGTTGCATACTGGTTGAATGGACTCCCTTCTCACCTGCTACGTTACGTAAGGGTAGCTTGCTCTCTCAAACTTTTATCTGTCTACAAGACAGATCACATTATATTTACGCAAATCTTTCAAGTACTTTGCTCACATCCTATTGAATCATTCTGTTAATTCCTTAAACTTGTTAACTTCTCATCCAATTGTTTAATTAGCTCTTAAATGTTTATAACAAATCACATAAATTATTTATAACAATTAGAAATTGTTTATAATATTTGTCAAAGACAATAAAAATATTATAAGCACGTCTTTAACATCACTCTCGTTTCACATTATTTTCAAAAATATTTACAGCACTTATTTACAATATTAACATTTAAATTGTTTAAATTATTAATTTAATAAATACATTGACCACATGTTCATTCGGTTTGTAATTTTCATAATCGTGATTTATATAATCGACCAATGAAGGTTAGTTATACATGTTAATGTCACAATCTGGTTTAATAAAGGTTTTAATAATGATTTGTGACGGCAACCTTCATTCAAAATCTTATCTCAAATTCTTTCAAAACTCGTGTTAATTATAACAGTAATTCACTTGATTTATTTTCAACGAACTATGACAATCTTACTCCAGCGGAAAATCCTTCGCTAACAAGTTAATGCACAAACTGCATTAAAAATATGCCCAAAATCATCATATATTAATCTATATGGTATTCAACTTCCACATAACTTACAAAACTTCCACAAATAATTCTTTAACATTTATTCCTGTGGGAACTTCCTTCATATTCAAGGGCATTATACCTCAGCGACTTTCAACACGCGCTGCACTAGCGATTATACATTCATAGTTCCACTTAAAAATTTTTATAATCATTAATTGTGTTTTTCTATTTAACCTTCGTGGATTTCATTCATGAACCGAAATGAAGTCAAAACTTGCCAATCACAAACAAATTTAATAGTGAATACGCTTATATACGCCTGTCTGGTCTATCAAAATTTAAGATTGACATCTTAAAAGAAATGTGTAGTATGAAAATACTATCTTCAAATAAAGTGCGACTAAATGCAAAGTAGTCGAATAGAATTCAATTAGACTGGGGAATGCAAACATCGTTCTATAAATCTCTAATTGAGAAAAACTCCTAACAAAAGTACTTGACTTTAATGCATTCAATAATTCATTATTAAAGTTACTCTTTCACAAAAGTGTCTATAATGCAATGTTCATTCATAACTGACGATAAATGTCTGTGTTGCAATCAATACAAATAACGACTAGTATTTCCAAGATCGTCGACAACGTAAGAGATTTTAACGCTCTAAAATCATTTAAATGTTCTTCCTTCTTGATGATGACAGAAAATTGGTCAAAGTAATTAAACAGGGGTAGAATTACTTTAATAAAGTGACACGCTGTCTGAATTTAAATCTGCCATAAAAATCATTAACTTACAGTCAAATCGTGACTACAAAAAAAATATTAATTACTGAAAAATCTAAATATCAGTCTCAACTGATTCAAAATCATTAACTATGCCCATGACATAACAATGTCTTAATAAATCGTCGAAAAATGCAAAACTCATCAAGGTGTACTGAGAATATGAATCTCAACAAGAAAATAGGGCAAAAATACAAGAGGATAAAAACATGGGAAAAATGGTTGCTCAAACATCATTAGTAAACTCAAATACAATAAACGTTCACGACTACCTTATCTGCCGATTGACGTTCCAGAGGAAAATTCCCCAAAGAAGACTGCTGATGAATCCATTTCACCACGTTAAAGTCGAGCTCCATCCTCGAAATAGGAAATAGCACCCTCGGAGAATCGAACTGCTTCCTTCTCCGGAAATCGCTCTGCTCCTCGAAGACGAATAGACATCCTTCCGGCAATAATCTTCTTTGTGCGTCGGGATATCCCTGACCTCTCTTGAAAAATTCCCTGAAGTTCCAGTAGACAATCGTCATGAAGTTTTGTAGAAATTTCCGAAGAAATTATTCATATTCAGAGTATGAAATTGTTTCTATGGCTGTTCGATGGTATTCAGCCTTTAATTACGAAACATGGGTGTAGATGGTATTCACCGCATGTTCGCTTGTGTGGAATAGCAATTAGCGAAGTTCCATGTCGCTATCTTACTCCGTTGAAGTATGTCCCAATTGCAATAAGCGCCTTAGCCTTCCATCTGCTCTTCGGTTGTAGTGTTAGAAGAACAAACTGCCGTATTCAATTGCTCCATTATACTGTATCGTTGTGTAACCAAGCAATCTGAAGTCTTTCTATTCCACTCGCAGCGTCAGCCGTTGCGTTGATTCTGGCTATACGAAAGTGCTTCTCTTGTGGCGAGATAATCACTTTTCTCAGTCGTATAAAACTGCTAATATCTTTCGAACTAATCGGTCGAAATTGTTCAGCTTTTCTCTATAACTGCATGTAGCACTGCACCATACAATTAGCTTATCGGTGACCGCTAACTGTTCGAAGCTAAACTTGTAGAAGCTTTCTAAGGTCCGTTTCAACTTCACCTAGTTTGACTTGGATCTCGTTAATATAGTGGCCTCGCCACGCGTTATAAAGACGATTCTTTTCACTGCTGTTCACTTCGACGTCTCACTATAATGAATGTATAAGAAAAGAACTTTCACAAATATACTTCGATGATCTGAGAATGAGATCTCAGAATGATCAGAGAACGAAAGGGAGCTCCTCTCTTCTGCGCAAGCCCTTTTATTAACTTCTCGAGGGGCGTTACCATCCCTTCCAAAGCGTGATACTGCGTCATCTCTAAAATTTCCAACTTCGTTAATACATGACGGATTTTCAAAATTCAAAAACTGAAAATAAATTTCACCAAAATTCCAAATCAATGCTTTTACTGCAAATGGATTTCCACAATTCTGCATTCCAAAAGTAATAAAAATACCATAGTTTCAGCAATCTCCGTCTTCCTTTAAACTATCGTTGATTGGTTCATGCCTCTCCTCCAATAGCATAGTTTCTTCCTCAGCCGAATTCCTCGTTTCCTGCGACTGCGTCGTACATCTTGGAACATTCTCGACTAAAAGCTGACGTCACTGAGAATCTCAGCTCAAGTAGCCTGCTGGCATAACATTTACGTCATCCGTGCTTACGTCATGACTACCCACGTCATCACTATGACAACCATAACTTTCCTTATAATTTCATATATATAGCCACCGTGGTCTCTATATAATTCAATTACGGGGGCATTCTCCTCCCACCACGTTTTAAAAACAGTTGCAAATTGTTTTTAAACTCAATGTTACAAGTATCTCAACTCTCTTGAACACGAAATTGAATTATTACTGGCTTACTCTAGTATGATATTTCCTCTATGTTCCTTAATCATTATCTCTTCTACTCTGGGTTGTATGTGGTTAATGTATTCTTTCCTCTCTACTTTCTCTTCTGACCAGTGTTTCTATTTTCTAAATTCTGCTGGCTCGTAGAAGGTCCAGGATCGATTACAACATCCTGCCTTTTCTTTTGATTCTCAGCTTCTTTATCCCTTAATTCTTTTAAGTATTGCTGGCTTTCCTTCTCTCTTTGCTGATACTGATCAGGTGTCATAACCTGACTTTGAGTATTCTGGTTTCTATTTTGGTTTTGGTTATTCCTATTATAGTTACGGTTATACCCATTATTGTTGTAATATCTGCCTCTTCCATTGTAGTTTCCTCGGTTGTAGTTCCAACCTCTTCTCTGTTGATACGGTCGGTAACCTTGTGATCTGTAATTTCTAAACTGATTATTCCTGTGAGGACCTACATTGTCAGTTTTCTCCTCCTCTGGCTTGTCAGTTTGTTGGACTCGGTCCATGTATACCGTATTGATTTCCTTAAACTCCTGCCTTTGACCTTTCTGGACTACGTTAGGCATTGGACTTGTGTAGTCTAACCTTCTTAGTAACTCATCCATGCTGGATAAATCCCTGATGTTGGACGAAATTATAAGTCTCCTCACCTCAACTGGCAGCATACGAGAAATCGCATCTATTAGTTGCTCCGTGGACAATGGGGGTTGCAAAAATCTCAAGCGGGACAACTGACTCGTAAAGAAATCAGCGTACCTCGTTGGAAGAGTACCTGAGTATTTTCTTGAATACACCTCCGCTCTTAACGAATTCTGCGCTTCTATAGACCAAAATCGCTTGATTAATGCCTCTGCAAACTCGTCAAAGTTGCTGAATGTGTATCTAAATGCGCGAAACCATTCAAGGGGTCCTCCAATCAGATATCTCTCTACTATCTTCATCTCTCTTTCTCTGGGAATGTGAGCTTCGATGAAATAATCTTTGAGATTCCTTACATACTCTATAGGTGTCAAACTATCAGTGTTACTGAATTTTTGTGGCTTGTCTTCGAAATTCCTAATGACCGTCACGTTCCTCGGATATGAATCCGGATAGTTTTTCCCACTATCTCGATAATTCCACTCAGGTTCCATATTCCTTTCGTCATCCTCCTCTCTGAATCTGGATACACGTTCTTCAGGAGTCACGTCTCTTTCTTCTGGCTCTAGGTTATGCCTTCTAGCATAATTCCTATTCAATTCGCAAGCTAAGCCTTCTGTATCCTTGTCGGTGATTTCTGTTAAGACTTTCTTGATAATCTCTTCTTTGTAGTTCTCCATTAAACTAGCCTCTCCTAACTTCAAATTTTTCAGTTTACTCGTCGTTTCATTTACATCCGAGACAACTTTATGAATTTGATCCTCTAATGTAGATTTTAAAGTTTGCATATCCTGATCTAGTTGTGTTCTATCGTCAACTTGTTTTTCGGATAGCGAATTTATCCTGACGCTTAAATCTTTCCTAATCTGTACTACTTCATTGTTAATTTCTATCTGCGTACTGGCAAGTTTTCTTTCAATCCTTTCCTGAATTTGGGTTACATGTTCCCCACTTGACTTATTCCACTCGTCTTTCCATACCGCTACGTTTGCTGTTAACATTTAGGCTATGTCTACTGCGATATCCTCTTTTAATACTCTATTGTGGTCTAATACCTGGGTTCTCATGACCTCTACATCATACTTCAACTCTGCTAAAGACGTTGTTGTTCTAACTGATTCATCGACTAACCTAGTCGCTAATGCAGTTATATTACGCGTACAAAGAGTTTTTGAGTTTTCGATTTCTTCCCTGACTTTATTTACATCAGTTTGGACTTTAGTAATATCTACGAAAACTGTGTTGACCTCTACCTGAATCTTAGTTATGTCACTTTGCACCTCAGTTATATCCGCATGAATGTTATTAATGTCTACCTGAACATTAGATACATCAGTTCTAGCTTTTTGAATTTCTTTTTGGACTTCCTCGACCTTGTCTTGGACAGTCGCTACATCGTTTTTGACAACTACAACTTCGGCTCTAGCACAAGAAATATCCCCTCGGACATTAGCTACATCTAGATTTAACATTGTAAGGTCTCTCTGTACCTTAGACACATCATTTTTAACATCATCAACACTTTTATGCACAATAGACACATCTTTATGGACATTAGACACGTCTGTTCGCATGTCCGTTACAGTATTCTCAATTCCTAGGGTATTAATCTGTAAACGCGACATATTATCCTCCAAATTAGCAGTACTAGTTTGGATACCCTTCGAACTTTCACCCATACTAGCTTTCAAATTACTAGCATTCTCCTCCATTCTTGCATTCAAATTAGCAGACAAATTACTAGCATTCTCCTCCATTCGACTAGTATTCCTAGCTTCCATCTCCTTCATACTACTATTCAAATTACTAGCATTCTCCTCCATCATCTGCTTCATACTATTGTTCATGCTAGCTTTCAAGTTAGCAGACATCTCCTCTAGCATCAACCTCAAACTTTCATCTGCCATTACAATATTATTCAAAATGGACTGCTGTAGGGACATACATCAAAAGAGCAAAATAACAACATTTGAGCAACACTTTTCACCATATATAATTTTGATCAATTTTCTGTCTTAAATCTAACTTATAACTACCTTATAATTAACTTTCGAAGATACTTCATGTTGAAACAAACTCAAGCACATGTTCAAATTTCCCTGGCTCATTTTAAAATATCCTAACACCAATAATTTACATTTACAATCCAAATAATTAATTTTATCTTTAATATGACTGAAATGTCATAAGCCGGTCAAATAAAATAAGATTCCAGATTATAGGCGATTTTTCTAAGTTTCCTGCCCATTTAATCTTTCTCAAGTTGTATAAGATCTGATCTTTTCTGAGTGTAATTTTCCTAACACAATACAACATTTAATTCCTATATAATCACACTCTTAAATACTACAATTGGCCTAGACATCTAACAAAGAATCAACCTCTTTATTTGAGTCTAATCGAACCTCACGTTTTAGGTTTGCCACTCTTTCTGGCGTTCAACCTGGTAATCCAGTTATGTTGAATCGAGCCCAACGTTTTAGGTGCGAATCTTTCTGTTGACTCAGCCCCACGCTCTTGGGTCGCCAATCTTTCTATTGTTCCCGTTTACCTGGATAGTAGACTGTCAGATATCCGCCCCCTCAATCGGATTGCCAATTATCAATTGCACCGGCATAGCTACATCAATGAAAATGGCACTGACAGATACTATCGAGATAAGAGCACAGAAGTTCACAGGAAATCATTGTGGAACACACCAAAATAGACGGGGGTTCATACTTACCGTTACTTACCTCTTAATTATCTCGGGGTTTGAGTTGACAACAGGATCACTAAAAGTCTGTTCACACAATAACCTCCACCATGACATTTAAAAATGAGCCAAGACGAAGACGAGAACTTTGAACTGTACAAAAGCTTTATTTCTAATAAAGGGAATGATTTTACTAACACAACAAAATAAACGTGGCTATCAGTAGCCCAAGTCAATCTGACTACGTCCTCAGTAGGACTTGCAAAAATAATCATACAACATGATATAAAACATTTTAGCTCCCAAGAGCTCCAAATAACGTAATATTCATAACACTATTGGATTGGAAAAGGACATCAGGGTGTGACATATATAGAGCATTTGGTTTCCTTTTAATAAACAAGAGAATGGTATTTATAGTCGCAAGGCCGGAGTGTGTACGACCTCACTCTCTGTGAACCAGATGTTGGCCCAGCTGCGAGCTAACCTCGAACCTGTTGCATACTGGTTGAATGGACTCCCTTCTCACCTGCTACGTTACGTAAGGGTAGCTTGCTCTCTCAAACTTTTATCTGTCTACAAGACAGATCACATTATATTTACGCAAATCTTTCAAGTACTTTGCTCACATCCTATTGAATCATTCTGTTAATTCCTTAAACTTGTTAACTTCTCATCCAATTGTTTAATTAGCTCTTAAATGTTTATAACAAATCACATAAATTATTTATAACAATTAGAAATTGTTTATAATATTTGTCAAAGACAATAAAAATATTATAAGCACGTCTTTAACATCACTCTCGTTTCACATTATTTTCAAAAATATTTACAGCACTTATTTACAATATTAACATTTAAATTGTTTAAATTATTAATTTAATAAATACATTGACCACATGTTCATTCGGTTTGTAATTTTCATAATCGTGATTTATATAATCGACCAATGAAGGTTAGTTATACATGTTAATGTCACAATCTGGTTTAATAAAGGTTTTAATAATGATTTGTGACGGCAACCTTCATTCAAAATCTTATCTCAAATTCTTTCAAAACTCGTGTTAATTATAACAGTAATTCACTTGATTTATTTTCAACGAACTATGACAATCTTACTCCAGCGGAAAATCCTTCGCTAACAAGTTAATGCACAAACTGCATTAAAAATATGCCCAAAATCATCATATATTAATCTATATGGTATTCAACTTCCACATAACTTACAAAACTTCCACAAATAATTCTTTAACATTTATTCCTGTGGGAACTTCCTTCATATTCAAGGGCATTATACCTCAGCGACTTTCAACACGCGCTGCACTAGCGATTATACATTCATAGTTCCACTTAAAAATTTTTATAATCATTAATTGTTTCAAAACTGTTTTTCTATTTAACCTTCGTGGATTTCATTCATGAACCGAAATGAAGTCAAAACTTGCCAATCACAAACAAATTTAATAGTGAATACGCTTATATACGCCTGTCTGGTCTATCAAAATTTAAGATTGACATCTTAAAAGAAATGTGTAGTATGAAAATACTATCTTCAAATAAAGTGCGACTAAATGCAAAGTAGTCGAATAGAATCCAATTAGACTGGGGAATGCAAACATCGTTCTATAAATCTCTAATTGAGAAAAACTCCTAACAAAAGTACTTAACTTTAATGCATTCAATAATTCATTATTAAAGTTACTCTTTCACAAAAGTGTCTATAATGCAATGTTCATTCATAACTGACGATAAATGTCTGTGTTGCAATCAATACAAATAACGACTAGTATTTCCAAGATCGTCGACAACGTAAGAGATTTTAACGCTCTAAAATCATTTAAATGTTCTTCCTTCTTGATGATGACAGAAAATTGGTCAAAGTAATTAAACAGGGGTAGAATTACTTTAATAAAGTGACACGCTGTCTGAATTTAAATCTGCCATAAAAATCATTAACTTACAGTCAAATCGTGACTACAAAAAAAATATTAATTACTGAAAAATCTAAATATCAGTCTCAACTGATTCAAAATCATTAACTATGCCCATGACATAACAATGTCTTAATAAATCGTCGAAAAATGCAAAACTCATCAAGGTGTACTGAGAATATGAATCTCAACAAGAAAATAGGGCAAAAATACAAGAGGATAAAAACATGGGAAAAATGGTTGCTCAAACATCATTAGTAAACTCAAATACAATAAACGTTCACGACTACCTTATCTGCCGATTGACGTTCCAGAGGAAAATTCCCCAAAGAAGACTGCTGATGAATCCATTTCACCACGTTAAAGTCGAGCTCCATCCTCGAAATAGGAAATAGCACCCTCGGAGAATCGAACTGCTTCCTTCTCCGGAAATCGCTCTGCTCCTCGAAGACGAATAGACATCCTTCCGGCAATAATCTTCTTTGTGCGTCGGGATATCCCTGACCTCTCTTGAAAAATTCCCTGAAGTTCCAGTAGACAATCGTCATGAAGTTTTGTAGAAATTTCCGAAGAAATTATTCATATTCAGAGTATGAAATTGTTTCTATGGCTGTTCGATGGTATTCAGCCTTTAATTACGAAACATGGGTGTAGATGGTATTCACCGCATGTTCGCTTGTGTGGAATAGCAATTAGCGAAGTTCCATGTCGCTATCTTACTCCGTTGAAGTATGTCCCAATTGCAATAAGCGCCTTAGCCTTCCATCTGCTCTTCGGTTGTAGTGTTAGAAGAACAAACTGCCGTATTCAATTGCTCCATTATACTGTATCGTTGTGTAACCAAGCAATCTGAAGTCTTTCTATTCCACTCGCAGCGTCAGCCGTTGCGTTGATTCTGGCTATACGAAAGTGCTTCTCTTGTGGCGAGATAATCACTTTTCTCAGTCGTATAAAACTGCTAATATCTTTCGAACTAATCGGTCGAAATTGTTCAGCTTTTCTCTATAACTGCATGTAGCACTGCACCATACAATTAGCTTATCGGTGACCGCTAACTGTTCGAAGCTAAACTTGTAGAAGCTTTCTAAGGTCCGTTTCAACTTCACCTAGTTTGACTTGGATCTCGTTAATATAGTGGCCTCGCCACGCGTTATAAAGACGATTCTTTTCACTGCTGTTCACTTCGACGTCTCACTATAATGAATGTATAAGAAAAGAACTTTCACAAATATACTTCGATGATCTGAGAATGAGATCTCAGAATGATCAGAGAACGAAAGGGAGCTCCTCTCTTCTGCGCAAGCCCTTTTATTAACTTCTCGAGGGGCGTTACCATCCCTTCCAAAGCGTGATACTGCGTCATCTCTAAAACTTCCAACTTCGTTAATACATGACGGATTTTCAAAATTCAAAAACTGAAAATAAATTTCACCAAAATTCCAAATCAATGCTTTTACTGCAAATGGATTTCCACAATTCTGCATTCCAAAAGTAATAAAAATACCATAGTTTCAGCAATCTCCGTCTTCCTTTAAACTATCGTTGATTGGTTCATGCCTCTCCTCCAATAGCATAGTTTCTTCCTCAGCCGAATTCCTCGTTTCCTGCGACTGCGTCGTACATCTTGGAACATTCTCGACTAAAAGCTGACGTCACTGAGAATCTCAGCTCAAGTAGCCTGCTGGCATAACATTTACGTCATCCGTGCTTACGTCATGACTACCCACGTCATCACTATGACAACCATAACTTTCCTTATAATTTCATATATATAGCCACCGTGGTCTCTATATAATTCAATTACGGGGGCAGTACCATCCCGGAATTTGACCGAAGACGAAGTGGAAATCCACGGGTAACCACTTCAAGGGTGGCTGAGGTGGGAATCGAACACCCTCTACGCATTTTGAACACCCAAGGCTCAGTGGACCCCGTTCCAGTCCACATACCACATTTTAAATTTTCGTGGCAGAGACGGGAATCGACCCCAGGACCTCCAGGGCGGCAGCTAACCATGCTGACCGATACGCGATGGAGGCGACTTCACAATAAATAATAATATGTTGTTTTTTTTTTAGTCGTTTACCGTCCAGGTTGGTGGAACCCACTTACTCAGCGAGGGTACTCACCACTACCGCCCTGCGGGCAGTGTCCTAGAGCGGGGAGCAACGAATCGGAAGGGGTATATCTGGTGAGGAGGGATTGGCACCTCGGAAATGCAGCCTCACCTGCAAAGCGAACAGGGGCCTCATGAGGGAAGGAAAGGGATGGTTAGGATGGATAGGCAAGGAAGAAGGTAGGAGGCGGCCGTGGCCTTGAAGAAGGTACTGTCCCCGTTTACCCGGATAGTAGGCTGTCAGATATCCGCCCCCTCAATCGGATTGCCAACAATCAATCGCACCAGCTCAGCTACATCAATGAAAATGGCACTGACAGATACTACCGAGGTTTGAACACAGAAGTTACCAAGAAAAATTATTGTGGAACACACCAAAATAGACGGGGTTTCATACTTACTTTTACTTACCTCTTATAAATATCTCGGGGATTGGGTTGACAACAGGATCCTTAAAGTATGCTCTCACAATAATCTTGACCATGACATTTAAAAATGAACCAGATCGAAGACGAGAACTTTGAACTGTACAAAAGCTTTATTTTCAAATAAAGAGTATGATTTTCACAACTCAACAAAATAAACGTGGCTATCAGTAGCCTATGTCAATCTGACTACGTCCTCCTAAAGGACTTGCAAAGTTATCAAACAATATGTTAGCTCCCATGAGCTCAAAATAACGTAACATTTTAAAACACATTTGGATTGGATGAGGAAGTCAGGGTACGACATATATAGAGCATTTGGTTTCTTTTAATAAACATAACACTTGTATTAATAGGCACAAGGCCAGAGTATCGACCTCACCCGCTTATAACCAGATGTCTGGCCGGCTGGTCTACTCTTTAACCTGGCTCACACTGGGGCTCCCTCGTCACGCCACACTTGCGTAAGAATTCATCTCCTTTTAAAGCTTTAAATGTCTACAAGACAACTCATACATATTGACGCAAATCTTTCAAATGCTTAACTCACATTCCACTGGATTAATTTAACTATCCTTAAACTTGTTAAGTTATCATCCAAATGTTTAAAAAGCATAGTTTAGAGTATAAAACACACTCTTAAATGTTTATAACAAAATCACATAAATTATTTATAACAATTAGAAATTGTTTATAATATTATCGAAGATAATTACCAAAATTTTAAACACGCCTTTAACATTACTTTCGTTCCACATTATTGTCAAAGATATTTACATTTATTATTTACAATATCAACATTTAAATTATTTAAATTATTAATTTAAGAAATACATTGAACCACATGTTTTATCCGGTTGGTAAATTCATAATCGTGTTTAATATAATCGACCAATGAAGGTTAGTTATACATGTACATGTCACAATCTGGTTTAATAAAGGTTGTAATAATTTTAATTATTTGTGACGGTAATCTTCATTCAAAATCTTATCTCAAATTCTTTCAAAACTCTTGTTAATTATAACAGTAAATTCACTTGATTAATTTTCAACGAACTATGACAATACACTCTAGCGGAAAATACTTCGCTTACAAAATAATGCACAAACTGCATTCAAAATAGCCCAAAATTCATCATATATTAATCTATATGGCATTAAAATCTTCCACAGCATTTACAAAAACCTCCCCTTACACAATCTTTATCATTATTAATTACTGTGGGAATCTCCTTCATTTACTTAAGGGCATTATACATCAGCGACTTTCAACATGTCCGCTGCACTATCGATTATACATTCATAGTTCCACTTAAAAATTCTTATATCAATAATTGTTTCAAAACTGTTGTCATTTAAACTTCGTGGATTTCATTCATGAATCGAAATGAAATAAAAATTTGCCAATCACAAACAAATTTAATAGTGAATACGCTTATATACGCCTGTCTGGTCTATCAAAATTTAAGATTAACATCTTCAAAGAATTGTAGTATAAAAATACTATCATCAAACAAAGTGCAACTAACTGCAAAATAGTCGAATAGAATCCAATTAGACTGGGGAATGCAAACATCATTATATAAATCTCTATATGAGAAAAAACCTAACACAAGTTTCACGAATTTAATGCATTCAATAATTCATAATTAATGTTCATCTTTCACAAAATTGCCTGTGATGCAATGGTCGTTCATGACTGACGATAAATGTCTGTGTTGCAATCAATTCAAATAACGACTAGTATTTCCAAGATCGTCGACAACGTACTGGATTTTAACGCTCTAAAATCATTTAAATGTTCTTCCTTCTTGATGATGACAGAAAATTGGTCAAAGTAATTAAACTGGGGTAGAATTACTTTAATAAAGTGACACGCTGTCTGAATTTAAATCTGCCATAAAAATCATTAACTTACAGTCAAATCGTGACTACAAAAATAAGCAAATTACTGAAAAATCTAAATATCAGTCTCAACTGATTCAAAATCATTTAACTATGCCCATGACATAACAATGTCTTAATAAAACGTCGAAAAAGGCATAACTCATCAAGGTGTACTGAGAATAGGAATCTCAAACAAGAATATCGGGCAAAAATACATGAGGACAAAAATATGGGAAAAATGGTTGCTCAAATATTGCTAAGAAACTCAAATACAATAAACGTTCACGACTACCTTATCTGCCGATTGACGTTCCAGAGGAAAATTCCCCAAAGAAGACTGTTGATGGATCCATTTCACCAAGTTAAAGCTGAGCTCCATCCTCGAAACCAGAAACAGCACCATCGGAGAATCGAACTGCTTCACGAAGACGAACGACATCCTTCCGGCAATAATCTACTTTATGAGTCGGGACAACCCTGACCTCTCTTGAAAAATCCCTGAAGTTCCAGTTGAAAATCGCCATGAAGTTTTTGCATAAATTTCCGAAGAAATATTCATATTCAGAAAGTATGAAATCATTTCTATTGCTGTTTGATAGTATTCAGCCTTTAATCACGAAACATGGGTGTAGATGGTTATTTACCACATGTTCGCTTGTATGGAATAGCAATTAGCGAAGTTCCATGCTGCTATCTTACTCCGTTGAAATATGTCCCAATTGCATTAAGTCCTTTAGCCTTCCATCTTCTCTTCGGTAATAGTATTAGAAGAACAAACTGCCATATTAGACTGCTCCATAATACTGTAGCGTTGTGTCACAAAAGCAATCTGAAGTCTCCCTATTTCACTAGCCCTGTCAGCCGTCGCGTAGAGTCTGGCTATACAAAGTGTTTCTCCTGTGGCGAGAAAATCACTTTTGTCAGTCGTCTAAAATTGTCAATAACTTCCAAAATACTTCCTCGAAATTATTCAGCTTTTCTACAGTCCTTACTGTAGCAATGCACAAGAGAATTAGCTCATAGGCGACCGCTAACTGTTCACAGCTAATCTCGTAGAAGCGTTATAAGGGTCGTTTCAACTTCACCTAGATTTACTTCACAGTAAACCTGCACTGCTTGTAAGTTCGACTCTCGTTTAATGCAATGGCTTCGCCACGCGTTATAAAGACGACTTTTTCACTAATAATCTCACTCGACGTTTCACTGAAATGACTATTTGAAATCTGACGATTGATTTATAATCTGAGAATGGGGAATGAGGCTCCTCTCTTCTGCGCAAGGCCTTTTATGAACTTCATGAGGGGCGTATCTATCCCTTCCATCGCGTGTTACTGCGTCATCGCTAGAAGTTCCAACTTCGTCAATACATGACGGATTTTCAAAATTCAAAAACTGAAAATAAATTTCACCAAAATTCCAGATCAATGCCTCTACTGCAAATGGATTTCCACAATTCTGCATTCCAAAAAGTAATAAAAATACCATAGTTTCAGCAATCTCCGTCTTCCTTCAGACTATCGTTCATTGGTTTGAGCCTCCCCTCCAATAGCATAATTTCTTCCTCAGCAGAATTCCACGTTTCCTGCGACTGCGTCGTACATCTCGGATCCTTCTCGAATAAATGCTGACGTCACTGAGAATCTCAGCTCAAGTAGCCTGCTGGCATAACGTCTGCGTCATCCGTGCTTACGTCATGACTACCCACGTCATAACTATGACAGCCATAACTTTCGCTATAATTTCCAAAATAGCCACCGTGGTCTCTATATAATTCAATTACGGGGGCATTCTCCTCTCACCACGTTTTAAAAACAGTTGCAAATTGTTTTTAAACTCAGTGTTACAAGTTCCTCAACTCTCTTGAACACGAAATTGAATTATTACTGGCTTACTCTAGGATAGTATTTCCTCTATGTTCCTTAATCATAAATCTGGGTTGTGTGGTTAATGTATTCTCTCCTCTCTAATTTCTCTTCTGTCCAGTATTTCTATTTTCTAAGTTCTGCTGGCTCGTAGAAGGCCCAGGATCGATTACAACATCCTGTCTTTTCTTTTGGTTGTCGGCTTCTTTTTCCCGTAATTCTTTCAGGTATTGCTGGCTTTCCTTCTCTCTTTCCTGATACTGATCGGGTGTCATAACCTGACCTTGAGGATTCTGATTTCTGTTTTGGCTCTGGTTATTCCTATTATAATTCCTGTTATAACCATTATTGTTGTAATATCTGCCTCTTCCATTGTAATTTCCTCGGTTATAGTTCCAGCCTCTTCTCTGTTGATACGGTCGGTAACCTTGCGATCTGTTATTTCGAAACTGATTATTCCTGTGAGGACCTACATTGTCAGTTTTCTCCTCATCTGGCTTGTCAGTTTGTTGGACTTGGTCCATATATACAGTATTTATTTCTTTAAAGTCATGCCTTTGACCTTTCTGTACCACGTTAGGCATTGGACTTGTGTAGTCTAACCTCCTCAGTAATTCATCCATGCTGGTTAAATCTCTGATGTTGGACGAAATTATTAGTCTTCTCACCTCAACTGGCAGCATACGAGAAATCGCATCAATAAGTTGCTCCGTGGACAATGGGGGTTGTAAGAATCTCAAGCGGGATAATTGACTCGTAAAGAAATCAGCGTACCGCGTTGGAAGAGTACCGGAGTATTTTCTTGAATACACCTCCGCTCTTAACGAATTCTGCGCTTCTATGGACCAAAATCGTTTGATAAATGCCTCTGCAAACTCGTCAAAGTTACTGAATGTGTATCTAAATGCGCGAAACCATTCGAGGGGTCCTCCAATCAAATATCTCTCCACTATCTTCATCTCTCTCTCTCTTGGAATGTGAGCTTCGATGAAATAATCTTTGAGGTTCCTTACATATTCGATAGGTGTCAAACTATCCGTGTTACTGAATTTTTGCGGTTTATCTTCAAAATTCCTAATGACCGTTACGTTCCTCGGATATGAATCCGGGTAGTTTTTCCCACTATCACGATAGTTCCACTCAGGTTCCATATTCCTCTCGTCATCTTCCTCCCTGAATCTGGATATACGTTCTTCAGGAGTCACGTCTCTCTCTTCTGGATCTAGGTTATATCTTCTGGCATAATTCCTACTGGTTTCGCAAGCCAAGCCTACTGTATCTTTGTCAGTGATTTCCGTTAAGACTTTCTTGATTAACTCTTCTTTGTAGGTCTCCATTAAATTAGCCTCTCCTAACTTCAAATTCTGCAGTTTACTCGTCGTTTCATTCACATCAGAGACCACTTTATGAATCTGTTCCTCTAATGCAGATTTTAATGTTTGCACATCCCGATCTAGTTGTGTCCTATCTTCAACTTGTCTTTCGGATAGCGAATCCATCCTGACGCTTAAATCTTTCCTAATCTGTACTACTTCATTGTTAATATCAATTTGAGTACTGGCAAGTTTCCTTTCAATACGATCCTGAATTTGGGTTACATGTTCCCCACTTGACCTAATCCACTCGTCTTTCCATATTGCTACATTTTCCGTTAACATTTCTGCTATGTCTATTTCGATATCCTCTTTCAATACTTTATTATGGTCTAATACTTGGGTTCTCATGACCTCTACATCAAACTTTAAACCTTCTAAAGACGCTGTCGTTCTAACTGACTCATCAACTAGCCTAGTCGTTAATGCACTTATATTACGTGTACAAAGAGTTTTCGAATTTTCTATCTCTTCCCTGACTTTATTTACATCAGTTTGGACTTTAGCAACATCTACGAAAACTGTGTTGACCTCTACTTGAATTTTATTTATGTCACTTTGCATCTCGTTTACATCCGAATGAATGTTATTAATATCAACCTGAACATTGGACACATCAGTTCTAACATTTTGGATTCCTCTTTGGACTTCCTCAACCTTGTCTTGGACAGTCGCAACATCATTTTTGACAACAACTACCTCAGCCCTAGCACAAGAAATATCACTACGGACATTAGCAACATCTAAATTCAACATTGTAAGATCTTTATGCACATTAGCAACATCAATTTTAACATCAGCAACATTTTTATGCATATTAGACACATCTATTTTAACATTGGACACGTCTGAGCGCATGTCAGTTACAGTATTCTCAATTCCTTGGGTATTAATCTGTAAACGCGACATATTATTCTCTAAGTTAACAGAACTAGTCTGAAGACCCTTCAAACTTTCATCCATGCTAGCTTTCAAATTAGCAGACAAATTACTAGCATTCTCCTCCATTCGACTAGTATTCCTAGCTTCCATCTCCTTCATACTCTCACTCATGCTTGCTTTCAAGTTAGCAGACAAATTACTAGCATTCTCTTCCATCATCTGCTTCATATTAGCAGACATCTCCGCTAACATCATCTTCAAACTTTCATCTGCCATTACAATATTATTCAAAAATTAGACTGCTGTAGGGACATACATCAAAAGAGCAAAATAACAACATTTGAGCAACACTTTTCACCATATATAAATTTGATCAATTTTCTGTCTTAAATCTAACTTATAACTACCTTATAATTAACTTTCGAAGACACTTCATGTTGAAACAAACTCAAGCACATGTTCAAATTTCCCTGGCCCATTTTAAAATACCCTAACACAAATAATTTTACATTTACAATCCAAATAATTTAATTTTATCTTTAATATGACTGAAATGTCATAAGCCGGTCAAATAAAATAAGATTCCAGATCATAGGCGATTTTCCTAAGTTTCCAGCCTATTTAACCTTTCTCAAGTTGTATAAGATCTGATCTTTTCTGAGTGTAATTTTCCTAATACAATGCAACATTTAATTCCTATATAATCACACTCTTAAATTCTACAATTGGCCAAGACATCTAACAAAGAATCAACCTCTTTATTTGAGTCTAATCGATCCTCACGTTTTAGGTTTGCCAATCCTACTGGCGTTCAACCTGGTGATCCAGTTATGTTGAATCGAGCCCCAACGTTTTAGGTGCGCCAATCCTTCTGTTGACTCAGCCCCACGTTCTTGGGTCGCCAATCCTTCTGTCCCCGTTTACCCGGATAGTAGGCTGTCAGATATCCGCCCCCTCAATCGGATTGCCAACAATCAATCGCACCAGCTCAGCTACATCAATGAAAATGGCACTGACAGATACTACCGAGGTTTGAACACAGAAGTTACCAAGAAAAATTATTGTGGAACACACCAAAATAGACGGGGTTTCATACTTACTTTTACTTACCTCTTATAAATATCTCGGGGATTGTGTTGACAACAGGATCCTTAAAGTATGCTCTCACAATAATCTTGACCATGACATTTAAAAATGAACCAGACCGAAGACGAGAACTTTGAACTGTACAAAAGCTTTATTTTCAAATAAAGAGTATGATTTTCACAACTCAACAAAATAAACGTGGCTATCAGTAGCCTATGTCAATCTGACTACGTCCTCCTAAAGGACTTGCAAAGTTATCAAACAATATGTTAGCTCCCATGAGCTCAAAATAACGTAACATTTTAAAACACATTTGGATTGGATGAGGAAGTCAGGGTACGACATATATAGAGCATTTGGTTTCTTTTAATAAACATAACACTTGTATTAATAGGCACAAGGCCAGAGTATCGACCTCACCCGCTTATAACCAGATGTCTGGCCGGCTGGTCTACTCTTTAACCTGGCTCACACTGGGGCTCCCTCGTCACGCCACACTTGCGTAAGAATTCAGCTCCTTTTAAAGCTTTAAATGTCTACAAGACAACTCATACATATTGACGCAAATCTTTCAAATGCTTAACTCACATTCCACTGGATTAATTTAACTATCCTTAAACTTGTTAAGTTATCATCCAAATGTTTAAAAAGCATAGTTTAGAGTATAAAACACACTCTTAAATGTTTATAACAAAATCACATAAATTATTTATAACAATTAGAAATTGTTTATAATATTGTCGAAGATAATTACCAAAATTTTAAACACGCCTTTAACATTACTTTCGTTCCACATTATTGTCAAAGATATTTACATTTATTATTTACAATATCAACATTTAAATTATTTAAATTATTAATTTAAGAAATACATTGAACCACATGTTTTATCCGGTTGGTAAATTCATAATCGTGTTTAATATAATCGACCAATGAAGGTTAGTTATACATGTACATGTCACAATCTGGTTTAATAAAGGTTGTAATAATTTTAATTATTTGTGACGGTAATCTTCATTCAAAATCTTATCTCAAATTCTTTCAAAACTCTTGTTAATTATAACAGTAAATTCACTTGATTAATTTTCAACGAACTATGACAATACACTCTAGCGGAAAATACTTCGCTTACAAAATAATGCACAAACTGCATTCAAAATAGCCCAAAATTCATCATATATTAATCTATATGGCATTAAAATCTTCCACAGCATTTACAAAAACCACCCCTAACACAATCTTTATCATTATTAATTACTGTGGGAATCTCCTTCATTTACTTAAGGGCATTATACATCAGCGACTTTCAACATGTCCGCTGCACTATCGATTATACATTCATAGTTCCACTTAAAAATTCTTATATCAATAATTGTTTCAAAACTGTTGTCATTTAAACTTCGTGGATTTCATTCATGAATCGAAATGAAATAAAAATTTGCCAATCACAAACAAATTTAATAGTGAATACGCTTATATACGCCTGTCTGGTCTATCAAAATTTAAGATTAACATCTTCAAAGAATTGTAGTATAAAAATACTTTCATCAAACAAAGTGCGACTAACTGCAAAATAGTCGAATAGAATCCAATTAGACTGGGGAATGCAAACATCATTATATAAATCTCTATATGAGAAAAAACCTAACACAAGTTTCACGAATTTAATGCATTCAATAATTCATAATTAATGTTCATCTTTCACAAAATTGCCTGTGATGCAATGGTCGTTCATGACTGACGATAAATGTCTGTGTTGCAATCAATTCAAATAACGACTAGTATTTCCAAGATCGTCGACAACGTACTGGATTTTAACGCTCTAAAATCATTTAAATGTTCTTCCTTCTTGATGATGACAGAAAATTGGTCAAAGTAATTAAACTGGGGTAGAATTACTTTAATAAAGTGACACGCTGTCTGAATTTAAATCTGCCATAAAAATCATTAACTTACAGTCAAATCGTGACTACAAAAATAAGCAAATTACTGAAAAATCTAAATATCAGTCTCAACTGATTCAAAATCATTTAACTATGCCCATGACATAACAATGTCTTAATAAAACGTCGAAAAAGGCATAACTCATCAAGGTGTACTGAGAATAGGAATCTCAAACAAGAATATCGGGCAAAAATACATGAGGACAAAAATATGGGAAAAATGGTTGCTCAAATATTGCTAAGAAACTCAAATAAAATAAACGTTCACGACTACCTTATCTGCCGATTGACGTTCCAGAGGAAAATTCCCCAAAGAAGACTGTTGATGGATCCATTTCACCAAGTTAAAGCTGAGCTCCATCCTCGAAACCAGAAACAGCACCATCGGAGAATCGAACTGCTTCACGAAGACGAACGACATCCTTCCGGCAATAATCTTCTTTGTGAGTCGGGACAACCCTGACCTCTCTTGAAAAATCCCTGAAGTTCCAGTTGAAAATCGCCATGAAGTTTTTGCATAAATTTCCGAAGAAATATTCATATTCAGAAAGTATGAAATCATTTCTATTGCTGTTTGATAGTATTCAGCCTTTAATCACGAAACATGGGTGTAGATGGTTATTTACCACATGTTCGCTTGTATGGAATAGCAATTAGCGAAGTTCCATGCTGCTATCGTACTCCGTTGAAATATGTCCCAATTGCATTAAGTCCTTTAGCCTTCCATCTTCTCTTCGGTAATAGTATTAGAAGAACAAACTGCCATATTAGACTGCTCCATAATACTGTAGCGTTGTGTCACAAAAGCAATCTGAAGTCTCCCTATTTCACTAGCCCTGTCAGCCGTCGCGTAGAGTCTGGCTATACAAAGTGTTTCTCCTGTGGCGAGAAAATCACTTTTGTCAGTCGTCTAAAATTGTCAATAACTTCCAAAATACTTCCTCGATATTATTCAGCTTTTCTACAGTCCTTACTGTAGCAATGCACAAGAGAATTAGCTCATAGGCGACCGCTAACTGTTCACAGCTAATCTCGTAGAAGCGTTATAAGGGTCGTTTCAACTTCACCTAGATTTACTTCACAGTAAACCTGCACTGCTTGTAAGTTCGACTCTCGTTTAATGCAATGGCTTCGCCACGCGTTATAAAGACGACTTTTTCACTAATAATCTCACTCGACGATTCACTGAAATGACTATTTGAAATCTGACGATTGATTTATAATCTGAGAATGGGGAATGAGGCTCCTCTCTTCTGCACAAGGCCTTTTATGAACTTCATGAGGGGCGTATCTATCCCTTCCATCGCGTGTTACTGCGTCATCGCTAGAAGTTCCAACTTCGTCAATACATGACGGATTTTCAAAATTCAAAAACTGAAAATAAATTTCACCAAAATTCCAGATCAATGCCTCTACTGCAAATGGATTTCCACAATTCTGCATTCCAAAAAGTAATAAAAATACCATAGTTTCAGCAATCTCCGTCTTCCTTCAGACTATCGTTCATTGGTTTGAGCCTCCCCTCCAATAGCATAATTTCTTCCTCAGCAGAATTCCACGTTTCCTGCGACTGCGTCGTACATCTCGGATCCTTCTCGAATAAATGCTGACGTCACTGAGAATCTCAGCTCAAGTAGCCTGCTGGCATAACGTCTGCGTCATCCGTGCTTACGTCATGACTACCCACGTCATAACTATGACAGCCATAACTTTCGCTATAATTTCCAAAATAGCCACCGTGGTCTCTATATAATTCAATTACGGGGGCAGTACCATCCCGGCATTTGCCCGAAGACGAAGTGGGAAACCACGGAAAACCACTTCGAGGGCGGCTGAGATGGGAATCGAACCCCCTCTACTCATTTGGAACACCCGAGGCTGAGTAGACCCCGATCCAGTCTTCGTACCACTTTTCAAATTTCGTGGCAGAGCCAGGAATCGAACCCAGGACCTCCGGGGCGGCAGCTAACCATGCCGACCGCTACGCTACGGAGGCGACTAATAATAATAATAATAATATTAACAATAATAGTCTAATAATAATAATGATAATGTAGTTGGTACGAATAACAACGAAATAAGCCTTATCAATGCTGAGTCGGAAACCATTAATATTCATCCTATTCGTGTAAAATGATACAATTTGATAGCACAATGATATTTTCACTCCACAATAAATAATAATTATAATTTTATATTGGGTCGTCTCCGTTGTGTAGTCGGCAGCATGCTTAGCTGCCACCCCAGAGGCCCAAGGTCCGATTCCTGGGTCTGCTATGAAATTTGAAAAGCGGTAAGATTGGAATGGGGTCTACTCAGCCTCGGGTGGTCCAAACGAGTAGAGGGTGTTTGATTCCCACCTCAGCCATATTGGAAGTGGTTTTCCGTGGTTTCCCACTTCGTCTTATGGCTAATGCCGGGATGGTAGCTACTGTCAGGCCACGGCCGCCTCCTTCTCTCCCATACTTCCCATCCTGTCCCGTCCCTCATGAGGCCCACAGTTTGCTTTGCATTTGGGGCCGCACAGGCGAGGTGTTTGTCCCGCCTCCCCAGTTGTATCCCCCATAGGATGTCGAGCTCCTGGACACTGCCCATAGAGGCGGTATATGTGGTATCCCTCATTGAGTCCGTGAGAAAAGCCTAACTGGAGGATAAACTGACTTCGAAAAAAAAATTAAAAATAAATAAATTAGGCGTTCTTTATTTTCTGTATATAGCAAGCACTTTTCGCACGGACGCCGTTTAGGGAAAATATAGTTTCGTTCTGAGGTATTATTCGAGGGCCTGCACAGGGACCTGAACAGCGGCCCGATCCCATGTGCTGCTTCCACACGACCGCACTGGGATTCACAAATCTCGAGCCTAGCTACCCGTAACGTCGCCGCACGTGGTTGGGTCGGACCATATTATGTCGCTTTTAACGCGGCGGACGAATGAGAGCGCTTTGCTAGTCCATGGGTTGGCAGCTTCAATACGTACTACATGAAGACAGAGTGACTTACGTGCGACGCCAATGCTCGAGTGACTGCTGCCAACTTAAATGGCCTCCTATTATAAATGTATATGCGTGACTAGTGTCATAGTGGGGTATTCAGGGTGCCCGTGGTCGAATGCAAGTTATTATTTCCCTCTCAACTATCATTTTATGTAGCGGGGACAGCTACGTCATAGCATGAGGGGGCCATGGCAGAAACATGAGTGTTATTCTATTTTTGTGGACGACGTTATCACACCGTGAAAAATAAACTGTGCAATGTTCCATTATTATGCTTGAAATGGCCTTCTGTACGAATTGCTGGGGTTCATAAATGAAAAGAAAGCTCATGTGCTATGATTTGCCATCTCTTTTTCTGATCTTAATAAAATACAAGTAGTTCCGTGACGAACTAAAGAGCCTACTTTTCTTAAAATTCCAGATTGATGCCAATCTATATAGACCTATCAAGAATAATGACGAAATCAAGTAATAGAGTAACTTACTACAGTAGGCAACACTGGTGACTGTGAATATATTCTTAGTTCCATCTCTTCAGGTATAGAATGCACATACAAAATTTGGCTGCAGTCTAATGGATAGTATGGACGTTACATATTGTTTGATATTGGATTTAGTCTATCAGTGCGCGTAAAATCATGTTTGGAACAATGTTATGTATGTGATGCTCTGAATTAATCTGAAATATAACGGTCTATTATAGTGCCAGTTTAGGATAAAATCCATTTGTTGGTATAGAAGTTACATGTAATTAAAAATTGAAACTATCAGAAAGCTTAGAATCATGTTGGCATCACCGTGGTATATTAGTTACTCCAAATTAATCCATTTGTTGGTATAGAAGTTACATGTAATTAAAAATTGAAACTATCAGAAAGCTTAGAATCATGTTGGCAGCACTGAAGTATATTAGTTACTCGGAATTAATCTAGAATGTCAGGTACCATACGTGTGCAAAGTTTAGAGAAGATGACTTGCAAACTTTCTGATATATTGATATTAGGATTAAACAAATAGAGAGAGCATTTATTAAGAGTTGGCAGCCCTGCTTGTTCTTACGAATACCCATAGTCATAACTGTTATGTTACACAAAGCACATACGAAATTCGGTTGAAATCCATATTTTGTTAATATAGAAGTTATATGCATTTAAAAACTGGACCTGTCAGCAGGCTTAGAATCGTGTAGGCAACACTGATGTATACATTAAAGTAAGTGACTACAAACTAAGGTAGAATGTCAGGTAGTATACGTGTGCGTAGTTTAAAGCTGTCGGCTTGCATACTTTCTGATAGAGGCTATCGGTATTTGGATAAAAACATAGAGAGAGGCTAAAAACAGCAAAACCCTCCTACACCCAAGTATTAACTAAACACGTTAAACACCGAGTTCTTGCTTTATATGACAAATGTGGCTATAATTCGTCAATACATTGTTAGCCTACTTTCCACATTTTGCAAAGATGAGGAAAGTTAGCCTTATGAGATCGATCCGGGAAAATGTGTGTCTGTCTGTCCTTCTATCTATCAGGGGCAGATTACATCGTAGTTCCGCCCTTTAAAACAACAATAACTAACTAACGAACTAACTAACTTCTGTCTATCTGTCTGTCTTTCTTTGTGTGTCCTCCCCTATCAACTCCTAAACGGCTGCAGCTTTCGAAACTGAATTTGGTATGAGTAAATATCTATTCCTGAATACCTCAAGGCCATATTTGATAATGATGTCAGTGCTACCAACTGCTGAACAAACTGCAATTGAAATTTGAGCTCCATGTTGGATATCTTGGAAGGTATGCATGGGAGCTATTCCAAAATTGGCACACAAATAGATAATAATATTTCAGTTTAATTTTCAGGAGGCCATACATGAGAGTGTTGACAAAATGATTCAAAACCTGCTGATAGGTCCAATCCCTATCATAATTATAATTGTGAAAATCTGTGTGTGTGTCTGTGTGTGTGTTTGTGTGTTAGTTTGTTACCGCTTGACACTAAAACGGCTGGACGGATTTGCATGAAATTTGAAATGGAAGCAGCTTATCCCTGGGATAACATACAGGCTGCCTTTCATCCGGAAATAATCATTGTTCACGTGGAACGGGCAACGTACCTTAAAAGTCACCAACAAACTCAACCGGGACAAAATATCGAAGTGGTCGCATAAAGACCGGACAAAGCTCGTTTTACGCCCCTCGATGCGAGAAACAGTATTGGGTATGTCCCTCCGGGACACTGAAAACCACATTTTAAGGCCCTAAAACCAACAGTTTCAAAGATATTCGCAGAAAACTATCTTCACTCTGATAAACTGATGAACTAATGGCAAGTCCGTTTCCATGGCAACTGAACCTCAAGGTATGACATCCGAATTTCTATATATCCCTGTAGGAGGCAATGCCATTTATTATCTTTTTCAAGATATATATGTATATATATATAAGCACAATAAGAATAGAGTCGCGCGCCTGCCTCCCATCCGGAGGCTCTGGGTTCGATTCCCGGCTCCGTCAGAGATTTTAGATATTGACGTGAGGGCTGCAAATTAGTGCACTCAGCTTTGTGAGGACAATTGAATAGCTGTCAAATAGAGTGACTGCGCCCAGGTCACGAAGAACAAGATTAACGGCCGAGGGGACACGATTCACTGACCACGCATCACCACAATATCTGCAGGCCAAATGGCTGGGAAGCGGTCGCATGATAGGCCTAGGCCCTTCATGGTGTGTAGTGCCAGGGGTAAGAAATTAGGGATAGCGCCTTCTAATATCACTTTTATTTTTAAACACTACAGTAGCGGCTACTAAAGAAAGGTAGCGATATAGCTACGTTCAATGTCACAAACACTGGGCCTACAAATCCCGTATAGTTAGGTACAAATATCAGTCTGGTCGTTATTTCAGTAGCAACGAAGCTCTGTGGCGGCTATTGCCGTTTCGGTAACATTTAAGGCATCCCGCCGTCACATACCTCAATGTGCACTTAGAAAATTGTGGACCGGTCTATTTTACTGAAAAGAATTTCTACAAGCGAGTATCCACTCAGGCAAAAACCACACTCACCGCCTTTTCCAAAATTTACACAAGACATGATATTTAAAGCACTCTTCTGTATGTTGAGGTACAGAGATATACCACATGGAATGGCACAATAAAATGTTGGCAAATCTGGTTTCAAGGTACTGCTGTCCAGAATAGGCTTTCGGTACAGGTTATGCGGCCCATGTTCGCAACATGGAATGTTTTCCTTTGACAATGTATCTACACCATGTGCCAGGGCAACGCATTTCAAAGATCTCTAAAAACACAATAATCAGGAACATTTAAAGTGGGAGCGGTGATTCAAGAAGAAATAATTTTATCTTTGAGATTTGGTGATGACATCGTCATCTTGGCCGATACGCCAGAGGATTTGAACGAGTTTGTGAATGGTATGGACTCCGTCTTGAGGAATGAATTCATGATGCAAATCAATAAATGAAAAACAAAATTATTGGAATGCAGCCGAAATAAATTAGAAACCTCTATGGACCTCAAATTGGCAGGTGAAACTCTACGGGAAGTAGGAGACTTCTGTTACTTAGGAAGCAAAATAACCAGTGATGGACGAAGCAAAGAGAATATAAAAAGCAGGTTAGCTCAGGCAAGGAAAGATTTTCTAAAGAAAAGGAGTCTGTTGACATCGAATATACATTTAGGTATTAGGAAGTCATTTTTGAAAGGTTTTGTCTGGAGCGTGACACTATAAGGAAGTGAAACTTGGACTAATGGTGCAGCAGAAAAAGGACAATTGAAGCGTGTGAAATGTGGTGTTACAGGAGAATGATGAAGATCAGATGGGTAGATAGGGTAACAAATGAAGGGCTATTAAGACGAGTTGGAGAGGAGAAATGATTCTGGCGACTGCTAATGAAGAGAAGAGATAGGTTTGTACGACACTTATTAAGACTCTCAGGAATAGCAACCTTAGTTATAGATGGGAGGGTTGAGGACAAGAAATGTAGGGGAAGGCCAGGGTTAAATGATTACTTCGGATGTAGGGTGTGGTAGCTATGTAGAGATGAAACGTTTAGCTCAGGAGAGGGAGGCATAGAGGGCTGCATCAAACCAGTCAAAAAACTGAAGACTCAAACAACAACTATCGGGAATTTTAATTAATTAGTGAGGCATGTGAGGCAAAAGGGTTGTTGGAGAATTTCAATCCCTGGGATGTAACACTGGAAGTGACTGCATAATGTACATCAGCGGCCAAGGTGAGAGATATTTTACTATAGGTCTAATAATAGCGACATGTTGACGTTCAAATCATCAATAAGTGTGGCAAACTTACACCCTGAATAACTTAAGGAAAATACTTTTAATTCCCCATATGCCGATAGATTTGCCATTCCAGTGTGCAAGAGTGCAGTTCCCTCTTCAAACAATATTCACAATTTCTATTAACCAAGCGCAATGACACACACTTAACAGCAGCAGGTTTATATTTAGACAAAACAATTTTTTCCCATGGGCAACTGTATGTGGCGTGCTCACTAGTATCTGGACAGCAAAATAGTTATGTCTCAGCAGAAGATGGCAAAACCAAAAACGTAATTCTAAAATGTGTTCACATAATGTAACATCGTACCCTGCAGACTATCACAACTCTATAAAATTCCCACTTTGCTGCTCATATCAATATACTGTATGTATCAGAATTTTCAGAATTGGAATGGATCCACCTGTAGCCGCGATTGCTGTAATATAATAGACCAATTATCAGCAATAATGCATCGTCCTCATTGTCTTGATCGCGAGCGAAGCCGCGGGTACCTGCTAGTTTTGATTTTACGCGCACTCATAAATCCAATATCAAACAGCATGTAAAGTCTATACTATCCACTAGACTTCAACCAAATTTTGTATGTGCATTCTGTACCTTAAGAGATGGAACTATGAATATATTCAGAGCAACCAGGGCTGCCAACTGTAGTAAGTTACTCTATTAGGTTAAACTATTTCAGGTAGCCTATATTTCAAATTCAGTACTTAGAAATGTTAGTATTATCAACTTGATTTCGTCAATATTCTAGATAGGTCTATATAGATTGCCATGAATGTTCAATTTTAAGAAAAGTAGTCTCTTTAGTTCGCCACAGAACTACTTGTTATCTTCCTTGCTAGGTTCTGCCTTCCATGATAGCTTCCATACAACTCACGAAATTGATCAGGTGCTATTTTTCCAGGCAGTTTGCATGGAAGTTTTAGTACAACAATCAATCGGATTGCTCTTCACGTTCGAGTAGAAGGGGCGTGGTTGCTCAGCGGTCTAGCTGTATGCCTCTCACCAAGGCGGTCCGGGTTCGATTCCCGGCCAATGCATGTGAGATTTTCGAAGTGAAATGCCATGTCCTGTGGTTCGGATTCCACGTAAAAAGGAGGTCCCGTGGCTCATGATCTAGAGATTAACGGTCACGTTAAACTACAATCTTCCTTTTTTTTTCGTTCTATTAGAGATCTTAGCGACAGCATAAACAAATAGGCTATATTTGTTATGTTGGTAGGAAGAGTACTGCAGCGTGGTCCACCGCATCGCACTCAGAGCCCATGGACTTTAGAAGCCCAGCCCGTTCAGTGCCGTTCTCGTCTAATGCGGCCGCGTTCTGGCCCATAGCACTGGGCTCAAAAAGCCCACCGTAGCCCACTGCACTGGACGGGCTGGGCCGAGCAGGCAGACTAAACCTCACCACGCGTGCACAGCAAATGCTCGCTTTACACTTCTATTCAGAATTTTAGCAATACCAGTGTCACTAAGGTAATGGTATAGTCCAAACTGGCTAATCTCTATCTGAAATACATCGATAGTTGTTGATGATTGATTTAGGGGTTTTGATATCATGGTCATGTAGCCCCGTGTATTTGTGTGTGTGTAATTTGTCTGATAACCTGTGTTATTGTGATGGCTCTCTTAGTGTGCGCCTTTGTCATTCAGATGAGGATTGGAAGGAAGCGGCCGTGGTTTTAAGTTAGGAAACATCCCGGCATTTGCCTGGATTAGAAGTTAAATAACAAATAGGAAATTAAGTACTGTACCGAGTTTAACCGAGTTTTACAAGAATATTACTTTCGCCAAACGAATTTAGAAAACTATTTGAAGTCATTAGACATTGGACAAAACGAAGTTTTAACTTATACATTACGGCGTTCTAAATATTGGCTTTATCTTAAAAGTGTGTCACTGTTAGTAAATTGCGCAAATAGTAAGAACAATAGGAGCCTCCGTGGTTTAGGGTGCAGCACGCGGGCCTCTCACCGCTGGGTCCATGGTTCAAATCCCAGTCACACCATGTGTGATCTGTGCTGGACAAAACGGAAGCAGACAGGTTTTTCTCCGGGTACTCCGGTTTTCCCTGTCAACATTTAATTCCAGCAACACTCTCCACTACCATTTCATTTCTTCTGTCATTCATTTAATAATTGCCTCAAAGGAGTGTGACTGGCTTCGGCAGCCGGCACAGTTCATATCCTCACCGCTAGATGGGGGCTTCATTCATTCCATCCCTGACCCGGTTGGTCAACTGGGAGCAGGCTGTGGATTTTCAGTAGGAACTATTATCAAATTATTAATAACAAAAAGTTCCGTGCGGGACAAAAGAGCCTACTTTTCTTAACATTTTAGAAACATGCCAATGATTAATCTATATGGACCTGTCTAGAATATAGACGAAATTACGTAGCTAATATCGAAATTTCTAATTTCGAAATATACCTGGCATTATGTAGACTAATAGATCACTACAGTTGGCAGCCCTGGTGACTGAATATATTCCTAATTCCATCTCATAAGGTACAGAATACACATATTGGTTGAAGTATAATGGATAGCATGGACGTTACGTGCAGTTAGACATGGGATCGATCAGCGCGCGTAAAATGATGTTGGCAACAATGTCATGCATGTGTTGGTCAGTAATAATCTAAAAAATCATGATCTGTTGTTGTGCCAATTTTGGAAGAAATCCATTTATTATTATTATTGAAGTGACATTTATTTTAAAATTAGCAGGCTTAGAATCATGTTGGCAGCACTGACGTATATTAGTTACTCCTAATTAATCTAGAATGTCAGGTAATATACGTTTGCAAAGCTTGGAGCTGTTGGCTTGCATACCTTGATATATTATATTAGGGTAAAGGAATAGAGACAGCATTTATTAACACTTGACAGCCCTGGTTGCTCTTAAGAATACGCATAGTCATATCACTTATGGTACACATAGAGCATACGAAATTTTGTTGAAATCCAATTGATAGTATAGAAGTTACAGGTATTAAAAATTGGTCTTATGAACAGGCTTAGAATCATGTTGGTAGCACTGACGTATATTAGCTTCACCAAATTAATCTAGAATGTTAGGTAATATAGGCTACGTGTGCATAATTAAAAGCTGTCGGTTTGCATACTTTCTGATATATTGGTATTTGGATAAAAAACATAGAGAGAGCATTTTTTAACAGTTGGCAGCCCTCGTGGCTCTTAATAATACGCTCAGTTATATCTGTTTATGTACACATAGTACATACGAAATTTGGTTGAAATCCAATCGATAGTGTAGAAGTTATATGTATTTATAACTATTCT
Organism: Meconema thalassinum; assembly: GCA_946902985.2. Classification (NCBI taxonomy): domain Eukaryota; kingdom Metazoa; phylum Arthropoda; class Insecta; order Orthoptera; family Tettigoniidae; genus Meconema; species Meconema thalassinum. The sequence continues at coordinate 2,006,037,117 of OX336388.2, forward strand.
TTTTTTATTTTTATTTATTTATTTAAACCAAATCTACTTGTTAATTGTCACTTTAACTCAGAGAGTCATATCGTGACATACAGACAATAAAAACATATATAACATAAATTTACATTATGGCGTTAAATAATTAAACCAAATGTTCATTCGGCATTTCATAGCTTCCACGTTATTTCAAAACTTAATAATGCTTTGCTGTAGTTATCTTCATTCACAATATCACTGGGCAACTTTTCTGATGGAGACTGCACAAAGTTCTTTCTTAATCATAAATGTGGACACAGTGTTCTTCATTTTTAGACAGTTCTCCATGGGAGACACATCACAGAAAGAATTACTTTTATTTCTCTATCGAGCCCTTACTGACTGTAAGAGTCTGATAAGTTTTGTAGTAAGGAAAAAAAACCATCAAACTCACAGGAAAAATCTACAGACAGCAATATGTGGCTGTACTGTAGTAATCGTATAGGCTACCAAGTTAATACATATAGGCTCTCCTAGGCTTTAACAAGATTTATAGCTTAGGAAGCCGTCTCCTGTACTTGAATGCTTAATTTACATGCATCTTTGTTCTGAATCTCATCCAACGCTTTCTTATTCCACATTGCCCTGATGGTATTAAAATATTTTGCTAATTGACCTGCTTTCCCCCATTCCCTTTTTAGTAATTTAATTAAAGTGTGATACTCATTTTCATTTTCTATTCTGTTTAGATCTGCTTTGTCTACAAACTTTGCTCTTATCATTTTAATTTCCTTGCATTCCCTGATCAGGTGCGCTGCACCCATAACCTTCCCACAAAACAGGCAAATGTCCTCTTTTCCTACTTATCTCAACGCTTTGTTCTTATACACCCCCATTAACCACCAAATTATCCCTCTCATTTCTCTTTTCATTAGGCATTGAGGCTTTATGCTCATAAAGTTCCTTATTTCGCTGAACTCCGTTAAGGTTCTCCTACTGGTGCACTCTTCTCTTAGCACCTGCAACTCTACGTCATTAACCCTTCTACACACTTTCGTGCACACCCTACCTTCCTCTCTTTGTAAGTCCCTATAACATAGATAACCCATTCCTAATCTTTCCAGTACATTTCTTACCCCGTCCACCCAGTAACCCTCTTGCTGATGCTTCATTTGGTGCAGGTAGGCTACCTTAAGCATTTCCCCCCCTCCACCTGCTTTTAAACGAATCCAAGACTTTATGACCTTTTTTATGATATGTTGTCTAATGCTTACATCCTCACACAACATTCTCGCTCCACAATTCGCCGTGCAACTAGGTAGCCCCAAAATTATCTTGGCATACCTACTTACAATACTGTCCAGGGTTTTCATTCCTTCCTCTAAACCCCATACTTCCACTCCATAGAGTGCTCTTGAAACGATGAGTGCGTTGAACACATTCTTATACACTTTGTAGTCAAGATTCGGTAACCTACGCTCTAACACTTTAACATTCGCCAATACCGCTAGCCCTTTCGATTTTGCCCTTTTAATTTGTTCGGTCCATTTACCATTGCTCGCCAATATCGTCCCTAGATACTCAAGTTTTTTCACCGTCTCTAACTGCGACCCATACATGACCCACTTTTCGTTCTTAGCCAGTTTAACTCCCTTTTTGCAGACCATAACTTTGGTCTTACTTGGGTTAATTTTTAAGTTCCAGTACTCACAATATCTCACAATATCGTCAATACTATATTGCATATTATAGGGTGTTAGAGCAAGCAGAAGGATGTCATCAGCAAAAGCTAGGCCCGGGATATCATAATTGTCCAAGCAAGGGTTGGACCGTTGCTCAAAGCCCTTTGAATCGAAAATGTCGTTGATAAATAGCAAAAAAAGCACCGGGGATAATTTGCATCCCTGTTTTAATCCTATATTAGACGTTATCTCTCCTACAATTACATCATCTTTAGTTTTAATTGCACATTTCACTTCGGAATACACATTCTCAATTGCTCGTATCATTTTATGTGACACCCCGATTTTTCCCAGCTTAGCCATGACAGCTCCCCTGCTCACTGAATCAAACGCCTTCTCCAAATCAATAGCTGTGATATACAGCTTACCGCTTTTCCTTCTTATGTACTTGTCCATCACCGTTTTAATCACCATTACATTGTCACTGGTTCTCATCCCTTTTCTGAACCCTGTCTGGAGTCTCGAGAACACCGAACAGCCCTCTGCCCATGCTATTAAACGCTTGGATAAGACCCCGGTGTACATTTTGCTCAAATTATCAAGCAAAGTTATGCCTCTATAGTTGCCTGGGTCTAGTTTGTCCCCACGCTTCTTATATATTGGACAAATTATCCCCTCCTGCCACGCCCGCGGAAATCTACCTCCTTCAAAGATTTTGTTAAAGATTTTTACCAAGCTGTCCATCATGAACCTATTGTTACTCAATTCTTGCCAAAATTCATTTGTTATCCCCGAAATAGCACCTGACTTCCCTCCCTTACTTTTTGCTATTACTTTATTCATTTCCTCTATCGATATGACTTGGTCCAGCATAGGCAGAGCGGCCTCCAGCCCCCTCGGGACGCCAAACTCATCCCTCTTCCTCCAATTATCTTCAGCATTTAACAGATTCTCATAATATGCAATCCATACTTCATCACTAATAGAGCTCCCCCCACCACTTCTGCTCCCCCTACAGTAAGAATTTATCCTGCTCCACACTTTGCTACAGTCGTTAGCTTTAGAATCCTTATTTAGTGCTGTAGCTTCCTTACCCTGCCATTCATCTTTCATTTTGCTGAGCAGTTCCCTATATTCTTTCCTTAGACGACAAAATTCTACTCTCATCGTATCATCCCCTCCTCTCTTGTATAACTTCAGTGCCCTAATAACTTAGGTTTTCTTCCTTCTACAAGATTCATCGTACCATCCTTTAATTCTCCCTAATTTTCCTCTAGCCTTCACGCGCATTTTCCGCCCGGCCATCATAATTGCATTCTCAATCATACGTATTACCCCTTCAATTTCATCATTACTGATCATTAAACTTATCCCTACCTTTATCAACTCAAAATTTTCTCCCTGGAAGTAGTTCTGGAACTCTCTGCAGCTTTCCTCCCTCCATCTGAATCTATTTACTTTTCTCTCTATAGCTTTAACTTGTGGGTTCCCTTTAATTTTGATTTTGTCACCGCTCCCTGCATGTTGACGACAATTGGTAGGTGGTGTGATTCCCCCCATTCTTCAACAGTGAACCTCTTAATTAGGGCTAGTGCTCCTCTGGAACGTATTGCTAAATCTATTACACTTCCTCCAATCTCAGTTATATACGTCAGGTTACCTTCTTCATCCCCCACACAGACACCATTTAATATATATAGCTCTTCTGCACCACATAGTTCCAAAATCTTTTCTCCGTTCTTATTACATTCCTTGTCTTTGCTGTGCCTATCCCCACATACGGCCTCGGCAACCCCCTTGCTGTAAAGGGGCTTTCTGTCTGCAACCCTCGCATTGAAGTCCCCTAAAAGCACAATCTCTGCCTCTTCATATATATTTTGAATTCTGTATATTTCAATAGCTAACTCATCGAAAAAGCATTGTCTTGCATACGGGGAATTCTCCGGAGGGTTGTAGACAAAGCCGAAACATACCGTTCCTTTCCCCCTCCCCCTAATATCTGCTTTTACCCACACTACTTCTTCCAGTTCTGAACTAATAAATTCTGATAATTCCCTCACCTCTTCTTTAATTAAAACAACAATTCCCCCCGGAAACCTACCTGTACGAGCTTTCCTAATCTTAGGTTTTGTATATATATTGAAGCCATCTATTTTAACCTCGCAACCTACAGGGAGCCAACTCTCAACAAATCCTACAATCTGCATATCTTCTATTAGGGTCAAAACTACATCGTTCCCTCTCTTATTTAAAAAACCCTCTATATTTACGCTAGCAATATTCCAGTTTAGTTATTTTTTACCCCTACCCTCTTCGCTGGCGGTAGCTTTACTTCTATTAACTCTAGCTTTCTCTAGCTCTAGAATACTGCCACCTGGAGAAGAAATGACCTCCTTCTCCACATTGAACTGCTCTGTCAAGGTTTTCTTGCCCCACAGTTCTTTTAGACTAGTAACTCGTTGTTTGACAGTCTCAGCTTTCTGCAAACCACGCACTTGTCCGGTGTTCCTGGCGCTGACGTTAGTCGTTCCTGCTCGCGCCACTTCCGTGTTGGACTTGGAGGTCGATGCTCTCTGTTGAATCATCACAGCACGTCCCTCTGAACCGACAGCTGCTTCCACCTGGTTATTTAAAAACTAGCAGGTACCCGCGGCTTCGCTCGCGATCAAGACAATGAGGACGATGCATTATTGCTGATAATTGGTCTATTATATTACAGCAATCGCGGCTACAGGTGGGTCCATTCCAATTCTGAAAATTCTGATACATACAGTATATTGATATGAGCAGCAAAGTGGGAAATTTATAGAGTTGAGAAATTCTTCAGGGTACGATGTTACATAATGTGAACACATTTTAGAATTACGTTTTTGGTTTTGCCATCTTCTGCTGAGACATAACTATTTTGCTGTCCAGATACTAGCGAGCACGCCACATACAGTTGCCCATGGGATAAAATGGTTTTGTCTAAATGTACACCTGCTGCTGTTAAGTGTGTGTCATTGCGCTTGGTTAATAGAAATTGTGAATATTGTTTGAAGAGGGAACTGCACTCTTGCACACTGGAATGGCAAATCTATCGGAATATGGGGAATTAAAAGTATTTTCCTTAAGTTATTCTGGGTGTAATTTTGCCACACTTATTGACGATTTGAACGTCAACATGTCGCTATTAATAGACCTATAGTAAAATACCTCTCACCTTGGCCGCTGATGTACATTATGAAGTCTCTTCCAGTGTTACATCCCAGGGATTGAAATTCTCCAACAACCCTTATACCTCACATGCCTCTCTAATTAATTAAAATTCCCCATTGTTGTCGTTTGAGTTTTCAGTTTTTTGACTGGTTTGATGCAGCCCTCCATGCCTCCCTCTCCTGAGCTAAACGTTTCATCTCCAGATAGCTACCACACCCTACATCCGAAGCAATTTGTTTAACCCTGGTCATCCCCTACATTTCTTGTACTCAGCCCTCCCATCTATAACTAAGGATGCTATTCCTGAGTGTCTTAATAAGTGTCGTACCAACCTATCTATTCACTTCATTAGCAGTCGCCAGAATCATTTCTCCTCTCCCACTCATCTTAATAGCCCTTCATTTGTTACCCTATCTACCCATCTGATCTTCATCATTCTCCTGAAACACCACATTTCACACGCTTCAATTGTCCTTTTTCTGCTGCACCATTAGTCCAAGTTTCACTTCCTTATAGTGTCATGCTCCAGACCAAACCTTTCAAAAATGACTTCCTAATACCTAAATGTATATTCGATGTCAACAGACTCCTTTTCTTTAGAAAATCTTTCCTTGCCTGAGCTAACCTGCTTTTTATATCCTCTTTGCTTCGTCCATCACTGGTTATTTTGCTTCCTAAGTAACAGAAGTCTCCTACTTCCCGTAGCGTTTCTCCTGCCAATTTGAGGTCCATAGAGGTTTCTAATTTATTTCGGCTGCATTCCAATAATTTTGATTTTCATTTATTGATTTTCATCATGAACTCATTCCTCAAGACGGAGTCCATACCATTCACAAACTCGTTCAAATCCTCTGGCGTATCGGCCAAGATGACGATGTCATCAGCATATCTCAAAGATGGCATTATTTCTTCTTGAATCTCCGCTCCCACTTTAAATGTTTCTCTAATTTCCTCATTATTGTGTTTTTAGAGATCTTTGAAATGCGTTGCCCTCGCACATGGTGTAGATGCATTGTCAAAGGAAAACATTCCGTGTTACGATCATGATCCGCATAACTTGTACGGAAAGCCTATTCTGGACAGCAGTTCCTTGAAACCAGATTTGCCAACATTTTATTGTGCCTTTCCATGTGGTATATCTCTGTACCTCAACTTACAGAAGAGTGCTTTAAAAATCATGTCTTGTGTAAATTTTGGGAATGGTGGTGAGTGTGGTTTTTGCCGGAGTGGATATTCGCTCGTAGAAATTCTCTTCAGTAAAATAGACCGGTCCACAATTTTCTAAGTGCACATTGAGGTATGTGACGGCGGGATGCCTTAAATGTTACCGAAACGGCAATAGCCGCCACAGAGCTTCGTTGCTACTGAAATAACGACCAGACTGATATTTGTACTTAACCATACGGGATTTGCAGGCCCAGTGTTTGTGAAATTGAACGTAGCTATATCGCTACCTTTCTTTAGCAGCCGCTACTGTAGTGTTTAAAAATTAAAAGTGATATTAGAAGGCGCTATCCCTAATTTTTTACCTCTGGCACTACACACCATGAAGGGCCTAGGCCTATCATGCGACCGCTTCCCAGCCATTTGGCCTGCAGATATTGTGGTGACGCGTGGTCAGTG